>BSYO01000012.1:11447182-12720060 GCA_033239525.1 Nepenthes gracilis
ACCTTTTGATGCTGGTGCCATCTGCTGGTGTAAGTTGGCCCTGCTGCAGATGTGTTTGGACACAGCAAACGCATGAATTGGAAGTTGTGTCTCTCCCGTCCCTTGCGATTTTGAATCCTGCCCTGCCTGCCTCCTTCTGTCCTCGCCGGCGCCCATGGCGCCGGTCGCCACCTCGCCCACTTGCCTCTCTGAGCCTGTCTCCACTCCCCCCCTCGACCCTTCTCTCCTTGCTCCCTCGGCTCCATCGTCTCCCCCATTCCCGAGCCCAGCCACTCCATGGCCGTCGTCTGCCCCGACCACGCCCTCCTCCTCCCATATCCACCCTTCAGATTCGACTGAGCCAGT
Source organism: Nepenthes gracilis (assembly GCA_033239525.1). Lineage (NCBI taxonomy): Eukaryota > Viridiplantae > Streptophyta > Magnoliopsida > Caryophyllales > Nepenthaceae > Nepenthes > Nepenthes gracilis. Next base: position 11,447,528 of record BSYO01000012.1, read on the forward strand.
TTTCCCTCCTCTCTCTGCCGTCAAAGGTCGTGGCCGATCGAGACGATGCCGTTATTCAAATTCTGAGGTCCTCTCTGCTTCATCAGTCTCTCCTTTGCCGGTTGGCTTCGTCGTTCGGGGCCCATCCTCGCCCCCCCTCCGATCTGTTGCAACCTTGATAGGGTTTCGCTCGAATCGCTCCCGGTTCCTGAGCGTCATGCCCTTGCTCGTCCGATTGACCCTCTCCCTGAGGATGGGTTATCTGTTGATGGCTCGTTGAAGGCGTCCGTCGGTGGTGGAGTTGCTGGGTCCGCGCCTATACCCTGCTGCCCTGATGGGTCTTCTACCATCCGTGATGCTCCTTCCATTGGTCTGCCATCTCATTCTGCTGATCTCTGCCCTGTTCTGGGCTCTGGTGATCACCTGGAGACCTCCTCTACTGAGTCCATGCCTTGCTGTTCTGGAGGGCTGCCAGCCGTGCTGCCATTGAAACATGGTGTTCATGATTCTGCCTTAGGCAGTATGCCTTGCTGTGCAATTGCCAGTGGCCCCAGTTCGTCAAATGCATCATGGGCTTCGGTAGTTGAAAGGAGGACTTTTGGAGGTAAGTCTCCTCTAAAATTTTTTCCTCCTTGTTCTCCTCATGGTGAGAATATCATCTGATCCCCTCCTCCGGAAGTCATCCAACAAGGTGAGGACCTTTGGGGTGCCACTCTTGTGGGTTACTTCGACGGCAATCCAATTCACTGTGGCTGATGCTGGAGTACTGCCGACAATGTGATGGTGGAATTGCCGATTTAGAAGGCACTGTCTCCCTGGAGACTGCTATACATGCTAAAGAAAATGGCTGCTGGCTTTCTGGGTGCAGATATTGTTGTATGTTGCGATGCCTCTCTGGTGTGTGGTATGCTGCGTGCTGAAACATTATGGGCTTCTGAAATGTGAGATGCTATGAATGCCATGTTGAAAAGTTGTGCTGATCGTGTTCCATGATGCACCCGGTTGCTGTAGGAGGTATTGGCTGGCCCAGGATTCGGTAGTTATGCTTCTTCGTTGATGCGGCTGCTTATGATGCACTGAAACAAATAAAGTTGGCCCTGCTATTTGCTTGGTTTTGGCCCTACTGATTCATTGGGATATGCTGGTTGTTTCTGTTGCCGGGTGGTATGTGTTTACCTGGTATATTCGGGATTTTTAAAGGTATATGAGCGGCTCGTGGCAATTGTTGCATACATGCTATTGGTAGCTGCTGCTGGATGCCGCGGATTGATTAGCTGATGTGCTGCTCATTGGGCGAGGCCATCGTGGCTGAGATGAAAGCTGCATTGGACAGATGGCTACATAAAGAGCTGATTTTGCTGAATTCACTAGCTCCTCGAAATTTTGCCGATGAAGGTTGCTGCTAGACTTGTTGCTGAAGCATGCTGCTGTCTCACGTGCTGTATGTTGCTGCCTGGGATTTGCTAGAGTTTGTGTCGAAATGGGGGCCGAAGCCCCTCGTTCGGAGTCGGTGATGATACGCACAAATGGATATGATGACCATTCGGATGACCACCTTAGGGAAATTAAGTTTGCCTACCTTGATAAGCCAGCGCGCAAGGAGATCCCTAGGAAGAATGGGAATAAGGGACCTCTCATTAAAAAATCCTGGGTCCCAAAGAGGGTGGTCCCTGTTGCACATCCTCCGGTTTCTCCCAGAAAGACCAATGTCAAACACCTTGGAATCTCTGATCAGCTGGATACGCTATCAGATAATCCTTTCAGTGTGCTCCAGGAGCCTCCCCGTGATGACCCCTTGGTGTGCGAGGTCTACACCCCGCCGATTTCCCGGGCTGAGGCTCCCATGGATCACTCTATTAATGCCCTCGTACCTACCACTCCTCCGGATCACCTACATGGTTATCCTTCTTTCGACCCTGAGGAGGAGAGTCATCATGTTGGGACCGTACCTCTGACAAGGTCTTCCCCTACACCCGCCTCGAATAGGCCACAAGTTGGATCTGAAAGCTCCAATGTTGAGGCCCCGACACGGGAATTTCATGTCACGCATCCGCTGTTGAATAATGGCCTGGTGGATAACTCAGGCCAACCATCCTTACAGAGCCCACACGATCCTTCGAGCCCAGGCCCTGCGTCGGACGAATATGACTCCTTGGGCCTTGATTTTGAGCCTAAGAGCAGGAGGCGTAAATCCTCTAAAAAGACGAGGAAAGTGAGAGGACTCAATGGGATTGTGAAAGCCCATGAAGTCCGAAATCTCATCAGGACTCACGATTGTTCCATAATTGGTCTGGTGGAAACTAAAGTTGCAGAGAATAATGCGGGCTCTGTTTCTGATAGGATTAATCCTAATTGGACGTGGTCCATGAACTATTCCTCCGTGTTGTATGATTACCAGCAATTTTATCCTTTAGTTGGTTTCATCAGTTGTATCTAAGTGCTCGGGGTATGCCCTAACTTTTTTGGTTTATCCCCAAGTCGGAAAAACACTTGGTGATAATTCCATATTTGTAAATTTTTCTCCCATAAATCCAAATCTTACTTACCAAAAAAAAAAAAAAAAACATGAACTATTCCTCCTCATATGTTGGGAGGATCTGGGTGGGTTGGGACCCAATGAAGGTGGATGTTAAAGTTATTTCCAAGGATGACCAGGTCATCCATACCGACGTGTCTTTCATTGGAGATAACACTCAGTGCCTCCTGTCCTTCGTTTATGGTGCAAACCTTGAGAACCCTAGAAAACTCCTTTGGCGAAGCCTTAGGAGCCATTTGGGCCTATCCAGTGATGTTCCTTGGGCGGTCCTTGGAGACTTCAATGTTATCCGTTCGGCGAATGAGGCCTTGGGAGGATCTTGGCACCATAAAAGTGCCACTGACATTAACGAATGCTTTAGAGACTGTGACCTTGAAGATGTCAGTCATGAAGGCCAATTCTTCACCTGGAACGATGGTCGCGACCCCATTAATCGTATCTTCCGGAAATTAGATAGAGTGGTCACAAACGGTCCGTGGTTTGATCTTTTTAGAAGATCTAAAGCAGTGTTCCCACCAACTAGATTATCTGATCACTCCCCATGCATTCTTCTCCCTACTGGCTGGGCTGCCCGTAACCGTGGCTTGTTCCGGTTTAATAATTTTCTCACAAAATCCCCAAATTTTCTTCCTCTGGTCAAGGAAGCTTGGGAGACTGAAAATGCTGGTACTCCAATGTTTAAGCTGGTGTCCTCCCTCAAAAAGGTGAAGAATGCACTCAAAAATCTTAACGCTCAAAACGGTGATGTTCATGAAAAGGTTGTACGTACTCGAAAATGCCTGGAAGAGGTCCAATCTATGAACATCCCTCACACAAGGAACTGTGGTACGGAACGACATTGTGAGGCTGCTTATTATTCTGCTATGGCTAAGGAGGCAGAATTCCTTCGCCAAAAAGCCAAGATCAAATGGATCAAAGAGGGCGACCAATGCACAAAATTCTTTTTTAAGACTGTTAGTGGAAACATTAACCGGAATTGGATTATCTCCCTCCTTGATGAGTCGGGTAACCCTACTAATGGTACGGAGGAGCTTAATAATCTTATTGAAGGCCATTTCAAAAAAGCTCTGGGATGTAGTCGATCCCATGGGACGGCGGAGGAAAATCGGCATCGCCCTTACATCTTAAACACTGTCCCTGACTCATTAACTGGACCCCTTGTTCGGGTGGTTAGTGAGGAGGAAATCCGCTCTGCGATCTTTTCCATTGGTGATGAAAAAGCCCCTGGTCCCGACGGTTTTACATTGAAGTTCTATAAGGACTCTTGGGAGATTACGGGTCCTACTATTTCTGAAGCAATCCATGACTTCTTTAAGCATGGAAAACTCCTTAAACAGTTGAACACCACTTTGATCGGCCTTATTCCTAAGGTCCAGTCCCCTCGGTCAGTGTCAGACTACCGTCCGATTTCCTGTTGCAATGTCATTTACAAAGTGATATCTAAAATTCTTGCTAACAGAGTCAAGGCCACTCTTCCCTTCCTGGTCGACAGATGCCAAACGGCCTTTGTGGAGGGGAGACAGATTAGTGATAATATCCTTTTAGCTCAGAAGCTCCTGCATAAGTATCATCTTGGATCAGACCATCCTAGGTGTACTATGAAGGTTGATCTTATGAAAGCTTATGACTCTGTCTATTGGGATTTTATTATCAATATTCTGACAATCATGAAGTTTCCCCCACAAATGGTCAATTGGATCAACCAGTGCATTACTACTCCGATGTATTCACTCAACATCAATGGGGAAGTTGTTGGCTTTTTCAAAGGTGGTAAAGGTTTTCGCCAAGGGGATCCACTTTCTCCCTATTTATTTGTACTTGTGATGGAAGTCTTGAATGACATTATTGAGGTCAAGGCAAGACGGGATAAAAAGTTTAAATTTCACTGGAAATGCGCTGAATCACAGATCATTATGCTTGCCTTTGCCGATGACCTCCTTCTCTTCTCCCAGGCTGATTCCCAATCAGTCCAGATCCTCAAGGATTGCCTGGATGAATTTCATGCTACCTCTGGGCTATCTGCTAACCCAAAGAAGAGTGAAATCTTCTTATGCTCCAAGGACGCTTCTCTCCACCAGGACATAGTTGCTATCACGGGATTTAAAGTGGGCAAACTTCCAATAAGATACCTGGGGGTCCCATTGATTACCTCCAGGCTATCGGTTTCTGATTGCAAATCTCTCACTGACAGAATCACCAAGAGAATCAAATCATGGAAAAATAGATGGCTCTCCTTCGGTGGGCGGCTCCAACTCATTACATCCATCCTCTCGTCTATCCACCTCTATTGGGCCTCTCTCTTCATTTTGCCCAAAATCATCCTTAAAGCAATTGACGGCATTTTGCGTCGTTTCCTTTGGAACGGTTCCTCCGAAAACAGAGCTAGCGCAAAAGTAGCTTGGCATGACATCTGCTTCCCCAAGTCGGAGGGTGGGTTGGGTATCAAGAACATTTTATGGCGCCTCTTAAATAAAGACTCGAATTCGGCTTGGACCTCTTGGATTTATAAGAACAGAATCAAAGACCGATACATCTGGATCTTGAAAATCCCGGCATCTGCCCCTTGGAGCTGGCGCAAGATTATGAAACTGAGGCCTTTCATGCGCACCTACTCTGTCAAGGACATTGGGGATGGATCCGACACCTTCCTTTGGCACGACAACTGGCACCCCCTTGGTCCCCTGAGCGAGGTGAGCACTGATCGTACTCGGCTGGTTTCGGGCTTGCACCGGGATGTTAAGGTTGACGCTATAATTAGGAATAATGGCTGGTCTTGGCCTAACCCTTTTGACACTGAGGTATCCCACCTTGCTATGAATATGCCGAAAAATCCCCCCAGAAGTAATCCAAAAGACACATTGAGGTGGAGTGGGAATGGCATGGGCAATTTCACAACTAAATCTGCATATTATCTCATCCATCCTCCCAAACCGAAGGTTAATTGGGCTATTTTGGTGTGGGGTCCATCACATATCCCGTCCCACGCTTTTACCCTTTGGCTTGCCATTAAAGGTAGATTGAATACCATGGACCGCCTCCATTATATCCCAAACTTGTCTCCCCGATGTTCTCTCTGTAACTCTGGAAATGAAGATCTTGGTCATTTATTCTTTTCTTTCCAATTCTCCAGAGCTTTATGGAAAAATATTCGTAGACACTCCGGTATTCAGTGGCCTCACCCTGAATGGAACCAAAACATATCTTGGGCTGCTTCTATCTGGAAAGGGAAGAACCATATGGCTATCTCTAAACGATTATCTCTGGCCGCCACGGTGTATTTTATATGGAGGGAGCGAAATAACCGTATATTCCAAAAATCTCCCCCCCAGGACATTTCCCAAATCTTCTCTTCGGTGGTTAATATTGTGAGACTTAAACTAAAGACCATCGAGGTGCCTGACAAGGATGTCTCCAGGTCGACTCGGATGCGGAGGGGTTTTTTTTTTTTTTTAAAAAATGAGGGGTCGAGTTTGATTTGTAGATGATGCTGCCCCTTGCTGATATTTGGCGGCTATTGTCTTCCATGCGAGGTGTTTTTGCGTTCGTTGCCGGTTGGTTCGGTTGGCTTTTTTGGGGGTTTGGGTCCCGGTCTTGGCTGTTTTGTGTTGAGCTTTGTATTGGGGTTTTTGTTGCTCGGTTAGTACTATGTCCCTTTTCCCAATTCTTTCTCCCTTTCCCCTCTCAAAAAAAAAAAAAAGTGTGTGATTGTGTCTGCTTAACCTGGCTGGTTGGCTACTGACGGTTGTTGATGCTGGATTCTTGAAGTGAATTCCCATGCTGTTGATATTGCTTTTGTTCTGCCCGGGTGTGGATTGGGGTCAATGATTTTGGCTCTCCATTGGATCCGTTGGGAATTTGTTGATGTGGGCTACTGAAGTGTGGTTGTATCCAGGGAGGGTGGTGCTTAATTCACTGGATTGGTGCTAATTTCTAAACGGTTAGTTGGGTATTTGGTGTACTGGAGCTTGTTGCTGTCTATGTACTGATATCTGAGTTTTGTGGCTACTTCGTTTGGTCTATGCTGTTGCTATTTTGGGGAATGAACTGGAGATGCTTGGGCAGAATGGTAGCAGTGGGTGGCGCAGGATATGATGCTAATTCATGGGTGCTGCATTTCATACTATTTGTTGAATGGGCTGCGTTAAAATCGGATGCCAATGGTTGCATCTGGTTCCATCCATTATGCTACTTGGAGGGTTGTGCAGATGGACTTGTGCTGCCACCGGTTTTCTTGATCTGATATTGTCTCTGCCAGAAGTAGTTATTTCTATGGATGTTGCATTTTGGCTGTTGTTTCTCTGCCTCTAGGCATATTGGATTGGATGGTTGGTTGCTTGTGTATGATGGTGATGGGATCCAACCTCAGGCTTTGTTGGCTCGCTGCTGATGTCCATTATTCCGATGATGTTTGGCTGACTTTTAAGATGGCTGTGTAGTAGTGTTGCTGCTACCTGGTCTGGGGCTGAAGCTGCTGTTGGCTCCAAAATCGGTAGATCTGCTTCTTGATTGAAGGGGCTGCTTTTGGTGCACCGAAGCAATCATTGCTGCTGTTTTGTATGTTCTCTCACGGTTATACTCTCGGTTCATGGCATGGTTGCTACATGTTGATGCAGATCTGCTGAAGCCCATGCTTGCTGTCCTTAATTTTGATGCCCAATTTTTAGTTGCTGATGAAATGTCAATGGTTTGGTGCAACGCTTGAGGCAGCTTTGTGATCGTTGTTGTTGATTTTTGGAACTCTGTTTTGCTGCATTGCCTCCTAGAGTATTGTTATGGGCTGAACTCCACAATCAAGTTGCGGATGGGAGTGTCTTTAATGCGGTTGGGTGTGGTAGCGCTGGCCAGCATGGACACTCATGCTGGTGCTGGGAGCGATGAGATGTTGCGATGCTGAAGTATTTGCTATGCTGGTATTGGGTGCCTTGTTGTTATGGTATGGGGAGTTTTGTTGTAAGAGCATGCTGATGAAGCCCATGGTTTTCAAATTTCATTGGAATTGTGGTCAGACTCGTACTGTCATGCTTGCCTTCGCAGATGACCTTCTCCTCTTCTCTCATGCTGATGAATGCTCTATCCGGATTCTCAAGGATTGCCTTGAGGAATTCTATTGGCTCTCTGGCCTGTCGGCTAACACAACTAAGAGTGAAGTGTTCCTCTGCTCTAAGGACCCATCCCTTACTCAGAATATTGTCGATGTTCTGGGGTTTAAAGTTGGATCTCTCCCCATTCGATACCTCGGTGTTCCTCTTATTTCTACCAGGCTGTCCATTCGGGACTGTAAGGCTCTCACTGAGAAAATTACTTGCCGAATCAAATCATGGAAAAACAGGTGGCTTTCCTTTGGGGGCCGCCTTCAGTTAGTGGCCTCGATACTCTCTTCTATCCATATCTATTGGGCTTCAATCTTTATTCTTCCCAAATCTATTCTTAACCAGATTGACTGCATTTTGAGGCGCTTCCTTTGGAATGGCTCTACGGACGGGAAAGCAAATGCAAAAGTGGCCTGGTCCGATCTTTGCTACCCTAAAAGTGAGGGTGGGTTGGGGCTTAAAAATCTACAGGCCCAAAATAAAGCCCTCATATGTAAACTTTTTTGGCGAATACTGTCAAAAGACCCCGAATCGGCTTGGTCTTCTTGGATCCACAAGACCAGGATCAAGGAGCGGTGCATTTGGACCCTCAAAGTCCCTGATTCTGCCCCTTAGAGCTGGAGGAAGATCATGAAACTCCGCCCTTTCATGTGCTCACATGCTGTCAAGATCATTGGTGATGGTGTCGACTCCTTTATTTGGCATGACAACTGGCACCCTAGTGGTCCGCTTAGTAGGGTTTGCACGGATCGCATCCGTATGGTCACTGGTTTATCTTGGGATAATCAGAGATAATCAGAGATAATCGTTGGGGCTAGCCGAATCCTTTTGATCAGGAGGTTTCTAACCTCGCCACAAATATGCCCCACTATTCGCCCAACGATGAGCATAACAGTGTCTTTTCGTCTAAGTCTGCCTACCTCCTTTTTAACCCGCCGAAGCCGAAACTGAGCTGGACCAGGCTTGTCTAGGGCTCTTTCCGTATTCCTGCCCACGCCTTCACCCTTTGGCTGGCTATTAAAGGCCGGCTTAATACCTCCGACCGTATTCACGGTATCCCCAACCTCTCCCTCACTTGCTCTCTCTGTGATTCAGACGCCGAAAACCATGACCACCTTTTTTTCTCTTGCCCATACTCCTCCTCCGTGTGGACCTCTATCCAACGGATTGCCGGCATACACTGGCCATACCCCAGCTGGTCCCTTAATGTTAATTGGGCCGCATACATGTGGAAAGGTAAGAACCTCATCGCCCTCTCTAAGCGTCCCTCTCTTGCGGCCACTGTTTATTATATCTGGAGAGAACGTAACAATCGGATTTTCGAGAGTTCATCCCATCAGGATGCTTCCCAGATCTGCTCCCAGATTTCATCTGTTGTTCCTGACAAACTAAAGGCCTCCCTGGTGTTGGGCGCCCTAACCGATCGCTTGTCATGCGATGGAACTTATAAAAAAAAAAAGGGGCAGGAGGTGATCCTTTTTGATGTTTTTGAGGCTGCTGTTACCTTTTGTGAGCTGTTGGGGTCTATGCGCTGCGGGGGCCTTCTGATGGTGCTCTGCCGGAGTTGGCTCCCCGCTACCCCATCTGTTGGTGTTGATCCTTCTGGGTGCTGCCTCTCGGCTGCGTTTGACTTTCGTTCCCGCCTTGGGAGCTTTGGTTGCATTTCCCTCCCCCCCCAAAAAAAAAAAAAAACTCGATTCTTGGTTTTGCTACTGGACTATGGTTGCTACTGTCCCTGCTGGCTTCCCTCGCTTTTTTGGTGCTTACTTCACTGGATTGGTGTTGATCCCTTCTTAGTGGAGGTTTGGTGTATTGGATTGATTACTTCTACATGGGTATGGTTTTGGGTCACTGTTTTTGGCACTTCATTGGATCCGTAGGGTCTTTGTTGATGTGGGTTAAAGAAGTGTGGTCGTATCCAGGATTGCGGGTTTTTTTTAACGGATTGGTGCTGTTCTCTTTTTGGTTAGATGGGATTTTGATGCATTGGAGCTTGTTTTTTTGGAAAGCTGCATTGGAGCTTGTTGCTGTCGGTGTATTGATATCTGTGTTCTGTGGCTTCGTCGTTTGGTCTAAGCTGATGCTGCTTTGGGGTATGAGCTGATGAAGCTTGAGTAGAACGGTTTTTGGGGTTGCCCGGGATTTGGATGCTGATTATTGGATGACATGTACTGCCACCGGTATTTCCTGATCTGATGTTTTCTCTGCTAGAGGGTGGTTTCTCTTGGGATGCTGCATCTACGCATCTAGGTAGTTTGGATTGGATGATTGCTGGCATGGTTTGGCATGGGGTCTGCTGTGAATAATTTAAAGCTGCTGATGTTGAGGCTCGAGTGACTTTGGAATTGTATTGCTGGCCTGACACTGATGGGCGAGCAGGAGTGTTGTTGCTATCTGATCTGCTGAGGGCCGTGCCTGTTGTCCTTTGGTTTGAAGCTCAATTTTCGGCTGCTGATGAAATGTCAATGGTCTGTGCATCATTTGAGGCAGCTCTACGATTGTTGTTGCTGGTTTTTCTTGGAACTTTGCCTTGTTGCTTTGCCTCCTTGAGTATTGTCATGGGCTGAACTCCACAATAAATTTACGGATGGGTGTATATTTCCTACTGTTGGTGGTGGTGGTGCTGGCCTGCTTGGACACTCTGCTGGTGCTGGGTACGATGAAGAGTTGTGAAGCTGTTGGATTTTGCTTTGCTGGGTTTGGTCGCCTTGGTGCTATAGTGTGGGGAGTACTGTTGTAAGTGTATGCTAATGATACCCATGGTCTGTGATGCGGTGTAGATGCTGATGGAGTGCATTATCCTCTGTTTACTACAACTGAAGACTGCTGTTCGGGAGCTGGTCTTGCTGGGTTCGAACCTGTTTGCCTGCAAATGTGCATGCTGTCCCTTTCGCTTCTGTTCTGATCTGTGAGCTATTATTGTTGCTGGTGTTTTTGGAGACTTGGTGGAGTTTTCGATGATGTGGGCAATTTGGGTTCGCTGATTTGGTGGCCTGGTGCTCTCCCTGGACACGTTGCTGAGCTTGAAGCAGATGGTTTCGTTCCAGTATGTTGGGCTGTTGCCTGTTTGATGATGATGCCGGGACTGGATGCTCTACTTGTGATGTTGGTTGCGGCTGAACAACTCGTTGCTCCTCCACTGTAGTTGCCTGTCGTTGATCTTGTTCTGGATTTCTGCACTGCCGAAGCTGCTGCCGGCTGCTTTTTAGTCTCTGAATGCTGGCTCGGTGTCACACGCGTGTTGACCTGCAATTGCTGAAATGCGGGTGCTGTGATGCTAATATAGAGCTGGACTTGTTTGATTAATGGAGTGCTGCTGTTTGCATGGTTTGGCGAGAGAATTGATTAATGCTGCGAACCTGACAGTTGGATCTCTTGGCTGCCTGGTGATCTCGCTGTTGTGTTGATCTGGAATTTGTGTTGTCTCTTGCTGATGCTGATTAGTTTTTGACGTGTTAGCTCGATTTGCAGGGGAACGGAAAATTGCACTTTCCCTCTGTGTTGTGTTGTACTTATTTTCTTTTTTTTTCCTAGCTCTGTAGTACGCTGGCCTCTTAGAGGTCCTTTTGTACCATTGGCTGTACTAGTTGCCCGAGGTATGCCCCTGAGGTTTATGTTTTTTCCCCATGTCAAATTACTTGGTGATAAAAACATAGATGTTGTATTTTTTTCTCCCTTTAATCCAAAATTCTTGCTTACCAAAAAAAAAAAAAAGATGAAGCCCATGGTTTCTGCCTCAACACTATTCTGTGTTGCGGTGTTGATGCTGAAGTATTTACTGATGAAATGCAAAGTTCTCTGTTTACTGGTATGCTTGAATGCTGTCCTGTTTTGGGGCTGTAATTGCTGCTGTCCCTGAAATCGACTTCTTTGCTTCTGGATTAGTGCGGATGTTTTTGTGCACTTAAGCAACTGAAGGCTGCTGAATGAAGCTGTGCTCGGAAGCAGGTCTTGCTGTGTTGGAAACCTGTTTGCCTGCAAATGTGACTGCTGATCAATTCTTTTCTGCTGGTGGGTCTGCAGTTCGACCATGTGCCTGCAGGGCGCTTTTCGAGGAACAGAATCTCATGCTGATCTTAAACTTCGAGGAACTGGTTGGGTTCTTGCTACACCTTGATGTTGACTGTGTAGATGTTGATGTGCAACCCTCTATGCTGCCGATGTTGGATGGGCTGTTCTTGTATTTGGTACCCGGCTGTTGTGCTCGTGCGAGGGCAATTAAAAGGCGGCCAGCCTTGCTACTGATGGATCCTCTGGCTGCCCGCGGGCAATTTTTCTCTTTTGTTCTTTGTTAGATAATTCCTCTTAGGTTTTTTGAGGAATTCTCTGATGTACCAGTTGCTCGGGGTATGCCCTAGCGTTTTATGGTCTAACTCCAAGTCAAAAAACTTGGAGTTATAACATAAATTTTTGTAATTTTTTCTCCCATAAATCCAAATTACACACTTACTTACAAAAAAAAAAAAAGCTGTATGTTGCTGCCATGTTGATGTATGATGCAGATAATTGTCTGCTGATCGATGCTGATTAGATTGCTTGCTGCTGTTGGTTGCTTGCTGCTGCCTTGTACTCCTTGCTGTTGGAAAACTTGGATGCTATGGGTTGCCGGCAGATCCGGGTTGATGTAGTTAGTTGCTGCGAGGTGATCGGATGGTTGTTCTGGTCTTCTCGGGAGTAACTCTTTTTGCTTTGATTGTGTATAATGACTGTGTTATTTTTTCGTTCTTCTGTTAGATAGTTCCTCTTAGGTTTTTGAGAAACTCTCTGTTGTACCAGCTGTTCGGGGTATGCCCTTGCGTTTTATGTTCTAACTCCAAGTTTAAAAACTTGGAGTTATAACATATTGTTTTGTAAATTTTTCTCCCATTAATCCAAATTACACACTTACTTACCAAAAAAAAAAAAGCTATTACTAGGAAAATTTGGAGGCCATTCGAGCTACAACATGTAGCGGGGAACGAATCGGGCTTCTTTTTCTTCCGTTTTTCATCTAACGCAATGCTTGAAAAATGTCTAAATAGTGGCCCGTGGTCAATTGCCTGCCATCCTATCTTCCTTAAGATTTGGAAGTCAGGAATGGTCTTGTCCCGTGAGGAGCATAAATCATTTCCTGTTTGGATCACCATGTCTGGGATCCCGGTTGAATTTTGGACCCCTCTGGGTTTATGTTGGATTGCTAGTGCGGTTGGAAAACCCCTCAGGTTAGACCTGGTCACAGAAAAACTTGAACGTTTGGGCTTTGCTAGAGTCTGTGTTGAATTGGGCGCCGAAGCCCCCCGGCCGGATGTGGTAAAGATCCGCACGAATGGATGTGCTGTTCTTGGGGACGATCAGCTGAGAGAAATTAATATTGGATACCAACATTCGGCGGCGCGGAGTGTTGCCCCCAAGAGAAGTGGAGGTTCGGGCCCTCCTGCTAAGGCCTCTTGGGTCCCTAAGAAAATGGTCTCTCCTCGGCCCAAAATGGAAGTTGCCTCACCCATGAGGTCTCTAGCTAGATGTGCTGCCCCTCCCTGTACTTGTTCCACCCAGAAGGCCTTGTCTTCGAAAAATACCTTCTGCATTCTTCAGGAGCCCTGTCATGATGACCCAATGGAGTCCGATGTTCGCATCCCACCGATTAATCGAACAGAGGCCCCACTGGATCCCCCTCACGACGAACCTGACCCAATTCATATTATCCCTCTCTCAGATGGATTTGATGAGGGGCGGTTCTCTGATGGGGCTGAGGTCCAGATCATGCCCCCCTTGCTCCCGATCCCGACGGGCCCTGTACTGGATCAGAGAGGTCCAGTGATGAGGCTATAGGCCCTGTGGTTTATCCTGGACAGTCATCCAGTGCTTGTCCAATTGTCTCACCGAGCCTTGTCCCTGCTCCTAATATTTCTGTCTCCAACAGCAATGCCCTTGTGACTAAGAGCAGGAGACGTAAATCTGCAAAGATGAACAGAAATGCCCGGGGGCCTAAGGAGCGGTCCGCTTCTTCAGTCAATCGTTAATGATCAACTCCGCTTGCTGGAATGTGAGGGGTCTCAATGGGGCTGTGAAGGCTCATGAAGTCCGCAACCTCATTAACTCCCACGACTGTTCCATCATTGGCCTAGTTGAGACTAAAGTTTTTTTTGGTAAGTAAGTGATTTGGATTAAAGGGAGAAAAAATTTTACAAGTAATGATTTATCACCAAGTGTTTTTCCGACTTGGGGATAAACCATAACCGCAGGGGCATTCCCCGACCACATTGATACAACGAATGAATCCAACAGAAAGCAACAAAAATGCTAGAATTCATGCACAACAAGCAAACTACTCTAACATCAGTAGAAAGGTTCCTAAACAAAATGTGCCAATCCAAGGTATTATCAAAAAATGGCAACAGAAAATATCTATTCACCCACTGTTTCAGCATCAACGCCAAGGTGGAATTCCATACCAGCCCAGGGCCTTTCCAGCACCACTTGATGAACCAATGCTTGAAAATCAGGCGCAACCTCCATCAGCAGTGCAACACTTAACCGGTTGAGACTAAAGTTGCTGAGAAAAACGCGGCCTACATTTCGGCGAGGATTAATTCTCATTGGGCTTGGGCCATGAACTACTCTACTTCATCAGTGGGTAGGATTTGGGTTGGCTGGGACCCCAAGAAGGTGGCTGTCAATATTATCTCCAAGGAGGATCAGGTTATTCATACCGCTGTGAATGTCCTTACCGATAATTCTCAGTGCCTTCTGTCCTTTATTTATGGTGCTAACCTTGAGGGCCTTCAAAAGCACCTGTGGCATTGCCTGAGGAGTTATTCGGGTCTCTCGGGGAACATTCCTTGGGCTGTCATGGGTGACTTTAACGCTATTCGATCGGCGAATGTGGCCCTTGGTGGGTCCTGGCACCCTAAAAGCTCCATCGACCTTAATGACTGTCTTCAGGACAGTGATCTTGAATATGTCTGCCACGAAGGTCAGTTTTTCACCTGGAATGATGGTCGCGATCCCACCACCCGTATCTTCAGAAAATGGATAGAGTGGTCGCTAATGGTCAGTAGTTTGATCTTTATAGACGATCTAAAGCTGTCTTTCCACCGGCCAGATTATCTGACCACTCTCCATGCATCCTTTTGTCTGAGGGGTGGGTTTCTCGTGGCCATGGGATCTTTAGGTTTAATAATTTTCTCACGAAATCCCCAAATTTTCTCCCGTTGGTTAAAGAAACTTGGGGGACCGAGATTCCTGGTACCCCAATGTTTAAGTTGGTGTCCCTCCTCAAAAAGGTTAAAAGTGCGCTCAAAAACCTCAATGCTCAATGTGGAGATGTTCATGAAGAGGTTCTGCGCACTAGGAAATGCCTTGAGGATATTCAATCTAAGCCCCCCCCCGCACTCTGGGTCCTGTGAGCTTGAACACCGTTGTAAGGCGGAGTACTACTCTGCGATGGCTAAGGAGGCGGCCTTCCTCCACCAAAAAGCCAAGATCAAATGGCTTAAAGAGGGTGACCAGTGCACTAACTTCTTCTTTAAGACTGTGAGTGGCAACTATAATCGGAATAGGATTACCTCCCTCCTTGATGAGTCGGGTATTCCTACTAACGGGACGGAGGACCTTCACAAGCTCATTGAGGGTCACTTCAAAAACGCCCTTGGTTCGGGTCGGTCCCATGGGTCGGCGGAGGCTAATCGGATCCGCCCGTACATTCTCCATTCGGTTCCTAATTCACTTACTGGTTCTCTTGTTAGGCTGGTCAGTGAGGACGAAATTCGCAGTGCAATGTTCTCCATTGGTGATGACAGAGCTCCCGGTCCAGATGGGTTTACCGCGAAATTCTTTATGGACTCGTGGGAGATTACTGGTCATACTGTTTATGAAGCTATCCATGATTTTTTCATTCATGGAAAGCTCCTTAAACAGTTGAACACCACTATGATCAGCCCTATTCCTAAGGTCTAGTCCCCGCCCTCGGTCACTGACTATCGCTCGATTTCCTGCTGCAACGTAATTTACAAAGTGATATCAAAAATTCTCGCTAACAGATTCAAGTCTACTCTTCCTCACTTGGTTGACCGTCGCCAAACGGCCTTTGTGGCGGGGCGTCAAATTAGTGATAACATCCTCTTAGCTCAGGAGCTCTTGCATAAGTACCATCTGGGCTATGGCCCGCCCAGATGTACTATGAAGATCGACCTTAAGAAAGCCTACGAGTCTGTCTATTGGGATTTCGTTATCAATATCCTCACCCTAATGGAATTCCCTCCACAAATGGTAAATTGGATCAGCCAGTGCATATCGACTCCGACTTACTCCCTCAATATCAATGGGGAAGTGGTCGGCTTCTTTAAAGGTGGCAAAGGCCTGCGTCAAGGTGATCCGCTCCCCCCTACTTATTTGTCCTTGTTATAGAAGTTCTCAATGGCATTATTGAGGTCAAGGCAAGACGGGACAATAATTTTAAATTTCACTGGAAATGCACTGAAACTCAAACTGTTATGCTTGCCTTTGCTGACGACCTCCTCCTATTCTCCCATGCTGATACCAAATCTACTCTGATTCTCAAGGACTGCCTCAATGAATTCCATACCATTTCTGGCCTCTCTGCTAATCCGAACAAAAGTGAAATATTCTTATGTTCTAAGGATTCCACTCTTCGCCAGGATATTGCTGCTAGCTGGGGCTTCAAGTTGGGCAATCTCCCTATCAGATACCTGGGGGTCCCCTTGATCACCACTAGGCTCTCGGTGTCTGATTGCAAATCCCTCACAGAAAGAATCACAAAGAGAATCACATCCTGGAGGAACAGATGGCTCTCCTTTGGAGGGCGTTTGCAACTCGTTGTCTCCATCCTTTCTTCTATCCACCTTTATTGGGCTTCTCTTTTTATCCTTCCCAAATCCGTTTTTAAGGCAATTGATCGCATCTTGCGACATTTCCTCTGGAACGGGTTTTCTGATGGCAGAGTCAATGCTAAAGTGGCTTGGCATGACATTGTTGCCCAAAAGATGAAGGAGGGTTGGGCATCAAGAACCTGATTGATCAGAATAAGGCTCTTAACTGCAAATTTCTGTGGCGTCTCCTTTCTAAAGATCCGAATTCTGCTTGGACTTCATGGAGATACAAAAACAGAATCAAAGACCGGTGCATCTGGACCATCAAAGTGCCGGCCTCGGCCCCTTGGAGTTGGCGCAAAATTATGAAGCTTCGACTTTTTATGCGTGCCTACTTTGTCAAGGACATTGGGGATGGCTCTGATACTTTCCTCTGGCACGATAACTGGCATCCCCTTGGCCCCCTGAGTGAAGTGAGCTCTAACCGAACTCGCCTTGTCTCGGGTCTGCATTGGGATGTGAAGGTTGACGCCATTATCAGGGACAACAGATGGAACTGGCCTAACCCTTTTGACACGGAGGTGTCCCATCTTGCTTTGAATATGCCGAACAACCCTCCCTGCAGCATTCAGAAAGACTCTTTGAGATGGGCCGGGACTCGCAACGGCATTTTCTCGACTAAGTCCACATACTCTCTCCTTCATCCCCCAAAACCTAAGGTGTGTTGGGCTCATCTAGTGTGGGGCCTATTCCATATTCCCTCACACGCGTTCACCTTTTGGCTCGCCGTTCAGGGCAAATTGAATACCATTGACCGTCTCCATTACATCTCTAACCTCTCACCCTTATGCACTCTCTGCAACACGGGTGATGAAGACCACGCCCATCTGTTCTTCTCCTGCCCATTCTCTAGAACCTTATGGAATAATATCCAAAGACATGCTGGTATTCATTGGCCATACCCTGACTGGCATCAAAATATATCTTGGGCTGCCGCCCGTTGGAGAGGAAAAAGTCTCCTGGCTGTATCTAAACGCTTATCTCTAGCTGCCACGGTTTACGTCATTTGGAAGGAGCGCAATAATCGGATTTTCCAAAAATCTCCTCCCCTTGACTCCTCTCGCCTCTTCTCTATGGTGGTCGATATTGTGAGGCTGAAATTAATGACCATCGCGGCTCCAAATAGGGTTGATCATAGGCGGACTCGGATTCGGTGGGAGTTATAAAAAAAAAAAACATGGCCGCTACTTGACATATTTCTTGCTTTGCATTCTGGTTGCCCTCTTTTGGAGAGTTTTTATGTTCATGGCAGTGCTTCCCCCCTTTGTTCTTGATCCGCGGGGGTGGTTTGCTTTGGGTGATCCCTGATTGCCGGTGTTATTCTCTTCTGGGCTGATATTCAGCCCTGGTTTTTCCTCCTCCCTAAGCTCTGTTCCCCCCTCCCATAAAAAAAAAATTTGTTTGATTTTGGGGTTTTGCCTCTTCTATGTCTGGCGATTTTGCTCGGTTCCTCTCCTTTAGCTGTGCTCGCGGTGGTTACCTATTGGGTGGATCGTCTTCGATTTTGTTGGGTGATGCTTTGGATTGTATTTGGGCGGGTGGCTCTGTGAATATTGTTGGATTTGGGGGTGCTCTGGTCTTCAAGCTGGAGCCCTCCTGAAGCTGATTGTACATATGTCTTGCCCAGTTGGGGCTTGGGGATGTTATGTTGGTTACTTTGGTTATGTTGGTATTTGATTTGGCGGGGTATTTAATGCTGCAGCTCTCTGGAATACTGATTTGGTTGGGTTATGCTGATGAAGTGTTGGATGAACTATAACCCTTTCACTATTTGTGGTAGTTGTATCCTTATGACTGCTGTGGTGGTTGGCAGCGTTCTGCTTGTGGTGGTTAACTGCTCTGTCTCTAGGTATGGCGTTGTTTGGTTTGTATGTTGATGCTGGGGTTGGGCTGGTGCAGGTATAGCTGGGTCAACCTACCTTTGGTGGTGCGGTGTAGGTTGAAGTCTGATTCATGTAGTGTGGACCTGTTTGCTATTTACTGATGTTTTGGATTGAGATGTTATCGGTTTACTGGATTTTTGATTCTGAGGTGGTGTTTTGCTGATACCAAACTGCTGTTGCCTTGTTTCTTGCTCGTCCCAGCTGACCACTGGACCCTGCTGCTTTTGTTTTTTTTTGGTCTGTTGTCCTTTGTTTGCTTGCTGAGGGTGCAGGTGTGATGGGTTGCTGCATTTAGTCCGCAGGAGGTTGATGCTGGGTTGGTACTCTGCTCGTGCTTTGGCTGCTAATGCTGGTTACCTGTGGAAGTTGCTGTTTTGGTGTTACCGTTGGGGATTGATGTCTTTGGTTGCTGGCCGGTTGTTGCTTGATCATGCAGTATGTAGGGGCCTTGATGTTGCTGCAGTTGGATCAGTAGCTCTCTCAATTTTGGTTGCTGTTGGCTCTGCCGAGGTTGAAGCTCTCATAATTAGTTGTTGAATTTGTTGAAGTTGTTTCTATTCTCGGTGCCCTTCTGTCTGGCTCTCTGAGATGGAACTGCTCCGGAATTATGGGGCGAAATGCTGCTTCGCAGAGTCAATGGGACTGAAGGTGGCTGTGAGAATGTTGCTGATGATACCTGTTCAAGGTTGGGTTTTCTGGTTGGCTGTTGCCAGCGTGTTCCTGCTCTGGTTGGGTTTGTCCTGTCCTGCAATTGTTGGGTTTTCTAGTGCCGAGCTGGTTGTCTCATCCCTTGGCTGCTGTCTGCTGCTTGCTGAAGCCAGGCGCATTCCACTCTGGCAAATGTTGATGCTGGAGCCACTTGTTTGTGGGGGCTTTGGAATCCTGGGGCAGGTCTTGGGTTTGATGAAATGGGTTATTTCTTGGCCTTGCTGTCTGGGGGCTGCTAGTGTTAGAAGGGTTAGAATATGATGTATGCTGGTTTTGAAGTCTCAAGATCGAGGTTGCTAGAGTTGATGCTGATGACATGACCAAAGAATTGTGTGCCATGTTGTCGGCTGAGGATGATGACGCATGTTGAATTTAATCTGATGGACCATGCATCCAGCCAGCATTCTATTGGTTGCCGCAGGCTTCATGGTGATTTGTCCTGGTTTGATCGAATTTGCTTCATTAGTGGTGCTGATTATTAACAACGAACTGGTGCTGAATCTCAGCATGCGTGATTATGAATTGTGCCTTTCCTGATGCAAGCTGCTGTTGCTTGGTGAAGATTTCCTGGTGTTGATTTTCTGCATCCTGATCGATGATGCTGATTTCAACAGCGAGGCTTTGGGATCTTCTGCTGCACAGGTGGTCCTTGGCTATGTGGTGATGCACCTAAATCGGCTGTCTGATCTGCCTGTGGTCCATGTTGGCAATGTGCATTCGGATGATTCCTCCCATGCTGCTGCTGCTATCTTTGGAATGGAGTGGCAGTGCCTGTTTCCATCGTTTCTCAGCTACGCTGTGAGGATAGTTTAGCACGTTGCCGTGGCTGATGGCTGTCTCGTTTGTGCTGTTATTTGCTGCTGCGGGGCGATCGAGAGGTGGGGTTCCCGTCGCCTGGGTAGTATATGAGTTTGTTTCTGCTTGTCTATTAGGACCATTCTCATGGTTTATATTCTGTTAGTCCTTCCCTCTTAGAGGGTTATTTTGAGCCATTCTTTGATGTACCAGCTGCTCGGGGTATGCCCCAACGTTTTATGTTCTAACTCTAAGTTAAAAAACTTGAAGTTATAGCATAGCTTTTGTAAATTTTTCTCCCGTTAATCCAAAATACACACTTACTTACCAAAAAAAAAGTGTTTGGACACAGCTAGATCTGCTATTCCATCTTGCTGCTGTTGGTCATGGCTGGCGCCTATTTGCATGCTGTTAGCTACTGTGATTGGTTTCTGTCCCTGATGAACAGTTCAGGTTTGTTGGCGGGTTTGGATTTCGGCCCTATTCTTGCTGGGCGCCACTTTTGCTGCCGCTGCTGGTGTTTTCTGCTGGCGTTGGATCGGAGGGTGAGATGCAGCTGCCCTTTGCTGCTTAATGATGGAAAACTAGGGGTGCCTTTTGATTGGTGGTAGATGTTTATGTATAATGACAAGGCTTTTTTTGTATGCTGTTAATCTTTTCCTCTTAGAGGTTTTTTTTTGAGTTATTCTCTGATGTACCAGCTGCTCGGGGAATGCCCTAGCGATGTATGTTCTAACTCTAAGTCAAAATACATGGAGTTATAACATGGTGTTTGTAAATTTTTTCTCCCGTTAATCCAAAATACACACTTACTTACCAAAAAAAAAGGGAGCGAAATAACCGTATATTCCAAAAATCCTCCCCCCAGGACATTTCCCAAATTTTCTCTTCGGTGGTCAATGTCGTGAGACTTAAGTTAATGACCATCTCGGTACCTGACAGGGGTGTCTCCAGGTCGACTCGGATGCGGTGGGGTATATAGTGGAAAAAAAAGAAGAAGAAGAAAGGAAAAAGGAAAAAAGGGGGGGTTTCAGATCTGAGTTGTTGTTGCAGCTGTCTCCTTGCCTTCTGGTTGATCTTTGGCGGTTTTTGCCTTTCTCTCGTGCTGAGTCTGCGAGATTTGTCAATTGGTTTGGATGGCTCCGTTGGGGTTTGGTTCCCGGTTGTGGTTGGTTTGTCCATTCATAAAAATTTGTTTTGTGTTTTTGACCTTGGCCGGTACTATTTCATGGTTTTTGTAATGTCCCCTCCCCAATCTGTCTCCCCTTCCCTCCCCCCCCCCAAAAAAAAAAAAATGTTGTGCGTGTGCTTCTTGAGCTTGGCGTTCCTGAATGTGATGGGCGTGTGACCGTGGGTGCAACATTTTGGACGGTCTGGCTCCTCTGTCGAGGCTGTGTGGCTGATGAATGGCTATTGAAGTGGAATGTGCCGGTTTCCAGGTGTTGAATTCCTGGCAACTATTGTTATGTGGACTGTGGTGGTTGTTTTTGGCATTTTTCCATTGGGGCTTTGAAATTGTTGTTTCTGCATTGTGGTTGATTTCAAGGAATCAGGTGCTTTATTCACAAATCTGGAATTTTATCTTTCCAGTTTTGCCATGGCTTGCCGTGCCTTATAAATATGTAGATGTAAATCTGGGTGCCGAAGGGTTCTACTGGAACCTCCTGGCTTTGCTTGGCTGTTCATGTAGATGTGCATGTGGGTGCCCTAGGTTTCAGATGGACAGTTGATTTTTTGGGTGCTGCATTTCGTCTTGTGAATATTGCAAATGGACAGATGGGAGTGGAGGGTTAGCTGACATAGTTCAGGAAGCTGGGGTTGGTGTGAATGTAACAATGTATCACATAATACACTCTAGTAGATGTTGAAGATGCTTGGGTATCTATGATCATGCTGGGGATTGATGCAATAATGCTACTAATGTTATTGCTCGGGTATTTGTAGCCAAGCCGGGACTGGTAAATTGTGCCAATCATCTGCTGCTACCCTGACAATCTTTCCAAGGAATACTGGGTTTGAGCATGGTTGATGCTGATGTTCGGATCTCCTTTGCTGCCGTTCTTTTGCTGGATGTTGGGTTGATCATGAATGTATGACTGAGGTTTGATGCAGCAGAAGAATAGGATCGGATATTTATTGCTGTTGGCTGGCGATGATGCTGTGCTGGGTCTGCCTGAAATTGTTGATGGGGTGTGGGATGTAATGCAGGAAAATTACTGAACTGGCAAATTTGCTTCCTAAAGATGAAGTTTGGATTGTGATGCCCATGGTTGCTTGCATGACTGATGCCCATGGTTACTAGCTATCTGTTCTTGCCTATTAGTTGGCCAGTTGCTGCTGTCCAACTTTCCGAGCTGCTGCTTGGTTGTGTACCGTGCTGCCTGTACCGTGTTGATGATGCTGATTTTTTGCACTTTGATGCACTGTGTTGTTGGCATTGAACATGGCTGGAATGCTGATTATGCTTCAGGGTGGGTGTGGCTGCTTCTGTATGCTTCGAAGCAAATGAAGATGCTGATCTGCCTGCTCTCTCATGATGACATGCAGTCCGGTGGGGCTGAAAAGGTCCACGGCTTCATTTTGGGCAGTGTTGAGGTTGTAGTTGGCGATTTGCTTCATTCTGATGCCATTTCAGTAATTTCAGTCGAGTGCTACGGCGCTGCTACTGTGTGGTCGCTGACTTTCACTTTGGTTCGGTTGCTGCTGTGGCTTTGCGTTGTGGAATTGGATTGGGTTCTTGCTTCACCTCGCTGTTGATTTTAGATGTTGGTGTGTAGGAAGAATGTCGTTTTGTTCCGGTGCTCCTAACGCTGGAAGTGAAAAAGCTGTTGATGCATCCAGTTGCCTGCAGTTCATTGCTGATGCAGTAAATGCATTCTGACTGTGCTGTGTTTGGACGCTGTCCTGATGCTGGCGGCTTTAAATTGTGGCTCTTTGATGCAGGGCGCCGCCTTTTGATGCTGGTGCCATCTGCTGGTGTAAGTTGGCCCTGTTGCTGATGTGTTTGGACACAGCTGGTTCTGCTATTCCATCTTGCTGCTGTTGTTCATGGATGGCGCCGATTTGCATGCTGATAGCTACTGTGATTGGGTTCTGTCCCTGATGAACAGTTCAGTTTTGTTGGCAGGTTTGGACTTCGGCCCTATTCTTGCTGGGCGCCACTTTTGCTGCCGCTGCTGGTGTTTTCTGCTGGCGTTGGATCGATGGATGAGATGCAGCTGCCCTTTGCTGCTTGATGATGAAAACTAGGGGTGCCTTTAGATTGGTGGTAGATCTTTATGTGTAATGACAAGGCTCATTTTTTGTGTGCTGTTAATCTTTTCCTCTTAGAGGTTTTTTTGAGTTATTCTCTGATGTACCTGTTACTCGGGGTATGCCCTAGCGTTGCATGTTCTAACTCTAAGTCAAAATACTTGGAGTTATAACATAGTGTTTGTAAATTTTTTCTCCCGTTAATCCAAAATACACACTTACTTACCAAAAAAAAAAACAAAAACAGAGAATTCCACCTCCAGCAGCACAGTCGAGTAACAAATCAGCACTTCACCTCCGGCAGGATCAGCAAACCAGATAATGTAGCATAAAATGCCATTCATTCCTGCAAGACAGCCCTGTATGAAGAAGGAAGAAGGAATGGATATGGGTATGAAGAAGGAATCGTTTAAGTCCAGCCCTGTATGGATTAGTTTGATTAACGTTCCTTTGGTGCTCTGGACAACGCTGGGTTTAAGTTGGTTAGCAAGTCAAGTGGGGCGTCCACTCTGTCTTGATCAACGGACCTCCAGGTTGAATCACCTGCACGCCGCAAGGATCTGTGTGGAGGTGGATAGGGATGCCATTCTCCCTGATAAAATTATGGTTTCTTTGGGACCTGAGTTCTCTCATTCCACCGTTGAGGTGGAGGTAAACTATCAATGGAAGCCTAATTGTTTAATTGATAGTTGGTCCAAACAGAGAAGCTCTGTTTTGGTGGCTGAGGATTCAAAATCTATGCTAAATTCTCTGTCTTTGCCACTGGATTCTGGTGATTGTGCAGCTGGAGTGGGGTTTGTCCCTTCGTGTCCTATGGGTGCTGTTTATCCTGAGAATGACTCGTCCCTGAGACAAGAGTATGGTCCCTGTTCTGAGCATATTTCTGGAGCTGCTGGTACTAAAGCTTCTTTGTTGAAGCTGGAATGCAGGGAAGTTGGAAAATATTTGGTCGTGGATGCTGGCTCCCACGCTGATGCTATCTCTGATGCCCCTGGCATCTGTAATCCTGAATTAGTGACTCAGGTTGATGCTGGATGTCAATCCGAATGTATTCCATGTGCATGAATCAGTCCCTTATTCCAATATGCTGTCGCCTGCGCCTATGCTTGCTGCTGATGCCCCGGTTATAAACGGTGTGGTGGTTCTTGCATCAAAGGCCCCTTGTGATCCTTTACATGCAGATGTTGATCCCCCTGTGATGGCAGATGCTGACTTGGCGTTGGCCCATGTTGGGGTCGCTGATGACAGGGGTGAAGTGGTTTCAGGTCCGTATTTGTCGGCCGTAATTGATCCTGAAATTACTCCGGACTCTATCTCGCGGATTGCCCGGAAATATGGATTGAAGTCTAAGTCTGATGGCCGGGCCTCTCCTCGCCTTTTTAATCTCTTGGATGAAAATCATCCCATTGTGTCATCTGGAGAGTTTGTGGATGTGGCCCCAAATCATCCCATTGTGTCAGATGACGTGGTTCCTGATGAGAAGGATCCGCTGTACTTGGCTCTTCAGCAGCTCATGGAATCAGATGGTTCTCGTCAGTTATTCCAAGTCACCCCTTCTGAGCATACGAATCTTGTTAAGGTCTTCCTGGACAAGTGCTGGCAGGATGTAACTGTTGAAAACTTTAGTAAATTTCGCTCGGCCTTCCCAGAAGCGGCGGAAAATGGGTTTCCCAATGATGCCTATCTGTTGGCGTTCCAACTAGTTTTCTCGGTTGACTCCGCTCAAACCCATAGTGCCTCTCTCTCCCCAATGGAGGAGAAGGTTGTTTTTGGATTCCTTTCTTCCCTGCTGAACTCGGCTTCAAACGGGCCGGGTTTCCTGAATGGTAATCAGAATGATTTTTTAGCTGGGCTACATGGAAATGCTCTTAAGATCCCAAATGAAGAAGCCTGGCGTCAGTTCAAGTCTGGGAGGCGGCGTAAAGCGGCAAAAAACCGAACCTCTCATGCATAGACCTGCATTTGCCGACTCCGTGGGGCAGCTACTGCTGTTTTTTGCTGACCTGCTGTGGTGTTGTGTACTGCAGTTTGGGGCTGAACCGGATTGGTGTATCGCGGATGATGCTGTGATGAACTTCTTGTGGGCTAATGCCCTCTTTGTGGATCTTCTGATGTTCGGGTTGTGGACTGGAGATGATTAAGTTTTTAGTCCTTCAGTGGTTTTTTGCCATTTGTGTAGATGCTGTGTGGCAATGTCCTGCTGGATGTGCTACTGAAGCATTCTGGACTCTCTATGCTGCTGATCTTGTGATTCTGGGGATGCTTGGCTTCTCTGGCAGTTCGCAGGTGCTGGATTGCTCGCATGCTTCAATCTGCCCAATTGAAGCTGTAACTGGTTGCTGCATTGATGTAGCTGCTGGCTGTCGTTGCAGCTTGCTTGTCTAGTTCAGATTCACAACGTGAATTCTGATGGATGGTGACTCGCCGTTTTTTTTGTGATGCTGAACTGCTGCCAGTTGGATGTCCACCGTGTCCAAGTGGATTTTGCATTGTTTTTGTGGTGCCTTGGAGCCCAGATGCTGATGAAGTCCATTGTCCTCTGTTTACTGGTTTGAAGCTAGCTTCGATCCAGTATGTTGGGCTGTTGCCTTTTTGATGATGATGTCGGGACTGGATTCAATTCTTGTGTTGTTGGTTGCGGCTGAACATCTCGTAGCTCCTCCAATGTTGTTGCTTGTCGTTGATCTTGTTCTGGATTTATGCATTGCTGAAGCTGCTGCACTGGTTTGTACAGGGTCATTTGCCGGTTTGAACTGTGTCATGGCGTATTCCAGTTTTGCTTGGGTGAGGTTAAGACCCAATTGCCGATCTGGTTTCAAGAGCTGGTTTGGGTTCGAAATGAATTGTCGATCTCGAATTGCATCCCATATGCCGATCTCATTTGTGGTAGCTTCCGATTTTCCTGTTTTGGATCTCAGCTGCCGATCTCAAAATCGTGATCGGTTTTGGGCTACTTGCCGGATTCTTTTGCGCATGGGAGCCGGGTTTGGGTGCCAGCCCGGTTCAGTTTCACAACATATTCTGATGATGGTGCTGATCTGATGAACTGCTGAACTGCGGTTTTGTGGTGCTGTGGGGCCTCGGCCTCTGTTGTTTTGCTGCTACTATTTTTCACTAGCCGAAGGTGCTGTCTTGCCATATGTTGGCTTTTTCAAGCTTGTTTACGATGGAATTGTCATATTTTGTCATTTTCGGTTTAAGTTGTCCTCCTAGAGGCTTGTTTGTATATTCAAATGTATCGTCCGCTCGGGGTATGCCCTAGCGTATTATGTTTTATCTTCAAACCAAAATGCTTGGAGATAAACATATTTTTTTGTACTATTTTTTCTCCCATTAATCCAAAATTCTTACTTACCAAAAAAAAAAAAGACAGCACTACCATGGCAGCGAGTCCTCAATTCATGGGCAGCATTATTCCAGCTCCAGCATTATTCCATTCATGCCATGTTTTTTTTTTTGAGGACTAGAACACGGGAAAGTATCAAAATGAGAACAGCCAATCCCGACATAAGGATTTTTTTTTTTGTAAGTTCCAACCCATCAGATGCATTGACGGGGGGCGTTTGTCATTTTCCAATGTTGTCTTCAATTTATCTCGAGCTGCATTGATAATCGTCGAAAAAAGTTGTGGAATATCTTGTAGGGCGGATTCTTGAAAAATCCGCTTGTTACGTTCCTTCCAGATGAAATAAACTGTGGCTACAAGAGTAATCCTTTTAGATCGAACCATAAAATTCTTTCCTTTCCATTTCTGGGCCGCCCAATCAATGTTTTTTTTTGGTAAGTAATTAATTGTATTAAAATAAAAATAAACTGTACAAACAACTATGTCTTTTACCAAGTGGTTTACCGACTTGGAAAAAGAGACATAGAAAGAGGGAACACCTAAAAAAACAAGGCACAGGAGTCTTAAATAAAAAATTACACAGATAGAATCATCCATTGGGACTCAAAACCACAAACTGCCAGCAGAACTGGAACAGAGGACGCTACTTCAGCACTAGGCGAACCATGCCACATCAGCAAGGGCAAAGGAGCAAAAGCCATTCCGTCCACCTTTTGGTGAAGCATTGGATCTTCGGCAATGATCGCAAAGTGGTCACTCCGGCCAAGAAGATCCACTCCGTCCAAGAGGATCTTCAAGCACTTCGGCCAGTAAGGCGCACAAACCACTCCGCCCATCATATTAGAGAAGCAAAGGGAGTCCGGAAAGTTCGCAAGTTGGACACTCCGGATTTTTGAACACCCGATAAAGTTGTTCCAGATTTAGGAGCTCCGGATAAAAGGAAGTACTCCAGCCAAGTTCGAACAAAAGCGCACTCCGGATTCCGGATTCTACGAGAGCGCCGAATAAAACAGTGAACAAAAAGACACTCCGAAAATCGGAGTTCATAGAACAGCAACTGAAGCCGCCAACCTTTTTTGTTTTTTTTTTTCAGAAGCACAGAAAAGCAAGAAGGAAAAACTCCGGAACTGGAGTTCTCAGAAGAAGAACTCCGGAAACCGGAGTCCCCAAAGCCAGGACAAAAAACTCCGGAAACGGAGTCCTCAAAAGCAAAAGCAAAACCGGAGATACTGCTGCATTTGCTTTGGGCCAGACCTCTGTGGGTTCTGGGGCTGATGTCTCATCTGAATGGCTGGTTGCTGGGAATGTGTTGCTGTCTAGTTTTATAATCACTAGCTCTGGGTTGGTCGACATTTGGCTTTCGCTTGGCTATGGAGATGAGATGCTGATTTTTTTTTATTGTAGCTGCTACTGGTCCCTGCAGTGTTTCTTCTGCTGCTGCCTACGTTCGTGAGGCTGCCGATGTTGAGCAGCTTGATTTATATTCTTTGTTTTTGCTAGTTGGCGCCTAACTGTCCCTGCTGCTGGTATGCTGAGTATTGGCCAGTGGATGTGCTGATGTGCTCAAATGTTGGCCTGGAATCAGCTGCTGTTGCATCTTTCCTTGCTGATGCATATGTGCTGATCTCCTTGCTGCATCTTTCCTTGCTGCTTTGCCTCTTTGAGCATTGATTTGGGTTGAACTCCACAATCAACATGCAATGGGAGTGCCCCTGCTGTTGTTAGTATTGGGTGAGGGTAGAGCTGTTGGTAGTAGCAGAGTTGGCCTGCTTGGTGCTGGATGCGATGAGGAGTTGTGTTGCTGATGTTTTTGCTAAATGCCCTTGATCCTCGGAATCTGCTGATGAAGGTTGCTGCTGGATTTGCTGCTGATGCATGCTGATGCCTCACGTGCAGTATGATGACGATAAGCTGCTGTTTGCTGCTGATAATAAAGTGCAGCTGCTGCTTGCTTGCTGCTGCAAATGTGTTCCTGCTGCGGTGGGGAAGGTTCTGGTTTCTGCCTGTGACTGATCGTGGCTGAATCTTTCTGCATTCTGTTGGGGTGGCTGAAATCTGTTTCGCCACCTCTGCTGTTTTTGGAGTTCTTGTGGCTGTCGCTGGGCAGATGTATTTGCACTCTAATGCCAAGTTGGTCGATACACAGTCTGGAATTGATGATTGGTGTCCCCAATTCTGCTGCTGAATCCCGCGTAGCACTTCTTGGATGCTGTTCTGTTTTCTGCTAATGCGGTGCTGAAGCATTAGTAGTTGATTGGAGATGAAGCTGTATTCAGTTCCCAACAGAAGTTGTTTGCAGCGGTGAGGCATTGAGTTCTGCTGGTTGGCTCCAGTTGGTATATGCAGTGTGGTATGGTCTGCGGGCAGATCCTGATGTCATGCTGTCCTTCACAGCTTGCTGAGCGCTCGTGCCTGTTGGCAATATGCTCCATGCTCTCTGCTATGCCAGTTAGAGTTGGTGCTGATGATGGAATGGCAGTTGAAGCTGCTGTTGACCCTGTGTTATTGAAGATGTGCCTGATGTAGGAATTTTTTATGTTGCTGGCCTTGTTGATTTGCCTCCTGTGTGTTTTGGGATGCATTTGGGTGGTCGGTAGCATGCTCATGTAAAATGACTCGTTCATTTTCTTTATTTTGGTAAGGTTGCCCCTCCTAGAGGTTTTTGGTGGTTTTATCTGATGTAATTGTCACTCGGGGTATGCCCTAGTGAATTTTGTTCTAACTCCAAGTCAAAAACTTGGCGTTATAACATTGTGATTTGTAATGTTTTTTTTTCTCCCATAAATCCAAAATACACTCTTACTTACCAAAAAAAAAAAACAAAAGCAAAAGCACTCCGGAAACCGGAGTCCTCAAAAGCCAGGCCAAACCCACTTTTTTTTTTCGAGCTCAGAAAGAAAAACCACCGGGATCCGGAGTCCCTAAAGGAAAAAGCATTACAGAAGCTGGAGACCACGAAAGCGCCGAAACAAACAGCGCACAAAAGCACTCTGGAAACCGGAGTTCACACACCAAAATGTTTTTTTTTTTGGAAGAACAGAAAAAAAAGGAAGGAAACACTCCGGACCCGGAGTCCTCAGAAACAAAAGCACTCCGGAAGCCGGAGTTCACAAAGCCAGGCCAAAGCCCATTTTTTTTTTTTTAATGCAAAGGAGCAAAGGAGCCTAATCCACACCGTCCATCTTTTGGTGAAGCAATGGAACAACGGAAATGTTCGCAAAGCGATCACTCCGGCCAAGAAGACCACTCCGTCCTTCCTATTAGAGAAGCAAAGGGACTCCGGAATGTTCATAAGGTGGACACTCTGGATTTTTGACCACCCAATAAAGCTGTTCCGGCTTTAGGAGCTCCGGATAAAAGGAAGCACACCAGCCACATCGAACAAATATGCACTCTGTATTCCGAAACCACGAGAGCGTCGGATAAAACTGCAAACAAAAAGACACTCCGGAATCCGGAGTTCACAGAATGGCGCCTGAAACCACCCCCACCTCTCTCTTTTTTTTTATGGCACGGCATAAAGAAAAACAACAAAACGCTCCAGATCCGGAGTCCTCATATCCGGAGTCCTCATACCGGTCGCTCGGGGTATGCCCTAGCGTTTTATGTTCTAACTCCAAGTCAAAAAACTTGGAGTTATAACACTATTTTTTGTAAATTTTTTCTCCCTGAAATCCAAAATACACACTTACTTACCAAAAAAAAAACTCATATGCACAAGCACTCCGGAATCCGAGGTCCTCAAGTGTTAACAACTCCGGAGTCAAGTCAACATCCACCAAATTTCAACCGAGAATCTAGTCATCCGAGTGCAAGTTGGAGCAAGGAATGTTCCACCTATCCAAAATTCGCCTATTCTGCACATTAACTGCACTATGGGATGCCTCAATCTTTCCCCGGACTGCCGCAGAAATCTGGGTAACCAGCTGGGTTACGTTAAGGTTCCCCGAATGCCTGCCTTCCTTTGGATCCGGGACCAAAGATCTTTAGAGAATGAACAGGAAAAGAAGAGATGTTCATGATTTTCATCAGCCGAGTCACAAAGGATGCATTTAGAAGAGAAATTAGGAACCCCATGGATGCGATCATTGGTACTTAGCCTACCTTTAATGGCCAACCAGAGTGTGAAGGCATGGGCAGGAATATGGAAGGGACCCAAAACTTGATTAATCCATGTTAAAGTTGGCTTGTGAGGATGGATAAGAAAGTAAGCAGATTTAGATGAAAATTTACCATCAGCATTGTCATCCCATCTCACTGAGTCAGATCTATTGGCGTTGGGAGAATAAGTGGGCATTTTCTCCACAAGACAAGAGATTTCGTGATCATATGGATTTGGCCATACCCATTGGTTGTTTCTGATAATCGTATGAACTTTAGCATCCCATGGTAACCCCGAGACCAAACGAGTACGATCAGAACTTTTTTTTGGTAAGTAAGTATTTTGGATTAATGGGAGAAAAAATTACAAAATCGATATTTTATCTCCAAGTATTTTGACTTGGGGGTAAAAACATAACCCGCTGGGGCATACCCCGAGCAACTAGTACAACCAAAGTTACATAATAAACCTCTAGGAGGCCAACGTTCTACATAACCTATAAAAATTGAAAAAAAAATTACATCACAATACAGAAGGAAAGCGTCGCTTTCCATCCCCCTGCAACCAACGACAGCCGGCTGCTGTAATATACCAGCAGCAACAAGGAAATCAACATCCACACAGCAATGGGAGCTACAACAACATTGGAGACCCAACTGCCACTTTTAAATTCCCTGGACTTGCTTGGCTCGGTGTCTGACTCGGGTCCTACTTAGATGGATGAATCTAATGTTCTGCGAGGCTCTGGGGAGCCTAATTTGGTTCATAACATTGATGGGAATGTTGATTTGGCTCTGTCGTCCTCTCATTGTGAACTGACTCATCAACATTCTCCTGAGAGCTGCTGCGCCTGGGTGCATTCTGGGTCAGAGCCGTCTGGGCCTAAGATGCCTGCTTCTGTTCAATTGGATGAAAGGGCTCATGCTCTGGATTCTCCTTCAGTTTCCCCACAATGTGAGGAGTTAAAGGGTCCTGGGCTGGTTCCAGGTTATGTGAAGTCGATGACCGAGGGCAATGCCCTCTTGCCATGTAATATGAGATCAGAATTGGCCTGTGAGGCTGTTGTGGGATCGGGGGTTGGACCCTCAATGTCAAACCTTTCCCATCCAGAAGGCGATGTTGCTGACTTGGTATCAGCTCCTTTTTTGTTATCTTTTGTCCCGGGCCGATCGATTTGCCTTACGAATGGAGCTGGTCGTATGGGCGGCCTTCCTGCTGTCCCCTTAACGGAGTGCCCTGAAAAGGATACAGATAGTGACAATACTCCTATCTCTATCCAACGTATAATAAAAAAATATGGTTTGGTTTCTGAATCCCCCTGTGTGTCCTCTCCTGACATTTATGTGGGGAGGGCTATCGATGGCTCCTCTGGGAATTTCTTAACTGTCCAAGAGGCATTGGAACTACAAGGCGATTCTTGGAAGCCCTCAAGATCTAGGAAACAGAAAAAATCCAAAAAACCCAAGGCTTCTCCCGTAGCCTTGCCCCGATGACATTGTTGTTGTCACTTCGGTTGGTAATGAGTGATGTTTTTGGTTTGGCATGGTGCAGGGGCCTCCTTTTGTTGTATGCGCTGATGCCCTTGCTCAACTACTTACTTCCTTTTGAATCTTTTTCTTTTTATTGCTGGTTTGCTGTAGTTGGTTGATGCCTGTATCTGAAATGCTGGTGTAGCCTTTGCTGCCTTTTTTGTTGGTTTTCTGTAACAGTGAAGTCTTACGTGGATTTAGTATTCTGCCGGGATGGGTTCCAACTTTGGTAGTAGTTGGATGATAGCAGCTGATGAAAGAGATTGGATCTCTTGAAGGGAATGGGATCTGTTCTTGTTGAGGGTGGAAAATTATTATCGGATGCAAACTGATTCTGCTTCTGCTGTTGAAGAACAGCATCTGAAGTAGTTGGTGCTGTTAAGCCTTCCTTTGATGCTGTCCCCTACTCTGTAGTCGATGGTTGTGGATGGGTTTCAATGTGCCCACTACTTTGGCGTTGTCTAACTCACTTTGCTATTGCTGTGAGCTGTGGTGGAGTTATGGAATGTTGTTTGCTGGTGGACTGTGCTGAGGATCCTTGGCCGGATTGTTTAGAAGTTGCTCTTCTGGGTGCTGTCCCTGAAGGCCCTGTATGCTGATGCCTCATGGTAGCTCAGATGGATGCTTGTCATCCCCTCCGGCTGATGTCTCAAAGACTAAAGTTCCACCTCTGCTGATGCAGTCAGCCGTTTGTTTTCGAGCTGAAATGCTGCTGATGGGAGCTACTATCAGCTAATGGATGCTGGGGGTTTCTTCTACTTGCTGGTGCTGAAGATGCTGCCCCGGATTCCAACGCTGACTTGCCTTGCTGAGGAGGTTCGATGCTGTTTTTCTCTACTGCTGCTGTTGAAGACGGCCGCAGTGTGCTGCTGTAAAGACCCACGGACGGCTCTCTGATCCCATTGGCAAATTGATGTCGCTGGTGGCGTCTTGATTTCTTATGATGCCTGCTGGAATGGTGCAGAATCCGGATGCTGTGCGGGATGGCAGCTGATGTTGTCGATTTCCTTGCTGCTTCATGCTCACCAATCCATGCGGTTTGCATGGCGTTGATAAGCTGGAGGCTGTTTTTTTGCTGCTGGTGCAGTTCAAAGCCTGATGAAGATACTCTTGGCTGATGTTATCAGACGCTGAATTGGATGACCCGATGTGGATTCTTGGTGATTCTCTATGCAGCTGCTGGTTCATTGTAGCGCCGGATGTCCTGGGATGCTGCGGGTTGGACCCGCTGTTTTGTGATGTAATTTTTTTCATTTTCTATAGGTGTTGTAGAACGTTGGCCTCCTAGAGGTCTGTTATGTACTTCTGGATGTACTTGTTGCTCGGGGTATGCCCCAGCGGGTTATGTTTTACTCTCAAGTCAAAATACTTGGTGTTAAAACATCGAATTTGTAATTTTTTTCTCCCATTAATCCAAAATACTTACTTACCAAAAAAAAAAAAAGGAGACCCAACTGCCAGACCCACCAGCTTCCATGCATCCAAATCACCAAGACCATCAGCAGGCGCCAGCAGAAGTAGAGACCTGCTCAGCAAACAAATGGAGTAGCAATGCTGCGCCAACAAAGCACAAATGCTACAGAAATTCTCAGCATCAGTACATCAGCAACAGTTTGGCCAGCGCCGAACCCCAGCAGCAATCAGTACTTCAGCAACAGCACCAACAGCAAATGCCAAATGCTGAATCCCAAAAAAGCAGGAAACAATCACGATCAGCAGTAGGGAGTAAGGCCTACAAAAGCAATTCAGCCACTGTTGTCATCGTTTGGCATATATGTTTACATATGCAATGAAATGGATCAATCACAATCAACATCCAGCTGCAGCTAAATGTCACAGCCCCAGCAACTTCACACCAGCACCCATTTCCATCAAGGTACTGGCATAAACCTTTCATCTCAGCAGACAAGAGGCTCAGCCCCAGCTATTACAAATACAACAATCCAACCGCATTTCAAACTGGATCATCATATAGGATCTGAACAGCAGAAGGTGTTCCATGGGCAACAACTACTACCACTAAGAGGAGAGAAGCAGCAAAAACGCCACATCATTCAGCCGACAAAGGACTAATCCTTCTATAGCATCATACAACATTTCCAGGCCTTACATAGTAAGGCTTCGAACCACAGCAGCTTAATCAAAAACCATGGCCCTCCACAGCAAAAAGAGGGAATCCCACACAAAAAAAACCCCATTAGCAGAGGCCTAGGAGCCTAAAGAGCCCCTGGATTTTTTGGAGGCAGCTTTTTTCCTCTTCCTAGACTTGGAAGTCTTCCAATCAAAGTCCAAGCTCCTCATTTCAGCAACCTCACTAAATGAGGTATTCAAAGAATACTTCTTGGAGATCCTTTTAATAGAGCTGGGAGTAAACTCAAAGTCGTCAAAATCAAAGGGATGATTATGATGCTTGGAACAGGAGACTCAAAATCATCAGCAAAATTCACCTGGGAATCCAAAAATGCCTCATTATCAGGCAGGGAGTCCTGAGTCACCTCTGGAGATGGTTTGAATGGGAGGGCAGGGCCAGCACCCTCTTGCTTTATAGTAGCCCGCCCATACTTTGAAAGCATAGGAGAAGTTTGGCTAGGCGATGACTCACATACATCAGACAAGCCAGCATCAGGAGGGCCTGATGGTGGGTCATCGCCCAAGCCACCTACGTCAGCACCAGTAAGATGCGGTCCCTCTACAAACTGAGTCCTCATTTGCCTGTGGGCATCAACAAAGCCCAGGTGCTCATCGTGGGCCAGATAAGTCTGCACAGCAAGGGCAGAAGGGGATAGCTGGGATGAATTGGTTGAACAAACCGATTCCAGAGCCTTAGGAGAATGTCCAAGGGCAACATACCGATCTGCATCAGAGAGATTTATGTCCATTCTTACAACTTCTGCAGATGATAAAGGTGGCAATAAGGAAACAACACTCTCTTTCACAGAAGAGAGGCAATCTGTCTCTTCCTTCAAGTTAGGAGCAACCAAAGTGCTCACAGAGCGAGCCTCGTTGAGGGGATCAGGGAGTCGAGGAGGCCCCGATGGAATCAGGGGATCATTCACCTTATAGGATTCCAAATCAACAGGCAATTGATCAGGTGGGCTTGCCTGAATAGACGTCCCCTGGGTAGGAGGGGCAGATTTGGAGAATTCAGGCTGTAAACTGACATTCTTAGTCCGACAATTAGCATCAGCATGGCCAATTTGAAGGCAGCGACCACATCGAGTCGGTTTCCACGAGTATTCCACCCTCACCTTCAAAATGGATTCGGAACTAGGGTCTGGTCTGATGGCGATGCAATCAGGGAAATGGCCATCCACACCAACCTCCACGCAAATCTTTGCATAGGATACATTTTCCATTCGAGCGGTTCTGGGATCGAGTAGTAGAGGGACTCCAATGGTACTTGCAATCCAACTAAGCCCGGCTTGAGTCCAGAACTGAATCGGAATATTGAACAGTTTAATCCAGATGGGAAAACGCATATGCTCTACCTTCGTCAACACCATTCCCGGCGTCCACCGCTTGAGGAAGATAGCTTTCCCAGAGAACACCCAAGGACCAGCGCGAAGGCATTTGTCCATCATCTCCAAGGATGAGAAACGGAAGAAAAAGAAATCGGCGTCATTCCCAGCTATGTGCATGATACCGAATCGGGACCATAATTTCCTGGCTATGGCTTTGACAGCCAGGAAATGTGGGTGGGTGTCAAGAAAATGACCCACCAGAGTGAATCCCCAGAAATCGTGGCCTTGGTCGACCACATCAGGTGGGGGAGAGATGGATTCCATGCCACCAATGGGATTCTGGGGGGGGAGGGTAGTAAGACAGATTACTTACCAGCCCAGCCAAATCCGACTGGATGACCTTGTTCCAAGGAAGAGGAGCATCTGCGACACGCACGCTACTGGAGCTAAGCTCTTTAGGTTTCGAACAAACCAAGAAGGAAGCGTCAGGAGTAGGGCGACGAGAATCCCAGACGCGATGGTTACTCTATCTCTCGGATCGTCCAGAAATACTCTCTGGATGGCCCTCCAGTTGGCACTGTGAACAAGATGGTTACTCTGGATGGTAGTATTCCAGACGCGAATCTGACCGATGATCAGACCCCTATCTCTGATTCAGTTGATGAGGTTCATGATGGGAAGGTGCCGTTGTACTGGGCTTTTAAGCAACTCCTGGCCACAGAAGGCTCTCGTCAACTCTTCCATGATGTCCCTGTTAAGCATAGGAAACTTGTGTTGGACTTCCTGAATAGGTGCTGGCAAGATATAAATGTTGAGAATTCAGTAAGTTCCGCTCGGCCTTTCCGTTGGAGGCAGCGAGATAATGGGTTTTCCCATGATGCTTATTTTTGGCTTTCCAACTCGTTTTTACTGTTGTGACTCTCAAGCCCATAGTGCCTCATTCACTCCAGAGGAGGAGAAGGTTGTTTATGGATTCTTGTCTTCTATGCTGAAATCGGTAACAAATTGTCTGGGTATCCAGGAATGTAATCAGATGGATTTTTTAGCTGGGCTACATGGCAGTGCCCTTTTGATCCCGAATGAAGCACCATGGCGTAAGTACAAGTCTGGGAGGCAGCGTAAAGCTGCATCCATGAAAAATCGGACTTCTCATGCATGAAAACCTGCTGCTGCAGGTTTGGGAGTGAGGGGGTTTCGTGCCTTGCTGCTGGGCTTTCCCTCCATGTTTGCTGAATTGGCTGGAATCTATAATGCTGGCCCTGTTGCAGCTGTGATAATGCTGGGCTGTTTCTCTGGACCCAGCTGATGCATGTATGCTTCTGAACACGAAGCTGGAATTTCCACCTTCACTGCTCCATTGGATAGTGATGGTGTTTGCTGGTTTCGGTGGATTGTTTGGGGCTGAACTGAGGCTTTGTTTTATTCCTGGGGTCTTGGTGGTGCTAAAGGAATCTTTGCTGGTGGGCTTTGCATACTTGGGTAGAGCCCTGCTGCTGATGGAAAATTATTAGATGGGTTGCTGAATGCTGCATCAGATCGATCTGGTGCTGTTCGGTCTGAATTGCTTTTTTTTTTTTGGTAAGTAAGTGTTTTGGATTATAGGGAGAAAAAAATTACAGAAACTATGTTTTTAAGCCAAGTAATTTGACTTGGATTAAAAAACATAACCCGCTGGGATATACCCCGAGCAACAAATACATCAAGAAAATACAAGAAAAAAATGAGCTAACTCAAAACTCAAAACCGCAGCTGTCAGATCGACTTCAGCAAATGGGTAATATCCATGCAAGCCTACATAGTCTAGAAAAAACAGCCCGAAGCATCTGCAGCAGTGCAAAAATCCAGATCCGAAATTCCAGCACCATCAGCTCCAGCATCCACAAACCAGAATCCGGTGCCTCCTAAACCAGCAGACTCCAGCAGACACCATCCATCTGGACCATAGCTCCTTCATCCCTTCTTCACAATACAGCAAGTGGATGAAGCAACTATTCCAGCCCAGCTCCCTCGGCACAGAACAGAACCCATCTGCACACCAGCAACAGGCGATGCTGGATACAGAGCATGGCCTACTGCAGCTGTTTAGATTCGGTCTGAATTGCATTTTGTGGCTTATGATTGCTGGCTCTTATTGCTAAAGGTGGGACCGGGTCCTGGTCTGAAGGTTTGCTATGTTGTTGCTGCAATCTGTGTGTGGTGGCTGCTCTGATTCTGCACTGTTTGGGTCCCCTGCTGTGGCTTGAGGGAGGGTGCTCCTGAGGTTGGCGAATGTGCTGTTTGTGTTGATGTAGATCGGCTGAATGCTGGCAGCATCTTGTTTGAAGCTCTGATTTTGTTCAGGCTTTGGCATTAGGTGGAACAGATTGTAGACTACGTCCCGGGTTGTTCTGCCGTGGTGGCCTTGCCTTCTCAAGGTGAATTGGATTCTATCTCCAGTTCTTTGAGGGAGGCAGTGGTGTTTCTTTGGAGTTCACCGGCGCCATTCGATTGCTCTTGAATTTTTCCTTTCTGTCGTTGGTTGGCTGAAGCTAACCGATTCTTCTTTGTCTTTGTTGGTATGTCTCGAAGCCGGTGGTGGCGATGTATTTGAAGCCTGGCGATGATGGCGGTGCTTTTGGTGGAATGTGAATGTCTTGGTTACGGAGGACCCACGAATGGCGGTATCTTGAGAGGTTGGAGATGTGTGCTCTTTTGTTGCCGATTTGTTTTGGTCTTTGGTATCATCCACGATGCCAACTTTGTGGGGTGTGGATAGTGTTCTGCTGGTGACTTTGATGATGGGTGAAAATGCGGATATTGCATTGGATCTTTGTTGGGTGTGGCACTGCTTTTGTTTGCTGGACTGTGATGTCTATATGCATCTTATTTTAACCGGTAGGTGTTGATAGTACTGATGCGACCGTGGGCTTGCTGTTCAGTAACAATTGGCTGATGGAAATGCTGAATTTTCTTTTGGAACTTTGACGCTGATGCTTCGATGATATTCACGTGGGTGAGCCCTGTTGCGTGGTGCTTCTGAAGCTTGG
The DNA here is from genome assembly GCA_033239525.1 of Nepenthes gracilis. Taxonomy (NCBI): domain Eukaryota; kingdom Viridiplantae; phylum Streptophyta; class Magnoliopsida; order Caryophyllales; family Nepenthaceae; genus Nepenthes; species Nepenthes gracilis. The sequence goes on from BSYO01000012.1 coordinate 11,486,102, forward strand.
GTAGTTGTTTGGGTTGAAGTCAGCTGTCTTCAGTTTCTTGTTGCTGCAGTGTGGCAGGGTGTGGGGGCTAGCATTTGTAAAGCTGATTACTGGTGCATTGGCAGTTTTGGCTGTCTCCGGATGGTGTCATGCTGATCCTGGAGAAGATTGATCTCTACTATTCTGGGCAGTTGCCGTTTTGTCTAGGGCTGAAGCTGGATCCGGAATGTGTTAACTGCGTTGCACTACATGATGCTCATGCACGGTTGTTGCTTGTGTATCTGCTTTTGTATGATTTCAGATTACATATGTTGTTTTCTGTTGAACGTAGACCTCTTAGAGGCTATTTTGGTATTATCTGTTGTACAGTTGCTCGGGGTATGCCCTAGCTTCTTATGTTTTAAATCCAAGTCAAAATATTTGGAGATAAAACATAGTTTTTGTAATTTTTTCTCCCTATAATCCAAAATACTTACCAAAAAAAGGGCGACGAGAATCGTCAGACTTCTTCAGCAGTGGGACTGTAAGACGCTCCCCATTAGATACCTCGGCGTTCCTCTGATTTCTACTAGGCTATCAATTCGAGACTGTAAGACCCTCACTGAGAAAATTACCTGCCACATCAAATCATGGAAAAACAGATGGCTCTCCTTTGGGGGACGCCTTCAATTGGTGGCCTCGATCCTCTCTTCTATCCACCTCTATTGGGCTTCAATTTTCATTTTACCCAAATCTATTCTTAACCAGATCGAATGCTTATTGAGGCGCTTCCTCTGGAATGGTTCTACGGACGGGAAGGCTAATGCAAAAGTGGCCTGGACCGATCTTTGCTACCCTAAGAGTGAAGGTGGGTTGGGGCTTAAGAATTTGCAGGCACAAAATAAAGCCCTCATCTGTAAGCTTTTTTGGCATCTCTTGTCTAAAGACCCTGAATCGGCTTGGTCTTCATGGATCCACAAGACTAGAATCAAGGACCGGTGCATCTGGACCCTCAAAGTCCCTGATTCTGCCCCTTGGAGATGGAGGAAGATCATGAAACTTCGTCCGTTCATGTGTTCACATACTAATAAGATCATTGGTGATGGCGTTGACTCCTTTATTTGGCATGACAATTGGCACCCTGATGGCCCGCTCATTGGGGTATGCACGGATCGCATCCGTACGGTCACTGGTTTATCCCGAGACAGCAAGGTTTCTCAGATAATCAGAGATGACCAATGGGCTTGGCCTAATCTTTTTGATCAAGAGGTTTCTAGTCTCGCCACAAACATGCCCCATTATCTGCCAAACAATGAGCAAAAGGACTCTTTGAGATGGGCTGGTAGCCCTAATGGTGTCTTTTAGTCTAAGTCTGCCTACCTCCTTTTTCACCCACCCAAACCGAAACTGAGATGGGCCAACCTTGTATGGGGTTCTTTCCATATCCCTGCCCACGCATTCACCCTTTGGTTGGCTATAAAAGGCCGACTTAATACCTCCGACCGTGTTCACGGTGTTCCCAACCTCTCACTCACTTGCTCTCTTTGTGATTCTGATACTGAAAACCATGACCATCTTTTTTTCTCTTGCCCATTCTCCTCCTCCGTGTGGACCTCTATCCAACGGATTGCTGGCATTCACTGGCCATACCCCATCTGGTTCCAAAATGTTGATTGGGTTGCACACATGTGGAAAGGCAAGAATCTCATTGCCCTTTCCAAGCGTCCCTCTTTGGCGGCCACTGTTTATTATATTTGGAGAGAACATAACAATCGAGTTTTTGAGAAATCCTCCCATCAGGATGCTTCCCAGATTTGCTCCCAGATCTCAAACGTTGTTCGCGGCAAACTGAAGGCCTCCTTGCCTGCTGATGGTTGCCCTAACCGCCTGCTGGTTAGGCGTTGGAACTTATAAAAAAAAAAAAAGGGGGTTCTCTTCGCTGCTTTTGAGGCTGCTGGCCTTTTTGGCCCTGAAGGCTGTGCTGTGGGAGCCTCTGCATCGTGGTGGCTTTGGTTGTTTTTTTAGAAAAAAAAAAACAAAACTTGGTTTTCTGCTGTGTGTGTACTGCCTGTATAATGTTCCCCCACTTGTAAATTTCCCTGTGGTGGGTCTTAGTCATGTTTTTCCTTTTTTGAGTTTAACATGGTGTGTTGGAGTGCTCTTCGTACATGAAGTGGTGGTTGAGGGTGTTGCTTGCTTCTGATGGTGGGAATTGGGTTGAGCTTCTGGACTGGATTATATGCACTCAGCTCTGTTCCAGATGCTGCCCACTCTTCGTTTGGTGCTGATGTAGCAGCCGTTGCTGCCGTCCCTCTATTGGATGAGACCCCGTTTTACTGTGGTTGCTATTGTTGGTCTGCTGTGGGGTCTATGGGCTTGCGAACGGTGGTGACTGAAGTTCCTGCTGGCTTGTGGAGAACCTGTCCTGCGGTGCAGCTTCAGTTGGCTGTTGCTATTCTGACGTGAGAGTGAAGGGTTTGAGGCTGTTACTGGTTCTTTTGCCTGGTGATGCCATCACGAAGCTGTTTTTTTAGCATTCTCTCTGTGGAGGGTTGGATCTGAGCCAATTGCTGTCGGGTGATTTCTAGTTGATCTGGAATGCTATTTGCTGTTTTCTGTAGCCTGGTGGTTGCGGTGAAGGCAAATGGTTTCTGATGGAGCCATTTGTTGTTTGGGGGCATTGGAAACTATCAGGCAGTTCTCTCGGTCCTGCTGGAATCGTTGCAGCTTTGTACTAACACTTGCTCTATACTTTTTGGGCTGGTGTTATGCTGCTGATCCTGGTGCTGCTGTCCGGGATTTGCTAGTTTTACTGGCTCAGAATCTGTCGGTTGTCAGCTTCGTTTATTTTACAAGATGTGGATTATCTGAGATGCTATCTGTTTTACACTATCTGTAGCTGATTCTGTTGAAGATGATCTTTAATCTCGCTGCCCTTCTGTTTGGCTCTCTGAGATGGAATGCTGTGGAATTTTGGAGTGAAATGCTGACTCCCAGCGTCACTCTGACGGATTGTGGCTTGAGACTGATGCTGTTTGTTTTCACTCCTGCTCACTATTCTTGGGTTATTCTGGATGGCTGTAGTTAGCCTGTTCCTGCTCTTTGGATCTTTGTTTTGCTTTCAATTCTTCTCTACTTATGTGATGTTGGGTCTGTGCTGCTGTTTTTTGTCAAGCCTGGCCATGAAGAAACTCGCTGATCTGGATTTCTTTGCTGAATGTGGTTGTTGCTTGGAGAGACGCTGAGATTGTATGGGTTGCTGATGGGTCTGGACTATGTGTTCTCTTTGGCTGGTCCCCTTTTTGCTGAACTTTGCTGAGACTGTTCGTGGTGGATGCTGGCCTTACTGATGTAGCATCGTTTCATCATCCGTCGGGGTTAGGCTTGCTGTGTGGTCGTGAATTGTGCCGGATGGCTCCTGGCGGTCCTGGGTCGGCCTTGTCCTGATGAGCTGTGTCTCTGTGGCTGGTTCATGGGTGTCGGTTGGCGGCCTTGCCGGATGCTATGAAGGATCGTGGTTGTTGGCTTTGCTGAAGATGAACCTCCTGATTGATCCTGTGAAATGTATGGCTGGCGATGTCATCTTCCGGCCCTGTTCGTACTTAGTTTCTCTTGAAATTCCTGCTGTTTGGATGCGTGCTGATGCTGGTGATGGGGTGGTGGAAGTGCTGCAGGCGCCTATTGCCTTCTCCTGGTGGATATATCCTGATGCCCGGAGGTAGCTGGCGTTTGCTGGTTGTGAAGCTACTGTGCCGCTTATGCCGCGTCCAGGATGCTGATCATTTGCACTAAGATGTGGCTACTCTCGGATTGCAACGGAAGCTGCTGATCTGCATTTTCTTCTGCTTTCTTGACATCTTCTACTGGGATGCAAAATTTCTTCCACGGTTATGCTGTATGCATGTTTTCAGTTTGCTGGAATATGCTCTTTTTGCTGTGGCTTGGTATGTTTGGTGTTCAGTTAGACTTGAGTATGGCTGATGTGCTGATTATCCTTCTGGGTGCGTGTGGCTGTTTTTTGTTTGCTCCGATACAAATGAAGGACTGTTATGCTTGCTCTCCCATGGTGTCTTGCTGTCCGGTCAGTGAATTACGCTCCTCTACTGATGAAGATCCAAGATGGTTTGCTGTGTCGTCTTCGGTGTTTTAGGTGAAGATTACATCGATCTTGCATGTGTGAAAATGATGTCATTTCCATTTTCTGACTTTGTGGTTGTCTTCTTAATGTTTTTTTTTGATTTACCAATTGCTCGGTGCATGCCCTAGCATTTTTTGTTTTAGCTCTAAGTACAATACTTGGAGTTAAAACATTTAGTCTGTAAATTTTTCGCCCATTAATCCAAAATTCTTACTTACCAAAAAAAAAAGGGAAAGGAAGAGAGAGCCCTCCGACGGATTTTGAATCGGAGAACGACGAAGGAGGAGGAGATGGGGAAGGGGAGGAGGTCGAGTCCAGACGGGACCCTATCGGAGCCGCCAAAGGACCGGCTATGGCCGGCGACACCAGAGCCGGCGAAAGCGGCAAGAAGGATTTCGAATTTGAAATCCTAGAGAGAAGAGAGAGTATCTCTCTCTAGCCTTCAAGACGTACGATCAGAACTTACCATACTCAGTGGCCCCATCGGGTGCCAATTATCATGCCACAGAAAAGTATCAGACCCGTCACCAATGGTATGGATAGAGTGAGAGCACATGAATGGGCGAAATTTCATAATCTTCCTCCAACTCCACGGTGTTGACTCTGGGACTTTAATAGTCCAAATACAGCGGTCACTTACCCTATTTTTATGAATCCAAGAGGACCAGACCGACTGAGGATCTTTAGAGATGAGCCTCCACAGGAGCTTACATATGAGAGCTTTATTCAGATCCTGCAGGTTTCTAAGTCCCAACCCACCCTCACTCTTAGGGTAGCACACTTCATCCCATGCAACCTTTGCAGTAAACTTTCCTTCGGAAGATCCAGACCAAAGGAACCGACGAATGATACATTCTATCGAATTGAGAATGGATTTGGGCAAGATGAAAATTGAGGCCCTCAATAAGGGGGCCCCTCGTTGTGTAATAAAAGTTGACCTGATGAAGGCCTTCGATTCCATCCACTAGGACTTCATCCACTGTGTCACGGTTCCTCAGCTGATCGAACATCTGCAAAGGTTGCTTGGTCGGACGTGTGTTCTCCAAAGGAGGAAGGCGGACTTGGAATCAAAAACATGATTGCATCTAATAAAGCTCTGTTGGCTCAGCATTTCTGGAGGATTATCACTAAGGACTCGAATTCCATCTGGGTCACTTGGAGTCACGATCATCGTATCAAAGACCGTTGCATCTAGACCATCAAAGTTCCGAATGCTGCCCCTTGGAGCTGGAAAAAGCTAATGAAGCTCCAGGGTACTCTTCGCAGTAAGATTCGGCATCATATTGGTAATGGTGGTGACACATTCCTATGGCTTGATCATTGGCACCCTTTAGGTCCGCTTCAGGATAGATTTAGCGAGAGAACCAAGTGTATAACTGGATTGCCTTTGGATGCTAAGGTCAAGGAAATCATCAGAAATGGGGTTTGGTCTTGGCCAAACCCTTTTGATATGGAGGTTGACAGGATCTTGGAGAACATGCCTTCATACCTCCCTGACCCCACTCGCAATGATGTGGTAGTCTAGACTGCTGATCGCAGTGGGGTCTTCTCTTCAAAATCTGCCTATGGGCTTTTCCGAGAACCGAAAGGTGTGGTGGAGTGATACTGCCTTGTCTGGGGCCCGATGTCAATTCTCGCTCACACCTTTATTCTCTGGCTGGCGGTTCGCCAGAGGTTTAGCACTCTCGACAGGATTGGCAATTACCTTCGCATTCCTACGTTATGTATTCTCTGCTCCTCCGGAAGGGAAAGTCATGATCACCTTTTTTTTAATTGCCCTTTTTCCTCGTCTGTCAGGCGGCAAATGCGCCACAAAGCCGGGTGTAGATGGCCCCACCCAAATTGGAATTCAAACATCTTATGGGCTGCTAAACGGTGGAAAGGCAAAAATCTCAAAATATATTCATTCCGCCTCACTCTTGCTGCTTCCATCTATTTCATCTGGAAGGAGAGGAACCATCGTATGTTTAAGGGCTCGAGGAATCTTAATGCAACTCAAATGGTTACCCCGATTTTTGCAGTAGTCCGGGGGAAGATTGAGGTATCTCATAATGCAGGTACTGTGCAGGACAGGCAAATTTTGGAAAGATGGAACATTCCTTGCTCCAACTTACACTCGGATGACTGGTTTTTCGGTTGATATTTGGAGGTTGTGGCCTGATTCCGGAGTAGATTGCGGTTGACGTCTCAGGATTCCGGAGTGTTTTCTCTTCCTTGATTTTGAGGACTCCGGATTCCGGAGTGTTTTGTGCGCTGCTGTTTCCGGCGCTTGTTGGACTTCGGTTCCTTCTTTATGTGCTTTAAAAAAAAAAATTATGTCCTTGCTTTTGTGAACTCCGGATTCCGGAGTGTTTTGTGCGCTGTTATTTTCCGACGCTTGGAGGACTCCGGATTCTGGAGTGTCGATTTGTTCGCTGGTTTCCGGAGTGTTGTTGGATTTGTGTACTCCGGCTTCCGGAGTGTATTGTGCGCTTCTTTATCCGGCGCTCTTGAGGACTCCGGTTTCCGGAGTGCTTTTGCTGCTGCTTTTGAGGACTCTGGTTCCTTCTTGAGGACTCCGATTTTCGGAGTGCCTTTGCTTTTGCGAACTCCGTTTCCGGAGTGATTTCCTTCCTTCTTTCTGTGCTTAAAAAAAAAAAGAGGGTTTTGTCTTGGCTTTGAGAACTCCGGTTTCCGGAGTGCTTTTGCTGCTGAGATCTCCTGTTCCGGAGTTTTTCCTTAAAAAAAAAAAAGTTAGCGGTTTCAGTCGCTGTTCTGCGAACTCCGGAATCTGGAATGCCTTTTTGTTGCTGCTTTAGCGCTCTCTTGGACTCCGGATTCCGAAGTTCGTATTTGTCCGAGCTTGGCGGGAGTGCTTCCTCTTACCCGGTGATCATAAAGCCGGATCAGCTTTTTCGGGTGTTCATAAATCTGAAGTGTCCATCTTGCGAGCATTCCGGAGTCCATTTGCTTCCCCAATCGGAAGGACGGAGTGGCTTGTGCGCCTTGCTGGCCGGAGTGCTTGATGCTCATCTTGGACGGAGTGGATTTTCTTGGCTGGAGTGACCTCTTTGCAATCATTTCCGTAGGTCCATTGCTTTACCAAAAGGTGGACGGAGTGGCTTATACTCCTTTGCTCCTTTGATCTTTTCTTATGGATATGCTGACGTGGCAAGGTTCGACTAACATCTATCTCTCGGATTGTTCAGAAATACTCTTTGGATGGCTCTCATGTTGATCTAGCCGGGACGAGCTCTGTGAACAAGAAGGCTACTCTGGAGGGTAGTGTTCCAGTCGCGAATCTGATCGATGATCAGAATCCTATCTCTGAATCTGATGTTGAGGTTCATGATGCGAAGGAGCCGTTGTACTGGGCTTTTAAGCAGCTCCTGGACACAGATGGCTCTTGTCAACTGTTCCATGATGTCCCTGCTAAACATAGGAAACTTGTGTCGGACTTCCTGAATAAGTATTGGCAAGATATAAATGCAGAGAACTTCAGTAAGTTTCGCACAGCCTTTCCGTTGGAGGCAGCAGATAATGGGTTGTCCCATGAAGCTTATTTGCTGGCTTTTCAACTAGTTTTTACGACTGACACCTCTCAAGCCCATAGTGCCTCATTCACTCCAGAGGAGGAGAAAGTTGTTTATCGATTCCTGTCTTCCCTGCTGAGATCGGTAACAAACTGTCTGGGTACCCAGGAGTGTAATCAGATTGAATTTTTAGCAGGGCTACATGGTAATGCACTTATGATCCGGACTGAAACACCCTGGCGTAAGTACAAGTCTGGGAGGCGGCGTAAAGCTGCATCCTTGAAAAACAAGACTTCTCATGCATGATAACCTGCTGCTGCAGGTTTGGGAGTGGAGGGGTTTTTGTGCCTTGCTGCTTCCACGTTTGATGCATTGGTTGGAGCCTATACTGCTGGCCCTGTTGCAGCTGTAATAATGCTGTGCTGTTTATCTGGACCTAGATGATGCAAGTATGCTTCTATACATGAAGCTGGAATCTCCATCTATGCAGCTCCTTTGGATAGTGATGGAGATTGCCGGTTTTGGTGGATTGTTTGGGGCTGATCTGAGGCTTTGGTTTATTCCTTGGGTCTTGCTGTTGCTGAAGGAATCTTTGCTGGTGGATTCAGCATGTTTAATTAGAGCCTTGATGCTGATGGAAATCTTACTAGAGCCTTGATGCTTCTGGTGGATTTGGCATGTTTTATTCCCACTTGTTGTGAGAACTTTTGATTTGCATTGCTGTTTCTGTTGGTGGAGGCAGATCATGTGCTGAGGACAGGGTTGGCAGTTTTGCTCCCCCTAGCTGATGCGTCATTCTCTTTCCCCGATGGATCATAATTGATGATGCTATCTTTGGTAGCTCGTGTTTTGGGTTTACCTGCTAAGAAACCTGCTGATGAGCCCGTGGTTTTGCCGTATGGTCTGCTGGCAGATGGTGCTGCTCCTGATGATTAATGCAGTATGCTGACTATTAGTTGCTGGTGCATGTGTTGGATGATTCTCGCCGAAGCGGAGTTCGGCCCGGTGGTTAGTAACGCTCACGCCTTCCCTCTCCACCCGGGTTCGAATCTTCGCGGAAGCACCCGTGGTACTGAGCCTCCCTAAAAAATCCTTCGGGATTTCTGGGGTATGGGGCCGCGAAGCGGTGGGGCCAGTCACGTTAAAAAGCTTACCCTTACCACAATTTTACTTACCAAAAAAAAAGTGTTGGATGATTCTCAAAAGGCCCCACGCCCATTGTTATGGTCTGAGATTTGGTATTGGATGGGCAATTTTGAACACAAATCTGAATGGAAGTTGAGCTGGCAGTTGTTGTGCATGTCTGCACGTGTTGTCTTCTGATTCTCTGGGGCAGTTCCTTGCTGCTTGACCCGGAAATGCAGTTGGCCAATGCTGCTGTTTGGTTGTTCTTTGTGCTGATTGTGCTGAGTTGCTGTTGCTGGCCAGTGAGTTAGTTGCTGAGCCTGCTAAGAGGAAATTTGGTGCTGCTGTATTACAAGTAGAGGCTGGTTTGGGGGGTATGCCATCCTCGTGCTGCTGCTGAGAAGCTTCGTTCCTGATGGAAGAGGTGCAGCCAGGCAGAAGCTGAATTGCTGCCCTCTGGGTAGTCCATTGTGACTTAAACGCAATCTGCATTGGTATACTGCTTGATGAGGTTGGAGCCTTGGATTGAAGGTTCTTTTGAGATGTTGCTGCTATGTTAAAGAGCCGAAGATGATGCTGCTGGTCTCGGAGCTGGAGCATCCTGCTGTTTCATGTGCAGGGTGCCTGAGTGTTTCCTTCTGTGCTTTTCTTTTGCGAAAAAAAAAAACCGTCTTGTCTTGGCTTTTGAGGACTCCAGTTTCCGGCTTCTGATGTGCTTTCTTTCTGTGCTCCTTGAGGACTCCGGATCCGGAGTGTTTCTTTCTGTGCGTTTATTCGCCGCAAAAAAAAAAATCATTCTTGGCTTTTGAGGACTCCGGTTGCCGGAGTGCTTTCGTGAACTCCGGAATCCGGAGTGTTCTTTCGATTGCTTCTTTTGCCGGAGCTTTTGAGAACTCCGGAATCCGGATTCTTTGGCGGCCCGGATTCCGGAGTGTTTCTTTGTTCGCTTTTTTGCTGAGTTGCCTTTGTGCCTGTAGCTTCGTTGATTGAATCCGGAGCTGGTTCTCTCTAAGACCGGAGTGGCTTGAGTTCAAAAAAAAAACTCTGTCCTGCTTTAAAGGACTTGACCAAGATTTGGCCTGTATGGCCCTCATGCCTGTTGGTTCAAAAATTGAGGATGGCGTCTCCCATATCCGGACTGCGTTATGTTTCACAATTTATTACAAAAAGGGGTCCTCTTGGTGCTTTTCATCCGGAGTGACCTTCTATCCATAGTGCTTTTTGCCTTTTTTGGAGTGGCTTTTTATCCGGAGTGCATGGCCCGGAGTGGCTTTGTGGAATCCGAAGTTCTTTTGTCTGGAGGCTGGAGAGAATTGCAGAATCCAGAGTGCATTGGACGGAGTGCACTGGAGTTCCTCCATTGTGGGGAGGAGTGGTAATGTGTTTCTGGATGGCCGGAGTCCTTTTGTTCACTTTAACTGGTGGCCGGAGTTCCTTTGCTCACTTTATCCCAAGTACATTGGACGGTGTGCACTGGACGGAGTGGCATGTGAATCCGGAGTACCTTTGCCCTCTTCATGAGAGTTAGGGCCTTGGTTCTCTTTAAGGCTGGAGCGACCTTGTGTGTGGTGGGAACGGAGTTGATTTGAGATTGACACCCTCGTTTTGTACTTCTTTTTCTGCTTTTGGAATGCTGATTTCGATATTGTAATCTTGTTAGGGGACTCCCTGTTTCTATGTTTCTTTTACCACGTCGGAAAAACACTTGGTAAAGAACATAGCTTCTTGTACATTTTATTTTAATTTTAATGCAATTAATTACTTAACAAAAAATTCTCACACAGACGCCGGGCGGCGCAAGAGCCGGCAAAGGCCGGTCTCTTGGTTGCTCCACCCAGCCCCCTCCCAGTTATCCGTCTCCACCTTGCAACCTCTCTGGTCTCAGATCTAGCTGTGTCGTCCTCGGCGCTCTCTGAGCCTTCGCTTTTGGCTGCGAGCTCTGGCCGATTTTCCCGCTTTCAATTTGGGATGATGGATCTTGCCCGTTGGCCAAACTTTTTCGTCTGTTGGAGGTGTTGGAGCTGTCGTAACTGTGGATCTGCGTCCTATGAGGTTTCGACGGTGTCCTTCCTTTGAGGATTAGCTGCTCTCACAGATCCGCGTCCTCTCCTCCTCGGTTCGAGTCTAGGGTTGTTTGCTTGATTCGTTACTCCGATTCAGATTGGGTTGAAGGCTCTGGCTTCGCTTATGGACTCCTTCGGGTCCTTCGCCTTTGAAGTCGGTTGAGCCTTGCTTTGGTTTTGGTTGCTGGCAGGCCTTAAAATGTTCTGCTCTCACGGATTTGGCTCTGGGATCTAATGTCTTTTTTTTTTTTTTTTTTTGGTAAGTAAGAGTGTATTTTGGATTTATGGGAGAAAAAAAAACATTACAAATCACAATGTTATAACGCCAAGTTTTTGACTTGGAGTTAGAACAAAATTCACTAGGGCATACCCCGAGTGACAATTACATCAGATAAAACCACCAAAAACCTCTAGGAGGGGCAACCTTACCAAAATAAGGAAAATGAACGAGTCATTTTACATGAGCATGCTACCCACCACCCAAATGCATCCCAAAACACACAGGAGGCAAATCAACAAGGCCAGCAACATAAAAAATTCCTACATCAGGCACATCTTCAATAACACAGGGTCAACAGCAGCTTCAACTGCCATTCCATCATCAGCACCAACTCTAACTGGCATAGCAGAGAGCATGGAGCATACTGCCAACAGGCACGAGCGCTCAGCAAGCTGTGAAGGACAGCATGACATCAGGATCTGCCCGCAGACCATACCACACTGCATATACCAACTGGAGCCAACCAGCAGAACTCAATGCCTCACCGCTGCAAACAACTTCTGTTGGGAACTGAATACAGCTTCATCTCCAATCAACTACTAATGCTTCAGCACCGCATCAGCAGAAAACAGAACAGCATCCAAGAAGTGCTACGCGGGATTCAGCAGCAGAGTTGGGGACACCAATCATCAATTCCAGACTGTGTATCGACCAACTTGGCATTAGAGTGCAAATGCATCTGCCCAGCGACAGCCACAAGAGCTCCAAAAACAGCAGAGGTGGCGAAACAGATTTCAGCCACCCCAACAGAATGCAGAAAGATTCAGCCACGATCAGTCACAGGCAGAAACCAGAACCTTCCCCACCGCAGTAGGAACACATTTGCAGCAGCAAGCAATCAGCAGCTGCACTTTATTATCAGCAGCAAACAGCAGCTTATCGTCATCATACTGCACATGAGGCATCAGCATGCATCAGCAGCAAATCCAGCAGCAACCTTCATCAGCAGATTCCGAGGATCAAGGGCATTTAGCAAAAACATCAGCAACACAACTCCTCATCGCATCCAGCACCAAGCAGGCCAACTCTGCTACTACCAACAGCTCTACCCTCACCCAATACTAACAGCAGCAGGGGCACTCCCATTGCATGTTGATTGTGGAGTTCAACCCAAATAAATGCTCAAAGAGGCAAAGCAGCAAGGAAAGATGCAACAAGGAGATCAGCACATATGCATCAGCAAGGAAAGATGCAACAGCAGCTGATTCTAGGCCAACATTTGAGCACATCAGCACATCCACCGGCCAATACTCAGCATAGCAGCAGCAGGGACAGTTAGGCGCCAGCTAGCAAAAACAAAGAATATAAATCAAGCTGGTCAACATCGGCAGCCTCACGAACGTAGGCAGCAGCAGAAGAAACACTGCAGGGACCAGTAGCAGCTACAATAAAAAAAAAAAATCAGCATCTCATCTCCATAGCCAAGCGAAAGCCAAATGTCGACCAACCCAGAGCTAGTGATTATAAAACTAGACAGCAACACATTCCCAGCAACCAGCCATTCAGATGAGACATCAGCCCCAGAACCCACAGTGGTCTGGCCCAAAGCAGATGCAGCAGTATCTCAATCACAGCAGGTCAATAATTCATTACAATAGGGCCTCAAACCACAGCCAGGTCTACCAAACATCCGCCCGCTGCACCTCCAGAACCACATCAGGAGCACCACAGTAGTAGGACGCCTGCAAACCAGCATAACTAGTAAAACCCATAACCAACCTCTAACCAACCGTGGAACCAGCAGCAGCAAAGGCAGGACCAAAGCCCCCTACACCATCAGTTCCAACAGTACATTGAAAGCGCAGGTGGCATGATCAGCACTCCCCCGACAACAAAAATTCGAGCAGTAACAGGAATATAGCCACTAGGATCTTCATAAGAGTCTTCACCTGCATCCAATCCACAAGTAGCTACATTCCAAGACAACCACACCAACCAAAGGAGACCAAAAACCAGCACCTCCCATTGGGTTTTCCAAGCATAACACCACAAAAGTTCCAAAGAAAAAAAACAAGCAAGGCAGAGAATAGGCAAGAGAGGAAATGTGTAACAGCAATAGCATCAAACAACAGCACCAGCACCTAGAACACCCGCAGCCATTTTCTCCAGAATGTGCATTATCAGCCAGAGAATCACAGGGCCAACAGAAAGGGAGTTGATGACAACTCTATCACCTCTTCATTTCCACATGGGCCCCTCCAGTATCAGAACCGTGAGCCTGACTGAGCATCCCACTACTGTGATTCAGCAGCAAGCAGCCACAACCGATAGAGCTAGGCAGGTCCACCATCTTATTCACATCTGAATGCCAAGGAACCAAGGCCAATGCAGAGCAGTGGTACACCAGTGCACCATCCCTCAAACCGCAACCGCAACATCATGCCACAAATCAGTTCAAAGTACATTCCAGCAAAAATCAGTCAATTGCCACTGTCTCGGGCATCCGAAAATAGTTCATTTTAGTCGGGCGCAGCAGCAGCCAAGACCATCAGTTGAAAACCATCGCATGAAATAGCAATAAAGAGGCGAGTGAAGCCTGCAAAAACAACAGCAACCACAGCCCAGTAGCAGAACCAAGCACTAAAAACCACTTTTTTTTTTCTTTTTTTTTTTTTTTGGGGGAATTTTTTTTTTCTTTTAAGCCTAGGGATTTTTTTTTTTTTTTTTTGGAGCTAACAAACCCCCAATGCAGGGACGAATGTTTAAAGCAGCAGGGAGGCTGCAACCAGAAGGATCAACAACAGGAGGTGGGACAGCGTGGATCCAACCCCAGCAGGGCAACAAGAGAAGGCTACCACTGCGCAAAAACCCCACCAACTCAACCCATGAGGGCAAAGGGGGACAGCGACCTCAAAAGCAGCAAAAGAACACCTCCCCCGACCCCTGTTTTTTTTTTTTTTTAATTTTTTTTTATAAGTTCCACCGCCTAACCAGCGAGTAGTTAGGGCAACCAGCTTCAGGCAGGGAGGCCTTCAGTTTGTCTCGAACATTATTTAAAATCTGGGAGCAGATCTGTGACACATCCTGATGGGATGAATTTTCAAAAATACGGTTGTTACGTTCTCTCCAAATATAATAAACCGTGGCCGCAAGAGAAAGACGCTTAGAGAGAGCGATGAGGTTCTTGCCTTTCCACATGTGTGCAGCCCAATTAACATTTTGGGACCATATAGGGTATGACCAGTGTATGCCAGCAGTCCGTTGGATAGAGGTCCACACGGAGGAGGAGAAAGGGCAGGAGAAAAAAAGATGGTCATGGTTTTCAGCGTCTGATCAACAGAGAGAACAAGTGAGGGATAGGTTGGGAACACCGTGGACACGATCGGAGGTATTAAGCCGGCCTTTTATAGCCAGCCAAAGAGTGAATGCGTGGGCAGGAATATGGAAAGAGCCCCAGACAAGTTTTGTCCAACTCAGCTTCGGCTTCGGCGGGTGAAGAAGGAGGTAGGCAGACTTGGATGAAAAGACACCGTTAGAGCTACCAACCCATCTCAGAGAGTCTTTAAGCTCAACGTTGGGCAAGTAAAGGGACATGTTTGTTGCGAGGTTGGAAACCTCCTCATCAAAAGGATTTGGCCAGGCCCAATGGTTATCTTTGATTATCTGAGCGACCTTGCCGTCCCAAGATAAGCCAGTGACCGAGCGGATGCAATCCGTGCAAACCCTACTGAGCGGGCCAACAGGGTGCCAATTGTCAGCCAGATAAAGGAATCGACACCATCACCAATGATTTTGACCGCATGTGAGCACATGAAGGAACGGAGTTTCATGATCTTCCTCCAGCTCCAAGGGGCCGAGTCAGGGACTTTGAGGGTCCAGATGCAGCGGTCCTTGATTCTAGTCTTGTGAATCCATGAGGACCAAGCCGATTCAGGGTCTTTAGAAAGGATACGCCATAACAACTTACATATGAGGGGTTTATTTTGAGCATGCAAATTTTTAAGCCCCAACCCACCTTCACTCTTAGAGTAGCAAATGTCGGACCAGGCCACTTTTGCATTAGCCTTCCCGTCCGTAGAGCCATTCCAGAGGAAGCGCCTCAGAATGTAATCAATCTGGTGAAGAATAGATTTGGGAAGAATGAAGATTGAAGCCCAGTAGATGTGGATAGAAGAGAGGATCGAGGCCACCAACTGAAGACGTCCCCCAAATGAGAGCCACCTGTTTTTCCATGATTTGATTCGGTAAGTAATTTTCTCAGTGAGAGCCTTACAGTCCCGAATTGACAGCCTGGAAGAAATAAGAGGAACGCCGAGGTATCGAATGGGGAGAGATCCAACTTTGAACCCCAGGACATCGACAATATTCTGAACAAGTGATGGGTCTTTCGAGCACAGGAAGACCTCACTTTTATTTGTGTTAGCTGACAGGCCAGAGAGCCAGTAGAATTCCTCAAGGCAGTCTTTGAGAATCCGGATAGAGCAAACATCGGCATGAGAGAAGAGGAGAAGGTCATCTGCAAAGGCAAGCATGACAGTATGAGTCTGGCCGCATTTCCAATGAAATGTGAAATTTTTATTCCTACGAGCTTTGGCTTCAATAATCCCGTTTAACACCTCCATCGCCAGAACAAAGAGGTAAGGAGAGATGGGATCTCCTTGACGGAGACCCTTACCCCCTTTGAAAAAACCCACCGCTTCACCGTTTATATTAACAGAGTACGAGGGGGTGGTAATGCACTCCTTAATCCAGTTTATCATTTTGGGCGGAAAGTTCATGATGGTCAGGACATTGATAATGAAGTCCCAGTGGACAGAGTCATAGGCTTTCATGAGGTCAACTTTCATAGTACAACGTGGAGGATCATGACCAAGATGATACTTGTGGGAGCGGCTCTTGGGCGAGGAGAATGTTGTCACCGATTTGGCGCCCGCCACAAAAGCCGTTTGGCACTTATCGACCAGATAAGGTAAAGTCATCTTTAAACAATTTGCAATGATCTTCGAGATGACTTTGTATATGACGTTACAGCATGAAATGGGACGATAATCAGAAACCAGCCGAGGAGACTGGATTTTGGGAATAATGCTAATGATCGTCGAATTCATTTGTTTGAGAAGCTTTCCATGATTGAAAAAATCACAAACGGCTTCACAAACAGATGAGCCAATGATATCCCACGATTCCTTAAAGAAATGGGAACTGAAACCATCAGGCCCCGGGGCCTGATAGTCGCCTATAGAAAAGATCGCCTTGCGGATCTCATCATCACTTACCGGGCCCACAAGAGGGTCCATAAGTGATTCAGGGACTGTATGAAGGATGTAAGGACGCAGCCGATATAAGTCAGCCGATCCGTATGTGCGACTAGTCCCAAGAGTCCTACTAAAGTGGTCCACAATCAGATTCTGAACATTAAGGACACCTAAAGTAGGATTCCCATCTTGACCAAGAAGGGAAATGATCCGGTTCTTATTGTTGTTGCCTTTCACAGTCATGAAAAAGAATTTATTGCACTGATCACCCTCTTTGAGCCATTTTATCTTGGCTTTTTGCTTCGTGAGGTCGGCTTCCTTGGCCAGGGCAGCGTGGTAAGCATCCTTACAGCTACGCTCCTCAAGAAGATTCCCAAGATTGGAGGGGGTATGACTTTGGATAGCATCAAGCCTTTCCCTAGCACGGGTGACCTCCTCGTGAACGTCACCCTCATGGACATTAAGCATTTTTAGGGATTTTTTCACATTCTTAAGTCTGGACACAAGCCTGAACATTGGCGAGCCATTGGTGTCATCCCTCCAGGCATCAGAAACCAAAGGGAGAAATTTTGGAGATTTAGTGAGGAAGTTGTTGAACCGGAAAAATCCGCGCTTACGGGGAGGATCACCATGGGAGATGAGAATAGAGGGCGAATGGTCAGAGAGTCTGGGAGGGGGAAAAAGGGCTTTAGCCCTGCGAAATCTGTCAAACCAATTCCCATTGGCGACAACACGGTCAACCTTTCTGTAGATGCGAAGGGAGGAGTCACGCCCATCATTCCAAGTATAGTGCATGCCTTCGTGGCACACATCGTTAAGATCGCAGTCTCTAAGGCAACTATCAAGGTCATTCGAGCTATTGTTATGCCAGATCCTACCCAAAGCCTCGGAAGGGGATCGGATAGCATTGAAGTCCCCGAGGGCTGCCCAGGGGAGGTCGCCAGGGAGGGTTGACACCGCGCGAAGGCTATCCCATAGGAGCCTTCGGGAGATAACTGAATTCGCACCATATATAAAAGACAAGATGCAGTGAATATTATTCTCGTGGAGCAGGACCTCAAGATGAATGACCTGTTCCTCAGAGAAGATAATAGTGCACGAAACCAGATTGGGGTCCCAGCCAACCCAAATCCGCCCGCCCGAACACGATGAGTAGTTCATAACCCAAGACCAGTTAGGTCTGATTCTAGTGGAGATTGCCAAAGAGTTCTTTTCCGCAACCTTGGTTTCCACCAATCCAACGATACATCACCTATGGGAGGAGATGAGGTTGCAGACTTCGTGGGATTTGACAATCCCATTTAGTCCCCTCACATTCCAACAGGCAATGTTATTCATGGGTTAAGGTTGAGGGGGAGGATTATTAACCCCCCGGGATTTTTTATTTCTACGAGAAGAAGCGCGAACCCCATTTTTGGATGAAGGGCCGCCTTTTGTCGAGGACAGCTAGAAGAGCACGGCAATGAAGTACAGAGGGGAGTAACAGCCATAGGAATTGGGGTGATAGAAGAGCAGGAATAGAGAGCTCCAATCAATCCGGGATCAGAGGAAGCTCTTTCAAGCTTCGGAAGGGGAGGATCAAGGGGCACCGGACAACGGGTTGGACTATTAGGGCTTGGGGGGGAAGAAGGGTGGGGAGGATGACTGGACGGGCCGCCACCATCTGGGGAAGCCGGTTCGGCCTCGGCCATGACAAGCACCGAATCAGGAGCAGGCCCGTCATGGCAGGGAGGAGGATCTGGTTCACAATTAAGGGGCATTGCAGATGAGCTGAGCGCGGGGCATTCAGACAAATCATCAGTATCATC
Source organism: Nepenthes gracilis (assembly GCA_033239525.1). Lineage (NCBI taxonomy): Eukaryota > Viridiplantae > Streptophyta > Magnoliopsida > Caryophyllales > Nepenthaceae > Nepenthes > Nepenthes gracilis. Next base: position 11,504,181 of record BSYO01000012.1, read on the forward strand.
CACTTGTAAGGCCAGGAAAGAGTTGGAGGTCGAAGTGGCATTAGGGATGATAACTGGAGATGCGGCTGCCACCGCATCGGGATTTTTTAATCGGGGAGGCTGCCTAGGAGGAGCGGAGGTGGTAGAATTTTCCGGTGGAGGGACCACCTGCTTGGGGACCCAAGAAGCTTTGGTTGAGTGATTCTTAACCCTGCGCATGTCAGGAGCGTCCCTGCGCGTCGGCCCATGATTGTAATCAATTTTGATTTCACAGAGACAATCGTTAAGCTCTCCAGGCCGACCTCTAGACCAAATTTTCACAGAATTCGGTCTAGGAGCTTTGATACCCAAATCAACACATACCCTAGCGAATCCCAACCGCTCAACCTTTTCAGTAACAGGATCTAGAAAAAGGGGTTTGCCAACCGCACTCGCAATCCAGCTTAAGCCAAGTGGGGTCCAGTATTCAACTGGGATCCCAGAAATGGTGATCCAGGTAGGAAATGATTTGTGTTCCTCGCGGGATAAAGTCATACCAGGAGCCCATTTTTTAAGAAAAAAGGGGTGTCCAGTGATCGTCCATGGGCCAATAGCCAAACATTTCTCAAGCATGGAACTTGAAGAGAATCAAAAGAAAAAGAAACCCGATTCGTTACTAGCCACATGGAGTAGTTCAAATCGTTTCCAAATTTTCTTAGTGATATAGTTTACCACATTAAAATGAATAGGATTGCCGACAAAATATCCAACAAGGGTTGGACCCCACATGTCGTCTCCCTGTTTAGTGACCTCAGGTGGGGGTGACAAAATGATATTATCCATATCGGAAATGTTCGGAGGAAAAAATTTAAGGGAACATTTACCTCCAATTGCTCTTTTCTCGACAATAGAGGCCCAAGAAGCGTCAGGTGGGCAGGAGATAGGCGCATCAACATCGCAGGAAGTCTCGGCACAGGGCAAGACAGGGACATCCGGCTGTTGGGAATCCACCACAAACGGACAGGCCGGTTCTGGTTGTGGAAGGCCAGAAACCTGCGAGCTGGGATCTGGAAACAGAGCATTACGCGAATCATCAGCACTCAGCAAACCGTGCGCCTCAAGATTCACTCCAGAAGGTGAAACAGAAGAGGATGGTGGAGGGCCAACAGGCAGGGGGATTAGATTTGAGAGGTCAGCGACCCCTACTTCATCAGAAACAGGCAGCGAAGAGCAGGGGAGCTCAGCGACAGGGATGGAATTTGCGAGACACGCAGTGGTGCTCTGAACTGGGATCTAATGTCTGTTGTGGTTGGTCAGCTTCGTGCTGAGCGTTGGATCTGATGCTTCCAAATGCCTGTGCTGCTGGCTCCGAAGTTTCTCTGCCTATGTTTCCAGCCTGTTTGGACGGTTTGGGGGATATCGTGCAACTCTGGCTTGGAGATATTAGGACGAGGCTCTAAAGTGCTGGCCGTGGCTTTTTGGATGCGTGTGATCCTTCTGATGCGGGGGTGATCTTTCAGTTTGCTGCCATTTGTGGAGCTTTGTTGAGTTGCAGCTGCTGCGTGTTGCTGGGGGCTGCTGGGTTCTCTCTGGTTTGCAGTTCGAAGGAAGCTGGTTGTGCCAGTTTTATTCTGCAGGCATTTACTGATTCATCCTTATGACAGATTTCGTTGAAGTTGGGGTACGATCCATTCTTCGGTAGCAAATTCGGCTCTTGTGCTGCTCATTGGATCTGGCGCAGACGACCATCCTGTGTTGCTGGCTCTGTTGCTCCTATGCCTGTGTGTTCCTGCCTGTTGGACGGGAGGGGGAAGCCCGTGCAGCTTGGCCTTGGAACTTCTAGGCTGGGATGCTGAAGAGTCGGCCGAGAGCCCTGTTCGGAAGCTGGTGATCCTCCTGTGGTGGTGGAATTGGCTTGGATTGTTTTTTTTTTTGGTAAGTAAAAACTGTGGTAAGGGTAAGCTTTTTAACGTGACTGGCCCCACCGCTTCGCGGCCCCATACCCCAGAAATCCCGAACGATTTTTTAGGGAGGCTCAGTACCACGGGTGCTTCCGTGGAGATTCGAACCCGGGTGGAGAGGGAAGGCGTGAGCATTACTAACCACCAGCTTGGATTGTGCTGGTGGCATTTTCAACATGTTGATGTGGTGGATGTGAATGGCTTTCATATGCCATGGGATGTTGTGGTTTGGCTCATTCTGTCAAGGGATTTCTTCTGGTTTAATGCTGTTGATCTTTGTTCGACTCTTCATTATTCTGGGCTGCTTCATATGTCGGTTGGTGATTACCTCTGCTTTGCTGTATTGCTGGGCTGAAGATGTAATCTTGGTTTCTTCTGCTGGATCTGATGCAACCATCTGCCCGGTGCTGCTGGATTGGATGAGCCTCAGCCAGTGTGTCTTTCCTGTTCGATGGAATGGGGGGGTGCCCGTGCACTGGCTTAGGACGTTTTTGTTGAGGTGCTGAAGAGCTGGCCCTGGACTTGTTTGGTTGCAATAGATCCTTTTGTTGCAGTGGAGTTTAGTCTGTCTGTAGCCTTTATGTGGCGCAAGGTTAGGATGTCTCCATTCTGTGTTTGTATTGCTGAACACTATGGGATTGCTGCAGCTTGATGGAATTCATGCACATCTGGTGGTGATGCTGTTGTAGACTGTTGTAGTCGGGTTCACAGCTCTGGTGATGGAGATGCTGGAGTTGCTGGCTTGCTGCGGTTCCCCTGGGATGATTTGCGGCCCTGCCGTCCATACATTGTCTGGTGCTGGAGTTTTCTTTCTGCCCTGTAGGCCTTGCTGATTCCAGCTCTGGAGGTGCAGCTGCTGGTTTCCTCTCAGCAGTTGGCGGATGCTGGCAGATGCTGTTGGTGGGTGCTGCATTTGTTGCTGGAGCCATCTGCTGGTGTTGGGGGCTATGGATGCTGTTGCAATTGCATTGGCCTTGCTGCTGATGGAAGACTCTGGTAGCTGGTTGGCTGAGTCTGCTACTGTTGCTTAATTGGCCTGCTTGGACGTGGATTGGTTGAATTTCCAGCTCCTGCTGGTCTTTTGCTGGCGTTGGGGATGGGGATGTGCTGCAGTTGCCTATTGCTTTGCTACTGTTGGAAAACTAGGGGTGCAATTAGGTTAATGGTAGCACTTGTTTTTGCTGTTGTAAGCTGCTGCGGGGCGATCGGATGTTGTTGATCCGGTCGAGTCAAGAGTAGCTGATTATCAGTCTGTTCATGTATATTAGACAGAGTTCATATTCTGTTGAACGTTGTCCTCCTAGAGGTTTTTTTTGATGTATTTTCTGATGTACTAGTTGCTCGGGGTATGCCCTAATGTTATATGTTCTAACTCCAAGTCAAAATACTTGGAGTTAAAACATTAATTTTGTAAATTCTTTCTCCCTTAAATCCAAAATACTTACTTAAAAAAAATTACTTAACAAAAAAAAGAAAATTGAGGCCCAGTAGAGATGAATGGAGGATAGAATAGATGCGACGAGTTGCAAACGACCCCCAAATGAAAGCCACCTATTCTTCCAGGATTGAATCCGATGAGTAATGCGATCTATAAGAGAAGTACAATCCTTGGAAGACAACCTAGTGGTGATCAAAGGCACCCCCAAATAACGAATTGGAAGACTACCCATCTTGAAGCCCAAAAGACCAACAATGTCATGATGGATAGAAATGTCCTTTGCACAGATAAATACTTCACTTTTATTCATATTTGCAGAGAGTCCCGAATACAATTGGAACTCCTCAAGACAATCCTTAAGAATCCGAATAGAGGTAATATCGGCATGAGAAAAAAGAAGACATTTTTTTTTGGGTAAGTAAGATGATATTAAATTAAATAAAATTTACAGAACGATGTTCAACCTCCAAATGTTTTGCCAACTTAGAGGTAGAACAACACGCTAGGGCATACCCCGAGCACTACCATAGACCAATTCATGAAAACAGACAAAAACAGATTTACAATTCTCATTAAGGTTACGAAAAACTAAACCGTCGTAGATCTCTTTCGCTGAAGGAAACTCGTCTTGTCACTCAGAAATATGCATCCACGAGGAAAAGGGAACAGGAGACATTTAGCAAGTCACGTGTTCATCATCCATCAGTGTGTATATTGGATAGGCAAGCTTCATTTATGCATCAATCAGCTTCATAAATACCGATGTCTTCATTTGTCATCTCTTAGACCCCATGGGAATGCCTGCTCAAGGAAGCATCGTTAGCCATCGGCTGGATTGGTCCACTCCCATGGAAACGTGTCCTGCAAGAAAGAAAAAGAATTTTTTTTGTGATTTTTTCAATTTAATGCAATAAAGAAAAAATACAAAAAGCACTCCGCCTTCAAAGTGCCACTCCGAAATCAGCAGGCACTCCGGTTTTGAAAATCCACTCCGGCCTCAAAGGTCACTCCGCCATTAAAATGCCACTCTGGCCTCAACGCACGCTATCAGCTCCGGTGTCAAAATGCCACTTCGTCCACCTGCTTCAGAAAGCCACTCCGGCCTCGAAAGATGGAAAACACTCCGCCTTTTAGAGTGCAGAGGCACACCAGCTTCAAAGTACACCATTCCAGCCTCAATAAACGCAGTCCACTCCGTCCATTAAGTGAGCAAAAAACACTCATTTGTCGTCTTTTAGAACCCATGGGAACACGTAGTCTTTTAGAACGCTTGCTCAAGGTATCATCATTAACCATCGGGAGAGTGGCCATAGTGTGAGGGCTAGAGAGAGAAGCTCTCGCTTCTCTCTTTGTTCAAATTTCAAAATCATTTTGAAATTTGAACGCGTTTGCTGCGGCGCTCCTCTTCTGGCCGGGCGGCGCCGGAGCCGACCATGGCCGGCCTCCTGGTTGCTCTGCCCGGTTGTCTCTCGTTCCCGTCTCCACCTCCTCTTTTCTGGTCCTCTTTTCTGGCTTCGTCGGCGGCCTCTGAATCTTCGGATGCGCTGGCTTTCTCTCCCGACCTTCCCGTTTTCAAATCTAGCTGAGCCCGCCTTCAACCTCCTGCCGGCGCCATGGCGCCGACCCCCCTCCACATTGCTGTCCGAATTCCTCGAAGTTCACTCCCCCCGACCTTCATTCGCCCTCTTACCTAAATACGATTTCTTCCGTCTTCTCCCGGCCTGCCATTCCCTTTCCTCTCCGCTCGTTGTTGCATCCCCATCTTCGTCCACCGCTTTCTGCCGCCATGGCCAGCTTCATCGCTCCCTCTCTTCCCCTTCGGTGACGTTGTTGCCTTTCTCTTTGCTTCCTTCTCCTTCCCCGAATTTTCAACCCCCCCTAATTCCCACATCTCGTCCGGCCTCCAGTGCTCTCTTCCTACTCTTCCCCCCTCGAATGCCTCTTTCAGCCATGGTGAGGCCCCCATCGCTTCAATGATGGCGGCCTCATGCTCTGCTTCTACGGGTCCGACCGTTTCTTCCCACTCGGCCCTGCCTCCACGGTGTCGACTCCTGGTGTCGTATGCCATGGTGATCAAATTGGCTCTCCTCTCAATCCAGGTGATTCTGGTTCACCGGCTTGCTCTGCCGGCTCTCCTTCAGGTTTGGTAAATCGGCAGGGAATTGTGTAGAAGGCTGTCTTCCCGTCTGGTCCTACAGCATTACTTCCAGGCCTTATTGATCAATCTGGCTTGCCCTCGGGTTAGATTCCGATTTCCAATGCCCGTGGGTCCACCACTATTGATGATTCTGGCCCCACCATTGATCGTGGCTCTTGCTCGCCTGGTGTCTCTTGGGTGTCAGTTGTTGAGAAAAGGGCTATTGGAGGTAAGTGTCCTCTGAAATTCTACCCTCCGATCACTTCCGACTTGGAAAATATCATCTTATCCCCCCCTCCTGAGGTTATTAAATAGGGGTCGGACTTGTGGGGTACCACCCTTGTTGGTTACTTCGTTGGCGACCCCGTCCATTTTAATGTTGTTAGCTTTATCACAAAGAAAATTTGGAAACGATTTGAACTGCAACATGTGGCTGGAAACGAATCAGGTTTCTTTTTCTTCCGTTTCTCCTCAAGCCAAATGCTTGAAAAATGCCTGGCTAATGGCCCGTCGTTGATTGTTGGGCATGCTTTCTTTCTTAAAAAATGGTGGCCCGGTATGATTTTATCTCGTGAGGATCACAAATCCTTCCCTACCTGGATCACCATGTCTGGGATCCCGGTTGAATACTGGACCCCATTGGGTTTAAGTTGGATGGCGAGTGCGGTTGGCAAACCTCTTTTTTTAGACCCAGTCACTGAAAAACTTGAACGTTTGGGTTTTGCGAGGGTTTGTGTTAAAATGGGGGTCAATGCCCCTCGGCCGGGATTTGTGAAGGTTCACGCTAGAGGCTGCGCCGAACACCCGTCTGATTATCTATGCGAAATCAAAATTGAGTACCAGCATAGGCCGGTGCGTAGGACCGTTTCTGAAAAGATTAGGAACAAGAATCACCCTATCAAAAATTCTTGGGTTCCAAAGCAAACGGTCTCTTCCCAGGGTATCCTCCCCTCCCCCGGTTCCCCTAGGATGGCCTCCCGTTTAAAATCTTCGGTTGGTGCGGCCCCCCTAACCATTGTTACTGAATGTAAGGCTATAACGACTTCTAACTCGTTTATAGCCTTACAGGAGGATTTTCATGAGCCTCCTCCCAGTCGCAATTGCTCTGACTCTGTTCCGGTGCCTGGAGTTGGCAGGGTCGATCCCATTCGGCCTCATAGCCCTGTCGCTATCGGCTCTCCTAGTCGTCCTCCTAAGTCATCTACCTCTCCTGAGACTGGGAGCCCCTCTCGCTATCCTGAGCCTCCCAGTTCCCTTAAAATGAGGCCAGAAGGATCTTCCACTGAACCAGAGTTGTCTGACTCTTCTAATCATCATCCTCCTCTCACACCAGATGCTACGATGGTCTCCACTCATCGTGATCCTCCCCATGGAACTCCTGGTTGCCTTAATAGTGCTGGCCCTTTCCCAAAAACTAAGGTGCATGTCTCCGCTCGGAGGAATAAAAAATCTCGGGGGTTTAAAAATCAGCCCCCCGCACCCTCTATTCATGACTAATATTGCCTGTTGGAATGTGAGGGGCCTTAATGGGTTTGTAAAAGCCCATGAAGTCTGCAGCCTCATTAGCTCCCATAGGTGTAGCATAGCTGGCTTGGTGGAAACCAAAGTCGCGGAAAAAAACTCTTTGGCTGTTTCCACCAGAATTAGACCTAATTGGTCTTGGATCATGAATTACTCTGCGTCCCCGAATGGTCGGATTTGGGTGGGCTGGGATCCCACCTTGGTTTCATGCAACGTTCTCGCCTTGGAGGATCAGGTTGTTCATCTTGAAGTCTTTTTCCTCGAGGAGAATACCCGTTGCATGTTGTCTTTTATCTATGGTGCTAACTCTGAAATCTCTCGAAGGCTCCTTTGGGATAGCCTTCGGATGATGTCTAACTATCCGGGCAACCTCCCGTGGGCTGCCCTTGGGGACTTCAACGCCATCCGATCCCCTTCTGAGGCCTTGGGTGGTGTCTGGCACAATAAAAGCTCGCTTGTTCTGGACTACTGTCTTAGAGATTGTGATCTTGACGACGTCTGCCATGAAGGTATGCACTATACTTGGAATGATGGGCGCGATCCGTCCCTTCGCATATTCAGAAAGCTTGATCGAGTGGTCGCGAATGGTCACTGGTTTGATAAATTCAGACGGGCTAAGGCCCTTTTTCTCCCCGCTAGCCTCTCTGATCATTCGCCCTGTATTCTTCTCACTTCCGGTTTTTCCCCCAGGAAAAGAGGGATGTTCCGATTCAATAATTTCCTCACAAAATCCCCAAATTTTTACCCTTTGGTTGCTGAGGCTTGGTCGGACGTCACCATTGGATATCCGATGTTCAGGCTGGTGACTCGTCTTAAGTTGGTGAAAAAGGCTCTGAAAAAGCTTAATGTCCACGAAGGTGATGTCCATGAGGAGGTTGCCCGCCTGAGGACAAAGCTTGAGGAGATACAGGGTCAATCCCCTCCTAACCTTGTGTGTCATCTTGAAGAACGCTGGCCAAGGAAGCCGACCTTACTAAGCAAAAAGCTAAGATAAGGTGGCTCAAAGAAGGGGATCAGTGTAATAAATTCTTCTTTAAGACTGTTAATGGAAACCATAATAAGAATCGGATCATCTCGCTCCTTGATCATGATGGGACTCCTACCAATGGCATCGAAAATGTCCAAAATCTGATTGTAGATCACTTTAGTAAGGCTCTTGGGACTGGTCAGACGTGGGTCGGTCGACGCGCGGATCGCATTCGCCCTTACATCCTCCACACGGTGCCTGAATCACTTATGGACCTTCTCGAAGGCCCTGTAAGTGATGACGAGATTCGCAAGACCATTTTCTCTATAGGTGATTATAGAGCCCCGGGCCCTGATGGGTTCAGTGCCCATTTTTTTAAGGAAGCATGGGATATCGTGGGTCAATCTGTTTGTGAAGCCATCCGTGACTTCTTCACTCATGGTTTGCTTCTCAAACAAATGAACTCTACGATCATTAGTCTGATCCCCAAGATTCAGTCTCCTCGGCTGGTCTCTGATTACTGTCCCATTTCCTGCTGTAATGTCATCTACAAAGTTATCTCGAAGATCATTGCCAATCGTTTAAAGATGACGTTACCTTATATGGTTGATAAGTGCCAGACGTCCTTTGTGGCGGGTCGCCAAATCAGTGACAACATTCTTCTGGCCCAAGAACTCCTCCACAAGTACCATCTGGGTCAAGGTCCTCCTCGCTGTACTTTGAAAATTGACCTCATGAAAGCCTATGACTCTGTTCATTGGGATTTCATCATATCTGTCCTGACCATCATGAACTTCCCGCCCAAAATAATAAATTGGATTAGGTAATGTATTACCACCCTCTCGTACTCGCTCAATATTAATGGGGAAGCGGTGGGTTTCTTCAAAGGGGGTAAAGGTCTTCGCCAAGGTGATCCAATGTCTCCTTACCTCTTTGTGCTGGTGATGGAGGTGTTGAATGGCATCATTGATCTTAAGGCCCGTAGGAACAATAATTTCACATTTCATTGGAAGTGTGAAGCGACTCATACTGTCATGCTGGCCTTTGCCGATGACCTTCTCCTATTCTCTCAGGCTGACGTATGCCCCATCCGGATTCTCAAGGAATGCCTTGAGGAATTCCATTGGCTTTCGGGTTTGTCGGCGAACATAAATAAGAGTGAGACCTTTATCTGCACTAAAAACCCAGCCCTGACTCAGAACATTGTTGATGTTTTGGGCTTCAAAGTGGGCTCTCTCCCCATTAGATACCTAGGTGTCCCTCTGATCTCTACCAGGCTGTCGATCCGTGATTGCACGATCCTTACCGAGAAAATTACCCGACACATTAAATCTTGGAAAAATAGGTGGCTCTCTTTTGGAGGCCGCTTACAATTGATTGCATCGATTCTCTCATCTGTCCACCTCTATTGGGCTTCGATCTTCATCCTCCCTAAATCCATTCTTAATCAAATCGGCTGCATCTTGAGGCGATTCCTATGGAATGGATCTGCGGAAGGTAGGACTAATGCAAAAGTGGCTTGGGCTGATATCTGCTACCCAAAAAGCGAAGGAGGATTTGGTATCAAGCATTTGCAGGCTCAAAATAAAGCCCTCATCTGTAAACTCCTTTGGCGCATCCTGTCTAAAGATCCTGATTCGGCTTGGTCTTCTTGGGTCCACAAGACTAGAATCAAGGATCGGTGTATTTGGACTCTCAAAGTTCCTGACTCTGCTTCCTGAAGTTGGAAGAAAATCATGAGTCTCCGTCCTTTCATGTACGCCCACACCTCTAAGATCATCGGAGATGGCATGGATACCTTTGTCTGGCATGACCACTGGCATCCTCGAGGCCCCCTCAATAGTGTTTGCTCCGAACGCATCCGTACTGTCACTGGACTATCGAGAGACGCCAAGGTATCTCAGATTATTAGAAATGACCAGTGGGCTTGGCCTAACCCTTATGATCAGGAGGTTTCGTGCTTAGCTGAAAACATGCCCCTTTATCTTCCCAATGCCGAGCGAAAAGACTCTCTGAGATGGATTGGATGCCAAAATGGTATTTTTTTCGACTAAGACTGCCTACCTCCTTTTTCACCCCCCTAAGCCGAAATTGGGTTGGACCAAATTAGTCTGGGGCCCTCTTCATATCCCTGCCCATACTTTTACCCTTTGGTTGGCAATCAAAGGCAGGCTTAATACATCCGACCGTGTTCACGGCATCTCGAATCTCTCTCTTTCCTGCTCTCTCTGTGACTCGGATGCTGAAAATCATGACCATCTTTTCTTCTCCTGTCCGTTCTCTAAATCGGTATGGACCACCATCCAAAGGAATGCCGGATTTCATTGGCCATACCCAAACCTGTCACAAAACGTCATATGGGCTGCTCACATTTGGAAAGGAAAAAATCTATCTGCTGTGTCCAAACGTCTCTCTCTGGCGGCGACTGTCTATTATATTTGGAGAGAACGAAACAACCGTGTCTTTCAGAAATCCCACCCTCAGGACATTTCCCATATATGCTCTCAGATATCAAATGCTGTTCGGGATAAGCTGAAGGTCTCATTGCCCCGTGCTGGTCTCCAGCATCGCTCGTTAGCTAGGCGCTGGTTATTATAAAAAAAAAATTGGAAAAATTTGATGATTTTTTGTCCCTGGTCGTTTTGCTTTGAAGGAAAAAAAAATTGATGTTTTTGTCCCTGGTCGTTTTCTTTGAAGAAAAAAAAAAAAAAATTGACGTTTTTTTTGTCTCTGGTCGTTTGCTTTGAAATTGTAAAAAAGAAATTATAGAGAAAAAAAAAAATTCTGCTGTTGCTGGGGGCTCGCCCCTTGGCCTTTGCTATGGCATCCGGTGGCTTTTTTGGTCCCATTTTGTCATATCATTATGGGCTGTTTTTGAAGGGTTGCAGGCTGGGTACTGATTGATTTTGCTGGCTGCAGTGTTGTGGGCTGGTATTGATATTTTCTTTGTGGCTTGGTTGAGGATTGGTTACCATTGTTGGTGTATGATGCCACTGCTGGATTGGTCTATATCTTGAGATGGTGGTTGGATTTGCATCTTACGGATGCTTGGGTTGTGAGCTGCTGGAGCCAATCCGTTCTCCTCTATGGCCTATTCTCTTCTCAGCTTGTTTCTCTCTGGAACTTTTGTGGTGCTATGTTTGGAGTACTCAGCGGGAGTTGCTGGTTTTTGGTTTTGTTTGGTTGATGTGGTTGTCCTGAAATGTAGCTGCTTGTGGTTTGGCTGCAGGTGAAGACTCTTATGCTGATCCTGTTGGTTGTGTCCCTATTCTTGAATTGAATTTGGCTGTCGAGTCTTGCAGTGCCACTTCTGCTGTTCCAATGTGCTGCTGGAACTATTGGTGTTGGGGATTGGATCTGGCTTTGTTGATGATGGTTCCACGGTCGGTCTGTGGTTGATCTTTGAATCTGATTGGTTCTCGCTGGTTTGCGGGGTCCTGCACTGTGGTGCTCTGGAGTGGATCTGGGGCTGCAGCGGGTGGAAGTTTGGCTGGCCTGGTCGTGGTTTGGGGCCTTATTGCAATGCAATGTTGACTGCTGTGAATGAGACATTGCTGCACTTGCTTTGGGCCAGATCTCTGCCCGGGTTCTGGTGTTGTTGTTTCATCGTGTGGCTGTCCGGTCACGGATCTTCGACCTTTCTGCTTGCTGCCAGTCTGGTTTCTTGACTGTTTTGTGCAATTGTTGCTTTGCAACAATTTGCCTTTGCTGTCTCATCTTGAAGGACCTTGGAACTTTGGTTGGCAAAAATTCTTGATGCTAGCTGTTCTATTGTTCATTGCTGATCCTACTAGGATATCTCTTGGCTCTTGGTGGTTGAATCTGCTATGTCAAATTACTATGAGATCTTTGGTATGGTGCAAAGGCCTAATCTTGGCTGTCCCGGTCTTGTTTTTGGATGACCGATCTTTGGATCATATTGGTGATTGGGTTATTCATTTGGCTGATGGCAAAGTTCTTTTGGTGATATTTGCATTATTGTGGTGTTTGTGTTGCAATCTTTTGATTGCTCTTTGTCTAGCTGCCTCGCCCCGGGTTAGTTCTTTGCTATTGCTATGCAAAGCTGCAGGTGCACATTTTGTATGGGAATGAGCTTGAAGGTATGATGATCTTGGATGGTATATGCGTGTTGCTTTGGCTATGAATTGGGACCGTAAAGCCTTTCTATGCCCATTGCCACCGTATTGCCTCTTGTGATTGCTCATTGTTTTCTTGGTGGAGTCGGCATGGTTTAATCGGGTATTGATGCTGATGGAAATCTCATCAGATGGGATCTTTGTGTCTTGCACTGGATCGAATTATGGTGTTGTTCGGTCGATTAGCATTTTGAGGATTTGTGATTGCGGTTCTCATTGCTAAAGGTTTTGCTTTGGCTCATTGGTGCTGTGGTAGGTAATCGGATTGTTTTTTTGTGGCTGGCTGGCCGATCGTGGGCGACTTCATCAAATTGCCGATCGTCTTTTGGGCCGGTTTAGTTGGTTGTGGCCGATCTCATTTGACACCTATGGCCGATCTCATTTGCCCTTTGAGACCGATCTCGCTGGTAATTTTGCCAATCTCGGTTGGGGTGAGTGCTTCATTTGCCGATCTCATTTGTTCCCGGCGTGTAATGTTGATGCTTCTGGCGACGTGGACTCAACATTGGCTTAAATGCTTACGCTTCTGCTGATCTCGGTTGGGCTGACGTGGGCCGTGTGCTTCTCTGTCGTCACGATCGATTTGGCATCTCGGTTGAAATATCGCTGGTAATCAGCTCAGTTTCTGGACCGGCTGCTGCACTTTTTTGGGTGACTTTTCTGGTGAACTGGTGGTAGCACTTTGGCATATGCTTGTGTGTTAGCTTAGGAGTCTATTCAGACTTCTTTTGTTGTTATTTGTTACTTGTAGTCCTCTTAGAGGTTTTTTTTGGTATTTTCTTTGTACCGTTTGCTCGGGGTATGCCCTAGCTTTTAAATATTTTAAATCCAAGTCAAGATACTTGGAGATAAAACATTAATTTTGTAATTTTTTCTCCCTATAATCCAAAATACTTACTTACAAAAAAAAAAAAGTTTTTTGCTGAATCAGGTTGGGATGGAGGCGCCTGCCGGTTGCCCTGGTAAAGCTTTTCGGGCTAGAGCTGACTAGGGTCCCTGTTGGTACCAAAATCGCATCTGACGAGGCTGCTGCCGATTGGAGATCTCCTTCTCTCTGGGCTCTTTTCGGTTTTTTTCTCTACTCATCCTCGAATCTCGATTAATTAGGGTTGCTCGCCTCCGGATTGGCTGGGCTCTATGCTCTGGCTGCATAGGCCGAGAGCCCTGTCTCTGGTTTTCTTTGTGGAAGCTACGAGTTGGTGATTCTCGGGTTTGTCTTTGTGTTCCTTTTTTTGGTGCGGTATTCAACCTTAAGCTATTATGCGGCTCATTTGGATCTGCCATTGTGACGAACTGGCTTTGTGCCCGTCTCCCGAAGCATCTCTGCTGTGAGTCCCTTCTGTTGGATGGGTTGGGGAGCCCGTTTATGCTCGGGTGCGGGAATTATATCTTTGGAATGCCGAAGAGCTGGGAGTGGCACTGGTTTGGATCTTTGAAAATCCTTCCGATCTTGTGAATGATATGGTGGTTGGACTATTTCTACCATCTTGCTTCTCCGGTTTATGCGGTGGAACTCTTCGTTTTCTCGCTGTCCTCGAGTGATGTTTGAGGTGCTCTCACCGCCTCTCGCTCTCGCATTTGGTGGACTTAATACGTCCCTCTTTGTGCGGTCGTTGGGGTGATGTTTACTGCTATTGGTGCCTCTTGGCCTATCTTGTGATGGTATTCTTTGCTCCTTCAATCAGACGGGTTCCGGTTCTTTGACTCGTGTTGCTCTGCTGTGTCTCCTTCCAGTGGAAGGTGTGGGGGGTACTGTGAATCGACTTGGGGATTTTGGGTGTGGTCTTGTGAGATGGCCGGGACATGTTTGGTTGAGTGAGTTCTAATGTCATATGCTTTTTGCCGATTTGCTAGTTTGCGGGAGCTGAAGGGGTTGATGTCCACTGATTGTATTGTACTAAGGCTCGCTGAATTGCTTTGAAGCTGCCTCCAATGGACTTTCTTGGCATCTACTGTTGAGACCAGGCGCGGATTGGATTTGGGTGTCAATTTGATGTCTGGATGATTGTGTCTGCAACTTTTGTTTGCTGCTTTTGCGGGTGCTGGCTTTGGCCATGCTCTGCTTATTTTTTTGCGGGCTTATGTAGTGGTGATGGAGCTGCTTTGAGTTTAGTGGAGCTGCTCTGGCTTACGCTACTGCTGAGCCCATTATGTTGCTCTATGCTAATATGTTGCTGAGTTAGATGCAGCAGGTGATGGGATATGTTGTCTGCTGTGATGTTGGCTGATGCCTTGTAGGTTGGTTCCCATTGCTGGACTATGCTGTGATCAAAAGTGGTTGATGCTGGGTCTGTTGGCGCAGCATTGCTACTCCATTTGTTTGCTGAGCTGGTCTCTGCTTCTGCTGGTGCCTGCTGATGGTCTCTCCTTGCTGATGTAATCAGTTTTTGCTGTTGATAATGGCTATGACCTGAATCCTGGATACGTTTTTGGTGATTTGCTGCTGGGCTGTGGTTGCTGTTGATTTTAAAGGCTTCTCTCGCCCCTTTATTGCTATTTCCTGCAATGGTTTTTCCATTGCTGGTCTTAGCTGCTGCTGCGCTCGACTAAAATGATTCATTTTTTGATGCCCGAGATAGTAGCAATGCTTGTTTTCTGCTGGGATGTGTTTTGAACTGAATTGTGGCATGATGTTGTGGCTGCGGTATGAGGGATGGTGCACTGGTGTACTATGACTGTTCTGCCTATGGCCTTGGATCTGATTGGCTTTAAGAAGTGAATAAGATGGTGGTCCTGACTGGCTATTTCGGTAGTGGCTTTGCCGTGCTGCTAAATCACAGTTGTGGGATGCTCAGTCAGACTCACGTTTTGATACTGGTGGTGCCCATGTGGAATTGCTGAGGTGTTGGAGTAGTCACCACCTCCCCTTCTGCTGGTCCAGTGGTTCTCTGGTTTTATTTCGGCCATCACCATTGCTAATGTGGTTGAGATGGAGTATATTGATGGTGGCTGTGCCGATCGTGAAGGTGCTGTCTTCCAGGCTGCTGTTACACATGCTGAAGAAAACGGCTGCTAGCGTTCTAGAAGCTGGTGCTGATGTTTGATGCTGTTCTTGATGATCGCTTGTCTTCCTAGCGGACTTTTATTTTATTTTTTTACGAATTCCTGTTGTATTCGTTGCTCGGGGCATGCCCTAGCGGTTATGTTTTTACTCTAAGTCATAATTACTTGGAGTAAAAACATAGTTTCTGTAATTTTTTCTCCCTATAATCCAAAATACTCACTTACCAAAAAAAAAAAAAAAGATGTTTGATGTTGTTGCTATCTGGTGTGTGGCACCCTACCTGATGAAGCATTATGGGCCTCTGAAATGAGAGATGCTCCGGCCGCTTTGATGTAAAGTCTGTGTTGATCGCGACCCTTTGAGGCTGTTGGTTGCTGCTGGAGGATGCTGAGGTTGGAGTTGCCATGCTGCTGTTGCGCATCCGGATGTAACCATTCTGGATCGTGCTGGTGCTGGCTGTTTTCCTATCTCCTGTACCAGTGGTGGGAAGTGCAGAATCTTAAGCTGGGGTCTCTGAAATCTGGTCTTCTTGTTTGCTGCGCTGGGATTCAAACTGTCATGTGCTCAAGGCTGCGGCTGCTTCTGTAGCGATTGGCTGTTGATTTTTAACCATGGTCTTTGGCTGGTAACTTCTTGCATGATGTGGAAATCCCATGCTGCCGCCCGGTTATGTTGTTTTCCGTCTGCTGTAGCAATCTGGCGTGACTTGTTGGATGCCGTGATCCACTCCGGCCGTGCATGTCTATGAATATGGAGCTATCCTTTCCTGCACTTCGGTTGCTCCTTGGATGAACCTGCTCCCCTGATGGATCTGTGGGCCTTGGCTGCATGGTTTTTTCTCTGTTCTTTGCATCTGCGCCGAAGGCCTTGAGGCGCTGGAAATGGCCCTCCGGACATGCTGCAAAACGCTGGAATGGGGTGCTGTTGGCCTGACGCCTATATTAGCGTCATCGTTCAGCTCCTCTTGGATTGTGCTGAATTTTGTTAGGTTGGGCTTGTAAACGTTATCTTGTGCCCGTTTTCGTGTTTAGTGGTGTCTGTATTTAGTTCCCTCTCTGATTTTTTGGACATGTTCTGTTGTATCTCTTGCTCGGGGCATGCCCTAGCGTTTATGTTTTATCGTCAAGTCAAATTACTTGGAGATAAAACATAATTTCTGTAATTTTTTCTCCCTATTAATCCAAAATACTTGCTTACCAAAAAAAAAAAAGTTTTTGGTGATTTGGATGCATGGAAGCTGGTGGGTCGTCTCCAATGTTGTTGTAGCTCCCATTGCGGTGTGGATGTTGATGTCTTTGTTGCTGCTGGTATATTACAGCAGACGGCTATCGTTGGTTGTAGGGGGATGGAAAGGGACGCTTTCCTTCTGTATTGTGATGTAATATTTTTCAATTTCTATAGGTTATGTAGAACCTTGGCCTCCTAGAGGTTTGTTATGTACCTTTGGTTGTACTAGTTGCTCAGGGTATGCCCCAGCGGGTTATGTTTTCATCCCCAAGTCAAAATAGTTGGAGATAAAATATCGATTTTGTAATTTTTTCTCCCATTAATCCAAAATACTTGCTTACCAAAAAAAAAAATCATTAACCATCGGCTGGATTGGTCCACTCCCATGGAAACGAGACCTGCAAGAAAGAAAAAGATTTTTCTTTTTTTTTGGAAAGAAGACCTAGCCAATCCCGAAAGCAGAGACGAAAGTTACAGCCGCCGAAATCCAGGAAGAAACGAGACTCTAGAGAGAAGGGAGAGCATCTCTCTCTAGGGTTTCTCTCTCTAGAGAGAAGGAAACTTACATTTGTTCTCAACATTTACATCCTGCCAGCACCTATTCAGGAAATCCATCACAAGGTTCCTATACTCAGAAAGTGTGGCTTTAAATAGTTGACGAGAGCCATCCGAGTCTAGGAGCTGCTGGAGAGCCATAAGCAATGGATCCTTCTCAATTGATAATGGATCCTCATCCAAGCAGCTAGCTTTTTTTTCTTTTTTGGTAAGTACGTGATTTGGATTAATGGGAGTAAAATTTTACAAGCAATGGTTTATTTTCAAGTGTTTTACCGACTTGAGGATAAACCATAAACGCAAGGGCATGCCCCGAGCACATTAATACAACGAATGAAACTAACAGAGAAACAAAAATGCTGGTATTCACTCAATACAATCAAAACGCTCCAACATCAGTAAAGCAATTCCTAAACAAACCATGCCAATCCATGGGCAGAACCAAAAGTGGCAACAGGTATAAATCAAGTCACCAACTGCTTCAGCAACATCGCCAGAATGGAACTTCATGCCAGCCAAGGGCCGTCACAGCTCCACTTGGTGAATCAAAACTGGGAAACTAGCTACAGCAACAGACAGTAGCACCAAAGGGGATCTGCTCCCCCAGTAAATCCATCCTTAGAAGCAACTCCAAGGCATCAATGTAAATCTCTCCACATATTAAAACACAAGAGCATGCCCTCCCGGTAACAGAATTCTCCCTGTGCAATATCATCCAGCTGCAGCTCGACATCACACAGCAGCTTCAGCAAAAGCTTCAGCAGCTCTACATCACCCTTCAACAGTGAATCGTGGTGTTGCCAGCAACCAGCAATTCTGCATCTTCACATATCCACCAACCACAGAAGCAGCATCACTCTAGCATCAGCAGGGACCAATTCAGCAGTCATTACATTATCATCATGGCAAAAGGAACTGAGCACACCACTCCAGACAGCGGACATGGAGGGAGAAAACGAGGCTCCAGCAGTGGGTGTCTTAACCAATAACAGCATAACAGGAGCACAAATAAGCCCACTCCCATCCAACCAAAACCGGCACCCAGCCCTTACATCATCACGACAAGGCCAATTCCACAATCCAGAGAGCCATTTCGGTCCTAGCAAGAGGATCATCTGCAGAGACCAAGCTGCCGAATCAATAGAAGCTGATACTTCAGGCAAATGTAGATCAGCCACAATTTGCATTTCACATCCAAAATCGCCGCAAAACTGCAGGGGCAAACAGCACAGAGGTGGCTAACCAGCCCGCAGCATCCGAGTTAACTGCATCAGCAGCAGCAGAACCACCAGCAACGAGTAGTTCATGCCATATACAAATTGCACCTCAATCCAGGATACATGTCCACAAAGCTACCAGCTCAGGGACCAACTGAACAGCAACAGATTCTAATATAGATTTCCACAAGCAGCAAGGCTCTAATCAAATATGCGGCACTCCTCCTCTGGCCGGGCGGCGCCGGAGTCGGCCACGACCGGTCTCCTGGTTGCCTCCCGTTCTCCTTCTCTTCTCTTGCTCTCTGCGTCTCCAGCCCTAGGGCTTTCGGCGCCTGTGAGATTTCGCATTTACGTGGCTCTTCAGGGCTCTGCATCCTCTGGCTGGGCGGCGCCGAAGCCGGCTATGGCCGGGCTCCTGGTTGCTCCCCGGCTTCTGTCTCCCCCTCCCCCCTTTCTAGCTATCCAGACTTCAGTTCGGGCTGAGGCAATCTCTGCGTCCTCTGAGGGCTCGACTGCATTCATTCTCTGAGGATTCAATGCTCTCACTGCATCGCTTCCTTTTCTTCTTGGGTCGCGCCTATGGTTGTACGCTCGGATCGCTTATCCCTCCATTGTCCGAAAAGGACTTTCCCTTTTAGCTGTAGCTTCTGCTGCGGCTGTTCCAGAGAGGAGCTCTGGCTACTCTCTGGTTTTACTTTCATTTACCTTTTTTGCTTCAAATTCTAAATTTCTTTTTCAAACTTTAGTTTTGAAATTTGAATTATTAGGGTTTCTCGCCTCCGATTTCAGCTGGGTTCCATACTCTGGCTGCTGGGGCTGAGATTCCCTGTTCTGGTTACCTTGCGGAATGGCTTGGTTGCTATATGGTTTATATTTCTTGGTCAGAGTTGCCATTCCCGGCGTGCTACAGATGGTTTCTTTGATATGGACGCAGCTGTCGGATGCTTATATCGGCTCTCGCGTTGCTAAGTGGTTCTATCGCAGACGAAGGTCCGTGCTGGTGGCTCTGATGATTCTCAGCCTTTGTATTTCCCTCCTGTTGGACGGGAAGGGGGATGCCCGTGCAGCGCTGGCTTGGGACAATGGCAAGGCTGAGATGCTGAGGAGTTAGGCGTAGCCTGTTTGGATGCTGTAGACCCTTCGATGCGGTGGAGTAGCGGATCTGCTCGAAGTTGCTGACGTTCTCTCCAGCTGTGCGGCTTCTTTGTCTGGCAAAGTGTAGAATTTGTTGATTTGGCTTGTAGCCAATCTGTATATGCCCTGCTGGGGCTTGAACTTGAGTGAGTTCCTCGGGTCAAGCTGAGGAAGTTGCAGGTATTTTGTGTTTGGAGATGTCTGTTGTTGGACTGCAGCTTGTGGGGTTGACTGTATATGCTGGATCTGCTCCCTCGTGCTCAGCCGATGGATGATGGTGCTGGAATTGCTGATTCTGGCTCCTTGGTCCATGCTGTCGCTGGAGTGCAGCTGCTCCTAATGTTGGAGGCTCTGCTACTGTGGATGCTGGACTGTAAGCTGGAAACTGCTGAAGCTGCTTGAAATGCGCTGGACTGTTGGCCCGTCTGTTAGAATGCGCCTGGTGCTTAGGTTGGATGAACCCCCTTATCTGGGGGTGGAAATTGGGCCTGCCATGCTGTAGATTTATGCTACAGAACTGCTGTCCATGATTTACGGTGGATATCTCTAAACTGTCCTCTGTGTTTTTGATGGCTAGAACACAAACAATTGGCGGGTTGGCCTCTGATTAAGTGGCTGCTGTTGCTGGGTGGCTGTACCGGATAGCTGCAGACTGTGGCTATTTAGGTCAGTGCTGAAGAAGGCAGGTTTGGGATTATCATATGTGAAGCCTGCTAATCCCAGATTTGCTGCTGATGCTGTTGCTGTGTCTCTGCCATGCGGGGATGTATGTGGGTGCAGAATTATGCAGTTGTTCAGTGCTTCTGGATTAATGCTGCAAGCTGCTGAAGTTGGTGTTTTTATCTGCACTATTGATGTTGGAGCTTTTTTAGTGCATTGAGTGAATACTAGCAATTTTGGTTCTCTGTTGGTTTCATAAGATGTATCTATATGCTTGGGGCATGCCCTAGCGCTTATGGTTTATCCCCAAGTCGGCAAAACACATGTTGATAAACCATTACTTGTAAATTTTTTTTTCCATTAATCCAAATTACTTACTTACCAAAAAAAAAAAAAAGGCTCTAATCAAATATGCAAAGTCCACCGGCAAAGGTTCTTTTAGCAACCGCAAGATCCTTGGTATAAAGATGTGAACCGAGCCTCAAAAGAGTGCAGGGGTGATATAACCAGCTTCAGGTTCAGCAGCATACATGCATTAGCTGGGTCCATAGAAATGGCACAGCATTACTTCAGCTGCAACAGGTCCGTAGAAGCTCCAGCCAAAGCAGCGATCCATCAGCATATGCGAAGGGGTGAGCTAACAGAAATTTTTGAGGCCCACCACAAGGCCGTCCAGATCGCTGAAATGACCTGATGGAACGACCGAATTCCATTTCAGCAAGACTTTAAGGGAATCTAATAGAAACACCTTCCTATTAGGAGATAAGGAGTCTATGTAGGGCTTAGAGGAGGTGGCACACACTAATAAACGGAGGCCTTCAAAATAAGTACTCGGGGGACACTTCATATAATCCTCCGCCAATGGGAAAGAAGATCTGAAGATATTCTTTGTATCTTCGGACACATCAGACCAACATGAATCAATGAAATCGAACAAAACACCACGTTGGTCCTTGGTGATGGAGTTGAAGAAAGATTGAGAATCATTCTCTCCAAGTAAGCATCGGAGGGCATAATGCATAGGGTCATTGGCTATAACCTCAGCAGTACATTCCTCAGAAGACTGAGAATTAACATCGTCTGAATCATTCTCAGCCTCCTGATTTTCATCGGCAATAAAGCCGGGCACCTCAACAGGGGACGTAATAGGGACAATTGAATTGGAAGGGTATCTAGAATCCACTACTGAGTCAGGACAACTAACTAGAGGGCATGTCTGGTCTTTATGCTGAACCTGAAGGGGCAGTTCAGGACCATCAGCACCAGAAGGAGAAACAGGGGAAGGGCTCTCCCCCAAATCATCAGCAGAAGACTTCTCGTCCAAATTGTATCCAGAACTCACAATTGTAACAACATCCGCACAGGACGAAGGCTTTGGACGCCAAACAACACTCATCCTGGGAGGCTTACCAACATTGGGACGTGGCTTCTTAGCCTTACAATTGGCGTCCGCATGGCCACGCAGAAGACACGAACCACATTTATTCGGCTTCCAAGAATATTCTACATCCACCACTACATTGGAATTGGATGACTGCAAATTAATTGTTGGGGGCAGAGCTGCACCTGCAGCCACCTCAATACTGATCCGGGCTACATCCAGCCTCTCCATTTTAGCTGTACTGGGGCAAAGGAGAAGAGGCTTACCTATTGAACTGGCAATCCAACCCAGTCCCAGTGGAGACCAGAATTCAACCGGCACATTGAAAAGCTTGATCCAAATAGGGAAAGAATCGTGCAAATCCTTGAACAATTTCATACCAGGAATAAAACATTTTAGACATAGGGCTTTACCTGCGAGCATCCAAGGCCAAGCCCTCAGACACTGCTCCATATTAATCGAAGAAGAAAAACGGAAGAAGAAGAAACCTTCTCCATTGGACGCGACGTGCTCAAGCCCATATCGAGACCATAGACGATGGGCAACGGTGGAAATCGCCCGAAAATGGGGAGGAGAGTCGAAGAAGTATCCCACTAAGGATGAGCCCCAAATACGTATGCCTTCAGCAACAACCTCAGGGGGAGGAGAAATACAGGTAGCGTCGCCGTCCACATCCAGTGGAGGGAAATATTTCAGAGTAGGGGATGGGGAACAGCTGCCATTACAGACAATATCTGACCAGGATGAGCAGTTCTCTCTCGACAAAATCACGGGACTGGAGACACCGTTCTTAGCAAGAGAGGCCGGAGAACCAAGAGAGGAGGCATCAGTTTTCAGAAGGAAATCCGATGCGGACATTGACTTCTAGGGGGAGCCAGGAGGAGGACCCAAGAGACTGGCCTTGGCCAACTCCTACGTCGCCTGAGCCGAGGAGAAATCGGACGCGAAGTCCCCAAAGAAAACCGAACGAATTCAAAATTCTAGAGAGAGGAGAGAGTAACTCTCTCTAGAAAACAGAACGGTAATCACTCAATACAATCAAAACACTCTAATATTAGTAGAGCATTTCCTATACAGACCATGCCAAACCAAGGCGTTTCCGAAAATTGGCAACTGAAGCCATCTATTCGCCAACAGCATCTTCATGCCAGCCGTGGGCCTTTCCAGCGCCACATGCTGAAACAAAATCTGAAATCCAGGCGCAGCATCCAGCCAACACCAAGTTCCAACACCAGCAGCTACCAATCACTGCACCCGGGCGCAGCCGAATAAACCGGCGCCTGTTTTTCCAGCACTTACTAGACATAGCAGTTCCAAGAAAAGCAGATGGATATTCCATGCAAATATCCATCAGTTGCTGCCAATTCATAACAGCAAACGGAAGGCCGCACCAATCCACTATTAGCTGCTGCACGCACACTTCAGCAACAAATGCAGGCAGCACATCCAGGTCGAGAGCAGTAGCTCACGAAAGCTGCAATGAGGCATTGCAATGGAGCAGCATACTCCAAATTTACATCCATCAGAGTGGGAACAGATAGCCAGGCTTCACAGCACCATCAACTTCAGGAGCAAAAGTCAGCAGCAATATTTGCAGCATACAACCTTCCACCAGAAGGAACATCAACTAATTCACCCAAAGAAGGTGAAATCAGTCGCCATACCCCCTCATTAATCAATGCAACATCAACGGACAGTCCTACCTCAGCCAAAGTCCATCTGCTGTCATCCAAACAGCGCCAGTTGATGGAGCCCAACTAACAAAACCACCACAAGACATAGCAAGAACCCAGCTGTTAATCAGCATTTCGGCTCCAGCCACCTGACAACCCGGAGCACACCATCTTCAGCAAAACAACATTATGACAGCAAAACCTTCAGCAGACCAGTGGGGCACTGCAACTTATACACAGCATTATCAGCAATTGTAATAGGACCTGTAGGAGCAACTCCAGCCACTACAACAGCCAATCAAAGACACATAATGGCAAAAGACGGAATAAGCTCCACTGCAACATAGGAATCTATTGCAACCAAACAAGGCCAGGGCCAGCTCATCAGCACCTCAACCAAAATGTCCTAAGCCAGTGCACGGGCACCCCCATCCCATCCAACAGGAAGGACACACTGGCTGAGGCTCATCCAAACCAGCAGCACCAGGCAGTTGATTGCGCCAGAACCAGCAAAAGAGTCCAAGACTACTTCTTCAGCCCAGCACTTTAGCAAACAGTGAAAACAGAGGTAATCACCTCACAACAGCAGCCCATGAAAGCTGCAAGCAACACCACATCAGAAGGATTTTCAGCGTCCAGACATGGCCACTCCCATTTCTTCGGCACTCGAGCCTATAATTCTAGTCCAGAGCAAAAACAGGCTCCCCCCAACCCATCTAACAGGAAGGAACATACAGGCAGAGAGGCTTCAGAATCCGGGCTCAGGGCGTTCGTCAGCATCAAATCCAGCGAGCAACACAATAGCATTAGCTTCAGACATTTTTTTTTTGGTAAGTAAGTTTTTGGATTAATGGGAGAAAAAATTATAAAAATGATGTTTTATCACCAAGTATTTTGACTTGGGGATAAAACAAACCCGCTGGGGCATACCCCGGGCAACCAGTACAACCAAAAGTACTAACCAACCTCTAGGAGGCCAATGCTCTACAAAATCTATAGAAATTAAAAGATATTACAACACTACCCAAAGCAGCCTTCGAACCACGAAAACAAGAGCAGCACGTGCCGAAATTCAGCAGGTGAACTGCTGAACTGCGCCTACAAAACTACAAGGTCAGCAGACACATCATCATTAAAGGACAGCCGACTAGCTTCTGAAGTCCAACAACTCCACGCCACAGCAACCAGAATGGCTTTCCATCAGCTCCAGCAAGGCTTTGCCACTTCAGCTCCAGCTAATATATCAGTTACTGCGTTACCGCAGTAAGCAAGCAGCCAGCAGCTGGATATTCTGCAACAGCAAGAGAACACTGGCGATCCAATTCGGGTCCATGAACGCCCAAGAGAATCGGCCAGCTGGTTCCCAAAACAGCAAAATCAAAGGCCAAGTCATCAGCCAACCTCAAAGCAGCTACCAAATCCCAACAGCATCTGCATCTAATTCAGCAGAGAGCAAATAAAGGGCTCAGCAAAAAAACCGGATGAGCCCGGCAACAGCTAAAACCGATCTACCATCAGCAAAAGCCAACCAAGAAACTGACCAATTAGAGAAGGCCATCACTGCAATACTCAATTTGAGAAGGCCAATCAACAACAGCGTTTAGCCTGAATCCAGTTAAACTCCCTGGAACCAGACACATTGAGCATAGAAGCAACACCATTACAACAGCAGCCAGAGAGCCAGCCTAAAACCGACCCAACAGCCGTCCATAACAGCAAAATTATTGCATCTAATACAACTACTTAACAGCCGGAGCACATGTCGTGCTCAGCAATGACAGGGTAGAATGTAAATTCAGGACCCAAAAATAACAGCAGATAGAGAGCCAGCCAAAACCGACCTAACTGCCGGCCAAAACAGCAGAGCTGCCCAACTCCAACAAACAATTGAAACAAACCAGTAGCAGCAGATCCACCCATCTACATCAGCTGAGCAAGCATTGCAGAAACAAGCATAGCAGCGAACCACACACTCAACTTCTGCCAGCAAGGAATTTCAGCGTCGAAACAAGGCCTCTTCCAGATCTTAGACACTGCAGCCTATAATTCCAGTCAAAAGCAAACCAGGATCCCCCCAACCCAACTTACAGGAAGGAACGTCCAGGCAAAGAGGCTTCAGAAACCGGGCACAGGGGGTTCGTCAGCGTCGTTCCCAGCGAGCAGCACATAAGCTTCGGCCAACTGCTCCCAAAATCAAGGGATGCAGCAACCAGAAGCACCAAAGCCGAAGCTAATTTAAGGAACCCTGAGACAGGGCACTCGGCCACAGCAGCCAAAGCAAAGAAGCCAAGGCAAAACCGGATGCGAGAAGCCCTACTCAATCGAGGAATGAAGGAAAAGAGAAACATTAGCCTGTGAAGATCCCCAGACAGAAGCAGAGACCCAACCGGAGAAAGACGCATCAGATGTGGGCATGGCTTCAGCAGAAACCCCAATCGGATCTTGGCCGAAAGAGCTTCGTCAGGCGGCGGCGAAAGGTCGGAAGGACGCTCAGAGGATGCCAACGAAGCCAAGGCAGAGGTCCGAAAGGAGGAGGGCAAGGGACGGAAGACAGAAATCGGCCGGGCAGAGCACCCAGGAGACCGGCCGAGGCCGGCACCGGCGCCGCCCGGCCAGAGGAGGAGTGTCGAAGGAGGACGTGGGCAACCGCAGAAGAAAGATTCAAAATTTCAAAAGGAATTTTTAGCTTCAGACATCTGTTCCAGAAATCAAGGAACGCAGCATAAACCAGAAGCACCAAAGCCGTAGCTTACGTAAGGAACCCTGAGACAGGACTCTCGGCCTCAGCAGCCAAAGCATAGAAGCCCTGGCAAATTCGGAGGTGAGAAACCCTAATAAATCGAGGAATGAAGGAGAAGAGAGACAATAGCCTGAGAAGAGTCCTAGACAGAAGCAGAACTCCAAACGGAAATTTTTGATGACTGATGTCATAGGTTTAGGGGACTCCCCTGTTTCTATGTCTCTTTCCCCAAGTCGGCAAAATACTTGGTTAAGAACATAACTTTTTGTACATTCTCTTTAAATTTAATACAATTAATTACTTACCAAAAAAAAACTCCAAACGGAAATAGTCTCATCAGATGCGATCTTGGCTCCAGCAGAAACCCCAATCAACTCGTGGCCGAATAAGCTGAATCAGCAGAAAACGTGCTCACAACCATAGACGAAGCCTCAGAGGACGCCGGCGAAGCCAGATCTGAGGTCCGGATAGGAAGAGGGAAGGAGTCGAAAAGCGGAAAGGAGCCGGGCGGAGCAACCAGGAGACTGGCCGAGGCTGGCTCCCGGCGCCGCCGGCCAGAGGTGGAGCGTCGCAAAAGGACGCGGGCAAATTTCAAAAGGAAATTTGAAATGTAGAGAGAAGCGAGAGCTTCTCTCTCTAGGCAGGCCCTTGGCCCGCCCCAAAACCGTGATGTCGGTTCCTCTGGACTGGATCTTCCGAAGGAAAGTTTACCGCAAAAGTCGCATGGGATGAAATGTGCTACCCTAAGAGTGAGGGTGGGTTGGGACTTAGATATGCAAGCTCTCATATGCAAGCTCCTGTGGAGGCTCATCTCTAAAGATCCTGAGTCGGTCTGGTCCTCTTGGATTCATAAAAATAGGATAAGAGACCGTTGTATTTGGACTATTAAAGTCCCGAAGTCAACACCGTGGAGTTGGAGGAAGATTATGAAACTTCGTCCATTCATGCGCTCTTACTCCATCCATACCATTGGTGACGGGTCTGATACTTTTCTGTGGCATGATAATTGGCACCCGTTGAGGCCACTGAGTATGGTTAGTTCTGATCGTACTCGTTTGGTCTTGGGGCTGCCATGGGATGCTAAAGTTCATATGATTATTTGTAACAACCAATGGGTATGGCCAAATCCATATGATCACGAAATCTCTTATCTTGTGGAAAAAATGCCCACTTATCCTCCCAACGCCAATAGATCTGACTCAGTGAGATGGGATGACAATGCTAACAGTAAATTTTCATCTAAATCTGTTTACTTTCTTATCCGTCCTCACAAGCCAACTTTGACATGGACTAATCTAGTTTGGGGTCCCTTCCATAATCTTGCTCATGCCTTCACACTCTGGTTGGCCATTAAAGGTAGGCTAAGTACCAATGATCGCATCCATAGGGTTTCCAATCTCTCTTCTAAATGGATCCTTTGTGACTTGGCTGATGAAAATCACTAACATCTCTTCTTTTGCTGTTCATTCTCTAAAGATCTTTGGTCCCGGATCCAAAGGAAAGCGGGCATTCAGTGGCCCTACCCCGATTGGAAACAAAACATTGATTGGGCAGCCCAGAAATGGAAAGGAAAGAACTTTATGGCTTGGTCTAAATTTCATTTGTCTACTGGAGATTCTACAGAGAGAGAAGCTCTCGCTTCTCTCTACTTTTCAAATTTCATTTTGAAATTTGAACTCGTTTTCAGCGGCGCTCCAGGTTTCCGCCTCTTCTCACCGGGCGGAGCCGGAGCCGGCCACGGTCGGCTCCAGTTGCCCCTCCCGGTTCCTTCCGGGTTTCCGACTCCCCATCTCGACCTTCCGATCTTCAGATCTAGCGGTGTTGGACTCCGCGTCCTCTGAGGCTTTGACGGGTTCTTTTCGGCAGAGGCTGTTCGATGCTTAATGCGGCTCTAGGGCTGCTCTATGGATCTGAAGGGGACGAATGGCCTGCGTTGATGGCTCTGATGCTCCCCTTCTAGTGTGTTCCTTCCTGATGGACGGGTTGGGGGAAGGCCGTGCAGCTCTGGTTTGGGACTTCTTGGCTGGGGTGCAGATGAGTTGGCTGAGGTTTTGTTTATCTACTGGAGATTCTACTGATGCGGTGGATTAGGCTTGGCCTGTGTTTTGTGCCATTGTCCATCTGCTATTGTGATTGATTGGTGGCTGGGAATGATTTATAATTGCCACGGCTCCTTCACGGGATGCTGTGGAATTGGCTCACTCTGTCATGAGGCTTCTTCTGGATAAATCTTTTTTTTTTTGGTAAGTAGGAATTTTGGATTATAGGGAGAAAAATATTACAGAATCTATATTTTTACTCCAAGTATTTTGACTTGGAGTAAAAACATAAACCGCTAGGGCATTCCCCGAGCATCTAATACATCAGAAAAAATAAAAATAAAAAAACTCCTCTAGGAGGACAAACGATTAACATAATCAACAAAATATGGGTCCTGTCTAATATAGGACCAAACACAAAAGCCGCAACTGCCAAACCGACAGGAGCACACAGCAAATGAACTACCATGCCAGCATCGGAGAATCAGCCAAATGCTTCTTCAGCAATGCAAAATTCCAGCGACCGTTTGACACAAGAACCACAAGGGTTCATCCGACAGGTCAGTAACTTCACCGCCAGCAACCACAATAGAGGAGGATCAGGCATTTCTCACACATATATGAGTGCATCTCAAAATTCGATTTTAAATTTTGAATCTCGACACTACGACGCCCCTCATCTTGCCGGGCGGCTCCGGCGCCGGCCACAGCCGGCCCCCTGGTTGCCTCGCCCGGCCGCCCCTCTGTCTCCTTCTCTTCTCTTGCTCTCTTCGTCTTCAAAGAGCTGTCCTGATTCGCCGTATCTCTTCGAGGCTTGTCTAGGTTTTGGGCTCGTCTGTGTGGCCTCTTCTCTTCGCTCGTCTTATGCAATGCATTAGGGCATCGCTTCCTCTGGCTGGGCGGTGTCGGAGCCGGCCATGGCCGGTCTCCTGGCTGCCCCCCTCGCCTTCTTCTCGGTTCTCTCCTCGGTTGCGCAAAGGAAAGGCAGAGTTCCCGGTGCTTCTGTTTTCTTCGTTTACGTCGCTGTTTGTAGAATTTGTCGGCTCTTGAGCTTCCAGTTTTTGGTTGCGGTGAGGGCCTTCCTTTTGCTGATTCCTGATGTGGGTTGGCATCTAGAGCTTCGGATTGCTGAGGTCCCTGAGGGTGCCGTTTCATCTCGATGGAATTGATGCAGCCGAATGTCCTGTGGCGTTGCTCTGTTTGTTCTCTGGCGGTGTGTCCCACTTGTTGGTTGGGTAGGGGAGCCCGTGTGTTTTATGGATCGGGACACTTCGGGTGAGGGCTGCTAAGCTGGCTGAGGTACTTTTGGTTGCTAAACTTCCTTCTGGTTGAGGTAATGCCCTGTCTGTCCGCTGCTAAAATGTAATGCGAATGAGTAGTAGTCCTTTGGATTGCTGTGGTCTGGTGAACACTGCCAGTTTGTTGCTGTTGTAGCTTTGCAACAGCTTTTTCCAGTGGGCTGCTATCTCTTCTCGAAGGAACTGAGGTAGCCGAATGTCCTCTGGGGTTGCTCTGATTGTTCTGTGGCTGTGTGTCCCATTTGTTGATTGGGTTGGGGGAGCCTGTGTGTTTCTGGATTGGGACATTTCGGCTGAGGGCTGAGTAGCTAGTTGAGGTACCTTTTGGTTACTAATTTTCCTTCTGGTTGAGATGGTGCCATGTCTGTTCGCTGCTTAATTGTGGTGAGATTGTGTTGCTGTTGTCTGGCTATTAATGCCAGCTTGTTGCTGTTGTTGCTTTGCAACTATTCTGCTTGGGACGCAATGGATGGTGATCCTTCGTTGGCTGATCCCATTGGCCGATGATGCATTACCTGCTGCCAGGTTATTTGTTTCAAGATGGCGTGGCATCATTGGGTGTAATTGACCCTGCAGCGGTGGGGGTTTCCTCCTGCTTGCTGATGCCTGAAGAGAGGAAATTCCTGGCATTTGATGATAGTGTTGTGGGCTGTGTTGATGGCCTTTGGTTTGCTGTGAGCCTGAAAGGCTAAACTGTTCAATCCATGTAGGCAGTTCCGCAACTGCCTTGTGGTTGGGTGGATTTCCTTTGTTCTGCGGATGCATGGCTTGGAATGATCCTGATGCAGAAGGGTGCTGGCTTGGAGTGCTGCTTCTGTACGAAGTGGTTGATGCCACTTTTGATATTGGAACCATATGCTGGTGAGCGTTGGACTGCTGCTGTTCGGCTTGCGTGGAGGTGGAAAGGCAAGATTACAGGTCCATGTCTGACGGGCTCTCCTGATTTCCTCTCTCCTGCTTGCTGTAGTGGATACTGTGTTCGGCTGCTTGCTGCCCCTGTTGGCAAGTTCAGTGTGCAGATTCTTGCCTGCCTCTGAATTGGAGGTTCAGTGAAGCTTGTTTTGGGGGTTTTGCTGTAAGGTTCTGAATCAGGTTTATGATGTGTGGTGCGGCTTTGTTGTATGGAATTGGCTGCAATTCTGGTCTGGGAGTTGCCTTCCTTGTACATGGAATTCTCCCTGGTTTAATAGTGCTGCTGAATTGCTGCCATCTGGGAAGTCCATTGTGATTATGATGCAAATTGCATTGGTTTTTTGGAGCCTTGGAGTCAAGGTTTCTTTTGGGTTGTTGCTGCTATGTTTTCAACAGCCGAAGATGGTGCTGATGGTCTCGGAGCTGGTGCATTGTGCAAAATGGCAACTGTGAGCTGCCGTTTATGTGTGTCAGCTTATGCATGCTATGTCCAGTCTTGTTTACAATGGAAATGTCATATTTTGTCATTTTCGGTAAACGTTGTCCTCCTAGAGGCATTTTAGTATATTCAGATGTACTGTCCACTAGGGGTATGCCCTAGCGTATTATGTTTTATCTTCAAGTCAAAACTTGGAGATAAACATATTATTTTGTACTATTTTTCTCCCATTAATTCAAAATACTTACTTACCAAAAAGAAAAAAAAACCACAATAGAGGAGCTTCAACACAAGCAGCAGCCACAATCCATGAGTTCCTCTGCAAACCAGCAAAAACCAGCAGCAACCGATTGCCAACCGTAGTCCACCCACGAAACCAGCAGCAGCACAGACCAAGAACTGCCGACCACCTAATTGCAACCCTATATTTCCAATTCCCCCAACACCATCGAATGGCTCCAGCAGCTCCTTGCATCAGCGAGCGGCATACAGCGAACCAGAAGGTTCGCACAGGCCAGCGCACACCCGACAGCATCACTTAAAGAAGGCAGCAGCATCAACCTTCGGCAACACAGCCCCCCAAAATAACTAGCATGCTAAACACTATGGGCAGCATCACTCCCTGCTTCAGCTGTAGAAAGCAGGCAGGCCAACTCTAAATGTTTCAGCATCACAGCCCACACCACACCAACAAAAACAGCTTTATAGTCTTCATCCTATAGCCGACGGTAGTAAATAGCACAAGCCATACTTCTGCTGCATCAAAATTTACTCATACATTCATTATCAGCACCACCAACCAGCATTAAAATGGCAGGAGAGGACAACCGAACAGCATCAGCAACCCTGCTCATACCCAGCACTCCACAGAGAGAATGGCCACAGACACGCGAGCAACATCAGTAGCAGCATTAATGCCACAGACCCCAGCATGGCCATAGACACCTGAGCAACATCCGTAGCACCATTAATGCATCATAACACACTGCAGTACATTCACACCTAGCCCAGCTTCATGAACCATGCCAGCCAACCTACCACTCCAAAATGCCCACAAGCATTATTTACAAGACAGAAATGCATCACCCATAAAAAAGCTTCTGCCTCATGCTAAGACTCGATCAGAACTGAAAAACCAGGGCCACCCACATGCACTTCACAATCGCACCAGTACAGCATGATTTGGCTGAAACTGCCAAGCAGGTCAGAGCACTCACATACCAGCAGGAACATCATTCACCACAATTCAGCAACCCAGCTACCTCAACATCAGAACAAACAATGGGCTCACAAAGTTGGCACCCGCAGTAAAAACCGGCAGGGATAGCAAAGCCAAAGCACTGGGGTCTCTTCATATGGAGAAATCAACAGCAGAATTACAGGATGACCACACGGCAGGGAAACACATGTGATCAAACAGATGCACCACAATCAGATGCAACACAACATTCAGCAGTGAACCGAATAAGCCATCAGCCAAAATCCAGAAAGCCACAGCACTTAGAACAAAGGGAACCAGCATCGGAGTCCACCAAGGTAAACACCATGGCCAGCGATTTCAAATTTCCAAATAGAGGACAGCTCGACCAGCAGCATATTTCTAGCGCTTCCACTCCACAGTAACTAGACCATCAAACCAGCAGCTTCAGCAGGGCGGAGTGGTTGATCGCGTTCGCGCTCTAATCATCAACCCACCCGGGTTTGATTCTCCGCGTTGGTAGTGGTACTGAGCCTCCCAAAAAATCCCGAAGGGGTTTCTGGGTTATGGGGCCGCGAAGCGGTGGGGCAAGTCACTATAAAAAGCTTACCCTTAACACAGTTTTAAGGCTTCTCTCTTCGTTCAAATTTTGTTTTGAAATTTGAACGCTTCTTCTGCGGCGCCCTTTTCTGGCCGGGCGGCGCCGGTGCCGGCTATGGTCGGCCAGTGTAGGCTATGGTCGGCCATGGCCGTCTCCTGGTTGTTCTGCCCGGTGGCCTCCCGGTCCCTCTCCACATTCTCTCTTATGGACCTCTGTTTCTGGCTTCGTCGGCGGCATCTGAATCCTCGGATGCAACAGTGAGGCCGTCTTTTGCTGATTCAGGTTGGGATGGAGGTTCCTGCCGGTTGCCCTGGTGTAGCTGTTCGGGCTCGAGCTGACTGGGGTCCCTGCGGATTCCAAAATCGTAACTGTCAAGGCTTTTGCCGATTATTTCTCACCTACTATCTGGGGCCCTTTCGGTTTCCTTCTCTTCTCATCCTCAAATCTCGTTTACTTAGGGTTGCTTCTTCCAGTTTGGATGCGCTCTTTGCTCTGGCTGTCAAGGCTGAGAGCCTTGTCCCTGGCTTTCTTTGTAGAAGCCATGGGTTGGTGCTTGGGGTTTCTGCTGCGTCCCTTTTCGGGAGCAGTTGTTCGAACCTAAAGCTTGTTTGCGGCTCGCTGGATTTGCCGCGGATGAACCGATCTGTACCCGGTCTCTTAAGCATCTCTGCCTGTGTATCCTTTCCTGTTGGCTGGGTTGAGGGGAGCCCGGTTCTGCTCTGGATTGGGTGTTATATGCTGGAATGACGAAGAGATGGGAGTGGCTTGGTTTGGATGCTGGAAATCCTTTTGATGCTGTGTATGTTATGGTGGTTGGTCTCCTTCTGCCAATTTGCTCCTCCAGTTTATGCTGAGGACCTCTTCGTTTCTGCTGTTCTCTCTTCCTGCGCTAGTGTCTTTGAAGATGTTGAAGGATGCTGGTGTCATTTGTTTGATGTTGCTGGCTTTGATGAGGCTCAGGCTTCTTGTTTCTTCCTCTTGACTGGACTGGGGGAACCTGTGCAATGGGTTAGGACTTTTTTGACTGATGTTTTGTCAAGCTGGCGTGGCATTATTGGGTGCAATTGATCCTGCTGCGGTGGGGGTTTCCTCCTGCTTGCTGATGCCTGAAGTGAGGAAATTTCTGGCATTTGGTGATAGTGTTGTGGGCTGTGTTGATGCCCAATGTTATGCTGTGAGCCTAAAAGGCTCATTGTTCAATTCACCCCGAGGCGTTCTGCAATTGCCTTGTGGTTAGGGTGGGTTTCCTCTGTTCTGCGGATGCATGGCTAGGGATGATTCTGACGCAGAAGGGTGCTGGTTTGGAGTGTTGTTTCTGTATGAAGTGGTTGATGCCACTTTTACTGTTGGAGCCATAAGCTGGTGTGCGTTGGACTGCTGTTGTTCGGCTTGCGTGGAGGTGGAAAGGCAGAATTACAGGTCCATGTCTAATGGGCTCTCCTGATTTCCTCTCTCCTGATAAATGCTGCAGTGGATGCTGTGTTCGGCTGCTTGCTGCCCCTGCTGGCAAGTTCAGTGTGCTGATTCTTTGCTGCTTCTGAATTGGCGGATTTGTGAAGCTTGGTTTGGGGTTTTGATGTGAGGTTTTGCATCGGGAATCTGATGTGTGGTGCGGCCTTTGCTGTAAGGAATTGGCTGCAATTCTGGACTGGGAGTGGCCTTCCTTGTCCATGGATTGCTCCCTGGTTTAATAGTGCTGGTTTGGGCTTGCACTCCGGATGGGTGGTGTCTGTCATCCTCGTGCTGCTGCTGAGATGCATCAGAAGTTCCTGATGGAAGAGGTGCAGCCAGGCGGATGCTGAATTGCTGCCCTCTGGGAAGTCCATCGTGACTAAGATGCAAATTGCATCGGTATTGCGCTATACTGCTTGATGAGGTTGGAGCCTTGGAGTTAAGGATTCTTTTGTGTTGTTGCTGCTTGTTCAACAGCCGAAGATGGTGCTGCTGGTCTCGGAGCTGGAGCATTCTGCTGTCTCATGTGCAAAGTGCCTTGCCGTGCCACTATGTTTTTTTTTTGGTAAGTAAATGTGTATTTTGGATTCTCACCTGCTGTTGCTGAAGGACGCTGCTTTTGATATTTGCTGAGGAGTCTCCTTGCTGTCTAGACTGCTATGCTGCTGGGTCCCAGTGTTGCAGTTCTTGGTTACTGTTTACTTTTCTGCTGCTGAAGGCCCATGGTTGGCCTAAAGATCCCTTGGACTGAATTACGGATGATGGTGGAGACACTTTTCTTCTGTTGCCAACTTCAGTATCGGTTTTATATTGCGTGCTAAGGCAGTAGCAGTAGCAATATTTGGTACTGCCTCAGTGATGAGCTACTGAGCTGTTTTCTGCTGCTGTTGTTGCCTGCTGAGGATATGCCGAGCTGATCTATTTAGTTGCATGCTAGATATCCTGAATCCAATTTAATTCGGATGCATGGATGTTGGACGCCAGTTTGATAATGAGGCTGGCTGATGGAGTTGGAATGGCTGAAATTCCAGGTCCTTGCTCATGCTAATCTGGTGGGTACCCCTGGAAGGTGCGGCTACTGCTGATGTTTTGCTGGCGCTGTAATGGTGCTGCGTGCTACTGCGTGCTGCTGCGTGGTGCTGATCTTTCTTTTGGAGTATTGCTGCTGATGCTGAGATGAAATACACGTGGGCTAGTGCCCTGCTGCTTCTGATTTTTTCGCATGGGCAGTTAAATGGGCTCCTTTCTTTTGCTGATTATGGATTGCCAGTTTGTCCAGTTTGTCCAGCGCTGAAGCTGAATCCGGATGCACTGCAAGTGAACTGCCCAGGTGTTGCTTGCGTTGCACCGCAAGATGTGCCTACACTGTTGATGATTGTGTGTCTACTTTTGTGTAATTCCCGATTACATATGTTGTTTTTTTGTTAAACGCTGTCCTCTTAGAGGCTATTTTGGTATTATCTGTCGTACCGTTCGCTCGGGGTATGCCCTAACTTTTTATGTTTTATTTCCAAGTCAAAATACCTGGAGATAAAACATAGAATTTGTAATTTTTTCTCCCTATAATCCAAAATACTTACTTACCAAGAAAAAAGTATTTTGGATTAACGGGAGTAAATTTTACAAAAAAAGTTGGAGTTAGAACATAAAACGCTAGGGTATGCCCCGAGCAACTGGTACATCAGTTACCTGCCAAACAATGAGCAAAAGGACTCCTTGAGATGGGCTGGAAGTCCTAATGGTGTCTTTTCGTCTAAGTCTGCCTACCTCCTTCTTCACCCACCCAAACCGAAGCTGATCTGGACCAACCTTGTATGGGGTTCTTTCCATATCTCTGCCCACTCATTCACCCTTTGGTTAGCAATAAAAGGTCGGCTTAATACCTCTGATCGAGTTCACGGCGTTCCCAACCTCTCACTTACTTGCTCTATTTGTGATTCTGATGCTGAAAACCATGACCATCTGTTCTTCTCTTTCCCCTTCTCCTCCTCCGTGTGGATCTCTATCCAACGGATCGCTGGCATCCATTGGCCTTACCCCACGTGGTCCCAAAATGTTGATTGGGCGGCGTAAATGTGGAAAGGCAAGAACCTCACTGCCCTTTCCAAGCGAATCTCCCTGGCGGCCACTATTTATTATATTTGGAGAGAACGTAATAACCGTGTTTTCGAAAAATCCTCCCATCAGGATGTTTCGCAGATCTCCTCCCAGATCTCAAACGTTGTTCGTGACAAGCTGAAGACTTCCTTACCTGCTGCTGGATGCCCTAACCGCCTGCTGGTTAGGCGTTGGAATTTATAATAATAATAAAAAAAAAGAGGGGGGGGTTTTGCTGCTGTTGAGGCTGCTGGTCTTATTGGCCTTGTGGGCTATGCTATCCGCGTTTTTGCTTCGCGTTGGCTTTGGTTGATTTAAAAAAAAAAAAAAAAAAAAAGGGGGTCATCTTTGCGCCTTATGAGGCTGCTGGCCCTTTTGGCCCTGTGGGCTGTGCTCTTGGCGGTTCCGGCTCGTGGTGGCTTAGAAAAAAAAAAATTCCTTGAAGTTTCTGCTGTGAGTGTTCCGGCTGTAAGGCTCCCCCACTTGTTAATTCTGTTATCCTGTGGTGGCTGGTCATGGTGTGCTGGAATGCTCTTTGTACTTGATGTGGTGGGTGAAATTCTACTTGCTTCTGATGGCGGGGTTTTGGTTTGAGTTTCTGGACTGGACTGTTGTCTCTCTATTGGATGAGTTCTCGCGGATTGGCTGTGCGTTGGTCTGCTGTGGGGTCTCTGGGCTTGTGAACGATGATGACGGTGGTTCCTTAAGGCTTGAAATCACCCTGTCCTGTGGAGCAGCTTCTGCTGGTTTATACTATACTATGAGAGTGATGAGCATGAGGCTGTTACTGATTCTGCCTGATGTTGCCATCACGTGCTGTTGTTGATTTTTTTTGCTGTTGGTTGCTAGTGGAACCTTGTTACTGTAGCTTATGGGGTAATGGCTTTCGGGGTCGCTACTGGGGCGGTTTGATATTGATGGTGTGGTGTGGTGATGGTTGCTGCTATCTATATGCCACCTTCAGCCGATCGTGATGTCTCTGGCCTCCCGCATGCTTGTGGTTATAAGAAGAAATTCACTGATCCAGGGATTTCTTTCCTGTATTACCATGGCCAGCTGTGTATTATGTATATGCTGTTACAAATTGGGGGTTGGTGACTGCTACTGGAGCCTTCGGGTTTGGTGCTTGGCTGGTCATGTTGATATACTTATGGATCTCTCTAACATGATGCTGAATCTGTTTTCCGTCCTGTGAGATTGCTGCCAAGCTGGGACTGGTTGGTAATGCCAATTCTTTGATGCTATTCTGGCATCCCTTATAAGTTTTGCTGGATATGAGCAAGGGTGCTGTGGCAGTCTGTTTCACCTTTGCTGCCATTCTTTGCTGGATGATGGGATGATCAGGAATGAATGACAGCGGTAGATGCAGCTGAGGTTTGGATCAGATACATATTGCTGTTGGCTGGTGTTCGATTCTGTGCAGGGTTCGTCTGCAATCACTGTTGCGGCGTGGGTTGTGAAGCTGGCAAACTTAATTTCTAATGATGAAGTATGGACCGTGTTGCCCATGGTTAGTAGCACGAAATGCTCTAAGATATGGTGGCTGAAGACAAATTGCTGTTCATCAGCTGGCTATGCTGATGGCGGTGATGGTCCTGTTTGTTGGGCTTCATCTACTGGAGATGGTTGGACGACAGCTTTGGTCTTCGAAGTTGCTGATCCTTCTGGGGGAAGGTCATAGGCTGCAATATTGATGCTGATTTCTGCTCCTGAAGTGGTGGTTGTATGCTGCAATTCCTTCTGGGGCCATTGCTACTCCACTACTGCTACTACTCCTGCTTGGATGTGTGAAGAAATATTGCTGATGCTGTCCATAATTTTTTTGTTGATGCTTGGTCAATTTACAAGCTGGCTGTGCTGTAGCGTTGTTGCTATCTGTCTCGGGGCTGTAACTGATGCTGGCCCCGGATTCGATAGCTATGCTTCTTGGTTGATGTGGCTGTTTTTGTTGCACCGACGTGTTCATTGATGCTGATTAGTAAGCTTCTCACGGTGACCCTCGGTATTTGGCCTGGCTGTTGTCCTAATATTTGAAGTTCAATTATTTTGGCTACTGACGAACTCCCACTGGGTTGGTGCACTGACTGTTGCTGGTTTTCTCGGTACTCTGGCTTGCTTCGTTGTCTCCCGGTGCAGTTTTGTACATAACACTCTTAGGTCGTGTTCTGTTGCTGTGGATTCTCGCTGCGGTTTTCGAGCTGCTGTCTGTCGGCATATTAGCTGCCATTTCCATCTGATGCACGATGGATATGGGGTCTTGAGGCCGGCTCCCTTTAGTCTTACTGTTGATGCTTGAAGTGTTTTGGCTGAACCATTTTTAGATCGGACCATTGCCTGATGATGACTTCAATTCTGCTGGAGGGCTGCAATTCAGCACGGTACTTGCAGAGTGCCACTCTGGATGCTGTTGCCATCTGCTCTTCCTCATGCGGTTCTTAACCTGTAGCTTTTGATGGCGTTGGGCAGTGGGTGTGATGCAACTGCCTCTGGTTTTTGTGCTGAAGTGGATAGTGGTCTTGGTTTCTTGCTGTGGAAATATTATGTTGCCGTAGAAGCTGATGCATGAGTTCGGTTTGCTGCTGATCCCGTCAACCTGGGAGTTACTGATTTTGTTTCTGAATTTGAAGCCGGGTCCTGCTGGAGCTTTTGCTGAATGAATTATTCCGAAAAACAGATGTGGGTGCTATCTACACTAGGATTTCTTGTTGCTACAGAATTCTTGGTTGTTGCATCTTCTTCTGATGCTGCTGAAGCCGGCCGCCGTGGACTTATTCTTTGTTCTCTGTTGGAGCCTGAATACTGCTGCCCAAGAAATGGAGGACTCGCTGCCGGTGGTGGCTCAATTGAAGGAATGACTGGAATTTTCTGCTACATTATTTGGCTTACTGATTCTGCTGAAGGTGGCAGTGCTGATTTGTCACTCGGCAGTGCTATGTCCCTTGCTGCATCCGGTTAAGTGTTGCACTGCTGATGGAGGTTGCGCCTGATTTTCAGGCTTTGGTTCATCAAGTGGTGCTGGAAAGGCCCTGGGCTGGTATGGAATTCCACCTTGGCGTTGATGCTGAAACAGTGGGTGAATAGATATTTTCTGTTGCCATTTTTTGATAATACCTTGGATTGGCACATTTGGTTTAGGAACCTTTCTACTGATGTTAGAGTAGTTTGCTTGTTGTGCATGAATTCTAGCATTTTTGTTGCTTTCTGTTGGATTCATTCGTTGTATCAATGTGGTCGGGGAATGCCCCTGCGGTTATGGTTTATCCCCAAGTCGGAAAAACACTTGGTGATAAATCATTACTTGTAAAATTTTTTCTCCCTTTAATCCAAATCACTTACTTACCAAAAAAAAAGCAACTGGTATATCAGAGAAATCCTCAAAAAACTTAAGAGGATCAATCTAACAGAAGAACAAAAAAGAACACTGTCATATACATAATCTAAAGCAAAAAAAAGTTACTCTGGGGAAGACCAGAACAGCAACATCCGGTAACCCCGCAGCAACTTACTATATCAAACCGGATCTGCCGGCAACCCAAAGCACCCTAGATTTCCAACAGCAGGGAGCACATGGCAGCTGCAAACACAGATCAGCTGCACAATCCAGGAGTTTCCATCAATTCAGCAACAATCAGCACACGGTAATGCCAATTAGCTAAAGCGGAATTGGCCTGGTGGTTAAACACACGGAAGTGTGCTTTCCCCACCCAGGTTCGATCCCCCGCGGAAGCACAAAAGTGGTACTGTGCCTCCCAAAAAATCCCTGGTGCTGTGTTCTGTTGTTTATGATGGAAATGTAATATTTTTGTCATTTTCGGCAAACGTTGTCCTCCTAGAGGCCTTTTTGTTTATTCAGATGTACTGTCCGCTAGAGGGTATGCCCTAGCGTCTTATGTTTTATCTTCAAGTCAAAATACTTGGAGATAAACATATTTTTTTGTACTATTTTTCTCCCATTAATCCAAAATACTTACTTACCAAAAAAAAAAAAAAAGGTAATGCCAATTAAATTTCAGAGCAGAAACTGCCCGCAACATTTACTGCCACAGCAACAAGCATCGGACCATCAATTCCATCGAGCAATCCGTTCAAGACAGCCGCAAATGAAATCCAAAAATTTAAGCTGACAGAGCATCAGCATCTGCATCTTCAGCACGGGAATAGAAGCATGCGTAATCGCCCATCCAATCTGGACAGAGAAGCCGTGCCACTGTGAGAAGCCGATTATGTGTGTCAGCTAATGCATGCTGTGTTCAGTTTTGTTTATGATGGAAATGTCATATTTTGTCATTTTCGGTAAATGTTGTCCTCCCAGAGGCCATTTTGTATATTTAGATGTACTGTCCGCTCGGGGTATGCCCTAGCGTCTTATGTTTTATCTTCAAGTCAAAATACTTGGAGATAAACATATTTTTTGTACTATTTTTCTCCCATTAATCCAAAATACTTACTTACCAAAAAAAAAATTTGCCAAACTCAACTCCAGCAAAGTTTTCAGAATAACCTAGCATAACAGAGAAGAAACAGCAACAGAAGAAGCCGGTTCGGTTGCAGCAGCCCACGACACCAGCATCAGAAATTGGCATAGCCACCCACCACCACTTAAAGCACCCAGGACACACCAGCCACACCAGGTCAACCACGCAATCGATTAGCAGCATTAACACCGATCTGAATCGAGTAGGCCTCCAACAACAATCATTGAAGTTCCAAGCAAACAGAACAACACAACCCAGCAATGGCATCAGACACCATCAATGGCTGCCCATCCTCTACAAAAGCCACCCTGTAGAGATCGACATCAGCATCATGGATTCCTTCAGGTAGCATCCAACTCATCAACCGGCTGGAGGTAAAAACCGGCTGGATAAATTTGTGGAACTTTGTTAGGTTCTACATTTCTCTGGGAGGCTGTTTGGGTTGCCTTCATCTGTATGAGCCATTCCTATTAGTGCGGTTGTTGGAGGTGTTGAAGGTGCCTCTCTGATGCCGGCATTAGCTGCTCCTTCTACTGTAGGATTGTGTTGTATGAGTGGAGTGCTGCATTGAAGCCCTCCTGTTCATTGCGCTGTCATTTGGATCGGGAGCATTCGAATGTCCTCTGCTGCTGGCTCTATAATTGCTCTGCCTGTGTGTTCCTACCTGCTGGATGGTATGGGGGTTGCTCGTGCAGATCTGGTTTGGGGCTATTGGGCGTTGGTGCTTTAGAATTGGCCTAGGAACTGTTTAGATGATTATGATCCTTCTGATGCGTTGAAGCCCTTTTAGTTTGTCGCTTTTCAGTGAAGCATTATATGGTATGCTTCTGCAGAGGGTTACTGTCTTGAGATTTAGCAATTTGTTTTGCTGAATCTGCTGGTGTGGAATTGGCCATGCCCTGCTAGTGGCATGCTGCTGAACTTCTCAACCGATGGTTCTTTGATCCTCTGGCACAGCAAATAGAGGAATGCATTACTTGGATTGGGTATGTGATCCTAGAGGGTGTTTGGGTGAACTATTGAATGCCCTGTTTTTGCCCTTGGATGCTCTGGTCCCTATGCTGTAGATCCTACCATTTCCTGGGGCAGAATTGGGGGTTGTGAGTGGTTTGAATTGGGGAAGCCATGTGTTTCCTTGCTGCTATTTTTTAGAATTTTGTGCTGGTGAATCAACCCAGTGCTCTGCTTAGTGGCCAAATCGAAATGTAGCTGCCACGGGCTTAGCTGATGTTGGTTGATTTTCTAATTATGTTGCTACTGCATGATGAGAAGTATTAATGAGGTATTGGCTCATTTAGGGCGTAGCTGCATGCCGTGACTAATGCTCTGGCCCTTGCGGTGGAACAGGATTGGCCTGTGTTTTGTGCCATTGTCCATCTGCTTTTGGGCTGTTGGTGGCGATGTAGTTGCAATACCAATGCTGGCAGAAACTGATGCTTTCTAGCAGCAGAATGATCTGGCTGCGAGTGATGATGCCTTCTAGCAGCAGATGCAGGATCCATTTTGCTATGCGTGATTGCCCGTGTTTTCAGTTGGATGTCCAGCGGTCGGAGTCTTTTGAGTTCACTGTGATGGGGTTATACCAATCCTGGTGGCCTATTGTTTTTAGGCACTTGATTTTGATGGAAGTCTGTTTCGGTTGTGTTTTGTTGTGATTTCATGATTTGTATCATGGTACTTGGGGATTGCCCCAACGTCTATGTTCTCACTCAAAGTTGTAACACTAGGGGTTAGAACATAGCATTTTTGTAAACTTTAATTTGTTCAATTCAATTTACTTACTTACCAAAAAAAAAAGAAAAAGGAAGGAGCGTGACAAGCGGATTTTTCAAGAATCCGCCCCACAAGATATTCCACAGATTTTTTCGACGATTATCAACGCAGCTCGAGATAAATTGAAGACAACATTGAAAAATGACAAACGCACCCCGAGAATGTATCTTTTTTTTGGTAAGTAAGTATTTTGGATTAAAGGGAGAAAAAAATTACAAAATCGATGTTTTATCTCCAAGTATTTTGACTTGAGGATAAAACATAACCTGCTAGGGCATACCCTGAGCAGCAAGTACATCTGAAAATTCATAAAAAAAAACCTCCAGGAGGCCAACGTTCTAAGAACCAACAGAATATGAAAAATATTACAACACCCGAGAATGCTTGCCTTTGCCGATGACCTTCTCCTCTTCTCTCATGCTGATGTCTGCTCTATCCGGATCCTCAAGGATTGCCTTGAGGAATTCTTTTGGCTCTCTGGCCTGTCAGCTAACACAAACAAGAGTGAAGTATTCCTTTGCTCTAAAGACCCATCCCTTAATCAGAATATTGCTGACGTCCTGGGGTTCAAAGTTGGATCTCTCCCCATTAGATACCTCGGCGTCCCTCTGATTTCTACCAGGCTGTCAATTCGGGACTGTAAGGCTCTCACTGAGAAAATTACTTGCCGCATCAAATCATGGAAAAACAGATGGCTCTCCTTTGGGGGCCGCCTTCAATTGGTGGCCTCGATCCTCTCTTCTATCCACCTCTATTGGGCGTCAATCTTCATTTTACCCAAATCTATTCTTAACCAGATCGACTGCATATTGAGGTGTTTCCTCTGGAATGGTTCTACAGACGGGAAGGCTAATGCAAATGTGGCGTGGACTGATCTTTGCTACCCTAAGAGTGAAGGTGGGTTGGGGCTTAAGAATTTACAGGCTCAAAATAAAGCCCTCATCTGTAAGCTTTTTTGGCCTATCATGTCTAAAGACCCTGAATCGACTTGGTCTTCATGGATCCACAAGACTAGAATCAAGGACTGGTGCATTTGGACCCTTAAAGTCCCTGATTCTGCCCCTTGGAGCTGGAGGAGGATCATGAAACTTCGTTCGTTCATGTGCTCACATACTATTAAGATCATTGGTGATGGCGTTGACTCCTTTATTTGGCATGACAATTGGCACCCTGATGGCCCGCTCAGTAGGGTTTGCACGGATCGTATCCGTACGGTCACTGGTTTATCCTGGGACGGCAAGGTTTCTCAGATAATCAGAGATGACCAATGGGCCTGGCCTAATCCTTTTGATCATGAGGTTTCTAGTCTCGCCACAAACATGCCCCATTATCTGTCCAATAATGAGCAAAAGGACTCTTTGAGATGGGCTGGTAGCCCTAATGGTGTCTTTTCGTCTAAGTCTGCCTACCTCCTTTTTCACCCGCCCAAACCGAACCTGAGCTGGACCAACCTTGTATGGGGTTCTTTCCATATTCCTGCCCACTCCTTCACCCTTTGGTTGGCTATAAAAGGCTGGCTTAATACCTCCGACCGTGTTCACGGTGTTCCCATCCTCTCCCTTACTTGCT
Organism: Nepenthes gracilis; assembly: GCA_033239525.1. Taxonomy (NCBI): domain Eukaryota; kingdom Viridiplantae; phylum Streptophyta; class Magnoliopsida; order Caryophyllales; family Nepenthaceae; genus Nepenthes; species Nepenthes gracilis. The sequence goes on from BSYO01000012.1 coordinate 11,547,743, forward strand.
CTCTTTGTGATTCAGATGCTGAAAATCATGACCATCTTTTTTTCTCTTGCCCATTCTCCTCCTCCGTGTGGACCTCTATCCAATGGACTGCTGGCATTCAGTGGCCATAACCCATCTGGTCCCAAAACGTTAATTGGGCTGCACACACGTGGAAAGGTAAGAATCTCATCACCCTTTCCAAGCGTCTCTCTCTAGCGGCCACTGTTTATTATATTTGGAGAGAACGTAACAATCGTATTTTTGAGAAATCCTCCCATCAGGATGCTTCCTAAATCTGCTTCCAGATCTCAAACGTTGTTCGAGACAAACTGAAGGTCTCCTTGCCTATTGATGGTCGCCCTAACCGCTTGCTGGTTAGGCGATGGAACTTATAAAAAAAAAAGGGGGGGTTCTCTCTTTGCTGCTTTTGAGGCTGCTGGCCCTTTTTGCCCCTGTGGGTTGTGCTGTTGGAGGCCCTGCACCATGGTGCATTTCTGATGGTGCTTTGCCGGATTTGACTCCTCGTCGCTCTTCCTGTTGATTTTGAACCCTCTGGCTGCTGCCTTCCTTGATGATGTTTGATTTATTTGGTTTTCGTTCCCTCCTTGGAGCCTTGGTTGTATTTAAAAAAAAAAAACAGGTCTTGATTTTTCTGCTGTAGGCGGTTACTGTTTTAGCAAGCTACTTTTTTTTTGCTTGTCCATGGGTCCTGGAGCCGTCGGCCTTTTCCTCCTACAGGGTGGACTCTTTCCGGTTCTTGTGATGGGTTGAACATATGTTGTTGATGGGTTGATGCTGATGGTGTACGTCTGGTCTTGCTGGTGTATAGTGTTCCCCCACTTGTCAATTCTGTTACTTTGTGGTGGGTGTTGGTCCTGTCTTCTTGAGTTTGTCATGGTGTGCTGGAGTGCTCTTCGTACATGGAGTGGTGGTTGATGGTTTGCTGCTAACTATGTGATCCTGTTAGTTGGTCTGCTGTGGGGGACACTGGGTTTGCGAATGGTGGTGAATGTTGTTCCTGCTGGCTTGAGTAGAACCTGACCTCCTGAGCAGCTTCAGTTGGCTACTGCTATACTCCTATGAGAGTGAAGTGCATGAGGCTGTTACTGGTTTTTTTGCTATGGTGATGCCATCACGGTGCTGTTTTTTTTAGCATTCTCTCTGTGGAGGGTTGGGGTTGAGATTGGTGCTGGTGTTGTTCGGATTTACCTTGCTGGCATCTTCATGCCAGAGATGCCGCGGCATTAGTCATTAGCATCCTTGCTGTCCTGTGGTGGTGTGTTACTAAAGAATGATGAAATTGCCTAACGCTGACGGGTGAACTCTGGTTGATCAGGAATGCTATTTGCTGTTTTCTGAAGCCTGGTGTTAACCATGAAGGCAAATGGTTGCTGATGGAGCCATTTGTTGTTTGGGGGCATGGGAAACTATTGGGCAGCTCTCGGTCCTACTGGAATCGAAGCAGCATTGTATTAACACTTGCTCCTAACTGTTTGGGCTGGGGTTATGCAGCTGATCCTGGTTCTGCTATCCGGGGATTGCTGGTTTTACTGGCTTAGAATCTACCGGTTGTCAGTTTCGTAATTTTACAAGTTGTGGATTAACTGAGATTTTTTTGGCAAGTGTGGATTAACTGAGATGCAGATCTGGTTTATATTATTTGTAGCCGTTTCTGTTGAAGATGATTTTTAATCTCGCGGCCTTTCTGTTTGATTCCCTGAGATGGAACTGCTGTGGAATTTTGGTGTGAAATGCTGCTGCCCAGCGTCAATCTGATTGATTGTGGCTTTGAGACTGATGCTGTTGATTTCACACCTGTTCACTGTACTTGGGTTATTCAGGATGGCTGTAGTTGGCCTGTTCATGCTCTTTGTATTTATGTTTTGCTTTCATATTTTCTCTGCTTATGCGATGTTGGGTCTGAGCTGCTGATCTTGTAAAGTCGGGCCATGATGCAACATGCTGGTCTGGGTTCTTTTGCTGAATGCGGGTGGCTCTATTAGTTTGGGTTTGTTTTGTCTTGCAAATGCTGGGATTTACTAATGCCAAGCTGGTTGTCTCATCCCCTGGTTGGTCGATATGCTGGTAGCTGATATTGGATTTCGGGGGTTGGGTTAGGTTGATAATTAGTTGGGCCTGATTTGTTGCTTGGAGAGATGCTGAGATTGCACGGGCTGCTGATGGGTCTGGACTATGATTTCTCTTTGGCTGGCTCCTTTTTGCTGAACTTTGCTGAGACTGTTCGTGGCTGATGCTGGTCTTGCTGATGTAGCATCGCTTCATCATCTGCTGGGGTTGGGCTTGCAGCGTGTTCGAGAATTGTGCCGGCTGGCTACTGGAGGTGCTGGGCCGGTTTTATCCTGATGAGCTGTGTCTCTGTGGCTGGTCCATTGGTATCAGCTGGCTACATTGCCGGATGCTACGTGGGGTCGTGGCTGTTGGACTTGCGGAAGATGAATCTCCTGTTTGATCCTGTGCAATGTTTGGCTGGCAATGTATTCTTTCGGCCCTATGCGTGCTAAGCTTTTCTTGCAATTCCTGCCGGTTGGATACGGTCTGATGCTGGCGGTGGGGAGGTGGAAGCGCTGCAGACGCCTTTTGCCTCCTCTTGTTGGATATCTCCTGCTGCCCGGAGGTTGCTGGTGTTTGCTGGTTTAGAATTTACCGTGCTTCTAGTGCCGTGTTGTTGATGCTGATCTTTTGCACTATGATGCACTGTGATGATTTTTCTGTTTGCTGGAATGCTGGAATGCGGTTCCGGTTGCTGTGGCTTGGTATTATTGGATTTCAGTTGGCCTTGAGCATGGCTGATGTGCTGATTATCCCTCTGGGTGCGTGCGGCAGCTTTTGTTTGCTCCGATGCAAATGAAGGTGCTGTTACGCTTGCTCTCTCATGGTGACTTACTGTCCGGTCAGTGGATTTCGCTCCTGTACTGATGAAGATCCAAGATCGATTGCTGTGTCGACTTCGTTGTATTAGGCGTAGATTACAACGATCTTGCTAGTGTGAAATAGATGACATTTCCATTTTCTGCTTATGTGGTAGCTTCTAATGTTTTTTCTTTTGATGTACCAGTTGCTCGAGGCATGCCTTAGCACCTTTTGTTTTACCTCCAAGTACAATACTTGGACTTAAAACATTTAGTTTGTAATTTTTTCTCCCATTAATCAAAAATTCTTACTTACCAAAAAAAAAAACCCGAGAATGTATCTGATGCGTTAGAATTTATTAAAAAAAAATCCTTGTATCAGGATTGGTTGTTCTCTTTTCTTTTTTTTGGTAAGTAAGAATTTTGGATTAATGGGAGATAAAATTACAACATCTATATTTTATCTACAAGTATTTTGACTTGGGGATAAAACATAAACCGCTGGGGCATACCCCGGCAACGAGTACATCTGAAAGTATATAAAGAGCCTCTAGGAGGCCAACGTTCTACCTAAATGAACATCTCTGTGAAATCAAAATTGAGTACCTTCATTCGCCGTCGCGCAGGGGCGTTCCCGATTCGCGCAGGACTTCGAATCACCCAATTAAACCTTCTTGGGTCCCCAAGAAGCGTGCCCATTCTCGGGATATTTCAACCTCCTCCGTTCCATCTCGGTCGCCTCCCCGCTTAAAAAATCCTGTTGCGGCTGGCACCGCGTCCATAGTCGTCGCCCCTAAGGCCATAACGACCTCTAACTCGTTTATAGCCTTATAAGTGGATTCTACAAATGAATTGTCAGAATGCCCCGTTCTGAGTTCTCCTGCACTGCCCTTTGGATGTGATCAAGCACCTCCTCCTAGTCACGAGGGCCATGCCTCTGATGAGGCGCACGTCTCGGCTCTAGCCGACCCGGCTCTGCCCCTTGGCCATGATAATGTTGGCTCGTCCAGTCTTCTATCCTGCTCACCTCCCCCGCCTGGGCCTGGTTGTCCAATCCGTGATTTGGAGCCTCCCGGTTCGCCCCCTACGAAACTCGAAAGGGCTTCCTCTGCCCCTGGATTGATTGAAGTGCTTAATCCTTGCTTTTCTTCCACCCCTGACCCGCCAGATGGCACCATTCTTTGTGCCTCTGTGTCGGGCCCCATAGGCTGTGTGACAAATGGTGGCCCACCAACAAACATTGGGGGCCGTGGCTCTTCCCGTAGAAATCAAAAAAAACTCGGGGGGTTAAAAATCCTCCCCCCTTCAACCTTAACCCATGACTAACATTGCCTGTTGGAATGTGAGGGGACTTAATGGGTGCGTTAAAGCCCAAAAAGTTTGCAACCTCATTTCATCCCATAGGTGTAGCATCGTTGGCTTAGTGGAGACCAAGGTAGCGGAGAGAAACTCTGTGGCTGTATCCACTAGAATCAAGCCCAACTGGTCTTGGTTTATGAATTACTCTTCGTGTTCTGGTGGTCGAATTTGGGTTGGTTGGGATCCCAATCTGATTTCGTGCAATATTCTTTCCTCTGAGGAACAGGTCGTCCATCTTGATGTCCTGCTCCTTGAGGAGAATACCCGATGCATTCTGTCCTTCATTTATGGTGCAAACTCAGAAATTTCCCATAGGATCCTTGGGATAGCCTTCGCGCGGTGTCTAACCATCCGGGCGATCTCCCTTGGGCAGCCCTCGGGGATTTCAATGCTATCCGGTATCCGTCCGAGGCCCTGGGAGGGATTTGGCATAACAAAAGCTCAATCGAGCTTGAAAATTGTCTTAGAGACTGCGATCTTAACGATGTGTGTCATGAAGGTATGCACTATACCTGGAATGATGGGGGTGACCCTTCCCTTCGCATCTACAGAAAGCTTGATCGTGTTGTTGCCAATGGGTCTTGGTTTGACAAATTTCGTAGAGCTAAAGCCCTTTTTCCCTCTCCCAGGCTCTCTGACCACTCGGCCTGTATTCTAATCCCGAGTGGCGATCCACCCAGAAAACATGGTTTTTTTCGGTTCAATAATTTCCTTACCAATTCCCCGAAATTCCTCCCTTTGGTTGCTGATGCCTGGTCGGAAGACATCAATGGAACACCTATGTTTAGGCTTGTGTCCAAACTTAAGCAGGTTAAAATTTCTCTGAAAGTGCTAAACGTCCATGAGGGTGATGTTCATGAGGAGGTCATTCGTACTAGGGAGAAGCTTGAAGTGATCCAACGTCAAACTCCCTCTAGTCTAGGAAGTTCTCTTGAGGAGCGCCGCTGTAAGGATGATTACCATGCTGCCCTGGCCAAGGAAGCCGATCTTACTAAGCAAAAAGCTAAGATAAGGTGGCTCAGGGAGGGTGATCAGTGCAATAAATTCTTTTTTCGGACTGTCAATGGTAACAACAATAAGAATCGGATTTATTCCCTCCTTGATCAAGACGGGAATCCTACCAGTGGTGTTGAAAACGTTCCGAACCTCATCGTGGACCATTTTAGAAAGGCTCTTGGGACTGGCTGAACGTACGGTTCGGCTGATGCGGTTAGGCTTCGTCCTTACATCCTTAATACTGTGCCTGCATCCCTTATGGACCCTCTTGTGGCCCCGGTAAGTGATGATGAGATCCGCAAAGTGATCTTTTCCATAGGTGACTATCGAGCCCCGGGGCCTGACGGTTTCAGCTCCCATTTCTTTAAGGAGTTGTGGGATATCATTGGCCCTTCTGTCAGTGAAGCCATTTGTGACTTCTTCAATCATGGAATGCTCCTAAAGCAAATGAATTCGACGATCATCAGCCTGATTCCCAAAATCAAGTCTCCTCGGTTGGTCTCTGATTTCCGTCCCATTTCATGTTGTAATGTCATATACAAAGTCATCTCGAAGATTATTGCAAATCGTTTAAAGATGACTTTACCTTATCTTGTTGAAAAGTGCCAAACGGCCTTTGTGGCGGGACGCCAAATTAGTGACAACATTCTCCTGGCCCAAGAGCTTCTCCACAAGTATCACCTAGGTCATGACCCTCCACGATGTACTATGAAAATTGACCTCATGAAAGCCTATGATTCTGTTCATTGGGATTTCATTATCAATGTCCTGACCATCATGAATTTTCCGCCCAAAATGATAAACTGGATTAGGGAATGTATCACCACCCCCTCGTATTCTGTAAATATTAATGGAAATGCGGTTGGGTTTTTTAAAGGGGGTAAGGGTCTTCGTCAAGGTGACCCCATTTCTCCTTACCTTTTTGTCCTGGCTATGGAGGTTTTGAACGGGATCATTGTCTCCAAGACTCGTAGGAACAATAAGTTCACATTCCATTGGAAGTGTGAAGCGACCCATACTGTCATGCTAGCCTTTGCCGATGACCTGCTCCTCTTCTCTCATGCTGATGTCTACTCTATCCGTATCCTCAAGGATTGCCTTGAGGAGTTCTTTTGGCTTTCTGGCCTGTCAGCTAACACTAACAAGAGTGAGGTTTTCCTTTGCTCTAAAGACCAATCCCTTAATCAGATTATTGCTGACATCCTGGGGTTCAAAGTTGGATCCCTTCCCATTAGATACCTTGGCGTTCCTCTGATATCTACTAGGCTATCTATTCGGGGCTGTAAGGCCCTCACTGAGAAGATTACTTGCCGCATCAACTCATGGAAAAACAGATGGCTTTCCTTTGGGGGTCGCCTTCAATTGGTGACCTCGATTCTCTCTACGATTCACCTCTATTGGGCTTCAATTTTCATCTTACCCAAATCTATTCTTAACCAGATCGACTGCATATTGAGGCGTTTCCTCTGGAATGGTTTTACGGACGGTAAGGCAAATGCAAAAGTGGCCTGGACCGATCTTTGCTACCCAAAGAGTGAAGGTGGGTTGGGGCTTAAGAACTTGCAGGCACAAAATAAAGCTCTCATCTGTAAGCTTCTTTGGCGTCTCTTGTCTAAAGACCCTGGATCGGCTTGGTCTTCATGGATCCACAAGACTAGAATCAAGGATCGGTGCATCTGGACCCTCAAAGTTCCTGATTCTACCCCTTGGAGTTGGAGGAAGATCATGAAACTTCGTCCGTTCATGTGTTCGCATACTATAAAGATTATTGGTGATGGCGTTGACTCCTTTACTTGGCATGACAATTGGCATCCTGATGGCCCACTAATTAGGGTTTGCACAGACCGCATTCGTACGGTCACTGGTTTATCTTGGGACAGCAAGGTTTATCAGATAATCAAAGATGACCAGTGGGCCTGGCCTAATCCTTTTGATCAGGAGGTTTCTAGTCTCGCCACTAACATGCCCCATTATCTGCCAAACAACGAGCAAAAGGACCCCTTGAGATGGGCTGGAAGCCCTAATGGTGCCTTTTCGTCTAAGTCTGCCTACCTCCTTCTTAACCCACCCAAACCGAAGCTGATCTGGAGCAGCCTTATATGGGGTCATTTCCATGTCCATGCCCACTCATTCACCCTTTGGTTAGCAATAAAAGGACGGCTTAATACCTCTGATCGTGTTCACGGCGTTCCCAACCTCTCACTTACTTGCTCCCTCTGTGATTCTGATGCTGAAAACCATGACCATCTTTTTTTCTCTTGCCCCTTCTCCTCCTCCGTGTGGATCTCTATCCAACGAATCGCTGGCATCCATTGGCCTTACCCCACGTGGTCCCAAAATGTTGATTGGGCGGCGCAAATGAGGAAAGGCAAGAACCTCATTGCCCTTTCCAAGCGGATCTCCCTGGCGGCCACTGTTCATTATATTTGGAGAGAACGTAATAAACGTGTTTTTGAAAAATCCTCCCATCAGGATGTTTCCCAGATCTCCTCCCAGATCTCAAGCGTTGTTCGTGACAAGCTGAAGATTTCCTTACCTGCTGTTGGGTGCCCTAACCGCCTGCTGATTAGGCGTTGGAATTTATAAAAAAAAAGGGGGGGTTTTGCTGCTTTAAAGGCAGCTGGTCTTATTGGCCTTGTGGGCTGTGATTTCGGCGGTTTTGCTGCGCGTTGGCTTTGGTTGTTTATAAATATATAAAAAAAAAAATTAAAAAAAATAAAAAACATATGAAAAAATGAGAGGGGGTTATCTTTGCGCCTTATAAGGCTGCTTGCCCTTCTGGCCCTGTGGGCTGTGCTCTTGGCGGTTCCGGCTCGTGGTGGCTTTGAAAAAAAAAAAAATTTGCCTTGATGTTTTCTGCTGTGGGTGTTCCGGATGTTATGTTCCCCCACTTGTTAATTCTGTTACCCTGTGGTGGCTGGACATGGTGTGCTGGAATACTCTTTGTACATCATGTGGTGGGTGAAGATTCTACATGCTTCTGATGGCGGGGTTTGGTTTGAGTTTCTGAACTGGACTGTTGTCTCTCTATTGGATGACTCCTCGCAAATTGGCTGTGCGTTGGTCTGCTGTGGGGTCTTTGGGCTTGTGAACGATGATGAATGTGGTTCCTGAAGGTTTGAAATCACCCTGTCCTGTGGAGCAGCTTCTGCTGATTTTTGCTATACTATGAGAGTGATGAGCATGAGGCTGTTACTGGTTTTTTTTCTGCCTGATGTTGCCATCACGTGCTGTTGTTGATTTTTTTGCTGTTGGTTGCTACTGGAACCTTGTTACTGTAGATTATGGGGTTATGGCTTTTGGGGTTGCTACTGGGGTGGTCTGATATTGATGATGTGGTGTGGGGATGGTTGCTGCTGGCTATATGCCATCTTCAGCCGATCGTGATGGTTCTGGCCTCCCGCATGCTTGTGGTTATAAGTAGAGATTTTCTGATCCAGGGATTTCTTTCTTGTATTACCATAGCCTGCTGTGTTTTATGTATATGCTGATATAAATCGGGGCTCTTTGACTGCTACTGGAGCCTTTGGGTTTGGTGCTTGGCTGATCATGTTGATATACTTATGGATCTCTCTAACATGATGCTGTACCTGTTTTGCGTCCTGTGAGATTGTTGCCAAGCTGGGACTGGTTGGTAGTGCCAATTCCTTGCTGCTACTCTGGAATCCTTTATAAGTTTTGCTGGGTATGAGCAAGGGTACTGATGCAATCTGTTTCACCTTTGCTGCCATTCTTTGCTGAATGATGGGCTGATCAGGAATGAATGACTGCGGTCGATGTAGCTGAGGTTTTGGATCAGAAACATATTGCTGTTGGCTGGGGTTTGATTCTGTGCAGGGTTTGTCTGCAATCACTGTTGCGGTGTGGGTTGTGAAGCTGGTAAACTTATTTACTAATGGTGAAGTATGACCGTGATGCCCATGGTTAGTAGCATGGGATGCTCTGAGATATGGGGGCTGGAGACGAATTGCTGTTCTTCAGCTGGCTATGTTGGAGGTGGTGATGATCCTGTTTGTTGGGCTTCATCTACTGGAGATGGTTGGACGACAGCTTTGGTCTTCGGAGTTGATGACCCTTCTGGGGGATGGTAGTAGGCTGCAATTTTAGATGCTGATTTCTGCTACTGAAGTGGTGGTAGTACGCTGCAATTCCTTCTAGGGCCAATGCTACTCCACTGCTGCCACCACTCCTGCTTGGATGTGTGAAGAAATATGGCTGATGCTGTCCATATTTCTTTGTTGCTGCTTGGTCAATTTACAAGCTGGCTGTGCTGTAGCGTTGTTGCAATCTGTCTTGGAGCTGTAACTGATGCTGGCCCCAGATTCGATTGCTGCTTCTTGGTTGATGTGGCTGTTTTTGATGCACCGATGTGTTCATTGATGCTGATTAGTAAGCTTCTCACGGTGACCCTCGGTATTTGGCCTGGTTGCTGTCCTAATTATTGATGTTCATTTATTTTGGCTGCTGATGAACTACCACTGGGCTGGTGCACCGATTGTTGCTGGTTCTCTCGGTACTCTGGCCTGCTTCGTTGTCTCCCGGTGCAGTTTTGTATAAAACACTCTTAGGTCGTGTTCTGATGCTGGAGATTCCCGCTGCGTTTTCTGAGATGCTGTCTGTCGGCATATTAGCTGCCATTTCCATCTGATGCACGATGGATATGGTGTCTTGAGGCCGGCTCTCTTTGGTCTTTCTGTTGATGCTTGAGGAGTTTTGGCTGATGATGACTTCAGTTCTGCTGGAGGGCTGCAACTCAGCACGGTACCTGCAGAGTGCCTTTCTGGCTGCAGACGCCATCTTCTCTTCCTCATGATGTTCTTAAGGTCTGTGTAGCTGCTGCAGCTTTTGATGGCGTTGGGCTGTGGGTGTGAAGCAACTGATTCGGGCTTTGTGCTGCAGTGGAAAGTGGACTTGGTTTCTTGCTGTGAAATTTATGTTGCAGTAGAAGCTGATGCATGAGTCCGGTTTGCTGTTGATCCCATCAACCTGGGAGTTACTGTTTTTGTTTCTGATTTTGTAAAAGACTGTAATATCTTTATCTCCTTTGTCAGATCGTTCCTCTTAGAGGTTTTTTGGATCCTTTTGTTGCACCAGTCACTCGGGGTATGCCCCAGCGTTTTATGTGCAAATTCCAAGTAAAAACTTGGAGTTTTCACATACTTTTTTTGTAATTTTTCTCCCATAAATCCAAAATACACACTTACTTACCAAAAAAAAAATAATTCGCTGCCTCCCGGAGAGATGCTATGGGCTGAAATCCTCATTCGCTGCCTTTCCCTTGGCACCAGAGTCACTGGTTTTGCTGGCTCGCTGCTGATATCCATTATTCCGATGCTGTTTGGTTGACCTCTTTGATGGATGTGCAGTAGTGTTGCTGCTATCTGGTATGGGGCTGAAACTGCTGTTGGTTTCGATATTGGTAGATTTGCTTCTTGGTAGATGGGGCTGTTTGTGGTGTACCGAAGCAATCAATGCTGCTGTTTAGTATGCTCTCTCACGGTTCATTGCCTCCTAGAGTATTGTTATGGGCTGAACTCCACAATCAATTTGTGGATGGGAGTGTCTTTCCTGCTGTTGATGGTGGTAGAGCTGGCCTGCATGGACACTCAAGCTGGTGCTGGGTGCGATGAGAAGTTGTGATGTTGAAGTTTTTTTGCTATGCTGGTTTTGGGTGCCTTGTTGCTATGGTGTGGGGGGTTTTGCTGTAAGTGTATGCTGATGAAGCCCATAGTTTCTGCCTCAACACTATTCTGTGCTGCGGTGTTGATGCCGATGAAGTGAATTGTCCTCTGTTTACTGCAACTGAAGGCTGCTGAATGAAGCTGTGTTCGGAAGCTGGTCTTGCTGTGTTCGGATCCTGTCTGCCTGCAAAATTGCCTGCTGGAAAATATGTTTCTGCTGGTGGGTCTGCAGCTCGGCCATGTGCCTGCAGGGCGCTTTTCGAGAAGCTGATTCTCATGCTGATCTTAAGTTTCGAGGAACGGGTTGGGATCTTGCTACACCTGCTGTTCCTATGTAGATGCTGATGTGCAGCCCTCTTCGCTGCTGATGTTGGATGGGCTGTTCCTGTATTTGGTATCCGGACGCTGTGAAAGGCGGGCCGGCCTTGCTGATGTTGGTTTCTCTGGTTGTCTGAGGGCAGTTTTTTTCTTCTTTGTTTTTCTGTTTGATAGTTCCTCTTAGGTTTTTTGAGGAATTCTCTGATGTACCAGGTGCTCGGGGTATGCCCTAACGTTTTATGTTCTAACTCCAAGTCAAAAAACTTGGAGTTATAACATAATTTTTTTGTAAATTTTTCTCCCATTAATCCAAATTACACACTTACTTACCAAAAAAAAGAGGCCAACGTTCTACAGGATCTATAGAAATTGAAGGAAAATTACAACACAACTCTAAGGGAAAGCACAGCTTTCCATCCCCAGCACCCGAGATAGCAGCTGCTGTAATGCTCCAGCAGCAGCAAAGAAAGACCAAATTCAAAATCTACATTGCATTGGGAGCTTTAAGTAGCGTTGAAGACCCAACTGCCAGTACCCATCAGCTGCCATGCTTCCTAATCACCACACGGATCCAGGGTCATCCAGGGATAAACAACAGCAACAGCCAAAATTCAAAGCTGATCATTGTCAACACAGCTAGCCAGAAGTAGAAAACAACTGGAGAGTCTCAGCAAACCAGGCCCAGCTATACTTACCAAAAAAAACCAGCCCCAGCTATTCTCCCTCAGCCACCGAGAACCAAGAACAGCTCCAGCACATCAACCAGCCAGTAGAAAAAACAACCAGGTTAACTCAGCAATTGCATGACACTGCAGTAGGAAGGACAGCGCTGCTGAGTATCCACATTGCCATCTCCAGCAGATTTAGCGATCCAGATCATACAATCTCACGCCATAGGGAGAAATACAATCCAGCTTCATCTTTTTTTTTTTTTGGGTAAGCAAGTATTTTGGATTAAAGGGAGAAAAATAAGTTACAAAAATTATGTGTTATCTCCAAGTAATTTGACTTGGAAATAAAATATAAAATGCTAGGGCATACCCCGAGCAACATGTACAAAAAATAATACAAAAAAACCTCCAGGAGGACAACATTTATCAGAAACGTCAAAAAAGAAATCTGTCAAATGTTACACATAAACAGACGATCATTGAGAATGCTTTTTTTTTTGGTAAGTAAAACTGTGTTAAGGGTAAGCTTTTTATAGTGACTGGCCCCACCACACTCGCGGCCCCATAACCCAGAAACCCCTTGCGGGATTTTTTGGAAGGCACAGTACCACTTTGGTGCTTTCGCGGGGGATCGAACCTAGGTGGGGGAGGCACACTTCCGTGTGTTTAACCACCAGGCCAATTCCGCTTCGGCTCATCGAGAATGCTATCATTCTTCACAAACACAGCATCAAGGGGGAAACAGCCAATCCGGCAACTGCACCCACATCGCTGGAGAACAGCACATCAGCCACTTCGGCGCCCAATCCAGCTTCATCATTCAATGAAAAAAGAAGGATATTCCATGCATCCATCAGCAGCTTATTTATCATCACCACGGCTGCTGTACACACACGCATACAGCAGCATCACCCAAAAGAGGCACGATCTGCACTTAAGCTGGAAGCATTCAGCTGTCCTCAACAGAATCATCGCAGAAGCCATACAACACAGAAATAAAGTGAAAGCAACAGCCCTTGTCCAGGGTTTCAAAGCCGAAACAGAGGTGGGCACTTGCAATTGCTGCCCACCATCCTACAATAACCACCTACACCAACAGAGATCAACCACAAGGGGCACCACAGGATCAGCAACCTGCTATACTGCACCTCCTGCAACAGGAGCCGTTGTTTAGCAACATCAAACTCATATCGAGATGATCTATGATTTACAGCAGGAGCAGCAACAGCCAGACTCCTGGCCAACTGCAGCAGGGACAAAAGGTCCACCAGGAACTTCTGTTCGAGAGCATGGACTATCTTCAAAAAAGGTATGCCAAAGTCACCTTCAGGGGAACCTGCACATCCTTGGAGAAGCCATGGAAACCAGCTCGATCAATCGAAAAGAGACCGGACCAATAGCCAAGCCAAAATCAGCATGTATAGCAGTCGGTAGGCAAAACATCGCCGACGCGGGAGTTGGCGGAGTGGTTAAACGCACGGATGTGCGCCTCCCCCACTCGGGTTCGATTCCCCGCAGAAGCATAAAGTGGTACTGTGCCTCCCAAAAAATCCCGCAAGGGATTACTGGGTTGTGGGGCCAGTCACTATAAAAAACTTACCTTTAACACAATTTTTTACTTACCAAAAAAAAAAGGTAGGCAAAACATCAAGGGGCCAAGGCTATCGGAGGAGCCCTGGGATTTTTGGGTTTTTTCCTTCTCCGGGATTTAGATGGCATCCAAGATTCACACTCCAGATCCGTCGCCTCATTGACGCTTAAAAATTTCTCAGTAGAGTATACAATAGCCCGCCCTACAGAAATTTCAGCCGACATATAGGGGTTTGAAGAACCCAAACCGATATGTTTGGCCGAGTCCAAGCCATACTTTTTTGTTATGCGCTGGATAGAGGGAGGGGTACAGTCACTATCTGTATTATTTTCAGGGGTCGACCGTTTGGGGAGCGCAGCAGGAGGGCCACCCAAACGACCGGAGGCATTTGACAGGCAAATCAAACACCCAGGGGCAATACTCAACAAAAAGGAGCTGTATTCATAACAGCCATCTCATCATCAGGGTGGGGAAGGTGAAGCCCACTTGACTCATCCACCGAGTCAATAGCAGCTCCTCGGCCCTCATCGAAATGCACCCTACAGGGCAACATGGCAAGTCCATCATCCAGAAAATCCACTGGGCCAAAAACTGGTCCAGGACTCCCACTCAGAGGACAGTGTGGAGCTGGAGATTCCGAGTAAGTAGCCAGATCATGAGACAAATCGCAATCTGGCAATATAGCAGAACAGGGAGCCAAAATGGGGGCAATAACCGAAGGGTCCAACTCTACGGAAGCAGTAAGCGCATCCTGTTTAGGAGAAACCAAACCGGGCATCAAGCCATTCATTTCCACAGAATTCATAATATCTTTTTTTTTTGGTAAGTAAGTGTGTATTTTGGATTAAAGGGAGAAAAAGTTACAAAAACTATGTTATAACTCCAAGTTTTTTTTTTAGAGAGAAGTTCTCCTCCTTTTCTCTAGCTTTCGAATTTCAAAATTTGAAATTCGATTCTGCCAGACGCTCCTCCCGTCTCCGGCGGCGGTGCTCGTCGCCGTCTATGGCCGACTCCCATTCTCCTCCTTCGGTGTCCGCCCCCCGTATGTACCCATACCTCCTCTCCACAGAAATCCGTCTCGCCCTCAAAAAATTCTTCCCCTATTCTTCCTTTGCCTTGGACCCAGGCGTCTCCGTCTTCCATGGCCGATCACCTCGCGCCTCTTCCGGGCCTTATTCCGGTCGCCTCTTCCCCTGTCCCCTCATCATCTCCTAAGGCTCCGTTGTCTTCGGCCCCTTCTCCTTCCCTCACTGAAGGTCACTTTTCGGGCGACCCGAAACCTAAGGATTCCGTTTTCATCTCCAATGGCCCTGTCAAAAGCTCCTCTAGTTGGGCTGAAATTGTACGCAAAGATAGTCGTGAGGAGCGACTGGAGCTGAAATTCTTCCCTTCGGTGGCTGGTGGGGATGCGTCGTCCATTATCTCTCCTCCGCCAGAAGTCATTGACCAAGGATAGGCTTTCTGGCGCTTCTCTCTGGTTGGATTCTTCTGTGACTCTCCCCCTCATTTCTTGGCGGTCAAAGCCATTGCAAATAAAATTTGGGCCAAATTCGGTCTCACTCACTCTGCCGGCAATGATGACGGTTACTTCTTCTTCTGTTTCTCATCGCAGGAGATGTTGGAAAAATGTCTTCGTGCTGGCCCTTGGACCATGGCTGGTAAGGCGATTTTCCTAAAATGCTTGAAGCCGGGGATGCATCTTAATAAGGATGTCCTTAAGCGCTTTCCCATCTGGGTCAAGCTCCTCAATCTACCGATTGAGTATTGGACTCCGGCCGGACTCAGCTAGGCGGCGAGTGCTGTAGGCATTCCTCTCCAACTCGACCCCCAAACTGCTCGTATGGAGAATATATCCTTCGCAAGAGTATGTGTGGAAGTGGGAGTAGATGGGCCATTCCAAAGCGGTTCTCCATTAAAGCCAGTCATGATTCAGATCCCATTGAGGTTATGGTGGAGTATAGCTGGCGGCCTATCAGATGTAGTCGGTGCCGGCTGTTGGGGCATGATGAAGATCAATGCCGTCCCAAGGTTGCTAAGCCTCCATCTGGTATCTCCCGCCCCAAATCTCTCAATTATGCTCCAATGGTTATTGTCCCAACGGCCTCAACATATTGCAATGGGACCGTGGATTCTGGTTGTGCCCCTTCTGTGTCTTCTCCCCCTCACCCATTAGTTGCCCAGAAGGTTGCTGTGGGCCAAAGGGGTGGTGGTGGAAGCGACCCCATCAGTGTGGAGGTGCCAGACCCTCAATATTCCCATCATTCTGTGTCCTCCCCTGTTTTGCCGGTTCCCACAGAACCAGGCCCCTCAAACATTGGTCTGGTATCTCAGACTCCCATGAAGTTTTTTACTTGTTCCCTTGTTCATGGCCCCCCTACTGTGATTCTTCTGCTTTGGAGTCAAAGGATGACCCAGTTTGCTTGGATGGCCCTTCCCAGGCCTCGGACGATGTCCTGACCCCTTTGGGGTCCGGTGGAAATTCTGTTGCTCCAATCCCTTCTGTTAAGGAGATTTCTCGGCCTGTTAACCTGGGCTCTCCCCACTGCCAATTGGAATTGGCTGGTCCTGCAACCTCACCAGCTGATAATGGTCACCAAGAGTGCCATTTGGAGACCTCCGGATGTTTGGATGATTCCCTCCATCCTCAGATGAAGGGCTCGACTCCTTACTCCCCTGATTCCGGGATTGGTAATCACCTCCTGGACTTGGATGACTATTTGCTTACTCCTACCTCAATCAAGAGGATTTCTTTAAAATACTCCTCCAATTCCCCTTTGGTTGATGAATTGTCGGGTACTAAATCTGAATAGAAGATTTCTAAGTCAAGAAAAAAGAAAAAAATGGCCTCTCGGAAAACCAGGGGCGCCTCTGGCTCTTAGGAGCATGCTGCTGGGGCACATTTTGTCTGGGTCTTGCTCATGGGACCCTGTTTTTTGAGTTTGCCATTCCCCACCTTTCGTTGAACCGAATAATACGGGTGTTTTGCTTTTCTGCTTTGCAAAAGGAGTTTGCCATTCCCCACCTTTCCATGTTGACTCTTGGCTGCCTCTCTGCTGATGGTCAGTGAAGCTGCTGGTTTTTGCTGACGGTTCTGTCTTTAGCTGAACCTGCTGCCCTTGTGCCGTTTATAAGCCAATTACATTCTCTCTTTTTGGTACTCAATGTGACCTGCTGATGTTGCTATTTGGATGTAATCAAGGGTATGTAAACCAGATGCATTTCCTCTAGCCTGGATACTGGCCAGTAGCTATTCTATCGTGGGCTAATGTGTGTGGCTGATGCTGTTCCTGCATGTCCCACTACATTTGCTGATAATGCTATGTAGCTTTGCTATGTTTCTGCTGCCAAAATTGGATTGCTGAAGCAGAAGTGCTCTGGACTGAGGTTCTTGGATTCAGTTGACAACGAATGGAGCTTGGTTGGCCTTGGAGGGCTACTGGATGAAGCATTCATGCTGCTGATCGTTTTGTGGCCCTGCCCTGATGATGATGTGCAATGAACCTGATGGGGAGCTGGGTTCGTGGGTTAGCTTGTTTTGCTTGGTGCTGCTTGATGATTCCAGCTGATGGAATTCTTGGGGAGTTTTTTTCTTCCTCTCTTGCCCATCTAATGCTGATGCGATGGCTTGTAGTAGGCACCCGTTAAAATGTAGCTGCCGTTGGCTACTTGTTTGGATGTTTCTAATGCTTACATGGAATTGATGCAAGCTGGCCTGATCTTCTCCGAATTGTGTGAGAAAATTTGCCTTGCCTTGTTGATGGTGGTTCCTCATGTGCTGGGACATGGGTGGGCAGTGTTGCCCCCTTGTTGTACTGGTTTAAATAGTGGTTTGATGCTGCTGCTTTTGGAAGCTCGTGTTTGTGGGGCGTTCATCCTGAGAGAGATGCTGATGAGCTCGTGATGTTGTTGTATGGTCTGCTGGCAGATTTTGGGTGATGCCCCTGCTGACATGCTGACCTGCACAGCATGCTGAGTGCAAGTGACTGTTGTCAGGATGCTCCATGCCCCCGCTGTGCCAATTAGATCTGGTGCTGATGTTGGAATGGCAGTCGAAGGTTTTGTTTTCTGCTTCTCTGAGTTTGTTCCTTGCTGCTCGAACCGGAATTGTTGTTGGCCAGTTTGCTGTTTGGTAGATCGTGCCATCTTGCTGCTGTTGGGCCTATGTGATTGATGCTGAGCCTGATGTTGGAAATTTTGGATGCTACTGGATTATTCCAGTAGCTGCCGATTTACCTCCTGCTTTTGTATCTTTGGGATGCATTTGGGTTGTTGGTAGAATGCTTATGTAAAATGACACGTTCATTTTCTTTATTATGTTTGACCGCTCCTCTTAGAGGTTTTTTTTGTGGATTTATCTGATGTACTTATCGCTCGGGGTATGCCCTAATGTTTTTTGTTCTAACTCCAAGTCAAAAAACTTGGAGTTATTACATTGTGATTTGTAATTTTTTTTTCTCCCATAAATCTAAAATACACACTTACTTATCAAAAAAAAAAAAAAAACTCCAAGTTTTTTGACTTGGAGTTAGAACAAAGATGCTAGGGCATACCCCGAGCAACTGGTTACATCGAGAATACCTCAAAAAACCTCAAAGAGGAAATCTAACAGAAAACAAAAAAAAATGCTCACTGTCATTAAACAAGCAGAATCAAAATCAGGGACTCCCGAAATGACAGGTCAACAACATCCGATCGCCCCGCAGCAGCTTACTACATCAAAAAGAATCTGCCAGCATCCTAGAGGCACCCCTAGTATTCCACCAGCAGGAAGCAAAATGCCACAGCATAACACCCACCACATATACCACAACGCTGGCCTAAATTTAACCCCAAGCCAGCATGTTGCAATCCTTCCAGAACCAAAACACATGGCATCTACTGATGCACATTCCAAACGTTACAACCATCAGAGATGGTAGCCTCAGCAGGACAGAACATCCAACTTCAGGGGCATCTGATAAACCACAGCAATGAGGTTGAAATTGCCAGCAACCAGCAATTCGGCAACCTCACAGGCAGCATATCCACCACCCACAGGAGCAGTAACTTTCAAGCATCAGCATGGACCAAAGCGGCATCACGTTCCTCCAGAGGGAAGACCTCAGGTGCAGCAGAATACAAGGCAAAAACCTACATTCCAATGAGCCTACAGCCACAGGCACGGCTTTAGCAGCAAAGTGACACCGGACATCAAAACACCCACCTCAAGTTCCCATTTCAATCCCAGGAAATGGTTGGACAGGACCGTGCTACATCAGCAGCAAGAACGAGCCAACCAAAATGCCTACCAGGCAGGAGAGCATTCCAAATCCAACAACAACCTTTCGCCAGAACTGGCAATGTAGAACGAGCATAGCAGAGAACTGCACACTCAATAATCTGCCAGCAAATTCATCAGAACAAGCATTGCAGAATCGCTACAGCAAAGGGACTAACCCTTAACGCAGCAGCCCACATCAGATGCAGACTAGGCATCGCACCACATTATGGCAGCGAACAGACAGGGCACCACCGCAGCAAGAAGGAAATTTAGCAACCAAAAAGGTCCTCAGCCATCTCTTCAGCCCTCAGCCGAAGTGTCCCGATCCAGATACATATGGGCTCCCCCAACCCAACCAACAAGTGGGACACACAGCCAGAGAACAATCGATTTCAAAAATTGAAATCGTCCCCGTCATTGCTTCGCCCTCGTCGTTGACGACGCCGGCCATGGTCGACTCTTCAGGGGTCTGTCCTGTTCCTACCTCTCTTCCCTGCCTACCCATTGACTCGGGACTCTCGGCCTCCTCGTCCGACCCGAAGTTGCCTTCGGTCGTTATATCTCCTCCTCTTAGTCCTTCGATTGCGGTGGAACTCCCGTTAGCCCCTGTTGCGGTTTCGACCTGTCCACCTGAGGTCGTTACCATCCCAAACCAGGTAGTCCCTCCAATCCCATCTCTGAAATTCTTCCCTCCACAGTCCGTGGAGGGTGTCACCGCTCGTATCTCTCCACCTCCCGAAGTGATCCATCAGAGTGAATCGGTTTGGAACTCGACGATTCTGGGTTGCTTCTCCGGTAAAGGCCTTCACTTCCAGGCCGTGGCCAACATTGCTCGTAGGCTTTGGACTTGCTTTGGCCTCGTTCATGTTGCGGAAGGCACTGATGGCCTCTTCCTGTTTCATTTTTCCTCTACGGTGAAATCAAATGCTGTCCTGGCCAGGGCCCCATGGACTTTCAGTGGTTGCCCCCTTCTGCTCAAACAATGGTCCCTGGGTATGCCCTTGGTTAGAGAACAGATGGATTCATTCCCTGTTTGGATTAAGTTGAAGAACGTCCCTACCGAGTTCTAGACACCTCTTGGGCTCAGCTAGATTAGAAGCGCAGTGGGTAAGCCTCTTAAACTTGATCCTTCTACTGCTAAAATGGAACGCTTGCAATCGGCTAGGGTGTGTGTCGAAATCACACCTGGTGCGGTACTCCCATCCCAGATTGTTTTGAACCGTTCTGCATTTGGGGTGAGGGAGGCATCTGTTGTTGAGGTAGAATTGCCTGGTTTTCGAAATAGGGGTGGTCACAGCGACTCCGTTGACAAATCAAAATCTGCTGATTGCATCCAGGGCCGGGGCTTGATGTATAATGGGTCTTCTTCTGTATCCCCGGGGTTGGCCCCTGTTGCTGTTGTCCCAAATTCCTTGGAATTGGATGGCTCCATACCTGACTCGGGTCCTCCTAAACTGGATGATCCTAATGCTATGTTTGACCCTGTGGAGCCTGCTTCGGTTCATAACATTGTTGTGAATGTTGTTATAGCTCTGACGCCCTCTCATGGTGAGCTGACTCTTCATTCTTCTAATGAAGAATGGCGTGACAGGATGCCTTCTGGGCCTGACCTGTTGGAGGCTGATCCCAATTCGGCTCCTTGCCAATCTGTTAAGCCTGCCTGTACGCTGCTGACTGAGCGACTTCATGCTCAGGATTCCCCTTCTGGTGATGTGTTAAAGGGATCTGGGCTGATCTCTAAAGATGTGGATTCGGCGGCCGTTGGTTCTGACCGGTTGCCATCTTTTTTGAGCTCTGATGTGGGCTGTGTGGCTGGTGTGGGCTTGGCGGTTGGTTCCTCTTCGTCAATACTACCCTCCCCAGTTGGTAATGGGGATGATTTGGAATCAGCTCCTTTCTTATTATCTATCGCCCCCGGCCGTTCGATTTGCCTTTCGAATGGCGCCGGTCGTTCGAATGGCCTTCCTGATTTTCCCAAAATGGTGGGCCTTGAAGCTGATTCTGATAGTGATAAAACTCCTATCTCTGTCCAACGTATTATAAAAAAGTATGGCATGGCTTCTAACAAGCATGTGGAATCCGTTTCTGATTCCCCCAGCATGTCCTCTGCTGACATTTATGTGGGGAGGCCCATCGATTACTCCACTGAGAAATTCTTGAGCGTCAAGGAGGCATTGGAACTGCAAGGTGATTCCTGGAAGCCCTCAAGATCTCGGAAAAAGAAAAAACTAAAAAAACCCAAGGCTTCTCCGGGAGCCTTGACCATTTGACACTGCTGTTGACATTCCGGCCGATAATAAGAGGTGAACTTGGATTGGTATGGTGCAGGAACCTCACTCTGATGAATGTGCTGATGCCAATGCATGTTTACTCCATTTTTTTGGAATTGTTTGTGCCTCTGATGTAGTGTTGTAGCTGGTTTGTTGGCAGTTACTAATCTGCTGGTGTTGTCCATGCGGCCTATCTGATGGGCTTCTGCAGTGGTATGTTCTTCTGGTATTTGTTGTGGAGGGCTCCTCCATGTGCTGATGTTGGATAACAGTTGCCGATGAATAACATGGGGTGATCTTGTTGTTGGTGGTGTGTAACGTTGGTTGCACATTGATTTAGAGCAGCTTCTAAAGTAGGAGATGTTGTAAAGCCTTCTTTGCTGAATTTAGCCTGTATCTGAAATGCTGGGTGGATAATAGTAGATGAAGATTGAACTTGGATCTCTTGAAATGAGATCTGTTCTTGTTGAGGGTGGTTTGTTTCATGCCTCTATGATAGATGGACTTCCCTGTTTGGTTGGGTGTTGCATTGGTGATGTGAAGGCCCCTGGTCTTCATTGAATCTGTTGATGGTGCTGATTCTTGGCACCGTGGAGGTTTTTGCTGATGCTGATCTGGTCTTCTATTGATAGAAATATTAGATTTCTGATTTGATTGAAGTATTTTGTGGGCTGCTGCCTCATCTTGAAGAATTCGATGCAGCCGTTTGTACTTTTCTATTGCCCTGTTTGTCTTTGGCTGTGTGTCCCATTTGATTGGGTTGGGGAAGCCCGTGTGCTTATGGATTGGGACCCGTCAGATGAGGGCAGAGTAGCTGGCTGCGGTACTCTTTGGTTGTTTAATTTTCTCCTTGACGAGGTGGAGCCCTGTTTGTTCACTGCCTCATTGTGGTGTGATTATGTTGAAGCCCACTGGATTGCTATTGGCTGGCTTTTACAGCCAGTTTGATGCTGTTGTTGTTGCTTTGCTGATCTGTTTGTCTTCTTGCTGGATTGGCAAGCTGAAGATGGTGCGGGGTTGAGTTTGTTTAGTGGTAATTCCTTGATTGGTTTGAAGAATCGGCGGGCGCTTTACCAGTAGGGGCTGAAGCTTTGTTCATGGCTGGATAAAATGCTGCCTCAGTTTGAACAGCAGCAGCTTTTGTGGGTCGTTGGCTCATCTTGAAGGAACTGACGGAGCCGAATATCCTCTGGTATTGCTCTGTTTTTTCTCTTGCTGTGTGTCCCATTTGATGATTGGGTTGGGGGAGCCCGTGTGCTTATGGATTGGGACCATGCGGATGTGGACTGAGTTGATGACTGAGGCTTATTTGGTTGTTAAATTGTTCTTCTTGTTGATTGCTGTTATGGCCTTGGCTTGTTCTGTTATTCAGAACAGCTGCTGAATGCTGTGCTGCTCGTATGTCCTTCATTGCTGTGGAAGGTTGGATTGTGCCCCTGAACTGGTGCTGGATAGTTGCTGGTTGCTGGCATCATACATTTCCTCTGCTGATGGTGTATTTGGCTGTTCAACAGCTCCCATCACCAGCTGCGGGTGATTGCTGGATTCAAGGATTTGGATGCTGGTCCTTTGTGTATTTGCTGATGCTGTTGTGACATAGCCCTGCTGGTGCTGATGTTCTGGAGGCTGTGGCGTGCATCTGTTGGAATTCAGTTCCTAGACCTTGTACGTTGGGGACACGGTGATGTTGCGCCCGGCCTTTGATGGCGCAGAGCATCCTGATTCTGTGTTTTGTATGCTGCTGAGACGCATCAGATGTTACTGAAGGTAGAGGAGCAGCCTGGCGGCTGCAGTGGTATTGGGCTACTGCTTGATGAGGTTGAAGCCTTGGAGCTTAGGATTCTTTTGGTTTGCTGCTGCTATGTTCAACAGCCGATTATGGTGCTGCTGGTCCCGGTGCTGGAGCATGCCGAATATGTGTCAGCTAATGCATGCTGTGTTCAATTCTGCTTATGATGGAAATGTCATATTCTTTTCGGTGAACGTTGTCCTCCTAGAGGCCTTTTTGTATATTCAGATGTACTGTCCGCTCGGGGTATGCCATAGCGTCTTATGTTTTATCTTCAAGTCAAAATACTTGGAGATAAATATAAATTTTTTGTACTATTTTTCTCCCATTAATCCAAAATACTTACTTACCAAAAAAAAACAGCGAGAGAACAATCAGAGCAACGCCATAGGACATTCGACTGCATCAATTCCATCGAGCTGCACGAGTGCCAACAAAGACGCAGCCCACAACAGCTGCAAGCAACCCACCGCATCAGAAGGATTTTTAGCGTCCAAACATGGCCACTCCCAATTCTTCGGCACTCCAGCCTAAAATTCCAGTCAAAAGCAACACGGACTCCCCCCAACCCATCTCACAGGAAGGAACGTGCAGGCAGAGAGGATTTAGAATTTGGGCTCAGGGCGTTCGTCAGCGTCAAACCCAGTGAGCAGCACCACAACACCAACTCTGGTAAAGAAACGAGCCGGCAGGACAAAGCATGATGCAAGTTAAGCAATTTGTTTTGCAACGAAATAGAGCACCAGGATTCCACCATACCAAGAACATCCACGTCAGCCGGCAAAACAACGGCAGACGAGAACGCCAATTGTGATGCAAATCAAAATCGGCAATTGACATTCAAGTCCAAATCGGAACTTGAGGTGCAAATCAAAGTCGGCATTTCACATTCAATTCCAAATTGGCTGTTCAAAGCGCGGTCCAAAACGGCATCCTTAAGGCCACGTCGACATTTGACATGCCAAGTCAGCAAACATTCCCGGCCTCAATTTGAAATCGGCATAAGGGCCGCAAAACCAAATCGGCATTAGGGTAGCAAAACCAAATCGGCATTTGGGCAGCAAATCCAACTCGGCATTTTGAAATCGGCATTCAGGATCGGCAGTGGGCACCAAATTCAAATCGGCATTTGGGCAGTAATGCCAACTCGGCATCCGAAATCGGCATATGGCCACAGTTACAAGTCAGCAAATGAACTCGGCATACGAAATCTGCCAAAGCTCAAGACGCCAACCCACATCAGAAATCAACAAAAGGAAAGACCTCACCGCAACCGAAGGGAATCTATCGACCAATCAGATCTTCGGCCAGCTCTTCAGTACCTCACCTAACAGTTCGGATCCATAGCTGCACGGCATCCCCCAACCCGTCCAACAAGAGTGAATACTCAGGAAGAGGAACATCAGAGCGGCAGCAAAGACAATCGGTTGCGCCAGATCCTTTGAGAAGCTCATGAGCCGACAAAAGCTACAGACATCCTCGCAGACGAAGAAGCCTGAAGCACCAGGAAGCAAAGCCCTAAGGCATCGCACAAGACGAGAGAAGAGAAGAGGGTCGCGCAAACGAGCCCACATCCATGCCGAGCCCTCAAAGGGAGACGGCGAAACCAGGACAGAGATCCGGAACCGAAGAGAGAGGGAGGGGGGCGGCCGGGCGAGGCAACCAGGGGACCGGCCGTGGCTAGCACCGGTGCCGCCCGGCCAGATGAGTAGCGCCGCAACGCCGAGATTCAAATTTCAATATGAAATTTGATTGAGAATCACACGACTAGGAGGAGCCAAGACAGGGCAGCCAGTTGATTGGGAATCACACGACTGGGACAGACCATCAGGGCCAGATGACCCATTTGGCATCAGGCTACTTTCCAGGCTGCAAGCAGCAGAACAGGGACGACCTTGAGAAGAGCTGCGGCCTCCCCTAGGCCGAGAGCCTGGCAATTCCACCTTCACAACAGTAGCTTCCTCCACCCCAATTGCAGAGCAATCTAAGATAATCTTGGACGGAAGCACCGTACCGGGGGTGATTTCGACACATACACGGGCAGTATGCGCTACTAATCCAACTGAGCCCAAGAGGGGTCCAGTAATCGGCTGGAACATTTTTCAAATTGATCCAAACAGGGAAAGAATTCAACTGTTCTCGAACCATAGGCATACCCGGGAGCCAACGCTTGAGATAAAGAGGAATACCTCTGAATGTCCACGGGGCTCTGGCCAGAATCGCAGCTGAGTTCTCATCAGAGGAGAATCGGAAGAGATAGAGCCCGTTAGCTTTTTTTTTTTTTTAGGTGTGGGTGTGTGGGCGCTCGTTTCTAGAGAGTAGTTCTCCTCCTTCTCTCTAACTTTCGAATTTCAAATTTGAAATTCATTTCTGCCGGTTGACTGATCCCGTGCTCTGTCAGACGCTCCTCCCGTCTCCGGCGCCGGTGCACGTCATCGGCCATGGCCGTCACCCCTGCTCTTTCTCCAGTGTCTGCCATCCCTGTCCGTCCCCCTCTCTCCCCAGCATCCCCGCCACTAAACACCATCGACTTTGTAAACCCTCCTTTGATCCCTCCGTCCTCAGATCCCGTTTTGTCTTCGCTCACGAAGCTCGCCACCAGTACATCCGGAGATGTCCTTGCCCCCCCACACTCATGGGTTGATGTAGTCATGAAGGACGGCTCTAGGGGTAGCCCAGAACTGCAGTTCTTCCCTCAACAGCCTTCTTCGTCCTCTGATGGCGCACTGTCTCCCCCACAGAGGTCATCGAGCAGGGAAACATCTATTAGGGCCATACCCTAGTCGGCTGTTTCCTTAATTCACCCCCCCAGTTCTCGGCTGTTAAGGCAATTGCTATGAAGCTTTGGGCTCGATTCGGTCTCAATCAAGCCGCCGGCAACGATGGAGGATTTTTCTTCTTTCGTTTCCCATATGAAGAAATGATGAAGAAATGCTTATGCGCCGGCCCATGGGTATTTTCTGGCAAAGCAATCTTTCTCAAACGTTGGCAGCCAGGAATGGATTTGTCCAAAGAAGAACACAAAAGCTTTCCAATCTGGATTAAGATGTCGAACATTCCGCTCGAATTGTGGTCTCCCGATGGACTAAGCTGGTTAGCTAGTGCGGTTGGGATCCCTCTTTAGATTGATCCCAAGACGGCTCGTATGGAGAATCTCTCCTTTGCTAAGATGTGTGTTGAAGTTGGTGTGGACCGGCCGTTCCCCAACTCCATCGCTATTCAAACCTGCTCTGCTTCTGCTGAAATTGTTACGGTGAGTGTGGCTTATAGCTGGAAGCCAACCCGTTGTCCTCGCTGCCATCAAATTGGTCATTTGGAGACAATATGCCAATCCTAGTCTGCTCTTGGTTCTTCTCGTCCTGAGCAACTTGGTTCAACCCCTGTCGCTCCTGTCCTCAGTGACAATGTAAGGTATCCCGTTCCTACTGATGCAACTGGTCCTGTCATTAATGTGGAGTCTGGTGACAAATTATCTTTGCCTCCAAACGTTGGCATTGGTAACTCTGGTAAATTACCCTATATAGTGGTCGAGGATGCCCTGCCTCCCCCCCATTCTAATGCTGTTGATGGCTGTAGTGGTTGTTGCGTTAGTAATTCACCAAATGGGGCTGTTTCCACTGAACCTGGACCCTCAAACATTGGTATGGTAACTAAGACTTCCATGAAGTTTTTTACCCGCTCCCCTGTTCATGGCCCTCCCTCCTGTGATTTGGAGTTTAAGGAAGATCATGTATTCTTGGATGGCCCTCCCCAGGCCTCGGACCAGGATGCGCTCCACTCTCCTTTGGGTCCAGTCGACAGAAGCCAGATTGAGAGTGCTTCTTCAGCTGAGAGTGCGATCAATTATGCCTTCTGGATGACTCCAAATGTGTGGATGGCTTCCTGGATGTGCAGAAGGATGATTTGGATCCTAATTCCCCGGACGCCGAATCTCAACATCTTAATATCGATTTAGATGAATTTATGCTTACCCCCAACTCTATCAAGAGGATTACTAAGCAATATTCCTCACATTCCTCTTCGGTAGAAGAATTGAGGGGCATGGAGGCTAATTGGAAAACTCCTATGTCTAGGAAAAAGAAAAAGGCTGCCTCTAAGAAGTCCAGAGGCGCCTCTGCCTCTTAGGACTTTGATGCTGGGTTTTTTTGTCTGGGTCTTGATTATGGGACCTTGGATTTGTTTTGGTGCTTTTTTTGGTTGAATAAAGTGAATAAAATTGTGCTTGGAGGTTGTTTTGGTATTCTGTGCTGTTGAATGCTGCTGCATGCCAGTGGAGAATTGACCCTGTGCTGGGGTTGTTTTTGCATGGTTCTTGCTGGTTATTTAGCCTGTGGGTGGTTTTTTAATGCCGTAGGCAGGATGTGGTTGATGTCCTTGTTTGTTCTGGATGAAATGGAACTGTCCGGCTGTCTGGTGGGCTGGGGCCACTGCTGGAATGGCTGCTGAATCCTTCTTGTGGTAGCCCGGAGTCGTGGTTTTTGGTGATGGGGATGCCTACGTGGCTTTAGTGATCCAACAGCAGGTTCTGATAAGATGTGAACCCTGCTGCTATCTTTCTGGATTATGTGGGCCAGCTGTTTCTATGGTTCCACACTTCAGCTGTGGCCTGATGTATGCTGATGGATGTGTATCTAAATATGTAGCAACAAATAGAAACTAGAATACAGTGGATGCCTCTTGGCTGGTCTGGTGTTGTCTGCTCATGCCAATTTTTTCATGTGTGTGGCTGGTGCTGTACTTCCATGTCCCACTCATTTGCTGATTTTGCTGTGTAACTCTGCAATGGTTCTGCTGCCATAATTGGATTGCTGAAGCTGGAGTGCTCTGGACTGAGGTAGGTGGGTTCAGTTGTCAACGAATGGAACTTGGGTGGCCATGGTGGTCTACTGGATGAAGCTTCCATGCTGCTGACTGTATTGTGGTCCCACCCAGATGTGGGCTGATGACGAGAGCAATGCACCTGTTAGGGGGCTGGGGGTCGTGGGTCAGCTAGCTCTGCCGGGTGACAAAGGTTTTGTTCTTCTGGTTCTCTGGATTTAGGCCGCTGATTTGTTGGTTTTTCTTCCAGCGAATATGTTAGGCATCATGTGGATGCTGCTTTCGTGCAAATATGGTTTATGTGGTTCAGTGGATGCCTGTTCCCTTATCATTTTGGTGCTGATCCCACCTGGTGTGATGCTGCTGGTTGGTATTTGCGAGCAGTACCTATGGCCACGAATTGGAATTTGGATGCTAATTGTTTCTGAAATTGCTGTGAAGAGCAGCTGCTGATAAAAAGTAGTAAGGGTACTGCCTTATTGCAATGATGGGTGCTGACCTGTCTCTTGCTGATGCTGGTGCTGGTTGTAAATATACCATGCAGTACCATGGGTACTGCCTTATGGCGGACGCTGGCTGTAAGTTGCAGCTACTGCTGGTTTTTGCTGACACTGTAACGGTGTGGTGTATTGCTGTGTGTTGCTGTTTTTTTGGAGTCTTGTTGCTGATGCTTTAATGACATATATGTGGGTTGGTGCCCTGCTGTATGGAGCTTCTGAAGTTCCGGTTGCAAAGTATGGACAACCGTCTGGTAAGCTGGAGGCTGCTGTTTTGCTGCTGGAGGAGTACAGTGCCTACTGGTGATTCTCTTTGCTGCCGGTGCTGTTTTGGGTGACCTGGATATGCTAACCTGGTTCATATTGGTGACTTGGTTAATGATGTAGATTTTCTAGCTATGTAGATTACATGGATTGGGGATCTTCTTTGTTGCTGCGGGGCTTTATAGCGCCGGCTGTTTTGTAATGTAATATTCTTCATTTCCTATAGGTTCTGTAGAAGTTGGCCTCCTAAAGGTCTGTTTTGTACTCCCGGATGTACTTGTCGCTCGGGGTATGCCCCAGTGGGTTATGTTTTACTCCCAGGTTAAAATACTCAGAGTTAAAACATCGAATCTGTAAATTTTTTTTCCATAAATCCAAAATACTTACTTACAAAAAAAAAAAAAAAGCTTTTTTTTTGTAAGTAAGTATTTTGGATTAAAGGGAGAAAAATTACAAAAGAACTATGTTTTATCTCCAAGTATTTTGACTTGGAAATAAAACAAAGACGCTAGGGCATACCCCGAGCGGACAGTACAGCAATAAATACATAAAGGCCTCTAGGAGGACAAAATATGACAGAAACCAAGGTGTGACATTTCCATCAAAAAAATGAAAAAGGATCAGCGCCAGAGTGCCAAAAACTGAGCCAGGCAATTCAATTTCCTTCATCAGAGGGAGCAAGCAGTAATCAGAGCGCCAGAGCACCAGAACCCCATTCGAAGCCGCTGCAGACTCCATTAACAGGAGCAGCAGTAACCATATTAGATGCAAAAATCTTTAGTGAGGCATCGCATACCAGCAGACGAAGACAGAGGCCACGACCCCAGCAGCCTCTGTAACACCCGCAACTCACCCATCATCAAAAGTGGTCCAGCATCTCACCAACCACGTAGAGGGATCAAGCATCCAAGTCCCAATCGAAGCCGCTGCAGTCTCCAACAGCCGGAGCAGCAGAAACCAATTTAGTTGCAAAAGTCTACCGAGGGGCGTCATAGCCCAGTAGACGGATACAGTACCATGACCCAACAGCCAACAGCCGGCCAGTAACTCAGCAGCCACAGTCTCACAAACCTGGCAGCAAAAAGATGCCAGCACCTAGCAGTACTGCACTTACGCAGATACACTCTACAATTCAGGGCCTCCAGAGAGTAACCACAGTATCAGCATAAGACAGGTTAAACCCTGCACACCAAATGAGCCTACAACCTCATCAAACTTCCTCAACATAAAGCAGACTTGGTCCACAACCCAGTCAGACAAGGCCAGCATTACAACACGGGCCAGCAGATCCCCAAAACATACGAACCAGGATCAAAACCCCAAAACAAGCTTCACCAATCCGCCAATTCAGAAGCAGCAGTGTATCAGCGCACTGATATGGCCTTCAGGGGCAGCAAGTAGCCGAACACAGCACCTGTCAGCAGCCAGTCCGCAGAATCCTCAAACGGATGGGGCATTAAAGCCAATCGGCCCAGCACGAGAGCCACCCAGTAGGGAGCAGTTCAGAGGTAGCAGCTACATAAATCGACCAGTAAGCACAATCCCAAAAAAGATAAACAACAGGTTCTGCACCTGCTGCAGCATTTATCAGGAATGAGGTCGCCGGGCTTTCTTGGAAGCAGATTTACGCCGTCGGCGTTCAGCAACCACTCGTTCCCACCCATTTATAGCCTGCGTAGCAAAAAGCTCATCCTCATAACGTTGGCGATCATCATTACATGCATAATCCACATCACCAGCAACTGGATTCACAAAGGACTTTTTTTTTGGTAAGTAAGAATTTTGGATTAATGGGAGAAAAAAAATTGCAAACTAAATGTTTTAACTCCAAGTATTGTACTTAGGGGTAAAACATAAAGTGCTAGGGCATGCCCCGAGCAACTGGTACATCAAAAGAAAAAAACATTAAGAACTACCACATAAGCAGAAAAATTTTCACACTAGCAAGATCGTTGTAATCTACGCCTAAAACAACGAAATCGACACAGCAATCCATCTTGGATCTTCATCAGTATAGGAGCGTATTCCACTGACCGGACAGCAAGTCACCATGAGAGAGCAAGCATAACAGCACCTTCATTTGCATCGGAGCAAACAAAAGCAGCCGCACGCACCCAGGAGGATAATCAGCACATCAGCCATACTCAAGGCCAACTGCAGTAGAAATTGTGCATCCCAGTAGGAAATGTCAAGAAAACAGAAAACATGCAGATCAGCAACATCCGTTGCAATCTAAACCAGCAAACACCAGCAACCTCCGGACAGCAGAAGATATCCAACAGGAGGAGGCAACACGTAGCATCCGGCAAGGCAGCCAACCGACACCTATGAACCAGCCACATCGACACAGCTCATCAGGACAAATCCGGCCCAGCACCTCCAGTTGCTAACCGGCACAATTCTCAAACACACAGCAAGCCCAACCCCGGAAGATGAAGCGATGCTACATCAGCAAGACCAGCATCAGCCATGAACAGTCTCAGCAAAGTTCAGTAGAAAAGAACCAGCCAAAGAGAAATCATAGTCCGGGACCCATCAGCAACCCATGCAATCTCAGCATCTCTCCAGGCAACAAATCAGGCCCAACTAGTTATCAACCTAACCCAACCACCGAGAGCCAATATCAGCTTCCAGCACATCGACCAACCAGGGGATGAGACAACCAGCTCGGCATCAGTAAATCCCAGCATTTGCAGGACAAAACAAACCCAAACTAAAAGAGCCACCCGCAATCAGAAAAAGACCTCAGACCAGCATGTAGCATCATGGCCCGACTTTACAAAACCAGCAACTCAGACCCAACATCGCTTAAGCAGAGAAATTATGAAAGCAAAACATAAATACAAAGAGCAGGTACAGGCCAGCTACAGCCATCAAGAATAACCCAAGTACAGTGAACAGGTGTGGCCTTATTGGTATAATTTGTTGTATCGTTTTGCTCGGGGTATGCCCTAGCTTATTGTGTTTTATTTCCTAGTCAAAATACTTGGAGATAAAACATAGATTTTGTAAATTTTTCTCCCTATAATCCAAAATACTTACTTACCAAAAAAAAAAAACAGTGAACAGGTGTGAAGTCAACAGCATCAGTCTCAAGGCCACAATCAGTCAGAATGACGCAGGGCAGCAGCATTTCACACCAAAATTCCACAACAGTTCCAACTCAGAGAACCAAACAGAAAGACAGCGAGATTTAAATCATCTTCAACAGAAACGGCTACAGATAGTATAAAACAGATCTGCATCTCAGTTAATCCACAACTTGTAAAATTACAAAACTGACAGCCGGCAGAAACTAAGCCAGCAAAACCAGCAATCCCCGGACAGCAGAACCAGGAGCAATTGCACAACCCCAGCCCAAACAGTTTAGAGCAAGAGTTAATACAATGCTGCATCGATTCCAGCAGGACCGAGAGCTACCCGAGAGTTTCCAATGCCCCCAACCAACAAATGGCTCCAGCAGCAACCATTTGCCTTCGTGATTAACACCAGGCTTCAGAAAACTGCAAATAGCATTCCAGATCAATCCAGAGTTCACCCGTCAGCATTTGGCAATTTCATCGTTCTTTAGCAACATACCACCACAGGACTGCAAGGATGCTTATGGCTAAAGCCGCGGCATCTCTGGCATGAAGATGGCAGCAGGTAAATCCGAACAACACCAGCACCATTCTCAGTCCCAACCCTCCACAGAGAGAATGCTAAAAATACAGCACCGTGTTGGCATCACCATAGCAAAAAAACTAAGAACAGCCTCATGCACTTCAATCTCACACCAGTATAGCAATAGCCAACTGAAGCTGCTCAGCAGGTCAGGTTCTTCTCAAGCCAGCAGGAACATCATTCACCACCATTCGCAAACCCAGTTTCCCCACAGCAGGCCAACTAACAGGATCACATAGTTAGCAACCACAGTATAATCTGTCAGAGGTAGCACATCCAAAACACAGGGTCTCATCCAATGGAGAGTCAACAACATCGGCTGCTACATCATTAACAAACGAAGAGAGGACTGCATCAGGAGCAGAGCTGAGTGCATATAACCCAGTCCAGAAGCTCAACCCAATTTCCACACCATCAGAAGCATGCAAAACCATCTACCACCACTTCATGTACGAAGAGCACTCCAGCACACCATGTCAAACTCAAGAAAACAGGACCAACACCCACCACAAAGTAACAGAATTGACAATTGGGGGAACACTATACACCAGCAAGAAAAAACGTACGCCATCAGCAACAACCCATCAACAACATATGTTCAACCCATCACAAGAACCGGCCAAAGTCCACCCTGTAGAAGGAAAAGGCCGACGGCTCCAGGACCCATGGACAAGCAAAAAAGTAGCCTGCTAAAACAGAAACAACCAGAGCACCTATAGCAGAAAAACCAAGACCTTTTTTTTTTTTTTTGAAAGGCATAGGGACCCCTTTTTTTTCCTTTTTTTTTTCTTCTTGTTTTTTTTTAAATAAGTACAACCAAGGCATCCAAGGAGGGAACGAAAACCAAATAAATCAAACCTCATCAAGGAAGGTAGCAACCAGAGGGTTCAAAATCAACAGGAAGAGCGACGAGGATCCAAACCCGGCAAAGCACCATCAGAAAGCCACCACGGTGCAGGGCCTCCAACAGCACAACCCACAGGGGCAAAAAGGGGCCAGCAGCCTCAAAAGCAGCGAAGAGAAAACCCCCCCACCTTTTTTTTTTTATAAGTTCCATCGCCTAACCAGCAAGCGGTTAGGGCAACCATCAGCAGGCAAGGAGGCCTTTAGTTTGTCTCGAACAACGTTTGAAATCTGGGAGCATATCTGGGAGGCATCCTGATGGAGGATTTCTTGAAAATGCGATTGTTACGTTCTCTCCAAATATAATAAACAGTGGCCGCTAGAGAGAGACGCTTGGAAAGGGCGATGAGATTCTTACCTTTCCACATGTGTGCAGCTCAATTAACATTATGGGACCAGATGGGGTATGGCCACTGAATGCCAGCAATCCGTTGGATAGAGGTCCACACGGAGGAGGAGAATGGGCAAGAGAAAAAAAGATGGTCATGGTTTTCAGACCAGCATCTGCTCCCATTTGTAACCTCCTTACAGTTGCTGATGGTGGCTGGCCTACTGCTGGAATGGTTGTTGAATCCTCCTTGAGGTGCTGGTCTGAACAGTTTTTGGTCTGCTGTTGGTGGTAGCCCGGAGTGGTTGGTCTCTGCTGCCATCTCTGATCTACCATCCAGTATCAGTGGTCTAAATAACCAATGTTGCAGCTGCTATATGGCTTTGTGAAGTTTGTCCAACATTTAAGCCAGATGGGAGGTGATGATCATGTGTTGGCCGATTTTGCTGGAGACCTTGATGGTGTGCAATCGGCATACATTGACATATATGCTGGTCTGATCTTATCCCACTTGCGTGTGCACCTCTGGTTGCTTGTTGGTGGCGGCAATCTAGGTGTAGGGACCTGGGGTGGCAGTTTTGCCCCCCTTTGGAAGCTCTTTTTTCTGGGTTTACCTGCTGTGAGAGCTGTTGATAAGCCCGTGGTTAATGCTGATGGTCTGCTGGTAGAATTTGGCAACTGTTAGTTGTCTATGTGTTGAGGAATTTTGGTTTGGCATACCTGCTGCAATGAGGCTTGTAGTTAGCCTGTACTGCCGGTTCTGGTTTGCTGCTGAGCCTGCTTTGTGGATTTTTGGGTACTACTGGTTTACCTCTTGGGATACATTTTGGATTTAGGCTGAATGCTGCACCTGGTTTTCAGTGTTGCTGGTAGTGTTGGAATGGCCTCGACAGTCATGTTGCTGCTGTTCTATTTGCGGTCCTGCCTGGTGGAGGGCTGTTGATGTAGTACAGCGACCATGATGTGGTTCTGGGATGAAGTTGATTGCCTCAGTGGGCGACCCAGCCTGTTTGCTTAGCTGCTGGTTGACGCTGGATATGGAAAATTGATGCTGTTGTTTGTTCCTTGCTGGTGCAGTTTTGCCTGATGGTTGGTGCTGCATTCGGATGCTATCCTGCTGCTGGCAGTGGTGAAGTGTGGCCTTTTGATGCAGGATGGTTGACGGTTGGAGCTGGCTGATTTATGATGCCAGTCTCGGGATCGGATGCTGGAATGCGGGTGGTGCGCTGGAAGACAGCTGATGTCGGTTCCTTGGATGGAGGCTGGATTTCTGATGCTGGAGCAGTACAGAGTATCCTGTAATTACTCTTGGCTGATGTATCAGTCGATCTATGTGGTTTCTTGAACCTGAAGTGGTGTTTGCTGCTGATGGGTTTAGTGGGTTGGACCCGCTGTTTTTTGTGATGTAATATGTTTCATTTACTATAGGTTTCGTAGAATGTTGGCTTCCTAAAGGTCTGCTATGTACTCCCGTATGTACTTATCGCTCGGGGTATGCCCTAGCGGGTTATGTTTTACTCCCAAGTTAAAATACTTGGAGTTAAAACATCGAATTTATAATTTTTTCTCCCATCAATCCAAAATAAAGGAGGTAGGCAGACTTAGACAAAAAGACACCATTAGGGCTGCCAGCCCATTTCAAAGAGTCCTTTTGCTCATTGTTGGGCAGATAATGGGGCATGTTTGTGGCGAGACTAGAAACCTCCTGATCAAAAGGATTAGGCCAGGCCCATTGGTCATCTCTGATTATCTGAGAAACCTTGCCGTCCCAGGATAAACCAGTGACCGTACGGATGCGATCCGTGCAAACCCTACTGAGCGGGCCATCAGGGTGCCAATTGTCATGCCAAATAAAGGAGTCAACGCCATCACCAATGATCTTAATAGTATGTGAGCACATGAACGAACGAAGTTTCATGATCTTCCTCCGACTCCAAGGGGCAGAATCAGGGACTTTGAGGGTCCAGATGCACCGGTCCTTGATTCTAGTCTTGTGGATCCATGAAGACCAAGCCGATTCTTTTTTTTTTTTGGTAAGTAAGTATTTTGGATTATAGGGAGAATAAAAATTACAAAATCCATGTTTTTACTCCAAGTATTTTGACTTGGAGTCAAAACATAAACCGCTAGGGCATACCCCGAGCAACAAATACATCAGAAAATACAAAACATTCCTCTAGGAGGACAAACGTTCAACAAAATCAATATAGTATGAAACCTGTCTAATATATGGAAACCTCTAGGGCACATCAGGAGCTCACCCCTTCACCAATAAGGGATCAGCTATAATACAGCATCCTCTAGCCACCCAGAGCTGGAATCAGCAGTGTCAGCAACATCACTCTACACCAGACTGCACCAACTACATCCGCCAACAACATCGGCTAAACACAATCATTGACAGACAACCAACAGCGAGGATGCAGCACACCAGCAACAGCATGCCACCGAAAAGAATTCTCCCTGTGAATATCATCCAGTTGCAGCCCGAGTTTATACAGCAGCTTCAGCAATGGCAGCTTCAGCAGCTCTACTTCACCCAAAAGCAGTGAATCATGTTGCCAGCAACCAGCAATTCTGCATCTTCACATAACCATCAACCTCAGAAGCAGCATCACTCTGGCATCAGCAGGGACCAAATCAGCAGTCACTGCAATTTCAGCAAGGCAAAAGGAATACCACTCCAGACAGAAAGATGGGCTCCAGCAGTGGGTGTCTTCACTAACAGCTCAACAGGAGTACAAATGAGCCCACTCCCAACCAACCGAAACCGTCACCCAGGCCTTGCATCAGCACCATAAGCCGGTACCACATTCCAGAGAGCCCTTTCGGTCCTAGCAATAGGAACACCTGCAAAGACCAAGCTGCCGAATCAACAGAAATTGATGCTTCAGGCAAATGCAGATCAGCCACACCGCATCATCCGATTTAACTGCATCAGCAGCAGCAAATACATATTGCATCCCAGTCCAGGATACAAGTTCACAGAGCTCTAATATGGATTTCCACAAGCAGCAGGGCTCTAATCAAATATGCAAAGTCCACCATCAACGGTTCCATAAGCAACCGCAAGATCCTTGGTATACAGATGCGAACCGAGCCTCAAAAGAGGGCAGGGGTGATAAAACCAGCTTCAAGTTCAGCATCATACAAGCATTAGCTGGGTTCATAGAAACGGCACAGGATTACTCCAGCTGCAACAGGTCCAGCAGAATGAGCTTCAGCCAATGCAACAATCCATCATCATAAGCGAAGGAGGGAGCTAACAGAAATTTTGGAGGCCCACCACAAGGCCATCTAGGTCGTTGAAATGATCTGATGGAAAGACTGGATTCCATTTCAGCAAAACTTTAAGAGAATCTAATAGGAGCAACTTCCTATCAGAAGATAATGAGACTATGTGGGGCTTAGAGGAAGTGGCACACACTAATAAACGGAGGCCTTCAAAATAAGTACTCGGGGGACACTTCATATATTCCTCCGCCAATGGGAAAGAAGAACTGAAGATATTCTTTGTGTCTTCGGACACATCAGACCCACATGAATCAATGAAATCGAACAAAACACCTCGTTGGACCTTGGAGATGGATTTGAAGAAGGATTGAGAATCATTCTCTCCAAGTAAGCATCGGAGGGCATAATGCATAGGGTCATTGGCTATAACCCCAGCAGTCCATTCCTCAGAAGACTGAGAATTAACCTCATCATTCTCATCTGCCTGGTTTTCATGGGCAATAAAACCAGATACCTCAACAGGGGACTCAATAGGGACAATTGAATTTGAAGGGGGATAAACAGAATCCACTACTAAGTCAGGATAGCTACCTAATGGGCAAGACTGGTCTTTCAGCTGAACATGAAGAGGCAGATCAGGACCATCAGGACCAGAAGGAGAAACAGGGGAAGGGGTCCCCCCCCAAATCATTGGCAGGAGACTTCTCGACCACATTGTATCCAGAACTCAAAAATGTAACAACATCCGCACAGGACGAAGGCTTAGGACACCAAACAGCATTCATCTTGGGAGGCTTACCAGCCATGGGACTTGGTTTCTTAGCCTTACAATTGACGTCCACATGGCCACGCAGAAGGCACGAACCACATTTAGTCGGCTTCCAAGAATATTCTACCTCCACCATTACAATGGAATTTGATGATTGCAGATTAATTGTAGGGGGCAGAGCTGCATCCGCAGCAACCTCAATACAGATCCGGGCTACATCTAGCCTCTCCATTTTAGCTGTACTGGGACAAAGGAGAAGTGGCTTACCAATTGAACTTGCAATCCAACCCAGTCCCAGTGGAGACCAAAATTCAACCGGCACATTGAAGAGCTTGATCCAAATAGGGAAAGAATCGTGCAAATCCTTGACCAATTTCATGCCAGGAATAAAACGTTTTAGATAAAGTGCTTTACCTACGAGCATCCAAGGCTCAGCCCTCAGACATAGCTCCATATTAGTCGACGAAGAAAACCGAAAGAAGAAAAAACCTTCTCCATTGGACGCGACGTGCTCAAGTCCAAATCGAGACCATAGCCGGTGGGCAATGGTGGAAATCGCCCTAAAATGGGGAGGAGAGTCGAAGAAGTATCCCACTAAGGATGAACCCCAAATACGACTGCCTTCAGCAACAACCTCAGGGGGGGAGAAATACAGGTAGTGTCGCCGACCCCATCCAGCGGAGGGAAATATTTCAGAGTAGGGGATGGGGAGCACTTGCCATTACGGACAATATCTGCCCAGGAAGAGCTGTTCTCTCGCGACAGAATCACGGGACTAGACACACCGTTCTTAGCAGGAGAGGACGGAGAACCAAGAGAGGAGGCATCAGTTTTAAGGAGGGAAACCGATGCGGACATCGCTTTCTGGGGGGAGCCAGGAGGAGGACCCAGGAGACCGGCCATGGCCGGCTCCTACGTCGCCTGAGCCGAGGAGAACACCGGAGGAAATCCCCAAAGAAAACCGAACGAATTCAAAATTCTAGAGAGAAGAGAGAGTTTCTCAAGACCAAGCCGATTCAGGGTCTTTAGACATGATACGCCAAAAAAGCTTACAGATGAGGGCTTTATTTTGTGCCTGCAAGATTCACAAAGGACTTAGCAGGACCAAATCCACTACCAGATTCCATGGTAACAGCCGCTAAAGGCTCAGAATTCACACCCGAGCATCCAGTAATAGGGATCGGTCTATGATTAGATCGATTAGCAAGCTCAGCTAGATCCACAGGACCATCTACAGATGGATCCTTAAGGCATTTTTCGGGAGAAGAAGCAACCTGGGTGTATTTACGAACGATCCGTGCAATAGACTCCGGAGTAGAATCATCAACCCCAGGAGTTAGGCAATTCACAAGAGCCAAATCTCTTGCAGGAAGCCCTTCAACCTGTTTAATGGACTCCAGGTTACAATGCTCCTGTTCGGAAGTGGACAAGGAGGGAGTGGACAAGGAGGGATGATGAGCCCCCCTACAAGAATCATGCATATAAATAGTTGGAACCCCAACTAGAGACCTATCTGGATTCAAAGAGCAAGAGTCAGTAGCTTCATATGGAACCCCAACATCAACAACAAGTCCCGCTTTGGGTCCCAAAATAGCGACTGCCCCTTCCACACCTAACCCATATGAAAACCCAAAGGCTGGGGCCGAAACAGGCAGGGAGTTTTGTGACAACACCAAATCAACAGCATCCACCATTTGGTGGCCATCATCATCAGGGAGGGGGTCACAACTCACAGCTGAAGCCTCCTCACAGCTCTCCCCATGATCACCAGCATCATGAACAAGCTCTGAACTCTGCACATCCGAGTTTGCAAGCGGCCAAGGACGGGGGCCAGCAACAGGATCGTTCACAAACGAGGCAGCCACATCCGGCGATTGGTGATCAGTGAGACAACCAGCATTAGAAGGCGTATCATCACAAGCCTCCATAGTAAGGTCCATTTGCATCTGAGAATCCGAACCACAATTCCCAATAGGAAGAGCCTCGGCTAGAGGCCCATCTGTCTGATCTAGATCGCGAGGCCTAGCAGGGGAGCACTCAGCAAAGGCAGCCAGAGCAGGAGCAAAATCAGTAAATTGGGAAGGCAGCGAAGATACAAGCCCAGTGTCAGAGCCTTCATCAATGGCAGAACAGCAAGTCTGCAGACCCATATCTTCCATACCACGAACAGAAGAGGATTCAACCTCTCTACCTGGCCCCGTAGCAGGAAATGCAGGTTCAACACATTCCGCAGACAAATCCTGAACAGAGGGGGGTTTGATGGGTAGTGCTTCAGCCCCAGCAGCAACAGGAACCGGGGCCTTAGGCATGGCTGCAGGCCTCTTCAATCTGCTTGGAAACCTGTTAAAATTCGGCTTAGAGTGATAAGCAATATCAACCTCAACCACCCTGGACGAGCAGCAGCAACCGACAGAAGCCTAATTTTTGCTGGTCGAGGGTCACCCTTTTTCAACTCAACACAAACTCTTGCCACATGCACCCGATGCATAGAGGCAGTATGTGGATCACACAGGATTGGTTTACCAATCCTACTAGCTTTTTTTTTTTTGGTAAGCAAGTATTTTGG
Organism: Nepenthes gracilis; assembly: GCA_033239525.1. NCBI lineage: Eukaryota > Viridiplantae > Streptophyta > Magnoliopsida > Caryophyllales > Nepenthaceae > Nepenthes > Nepenthes gracilis. The sequence goes on from BSYO01000012.1 coordinate 11,587,569, forward strand.
ATTAAAGGGAGAAAAAATTACAAATTTGATATTTTATCGCCAAGTAATTTGACTTGGGGATAAAACATAATCGGCTGGGGCATACCCCGAGCAACAAGTACATCCAAAGGTACAAAACAGCCTCTAGAAGGTGGATTGGGCTTAGAATTCTGCCGGAGCGCTCCTCTACTGTTCATCCTCTCGCTGCGAATTTGAAATCCGATTAACCCCGGCCTCTTTCTTACTCGCCGGCACCCATGGCGCCGGTTGCCACCCACCCATCTCGACTCCCTGAATCGACTCCCTCTTCTCCTTCTCTTGAACATCCACGCAGCGATTCGCCTCCATCCTCTCCCACCTTTCCTCGACTGGCTACCCCGTGGCCGCTGAATTTTTTGTCCTCGGCCACCTCTTCCCTCTCCTCTCCATCTCCATCCGACCTCTCTTCCCCCTCTCCGCCTGCCGTCATCCGTCTTAGCCCTCCGAAATGCCGTCCTGTCTCTGGTTTTAGTATTCTGCTCCAGAATCCCATTTTCCTATTCGGCCTGCTTCTACCGTTCCGGATGTCGAGGGGTGCTTTCTTCACCCGACGCCTTCCCCACCTGTCTTGGGCTCTCCTGACGGGGCTTTCCTTGCCTCGGTAAGGAAGGACGCCCTTTCTGCCAAATCTCATGTGGTGGGTTCCTCCCGAGCCGAAAAATCTTCCTCTGGAGACCCGGTTTTGTCAGTCGGTTGTGGTGGGTCGCCGTGCTGCTGTGACCGCTCCAGTTGCCCTGCCGGGCCTCTTTCCATGTCGGCCGAACCTCCTTCAGGGATGCCATTTTCTGAATTTGATAAAGGAAGCATTTTGGAGTTTGATCACAAACCTCTTCTTCCGGTTTCTGACCAGACATCCCCATCCGATGCTGAACTTTGCCTTGCTCCCAGGATGCCTGCTGTGCCCACCCAGTGTCATGGAGTCCATGAGACAATCTGGATACGGCTCTGTCTCTCCAGTGCATGTGGGTTCTGGCACGTCTGGCGCCTCTTGGTCGTCGGTTGTTGAAAAGCGGGCCGAAGGAGGTAAGTCCACGATTAAATTTTTCCCTCCTACCCCCTCCGATATGGCTAATCGAATTTTGTCCCCCCCCGAAGTAATCCAACAGAGTGAGGACCTGTGGGGCTCCACTCTCGTGGGATATTTCGACAGTAATCCGGTGCATTTTAATGCTGTTAATAACATAACTAGGAAAATTTGGAGAAGGTTCGAGCTACAATATGTAGCTGGGAACGAGTCGGGTTTCTTTTGTTCCGTTTCTCCTCAAACGCAATGCTCGAGAACTGTTTTAAAAGTAGCCCTTGGTCAATTGCTGGCCATACCATTTTCCTTAAGAGATGGAAGTCGGGGATGGTTTTATCCCGTGAGGAGCATAAATCATTCCCAGTTTGGATCACTATGTCTGGGATCCCGGTGGAGTATTGGACCCCTTTTGGTTTATGCTGGATAGCGAGTGCTGTTGGGAAACCCATTCGGCTTGACCCGGTCACGGAGAAATTAGAGCGTTTGGGATTTGCTAGAGTTTGTATTGAAATGGGGACCGAAGCCCCCTGACCGGATTCGGTAAAGATCCGCACAAATTGCTCTGGCGACCACTCGGATGAAAATGTTAGGGAGATTAATATAGAGTACCAACATAAGTTGGCGCGTAAGGTGGTCCCCATGAAGACTGGAAGTAAAGGTCCGCAAATAAAAAAAGCATGGGTCCCTAAGAAGGCGGACCAGGTTAAAGCTCATCCCAAAGTGTCCCCCAGAAAAAAAGATGACATACACCTGGGTAGTTCTAATCAGAAGGATGTTCCTCATGACAATCCATTCAGTGTCCTCCAGGAGCCTCTCCTCGAGGACCCCACGGAGTGCGGAGTCCTCATACCGCAGAACCATCGGACAGAGGCTTCCTCGGACCACTCTCATAGTGGCTACGCCCCTACCCTCCCCCCAGGTAATCAACACGTCCATCCACCTTGCGGCCCTGAGGTGGGGAGATCTCATGTTGGGGTTGAGCCCCAGTCTAGGTCATCCCCGACCCCCGGTCCGGTTAGGCCACACGTTGGATCCGAAAGCGGCAATGTTGAGGATCCGGCCTGTGACCTTGTTGCCCAGCGACCGGTGAGGAACAATAGCCATGTGGATGATTCAGGCCAATCATCTTTTGAGAGCCCACACGATCCTCGGAGTCCGGGCCCTGCTTCGGACGGATATGACTCCATTGACATTGAATTGGTGCCTAAGAGTAGGAGTCGAAAATCATCTAAGAGGAAGAAAAAAGTTCAGGGGCCTAAAAAGAAGAACCCCCTTACGCCGGTTTCTAATGGTTAAATAGCATGCTGGAATGTGAGAGGACTCAATGGGGTTGTGAAAGCCCATGAAGTCCGCAATCTCATATGGACTCATGCTTGTTCCATTATCGGCCTGGTTGAAACTAAAGTTGTCGAGAATAACGCGGCCTCTATTTCAGATAGGATTATTTCTCAATGGACGTGGTCCATGAACTATTCCACCTCCTCTGCTGGGAGAATTTGGGTTGGATGGGACCCCAAGAAGGTGGATGTTAAAGTTATCTCCAAGGACGACCAGGTTATCCATACCGATGTGTCTTTCCTTAAAGACAACGTTCATTGCCTCCTATCCTTTGTGTACGGTGCAAACTTAGAGGTTACAAGAAAATCCCTTTGGCAAAGCCTTAGGAGGCATTCGGGCCTCTCGAGTGTTATTCCTTGGGCTGTCCTGGGCGATTTTAATGCTTGTTCGCTCGCGACTGAGGCCCTTGGAGGATCTTGGCACTATAAGAGTTCCACTAACATCAATGAATGCTTTAGAGACTGTGACATTGAAGATGTTAGTCATGAATGTCAGTTTTTCACCTGGAATGATGGTCGTGAACATACTACTCGTATCTTCAGGAAACTAGATAGAGTCGTCGCGAACGGTCCTTGGTTCGATCTTTTTAGAAGATCTAAAGCAGTTTTCCCTCCAGCCAGGTTATCTGATCACTCCCCATGGATTCTTCTTCCTGCTGGGTGGATTGACCGTAAACGTGGGATGTTTCGGTTTAATAATTTTCTCACCAAGTCCCCAAATTTCCTTCCTCTGGTCAAGGAAGCGTGGGAATCTGAGAGTGCGGGTACCCTAATGTTCAAGTTGGTGTCATCTCTCAAAAAGGTGAAGAATGCTCTCAAAAATCTTAACGGTCAGAATGGTGATGTTCATGAAGAGGTTTTACGTACTCGAAAGTGCCTGGAAGATGTCCAATCTTCGACCATCCCTCACACAGGGAACTGTGACATTGAACGTCAGTGCAAGGTTGCTTATTATTCTACAATGGCTAAAGAGGCTGATTTCCTCCGCCAAAAAGCCAAGATCAAATGGATCAAAGAGGGTGATCAATGCACCAAATTCTTTTTCAAGACTGTTAGTGGGAACAACAATCGGAACAGGATTATTTCCCTCCTTGATGAGTCAGGTAATCCTTCTAAATGACCGGAGGAGATAAATGAACTAATTGAAGGCCATTTCAAAAATGCTCTGGGATCTGGTCGATCCCATGGGACGGCGAAGACAAATCGGCTTCATCCTTACATTCTTAATTCTGTCCCGGACTCTCAAATTGGGCCCCTTGTTAGGCCGGTTAGTGATGAGGAAATCCGCTCTGCGATTTTCTCCATAGGTGATGACAGAGCCCCTGGTCCTGATGGTTTTACATCGAAATTCTTTAAGGACTCTTGGGAGATAACTGGTCAAACTGTTTCTGAAGTAATCCATGATTTTTTAATCATGGAAAGCTCCTTAAACAGTTGAACACCACTCTGATCAGCCTTATTCCTGAGGTTCAGTCCCCGCGATTGGTTTCTGACTTCCGCCCTATCTCCTGTTGCAATGTTATTTACAAAGTCATATCCAAAATTCTTGCTAACAGAATCAAGGCCACTCTTCCCTACCTGGTAGACAAATGCCAAACTGCCTTTGTGGCGGGGCGGCAGATTAGTGATAATATCCTTCTAGCTCAAGAGCTCTTGCATAAGTATCACCTTAGATCAGATCCACCTAGATGTACTATGAAGGTTGATCTTATGAAAGTGTATGACTCTATCTATTGGGATTTCATTATCAATACTCTGACCCTCATGAAGTTTCCCCCACAAATGGTAAATTAGATCTGCCAATGCATCACTACTCCGATGTACTCACTCAACATCAATGGGGAAGTTGTTGGATTCTTCAATGGTGGTAAAGGTCTTTGCCAAGGGGATCCGCTTTCTCCCTATTTATTTGTCCTTGTAATGGAGGTTCTTAATGGCATTATTGAGGTCAAGGCAAGGAGGGATAATCAGTTTAAATTTCACTGGAAATGCATCGAAACACAGATTGTTATGCTTGCCTTTGCTGATGACCTACTCCTCTTCTCCCAGGCAGATACCCAGTCTACCCAGATCCTCCAAGATTGCCTTGACGAATTTCATGTTATCTCTGGCCTATCTGCTAATCCGAAGAAAAGTGAAATCTTCATCTGCTCTAAGGACGCTTCACTTCATCATGATATTGCTGCTATCATGGGTTTTAAAATGGGCAAACTCCCAATAAGATACCTGGGGGTCCCATTGATCACCTCTAGGCTATCGGTTTCTGATTGAAAATCTCTCACTGACAGAATCATGAAGAGGACTACATCTTGGAAATGTAGATGGCTCTCCTTCGGTGGGCGATTGCAACTCGTTGCTTCCATTCTCTCTTCTATCCACCTCTATTGGGCATCTCTTTTTATTTTGCCCAAAACCATCCTTAAAGCAATTTTTTTTTTTTTTGGTAAGTAAGAATTTTGGATTAATGGGAGAAAAAATAGTACAAAAAAAAATATGTTTATCTCCAAGCATTTTGGCTTGAAGATAAAACATAATACGCTAGGGCATACCCCGAGCGGACGATACATTTGAATATACAAACAAGCATCTAGGAGGACAACTTAAATCGAAAACGACAAAATATGACAATTCCATCGTAAACAAGCTTGAACAAAGCCAACATATGGCAAGACAGCACCTTCGGCTAGTGAAAAAAAAAAGTTTCCTTAAAGCAATTGAGTGCATTCTTCGCCGTTTCCTTTGGAATGGTGCTTCCGAAGGCAGAGTTTGTGCTAAAGTTGCATGGCATGATATCTGCTACCCCAAGTCGGAAGGTGGGCTGGGTATTAAGAGCCTGCTGGATCAAAACAAGGCTCTCAATTGCAAGCTTCTTTGGCGCCTCCTAACTAAAGACCCGAATTCGGCCTGGTCTTCATGGATTTATAAGAACAGAATCAAAGATCGGTGCATTTGGACCCTGAAAATCCCGGCAGCTGCCCCTTGGAGCTGGCGCAAGATTATGAAACTGAGGTCTTTCATGCGTGCCTACTCTGTTAAGGATATAGGGGATGGTTCTGATACCTTCCTCTGGCACGATAACTGGCACCCCCTAGGTCCCCTGAGTGAGGTTAGTACTGATCGTACCCGCCTTGTTTCGGGATTAAATTGGGATGTTAAAGTTGATGCTATAATCAGGAATAATAAATGGTCTTGGCCTAACCCTTTTGACACTGAGGTGTCCCACCTTGCAATGAACATGCCAGTAAATCCTCCCCGCAGCAATCAAAAAGACTCTTTGAGGTGGATTGGAAATGTCAAGGGTATCTTCACGACTAAGTCTGCTTACCGTCTCATCCATCCTCCCAAACCCAAATTATCCCTTCCCACGCCTTTACCCTCTGGCTTGCTGTTAAGAATAGATTGAATACTCTCGATCGCCTCCATTTTATCCCAAACCTGGCTCCTCAATGCACTCTCTACAATACAGAAAATGAAGACCTTGGTCATCTTTTCTTTTCTTGCCACTTCTCCAGTGCTTTATGGGATCTTGTTTGCAGACTTTTTTTTGTTTTTGGTAAGTAAGTATTTTGGATTTATGGGAGAAAAAAAATTACACAACCTATGCATTAAATCCAAGTAATTTGACTTGGAGATAATGCATAATATGCTAGGGCATTCCCCGAGCAGTTCGTACATCAAAAGAAGCACCCAACCTAGGGGTCCTCCATGATAACAAAGTTTAACAAAACTAACAAAATATAAAAACAGAATGATACAAATGATCAGCAATCCGAGTTGATCTTTTTTCAATCAACACAATCCAAACCAGGGGAAGCACAAGGACAGGAATAGCTCTCCGCCAAACCATTAGTAGAACCAAGTCCAGCAAGGCTCCAGTAGCAGAGGTCAAACATCCGGGATTCCAACACGTTCAACCATGGGAACTCGCCAGGAAATAGCCTGAATCACTCTAATGGAAGCCCTCGGACAGCGGCATATCGATACGTTCGCAGACAGCAACCCGACCCAAGCTCCACCGGATACACAATTCTCCAAATCAGCAGGAAGACTCCACTTAGGAAGCCTTCACTGGATGGCAGCACCGGTTGAATCTTCAACCATCGCAACATCCTCAAAACAGCTACTCAAAATTCAACCACCGGTTGGATCTTGTTTGCAAACACTTCGGTATCCATTGGCCCCATCCCGATTGGAATTAGAACATATCTTGGGCTGCTTCTATTTGGAAAGGGAAAAACTTTATGGCTGTCTCTAAGAGATTATCTCTGGCCGCCACGGTTTACTTCATATGGAGGGAGCGTAATAACCGAATATTCCAGAAATCTCCCCCCAGGACATTTCCCAAATTTTCTCTTTGGTGGTCAATGTTGTGAGACTCAAACTGCTGACCATCCCGGTACCCGAAAGAGGTGTTTCTAGGTCGGCTCAGATGCAGTGGGGAGTATAAAAAAAAAAAAAGGGGTTTTAGACTTGAGTGGCTGTTGGAGATGTCTCTTGGCCTACCAGATGATCTTTGACGGTTTTAGCCTTTCTCGGGCGCGGAGTTTGAGTTTTTTGACAATTGGTTTGGATGGCTCCGTTGGGGTTTGGCTCCTGGCTGTGGTGTGTTTGATCATCCATATAAAATTGTATTGGGCTCCCCTTTTCTGTCTCCACTCCCCCTCCCCAAAAAAAAAAATAATAAAAAATAATAAAAAAAGAGTGTGGTGTGTGTATATGAATTGTGAGTGTTTTGATTGGAGGTGGATGTGGTGTGCTGTTTTTGCTGTGGTATGATTGTCTGGCTCCTTCGGTATATGCAGTGGTTTCTTGCTTTTTGCTTTTTGGCTGCTGAGGGTGTCAGTGAAAAGATTATTGAGTAGTGTGGCTGCCGTAGATTATTAAGCTCCTCCGTACCATTAGTAGGGTTACCTGACTCATCAAGGAGGAAAATAATCCTATTCCGGTTATTGTTCCCACTAACAGTCTTGAAAAAGAATTTTGTGCATTGGTCACCCTCTTTGATCCATTTGATCTTGGCTTTTTGGCGGAGGAAGTCTGCCTCCTAAGCCATTGCAGAACAATAAGCAGCCTTACAATGTCGTTCCATGCCTCAATTCCTTGTGAGAGGGATGGTTGATTGGACCTCTTCCAGGCATTTTCGAGTACGTACAACCTCTTCATGAACATCTCCGTTTTGGACGTTAAGATTTTTGAGCGCACTTTTCACCTTTTTGAGAGAGGACACCAGCTTAAATATCAGGGTACCAGCACTTTCAGACTCACAGGCTTCCTTGACCAGAGGAAGGAAATTTGGGGAATTTGTGAGAAAGTTATTAAACCGGAACATTCCACGGTTACGGGCAACCCAACCAGCAGGAAGAAGAATGCATGGGGAGTGATCAGATAATCTTGCTGGTGGGAAAACTGCTTTAGATCTTCTAAAAAGATCAAACCAAGGATCGTTCGTGACAACTCTATCTAATTTCCTGAAGATACGAGTAGTGGATTCGCGACCATCGTTCCAAGTGAAAAACTGGCCTTCATGACTGACATCTTCAAGGTCACAGTCTCTAAAGCATTCATTAATGTCAGTGGCACTTTTATAGTGCTAGGATCCTCCCAGGGCCTCAGTCGCCGAGCGAATAACATTAAAGTCTCCCAGGACAACCCAAGGAATATCACTCGAGAGGCCCGAATGCCTCCTAAGGCTTTGCCAAAGGAGTTTTCTAGGACCCTCTAAGTTTGCACCATACACGAAGGACAAGAGGCAATAAGTGTTATCTCCAAGGAAAGACACATCGGTATGGATAACCTAGTCATCCTTGGAAACAACTTTAACATCCACCATCATTGGATCCCGTCCAACCCAGATCCTCCCAACAGAGGAGGTGGAGTAGTTCATGGACCACATCCATTGTGGATTAATCCTATCTGAAATAGAGGCTGCGTTATTCTCTACAACTTTAGTTTCAACCAGGCCAATAATGGAACAAGCGTGAGTCCTGATGAGATTGCGGACTTCATGGGCTTTCACTACCCCATTAAGTCCTCTCACATTCCAGCAAGCTATGTTAATCATTAGAAACCGGCAAAAAGGGGTTTTGCTTTTTAGGCCCCTAGACTTTCCTCGACTTCATAGAAGATTTACGCCTCCTACTCTTAGGCACAAATTCAAGGCCAATGGAGTCATATCCATCCGACGCAGGGCCTGGACTCAATGGATCATGTGGGCACTCAAAGGAGGATTGGCCTGAATCATCCACATGGCCATTATTCATCACCGATCGTGGGACATGAGAGTCGCGGGCCGGGGCCTCAACATTGGAGCATTCAGATCCAACGTGTGGTCTTTCCGTATCGAGGGTAGGGGATGACCTAGACTGAGGCTCAATCCCATCATGAAGTCTCACCTCCTCAAGGCCGATAGATGGATGGCCAAGTTGGTGTTCTGGGGGGATGGAGGGGACGTGTACACTATTAGAGTGGTCCATGGAAGCCTCAGACCGATTATTCGGCGGGATGTAGCCATCGCATGCCAAGGGGGCTTCAAGGAGAAGCTCCTGGAGAACACTGAAAGGATTATCTGATAGAGCATCCTTCTGATTAGAAATTCCTAGGTGTATGACATCAGTCTTTCTGGGAGACACCTTAGAATGGGCCTTTGCATGGACCACCTTCTTAGGGACCCAAGATTTTTTAATTAGAGGGCCTTTACTCCCATTCTTCATGGGGATCTCCTTACGCGCCGGCTTATCTAGGTAAGCAAACTTAATTTCTCTAAGATGGTCATCCGAATGGTCACCACAACCATTAGTGCGGATCATCACCGATTCCGGTCGGGGGGCTTCGGCCCCTATTTCGACACATACTCTAGCAAATCCCAACCGCTCTAATTTTTCCGTGACCGGGTCCATCCCAATGGGTTTCCCAACTGCACTCGCAATCCAGCATAAACCCAGAGGGGTCCAATATTCTACCGGGATCCCAGACATAGTAATCCAAACCGAAAATGATTTATGCTCATCACGGGATAAGACCATCCCCGACTTCCATTCCTTAAGGAAAATAGTATGGCCAGCAATAGACCACGGGCCACTATTAAGGCAATTTTCGAGCATTGCGTTCGAGGGATTTTGTTTGTTGCTCGAAAATTTTGCTGGTGCTGGGACTGGGGCTTTGCTGCAGTGCCTAGTATTTTGCTATTGTTGGATTAAGTTGGGTGGTCTGCTAATTCCGCTGCTGATGGTAGGATCAATGCTGTTGGCATGTTGATCAATGTGGTCCTCCTTTGGGGGTTTGCTGGAACTTACTGGAATGGTTGTCTAGGTGGTGTTACAATCTTCCCGCTGGCAGTAATTGTTGAAGTTTAGAGTCTACTGGCAGCAAATTGGTTGAAGTTTAGATTCTGTTCAGGAATGCAGATGGAAAGCAACTGGGTCTTGTTGGAGATTTTGATGGATTGAGCCACGTGCTGGTTTCTGCTAATGCATTGGCCCGGTTGGTGTGCTGATGTGATCTCAGCTGTTGTTGGGAGCTGAACTTGCTGCTGGTAATTTTGATGGCCAGTGGGAGCCATCGCTGTTGTGGTTGAATCTCTTTTGGCCGTTTTTTGCCCGCTACTCAATCTGGTTTTTGGTGCAGCATGAGGCAGCTGCCAGTTTGCCTATGCTGAGGATCGGCCCGGAGGCACCGCTTGTGGCCAGATGTTGTTTGCGGTTGAAATGCAAGCAGATCCTGCAATGTAGTCGATATAGTGTCGTCTCTTATGTATTTTCATCTTAGCTTTTGAACGATGTTCTCTTTGAGGCTATGTTGGTTTTTTCTGATGTACCGGTGGCTCGGGGTATGCCCTAGCATTTTATGGTTTATTTCCAAGTCCAAATACTTGGAGTAAAACATAACTTTTGTAATTTTTCTCCCGATAATCCAAAATACTTACTTACCAAAAAAAAAAGCATTGCGTTCGAGGAGAATCGAAAGAAAAAGAAGCCCGACTCGTTCCCAGCTACATGTTGTAGCTCGAACCGCCTCCAAATTTTCCTAGTAATGTTATTAACCGCATTGAAATGCAACAGATTACCATTAAAATATCCCACGAGAGTGGAGCCCCACAAGTCCACACTCTGTTGGATTACTTCGGGAGGGGGGGAATTGATGTAAGTTTATGATGACGATGCAGTGACTAGAGAGAGAAACTCTCTCTTCTCTCCTGAAATTCAAATTCGAATTTCCTCCTGCCGTCCGCTCGTCTCTGGCGGCCCCGACGCCGGCCATGGCCGGACTAGTGGGGGCTCCCCTTGTTTCATCCTCGGACCTCGTTTCCCATGGTCTGATTGTCCCTTCTCTCCCTTCTCAGTCTGTGAAGGAGCAGTTCGCTACGAGCGACTTTCCACCTCTCCTCGATAACTCCCTCGCCTCTCCTAATGGCCCTAACGCCGGCTTCTTGTCGCAGATTAAGGGCGTGGACGATGGTGTTGGTATTCGTTCGGCGTCGGTCTCCCCTCTTTGCCCCCCTTTGGTCGGTTCTGCTGCTCTCGGCTGTGGCTCGCCACGATTGGAGGCTAAGGTCATCCGATTCCCTGTGTCGCCTGCGAAGATTATTACTGACAAGGTATCCTCTAATACCTTCTTAAAGCATGCTGAGGTTTTGGGTAGCCCTAAATCTTGGGCACAAGTTGCTTTGGACAATGGGCTCCGTTCATTTACCTCCCTTAAATTCTTTCCTCCTTGTGCTGGGACAGACTCCAATAGCCCGTTATCACCTCCTGATGAGTTTGTGCAGCAGTGCTCCGATTTCTGGGGCGCCACTTTGGTGGGTTTCTTCTCTGAAAAACCGCCCCACCTTTCGGCGGTCACCTCCATTGCTAGAAGAGTTTGGGCTCGGTTTGGTTTGTGCCAGGTTGCTGTAAATGAAAAAGGTTTTTACTTCTTTCAATTTGATTCTGTTTCTCAACTGGAGGGTTGTTTGGCTCATGGCCCCTGGGCTTTCAAGAACTCCCCTATTGTTCTCACGAGATGGCATCCGGGCTTAACTCTAGATCAGGAAGCTCTTACGTATTTCCCTGTTTGGATCTCATTGACAAACGTTCCAATTGAATATTGGACTCCATTGGGCTTAAGTTGGATCGCTAGTAGGATTGGCAAACCAATCCTGTGTGATCCCCATACTGCCATGATGAATCGGGTTCATGTGGCCAGAATTTGTGTTGAGTTGAAAAAGGGTGATCCTCAACCTGAAAAAATCAAGATTCTGTCGGGCACTGCTTCATCTGCCAAGTTGATGGAGGTTAATGTTGCCTATCACTCTGTTCCTAGCAGATTAAAGTCTCGGTCCAGGGCCCCGGTTCCTGCTGTTGATGAGGGTGGGTGTATGTCCATGAAACCCATCCCTGATCAGATTTTGGTTGAATCTGCATCTCCAGATGTGGGGACCTCTGTTAAGGAGGTGGATCCCTCTCCTGTTAGTGGTGTGTTGGCTTTGGATGATGGGGCTTTGGATCTGCAGAAATGTGGTCCTACATATGTTGAATGCTCTGATTGAGGGATGGTATCTTCAATGCCTTCCCTATTAATTGATTCGGCTCCTTATCAGACAACATATGCCTTGAGCTCTGGTTCAGCTGGGAATGTTCCAGAGGATGATGGGGCTCTCTCTGGGCCCACGATTGATGAGCCTGATAATGCTGTCTCCAACACTGACCACTCGGTGGTTGTGGGTGCTCAGTTTGTGATTGATCAAGCTGCCGGCTCTCCTCATCGGCCTGGGGTCGTTGGAGTAGCTATTTCAGATGAGTGTGGCCTAATTCCTGAGGTTGATGGTGCTACTCCGGAGTCTATCGCGCGAATCGCCCACAAATACTCCCTGGCTGAAGTTGTAGATGGTTTATTGAACAAGGCTCCATTTGAACTTCAAGATGTTAGACCGATCCCCTTGTCTGGCTGTCCGGTTAAGGGCTCTGAGGCTTCAGTGGATGAAGCTATGCAGTTCTGTGACTCGGGCTGTAGTTTGGTCCACGCTCTGCCTAAAGTAAATCCTTGTGCTGGAGATCCATTGGCCCATGCCATTCCTTCTTCTTTTGATGTTAATGGTATTCTACAATGCCCTGACATTCACCGGCCATATTGCTCTAAGACTACATGTGTACCAGTGGGAACTTCGTCTGGAAATGTGGCTGCTGTGCAGGGATTGTCGCCTTGCAATCCATGTTTTGTGGATCCTGCAGGACGTGCTAATCGAATTGATCCATCTGTTGACGGTCCTGTGTATCCTGCTGATCGTGCTCTTCGATCTAAACCATGTCCGGCCCATGTTCCTGGTTGCTCGGATGTGAATTCTGATCCTTTAGCGGCTGCTACCAAGGATTCTGGTTGTATAGTTGGCCCTGCTAAGTCCTGTGCGACTGTTGGTGATGTGGATTATATTTATGATGATCGCCAACGTTATGAGGATGAGCAATTTGCTAGGCAAGCTATTAATGGGTGGGAACGAGTGGCTGCTGAACGTCGACGGCGTAAACTGCCTCCAAGAAAGCTCGACGTCCTCATTCCTGAAAATTGCAGCGGTAGGTGTAGTACATGGTTTGTTGGGTCTGTGTTTGCTGGTGTAATGCTGCTGGCCGGTTAATGCAAGATGTAGCTGTGGCTGCGAATTAGAATTGATCTTGTTAGTGGTGTGTATCGTTGGCTGCTAACTGTTTCTGAATTTGCTGTAATGAGCAGCAATTGATGTAGGTGATGCTGTTAAACCCTACTATGCTACTGTTCACTTTGCTCTTGAGGTGAGCTGCTGTCTAGTTTAGGTAGGTTCTGATGGTTGTACATGGAATCCTACCTGCTGTTGCTGAAGGATGCTGCTGCCTAATATGGACTCCTTGCTGTCCATACTGCCTTGCTGCTGGGCCCCAGTTTTGCAACTTTTGGTTGCTGGATCCTCTTATTCTGCTGATTGAGGACGATCGCATTGTGTTGCTGAATAGGCCCTTGGTAGGCTTGAAGATCCCTTGGGATGAATTTTGGACGATGGTGGAAACACGCTTCTTCTGTTGCCTACTCCTGTTCCGGTTCTATACTGCATGCTGTTGCAGTAGCAGTAGCATTGTTTGGCACTGACTTGGTTTTTCTGCTGATGCTGGTGCCTGATGAAGATATTCCATGCAGATGTTTTCAGTTGCTTGGCTTTGAATGAATGGATGTTGGACGCCAGTTTGATGATGAGGCTGGCTGATGACGGTGGAATGACTGAAATTCCTCGTCCTTGCCCGTGCTGATGGAAGCTGAGCTGATGGGTGCCCCTGGAAGGTGAAGCTAATGCTGTTTTTTTTTTGCTGGTACTGTGGCGGTGTTGTGTGTTACTTCGTGGTGCTGAATTTTTGGATCATTTGCTTTGATGATCCACTCGTGGCCTAGGGCCCTGCTGTATGGAGCTTCTGAAGCATAGGCAGGTGTTGGTGCTGTTTCCAGTCTCCTACAGTGGCCGTATGGTCCAAAGCTGTAGTTGCTATGTGGCATTGTGTAGGTGCTGGTATTCTTGATGACAGGGATCCTTTCCTTTGCAGATTTTAGAATGGCTGCTGGGCTGATCCTGGTCAAGCTTTAATTATTGTATACTGGGCAATTGCCAGTGTGACCAGCGCTAAAGCTGATTCCGGTTGCACTGCACGTGCAACCGCAAGATGCGTTGCATTGCACCGTAGGATGCTCATGCAATGTTGCTGAATGTGTGTCTGCTTTTGTGTAATTTCAGATTACATATGTTATTTTTTTGTTGAACGTTGTCCTCTTAGAGGCTATTTTGGTATTATCTGATGTACCGTTTGCTCAGGGTATGCCCTAGCTCTCTATGTTTTAATTCCAAGTCAAAATACCTGGAGTTAAAACATAGCTTTTGTAATTTTTTCTCCCGGTAATCCAAAATACTTACTTACCAAAAAAAAATACTTCGGGAGGGGGGGACAAAATTAGATTAGCCAAATCGGAAGGAGTAGGTGGAAAGAATTTAATCGTGGGCTTACCTCCACTAGCCCGCTTTTCAACAACCGAAGCCCATGAGACGCCAGGCGTGCCGGAGCCCTTTTTGTCTGAAAGGCCAGAGCCAATGTCTGAATTAGTACCAAGGGCATCTTTACACTGGGGGGACGCAGCAGGCAGCCTTGGAGAATGGAGAAGCCTAGAACCGGTAATAGAGTTCTGGTCAGCAGCCAGAAGGTATAGGTTTTGCTCAGCTTCCATAATGCATCCGTTGCCAGAATCAGAAGCCAGAGACCCTGGTCTGATCAAAGCCCCTGGAGGAGGGACAGCCAAATTGGGATGAGGCTCGGCAGGGCATCTTGAATATTCAAAGCAGCATGGGATCCCACTGCATCCATCCGACGGCACCGGGCCTTCATTGGAAGCCCCATCAGCATGGGAGGAACCCACCAGGTGCGATTGCACACGACGGGCGTCCGTCCTTACCGAAGCAAGGAAAGCCCTATCAGGAGCACACGGGACAATCGAGGAAGGCGATGGATGGAGACCGCCCAACTCGACAACGGGAGCGGGAGAATCGGGCCGAATGGAATCAAGGGGGTGGGATGCAGAGAGGGATCCAAAATCTGGTGAGGGACGACGTCTCGGAGGGGGACGGCGGCTGATGGTGTCCACACTGATCTGCTGCTGAGTCCCAATGTAGCAATTCTTGGTTGCTGATCCCTCTTTTGCTACTGCAGTGATGAGCTGCTGTCCTGTCTTCTGCTGATGCTGGTGCCGGCTGATGCTGTGATGCTATACACGTGGGCAAATGCCCTGCTGTATGCTGTTTCTGAAGCATGGGCAGTTGAGTGGAGATGAAGCTGTGTTCAGTTCCCAACAGTAGTCTTTAATGTAGCTGCTGTGTGGCATTGCGCTCTGCTGGCTGGCTCCAGATGGTGTATGCAGTGTTTTTTTTTTGGTAAATAAGTATTTTGGATTAACGGGAGAAAAAAATACAAAAGCTATGTCTTATCTCCAAGTATTTTGACTTGGAAATAAAACATAGAATGTTAGGGCATTCCCCGAGCAAATGGTATATCAGAAAATACCAAAAAACCTCTAAGAGGACACCGTTCAACAGGAAAACAAAATATGTAATATGAATTTACATATTAAATCAACGGACACTAAAGCGTCAAAAGCTACACAAAAGAAGACAATAAATCATCCTCATTGCAACATCACACTAATCTGCCTCAATCAAGAACAGCTTGATTCTGTCGACTGTACCAATCTTCAGCATATTAGATCTGAGCACCTCAGACTCAGCCATCAGCAACTGAACCCCGTAGATCCAACAGGGAGACAGCTCCAAATTCTGATTCGCACACAGCCGGATTGAAGCAAGGCATCCGACAGACCACGACAAAACCACATCAAACAGAAAGCGACAAAAACAGGGCGGCAACAAGAATTTTCCATACCAATGGCCAGTATCAACCAGCCACCAATTAAAGGGCCTGGTTTAAAAGCTGCTCCCAAATGCTTCAGAAACCGCAACCATAAGTGAAGCCCAGCGCAACAAACATGTAGACCAGATTTCAGAAGCCCAGCTTTAGACTCTCATCACCCACCAGCAGCAGCCGAGAGCCTCAAAGGATCGCAGGTCAAGGCAGCCAAAACATCTCACATCTCAGGACCAAAATGCTTCAGCAAGCAGGGTACCACACACCAGATGGGCATCAGCATCATACACCAGCATCTGCTTCCTTAAAGCCAGCAGCCATTTTCTTCAGCATGTGTATCAGCAGCCTGGAACACTGCACCTTCACGATCATCATTCCTACCATCAACATGGTCGTCAGAACTCCATCAGCTCAGCATCATCCACAGGATACCTGGATCAGCAGAAGGGAAAGTGTTGACAACTCCCTCACCTCAGCAATGCCTCATGTGCACCACCAGTATCAAATCAGATGGGCCTGACTGAGTATCCCACTTCTGTGATTCAGCATCTTGCCAAAGCCACATCAGAAACAGTCAAACAGGTCAAACACATGACACTCGTCTGGAAACCAATCAGCTCCCACCAGTACGTGGGCAGCAATTCACGATTAATGCAGAGTGGGAAACAGATACTTCAGTAGCAAAATTAGCAACAAAAGTTACAGCATACGACCTCCCACCGGAAGGAAATTCAAAACAGTGAAAGACCATCTGCTGTCATCCAACCAGCGCCAGCAGATGAAGCCCAGCAGACAGGGCCATCGCCAGACATAGCCAGTTGATAATCATCAGTTCGGCCCAGAGCACACCTTTTTCAGCATACCAGTAAAGACAGCAAACAACGGACCATGTTATCATGAGAGAGCAAGCAGGACGCATCAGCAATTATAGCAGCGAACATTGCACATAGCACGAAACTCAACCAAACAGCAGCACTGAACGGTGAATCATAGCCTCGAGCCAACTAAATCAAACCCCACACTAAATCAAACAACAGCACTGGCAGTACATCCCACAAGCTGGAAAATGCAGTCAAACCCCGCACTAAATCAAACCCCAGCCAACAGCAATGAATTAACACGCCAACCATTCCCGGCATGGCTACAGAAATTGCACTACGAAATGCAGAGACAGCATCTGTTCAGAGAGTTCCAGTAGCATTTCAATATGATCATCCAATCAACAGACCCGAAGCCTTCAGTAGCAGCCATAGACACGCAGATTTACATCAGCATATACATAAGATACAGCAGGCCATGGCAATACTAGAAAGAAAGCCCTGGATCATAAGGTGTTCCTTATAACATCAAACATGCTGGAGACCGAAAACATCAGAATCATCTGAAGATGGCACATAGACAGCAGTAGCTTACCCCACATCACACCACCAAGATCAGGCCGCCTCAGCAGCAGCCACTAAATCTCCTGCTCAGCCACAACAAATTTCAACCGACCGCACCCACACTACTCAGTAATCTGATCTGATCACTGTCAGCAACATCAACCAGCCCACCAGGCTTTCAACAAAACCACACCAGACTCAGCACTTATCCAAGTTAATGAAAAAAGCAATTAAGTCCATGGCACTTGCCACAAATCCGTAACAGCACATTTGAAGCTACAATGGGACAACAAAATACATCATCCACAGGCCACCCCCGGGCAGATCAAACCAACAACAGCAGCATGGAAGCCAGCAACTAGAACCAGGAAATACCACTCCAACGCCACTCATCGGCCAAGCTGTTTCGACAAAGGAACAAGCCCGTCCAAAATGTTTCACCCACAGTCACAAACCCATCAGAACCAGGGACGCCCCTCACAGAAAAACATACGCACACCCCCTCTTTTTTTTTTTTTGGGGAAGGGGGAGGGGAGTCAGATAGAGGGAGGGGACCTATGACAAGGGAAATAGCATCGACCGTGATCTAAATCACAATACAAATATAAATGTAAGAACAGATAACCACAACCGGGAGCCAAACCCCACCAGAGCCATCCAAAACAAAAGTCGTAAGGCTCAGGCTCCAGACGAGAGCACAGCAAAAACCGCCAAAGATCAAACGGTAGGCCAAGAGCCAGCACCAACAGCCACACAATTCAAAAAAACCCCTTTTGATTTTTTTTTATAAAAAAAAAATATATATATATAAATATATATATATATAACTATATATATATATATAGAATTTTTTTTTTTTATACTCCCCACCTCATCCGAGCCGTCCTAGAGAGTCCCCTTTCAGGCGCCGGGATGGTCAGTAGTTTAAGTCTCACAACATTGACCACCAAAGAGAAAATCTGGGGAATGTCCTGGGGGGGCGATTTTTGGAATATACGGTTATTACGCTCCCTCCATATGAAAAAAACCGTGGCGGCCAGAGATAATCTTTTAGAGACAGCCATAAAGGTTTTTCCCTTTCCAATTCGAAGCAGCCCAAGATATGTTCTGATTCCAATCGGGATGGGGCCAATGAATACCGGAGTGTCTGCGGACAAGATTCCATAAAGCTCTGGAGAAATGGCAAGAAAAGAAAAGATGACCAAGGTCTTCATTTTCAGTATTGCATAGTATGCATTGAGGAGACAGGTTTGGGATAAAGTGGAGGCGGTCAAGAGTATTCAATCTGTTCTTAACAGCAAGCCAGAGGGTAATGGTGTGAGAAGGAATGTGGGAAGGACCCCACACTAGCTGAGCCCAAATAACTTTAGGTTTGGGAGGATGAATGAGACGGTAAGCAGACTTAGTCGTGAAAATGCCCTTAACATTCCCAGTCCACCTCAACGAGTCTTTTTGGTTGCTACGGGGAGGATTTTCCGGCATATTCATTGCAAGTTGGGACACCTCAGTGTCACAAGGGTTGGGCCAGGACCATTTATTGTTCTTGATAATTGCATCAACTTTAACATCCCAATTTAACCCCGAAACCAGGCAGGTACGATCAGTACTCACCTCACTCAGGGGACCAAGAGTGTGCCAATTATCATGCCAGAGGAAGGTATCAGAATCATCCCCTATATCCTTAACAGAGTAGGCGCGCATGAAAGACCTCAGTTTCATAATCTTGCGCCAGCTCCAAGGGGCAGATGCCGGGATTTTCAGGGTCCAAATGCACCGGTCTTTGATTCTGTTCTTATAAATCCATGAAGACCAGGCCGAATTCGGGTCTTTAGCTAAGAGGCGCCAAAGAAGCTTGCAATTGAGGGCCTTGTTTTGATCTAACAGGTTCTTAATACCCAGCCCACCTTCCGACTTGGGGAAACAAATATCATGCCATGCTACCTTAGCACAGACTCTGCCTTCGGAGGCACCATTCCAAAGGAAACGGCGAAGAATGCACTCAATTGCTTTTAGGATGGTTTTGGGCAAAATAAAAATAGAGGCCCAATAGAGGGGGATAGAAGAGAGAATGGAGGCAACAAGTTGCAATCGCCCACCGAAGGAGAGCCATCTACATTTCCAAGATGTGGTCCTTTTAGTGATTACATCGGTGAGAGATTTGCGAATGTAAATCGAGAGCCTAGAGTGATCAATGGGACCCCCAGGTATCTTATTGGGAGTTTGCCCATTTTAAATCCCATGATAGCAGCTATGTCGTGATGGATGGAGACATCCTTAGAGCAGATGAAGATTTCACTTTTCTTTGGATTAGCTGATAAGCCAGAGATACAATAAAATTCATCAAGGCAATCTTTGAGGGTCTGGGTAGATTTGGTATCAGCCTGAGAGAAGCGGAGGAGGTCATCAGCAAAGGCAAGCATAACAGTCTGAGTTTCGGCACATTTCTAGTGAAATTTAAACTGATTATTTTGGCACATTTCCAGTAAAATTTAAACTGATTATCCCGCCTGGCCTTGACCTCAATGATGCCATTAAGAACCTCCATGACAAGGACAAATAAATAGGGAGAAAGCGGATCCCCTTGGCGAAGACCTTTACCACCTTTGAAGAAACCAACAACTTCCCCATTGATGTTGAGTGAATACATCGGAATAGTGATGCATTGGCAGATCCAATTGACCATTTGTGGGGGAAACTTCATGAGGGACAGAATATTGATAAAGAAATCCCAATAGACAGAGTCATATGCTTTCATAAGATCAACCTTCATAGTACATCTAGGTGGATCTGAACCAAGATGATACTTATGTAGGAGCTCCTGAGTTAGAAGGATATTATCACTAATCTGCCGCCCCGCCACAAAGGCTGTTTGGCATCTATCGACCAGGAAGGGAAGAGTGGCCTTGATTCTGTTAGCCAGAATTTTGGATATGTCTTTGTACATAACATTGCAACATGAGATTGGGCAGAAGTCACTTACCAAAAAAAAAAATAATGAAAAAAAGAGATTGGGCAGAAGTCTGAAACCGATCGCGGGGACTGAACCTTAGGAATAAGGCTGATCAAAGTGGTGTTCAATTGTTTAAGGAGCTTTCCATGATTAAAGAAATCGTGGATTGCTTCAATAACAGTATGACCATTATCTCCCAAGAGTCCTTAAAGAATTTCGATGTAAATCCGTCAGGACCAGGAGCTCTGTCATCCCCTATGGAGAAGATCGCAGAGCGGATTTTCTCGTCACTAATCGGCCTGACAAGGGGGCCAATTTGAGAATCAGGAACAGTATTAAGAATGTAAGGACGAAGCCGATTTGTCTCCGCCGTCCCATGGGATCGACCAGATCCCAGAGCTTTTTTGAAATGGCATTCAATTAGGTCATTGAGCTCCTCCGGTCCTTTAGTGGGGTTACCTGACTCGTCAAGGAGGGAGATAATCCTATTCCGGTTATTGTTCCCACTAACAGTCTTGAAAAAGAATTTGGTGCATTGGTCACCCTCTTTGATCCATTTAATCTTGGCTTTTTGGCGGAGGAAGTCAGCCTCCTTAGCCATTGCAGAATAATAAGCAGCCTTGCATTGACGCTCAATGTCACAATTCCCTGTGTGAGGGATGGTCGAAGATTGGACATCTTCCAGGCATTTACGAGTACGTAACACCTCTTCATGAACATCTCCATTTTAACCGTTAAAATTTTTGAGTGCAATCTTCACCTTTTTGAGAGATGACACTAACTTGAACATCGGGGTACCCGCACTTTCAGACTCCCACGCTTCCTTGACCATAGGAAGGAAATTTGGGGATTTGGTGAGAAAATTATTAAACCGGAACATCCCACGTTTACGAGCAGTCCAACCAGCAGGAAGAAGAATGCATGGGGAGTGATCAGATAACCTGCCGGGTGGGAAAACTGCTTTAGATCTTCTAAAGAGATCGAACTAAGGACTGTTTGTGACGACTCTATCTAATTTCCTGAAGATACGGATAGTGGGATCCCGACCATCATTCCAGGTGAAAAACTGACCTTCATGACTGACATCTTCAAGGTCACAGTCTCTAAAGTATTCGTTGATGTCAGTGGAACTTTTATAGTGCCAGGATCCTCCAAGGGCCTCAGTCGCCGATCAAATAGCATTAAAATTGCCCAGGACAGCCCAAGGAATACCACTCGAGATGCCCGAATGCCTCCTAAGGCTTTGCCAAAGGGGTTTTCTTGAAACCTCTAGGTTTGCACCGTACACAAATGACAGGAGGCAATGGACATTATCTTCAAGGAAATTCACCTCGGTATGGATAACCTGGTCGTCCTTGGATATAACTTTAACATCCACCTTCCTCGGGTCCCATCCAACCCAGATTCTCCCAACAGAGGAGGTGGAATAATTCATGGACCAAGTCCATTGAGGGTTAATCCTATCAGAGATAGAGGCCGCGTTATTCTCTGCAACTTTAGTTTCAACCAGGCCAATAATGGAACAATCGTGAGTCCTGATGAGATTGCGGACTTTATGGGCTTTCACAACCCCATTGAGTCCCCTCACATTCCAACATGCAATGTTAATCATTAGAAACCGGCGTAAAGGGGTTCTTCTTTTTAGGCCCCTGGACTTTCCTCGTCTTCTTAGAGGATTTGCGGCGCCTGCTCTTTTGCACCATTTCAAAACCAATGGATTCAAATCCATCCGACGAAGGGCCAGGACTCAAGGGGTCATGTGGTCCCTCAAAGGATGAATGGCCTGAGTTATCCACATGGTCATCTCTCGTAGCCAGATGGTCGCAAATCTGGGCCTCATCATTAGAGCATTCAGATCCAGCGTGAGGCCGTACCGTACCGGGGGTAAGGGAGGACCTAGTTTGGGATTCAATCCCATCATGAAGACACTCCACCTCAGGGCCATTAGATGTATGGTCATGTCGATTTCCTGAGAGGAGGGTATGGGCAGGAACACTATGAGAGTGATCCGTGGCCGTTTCAGTCCGATGATTCGGCGTGATGTAGGCATCGCACGCCATGGGGTCATCAAGGAGAGGCTCTTGGAGAACACTAAAAGTATTGTTAGATTGAACATCCTTCTGAATTGAAGCTCCAAGGTGTATGACATCTTTCTTGCCGGGGGACACCTTGGGATGGTCATTTGCATGGTCCACCTTCTTAGGGACCCATGATTTTTTAATTCACGGGCCTTTACTCCCATTCTTCATGGGGACCTCCTTACCCGTCGGCTTATGTTGGTAAACAATCTTAATCTCCCTAAGATTATCATCCAAATGATCACCATAGCCATTAGTGCGGATCCTCACCGATTTCGGTCGGGGGGCTTCGGCCCCCATTTCGACACATACTCTAGCAAAACCCAAACGCTCTAATTTCTCCGTGACTGGGTCCAGCCGAATGGGTTTCCCAACAGCACTCGCGATCCAGCATAAACCCAAAGGGGTCCAATACTCCACCGGGATCCCAGACATAGAGATCCAGACAGGAAAGGATTTATCCTCTTCACGGGATAAAACCATCCCCGGCTCCTATTTCTTAAGGAAAATGGTGTGGCCGGCAATAGACCACGGGCCGCTCTTAATACAGTTCTCGAGCATTGCGATCGAGGAGAATCGAAAGAAAAAGAAGCCCGACTCGTTCCCGGCTACATGTTGTAGCTCGAATCTCCTCCAAATTTTTCTAGTGATGTTATTGACAGCATTAAAATGCAGCGGATTACCGTTAAAATAACCCACGAGAGTGGAGCCCCACATGGCCTCACTCTGTTGGGTTACTACGGGAGGGGGGACAAAATTAGATTAGCCATATCGGAGGGAGAAGGAGGGAAGAATTTTATCGCGGACTTATCTCCACCAGCCCGCCTTCCCACCATCGAAGCCCAAGAGACTCCATTCGAGCCTGAGTCCGAATAAACCGGAATGCCAAGGCTGCTTCCAGAATGAGACCCAGGGACACCATGACTTAGGGTGTGTGCATCAGGTAATCTTGGAGAGAGGCAATGCATAGAACCTGGACGAGCGTTCTGGTCAGAAGCCTTACAGGAAGGGATTCGAGCAGAATCCAATGGGCATCCAATTCCAGAGTCAGGAACCGGAAAGCTTGGAAAGATCGGAACCCCTGAAGGAGGATCGGCTGACTTGGAATGAGGCTCGGCAGAGCATCTGGAGTGATGAAGGGAACATGGGGGCCCACATCCTTCGGCCGACGACGCCATGCCACCACTGGAAGCCCCATCGACAAGGACGGAACCCCCCAAAATGGAATGTGCAGCACGAGCTCCCTTCCTTACCGAAGCAAGGAAAGCCCCATCAGGGGAGCTCAGGGCATTCAGGGACGAACGAAACTCGCAAACCATGACGCCCGGTCCGGGAGAAGCAGGCCGAACGGGAGAATGGGAGTTAGGAGCAGAGTGTGATTCAATCCCGGACAGAGGAAGGCACCTCGGAGGGCTGTGTCTAAGGACGGCAGAAGGAAGGGGGGAAGATCGCTCGAGTGAAGAGGAAGAGAAAAGGGAACAGGTGGCCGAGGACGCAAATTTCAGGGGATGTGGGGTGGCTGGTCGTGGAATGGGAGGAGAGGCTGGGGCCGAGTGAGTAGCGGGAGGAGAAGCAGGGGTAGGAGGAGGGCAACTGATTACTGGGAGGCTAGAGGGAGGGCTTGCGACCGGCGCCATGGGCGCCGATGAGGAAGGAAGAGGGCGGGGCAGACGGGATTCAAAATTCAGCGAGAAGATGAACAATGTCTCAACCGAGAGAGGCGTTGCTTTGCACCGCAAGATGCTCCTGATATGTTGATGTTTGTGTAGTGCTTATGTGTAATTTCAGATTACATATGTTGTTTTTTGTTGAACGTTGTCCTCACGAAGGCTTTTATGGTATTATCTGGTTGTACCGTTAGCTCGGGGTATGCCCTAGCTCTCTATGTTTTAATTCCAAGTGAAAATACTTGGAGTTAAAACATAGCTTTTGTAATTTTTTCTCCCTATAATCCAAAATACTTACTTATCAAAAAAAAAAAAGACAACGTCTCGGAGGGCTCCGACCGCGGACTTAAGAAGGAAGGGGGTAAGAGTGATCAGATGAAGAGGACGAGATATGGGAAGAGGAGGCCGAGGTCGATGGTTTCAAAGGCCACGGGGTGGACGGTCGGTGAAAGGATGGAGAGGCGGGGGTTGAGAGGCTGTGAGGATGTTTAAGATAGAGAGGAGAGGGCAGCGAATCAGGGAGGCGAGAGGGGGGGTAGCGACCGGCGCCATGGGCGCCGGCGATGGGGGATGAGGGCGCGGCTGGGAAGAAATTCGAAATCGCCAGCGAGAAGATGAACAGTGGCAGCGAGAATTCGAAATCTATTGTCGGATTATCTCACTCCTTGATCACGATGGGAATCCTACCAATGGTATTGAAAATGTCAAAAATCTGATTGTGGATCACTTTAGTAAGGCTCTTGGGACTGGACGCACGTATGGGTCGGCTGATGCGGAACGGCTTCGCCCTTACATCCTTCATACTGTGCCTGAATCGCTTATGGACCCTCTTGTGGGCCTAGTAAGTGATGATGAGATACGCAAGGTGATCTTCTCTATAGGTGACTATAGGGCCCCGGGTCCTGATGGATTCAGTGCCCTTTTTTTTAAGGAATCGTGGGACATCGTCGGTCCATCTATTTGTGAAGCCATCCGTGACTTTTTCAATCATGGTTTACTTCTCAAATAAATGAACTCTACGATCATTAGCCTGATCCCCAAGGTCCAGTCTCCTCGGCTGGTCTCTGACTACCGTCCCATTTCTTTTTTTTTTTGGTAAGTAAGTGTGTATTTTGGATTTAAGGGAGAAAAGAAATTTACAAAACCTATGTTTTAACTCCAAGTTTTTTGACTTGGAGTTAGAACATAAAAGCTAGGGCATACCCCGAGCAACTAGTACATCATAGAATCTCTCAAAAAAAACCTCTAAGAGGAAAAATCTAAAAGACCGAAAATGAGAAAAATCATTATACATAAGCAAAGCTAAATGCTCCCCAAGTATTCCAGCAGCTGGAAGCATCACGCGACACCACTCCAGCGCCAGCAAGTGATCAAGCAGTAGCTGCACATTCCAGGGCACCCATCAGATCAGCACATCAGCATGAGCAGGGACCTGGAATTTCAGCCATTCTACCTTCACGCAGACCAAGTAAGCATCATCACCAGCATATGGCACCAGCAGCAAAAGAGGCACCTAGCCATTCGCAGCACCATCCTCAGCCAGCCTCATCAGCAACCTGCCGTCAGAAGCAATGTATCCTAGATGCCAGTTGCATCAAAGACTCCAATCCAGATGCACATCCACACTGCATTGGAAGCTACAGCAACACTGGACCAAAAGCCAGACCACCAGCTTTCATGCATCCAAGAAATTGCAGAATCAGCACTGGCGCACCCACGCAGACATGCAACATCAACCCAGCTTCACACCAGGTTCGTTGCACACCATCATCAGCCTACCTGTGGGCAGGACCATGGCCTGCTGTTTGCTAAAATAACTGCAGCACGAATGCTCCATCCAGCAGCCCACCAGGGCCAGCCAAGCTCCAGTCTACTCATACTGTTTCCAAATGAAGCCAACAATTCCCCAATAGCATCTTCATGCCAGCCGATGCCTTTCCATCACCACAAGGTGAAACAAAATCTGAAATCCAGACGCAGCATCCAGCCAACACCAAGTTCCAACACAAGCAGCACCACACACTGCATCCGGGGTCAGCCAAATAAACTGGCACCATTTAATCCAGCACTTACAAGGCATGGCTTCCGAGGAAAGTAGATGGATATTCCATGCAAATATCCATCAGCTGCAGCCAATTCATCACCGCAAAGGCCATACCAGTCTACTATTAGCTGCTGCAGGCACAATGCAGCAACAAGAGGAGGCAGCACAGCCAGGTCATGAGCAGCACTTGTGTGAATAATTAGCCAAATTATAACTAGCCAAAATTTCATCATACATAGCACCAAATTTGCATCATACACCAATTTGCACCAACCCAGCCAAAGTCCATTTGCTGTCATCCAAACAGCGCCAGATGATGAAGCCCAACTAACCGAACCTCCACCAGACAAAGCCAGTACCCAGCTGTTAAACAGCAGTTCGGCACCAGCCGCCTCATTCCAGAGCACACCATTCAGCAAATCAATTTTGGCAGCAGAACCATAATCATACAAATGGAGCCAACAGCAGCATCCACCGGTTAAAGCCCATGAGAAGAACCTGCAGCTCCACTGATAACCATTTCTACATCAAGCAGAGAACCGGATAATGAGCCAGCAGCCACATCACCAAGAGCAGCTATACAGCCAGTATACCAGCTGAGTGAATCACCATCTCCATGCCAATCCAAGATCAGCAATTAAACCCAGCCACAAACCAAAAAAAACTGAAAAAAAACAGCACTCTCAAGTGTTGCAACACAACTGCATTAGCAGCAAGAACAGCAGGATAAAAAAGCCTTCCACTGCAGCGCTGCAGATCAAATAGAAAACAAAGGCCCCAAGAACTGTAACCATCCGGGGGCCTAAAGTCAGCATCACCAGATTTCAACATTCAGAAAACCAAGACAGGCACAACAGAACCCAGTTCAGACTTTCCTACAAGACAAAACTGCATCTCAACAAACCCAGCCCCAGGTAGAGGAACTGCATCTGGAGGCCAACACAACAACAGGCTGACACAGAAAGACCAGCAATGCTACAACTGGATTTATTTCAACAAAGCAAATTTGACAAAATATCAACAGCACAGCCCCTAACGGGGGGATGCCTTGGATTTTTTGGACTGTTTCTTTTTCTGAGATCTAGCAGGCTTCCACGTATCACACTCCAAAGCCAGCGCCTCATTTACATTAAGAAATTTCTCCTTAGAATAGTCAGTGACCCGCCCCGTACAAATTTCAGATGCAGGGACAGTTCCACTATTCTTAGAAGCGGCCAAACCATATCTGTTTATAATACGGGATATTGAATTGGGGGTTTGGTCACTGTCGGAGCTAGAACCATTAACCAAATCATCAAGGTTCTCACCTGAAGGCCCATCCAAGCATTCAGCAGAATCTGAGGGGCGTAATAGAAGCCCAATTTTAGCAGAGGAGTGCTGATGACATGGGCCATTGACATGGTCAGGAGGTGAGACAGCAGGGAAGCAGTCAGGATGGTCCAGAGGAGCCTGAGACACCACAGCAGGATTAGGGGGATCTGGGATCAGGGGAACCAGCAGATCAGGAATGGTTTGAGAGCCCAAAACGGCCCCATTTGGGGAACTACTAGCGCACCATCCATTAATTCCATCAACAGCAGCAGATGGAAGAGGGGGGGAAATCGAATTATTCAATATATCATCATCCATTGAATTAGGCACACAACCATCGGTCGAGGGCCCTGGGACCAAAGGGACTTTTACCACATGGGTAGAGATGGAAGATTTGGAACGAGAGAGACCAGTAGGAGGTTTAGCAGCCTTGGGAAGGCATTGAGCTTCCTCATGACCCAGCAAAAGGCAGCGACTACACCTGATAGGTCGCCAGCTATACTCCACCTTCACCAAAATGGGAGCCGAATCGTGGCAAGCCTTAATGGATATACTTTTAGGAAAGGGGTCATCGATACCCACTTCAACACAAATTCTAGCGAAGGAGACATTCTCCATACGGGCCGTTCGGGGGTCGAGCTGGAGAGGAATACCAACAGCGCTCACGACCCAGCTGAGGCCGGCATGGGTCCAATACTCAATCGGCAGATTGAAAAGTTTGATCCAAATTGGGAAGCATTTATGAACATCCTTGTTCAGAATCATACCTAGCGACCACCGTTTAAGGAAGATTTGCTTCCCAGCCATGAGCCAAGGACCAGCTTTGAGACATTTCTCCAACATCTCCAACGAAGAGAAGCGGAAGAAGAAAAATCCAGCTTCATTTCCAGCGGTGTGCGTGAGACCGAATCGGGCCCAAAGCTTGTTGGCTATGGCTTTGACCGCCAAATAGTGGGGTGGGGAGTCACAGAAATAGCCGAACAAAGTGTAGCCCCAAAATGATTGGCCTTGGCTGATGACCTCTGGCAGAGGAGACAAGATGGACGAATCAGCACCATCGGCCACTGGGGGGAAGAACTTCAGCTCACTACGAGCCTCAAGACTATCCTTACGAACAACATCAGCCCACCGAGAGGTGCTAAGGGCAAGGCCATCAGAGGTGACGACAACATCTTTAGGGTTCGCTTCGCCCAGATTCTGGCCGTTCGAGACGGGAGAAAAGGGTCCCGAAAGCGTCGGAGCCTTTGGAGAGGAAGGCACGGGGGAGAGAGGGAAGTCAGAGCCCGAGAGAGGACCCGAGGGGGACTCGAGACGGCGGTCCATGGCCGTCGAAGCTAAGAATTCAAAATCTCAGGCGGGATGATTTTGAAAATTAAGAGAGAGAAGAGAGCGTCTCTCTCTAGTGTGCCTTTTACTCAGAGAAGGACATTACCTGTGTTAAGGGTAAGCTTTTTATAGTGACTGGCCCGACCGCACTAGCGGCCTCATAACCCAGAAACCCCTTACGGGATTTTTTGGGAGGCACAGTACCACTTTGGTGCTTCCGCGGGGGATCGAACCTAGGTGGGGGAGGCACACTTCCGTGTGTTTAACCACCAGGCCAATTCCGCTTCGGCCTACCGTCCCATTTCCTGCTGTAATGTCATCTACAAAGTTATCTCGAAGATCATTGCTAATCGGTTAAAGATGACGTTACCTTATCTGGTTGATAAGTGCCAAACGGCTTTTGTGGTGGGTCGCCAAATCAGTGACAACATTCTCCTGGCCCAAGAACTCCTCCATAAGTACCATCTGGGTCATGACCCCCCTCGTTGTACTATGAAAATTGACCTCATGAAAGCCTATGACTCTGTTCATTGGGATTTCATCATCTCAGTCCTGACCATCATGAATTTCCCACCCAAAATGATAAACTGGATTAGGCAATGTATTACCACCCCCTCGTACTCTGTTAATATTAATGGGGACGCGGTTGGATTTTTCAAAGGGGTTAAGGGTCTTCGCTAAGGTGACCCAATTTCTCCCTACCTCTTTGTGCTGGCGATGGAGGTGTTGAATGGTATCATTGACCTCAAGGCCCGCAGGAACAATAATTTCAAATTTTCATTGGAATTGTGAAGCGACTCACACTGTCATGCTGGCCTTTGCCGATGATCTTCTCCTCTTCTCTCATGCTGATGTGTGCTCCATCCAGATTCTCGAGGATTGCCTTGAGGAATTTCATTGGCTTTCTGGCCTGTCGGCGAACATAAATAAGAGCGAGATCTTCTTATGCTCTAAAGACCCTGCCCTTATTTTCTGCAATCTGGACGGTGCGACCTCAATGACTTGTGTCATGTACTTAGGGGTTTCACCTTTTTTTTCTCTATGTGTCTTTTTCCAAGTCGGCAAAACACTTGGAAAAAACACATTCTCTGTACATTTTAATTTATTTTAATACAATTAATTACTTACAAAAAAAAGACCCTACCCTTATTCAGAATATCGTTGATGTTTTGGGTTTCAAAGTGGGATCTCTCCCCATTAGATACCTTGGCGTCCCTCTGATTTCTACCAGGCTGTCGATTCGAGATTGTACGGCCCTCACTGAGAAAATTACCCGACGCATTAAATCATGGAAGAATAGGTGGTTAAACGCATGGAAGAATAGGTGGCTGAAGCGGGAGTTGGCGGGGTGGTTAAACGCACGGATGTGCGACTCCCCCACCCGGGTTCAATTCCCCGCGGAAGCATCAAGTGGTACTGTGCCTCCCAAAAAATCTCGCAAGGGATTTCTGGGTTATGGGGCCGCGAGTGCGGTGGGGCCTGTCACTATAAAAAGCTTACCCTTAACACAGTAGGTTTCTCGCTTCTCTCTTCGTCTTCTAAACTTCGAATTCAAATTTTGAATTCGATTTTGGCCGCGTCTTCAGCGACGCTTCTCATCTGGCAGGGCGGAGCCGGGGTCGGCCTCGATCGGTCTCCTGGATGCCTAGCCCGGCCGTCTCCCGTTTCTCCTCCTCTTCTTTTGCTCACGCGGCGGCACTGTGAACTCTTAGGTTCGGTGTCATCCCTGCCATTCAAACCCTAATCTCCTCGGTTTGTACTTTGGTAGTGCGATTTCTATGGCTCTGGATACTCAATGGTGTTCCTCCGGTTCATCCGGCTCGGTGTGGTTTGGATTTCCCACCCTATTCTCTGGCGCTGGCCGGCCCTATTCCAGAGCTCCGTGCGAAGGCCGTTTCTGCTTTCTCGCTGGCTGTGCTCAGTACCTTTGCGCTTCGGGTGTGATGGATTTCCATCTGCTCGCAGCCACCGGCTATGGGATGTTGGGTTCTCTCCGTTGAATTTCCTTTGCGCTGCTCGTTGGGTTTGACATTGACGAACGCCTGAGCCCGATTTCTGATGCCTCTCTGCCGGTACGTTCCTTCCGGTCTGGATGGGTTGGGGAGCCTGTTGTTAATCTGGTATGGAAGTATGGGTTGGACTGCGGAAGTAGTGGGAGTGGCCATGTTCGGACGCTGATAATCCTTCTAATGCGGTGAGTTGTCTGCAGCTGTCTTAGTTGCTTTGTTGTAGTCCATTGGATTGCTGTGGTCTGGCTATTACTGCCAGTTTGATTGCTGTTGTTGCTTTGCAACATTTCTGCTTGGGCTGCAATGGATGATGATCCTTCGTTGGCTGATCCCATTGGCCGATGTGTGATGATCCTCTGTTATGGTCCTTGATGATGCTTAAAGGTTACTGCTTCTGGTGTTGTTGGATCTGCTGCCTGTGCGGTTGCCGAATTGCTGGCTTCTGGCAATTTCATCCTCACTGTTGTGGTAAATCAGATGCCCCTGTGATGGACCTTCTGTCCTGTTGTGGCTTCCGTTGTGCATTAGTAGCTACCATTCCTGCTGGAGGTAATGTTTGGGGCGGCAGCCTTGTGGTGTTGTTTTGATGTTAGTTGGTTGGTGCTCCTAACGCTGGAAATGGTAAACAGCTGCTGTTGCATATTTCCTTGCTGGTGCAGTCTTGCCTGCCGGTTGTTGCTGCATTTGGATGTTGTCCTGCTGCTGGCGGTGTTAAATTTTGGCCCTATGCTGCAGGATGCCTTTTTTGTTGCTGATGCCATATGCTGGTGGGCGTTGATCTTGCTGCAGATGGCTTTAACTAGTTGGCTGTATTGGCTCTGATGGTTTGTTGGCATGCTTGGAGGAGGATTGGCAGTATGATGCTAATCTTTGGAAATCCTGGACTGTCAACTGCTGATGAGTGTTGCAGGCGCTGGGGTGGCGTGTGTGATGCAGCAGCATACTGATTCATGCAGTTGGAATACCTGGGGTGCTGATAGGCTGTGGGCAGCTTGTTTTGATGTTGCAATTACTATGGGGCTACCGGATGTGGTTGATCCTGTTGCCTCGGGAGTTACAGATTTTGAATCTGATTTTGTAAAATGACTGTGTTCATTTTCTATGTTCTGTTAGCTTGCTCCTTTTAGGAGTTTTTTTTTAGTTTTTCTCAAATGTACTAGTTGCTCGGGGCATGCTCCAGCGTCTTATGTTCTAACTCCAAATCAAAATTTGGAGTTATAACATAGTCTTTTGTAAATTTTCTCCATATAATCCAAAATACACACTTACTTACCAAAAAAAAAAAAAAAGGAAGAATAGGTGGCTCTCCTTCGGCGGCCGCTTACAATTGATTGCCTCTATTCTATCATCTGTCCACCTCTATTGGGCTTCGATCTTCATCTTACCCAAATCCATTCTTAAGCAAATCGACTGCATCTTAAGGCGGTTCCTTTGGAATGGATCTTCGGAAGGAAAGGCTATTGCAAAAGTGGCCTGGGTCGATATCTGCTACCCGAAGAACGAAGGAGGGTTGGGTCTCAAGAATTTGCAGGCTCAAAATAAAGCCCTCATCTATAAACTCTTTTGGCGCATCATGTCTAAAGATCCTGATTCGACTTGGTCTTCTTGGATCCACAAGACTAGAATCAAGGACCGTTGTATTTGGACTCTCAAAGTCCCTGACTCTGCTCCCTGGAGCTGGAAGAAGATCATGAATCTTCATCCTTTCATGTGCGCTCACACTACTAAGATCATTGGTGATGGCAAGGATACCTTTGTCTGGCATGACCACTGGCATCCTATCGGTCCCCTCAGTAGGGTCTGCACTGACCGCATTCGTACTGTCACTGGGTTATCTGAGGACGCCAAGGTTTCTCAGATACTCAAAAATGACCAATGGGCTTGGCCTAGCCCTTTTGATCAGGAGGTTTCTAGTCTCGCCGAAAATATGCCCAACTATCCACCCAACATCGGGCGAAAAGACTCCCTGAGATGGGTCGGTAGCCAAAACGGTGTCTTTTCAGCTAAGACTGCCTACCTCCTTATTCACCCCCCCAAGCTGAAACTGTGTTGGACTAAGTTAGTCTGGGGCCCATTCCATATTCCTGCCCACGCCTTTACCCTTTGGTTGGCAATCAAAGGCTGGCTTAATACATCCGATCGGGTTCACGGTGTCCCAAACCTATCCCTCACTTGCTCTCTTTGTGACTCGGATGCTGAAAATCATGACCATCTTTTCTTCTCCTGTCCGTTTTCCAATTCCGTATGGACCACCATCCAACGGAATGCCGGTATTCATTGGCCCTACCCAAACTGGTCACAAAACGTCAATTGGGCTGCCCACATCTGGAAAGGCAAGAATCTAAATGCTTTGTCTAGACGTCTCTCTCTTGCGGCAACTGTCTATAACATTTGGAGAGAACGTAGCAACCATATCTTTGAGAAATCCTTACCTCAGGACATTTCCCATATATGCTCCAGATATCAAATGCTGTTCGGGACAAATTGAAGGCCTCATTGCCTCATGCTGATCGCCCTAACCGTTCGTTGGCTAGGCGTTGGAACTTATAAAAAAAAAATCATACATATATATTTATATATTTTTGTTTTTCTTTCCTTTCCTTTCCTCGCGTCTTCTGTTTTCTTGGTCTTTCTGTTCTTTCCCTATTTAGGTTTAGCTCATTTTTTTCTTTCCCTTTTGCTGATTTACTCATTTTTGATTTTTTTCTCTGCGTCGGAGTTTGCCTACTTCCCTTTGCTCTTGAGGGTGGTTAGTTGGTTTTTTTTTTTTTTGGTAAGCAAGGGTGGCTAGTTGGTGCTTTGGCCCTTTCCTTTGTTGAACCTTGTCTTTTCTGGTTTATCTCCTCTACTTGGAAAGAAAAAAAGAAAAAAAAAAAAGAAAAGAAAAAAAAAGAAGGGAAAAAGAAAAAAAAAGAAAAAAAGAAAAATTTTGTTCTGGATGCCTTTCCCTTGGCACAAAAAAAAAAATCCATTTTGAAGTAGTTGATTTCTTGTTCCTTTTTCCACTGATGTTGCATCCGGTTGTATTTGTTTGGTCCCCCTTTATAGCTGGGGGCATCGGACCTCACCACCCTTTGGGTGCTATTTGTTTTTCTGTTGTTGGAGGTTGGTCTGATTTGAAGAGTTGTAGCCCGTTGGAACTGGTTGTTTTATGCTGGCTGCGCTGATGTTTCTGTTGTAGATGGTTGTGTTCAATTGACTGAATCCTAGGTTCTGAAGCTGCCGACTTCTACCTCCAGCCGGGTGATGTGTTGGATGCTTGCTGAAGGAATCCAGATGCTGTTGTCGATCTATACAGGGTGATTATTGTAGAGGATGGGCAGCCAATGATGGTGTCTGATGCCATTGCTGGGTTGTGTTGTACTATTTGCTTGGAATTTCAATGACTGTTGTTGGAGGTTTGCTCGATTCAGTTCGGTGTTAATGCTGCTTGATCACTGCGTGGTTGACCTGATGTGCCGAAGCGGAGTTTGGCCTGGTGGTTAGTAATGCTTACGCCTTCCCTCTCCACCCGGGTTCGAATCTCCGCGGAAGCACCCGTGGTACTGAGCCTCCCTAAAAAATCCTTCGGGATTTCTGGGGTATGGGGCCACGAAGCGGTGGGGCCAGTCATGTTAAAAAGCTTACCCTTACCACAGTTTTTACTTACCAAAAAAAAAAAGTGGTTGACCTGATGTGGCTGGTGTGTCCAGGATGTTTTAAGTGGTGATGGGTGGCTACGCAATTTTCTGATGCTGGTGTCGTGGGCTGATGCAGCCGAACCGGTTACTTTTGATGCTGTTTTTCTTTTCTGTTATGCTAGATTTTTTGAAATCCTTTGCTGGAGCTGAGTTTGGCAAAGCCCTGCTGAAGCTGCCTGTTTGATGGTCTATTTTCTGCGTTATGGAAGTGCTGGAAATATTCTGCTGGCCGAGCTATCATCTCCTTGGAGATTTGAAATCGCTGGCCATGGTGGTTATCTTGGTAGACTCCGTTGCTGATTCCCTTTGTTCTAAGTGCTGTGGCTTTTTGGATTTTGGCTGATTGCTTAGTCGGTTCACTGCTGAATGTTTTGTTGCATATGATTGAGGTGCACCTGTTTGATCACATGTGCTTCCCTGCCGTGTGGTCATATTGTACTTATCCTGTTGATTTCTCCATATGAAGTGACCCCTGTGCTTTGGCTTTGTTCCCTGCCAGTTATTACTGCGGGTGCCAAGCTTTGTGAGCCCATTGTTTGTTCTGATGTGGAGGTACTTGGGTTGCTGAACTGTGGTGAATGCTGTTCCTGCAGGTATGTGAGTACTCTGACCTGCTTGGCAGTTTCAGCCGAATCATGCTGGTTCTGGTGTGATTGTTTTGGCGTGGTAGGTAGGATGGCACGGTTCATGAAGCTGGGCTTGGTGGGAATGTAGTGCAGTGTGTTATGTTGCATTAATGGTGATACGGATATTGCTCCGGTGTCTATGGCCTTGCTGGGGTCTGTGGCATTTTGGTGCTACCGATGTTGCTCGAGTGTCTGTGCCCATGCTGAGGTTGGCTGGTACTGCTGTGGCGTGCTGGGTATGAGCACGGTTGCTGTTACTGCTTGGTTGTCATTTCTTGCCATTCTATTGCTGGTTGGTGGTACTGATTTTGAATGTATGAGTAAATTTTGATGCAACTGAAGTATGGCTTGTGCTATTTTCTGTAGTTGGTAGTTGGATGAAGGCTATATAGCTGTTTTTGTTGGTGTGGGTGGGTTGTGATGCTGAAACATTTAGAGTCAGCCTACCTGCGTTCTCCAGCTGAAGCGGGGTGTGATGCTGCCCTTGCTGTTTGCATGCTAGTTTCTCTGGGTGACTGTGCTACTGAAGGTTGATGTTGCTGCCTTCTTTAAGTGATGCTGTAGAGTGTGCGCTGGCCTGTGCGATTCTTCTGGTTCGCTGTATGCTGCTTGCTGATGCAAGATGCTGCTGGAGCCACTCGATGGTGTTGGGGAATTGGATATATAGGGTCACAATTAGGTGGTCGGCAGTTCTTGGTCTGCGCGGCTGCTGGTTTCATGAGTGGACTGCGGTTGGCAATCGCTGCTGGTTTTTTTTGCTGGTTTTGCAACGGTCCTCTTGGATAGTGGCTGTTGCTTATGTGCAGGCTCCTCTATTTTGGTTGCTGGTGCTGAAGTTACTGTCCTGTCGGTTGATCCCTTTAGGTTCTCAAGTCAAACGGTCGTTGGAATCTTGCATTGCTGAAGAAGCATTTGGCTGATTCTCCGATGGCTGGAATGGTAATTCGTTTGCTTGTATGCTCTGTCGGATTGGCAGCTGCGGCTTTTGTGTTTGGCCATATATTAGTCAGGTCTCATATTTTGTGGATTATGTTAATCGCTTGTCCTCCTAGAGGAGTATTTTCCTTTTTATTCTTTTTCTGATGTATTAGATGCTCGGGGAATGCCCTAGCAGTTTATGTTTTTACTCCAACTCAAAATACTTGGAGTAAAAACATAGATTCTATAATATTTTTTTCCTATAATCCAAAATTCTTACTTACCAAAAAAAAAAAAACACTAACCGGCCCCCTTATTAGACCGGTTAGTGAGGAGGAAATCCGTTCTGCGATTTTCTCCATTGGTGATGACAAAGCTCCCGGTCCTGATGGTTTTACCTCAAAATTCTTTAAGGACTCGTGGGAGATCACCGGTCATACTGTTTATGAAGCTATCCATGATTTTTTTTAATCATAGAAAGCTCCTTAAACAGTTGAATACCACTCTAATCAGCCTTATTCCTAAGGTCCAGTCATTGCGCACGGTCACTGACTACCGCCCGATATCATTCTGTAATGTCATATACAAAGTGATATCTAAAATTCTTGCTAACAGAATCAAGGTTACTCTTCCTTACCTGGTTGATCGCTGCCAAACGGCCTTTGTGGCGGGGCGTCAGATAAGTGATAATATCCTTTTAGCTCAGGAGCTCCTGCATAAGTATTATCTCGGGGTTGACCCGCCTAGATGTACTATGAAGGTCGACCTTATAAAAGCTTATGACTCTGTCTATTGGGATTTCATCATCAATATTCTGACCCTCATGAAGTTTCCTCCACAAATGGTCAATTGGATTGGCCAGTGCATTACCACTCCGACATACTCCCTCAATATCAATGGGAAAGTGGTTGGCTTCTTCAAAGGAGGCAAAGGCCTCCGCCAAGGGGATCTGCTTTCCCCCTTCTGAAGGGGATCCTTCAGTGACATTATTTAGACGCTCGTTCTAGAGAGAGGTGCTCTCCCCTCTCTCTAGTTTCAAAATTTGAATTTTGACCTGCTGGCGCTCGGCCCTCCCGGTGTCTCCTTCGGTGACCCTCCTCTGGTTGGGCGGCGCCGGAGTCGGCCTCTGCCGGCCTCCTGGTTGCTCTGCCCGGCCGCCTACGCTTCTCGATTCTAGCTTCCTACGTTTCTGGACCTCAGTTCTGGAACGTCGGCGTCCTTTGAATCTCCGTCTCCACCTCGCTCCCTTTCCGTTGGAGCTGTTGGAGCTGTCGTAGCTGAGGCTCCTCGTCCTCTGAGGTTTCGGTGGTGTTCCATCTATTGAGGCCTCGTTGCTCTCACATGGTTGATTCCCTCTCTCCTTGGTTCGAGCCTAGGGCTGTGCTCTAGAATCGATTCTCCCATTTAGATGGGGATGAAGGTTCTGGCTTCGCTTTGGATTTCTGTCGAGTCTTTCGCCTGCGAAGTCGTATGGGGCGTCCGCCTTCGATGTCGTCTTGCCCTCCTGGATTTGGGTTGGGGTCTGATATCTGAAGCAACTGACGGCTTCGTGATGCTCTGAAGCAATGAATCTGGGGTTCGCCCTTTCTTCAGAAGCTGTCTCCTCTGGCATTACGGTAGCTCTCTATCTATTCTATGGATCTGGCTTGGCGAACTGGTCTATGCTGCTGCCTTTGGTGATCCTCTGCCAATGTGTCCCCTCTGGTTGGATGGGTTGGGGGTTGCCCATGAAGTCCTGGATTGGGGACTTTCTGGCTTTGGTCTGTAGAGCTGCCTAGGGCCCAGTTTGGTAGCATGTGATCCTGGGTAGCGGTGGAGAGTCTGTTGATTTTTAGCCGTTTGTTTGTGCTGTAGATGACTGTTTGTGAGGTGATATCCTCTGTGTTGATGAATGCTGAATTGTGGGGTTGTTGAGCCAACGGTCCGGTGCTGCGATTTGATGAGCCTCAGCCTGTGTGTGGGTTGGGATGGGGGCCAACTATGCATGGGGCTTGGCCTATTTGAAGAGCTGGCCCTTGACTGTTTGGTTTCATTTGCTCCTTATGCTGCAGGGAACTCCCTCCTGTCTGTTGTCAATTGATGGAGCATGGCTCTTGATTTTGACTGGACGTTGGGCTTGCCTAGCTGGTGGTGGTTGGATTCTGGAAGTGTTGTTCCTGGATGCAGGGGATTGCGGATGGATGTGTGCAGAGAGTGAGTCCTGCTGTCTCCACTGATTCCTTCTCTTGTTACACTTCCCATTTAAGTGCCGTCTCCTGCATCATCAGCAGCTGATTTTGCCTTAAGTGAGGGCTTGATTGAAACCAGCTGAACAGGCTGGTTCTGTTTCTGGGCAACGTTTGGTTGGTCCATGACGTTTGATGAGCGCCTTTGTCCTGCGGGCATGTGTGGTGGTGGGCTGACTGATGTTGCCTCGTTGCCAATTTTATGCTGGTTTACTACTGCCTCCTGGATGCTGCTGCGCTAAGTTGATCTGCTCATAGATCCCGCCAGCAGTAGCCTGGGTGTTGCCTGTTGACGAGTGAAGGTGCTGGATTTGCTGTTTCTGGTCTTGGTGGCTTGACGTTGCTGGCGTTCAGTTGGTCTAGTCTAGTGCAGGGAACTGACCATGAGGTGCAATTTGTTTCACTGGCATGATGGATGCTGACTCCAATGTGCTGAGTAGCAAGAATGGCCTTAGATTTTAGCTGGTGCAGTGTGAACTTGGTGTGGGGCTGTGTGCCTGCTGCTCATGAAGCTGGGCTATTTTCCTTGAGCCTTCCAGAATGCAGGGGTGTGGGCTTGCAGGGATGCCTTTTGTTTTTGCTGTGTTGATCCAATTGATTTGGGAGAAGGGGCTGCTATCTCATCTCGAAGGAAGTGTTGCAGCCGAATGTACTCTGGTCTGATTGCTCTCTGGTTGTGTGTCCCATTTGTTGATTGGGTTGGGGGAGCCCGTGTGTTTATGGTTTGGGGCCCTTTGGCTGAGGGCTGTGTAGCTGGAAGAGGTACTTTTTGGTTGCTAAATCTTCTTCATGTTGAGGTGGTGCCCGGTTTGTTCGCTGCTTTATTGTGGTGATTGTGTTGCAGTCTATTGGATTGCTAGTGTCTGGCTAATACAACCAGTTTGTTTGCTGTTGTTGCTTTGTAACAATTCTGCTTGGGCTGCAATGGTTGATGATCCTCGTGGGCTGATCCCATTGCGTTGTGTGATGAGCTTCTGGTATAGTCTTGGCTATATTGCTTTCCAGATGGCATGGGGTTGAAAATGCTATTGTCCTTGATTGATTTGCAGACTCGACTGGAGCTTTGCTGAATGCATTGTGCTGGCTGTGTCGGGATGCTGATGTTGATCTTCTGCCCGGGGATTACCGGTGTGTGTGCCTGGGCCGATGGTGATCTTGGTGCAGGCTGGATGCTGCGCCTGGTTTTCAGATTTTGGTTCACCTTGTGGTGATGGAAAGGCTGGCGTGAAGCTGCTGCTCTTTTTGCGGTCCTGCTGAGCTCTTTTTGTTGCTCTTTTTGCTGCTCTTTTGGCTGCCCAGTGGTGGACTGATGCTGATGTACAACGCCCATGATGTGGTGCTGGGTTGATGTTGAATGCCTCTGTGGGTGAGCCAGTTATGCGTGGTGCTGCACGATGATTCCAGCTGCTGGTGTTCTTGGAGCGCATTTAATTTTGCTTTTGTAATGACTTTGATCATGTTCGATCTTTTAGATTATTCCTCTTAGAGGTTTTTTTGAAATATCCTATGATGTACTAGCTGCTCGGGGTATGCCCCAGCTTTTTATGTTCTAACTCCAAGTCAAAAAACTTGGAGTTATAACATAGATTTTGTAAATTTATTTTCTCCCTTAAATCCAAAATACACACTTACCAAAAAAAAAAAATGGAAATCCTCAATGGCATTATTGAGGCCAAGGCAAGGCAGGATAATAATTTCAAATTTCACTGGAAGTGTGCAGAAACTCAAACTGTTATGCTTGCCTTTGTTGACGACGTCCTACTCTTCTCCCATGCCGACACCAAGTCCACCCTGATTCTCAAGGACTGCCTTGAAGAATTCCACTTTATCTCTGGCCTCTCAGCCAACCCAAATAAGAGTGAGATTTTCATATGTTCTAAGGATTCTTCTCTTCACCAGGATATAGCTGCTACCATGGGCTTTAAAGTGGGCAAACTCCCCATCAGATACCTGGGGGTCCCCTTGATAACCACTAGGCTTTCGGTCGCTGATTGTAAATCCCTCATCGATAGAATCACAAAGAGGATAACATCATGGAGAAATAGATGGCTCTCCTTTGGCGGGCGATTGCAACTCATTGCCTCTATCCTCTCTTCTATCCACCTTTACTGAGCTTCTCTTTTTATTTTACCCAAATACATTCTTAAAGCAATTGACTGCATCTTACGCCGCTTCCTTTAGAACGGATCTTCTGAAGGCAGAGTCAATGCTAAAGTGGCTTGGCATGACATATGCTACCCCAAGTCTGAAGGTGGGTTGGGCATCAAGAACTTGATGGATCAAAATAAGGCTCTTAATTGCAAGTTTCTTTGGCGTCTCCTGACTAAAGACCCGAATTCAGCTTGGTCTTCATGGATCTACAAGAACAGGATCAAAAACCGGTGCATTTGGACCATTAAGGTCCCGGCATCGGCCCCTTGGAGCTAGCGGAAAATTATGAAACTCCGGCCTTTTATGAGAGCATACTCTGTCAAGGACATTGGAGATGGTTTTGATACTTTCCTCTGGCACGATAACTGGCACCCCCTTGGTCCCCTGAGTGAGGTGAGCACCGACCATACTCACCTTGTATCGGGTTTGCATTGGGATGTTAAGGTCGATGCTATAATCAGGGAAAATTGTTGGGAGTGGCCTAACCCTTTCGACACTGAGGTGTCCCACCTTGCCATGAATATGCCGACTAACCCTCCACGAAGCAATCAAAAAGACTCTTTGAGATGGGCCGGGACTGTCAATGGAAAATTCTCGACTAAATCCGCTTACATTCTCATCCATCCTCCCAAACCAAAGGTTACTTGGGCTCCATTGGTGTGGGGACCATCCCATATTCCTTCCCATGCATTTACCCTTTGGCTCGCTATTAAGGGGAGACTGAATACCATTGACCGCCTCCATTATATCCCAAACCTTTCACCCAGATGCCTATTTTGAGATACATCATTACAATTACACACAGCCCCAACTCCTTTACCTTGCCAGCCAACCATCCAAGCCTAATTCGCCCAAAAGCAGTGTTCACTAGACGAAATGCAGCACCCAAAAAATCAACTGCCTCTGGCTGATACAAAATCAGATCAGAAAAACCATGCTCAACCACAAACCCAGCTGCTTGAAAAGCCAAGCAGAATACCGGACACAGCCAGTAACACCCTGCGCCACCCTGGTTTTAATCAGCTCGTTCCAAAAACTTCATAAATTTGCAGCACCCATGAATCAGCAGCACCCATACCACCCATCATCACCTTCTCAAACCCCAAGCAACATCAGCAGGAACCAAACGACTGTTGCCACAGAACTCAAAACACAGCACTTATCCAAGGTCTGGCATAAGCACCAAATTCCTTGAATTCTGGGCATATCAAGTGTAATGTCAACTGCAAGGTAGACAAACAACCAGAACCAGCACCACGCCACTTCAACAGCCAGCTGGCAGCTAAAACGCCCCACCAAATGGGCCAGACCGCCCCATTGATTGCTATAGCAAGCACATCCCCAGCACATACAGGAGCACCAAGCATAAATCACACACTCAAATTTTTTTTTTAAGGGGGAGGGGAGACAGAATTGGGGGGTGGGACAGAACACCACCCAAAATCAAAGGCACAATACATAAATTGTAAAAGGATAAACTAGCCAAAACCGGGAACCAACCCCACAGGGGCCATCAGAACCAATCGACAAAAAAGCAAACCTAACAACGAAAGGACGGTACAAGCCGCCAAAAATCAACCATTAGGCAGGGGGCAGCTTCATCAGCAATACAAACACAACCCCACACATTCCATTTTTTTTTATATACCCCACCGCATCCGAGTCGCCCTGGAGACCCTCCTGTCAAGCACCAAGATGGTCATTAATTTCAATCTCACAACGTTGACCACCGAAGAGAAAATTTGGGAAGTGTCCTGAGGGGAAGATTTTTGGAATATACGGTTATTTCGCTCCCTCCATATAAAATACACCGTGGCGGCTAGAGATAATCGTTTAGAGATAGCCAGAATGTTTTTCCCTTTCCAGATAGAAGCCGCCCACGATATGTTTTGAGTCCAATCAGGGTGGGGCCAATGAATACCGGAATGTCTTCGAACATTGTCCCATAATACTCTAGAGAATTGGCAAGCAAAAAACAGATGACCAAGATCTTCATTTCCAGAGTTACAGAGAGAGCAGCGGGGAGACGAGTTAGGGATAAAATGGAGGCGGTCCAAGGTATTCAATCTACCCTTAATGGCAAGCCATAGGGTAAAGGCGTGGGACGGGATATGGGATGGACCCCACACCAAAAGAGCCCAATTAACCTTAGGTTTGGGAGGATGGAGGAGATGGTATGCAGACTTAGCCGTAAATATGCCCATGGCAATCCCAGTCCACCTCAGTGAGTCTTTTTGATTGCTACAGGGTGAATTTTTCGACATATTCATGGAAAGGTGGGATACCTCAGTGTCAAAAGGGTTAGGCCAAGACCAGCCATTATTCCTGATTATTGCAACAACCTTAATATCCCGGTGCAGGCCCGAAACAAGGCGGGTATAGTCAGTACTCACCTCACTTAGAGGGCCGAGGGGGTGCCAGTTGTCGTGCCAGAGGAAGGTATCAGACCCATCCCCAATGTCCTTGACAGAGTAGGTGCGCATGAAAGGCCTTAGTTTCATAATCTTGCGCCAGCTCCAAGGGGCAGATGCCGGGATTTTTAGGGTGCAGATGCACCGATCCTTGATTCTGTTCTTATAAATCCAAGAGGACCAGGCCGAGTTCGGGTCTTTAATTAAGAGACGCCAAAGGAGCTTACAATTGAGAGCCTTATTTTGATCCAAGAGGTTCTTGATACCCAGCATGCCTTCCGACTTGGGGAAGCAAATGTCGTGCCATGCAACTTTAGCATTAACCCTGCCTTCTGAAGAACCATTCCAAAGGAAACGCCGCAAAATGCCATTAATAGCTTTAAGAATGGTCTTGGGCAATATAAAAAGAGAGGCCCAGTAGAAGTGTATAGAGGAAAGGATGGAGGCAACAAGTTGCAGTCGCCCACCAAAGGAGAGCCATCTACTTTTCCATGAAGTGATTCTCTTAGTGATTCTGTCAGTGAGCGTTTTACAATCGGAAACCGAGAGCCTAGAGGTGATCAATGGGACCCCCAGGTATCTTATTGGAAGATTGCCCACTTTGAATCCCATGATAGCAGCTATGTCCTGGTGAAGGGCAACGTCCTTAGAACAGATGAAGATTTCACTCTTCTTCGGATTAGCAGAAAGTCCAAAAGTAACATGAAATTCCTCAAGGCATTCCTTGAGGATCTGGATTGATTGAGAATCAGCCTGGGAGAAGAGGAGGAGGTTATCAGCAAAGGCAAGCATAACAATCTGTGAATCGGCACATTTCCAGTGAAATTTAAATTTTGTATCCTGCCTTGCCTTTACCTCAATAATGCCATTTAGAACTTCCATCACAAGGAAAAATAATTAGGGAGAGAGCGGATCCCCTTGGCGGAGACCTTTACCACCTTTGAAAAAGCCAACAACTTCCCCATTGATGTTGAGTGAAAACATCGGAGTAGTAATGCATTGACTAATCCAGTTGACCATTTGTGGGGGAAACTTCATGAGGGTCAGAATATTGATAATAAAATCCCAATAGACAGAGTCATAAGCTTTCATAAGATCAACCTTCATAGTACATCTAGGTGGGTCTGATCCAAGGTGATACTTATGCAGGAGCTCCTAAGCTAAAAGGATATTATCACTAATCTGCCTCCCCTCCACAAAGGCTGTTTGGCATTTGTCGACTAGGAAGGGAAGAGTGGCATTGATTCTGTTAGCAAGAATTTTGGATATCACTTTGTAGATAACATTGCAACAAGAAATCGGGCGGTAGTCTGAAACTGATCTCGGAGACTGGACCTTAGGAATAAGGCTGATCAAGGTGGTGTTTAACTGTTTAAGGAGCTTTCCATGCTTAAAGAAGTCATGGATGGCATCCGACACAGTATGACCCGTGATCTCCCAGGTATCCTTAAAGAATTTTGATGTAAAACCGTCAGGACCGGGAGCTCTGTCATCACCAATGGAGAAAATCACAGAGCGGATTTCCTCCTCATTCACCGCCCTAACAAGGGATCCAGTTAGTGAGTCAGGGACAGTATTTAGGATGTAGGGACGGAGCCGATTTGCCTCCGCCATCCCATGGGAACGACCAAATCCCAGAGCTTTTTTGAAATGGCCTTCAATAAGATTATTAAGCTCATCCGTACCATTAGTAGGGTGGCCTGACTCATCAAGGAGGGAAATAATCCTATTCCGGTTGTTGTTCCCGCTAACAGTCTTGAAAAAGAATTTTGTACATTGGTCTCCCTCTTTAATCCATTTGACCTTGGCTTTTTGGCAAAGGAAGTCAGCCTCCTTAGCCATTGCAGAATAATAAGCAGCCTTACACTATTTTTCCATGCCGCAAGACCTTGAGAGAGGGATGGTCATAGATTGGATCTCTTCCAGGCATTTTCGAGTGAGAGCCACCTCTTCATGAACATCTCCGTTAGCGGTGCTGCCACCTCAATGCTGCTATCTTGGCATTCTCTCTGTGGAGTGCTGGGATTGAGCATGGTTGCTGATGTTGTTCGGATTTCC
Organism: Nepenthes gracilis; assembly: GCA_033239525.1. Lineage (NCBI taxonomy): Eukaryota > Viridiplantae > Streptophyta > Magnoliopsida > Caryophyllales > Nepenthaceae > Nepenthes > Nepenthes gracilis. Next base: position 11,632,178 of record BSYO01000012.1, read on the forward strand.
CTTGCTGCCATCTAGATGCTGGATGTTGGTGCTGATTAGTATAGTAAGAATGAGATTTGATGCAGTGGCTGAAGTCTGATTTACGCTTAGAGAGAGACGCTCTCTTCTCTCTCTTAATTTTCAAATTCGTCCCGCCTGAGAATTTGAATCCTCGGCTCCGACGGCCATGGCCGGCCGCCTCGAGCCCCCCTCGGGTCCCCTCTCAGGCCCTGACTCCCCTGTCTCCCCCGTGCCTTCCTCTCCAAAGGCTCCGGTGCTTTCGGGACCCCTTTCTCCCGTCCCGAAAGGCCAGACTCTGGGCGAAGTGAAACCTAAAGATTTTGTCTTCGCCATTTTTTTTGGTAAGTAAGTGATTTGGATTAATGGGAGAAAAAATTTACAAGTAATGATTTATCTCCAAATGTTATTCCGACTTGGGGATAAACCATAGACGCTAGGGCATGCCCCGAGCACTTTGATACAACGGATGAAACCAACTGAAAAACAAAAATGCTGGTATTCATACAACACAAACAAACCACTCTAACATCATTAAAGCGGTTCCGAATCAAAAAATAACATGCCAATCCAAGGCAAGACCCTTGATCCAGCAATCACGTCTTCAGCAGAGGACAAGATTTTGTCTTCGCCTCCGATGGTCTTGCTCAAAGCACCTCTCGATGGGCTGACGTCGTCCGTAAGTATAGTCTTGAGGCTCGTAATGAGCTGAAATTCTTCCCCCCTGTGGCCGATGGGGCTGACTCGTCCATCATTTCTCCTCCGCCAGAGGTCATCAACCAAGGCCTTTCATTTTGGGGCTTTACTCTGTTCGGCTATTTCTGTGACTCCCCACCTCACTATTTGGCGATCAAAGCCATAGCCAACAAGATTTGGGCCCGCTTCGGTCTCACACACACCGCGGGAAACGAAGCTGGCTATTTCTTCTTTGATTCTCATCGATGGAGATGTTGGAGAAATGTCTCAAAGCCGGTCCTTGGCTCATGGCTGGGAAGGCAATCTTCCTTAAACGTTGGACGCCAGGTATGATTCTGTCCCTGCGATTTTGAATTCTGCCCTGCCCGCCTCCACCCCCCTTGCCGACGCCCATGGCGCCGGTCCCCTCTTCTCCCTCTCCTCCTTCGGCTTCCGTCGTTCCTCTCTCTCCAGTCCTTCCTCCTAACATCTCCTCGTCCTCTTCGGCTCCCTTCCACCCTCGCCCTGCCACCCTGTGGCCTCACACCACCTCCATTCCTTCTAGCTCCTCACCTCCCAACTCTCAGCCGTCCGACCTCGACTTCCCCCCAGTCAGCTGCCTCTCACCGACGTCGTTCTAGGCGTCGCTTCCGGTCATCTTTCCCCTTTGAGGCCCTTTTGGTATCTGTTGACCCATCTCATTCCCCCTCTTCTCCTCCCTCTCCCCCCGATTTCCAAAAATTGGGGGTCCAGCACCCCGCCCCCCTCGTCGTCCCCCCCTTTGGTCTCTCGCGGTACTGGCGTGGCCTCTGCTGCTTCGGGTGGGCGGCGTCGCTGTATGCCCCTTCGTGTTTCGCCATTTCCTTACCCGTCGCTGAGATCCCCTATTTTCTGCCGTCTATTTCTAATGGGGAAGGGGTTGCGAGCCTCCCAAATCTCATCCCCTGTCCTGTCGGCCCTTTTCCATGCTCCTCTGGATCACCTTCCGGGTTGCTATTCTGGGCGGGTGGTTTGATGAATGTTGCTGAATCGGGTTCTCCTCTGTTGCCCTCTCCCAGCAAGCAGGTCACTGCTCTCCAAAAACCTGTATCAGCCGGTTTGAGTGAGGCGCCTTCCCAGAGGCCTTGTGACCCTGTTTTGCCCAGTGCCGAGACTTCCTGCTCTGTTGGTGCTCCTATCTCCTGCCCGTCAGGCTCCTCATGGGCCTCTGTTGTCGAGAAAAGAGCTCTTGGAGGTAAGTGTTCCCTTAATTTTTTTCCTCCGAATATTTCCGATTTGGATAATATCACTTTATCCCCCCCTCCTGAGGTCACCAAACAGGGAGAGGACATGTGGGGTCCAACCCTTGTTGGATACTTCGTCGGCAATCCTGTTCATTTTAATGTGGTGAACTATATTACTAAGAAAATTTGGAAGCGATTTGAGCTACAACATGTGGCTGGTAACGAATCGGGTTTCTTTTTCTTTTGCTTTTCTTCAAGTTCCATGCTTGAGAAATGTTTGGCTACTGGTCCATGGATGATCGCCGGACACCCTTTTTTTCTTAAATAGTGGTGGCCTAGTATGATTTTATCCCGTGAAGAACACAAATCTTTTCCTACCTGGATCACCATTTCTGGGATCCCGGTTGAATACTGGACCCTGCTAGGGTTAAGTTGGATTGCGAGTGCGGTTGGCAAACCTCTCTTTTTAGATCTGGTTACCGAAAAGCTTGAGCGGTTGGTATTCGCTAGGGTATGTGTCGAATTGGGGGTCAATGCCCCTAGACCGAATTCTGTGAAGATTCGGACTAGAGGACGCCCCGGAGATCTAAATGATTATCTCAGCGAAATCAAAATTGAGTACCATCATAGGCCGACGCGCAGGGGCGCTCCTGACACGCGCAGGATTAAGAATCACCCAACCAAAGCTTCTTGGGTCCCCAAGCAGGAGGTCCTTCCTCGGGATAATTCAACCTCCTCCGTTCCTCCTAGGCTGTCTCCCCGCAAAAAAACTCCCGCCGCGGCTACAACCGCGTCCACAGATATCATCCCTAAGGCCATAACGACCTCTAATTCGTTTATTGGAGCTCTTAATCTATGCACTTCTTTCACCCCAGACCCTCCGACTGTTACACCCCATTGTGCTACATTGCCGGGCCCTTCTGGTTGTTCGACAAATGGTGGTCCATCAACCAAAAATGGGGACCGTGTTTCTTCTCGTAGAAATAAAAAATCTCGGGGGGGTAGTAATCCTTCCCCCCCTCATCCTTAACCCATGAATAACATTGCCTGTTGGAATGTGAGGGGACTCAATGGGATTGTAAAAGCCCACGAAGTCTGCAACCTCATTAGCTCCAATAGGTGTTGTATCGTCGGCTTGGTGGAAACCAAGGTAGCGGAGAAAAACTCTCTGGCAATCTCCACTAGAATTAGATCTAACTGGTCGTGGTTTATAAATTACTCTTCGTGTTCAGGTGGTCGGATTTGGATTGGCTGGGACCCCAATCTGATTTCGTGCACTATTCTTTCCTTGGAGGACCAGGTCATTCATCTTGAGGTCCTGCTCCTTGAGGAAAATATTCGCTGCATTTTGTCCTTTATATATGGTGCAAATTCAGTAATCTCCCGTAGTCTCCTATGGAATAGCCTTCGCGCGATGTCTAACCATCCGGGCGATCTCCCTTGGGCGGCCCTCGGGGATTTCAATGCTATCCGGTCCCCTTCCGAGGCCCTGGGTGGGATTTGGCATAAAATCAGCTCGATTGACCTTGAAAATTGCCTTAGAGACTGCGATCTTAACGATGTGTGCCATGAAGGCATGCACTATACCTAGAATGATGGGCGTGACTCTTCCCTTCGCATCTACAGAAAGCTTAATCGTGTTGTCGCCAATGGGTATTGGATTGACAAATTTCGCAAGGCTAAAGCCCTTTTCCCCCCTCCTAGGCTCTCTGACCATTCGCCCTGTATTCTCATCCCTACAGGCGATCCACCCCGTAAACACGGGTTTTTCGGTTCAATAATTTTCTTACCAAATCTCCAAAATTTCTCCCTTTGGTTGCTGATCCCTGGTCGGATGACATCAATGGCTCGCCTATGTTCAGGCTTGTGTCCAGACTTAAGCAGGTGAAAAAATCTCTAAAAATGCTTAATGTCCATGAGGGTGATGTTCACGAGGAGGTCATCCGTGCTAGGGAAAGGCTTGAAGTTATCCAAAGTCATACTCCCTCTAATCTTGGGAGTCTTCTTGAGGAGCGTAGCTGTAAGGATGCTTACCATGCTGCCCTGGCCAAGGAAGTCGACCTTACGAAGCAAAAAGCCAAGATAAGGTGGCTCAAAGAGGGTGATCAGTGCAATAAATTCTTTTTTAAGACTGTGAATGGAAACAACAATAAGAATCAGATTATTTTCCTTCTTGGTCATGATGGGAATCCTACCATTGGTGTCGAAAATGTTCAGAATCTGATTGTGGACCACTTTAGCAAGGCTCTTGGGACTGGTCGCACGTACGGATCGGCTGATGCGGATCGAATGCGTCCTTACATCCTTCATACTGTGCCTGAATCACTTATGGACCCTCTTGTGGGCCCGGTAAGCGATGATGAGATCCGCAAGGGGATCTTTTCTATAGGTGACTATCGGGCCCCGGGGCCTGATGGATTCAGTTCCCATTTCTTTAAGGAGTCGTGGGATATCATTGGCCCATCTGTTTGTGAAGCCATTCGTGATTTTTTCAATCATGGAAAGCTTCTCAAACAAATGAATTCGACGATCATCAGTCTAATCCCCAAAATCTAGTCTCCTCGGTTGGTATCTGATTATCGTCCCATTTCATGCTGTAATGTCATATACAAAGTCATCTCGAAGATTATTGAAAATCGTTTAAAGATGACTTTACCTTATCTGGTCGATAAGTGCCAAACGGCTTTTGTGGCGGGGCGCCAAATCAGTGACAACATTCTCCTCGCCCAAGAGCTTCTCCACAAGTATCATCTTGGTCATGACCCTCCACGTTGTACTATGGAAATTGACCTCATGAAAGCCTACGACTCAGTTCATTGGGACTTCATTATCAATGTCCTGACCATCATGAAATTTCCGACCAAAATGATAAACTGGATTAGGGAATGTATTACCACCCCCTCGTACTCTGTAAATATTAATGGTGAAGCGGTTGGTTTTTTCAAAGGGGGTAAGGGTCTTCGTTAAGGTGATCCCATTTCTCCTTACCTCTTTGTTCTGGCGATGGAGGTGTTAAATGGGATTATCAAATCCAAAGCTCGTAGGAACAAAAATTTCACATTTCATTGGAACTGTGGACCGACTCATACTGTCATGCTTGCCTTTGCAGATGACCTTCTCTTCTTCTCTCATGCTGATGTCTTCTCTATCCGGATTATCAAGGATTGCCTTGAGGAATTCTTTTGGCTCTCCGGCCTGTCGGCTAACACAAACAAGAGTGAGGTCTTCCTTTGCTCTAAAGACCCATCCCTTACTCAGAATATTGCCAATGTCCTGGGGTTCAAAGTTGGATCTCTCCCCATTAGATACCTCGGCGTTCCTCTGTTTTCTACCAGGCTGTCAATTCGGGACTGTAAGGCTCTCACTGAGAAAATTACTTGCCGCATCAAATCATGGAAAAATATGTGGCTCTCCTTTGGGGGCTGCCTTCAATTGGTGGCCTCAATCCTCTCTTCTATCCACCTCTATTGGGCTTCAATCTTCATTTTACCCAAATCTATTCTTAACCAGATTGACAGCATTTTGAGGCGTTTCCTTTGGAATGGCTCCACGGATGGGAAGGCGAATGCAAAAGTGGCCTGGTTCGATATTTGCTACCCAAAGAGTGAAGGTGGGTTGAGGCTTAAAAATTTGCAGGCTCAAAATAAATCCCTCATCTGTAAGCTTTTATGGCGTATCCTGTTTAAAGACCCTGAATCGGCTTGGTCTTCATGGATCCACAAGACTAGAATCAAGGACCGGTGCATCTGGACCCTCAAAGTCCCTGATTCTGCCCCTTGGAGCTGGAGGAAGATCATGAAACTTCGTTCATTCATGTGCTCACATGCTGTTAAGATCATTGGTAATGGTGTCGATTCCTTTATCTGGCATGACAATTGGCATCCTGGTGGCCCCCTCAGTAGGGTTTGCACGGATCGCATCCGTACGGTCACTGGTCTATCTTGGGACGGCAAGGTCTCTCAGATAATCAGAGATAACCAATGGGCTTGGCCTAATCCTTTTGATCAGGAGGTTTCTAGTCTCGCCACAAACATGCCCCTTTATCTGCCCAACAATGAGCAAAAAGACTCTTTGAAATGGGTTGGTAGCTCTAACGGTGTCTTTTCATCTAAGTCTGCCTACCTCCTTTTTCATCTGCCTAAGCCGAATCTGAGCCGGACTAACCTAGTCTGGGGTTCTTTCCATATTCCTGCCCACGCCTTCACCCTTTGGCTGGCTATAAAAGGCCGACTTAACACCTCCGACCGTGTTCACGGTGTTCCCAACCTCTCCCTCACCTGCTCTCTCTGTGATTCAGACGCTGAAAACCATGATCATCTTTTTTTCTCTTGCCCATTCTCCTCCTCCGTGTGGACCTCTATCCAACGGATTGCTGGCATTCAGTGGCCTTACCCCATCTGGTCCCATAATGTTAATTGGGCTACACACATGTGGAAAGGTAAGAACCTCATCGCCCTCTCAAAGCGTCTTTCTCTAGCGGCCACTGTTTATTATATTTGGAGAGAACGTAACAATCGTATTTTCGAGAGTTCATCCCATCAGGATGCTTCCCAGATCTGCTCCCAGATTTCAAACGTTGTTCGGGACAAACTGAAGGCCTCCTTGCCTGCTGATGGTCGTCCTAACCGCTCGCTGGTTAGGCGATGGAACTTATAAAAAAAATAATAATAATAACAAATAAAAAATAAAAAAAAAGTGGGGGAGGTCTTCTTTGCTGCTTTTGAGGCTGCTGTCCTCCTATTGGCCTTGAGGGTTGAGCTGTTGGAGGCTCTGCACTGTGGTGGCCTTCTGATAGTGCTTTGCCGGGTTTGGCTTCCGCTGCTCTTCCTACTGATGTTGAACCTTCTGGTTGTTGCCTCCTTGATGCGGTTCGATTTATTTGGATTTCGTCCCCGCCTTGGGTGTCTTGGTTGTATTTTCCTCTCCAAAAAAAAAAAAAACGGGTTCCCTGAGCCAAAAAAAAAATATTTGGGTCCTGGTTTTTTTGCTGCTGGGCTCTGGTTGCTTCTGATTTTGCAGGCTTCTCTTTTGCTCGTTCATGGGTCTTGGAGCCGACGGCCTTATCCTCCTGCCAGCTGACGTGCTTATTGTTGCCTGGAGGTTTCTGTTCTCAAATGGTGCAGAATCATTCAGGGTGGAAGTTAGCCGGTTGTTGTGATGGGGTGTATATATGTTGTTGAAGGGGTGTTGATGTTGGTGAATGCCTTTTTACTGGTGTATTGTGTTCCTCTTTTTGTCTTTTATGGTTCTTTGTGATGGGTCTTTTTTGAGTTTGACATGGTATGCTGGAGTGTTTATCCGTGACATGGCTAGTTGCTGTGATGGTTTATCCATTGCTGTACTTGGCTGTAGCTCAGCTCTACTAATATGATGCATTTTCTGATGCCCGAGGCTGTGGCTGTTCCTGCTTTGGACTGCTGATACTGTTCCGGGTTCCCTGCAGTTGAGATGTGGATTCTCCTGGTTAGAACTTGATGTGTTTTAAACTGATTCGTTGCATTGTGTTGTGGCTGGGAGTTATGTGGGATCATGCCCTGGTGTACTGTGACTGTTCTGCTTCTGGCCATGGAACTGGTTGGGTTTCAGATGAGTGTGATGTGTTGGACCTGCTTGGCTGGTTCTGATGTGGCTTTGGCGAGCTGCTGAAACACAGAAGTGGGATGCTCAGTCAGGCCCAACTGTTTTGATACTGGTGTTGCACATGAGGCATTGCTGAGGTGCTGGAGTTGTCAACACTTTCCCTTCTGCTGGTCCAGTTGTCCGCATGTACATTGCTACATACCTGTTTATCTGCTGTGAACCTATGGCTGAGTGGATATTCTCTGTTATTGATTCGGCTATCATAATTGCTAATGTGGCTGATGCTGAGATGATGGAGTTCTGCCGACAATGTTGATGGTGGAAATGCCGATCGAGATGGTGCTGTCTTCCAGGCTGCTGATACTCATGCTGAAGAAAATGGCTGCTGGCTTTCTGGAAGCAGATGCTGGTGTATGATGTTGATGCCTCTCTGGTGTGTGGTACCCTGCTTGCTGAAGCATTATGGTTCTGAGATGTGAGATGCTTTGGCTGCCGTGATGAAAAGATTGTGCTGATCGCGATCCTTTGAGGCTCTTGGCTGCTGCTGGTGGGTGCTGAGGTTGGAGTAGCACTACTGATGTTGCGGCTTGGGATGTAGCCATTCAGGATGGTGCTGGTGTTAGTAGCTTTCCTATTTACTGTTTCAGTGGTTGGCTGTGCAGAGTCTAAAGCTGGGCTTCTGAAATCTGGTCTGTTTTGTGCTTAAGGTTGCGGTTGCTTCTGAAGCATTTGGGAGCAGCTTTTAAACCATGCCCTTTTTTTTGGTGGCTGGTAAATACTGGCCATTGATGTGGAAAACTCTAGATGCCGCCCTGTTTTTTATTGCTTTCTGTTTGCTGTGGAAATTTGGCGTGGTTTGTCGGATGCCTTGCTGCTGGTTTTTACTCTACGGATATCGGTCTTGAGGTGAGGTTTACTCTACGGTTACTTGGCTGAACCAGTTCCCCTGTTGGATCTACGGATCTTAGTTGCTGCTGGTTTTTTTTGCTCTTTGCATTTGCGTTGATGGTCTTGAGGCGCTGGAGTTGTTGATTCGGTCCTTGATGCGAACCGCTGGAATGGGGTGCCTGGTGCATATATCAGCGCTCTCGGTCGGGTCTTTTTGGCCAGAGTTGAAATTTGTTAGGTTGGGCTTTTTGTGCCTGTTTTTTTATTCTGTGGTGTCTGTTATTAGTTGTCCTCTCAGAGTCCTTAGACATTTTCTGCTGTAACACTTGCTCGGGGCATGCCCTAGCGTTTATGTTTTATCTTCAAGTCAAATCACTTGGAGATAAAACATAGATTCTGTAATTTTTCTCCCTATTAATCCAAAATACTTACTTACCAAAAAAAAAAAAGGACGCCAGGTATGATTCTGGACAAGGATGATCATAAACGTTTTCCCATTTGGATCAAGCTCTTCGATTTGCCGATTGAGTACTGGACCCATGCCAGCCTCAGCTGGGTGGCTAGTGCTGTTGGTATTCCTCTCCAGCTCGACCCCCGGATGGCCCATATGGAGAACGTCTCCTTCGCAAAAAATTGTGTTGAAGTGGGTATCGATGGCCCCTTTCCCAAAAGTATCACCATTAAAGCTTGCCACGATTTGGCTCCCATTATGGTGAAGGTGGAGTATAGCTGGCGACCTATCAGGTGTAGTCGCTGCCTTTTGTTGGGTCATGATGAAGCTCAATGCCTTCCCAAGGCTGCTAAACCTCCAACAGGTATCTCACGTTCCAAATCTCCCATCTCTGCTCATGTGGAAAAAGTCCCATTGGTCTCACCGCTCTGCCCTAGGCTCTCGACCGATGGTTGTGTGCCAAATTCAGTGGATGATGAAGTCTTGAATCATTCGGTTTCCCCCCCACATCCATCTGCTGCTGTTGATGGCACTAGTGGATGTTGCGCTGGTAGTTCCCCTATTGGGGCCATGTTGGACTCTCAAACCATTCCTGGTTTGCCGGTTCCCCCGAACCCAGATCTCCCTAATCCTGATCTGGCATCCCAGGCCCCACTGGACCTTTCTGCCTGCTCCCCTGCTGTTTTGCCTCCTGACCCTGTCAATGGCTCATGTCTTGAGAGCTCCTCTACTGACCTTGGGCAACAGTTGCGCCTTTCAGATGCTGCCGGATGCTTGGATGGCCTTCCTGGTGAGCATCTTACTGAATTGGTTATTGGTTCTGGCTCTGACAGTGACCCAACCCCCAATTCAATCTCTCGAATTATAAACAAGTATGGTTTGGCCTCTTCTAAGAATGGCGGAACTGTCCCTGCATCTGAAATCTGTACGGGGCGGGTCATTTACTATTCTAAAGAGAAATTTCTTAATGTAAATGAGGCGTTGGCTTTGGAGTGTGATTCGTGGAAGCCTGCTAGATCTCGAAAAAAGAAACAATCCAAAAAATCCAAGGCATCACCTCGTTCTTAGGGGTTGTGCTGTTGATGTTATGCCGGTTTTGTATGGTTGCAAATAAATCCAGTTTTTGCATTGCTGGGTTTTTTTTGTATCAGCTTGTATATTCTGGCTTCTGGCTTATGTAGTGCAGATGTGCTGGCCTCCAGCTGCAGATCCTCTAATCTGGTGCTGGATTAGTTGAGCTGCAATTTTGTTATGAAGGATTGTTTGAATTTGGTTCTGATTATGCCTGATTTTGCATGCTGAATGTTGAGATTTGGTGATGCTGATATTAGGCCCCTGGGTGGATACAGCTCTTGGTGTCTTTGATTTCTATTTTGCTTAGCAGTGTTGCAGTGGAACGCGTTTTTTTCTCCTGCTGTTCCTGCTGCTGTTGCAATTGTGTTGCAACTCTTGGTATTGCTGTTCGCCTGTTTTTGCATTTTCAGCCTTTTGGGTCTCTCTTGCTGATGCATCTGATCTACTACTTGGATTTGGTGGGTTTCTCCTGATGTCACTGTGGCTGGTATTAATTGCTGATCTTGGATTGGCATGGAGATGGGACTTAACTCAGCTGGTATACTGGCTGTATATGAACTGCTCTTGTAGCCTTGGCTGCTCAACAGTTGGGCCTAATGAGGCTTCAATTTTCTGATGTGGTGGGCTCCAACATCTGCTGATGTTGGATGACAGCAGCTGATGAATGAGATTGGCTTTTTTGTTTGATGCTGGGGAATGGTGACTGTTCTTGATATGGCTGTTTTTGATCCTGCTGTTGCTTGATCCACCGCGAGTGTGCCGAGTTTCTTTATTCTTTGATCCTATGCACCGTGATGATATGGCTGCTCTGAGTTTGCACCGAACGTTGCTGAGCTGCTTGGTTTTTGACATTTTGTATGTCCGGTTTGTGGTACTCTGCTACCATGTATTTTCTCTGAATGCTGGTTTTGTTGGCGCTGCAGTTTTTCTCGAGATGTCATGATATCCTGCCCAGCATTGCTTGCTCTTTTTCTCCCCGGAGTTCGTGTATGCAGTTTGCTGAGTTGGTCTTTGCTTCTGTTGGCGCCTGCCAATGGGTTTTCCTTGCTGATTTTTTGCTGTTGGTGCTGGATTAATCCTGGATTCGTTTGATTTATGCATGGAAGCAGGTGGGTCTGGTCTCCATGTTGCTGTAGCTCCCATGGCTGTGTGGACTTCGAATCTGGATTGGTGAATTTTTTTGATGCTGCTGGTACATTTCAGTAGCCGGTTGTCTCGGGTTGCAGGGGGATGGAAAGCGGCGCTTTCCCTCTGTGTTGTGTTATAATTTTTTTCAATCTCTATTGGTTCTGTAGAACGTTGGCCTCCTAGAGGTTTATTATGTACCTTCGGATGTACTTGATGCTCGGGGTATGCCCCAGCGGGTTATGTTTTATCCCCAAGTCAAAATACTTGTAGATAAAATATCGATTTTGTAAATTTTTTCTCCCATTAATCCAAAATACTTGCTTACCAAAAAAAAAAAGGTTGAAGTCTGATTTGCTGGTTCGGTTGTCATTGTTGGAGTGGGTGGCTGTGATGCTAAATCATTTTCAGTTGGCCTGTCTGCATTATCAAGATGTTGCAGGAGCCGCAGCTTTTAGTACTTAGCATCCTTGCTGTCCTGTGGCATTGTGTTGCTGAAGAATGATGAGATTGCCTAATATACTCGATGCTGTCGGGTGAGCACTGAACTTATTTGGACTGCTGTTTGCTGCATGCTGAGGCCAGGCATAAACCAAGAAGGCAAAGGGTTGCTGCTGGAGCCATTTGCTGGTGTTGGGGCATTGGAAATCTTGGGGCAGCTCTCGGTCTTGCTGGAATCGCTGTAGAAAAGCGATAACACTAGCTTTAAATTGTTTAGGCTGGGGTTGTGCAGCTATTCTTGGCTCTGCTGCCCGGATGCTGCTGGTGTTTGCTGGCATAGAATGTGCCGGCTGCTTGTATTGAAGTTTCTATTTTGTGGTTCTTTGGAGCCGAGGTTGCTGAAATTTCGGATCTGGATTTTTGCACTACTAGATGCTTCGGGCTGTTTTTTCCTAGTCTATGAAGGCTGACATGGATGTTACCTGTTTGCTGTGTTACTCATGTCGATTTGGCAGCGGCGGTTTTTGAGTTAGTTCATTTGTTAGACTGGTCTCATATTTTATTGATTATGTTGATCGTGTATCCTCCTAGTGAAGTTTTTTGTATTTTCTGATGTATTTGTTGCTCGGGGTATGCCCCAGAGGTTTATGTTTTTACTCCAAGTCAAAATACTTGGAGTAAAAACATAGATTCTGTAATATTTTTCTCCCTATAATCCAAAACACTTACCAAAAAAAAAAAGATTGATGCATAATTGAAGCTTGCCTATCCAATATATACACTAATGGATGATGAACACGTGATTTGATAAATGTCTCCAGTTCCCTTTTCTTCATGGATGTGGATTTTTGATTGACAAGACGAGTTCCCTCAGCCAAAAGATCTACGATGGATTAGTCTTTTCGTAACCTAGAAGGGAATTGCTATTCTGTCTTTTTGTACGTTTTCATGAATTGGTCTATGGTAGTGCTCGGGGTATGCCCTAGCGTGTTGTTCCACCTCTAAGTTGGCAAAACACTTGGAGGCAGAACATCGTTCTGTAAATTTTATTTAATTTAATCTCATCTTACTTACCAAAAAAACCAGGAGCACCAAAATCTGAAGCAGACAAGCCAATATTCCTTCATCAGAGGGAACCAGCAGCCACGTCCCATCCTAATCCAAGGCAGGGGCATTTACCACCCCTAGAAATAGCAGTAACCAAAATGAGGAAGCATAGTTCTACGGCAGGGGCAGCACCCAAGATCAGCAAATCCAGTCTCATCACCCAGCAGCCACCCACAAAAAATCTTCAAAGCATCATAGCCAAGAATCTTATACAACCCGACATGACCAGCCAGCACCTCATACAACAGAAGCATTAGAGCCTACAGCTCCATGAGCTGTGCCACTCCATCTTCAACAAGGACAAAGAGCCAGATTGGGCATACCAGCATCAGCAACCATTGGCAGAGTAGAAAGGGGCAATTCCAGCAGAAAAATAATAGCCCAACAAGCTGCAGCCAAGCAAAAGGGCCATTGAAGAAAACTCCCCAGCCAATGCAAAGCAGACATCTCCATCCCATTCAGCATCTGAGACAGTAGGGAGACATCCCAGCATTCCAATGCTGGCCATAGCAATAGAACCCATGACCACCTCAACTACACAACAAGTCCTTCCAGCCATACAACTGGAAAGAAAATTCGGTACATTGCAGCTTCAGAACATTGCAGCGAACCTTAATTCAGTGCAATCAATGCCTTCAACACCTCCAGCGACCGCATTATATTGCAACAGCATTGGCAGATGAAGGCACTCTTAGCGTGAACCACTTCCCGAGCTGAGCAATCATGCCAACAGCAGTGACCAAACCAAGTATGACTTGCAACCAACATGCCAACAGATCTCTTTCAACCAAACAAGTCCTTTTCCATCTCATCAGCACCACAGCCATATATCCCCAAGCCAGATCTGCACTGGTACCCCCACACTGTCCAACTGGAAGGAAACACAGGCTGAGCAACATCAGAGCCAGCATATCAGGACCCTTCTGTTTGAAAGAGCAGCAAATGCCATCACTAGAGTGGCAAAAGTGGCACCAACAACAGCAATCATCGCCTCCACTGACCGCACTAATAGGGACATATTTTGTCCATCAGATGGGATCTTGGCTCCAGCAAAGACCCCAATCAGCTCCTGCCCGAAATAGCTTCACCAAGACATCCGGCAATAGCCTTCATCCCAACCTGATTCAGCAAAAACATAATTGGGAGACGGTCCGAGCTCACTGCCACAATCAAAGACTCAGAAGCAGAGGTCGACGCAGTCAGATTTGAGCAGCAGAGAGGTAGAGAGGTGGAGTAGGAACCCAGGAGGGAACCGGGCTGAGCAACCAGGAGACCGGCCATGGCCGGCTCCAGCGCCGCTCGACAGAGCAGCCTGAATCCTGAGGCGCCACCTTCAAAATTCAAGATTTGAATTTTTTTTAGAGAGAAGCAGAAGCTTCTCTCTCTACCCCGATTCGTCCCGTGCCCCCAAGCTGTATAGTTCCTTAGATCTACGCTTCTGGCCCGTTTGTGGTAGGTATTGTTTTCTTGCATGAGAGTGTTAGCTTTGTGTCTCGGTCACTCCTATTTAGGAGGAAAAAAAAATTATTTTAGTTAGGAAGGGTTTGACTTTGATTTTTGGGGCTTTGAGTTTAGAAGAATCTTCCTCCCCCCCTCCAATAAAAAAAAAAATCATCCGGAGTAAAAAAAAAAAATCCTATCATTTTTTTTTTTTTGGAAGTGAGAATTTTGAAAAAATCCTATCATTCCTGTGAAGGCGGAGCACTTCCTCTCGCTTGGGATGGAGTATTTTTGGTCTTGCTTCCGGAGTGATGTCGCGATTTTCCGGAGCTCCTTAGTGTCTTCTTGGACGGAGTGGCTTTCTTCACTCCGAACGGACTGACTTTTATTGCCTATGGATCATCCTTATCTGATCTGCTTTTTGCCTCCTTGGTCGGTTTGGATTGGTACTCGGACCGGAGTGCCATCTTATTTAGAAAAAAAAAATCTATCTTTCCTGTGAAGGCGGAGTGCTTCCTCTCGCTAGGGACGGAATTCTTTTGGTCAAGCTTCCGGAGTGATATTGCGATTTTTCGGAGAGCCTTTTGTCTTCTTGGACGGAGTGGTTTTTATCGCGCTGGACGGAATGACTTTGTAATTGCATCCGGATTACCTTTTTTATTTCAAAAAAAAAATAAAAAAAAAATAATAATAATAAAAATTCATCTCATGTGGTGGCGGATTGCTTCTTCTCTCTTGGGACGGAGTGTCTTAACTCACGCTTTCGTTGTACAGATGTATCTTATCCTGGAGTGCTCTCTTGACTCTAGGAAGGTTAGCTGATCCTCACACTGGACGGAGTGTCCTTGATCTAGCTTCCGGTGTTCCCCTTATCCGAAGTGGCTTTTGTCTCCTTGGACGGAGTGGATTGACCTCAATTGTGGCAGTGCAGAATCCGAAGTGCCTTTACCTGGAGGGAGGAGTACATTGTTGTTTTCGGAGTGCATTCGATGGAGTGCATGGGACGGAGTGATTTGCACTGTCCTGAATGCTTTTTTCTGGAGGCCGGAGTGCACTATGGTATTGGGAGTGCATTGGATGGAGTACCTTTCTCTGGATGCCGGAGTGCAATGTTGGATCCGAAATGCATTGGACGGAGTGCAATGGACTTCCTCCGCAATGGGGCGGATTGGCTTGGGATGCACGTTCTGGATTTGCTGATTCTGGACCTTGGTGGCTTGAAGACGTTGGAGCTCCCATTAGTAATTCCCTTGTTGAATCTGTTTAGGTTTGTTTGTGCTGTTTGACCGGGTTGTTTTCGGTCTTTTTAGACAAATTACACCTTGGTGTGGTTTTCTATTTTCTGTTCATCCGTTCATGATGTTGTTACATGGTGATGCTCGGGGCATGCCCTAACTCGGTGTTCTAATTCTAAGTCGGCAAAACACTTGGAATTAGAACATCGTTTTTGTATTTTTCTTTTCATTTAATTCATTTAACTTACTTACCGATTGGGGCTGGAGGCCGGATGGGCCTTGAGACCGATTTGGCTTGCTGACATGGACTGTCATTTGCCGCTTTTGGAGTTGCGCATCAATTGCCGGTTTCGACTTTTGGCCGGTATGGATTTACTGTGGCCGTTTTCAATTGCTGCCTCCATTTGCCGATGTCGACTTTTGGCCGGTTTGGATTTTTTGTGGCCGAGTTCAATTGCCGTTTTCAATACGTTTTCAATTGCCATCTTGTGGCCGATCTCATTTGCCAGCCTCAATGCCGGTTTGGCTTTGTTGCTCATATGCCGTGTTGGACTCGTACTTGCCGGTTTGGAATTGTTGCCGAAGTGGCTGCTGTTGATGTGCTGCAGCGATGTGGGAGCTGTTGCCGATGTCGACAAATTGCGTATTTTATCGTTTCTGATAAATGTTGTCCTCCTGGAGGTTTTTTGTATTATTTTATGTACAAGGTGCTCGGGGCATACCCTAGCATATTATGTTTTTTTTCCAAGTCAAATTCTTTGGAGACAAAACATAATTTTTGTAACTTATTTTTTCTCCATTTAATCCAAAATTCTTGCTTACAAAAAAAAAAAATTTAACTTACTTACCAAAAAAATAAAAAAATAAAAAAATAAAAAAAAAGTTATATATATATATATTTGGGCTGCTGCCCTTTTGTACTGAATTGTTGTTGGCCTTGCTGTCCTGTGTCCCCATGCTGCCCCCTTTGTAGTTTCTGAAGGGCTGAGTTGACTAAATCAGCTGCTAAAGCTGGGTGAAGACCGTCATGGAAGCTGACAGTAGTGTTCCTAAATCGCTCTAGATTCTTTATTTTTGGTAAGTAATTAATTGAATTAAAATTTAAATAAGCTGTACAAACATCTATGTTTTTAACCAAGTGTTTTACTGACTTGGAAAAAGAAACATAGATAGAGGGATTCCCCTAAAAACATACCAACGGAGTCTTAAATGAAAGATTACACAATTGGCATCAGCTATTGAGACTCGAACCACAACTGCTAGCAGTACTGAGACAGGAGGACGCTCCTTCAGCAATAGTCGAACCCTGCCACGTCAGCATATTAGCGAACTCCGAAAGTGTGAGAGCTCCAAAATCCGGAGTGAGGTTGTGAACTCCAGAATCCGGAGTGGTTTCCACCTCAAAAAAAAAAAAATCTGAAGATCGGATTCCGGAGTGCGAGAGCTCCGAATTCCGGAGTGTGTGGTGTGAACTCCAGAATCCGGAGGGAACTCCGAAAAGAAAAAAAAAGGAAAAAGAAAAAGAAAAAAAAAATTTTTTTTTCGTAAGTAAGTAAATGCATTAAATTTAAAAAAGGTACAAAATTTTGTGCTAATTCCAAGTGTTTTGCCGACTTGGGAATTAAAACAACGACAAGGGAGTGAACCCCAAACTTTAAGACCATGTCATAAACTAAGACTATGAGCCAAAACATGAAAACTAAAAATACAATCGAAGAGCGTTGTTATCAACTCCCATCAGCACCAAGGGAAAACTGGGACAGCATGGTGGAAGACATTCAGGTTCCAGCGTTGGGTATCAAGCCAATAATCAGCCCTACACAACAACAGGGGCACAAATTCAAACCGGCAATCCAGTTACAATGCCTCCAAGATACAAAATACAGCATAAGAAGTCGCCCTTCCTACAACACACTTCAGCCAAATGGACCCCAGTCAAAATCGACCCCACATGAGCAGCCGGAATACATATTCATTCCCAGCAAACCAGCCCCACATACATGGCACGATCTGCATCAGCAGCAGCATCAAAAGATATGAAGAAGACTCCAAACAACCAGCAACAACAAGAGGCAGCATCAGCATCAGCTTCAGCGACATCAATAGGCCCTCCCGTGCAGATTTTACAGCCCAATCTAGCTTGGTGAAAATGGAACTAAAATCTCCGGATTTACAACCCATCGAGAGGGTTCCATCAGCCTTCTACATCCATGGATGCTTCCGGTTGCATCCACAAGAAATGAACAGTACTCCCAATATCGTGGATTTGCATGGTGGGACCGAGAGAAATGGCACAGCATTATTACAGCTGCATCGGGGCCAACGGTAAAAGCTCCAGCCAATGCAGCGAGTCAAGGAGTGGTTAGCCAAAGCAACCGGTGACAAAACCAAAAGCGGGGATAGATGGACATGATCCACTGCATTCAGCTTCCAAAGGCAGAGCAGTGCATCACATGATAGAGAGCCCTTCCAGCGACTTAATAATTCTTATCAGCAGCTGTCAAACAAAACCACATTAGCAGAAAAAACAGGGCAGCTAGCTACACCGGCCAATCAGAAAATCTGGAGGCCCTCCACTAGACCGACCAGATCGCTAAAATGACCTGATGAAAAGACCGGATTCCATTTCAGCAAGACTTTAAGAGAATCTAATATAAACACCTTCCCATCAGGAGATAAGGAGTCTATGTGGGGATTAGAGGAATTGTCACATACTAACAAGCGGAGGCCTTCAAAATAAGCACTCGGGAGACACTTCATATAATCTTCCGCCAATGGGAAGGAAGATCTGAAAATATTCTTTGTATCCTCAGACACATCAGACCAACATGAATCAATGAAATCGAACAAAACACCTCGTTGGTCCTTGGTGATGGAGTTGAAAAAAGACTGAGAATCATTCTCTCCAAGTAAGCATCGGAGGAGGGCATAATGCATTGGGTCATTGGCTATAACCTCAGCAGTCCATTCCTCAGAAGACTGAGAATTAACATTGTCTGGATGATTCTCAACGACCTTATTATCAACGGCAATAAAGTCGGGCACCTCAACAGGGGGAGCATTAGGGCCATTTGAATTGGAAAAGGGATAATTAGTATCCACAACTGAGACAGGGCAACTAACAAGAGTCCTACTAATATGAAAGTCTACACTTGGCAGTTCTAAACTGCAATTAGTTGGGACAGACAGGGATACAAACTGATCACCACATGGGGAATCAAAGAAAGGGGCTCGAACCGGCCTCGGGGCATCAGCAGGAGGGAGAGGAGATCCCCCCCCTGTCCCCTGGAGGCTGCAGTCGACCTCCACTACCCCCAACTACAGATCCCTGGGAAGACCCGAACCCTCAGCAACTGAATTTCCAGGATAAGAGACAAGAGTAGGCAACCCCATAAGAGGTACACAAATACCAGGATCATCAGCACCAGAAGGAGAAGACTTCTCATCCAAACTGTATCCAGGACTCACAATCACATTAGTAACAGCATCCGCACAGGACGAAGGCTTTGGACGCCAAACTGCTCTCATCCTGGGAGGCTTACCAGCATTGGGACGTGGCTTCAAAGCCTTACAATTGGCATCCACATGGCCACGCAGAAGACACGAACCACATGTAGTCGGCTTCCAGGAGTAATCTACATCCACCGCTACAATAGAATTGGACGATTGCAGATTTATTGTAGGGGGCAAAGCCGCATCCGCAGCAACCTCAATACATATCCGGGCTACGTCCAGCCTCTCCATTTTAGCTGTACTGGGACATAGGAGGAGTGGCTTACCAATTGAACTTGCAATCCAACCCAATCCCAGTGGAGACCAGAATTCAACCGGCACGTTGAAGAGCTTGATCCAAATAGGGAAAGAATTGTGCAAATCCTTAACCAATTTCATACCAGGAATAAAACGTTTAAGACATAGGGCTTTACCTGCGAGCATCCATGGCCCAGCCCTCAGACACTGCTCCATATTAATCGAAGAATAAAACCGAAAGAAGAAGAAACCTTCTCCATTGGACGCGACGTGCTCAAGCCCATATCGAGACCATAGACAATGGGCAATGGAGGAAATCGCCCGAAAATGGGGAGGAGTGTCGAAGAAGTATCCCACGAAGGATGAACCCCAAATTCGTCTGCCTTCATCAACAACCTCAGGGGGAGGAGAAATATAGGTAGCGTCACCGCCCACATTCAGTGGAGGGAAATATTTCAAAGTAGGGGATGGTGAACAACTACCATTTCGGACTATATCTGACCAGGATGAGCGGTTCTCTCTCGACAAATTCACGGGACTGGAAGGACATGCACCTTTCTTAGCAAGAGAGGACGAAGAACCGAGTGAGGAGGCATCAGGTTTCAGAAGGAAATCAGATGCGAACGTCGGCTTCTGGGGGGAGCCAGGAGGAGGACCCGGGAGACCGGCCATGGCCGGCTCCTACGTCGCCTGTGCCGTGGGGAGCAACAGAGGCTAGGGTTAGGGTAGAGAGAAGTCAGAATCCAATCTTCAATTTTTTTTTTTTTTTGCAAAAAAAAAAATTTTGAAGATCGGATTCCGGAGTGCGAGAGCTCCGGATTCCGGAGTGTGTGGTGTGAACTCCAGAATCCGAAGGGAACTCCGAAAAAAAAAAATTTGAAGATCGGATTCCGGAGTGCGAGAGCTCCGGATTCCGGAGTGTGTGGTGTGAACTCCGAAATCAGGAGGGAACTCCGAAAAAAAAAAATTTGAAGATCGGATTCCGGAGTGCGAGAGCTCCGGAATCCGGAGTGTGTGGTATGAACTCCGGAATCCGCAAGGAACTCCACGAGAAAAAAAAATATCTTTTGTGTGAAGTCCGGATTCCGGAGTCTAAGAGCTTCGGAATCCGGAGTGTGTAGTGTGTACTCCGGTTTCCGGAGTGAGCACCACGTTTAAAAAAAAATGAAAAAATGATGATGCGTCTAGCGTGTATGAACTCCGGTTTCCGGAGTGGCTTTTTCCCTCTTGGACGGAGTGGCTCGGGTGTAAGTGTGGCCTTGCAGATTTCGGATCGCCTTTTCCTGCTTGTCTACTTATCCGGAGTGCATTAGACGGGGACGGAATACCCTTATTCTGGAGGTGGGAGTGCAATGTGGAATGAAGTACTTTGGACTTCCTTCGTTGAGAGGCGGAGTGGCTTTGGGTGCTAGCTCTGGACTTGCTGTCTCTAGTTCTTGGTGGCTAGATGATGCTGTAGCTCCACTCAACTGCCAGATGGTTGCGGAAGGGGTTGTGCTGCGGTGGTGAAAGCTGCCATGCTGGATTCTGCGGGTTTGTAGTGGCTCCCATAGACAGTGCCTGCTGCTTGTATTGAAG
Organism: Nepenthes gracilis; assembly: GCA_033239525.1. Lineage (NCBI taxonomy): Eukaryota > Viridiplantae > Streptophyta > Magnoliopsida > Caryophyllales > Nepenthaceae > Nepenthes > Nepenthes gracilis. The sequence continues at coordinate 11,652,742 of BSYO01000012.1, forward strand.
CCTGTGTACTGTGGTTGCTGGAGCCGATGATGCTGAATTTTCGGATGAACCTTTGAGGATCTAGGGTCACATGGCTGCTGGAATGTTGCACTGCTGTAGAAGCTCTGGCTATTTTGAAGCCTTCGATGGTTGGCATGGTTGCCGCTCGGTTGAGGAGTTGCTCCTGTCGTTCGGCAGTAGCTGATTATGAGTTAGTTCATATATTAGGCAGGTCTCATTTTATGTTGAATATGTTGGTCGTTTGTCCTCCTAGAGGAGTCTTTTTTATTTCTTCTGATGTATTAGTTACTCTAGGTATGCCCTAGCGGTTTATGTTTTTACTCTAAGTCAAAATACTTGGAGTTAAAACATAGATTCTGTAATTTTTTTCTCCCTTTAATCTAAAATACTTACTTACCAAAAAAAAAGCCACGTCAGCATATTCACATGAGAGAGCAAAGGAGCAAAAGCCACTCCGTCCACCATTTGGTGAAGCAATGGGACTCCAGAAATGATCACAGAGTGGTCACTCCGGCCAAGAAGATCCACTCCGTCCAAGAGGAGCATCAAGCACTCCGGCCAGTAAGGAGCACAATGCACTCCGTCCTTTCTGTTAGTGAAGCAGAGGAACTCCGAAAATGTTCGCAAAGTGGACACTTCAGATTTTTGAACACCAAATAAAGATGATCCGGCTTTAGAAGCTCCGGATAAAAGGAAGCACTCCGTCCTTAAGGGCGCCAGATAGAAGTTGACGAATGAAAAGCAATATAATAAACCCTCGAAAGCAGGACTCTCTTTTTTTTTTTTTTCGAACTCAAGCCACTCTGGCCATAGAGAGAGCCAGCTTCGGAATCAAACAACGAGGCTAAAGGCACAAAGGTCACTCCAGCTAAAAAAGTGAATAAATAAAAAAACAAACACTCCGGATTCCGGAGTCCTCGAGAGCGCCGGATAAAACAACGAACAAAAACACTCCGGAATCCGGAGGACACAAAATCGCTCCGGATTCACTGGAGTATCTAAATAAATAAATAAATATATTTATTTAGGGGTGTGCGGGTTGGCCTGTTTGGCGGGCATTGCTGGTTCTCTGCTGAACCTCCTCCTCCATTCCCTCTCAAAGAAAAAAAAATCCATTCCCCCTCCAAAAAAAAAAGGGGGGGGTGGCAGTTTCTCCTGTGGGTGTGGGCTTTCCCCACAGCTGTTCAGGGTTGTGTTGGAGCAAAAAAATAAAAATAAAGTAAAATAAAATAAAAATTGGGGTGTGCTCATTGGCCAATTTGGCTAGCGTTGCTGATTCTTTGCTGAACCTCCTCCTCCTTCCCTCTCAAAAACAAAAAAAAAATCATTCCCCCTCCCCCAAAAAAAAAAAAAAAAAAAAATTCCCCTTCCAAAAAAAAAAAAGAAAAAAGGGGGGGGGGTGATTTGTAATCTCACTGTTTTCTTGTTGCTCCTGTTGTTTTCTTTATGTTGTGCCTGGATACTTGGAGTTTTGAGGCTGGGTGTCCTGTTTGAAGGTGGTTGGTGGTTGAGTCAGTTGTAGATGGTTGTCCGGTAGTCTGTGGTGTGGTGTAGGCAGTGGGTGACATGGTGAAAATTGGTTTGCTGCTGGATTAATTGGTTTACTTGCTTGATTTAAGTCTCTTTCTTTGGAACTCTTTGTATAAGAAGTGGGCTTCAATTATGGTGATTGTTGTCCTCGGCATTTGTTGTTACGATCCGCTTTTGGATTTGGTAGATTTTGATGTCTGGTGTGCTATTATAGTGCGGCTGGCTTTGATCCTGGTTTTTGAGCTCGGTTGTAGTATCGGTATAAGGTGATGGCGAAGCGGCTTATGGGCGTTGCATATTGCGGTGTGAAGTGGAGCCTCATCTGTTCTCGCGTCTTTGTGATCTTTGGTTCTCTATGTTCTATCAACACTTTGCTATTGGCATTTGGGTGTGAAAGGCCGATTGGCGCGATCCGATTAGCTACTTGTGGCATCTCACGATGGCTGCTGATTTCATTTTGTTATTGTGAAGTTTGGCATATGCCATGTTCCTGCTGATGGCTGCTGAGGTCTGAAGCAGTTTGAAGGCCATTTAAATGACTTTGCTGAACCTATTTTGTATGAAGTTTGGGTACTTTTGCCCTGCGGCTCTCTCCTTCTACTGGGCTGTGAGGCTACCTGCTGAAGTTTAAATTCCAGTGCTTCCATCATTAGAGCTAAACGTGACTCATCAGGGTTCTGCTGCTGAATTACTAATTGATTTGATGGCATGTGCGAGCAGCAGCTGATGGTGGAATGGTGCGGATTTCCTTTTTGCTGTAATGTAATGGTAGATGCTGATGGATATTTGCATGGAAATATTCAACTGATTTCCGTGGAATGATGTATGCTGGATTGTAAATCCCTAAGTTGTCTTTGGAATATTTGGAACTTTTCTGCTTTGCAATGTTTGTTTTGCTGAATTTCTTTGGAGGTGGCGGTGCTGAATTTGCTAAATTTCCATAGTTACTTGGCGGTGCTGTTTTTCTAGTTCTTGTGACCAGGAATTCTTTGGAATAAACATTTTGCTGATCGATTGATCACTCCTTTGGCTATGTCCAGTTGATAGGGATCGGGTATTACTGTAGGGATGCTCGATTTGGTGTTGTGGGTGGCTTAGCAAGCTGACGTGGTTTTTCTCCCGTTTTGTTTGCTGTTATCTAGTTTTTAATTTTTTCTGTTGTCATTCGCTTGATTTCATGATTTTGTTCATGGTGTTGCTTGGGGAATGCCCTAGCTCGTTGTTCTATCTCTAAGTTGGCAAAACACTTGGAGTTAGAACATCGTCTTGTAACTTTATTTAATTTAATTCAATTTACTTACTTACCAAAAAAAAAAGAAGATGCTCCCTTCCGACTGTCATCCTAGTGCTGGAGTCGACTGTTAACTAGGATGGTCCTCTTCTTAGTGCAGAGGCAGTTGGCTGTGTGTTTCTTTTGGTGGGGCTGTGTGGTTTTCTTTGGAGCTGATCTGCCATGGCCGGGTATGTTGAGGGTGACTCTCCTAGGTCTCGGTTTGTAGTAGCTGGGTTCCATTTGCTGTGAGCTTCGAGCTGGAAAAGTCCTTTAAAGCTCTTGCAGTGAAGCTCTTCTCCTCCCTTGCTTACCTGTGACAATGAGCTGCTGTTGTAGCTAAGCCGTTGGCAAGTGACTAAAATTTGCACCTGATGCTTCTGTGTATTGCTGCTGGCTTGTTGGGAGTAGATGGTATTCATATGCCATGGATGTGCAGGTCTGGAGAAGTTCTAAGGCATTGTTGTTTTGGTTGGTAGCAAATTTGTGGAACTATGTATGGTTTACAATTGCTAAGGGCTGTTGTATAATATCATCCATTTGTTTCCTATTTGTTGAGGAGATTTGCTGTAGACCGGTGCTGCCGCCGGTGTGGCCGGCCCCCCAGGGTTGTCGGCCTTTCAAAATTGGCAGATGCCCCTGATTGGATTTTGAATTGAAATTTGCGCAGTCTCCTTTTTTGGTTTCCTCGTTGGTGCCGGCTATGGTCGGTCCAATGTGGGCACCGGCGAGCCCCCTTTCGCCTCTTCCCCACGCTCATTCTCATCCTCTCTCCCAACCCTCTCACCCTTGCCCTCCCTTGTAGAGGAATGCTTTGTCTCCCTCCCATGCTCCAAATGCGCCCTTCTTGGAGCGTTTAAAGCTGATGGATCAACGCTCGAGTCACTTGTTGGCGAATGGTGCCTTGGATGTTTTGGAGCCAGAGGCTTCCCCGAACGGTGATGCTCCTGCTCTTGTTACGGCTACCCTACCCCCTACTTCTTGGACAAATCCCTCAGGTGACCCTCCTCCCTTCCCGAAATCCTCTTGGACTGATATTGTTTTATCCATCGGTGCTTGTCAGAGTCCTCCTCTGAAATATTTCCCTCCCCAACCCCTTGAAGGGGAAGTCGTCTCCATTTCTCCCCCTACTGATGTTCTTCAGCAGGTCCAGGATTTATGGGATGCAACGTTGGTGGGCTATTTCGTCGATAGTCCTCTCCATTTTCTGGTTATTAACGCCGTTGCACGTAAAATCTGGGCCTGATTTGGTCTACTGCTTGTAGCTGGGAACGACAACGGTTTCTTTTTCTTTCGTTTTGACACTGAAGATCATTTGAATCATTGTTTGGCTTATGGTCCCTGGACTTTAGGTAGGAAAGCGATCTTCCTCAAAAGATGGGCACCCGGTATGGTGTTGGCAAAGGATTCTTTCCAATCATTCCCAATTTGGATCACATTGTCTAAGGTGAATTTTGGACCCATTTAGGCCTTAGTTGGATTGCCAGTGGAGTTGGTAAACCTCTCCAACTGGATTCGAGCACTGCTAGAATGGAACGACTTAATTTTGCCCGGGTTTGTGTTGAAGTGGCCATGGGTGCTCCTCTCCCTACAAAAATCAGATTAAAATCTAGTACTGATAATGTGGCCTCAACTGTTGAGATAGAGGTTGCTGACCATGGGAAGCCAGTGCATCGGGTGAAGGGTCGCAATGCCAATTTGGGTAAACAACCTGTTGTGGATAAATCTGTGTCACTTAGGCAGGCTGCTGTTACCCCTTCCAGCCTGATTACTGACATAGGCCAAGTTTATTCTACTGATGGGGATTCTCGTGCGTCAATAGGGGTAACCAATTGGCCATTTCCTTGAAGCCAGCTGACATAGTCTGTCAGCAATTGCCGGTCGTAGGTAAGCCGGCTCATGATGAGACTATTAGTTACTCTGCCTTTGGGTCAGCGCTGAAAGTTGATTCCTGCCAGCCTGCTCTTGATTCATTTCCTGAGATAGCTGCTGCTGAACAAAATGTTCCAGTCTTGGTAGATCATTCTGATGTTCTTGATATTCCACCAATTGGAAAAAAAAACTCTTGTGGGGAAACTGCGTGTCTTTCCTGGGCAGTTTCATTTTGGTCTCGTTTAAAGTCAAAGATGATTCGTTTTTCTATTAAGGATTTACTGACGTGGCCGTGTACACCTTCCTATCGTGGCATCAGCCGGAGTGTTGGTTTTTCGGTTTCCTCTGAAGCCTTGACCATCTTCGGATTTGCTGTTGCGTTGTTGCTGATGTGCCCAACTGCCGTTTGCATATGCCAGCTCTAGCTTACAGTGACTAACGGTTTGGTTGCGGCTGGACGGATTGACTGACGTGGACTCTCTTGAGGATAGACCGCTGATTTCATATGCCGACTTGGTGTGAGGGAAGCAGCCGATTTCATTGCTGAGTTAGAATGCGCTCTTTAATTGCTGAATGGCAAGGTGGGTATGGAACGCTGATCTGGATCGATCTGTTGGAGGCTGGGTTTGGTTTTGCTGATGGGCATATCATGTGACGATCACATCAAGCAGTTCATTTCCCGCCTTCGGCATGCTTTTCAAGTGCAAACAAAAGGCACTCCGGCCTTTTAGTGAACAAATGGCACTCCGGATTCATCAAACGCAAGGCCACTCCGGCCTTTTAGCGAATAAAAAGCACTTTGGATTCAACAAACGCAAGGCCACTCCGGCCTTTTAGCGAACAAAAAGCACTCCGGCCTCCAAGATGTCTTTTTTTTTTTGTAAACCACGCCAAGAGAGCCCAAGGGGCAAGGAGCCGAAACAAGAAGCCTTCCAACAAGGCTCCCCTACAATATGGAGCCAAAACAGGGAACAGGCCAAACAGGCTCCCTCAAAAACTGCTTGCATCCAGGGCATTGGCCTGATGTCAAGTGGGTCTTCTGGCTCTGATGGGCCGACCCAGCCATGTGAAACCCAGTCGACTGATTTTCCTGTCTTAGATCCTCGTGATGTTGTTACGAATTCTGTGGACCTGAATGGCTTGATGCCCGGCTTGGTTCAACCTAAGCTAGATGCAATTACTACATCAGTGGTTTCTGTGATGGATCCTTCGGATCATGTTCCCAAATCGGCTCCCTGTTGCCAGTTGGCGCTCAGTTGAATGAGCGGTCTCATACTTAGGCTACTTATTCAGTATCTCCAGCTCCATGTCCTCATCAAAAATCCGTTGCTGTGATCCGTGGTCCTTGGCTGGATACAGGCTCAGTGGATTATGTGGCCGATGGAGTTGCCAAGTTGTCTTGTAGGTTGATCTCCGATGAGGGCCGAGTGGCTGGTCTTGGCACGGTGGATGATTCCACAGTGTTAAATCTACCTTCTCCAGATGATGAGGAGGCTGATATGGTTTCATCTCCTTTTTTGTTGTCTATTGCCCCTAGCTGTTCGATTTGCCTTTCAAATGCCACTGGTCGAATGGATGGCCTTCCTGATGCGCTCCCCAAAAGGTCGGGCCTTGAAACTAATACAGGTAGTGAGTGTACTCCTATCTCTATTCAACGTATAACAAAAAAGTATGCCTTGGATTCGACCAAGCATGTGGGTTCTGTATCAGCAAACCCCTGTGTGTCTTCTGCAGAAATTTCTGTGGGCGGGCTATTGATTACTCCACAGAGAAATTTTTAAGCGTCAATGAGGCGATGGTTCTGGAGTGTGAATCTTGGAAGCCATCAAAATCACGAAAAAAGAAAAAACCCAAAAAACCCAAGGCTTCTCCGGAAGCCTTGGCCCTATGATGTTGTAGCATTTCTTATCGGCTGAAAATAATTGCTGCTTTAGGCTTGGCAATTGGAGCAGGGCTCCTTTCGGGTGATTGAGCTGATGCCCATGGCTTCTCCAAGATCACTCATGGCTGGTATATAGCCGAACCTTTCCTGTAACTGCCTCTGCCACTGAAATGGCTCATTGCAGCTTTCGTGAGCTGCTGCTGGTTGAAACAGTTGCAAGTGCTAATGATTGCCGATTTCATCTGGTTCTTATGAAGTTTGACATATGCCATGCTCCCGCTGATGCCTGCTGATTTGTGCGAGCAGCAGCTGATGGTGGAATGGTGCGGATTTCCGTTTGCTGTGATGAATTGGCAGCTGCTGATGGATATTTGCATGGAGTATCCTTCTGCTTCTCATGGAATGATGTAAGCTGGATTGTATATCTCTTCTGGCTTGCTGATTTTGATGGAGGTGGCCGTACAGAATGGCAGTGCCGTGTTCCTTGCTGCTATCTCCAGGAATTGGTGGAATTAAACGGCACCGATCCGGTTTATCATTCACTCGGCTGCGTCCTATTGTAGTGATCGGACGCTGCTGGAGGTGGAAATTGGTGTTGCACTGTTGTTGGATGTTGCGCCTGATCATCAGGTTTTGGTTCACCAAGTGGAGCTGGAAGGCCCATGGCTGGCATGAAGCTCCATTTTGGTTGTGATGCTGAAGCAGTTGGTGACTAGATTTCTTCTGTTGCCTTTTTCGGTAATGCCCTGGATTGGCATGATTTGTTTAGGAACTGCTCTACTGATGTCGGAGTGTTTTGATTGTATTGAGTGAATACCAGTCCTCTGGCTTGACTCTTGGGGGATGCCGGGCGACTCTGGCGGGGATCTATTAGGCTGAGGATCTGAAGTGCTGGCTGGGGATCTGTCTGGATGCAAGGGTTCCTTCTGATGCGGTGGAAATCCTTTAGTCTGCTGCTTATTTTGGTGAACTGCCTTGTTCTGCCCAAGGTTTCTCCTTTTTCTTATTTTGCCTGGCTTGACTCTTGCTTGGCGTTGTGTTTTTGCCTGGTCCCGGTTGGTTTACTGGGCTGAGGTGGCTGTTGGGGCTGATTTGTTCCTATCTAGCCTTGTTGTGAAAGTTTCGATCCTGGTTCATGAATGGGTGTCGCTGAAGCACACTGCTCTGCTGTTGTAGAAACTGGGATGCCGCTGGATTGGGGGCTTCCTGCTGTTTCCTTGTGTCTGCCGCGGCATGGATGGTGTTGACAATATGGCGACGCCCATTTTGGTCTGGAAGGTGAATTTTGGGCAGGCTGGTGAGCTGCTACAGGTCTGTGGCAGTTCTCTGTTTTCTGCTGTTTGCCGTTTTGAAAACCGTTCTCTTGTGTGTGCAAATCCGGTTTGCACATGTTTATTTGCTTTTTGAGCTCCTGAAGGGATCTCATGTTTGTGGTGCATTAGTTGGATTGGGGTTATGATCCTTGTGTGATTGGTTGAGCCAGGTTTGGGGTTATGATCCTGATTATGGATGTTTTAAGACGTCTGTAATGGGGATTTCTTTGTGTTTCAACGATGCCGTGAGACACTTTGTCTGCTTGGCTTGTGTGGTAGTGCTGGCCTTGTCTCGACCGGGTTTGTTGACCAAGGCTGCTATATGTTGAGGAATATTGATGAGGTTGTAGGCTCATTTGGTGTGCAGGGTTTTAACCATGTTTTATGTTGATCTTTGAGGTTACTCTCTGGAGGCCCTAAATTGCGAGTCTTCGAGGTTGGTGGATCTCGCTCTGCGAAAATGCAGAGCTGGCAGTTCTTTGGCATCATCTTGCTGCCAGTTTTGTGAGGCTGTGGCTGGTGAGTTGTTGGACCAGTTTTGATGATGGGTGAGATGCGGGCGTTGCATTGGCTGCTGTTGGGTCGTGGCCACTGTCTTCTTCTGCTGGACTGTGATGCCTCTCTGAAGATTTTTGCATCTAATTTGGTTACTATTGCTCTTGCTGATGGAGTTTGCAGCGGCTTCGGATGGGGCTCGGATGCTAGTTCCCTCTGATGAAGGAAATTTGACTTGCTTGGCTCAGTTTTTGGCGCTTCTAGTGCTGAACCCTTTTCATATTTTTTAATGAAGGAAATGTCATATTTTGGTTTTTGTTAAACGTTGTCCTCCTAGAGGCCTTTATGTATTTTTTGATGTACTGTCCGCACGGGGTATGCCCTAGCGTTTTATGTTTTATGTTTTATTTCCAAGTCAAAATACTTGGAGATAAAACATAGTTTTTTGTATTTTTTTCCCTTTAATCCAAAATACTTACTTATCAAAAAAAAAAAAAAGAATACCAGTCCTCTATTGGTTTCATTCGTTGTTTCAATGTGCTCGAGGCATGCCCTAGGGATTATGGTTTATCCCCAAGTCGGAAAAACACTTGGAGATAAACCATTACTTGTAAAATTTTTCTTCCATTAATCCAAATCACTTACTTACCAAAAAAAAAAGGCTCCCACAAAATCAATTTTTTTTTTACCCGAACGCAAGGCAAATCTGTTAGGGTTCGGAGTCCGAGTTCAGGACCGCAAGGGGGATGCTCCATCGGATCAAAACCGATCTGTCTCTATGGGCATCCGCAGCATGGGAAAACTCCAGCTTTTCCAGCACAGCAGCTGTAATCTGGTAGGCCAATTGGGTTTCATTTTGGGCGGTATCCTTAAAGTCACGTTGGTTTCTCTCCCTCCAGATGAAGTAGACTGAGGCCGCGAGGGTGAGGCAGAAGGAGCGGGCTTTGAGGCTTTTACCCTTCCAACGATTGGCAGCCCACAAGACATTGGAGTGCTAGTTTTGATAAGACCAGTTAAGGCCAGCCTTTAGGCGCATGAGGCGCCAGACAGTCGAAGAGAAAGGGCAGTCAAAGAAAAGGTGGCTATGACTTTCCCTGTCCTTGGAGCAAAGAATACAAGTCGTAGAGATGTAAAGGTAATGACTAACTCTATGCAGAGTGTTGAGCCAGTGGTGAATAGCCAACCATAGGATAAAGGCATGAGCCAGAATGAACATGGGGCCCCAAACAAGTCTAGACCACTCCACCGCATCCTTAGGTTCTTGGAAAATCCTATAAGCGGATTTGGCAGTGAAAATCCCAGAGCGATCAGTAGTCCAAAGGGCCACATCCCTGCAGGAAAGATCAGAGAGGTAGGGGGCATACGATCTGCAATACCCGCAACCTCCATATCAAACTGGTTTGGCCATCTCCAGTCACCGTTAAAGATGATATCCTTAACTTTTGTATCGGTAATACACCTGATCCTCTCATCGAATCGATCACAGAGAGGCCCCAACGGGTGCCAATGGTCAAGCCAGAGGAAAGTGTCTGCTCCATTACCAATACGATAACGGATCTTGGGGCGGAGAGCAGATCGGAGTTTCATCAGCTTTTTCTAGCTCCAAGGGGCTGAATCTAGAACTTTGATGGTCCAAATACAACGATCTTTGATACGGTAGAGGTAACACCAAGAAACCCAAATGGAGTCTGGATCTTTAGAGATGATCCTCCAGAAGTGACGGCAAAGAAGGGCTTTGTTAGATGCAATCAGATTTTTAAAGCCCGGGCCACCTTCCCCTTTCGGGGAGCACACGTCCTTCTAGACAACTTTAGCAGAATATCTACCTTCTAAGGAGCCATGCCACAGAAAGGAGCGTAGGGACTTATCTATGCAGTTCAAGATAGATTTGGGGAGAATGAACATGGAAACCCAATAGTTGTGGATAGTCGAGAGAATGGAAGAAATAAGCTGCAACCTACGAGCAAAAGAGAGCCAGCGATTCTTCCAAGATGAGATCATAAGGTGAATACGATCAAGGAGAGCCTTACAGTCAGAGCTAGTAAGCTTCGTGGTGATAAGGGGCACTCCGACATATCTGACAGGGAGAGTGCCTCTCTTGAACCCGAGAGTGTCAAGGATATCCTGAATGGTATTATCATTAGCAGAGCAGCAAAAAATCTCACTCTTATCAGGGTTGGGAGTGAGGCCGGATTGGCAACTGAAAATATTAAGACTCTCTTGAATAGCCTGAATGGATTTGCAATCCGCTTTGGAGAAAAGAAGAAGATCATCAGCAAAGCCTTGCATCACAATACGGGAGCTATCACATTTCTAGTGGAACTTAAAATCTGGGTTAGTCCTAGCCATTCTATATCCAGTATGCCATTCAGGACTTCCATCCCTAACACAAAAAGGAAGGGAGAGAGGGGGTCCCCCCCGTCTAAGCCCTTTGGCCCCACGAAAAAACCCCACGGACGAACCATTCAGATTAATGGAAAACGTGGTGGTGGTGTGGTGATGGTGATGGTGATGGTGATGATGGTGATGGTGGTGATGCACTGCTTGATCCAATTGACCATTGGGGGAGGGAAATTCATCAGCTCAAGAACAGCTAGAATGAAGTCCCAATGGATGGAATCAAAGGCCTTCATCAGGTCAACTTTAATTGCACAATGAGGGGCCCCCTTATTGAGGTGGTATTTATGGAGTAAATCCTGAGCAAGCAGAATATTATCTCCAATATTTCGACCTGTGACAAAATCAGTTTGGCATTTGCCAACAAGGGGAGCGTAGGTTGAAAGCAGGCGGCGATGATCTTAGAAATGATCTTATAAATGACGTTGCAGCATGTGATGGGACGGAAGTCGGAGACCTTTAAGGGAGATTTGATCTTCGGGATTAAGCACAGCAAGGTTGCATTGATCTGCTTCAGGATTTTCCCATGAAGGAAGAAGTCTTGAATAGCTTTAATAATGGACGTACCAATTTCATTCCAAGCAGCTTTGAAAAATTTGGCAGAAAAGCCATCCGGACCTGGGGCTTTATTGTCATCTATCGAGAACAGCGTCAGGTGGACTTCGTCGGCAGAGACAGGGCGACAGAGGCCCGGGCGGAGGGCATCTGGCACAGAATTGAGGATGAAAGGACGGAGGCTCTCCTTAGAGAACGACTCGCCCACTCTGCCAGTACTCAGGAGATGGGAAAAGTGATTGATAAAAAGGTGCTGCACTTCCTCCAAATTGTTGGTAGGAGAACCATCCTCTTTCGTCAAGGAGAGGATCCTATTTCTGTTAAACTTACTGTCAATGGATCAAAAGAAATAATTCGAACATTGATCCCCATCCTTGATGCATCTAATCTTCGCCTTTTGCAGAAGGAACTCACTCTCAATTCTCAAGGCTCTGCGATAATCAACTTCTAACCTTTCTTCTTCATTAGCCACAAGTTGAGAGCCGGCAAGTGGATCGATCCTCTAGAAGTCGTCAAGCTACGATCTAGTTCGAGCGACCTCTTCATGAACATTACCCGAGTTTCGGTTTAACTCTTTCAACTTGTCCTTGAGAAATTTTTGAATAGTTGATCAGTTGTCTGATCGTGTGTAACATAAGACAGATTTCATATTTTGTCGATTTTGTTGAATGTTGTCCTCCTGGAGGATTTTTTTTTTGTGTTATTTTATGATGTACCAACTGCTCGGGGTATGCCTTAGCATTTTATGCTTTCTTTCTAAGTCAAAATACTTGGAAATAAAGCATAGTTTGTGTAATTTTTTTCTCCCTTTAATCCAAAATACTTACCAAAAAAAAAAACTTGTCCTTGAGAAGATGAAGTTTAGAGACAATCCGGAACATGGGAATGCCCTGGACACTGCTACTCCAGCAGTGGCGAACAATGGGAAGGAAATGGGGATGAAGCACAAGGAAGTTATTGAAGCGAAAACTTCCAGCACGAGGAGACTTCCAAATAAAAGTGGAGAGAATACAAGGAGAGTGGTCCGAGAGCCAAGCAGGGGGAAATGAGGCTAAGGAGGGAATCTCCGAAAGCCAAGGATCATTTACCACCACTCTATCAAGCTTGCGGAAGACACGAGATCCAAGATCTCTACCATCATTCCAAGTGAAGAAGGCGCCATTAAAGCTCAGATCTTGAAGCTCACAATCAAAGAGGCATCCGTCCAGAGCTCTGGCACTAATTCCATGCCAGCAGCCCCCTAGGTTTTTAGAGGGAGTTCCAATAGCATTAAAGTCTTTTTTTTTTGGTAAGTAAGTGATTTGGATTAATGGGAGAAAAAATCTACAAGTAATGATTTATCTCCAAGTGTTATTCCGACTTGGGGATAAACCATAGTCGCTAGGGCATGCCCCAAGCACTTTGATACAACGAATGAAACCAACTGAAAAACAAAAATGCTGGTATTCATACAATACAAACAAACCACTCTAACATCAGTAAAGCGGTTCCAAATCAAAAAATAACATGCCAATCCAAGGCAAAACCCTTGATTCCAGCAATCACATCTTCAGCAGCGGACAAGATGTAGCCAGCAACCATAGCATCTCCTTTCCCGCACCATGCATGTTCACCATTAAGCTTCAAAGCCAGCAAGTCATCAAAAATATCTTCAGCCGCCAGCCAATTTCCAGCACAGCACAGCTCCACAGGAGGAGAGCAGAGAGCCTCTAGATGAGTGACATCTAATTCGGACTAAGGCAACCCAGCCTCAAAACACTCCACTAAAAAAAACAGCAGCATCTGAATCCTTTCCAGCATTTAGGGAAAAGCTGAAGCCAAACCAAGCAAGGAAGCCACGTCAGCCAGATTTCCAGCACAGGAGCAAACCGGTAAGAATTGCATATCGCCAGAAACCATCCCAGCAATGGCTTGAGGCAAATCGGGCGAGGAGCAAACCGAACATACCAAGGGCGAGTGAGAGAGGAGCTGGAGTGCCCAGCAGAACTGATTTGACCACGACTGCTCCATCCAGCAGCCCACCAGGGCCAACCAAACTCCAGTCTTTCATACCGGGAGTTTGTGAGAGCAAAACCGGATGGCCAAACCATGGGCAGCATGGATCAAGAGGATGCAGACCCGTCAACTCAAAATTTAGCATCACAGCCCACATCCCATCATCAATGCTAGCCCAAACCAGCAAAGCAGCCTCCAGACCACAACCAAAACCGGCTAACCAAGCATCTGCTTCAATACATCACAGCCAAAATTCAAGAAACAAGATAGTTGGTACTAAGAAGCACCGCACTCCTCCCAGCTATAAATTCCTTTCTCGGAAGTACTCTTTGCACCTGACACCACAAAACATAGCATGCCTCGGGAGCAAAAGAGTATCCATTGATACAAGAGAAACATCAAAGGGAAAAAACTGTCCAAATCGCATGTAACAAGATATGCCAGCTGGGCTATCCAACAGCAGGGGCCAAACAGGTCTAACAAAAGGCCCCGAGAAAAAAAGCAGTGAACGCACATCAGCACAACTTGCAGCATACTACATATCCACAGTATGCAACAACAAAATCAGGACAGCCCGCCACAATCCATCATTGCAGAACCAAAGGCGGAGTTCAGCAGAGTATGTACAGAGGCAACAGCCAGATCAATCAGACCAGCACCTCATACAACTAACACTGCCTTCAACTCCAAGGGCTAAGCCACATGATCTTCAGCAAGAACAAATTTGGCAATAACAAATTTGGCAATCTAGCTTCAGCAACCAATAGTAGGAAAGGGCAAAATTTAGCCCAACATGCTGCATCCAAACTCATTACTCAGAAGCAGCACAAGCAGTTGTCAACCAAACTAATCTCCCCAAAGGGGCGACATATGGTAGGATCTTCACCGTAGCAAAGGGTCACTAGCAACCATAACAAGTCCACTGACAGCTCCTCAGACCACAGCCAGAAGGCCCCAAGCTAGCACTAGACGGGTAACCCCCAACCCGTCCAAAGGGGAGGAAGCACATTGGCTAAGGATCCTCAAAGCCACCAACGTCGGACAGATTACAGTGCCAGAACCAGAAAGGCAGCTTCAGAAAATTTCAACGAAATACAAATAAGTGCAATTTGTCAAATGGATGCAGCATCAATGCTCGCAAAACATAAGAGGCGAGAAAGGCACAACTAGGCGACTTGAGAAAGAGACCTGTGAGAACTCGGCAAACCGAATCTCACCACACGGGGAGAGGGACGGTAGCAACCGGCCGGATCCTCGGCCGGCTCTTCGTACCCTGCCTAAAAGAACCAATCCAGAGCTGCACGGGGTCCCCCAACCCATACAACAAAGAGTGAACACACAGTAGCGGAACATCAGCCGAGCGCGGAGAGACATTCGGCGTGCCGAGTCCATTGAGCAGCACGAGAGCCAACAAATGCTACAGACAACATCAAAATCGAAAAGGCAAGAAGCACTAAAATCCCAGCCATACCTTAGCGCACAGCCAAGGGGAGAATAGAGAAGAAGGAAGAGATAGTCTAGAGTGAGCTATCGAGCCTCAGAGGAGACGTTCTTAACGGGCAGAGGTCGGGGCTTCGGACTGATTTCACAGCCACTGACGAAGCCTCAGAGTGCGCCGATGAAACCAGATCTAGGATCCGGGAAGGAAGAAAGCAGGAGGCGGAAGACGGGATGCAACCGGGCGGAGCAACCAGGAGACCGGCCGTGGTGGATAGCGCGCAGCTCATTCCAGAGGGATCTCCTATCAATTTTCAAGTTAGAGGCATAAATGAATGAAATAAAACAGGAGTGGTTATTGATTTTATTAAGAATTTTGCAATTGATGATTTGTGCAGTTTTTGATAAAACGCACAAATCAACAACAGCAGCATCCCAACCAATCCAGATGCGACCAGAAGGGATGGCAGAGTAATTCCACTACCAATTCCAGGAAGGCATCAGCAATTTGGAATATGGGCAGCCTTAATTTCTCTAACCCGTATTTCCACAAGACCAACAATAGCGCATTTAGTGGATAAGATAAATTGCTTAACATCTTGGATTTGGGAGCCCCACTCAGCCCCCGTACATTCCAGCAAGCAACGCTAACCATGGGACTTGAAAGTAGGGGAATGTCTTCTTTTAGGCCCCTTGGGATTTTTCAAAATTGATTTAGGCTGGAAAGGAATGCTCGTTTTCTCAACGGGGGCCGGGGGAGGACAGCCTGACTGCAAGGTGGCCGAATCTATAGAGACTCCAGCCTCCTGCAGTTGCAAAGAATGTGAGATACCAGTCGGAGATGTGCAGGCGGGCGCAGCTTTCGGTAGAGAGTCAGCAGTCAGAGGGGGCTCACAAGGAGGAACAGCCTGGCCGCTGCAATTGCTATCATGCCCAAGGCCACAAATCACCAGTGGGGATTCAGATTGAGGAATCCCAACTTCTTCTGTGTTGGCCTGAGTAACCGGTACAGTCGCCTTAGGGGCCGTACTATAAATTGGAGTATGACTGGATACTTCATTATCCAGTGCCTCATCAATGCACTCTGGCAGGATGGATTCCTCAGGACTTTGCAGGGCTACAAAGGTATTTGAGGTTGGCACAGCGCCAGTTGACTTCACACCAGTCTCAGCAGTGCTAGCCAAGTTCCTAGGTCTTATACCTTCTCGGACCATGCCTGCTGGAGCAGAAGACGGAAGGCGACCAGAAGGTCTGGGTTTAGAGGGAGATTTCCTCGGGGTCTTAGAGAGATGTGAGATTGAGATAGAGTCCCCCTGACCAGGTTTCTAGGGGTATTTCACCGCCACATTGACTCCATGGGAAGAGCCAATATTTGTACCAAGATTGACTCTGATACAATTAGGCAGATGGGAAGAGGCAAAGATTTCGACGCAGATACGGGCAACCTTTAGACGGTCCCTCTTGGCAGTTGCAGGATCTAATTGGAGGGGCTTGCCAATGGCGCTGGCAATCCAGCTGAGCCCAAGGGGAGTCCAGAACTGCACCGGCACCCCTTTCAGATGAATCCAGATAGGGAATGAGTTATGGTCCTCCTTGGTGAGAACCTGGTTTGGGGACCATTTCTTGAGAATGAAAGGTCACCCAGCAAAGGTCCAGGGACCATGATGCAGACATTCTTGCATTAGGGCAACACTGGTGAACCGAAATAGGAAGAAGCCGTTATCCATTTCGGCAACGTGGGAGAGCCATAACTTAGCCCAAATTTTTGGGCAATGTGGTTAACAATTTTTTTGGCAATGTGGTTAACAATGAAGAAGTTTAGGAGGCATTCATAGAAGCAGCCCACAAGAGTATCCTTACAATCATCATCGCCCTGCTGTATAACCTCAACAGGGGGGAAGAGCTCCACGACAGAGCCAGAAGGGGGTGGGGGAGGGAAGAACTTAACCAATGTACCTGAGGCCTCGTTGTCCTAGCTGATGATGGCAAACCACGAGGGCGAGGGGTGAGCATCCAACTCGAGGGAAACAACTGCCGGAGGTTGATTCGGATAAGACCTAGAGGTGGAAGGCAGAGAAGGGGCACCATAGGAGGCGGATTCCGCTTGAGGTGGAACTTCAACAGCAACACTAGGGCAAGACGCGCGACTAGGACCGCTAGTCCCGGAACTCACAGCACCCAGTAGAGGGCCGAAAGCAGCAGAGGAGGGAGTAGAGGGGGGGAGGAACAGAGTGGAGGTGATTGAAGGAGAGAGGGGGAAGTGGGTTGAGATTATGAAGCAAGATTATGAAGCATCACCCATTTATGCGCTCTCATTCCATCGATACCATTGGTGACGGTTCTAATACCTTTTGGTGGCATGACAATTGGCACCCGATGGGGCCGCTGAGTATAGTTAGTTCTGACCGTACTCGTTTGGTATCGGGATTGCCATGGGATGCCAAGATTCATCATATAATCAGAAAAAACCAATGGGTCTGGCCTAATCCATATGATCACGACATTTCTCGTCTAGTGGAGAAAATGCCCACTTATTTTCCTAACACTGATAAATCAGACTCTGTGAAATGGGATGACAATGCTGATGGTAAATTTTCAACTAAATCTGCTTACTTTCTTATCCACCCTCACAAGCCGACCTTAAGATGGACAAATCTAGTTTGGGGTTACTTACCAAAAAAAAAAAATCTAGTTTGGGGTCCCTTTCATATTCCTGTTCATGCCTTCACACTTTGGGTAGCCATTAAAGGTAGGCTCAGTACCAATGATCGCATCCATGGTATTCCAAACCTCTCTCCTAAATGCATTCTATGTAATTCGGCTGATGAAAATCATAAACATCTTTTCTTTTCATGTCCTTTCTCTAAAGATCTATGGACCCGGATCCAAAGGAAAGCTGGTATTCATTGGCCTTACTCTGATTGGAAACAAAACATTGATTTGGCGGCACAAAAATAGAAAGTGAAGAATTTTATGGCTCGGTCTAAAAGGAACACTCTTGCAGCTACAGTCTATTTTATCTGGAAGGAACGTAACAAGCAGATTTTTCAAAAACCTGTCCCACAAGAAATCCCACAGATTTTTTCGAGGATTATCAATGCAGTTCGAGACAAATTGAAGACAACATCGGAAAATGAGAAATGTACACCGCAAATGCATTTGATGCGGTGGAACTTATAAAAAAGAAAGAAAAAAAACAAAAAAAAAAAAATCTTGACAGTTTCACGGGATTGGAACGTAAAAGCCACTTGTTTGCTGAGTTGCTCCAGTCGATTTGGGAGTAGCTAATTATGAGTCTGTTCATATATTAGACAGATTTCATATTATGTTGTTTTTGTTGAATGTTTGTCCTCCTAGAGGATTTTTTTTGTATTTTCTGATGTATTAGTTGCTCGGGGTATGCCCTAGCGTTTTATGTTTTAACCCCAAGTCAAAATACTTGGAGTAAAAAGATAGATTTTGCAATTTTTATTCTCCCTATAATAAAAAATACTTACTTACCAAAAAAAAAAAGATTGGATATCCCCTTTTAGATTTTTCCTCTTGTTATTCAATTCCTTTAGATATGGCCGCCTTCAAATTCGAAATCCTTCCGCTTTCCCCGGCGTTGGTGCCGCCATTGCCGGCCATGGCCGGTCTTTCGGGGGTTCCCCCTGGCCCGCTCTCGGAACTCGACTCCCATGGTCTTCCTTCTCCTTCGTCTTCCTCTCAGCAATCGAAGCGACTGGATGACGCGAATGATTTCCCGAAGCTGAGGCAGTCGGTCGTATCCCTATCACCGGCCCCCGATGCTCCTTTTTTGTCTTCCCTGAAATCCAAGGGTCTCCGAAAAGACCTTGAGAACGAAGATTCTGTTCCTCCTTCTTGGACGGCTATCAGCCAGAAGAACGCGGCTGGCAAGCTGTCAAAAATTTCTTCTTGGGCTCGTTCTTCCTAGAGTAGGAGTTTACGCTCCTTAGAACCTCTAAAATACTTCCCTCCCCTTTCTACCGAAGGTATCGACCCCCTCTTTTCTCCTCCGGAGGATGTCACTCAGCAGTGCCGGGAGTTCTGGGGTTTCACTCTGGTTGGGTTTTTCGTCAAAAAGGCTCTACGCTTCCTGGCTGTTAGAACCATTGCTCGAAGTATTTGGGCAAAATATGGGATTAATCATGTTGCTACTAACGGTAAGGGTTTCTTCTTTTTCAATTTTGATTCTGACGCTCATCTGTCAGCTTGCTTGGAGCACGGCCCTTGGTTTTTCCGAAAAAATCCCTTATTTCTTAAGAGATGGACTCCCGGCATGATTCTGGATCAGGAATCCCTTAAGTCCGTTCCTGTCTGGATTAGCCTTCTTCATGTTCCATTTGAATTTTGGACCCCACTTGGTTTGAGTTGGATTGCAAGTCGATTGGGGAGTCCTCTATGTCTTGATCCTCATACAGCTCGAATGGAGTATTTGCATGCTGCACGAATTTGCGTGGAGGTGGGTAGGGATGTCATTCTCCTTGATAAAATTAGGATATCTGTTGGAGCCGAGTTGTCTCAATTGACAGCTGAGGTGGAGATAATCTATGATTGGAAGCCTAATGGCTGCTTGAGTGTCTGCAATTCCAAACAGAGCTGCTCTGTGTTGGTGGCAGAGGATTCAAAGCCCAAACAGAATTCTTCTTCTCTACCTCTGAAATCTGGTAGCGTTATGGATGGATTTGTCCTGCCTGAGAATGATGTGAAGATGAGGCACGTTTCTACTCCTTTTTCAGGGCCTAGCTCTGGCACTATTGGTGTTACAGCTGACTTGAAGGAGGAGGCGTTTGCCATTAAGGATCCGGTGTTAATGGAGGAGGAAAGTGGTTGTGCTGTGCAATCAGCCGCAGCTTTGGACTATTCTGAGGGTGTGGAGAAGTTCTCACCCTGTTGGACTTGTCTGGAAGGGCTGAGGGCTAGAGGGTGGATCACCTCTGTTGATGATGGATTCTTTGTGTAGTTGGATGCGGTTCGCCCGGCTACGGGTGGATGTTGGCTCCCATGCCGATGACTGCGATGCCCCTGGCATCTCAAATGATGATTCTGTGGATCGGTTGAAGGCGATTCGTATGCAGGGCTGTACCCGGTGTAAAGGATGATGAGGATTCTTTCTCGAAATCCACTATGCAGATCCCAGTGCCTCCGCATCTTTGTTGGTGTCCCCTATTTGAGATCCCCGAGGTGGATTATGTAGTGAAGCCATGTTGTGAACCCCTCTATCTTGATGTCGCTCTTCCTGTGGTGGCAGCCTTTGCATCAAAGTTGCCCCCTGTCTCCTCACCTGCTCGGTGTGCTCTGGTCCATCCGCTGAGATTGATCCCGATATTACCCCTAATTCTATCTCTCGGATTGCGCGGAAACATGGCTTGATTGATCGATCCATTTGGGACGATTCACTCCTTTTGAACCGTTGGATGTCAATCGCTTGATTTGCTCGGCTGTAGACTCTGCTGATATAATGCTTCCCTAGGAATCTCGCCGTGATTTTGTTCCAGCCTTGTCCTGTGCGGACCCGGATGATGGTGTTGTGGGTTCTGATTCAGTGACCCGTGCTTTCGCGGCAGCTTTCCATATGGAGCATTCTGCTTGTTGGAACGAGGACGAACTTTTTGCTAGGTAGGCTGTAAATGGGTGGCAACGAATGGCCCGATGGCGTAATTCTGCACCCAAGATAGCCCGGTCTCGTCATCCTTGATATCCTACAGCAGTTGGTGCCGTTCTAAAGGTGTAGTGCTCGCGGCCTCTGGAATTGAAAATTGGTGGTCTTCTTTGTGTGGAGGTCTTTGTTGTGGACTCGAGACCATCATTGATTTGGTTCTTTGTTGTGGCCCTGCGTTGAGGTCTTTGGATTGAGTTTCTTGATCCGCAATTCGATGTGCTTTCCTCTTCGAAGGTGGCTGCTGGAATGGCTGATTTTGCTATTGGTGTCCTGCTTTGCTACTTTTGCGTGGGCAGTGGATTATTGCTGAAGCTTTTCTTTTCTTACAGTGGCCTTATTACCTCTGCTGTCGCCGCTGTGTGGATTATGTAGGAGCTGGTTATGATGTAATGGCTCCTTTCCTATGTTGAATATGGTTTGGCGGTTGTGATGTTTTCCTATCCATTTATTTATGCTTCTAACTCTGAAATTCTTAGGAGGTCTCTATGGGATGATCTTCACTCCATCCACAGCCTTGCTTCAGGAGTTCCTTGGGTTGTTATGGGTGATTTTAATGCTATTAGAACGCCTGCTGAAAATCTAGGGGGTTGCTGGCATGGTAACAGTGCTAGGGACCTTGACAATTGCCTCAAGGACTGTGATCTCCATGATCTGAGTTATGATGGTTGTTTTTTCACCTGGAATGATGGCAGGGACCCAGGATCCCGCATCTTCCGTAAACTTGACAGAGTGGTGGTTAATGGTCCCTGGCTGGCAGAGCTCCACTACAAAGCCTCCTTCCACCCCCCTCGCCTCTCGGACCACTCTCCCTGTTTCTTATCCCCGACATTTATGAGGCCATTCAAAGCTGGGTGCTTCCGATTTAACAACTTCCTCACCTGTCATCCTGGGTTCATTCCTGCTATTCGGAATTGCTGGAACATTCCGATTCAGGGTGTCCCCATGTTTCGGATGGTGTCTAAATTGAGGCTTGTCAAGCTGAGAATTAAAGAGCTTAATCGTAGCCTGGGGAATGTAGCCGAGGCCGTCGCTCGTTCGAGAGAGGCCCTTGAGGATTTTCAAAGGAATGCCCCATATGTTGTTCCTCCTACTGGGGATTTTGAGGAGGAACGCCTTTTATCTGAGTATTGATGTGCGATCAAAAATGAACTTGATTTTTTTCTGCAAAAAGCAAAAATTCGTTGGCTCAGGAATGGCGATCAGTGTACAAATACTTTTTCCATTCAATTGCTGGCAATCGTAACACGAATCGTATTCTCGCCCTAACTAAAGATGATGGAACTGTCTCGAGTTGCCTGGAGGAAGTCCAGCACCTCTTCATTGATCATTTTTCAAAGCTCCTTGGTACGGGCAGAGAGGACGGGCAGTTCCCCAAAGAGTGACTCCGGCCTTTCATTCTGCACTCCGTCCCTGATGGGCTCCGGCAGGAGATGTGTTGGCCCGTCTCGATTGAGGAAGTTCGCGTAGCCCTTTTCTCCATCGAAGATATCAAAGCCCCTGGCCTGAACAGGTTTTCGGCCAAATTTTTCAAAGCTTCCTGGAATGTAATTGGGCCTTCCATCACCGAAGCTGTCCAGGACTTTTTTCACCATGGGAAAATGCTTCAGCAAATTAATGCGACCTTGTTGTGCCTTATTCCGAAAATTAAATCACCGTCCAAGGTCTCTGACTTCCGGCCCATTGCTTGCTGCAATGTTCTGTACAAGATCATTTCCAAGGTTATTGTCACCCGCATTAAACCCTCACTTCCTCTCCTGGTTGCTAAGTGTCAAACTGCTTTTTGTACAGTGAAGTATTGGAGATAATATTTTACTTGCGCAAGAACTTCTTCATAAATACCATTTAAATAAGGGGTTTCCCGTTGTGCGATTAAGGTGGATCGATGAAGGCTTATGATTCCATCCATTGGGACTTCATCTTGGTGGTCCTCGAGTGATGAAGTTTCCCCTATGGTGATCAATTGGATTAGCCAATGCATTTCCTTTGCATCGTACTCCATTTGCCTCAATCTTTGAGTCGGTGGGTTTTTTAGGGGCCAAAGGTCTTAGACAAGGGGATCCCCTTTCGCCTATCTTTTATTCTCGGGATGGAAGTCTTTAATGGTATTCTGGTTAGGATGTCGCAGACCAACCCGGATTTTCAGTTTTATTGGAAATGTGCAAGTACTAGAACTGTGATGATGGGGTTTGCGGACGACCTTCTCCTCTTTTCCAAAGCTGACTGCAAATCCATCCAAGCTTTGCACGATTGTCTCAAAACATTCAGTGTGTTGTCTGGGCTTACCCCTAACCCTAATAAAAGCGCGATTTTTTGCTGTTCATCAAGTGAGAATGTTAAAAGGAGTATTCTCGACATCCTTGGGTTTAGATTCGGCGCCCTTCCTGTTAAGTACCTTGGCATCCCCCTCATTACCACTAAGCTCTCTGCCTCTGAGTGCAAACCGCTCCTTGATAGAGTCCAGCTTCGGATTTCCTCCTGGAGGAATCACTGGCTCTCTTTTGCTGGCAGGCTTCAGCTAATTTCATCCATATTATCCACAATCCATAATTATTGGGCTTCCATTTTCATTCTTCCCAAAGCTATACTGAAAGACATTGATAAATCTCTTCGTTCCTTTCTTTGGCATGGGCCCTCTGCTGATCGGATGTCTGCTAAGGTTGCGTGGTCGGATGTTTGTTCGCTAAAAGAGGAGGGTGGGCTTGGAATCAAAAACATGATTGCCTCTAACAAAGCTCTATTGGCCCGGCATTTCTGGAGGATTATCACTAAGGACCCGAATTCCATATGGGTTGCTTGGTGTCATGGTCATCGTATCAAAGACCGTTGCATCTGGACTATCAAAGTTCCGGATTCTGCCCCTTGGAGTTGGAAAAAGCTTATGAAGCTCCGTGTTACTCTTCGCAGTAAGATTTACCATCATATTGGTAATGGTAATGACACTTTCCTTTGGCTGGATTCTTGGCACCCTCTTGGTCCGCTCCATGAAAGATTTAGCGAGAGAATCAGGTGTATCACTGGTCTGCCTTTGGATGCTAAGGTTAAGGATATCATCAGAAACGGGGAGTGGTTTTGGCCAAACCAATATGATATGTAGGTTGATAGGATTTTGAGCAATATGCCTTCATACCTCGCTGATCCATCGCTCAATGATGTTGTAGTCTGGACTGCTGACCGCAGTGGGGTCTTCTCTTCAAAATCTGCTTATGGGCTTTTCCGTACATCGAGAGGTGTGGTGGAGTGGTCCTGACTAGTCTGGAGCCCGTTGTCAATCCTGGCTCACTCTTTTATCCTCTGGCTGGCAATCCGCCAAAGACTTAGCACTCTTGACAGGATTGGTGGGTACCTTCACATTCCTGCGCTATGTATTCTTTGCTCTTCCGATACGGAGAGTCATGACCACCTGTTCTTTAAATGCCCTTTTTCTTCGTCCGTCTGGAGGAAATTGCACCATAAAGCTGGTTGTAGGTGGCCCCACCCTAATTGGAATTCTAATATTTTATGGGCTGCTAATCGGTGGAATGGCAAAAATCTCAAAAGCTCTTCATTTCGCCTTACACTTGCTGCTTCCGTCTATTTCATCTGGAAGGAGAGGAATCATCGTTTGTTTAAGGATGCGGGGAACCTCAACGCAGCACAACTAGTTTCCCAGATCACTGCGGCAGTCCGGGGGAAGATTGAGGCATCCCATAAAGCATTTAGTGTGCAGGACAGGCGAATCTTGGATAGGTGGAACATTCCTTGTTCCAATCTGCACCAGAATGACTTTTGTGCTGGTCGTTGTTTGGAGGATGTAGTCTGAACCGGACCTAGTAGCGCCTGTGGATTTTGGCTTCCGGAGTGGCTCTTGCTTTGTGGAACCCGATTCTGGGTTTTACCTGCTTTGTTTCTCCTTCCGGGCTTCCTTTGCTTCTGTGTTCTCCGGACCTGGAGCATTCTTGTTGACTTTCTTACAAAAAAAAAAAAATTTTACATTCTAGATTTTGATCCGGAGTGCTTTTTCTACTTTTTTTTGGTAAGTAAGTGTGTATTTTGGATTAAGGGAGGAAAAAAAATTTACAAAAACTATGTTATAACTCCAAGTTTTTTGACTTAGAGTTAGAACATACTAAGCTAGGGCATACCCCGAGCGACTAGTACATCAGAGAATACCTCAAAAAAACCTCTAAGAGGATCAATCTAACCGAAAAACATAAAATGTACATAAACATTTCACATTGGCAGAATCAAAATTAGTTTCTCCCGAGACGACGAGTCCATACAACCGAACGCCTCGCAACCGCTAACAGCAGCAAACAAAGTCTTTACACCCTTAAAGAGTGCTTTTTCTGCACTCCGGAATCCGGAGTGCTTTTCTCTTCTGATCCGCTGCTTCGTCCGGAGCTCTTGTGAACTCCTGGTTTCGGAGTGTTAATTTCTCTGGCACTCCGGAACCGGAGTGGGTTAACAAAAAAAAATTTTACTTCCTAGCTGCTGATTCCGGAGTGCTTTCTGCACTCCAGAATCCGGAGTGGTATTCTATTCTTCCTAGCTTTTGTTTCCGGAGGGTTTTTTTGTGCACTCCAGTCCCCGGAGTGCTCCCCCCCTCTCTTATTTCGCTTCGTTTTCCGGAGCTCTTGCGAACTCTGGATTCCGGTGTTCTTTTGCTCTTTGGCGGTTTTTGCCTATCTCTTGGGCGGAGTCTGTGATTTTTGACGATTGGTTTTGATGGTTTTGTAGGAGCTCGGTTCCCGTTTATGGTTTGTTTGTTCAGTCCCATAAATTTGCACGGTGACTTAGATCTTGGTCTGTGCTATCTCCTGACTGTTGTATAGTCCTCTCCCTCTTTCTGCCTCCCCTCCCCTTCCCCAAGTGGCTACTGCCGGTGCAATCTGACTTTGGTGGAATGGAGTGGGGTTGTTGCTGTTTCTCGAGTTTGGCTCGTTGTGCTGGAGTGCTCCTCGTACAAGGAGGGGTGGTTGATGGGTTTGCATGCTTATGATGGTGGAAATTGGAGTGAGTTTCTGGATTGGGTAATATGCTCTTTGCTCTGTTCCAGATGCTGTCCTCTCTTCGATTGCTGCTGATGCAGTAGCCAACGTTGTTGACTCTCCATTGGTTAAGACCCTGTGTATTGGATGAACTACCTCGGATTGATTATAATGTGGCTGCTAACTATGTGATCCAGTTGGTTGGTCTGGGGTGGGGACTCTGGGTCTGAAAATGGTGGTGAATGATGTCCCTGGCTGCTTGAGAAGATCCTATCCTGCTGAGCAGCTTCAGTAGGATGATGCCATGCTGATATGAGAGTGATGGGCATAAGGCTGTTTCGAGCTTCTTCTCTGTGGAGGGTCAGACTGAATTTGGTGCTGGTGCTGCTCGGGGTTCCCTTGCTGACATCTTCAAGCCTGAAATGCCGTGGCATTAGCAAGTTGGGGTTGTGAAGCTGCTCCTGGTTCAGATGTCTGGGGAATTCTGATTTAACTGGATTTGAAGCTGCCAGCCAATTCTGATGACGACGATTTTTATTCCTGCTGCATATCTGTTTGGTTCTCTGAGATGGAACTGCAGTGGACCTTGGTGTGAAATGCAATTGGCCAGCGTCAATCTGCCAGATTGTGGCTTTGAGGCTGTTGCTGTTGACTCCACACCTATTCACTGTACTTGGGTTGTTCTGGATGGCTGAAGCTGGCATGTCCTGCTTTTCGGATTTATGCTTTGCTTTCATACTTTCCCTGATTGTGCGAAGCTGAGTCTATGATGCTGATTTTATTTAGACGGGCCATGATGCAAAATGCTGGTCTGATTTCCTTTGCTGAATGTGGGTGGCTCTTTTTAATTTTGGGGTTGATTTGTCCTGCAAATTCTTGGGTTGTCTGATGCCAAACTGGTTGTCTCATCCCCTGGTTGTCCGATGTGCTGATAGCTGATATTGGTGCTCGGGGGTTGGGTTAGGTTGCTTCTTAGTTGGGCCTGTTTTGTTGCCTGGAGACTTGCTGAGGTTGCTTGAGTTGTTGAAGGCTATGGACTATGATATCTCTTTGGCTGGGTCCTTCATGCTGAACTTTGCTATGTCTGTTCGTGGCTGTTACAAATCTTGCGGTAGTAACTCCGCTCCTTCATCTGGACTTGGGCTTGCTGTAATTTTGAGAATTGTGCCGACTGGATACTGGAGGTGCTGGGCCGGTTTTGTCCTGATGAGCTGTGCCTCTGGGGCTGGTTCATAGGTGTCGGTTGGCTGCCCTCCTGTTGGATTCCCTTGCTGCCCGGAGGTTGCTGTGTTTGCTGGGTTTGAAGGTTTGCTGTTGTCAATTTTTTACTGTTTGCTGAAATACTGGAATGAGGTTCCGTTGGCTGTGGATTGGTATTTTTGGAATTCAGTTGGCCGAGAACATGGCTGTTGTGCGGATAATCTTGCTGGGTGCATGCGGCTGCTATTGCTTGCTCCTATGCAATTGAAGGCGCTATTATGCTTGCTCTCTCATAGGGACTTGCTGTCCGGTTAGTGGATTATGCTCCTGTACTGATGAAGATCCTAGATGGATTGCTGTGTCGACTTTGTTGTTTTAGGCGTAGTTTTCTACGATCTTGCTAGTGTGAAAGTGATGACACTTCCATTTTCTGTTTTTGTGTTTATTCTTAAATGTTTTTTCTCTTTTGATGTTACTGTTGCTCGGGGTATGCCCTAGCACTTTATATTTTAACTCTAAGTACAATACTTGGAGTTAAAACTTTTAGTTTGTAATTTTTTCTCCCATTAATCCAAAATACTTACTTACCAAAAAAAAAAAATTTGCTCTCTGGCATCCCGGAATCCGGAGTGGTGTTTTTAACCGTCTGGTTTGCCTTGTGAGTCATTCTAATGATGGTTGTTGGGCTGAAAGGTATGAATGAGCGAGACCTCATCTACAGTTGCTAGCTGAGGTAGATGACAGTTGATGGAATAGATAGAGCTGGCAGGCATGCTATCTCATGCTGGAGCTGGGAGAGTTGATACCCTTGGTGCCTTTTGCCACCGGTTTGGTTGACTTGCTGCTGTTGGCTCTATGATTTGCTGCTATTCGGTTGCTTATTTTGTTGGCTGTGCTGCAGCGCTGTTGCTAAACTGTTGTGGGGTCGAAACCGCTGCTGGCCCAGTATTCGGTAGTTATGCTGCTTAGTTGATACGGCTGCTGATGATGCACTGAAACAAATATAGGTGCTGCTTTGAATGCTCTGCTTCTCTCTGTTTGGGGCCTGGTTGTAGTGTGCTGTTGCATATGTGTTGAGGCCCAATTCTTGCTGTCCTTAAATTTGTAGTTCAATTTTTTGGTGAGGTGCACCGTTGTGGAAGCTACTGTTTTGATGGTGTATGAGGCCCTTAGCCTTTTGAAGTTGTTCAGTGCAGCAGAATTGATGCTAAAAGCAGATGAAGCTGGCACATCTATGGCTTTGCTATAATTGCTGCTTCTGATCTGACTTTTCTGGGTGTGGTAGTGCAGTTGTCCCTGCTGTTTTCTTGGTTTTAGCCCTGCTGATTCAATGGTATATGCTGGTTGTTTTTGTTGCCGGGTGGTATTTGCTTACCTGGTAAATTCGGGTAATTTTAAAGGTAAATGAGCTCCTCGTGGCAATTGTTGCTAACATGTATTGGTAGCTGCTGCTGGATGCCGCTGATTGATCAGCTGATTTGCTGTCACTTGGGAGAAACCATCGTGGCTGAGATGCTTGCTGTCTTGGGTCTGCTCTTTATTGTGTGGTGCATTTGGAGCCTGGGTCAGAAGGCTACTTAAAAAGCTGATTTTGCTGAATTCACTAGCTCCTCGGAATTTTGCCGATGTAGGCTGCTGCTAGACTTGGTGATGAAGCATGCTGCTGTCTCACGTGCTGTGTGCTGCTGCCGTGCTGATGACAATTATATTCTGCTGCTACCCCTACCGTGCTGCTGAAGGCTGCTGATAATGCAACTCTGCTGTTGGCTTCTATGGTTGTTTTCAGGCAGTATCTGCTCTGAAATTAGTGGCATTACCGTTGCGGTTGCCGGCAGATCCGGTTTGATGTTGTTAGTTGCTGCGAGATGATCGGATGGTTGTTCCGGTCTTCTCGGGAGTAACTTTTTTGCTTTTGTTTTTGTATAACGTCAGTGTTATTTTTTCGTTCTTCTGTTAGATAGTTCCTCTTAGGTTTTTTGAGGAACTCTCTGTTGTTCCAGCTGCTCGGGGTATGCCCTAGCGTTTTATGTTCTAACTCCAAGTCAAAAAACTTGGAGTTATAACATAATTTTTTGTAAATTTTTCTCCCATTAATCCAAAATACATACTTACTTACCAAAAAAAAAAAAAAAGGTTTGCCTTGTGAGCCGGTTGATTCGTTGTTCTGGCGCATTTTGATCTCCGGTTTTAGGAATGCCTTTGTGTTGAGGATTGCAGATCCTTCTTTCTCTGCCACAAAAAAAAAAGAAAACTGGTTGACGGAGTGTGTTTATGTTCACGGTTCTATCCGGAGCTCTCGTGAACTCCGGAATCCGGAATGCGTATCTGCTTGTACTTGGCTGGATTGCTTCCTTTGGACGGAGTTGTGTTTGCTCACCATTTTTCGGAGGGCCTTTTCTCTATTCTTCTGGAGTGCATGGGACGATGGAGTGGTGTTGTCATACCCAGAGCCCTTTGGCTGGAGCGAATTACAGACACTGGAGTACATTTGCTGGAGGTCCGTCCTCGATACTGTATTCATGTTTTTAATGACTACTGTCAGGGTTTAAGGGACTCCCTGTTCCTTTGTCTCTTTTACCAAGTCGAAAAAATACTTGGTAAAATGCATAGCTGATTGTACATTTTATTTATTTATTTAATGCAATTAATTACTTACCAAAAAAAAGATGTTTTCCTATCCATGGTGCATATTTTGATTGTTGGTTATCCAGCAGATGGTGCCCCTGGTTTTTGTGGGGCGATCGGATGTGGTTGATCCAGTCATCTCGGGAGTAACTGATTTTGAATCTGATTATGTAAAATGACTGTGTTTATTTTCTATTTTCTGTTAGATCGCTCCTCTTAGAGGTTTTTTGAGGTATTCTCTGATGTACCAGTTGCTCGGGGTATGCCCCAGCGTCTTATGTTCTAACTCCAAGTCAAAAACATGGAGTTATAACATAGTTCTTTGTAAATTTTTTCTCCCTATAATCCAAAATACACACTTACTTACCAAAAAAAAAGGTATATGTATTTTAGCTTGAATCCGGGCTGAGTATGTCGCGATGTTCGAGGTTTGCATCGTGTATATTATATTCTAAAAAAGAAAATATTTGGTTTGTTGGGCGATTGTCTGGTTGCTTACAATTTGGACTAGACCTTCATTTGGTTTGTTTGGGTGATTGTATGGCTGACTACAGTTTGGACCCGAACTGCCCTCATTTGCTAAATTTTTTGGGCTAGTAGGGTTTCTCATCCTTTTGTCTTTGTAAGTATGGTATGGTCTCGACTTAAATTAGAATTGTATTGATGGTTAAGACCATCATTGTTTCTAGGTCTTCTTTCTAAGGAGAAAAAAGAAAAACAATTCCTAGCCTGGATAACTGATTATGTGGGGAAATCCTTCTTTGTCCCCAAAAAAAAAAAAAAATTTCTTTTTTGTTTACTTTCTTGCAGGACACGATGCTATGGGAGTGGCCCTTTCTTGCCACTGGTTACTGAATCTACCTTGAATAGGAGTTCCCACGGGTTCTAAGAGATGGTTCATGAAGACATTGTTTGCTTATGAAGCTGATTGAAGTACCGTTGAAGTTTGCCCATCCAATATACACAATGATGGATGATGGTCACGTGCTGTTGATACTTTATGGATACTATGTCATTCCAGCCACTGATTAATGATCCTACCTTGATCTGGCATTCCCATGGGTTCTAAGAGATGGTTAATGAAGACATTGTTTACCTTATGAAGCTGATTGAAGTACCATTGAAGCTTGTCCACCCAATTTACACAATGATGGCTGATGATCACGTCTCGCGTCGATATCGTGGTATCGCAGCTACCCTGCTCCCCTGGTTCGTATTTGGCTCTCGTTCGTGGAATATGCAGCTAATACCATGCTATGGATGTCGACTTGGCCGTTACCACGCTGATGGCAATTGCACTATTCATCTAGATGTGTCTTGCTATTTGGTGTTTTGTTCGCTTTCATGATTTGGATCATGGTAATGCTCGGGGTATGCCCTAACATGTTGTTCTACCTCTAAGTTGGCAAAACACTTGGAGTTAGAACATCGTTTTGTAAATTTTGTTTATTTTAATCTCATCTTATTTACGAAAAAAAAAGAAAGAATGGGTGACCAGCAATAGACTAAGGTCTGCTGGCAAGGTATTTTTCAAGCATTTTAATGGAGGAAAAACAAAAAAAGAAAAAAACCCAAATCATTACCAGCCACATGTTGAAGCTCGAAACGAGCCCAAATTTTTCGGGTAATATTATTTACAGCGTTAAAATGAATAGGATTTCCGACAAAATATCCAACCAGGGTATCTCCCCACAAACACTCTCCCTGTTGGATAACTTTGGAAGGGGGGGACAGGATTAAGTTCTCCACATCGGAAATGTTAAGAGGAAAAAATTTAAGTGATGATTTACCTCCAGGAGTATTCTGTTTCACCACAGAGGACCACGTACCGCCAGGGGGCGTTTGACAGTGCCAAGGGGATGGCCGGAAACAGGGACACTACCGGGATCATCGAGAGTAGCCTTCTATGGAGAGAGCCGAGACAGCTCATCTCGGCAAGGTAACTGATAGTTGGCCTAGGGGTCAGCAGATAGAGCAGGGTCGTGCACAACCAAGGAGGAGTTTGATTTACAAGCAGAATCATTGATCACTCCAGACAGGCCAGTAGAGCCAGATTGCTTATCCTAGCTAGGAAAACGAGGGCAAGCCAAAGGCACCGAGCCTAACACTGGAGACAGGGCAGCCGAGGAGCCTAGCAAACCAGAGAGAGGATCGGCTTGGGGGGAAACAGATTCGACTGGATTGCAAGAATAGCACTCGAAATCCAAACCCCCATTTTGATGAAGCGAAGACGCCATACCGCCCTGAGAAACACCGGTGGCGATAGGAGGGTCGACCTGGTTTTTGTGGGCGAGAGAACCGGGCAACCGCAGAGAAGCATTTTCCACCTCGGAAGGAACGCGAAGACTAACAGGAGGAGGGGAGAGAGGATCAGAACCATTCAATCCAATCAAAGATTTCATAATATCCGATCGAAAGGTAGGGGGAGTGGGGGAGGCAGATATAACACCCAGGGCGCAGGATGGCTGGGCGCCAGAAGAGGACTTTGAGGAGAACTGACAAGTGACACGAATAGGAGGGTAATCATTTTCGGAGAGGGTGGGAGCAATTAGGGGGGATGAGGGGGCGACCATGGTTGAGCGCCAAGGGCCAGACGGGCGGGAGTGGGGAGGAGATTCAGGTTTTGGGGTAGAAGGCGGTCGAGAAGTGGGGGATAGGAGACTAACAGATGGTAGGGATTTGAGGAGGGGGAGAGGAGACTTGGAAGGGGAGCAAGAGGAGGAACGGAGGATAGGCGCCATGAGGCGCCTGCAAGGAGACAGGGATAGCGGGACAGAGCAGGGACGCCAATTTGGAAGTGCAGGGAATCTGTGGGTTTCGTCCTCTTCGGTTTGCCAGCTCCGGCTTAGAGCCGTCGAAGCCGGCCATGGTCGGCCCCCTGGTTGGCCTTCCTGACCCTCTCCAGGTTCCTACTCCTCTCTCTCTCACAGCTCCTCCCTCCGAGAAGATTGTCTCATCCTCTTCAACCGGTTGCTCTCTACGTTCGGAAGATCTTCTTGGCAATGGGTCGCATCTGGATTCCATCAATTGTTCCTTGCAGTCGCCGACTGCCTCTACTCTCTCCCCTGCTGCAGGTGGCTTCGACTTGAGTAGGAGCTTGCTCCGAACGGGTTCCTCGGCTGTCCAAGGGTCTGAGCCATCATCTGTGGGCACCCGCACAGATCTTGCTGTAGGTCATGCTCCGTCGAACGGGATTCTTAAGGTGGTCCAGGTGAGCCTTGCCCCTGTTGTTGTCTCGACTGTTCATTCTGGTTCTTGTCAGGCCAATGCCAGTTCTTGGTCTCGAGTTGTCTAGGGCAGGAGCATCAGCTCCTCAGCTCCCCTTAAATATTTCCCACCCCAATCTTCAGATGGAGTCGAAACCCCCATTTCTCCTCCTGATGAGGTTATTCAGCAGGGCCATGCTTTTTGGAGTTTCACTATGCTTGCGTATTTCTTCGATAAACCTCTACATTTCCCGGCGGTAAATTCTATTGCTAAGAAAATCTGAGCAAAACTTGGGCTCAGTCATGTAGCTACAAACGGTAAGGGGTTCTTCTTCTTCAATTTTGGTTCTGATGCTCAGTTGGATGCCTGCTTGGCTCACGGTCCCTGGGCTTTCAGAAGGAAATCGCATATGACATTCCCTGTTTGGATTAGCCTGGTCAATGTTCCAATTGAATATTGGACCCCATTAGGCTTAAGTTGGATTGCTAGTAGGGTTGGCCGACCTATCCATCTTGATCCACGAACAGCTCGGCTGGATCATGTGCATTCTGCTCGGATTTGCCTTGAGGTGGGTAGGGATGACCCTCTCCCAAGAAAAATTCGATTATCAACTGGAGCTAACATGTCTCCATCAATTGTTGAGGTTGAGGTCGTCTATAAATGGAAGCCGACTCGCAGTCTGTTTAATTGTAATTCCAACCAGAGCTGCTCTGTCCGGGATGTCATGGGTTTAAAGGTTGAGCTGGTTGATATTTCTAAGCCCCTGGAGCTTGATGGTGTTGGGATTGGAAGTCGGCATTCCCCTTCGGGTCCCCTGCTTAATGTCCACAATGCTTTGGGTTTGAAGTTGAGGCCTGATTCTGAACTTCCTTCCTGTCATACTTTTGGCTCTTATGAAAATTCTCTTGGTTCAGCAAAGGATTTTCAGGAGGAGACACTGTCATCTGTTGGCTTGTCTGAGGCTTGTCCTGTGAAGCATACTAGTGTTGATGATGATCATCTTTGCCTTCCTATGCAGGACCATGCCCTTGTTGAGCAATCGGTTCCAGCTTTTGGAGATTTTGGCATAATGGTGGAGCTTTCATCCCATCGGGCTTTGATAGAAATGGCTAAGGGGGTCTTGGCAGGCTCTTCTCAGGGTTCTTATACTGAACTTGTTGTAGGCTGCTGCAAAGAGCCAGCCAGGAAAGTGGAGCCGGATTATGCCCTTGTCCTGACTCCATCAGATTGCAGTAGCTTACTGCCAATGTTGGATCCCAAAAGCTGTAGGCATCAGCTTTTGCAAGATGCCCAGTTCTGCTCTCAAGCTGGCATTGTTGCCCGCCTAGTGGAGTCCGACTTCAGCGAGATGACTGTGGGCAATGAGGTGCTTCTTGTCGGTGGCAAACAGACCCTTGATAGTGGCCTTGATGATGTCTTATCTCAGTCCTCTGAGGAATTGGCTGCTGAGGATATTGATAACAATCCTATGCTCTTTGTCCTCCAGAACCTTCTTAAGGAGAATGATACTCAGCTACATGTTAACTCCATCTCCTAGGACCAACGTAGCTTCTTGGTTGATTTCTTAGATTTTTGTTGGAGCGACGTGACCGAATTGACAAAGGAAAAGTTCAAATAATCCTACTAGTTGGAGAAGGATAATCTGAACAGCTCCACGGGTGCTTATTTTGTAGCCCTTTGTTTGTTGGTGGTTGCTCCTCTAGTTTGATGCTGGTGCTGGCTATGATGCATTACTTCTCCAGTTGTAGTATTTGACTGCTGCTGGAAAATTTTGCTGGTGCTAGGGCTGGGGCTTTGCTGCAGTTGCTTAGTGCTCTATTGTTGTTGGAAAATTTTGTTGGGTGGTTTGCTGAGTTCGCTGCTGATGGTTTGATGATCACTGCTGTTGGCATGTTGATCAGTTCGGCCTGCTGGTGGAGGAGTAGTTCATGCTGTAATTTGCAGGAAAGGTTGTCTAGTGCTGTGTTTTATCCCCTGGAGTTGTGCTCTTGGTTATGGCAAAACAGTTGTAACTGGGGACCGGCTGCTAGAGGTGGCAGAGGTGTTGGTGGAACTGCAATGCCCTTCCGTTGCTGGCAGTTATTGTTGCCCTCTAATTTTCTAAAGAGAGAAGCCTCAAACCTCACGTCTCTGGAGTGTGATTACCAGTTTGGGGCCTTCGGTGTTGGCTCTTGAAATTCCCTCTGCTGTTTTGTTTCTAAATTTTGATTCGAGGAATTTCACTTTTGCACTATTTTGTTTCTTAACAAATTTGATGTTGCTGTTTTATGGTATGTATTTTTTTTTGGCTGGGTTGTATGTGGTCGGTTTCATGATTTGGTCATGGTCGTGCTCCGGAAATGCCCTAGCTTGGTGTTCTATCTCTAAATCGGCAAAACACTTGGAGTTAGAACAACATCTTGTAATTTAATTTGTTTTAATTTCATTTACTTTTTTTTTTTGGTAAGTAAGTCATTTGTATTAAAAAGAAAACAAAAATTATACAACCTATGATTTAAATTCCAAGTGTTTTTCCGACTTGGAATTGAATCATAGACACAATGGCGAACGCCGACCGCCAAATAAAAGAACAAAAAAAGTCCTATTAAAGGAAATAATTCAAGATAAAATCAGCCTAAACAAAAC
Organism: Nepenthes gracilis; assembly: GCA_033239525.1. Classification (NCBI taxonomy): domain Eukaryota; kingdom Viridiplantae; phylum Streptophyta; class Magnoliopsida; order Caryophyllales; family Nepenthaceae; genus Nepenthes; species Nepenthes gracilis. Next base: position 11,687,777 of record BSYO01000012.1, read on the forward strand.
AAAAGGCAAGTAAGCTGTAAACAAGAGCAAATAGCAAAAAAAACTCCAGCGGCACCCAAGAACAATTGGTCCATTATGGGATAACCAGCATGCATTACACATTCATCAACTGCAACCAGTTTTAGTCCATCAATTCCATCGAGCGCAACAAACCGACAATGCACTAAGGCTAAGGCAAAAGAACCATTCCAATTCCAAGCATTGCCATTCACCCAACTGCATCTTTAACTCAAGAGACGGTCACATAGACCGGACCACATGGAGGTAACCAAAGTTGGCTAAACCAGTTTGGAAGTTTTAGCAAGAGCATGCCCGCAGCACAGTATACTGTAAATAAAGCAACTCCACACAACCAGCTTGGGCGACCAAGCCTTAGGACCAGAAGCTTCAACGCAAGCGCCAAGAGACCCCAAAGATGGCAGCTTATTGCTAGATCAAGCCACATGCGCAGCAACAGCAAATAAGAACCGAGCCAGCTGAAGAAAATCAATCCAGTACAGAACATTGAGGCCAAACCAGAACAGAAATTTCCACTCTTTACAACCGGTAGCCATGATCCATCACACATCCAGAGGCCAGCAGGAAGACCATGAGCCAGAGAGTTGTCATCCACCTATTGTAGCTCCCGTATATAGCAGCAGCAAACAAACAACAGCTACCATCAACGGCCGACAACTAACAACCGGCAAGGGTAAACCCCGCAGCACACTAACATGGAGAGCACGCCCTCCAACAACCCAGTGTGGCCGAGAGCCCAGTAAGACACACACACCCAATAAGACCATCCCAAGCTTGGCCTCGAGACAAAACCAAGCAACATCAGTTTTCCACCAGCTGCTAAGCAAAAGACAAATGCATCACGTCCCGAGTCTCACGCCAAGCAAAAGACAGCAAAGACCAAAGAACCAGATTTTCCATCCGCAACAGGCTACTTCCATTGCATCGGCGACCATAACCCCCATCCCCAAAGATCTGGCTCCAGCGGCATCCATTTGGTATCATGGTTCTCTGTCATTTGCACTTTGTCTTTACATCTCGGCAATCCATAGCATCACGAAGGACAGATGTGCATCTTGCTTTGCAAGTAGCACACAGCAATCGTGGAAACAAAGCAGGGGCCAGCTCACGTCCGACAAAGCAACAAGGAAAGAAGGCATCACATACGGCGCAACACAACTCCACGAGAACATCTAGCCCTCGCCCGGCGGCGATCCCAGCTTCAGCATGAAATAGCAGACCAACAACACTAAAAATTACAGCATCACAACCCACAGCCACTCCATCAATGACAACCCGAACCATCAATAAATGCTACAGACCATAGCTTACAATAGCAAAAAGCAAAATCCAAACATCAGCTGTAGCAAAGTTCACTCATACACCCAGGTAAACTACACAGAAGAGGAAAGGCAGACCCACAGCTTCATTTATAGTGGGCATAGTTGACACAACCAACCAGAGCATAGATCCAGGAGCCCCAAACATATTCAACAACAACAACAACAACGCCTGTGTTGGGATTGTGATCGAGGTTGCAACTTATTGGGCGGATTGGCTCCTGTGTTGGGACTGTTTGGCTGATGAGTTGCTGATGAAGTGGAATGTACTGGTTTTCTAGTTGTAGCCTTCCCTGCAAATGATGTTGCATATGATTTACCTAGAAGTGGCTTGGGGTCGTTGTTTTGGTACTATATTTTGATCCGTTGGGGCTTTGATAATGCTATTTTTGCATTGTTGTAGCAGTCTGGGAATCTGGTGCTTATCTCACAAATTTGGATAAGTCTTTGCATCTTATTCTTTGTAATGTTGAGAAATCTTAATCCTCATACAAATGTTGGTAGTTGTATTTTTGTGATCTGCTTGTGGACATATTGGTGTGGAAGGATGGATGGCATGGTTCTGTAAGATGTTGTTGGGTTTCTGAGTGTTGGATTTGAGCTTGGAGGTCTTGTTCTTTGTTCGATTTTCCTATGCACGCCTTAGTTGTCTTTGGATGTTGATTTGATAGTGAACAAATAACCGAGTATTATGGCAGGTATCGTTTGGTTTCGCCGATCTTTGGTTGGGGGATGAAGCCGGTATTGCTGGGTCGGAATGCCATTGGTGGTGTGGTGGGGGATAAGATCTTTGATACATGTAGAATCGGGTCATTTGCTCTCTCCACCGAGCGGGGTTTGTGATGTCCATGGTTTCTAGCATACTAGCTGTTATATGAAGTCTGTATTGCTGGATTTTTAATGCTGTTGGTTTTGATACTTGATGCTACCGGATGTTCACCGCCCCTGCTATTATTCGGGTTTCTTATCATTGTGTCTGCTGAACCATGGCTTTCATCTGTGAGATACTATGGCTTGTTTGTGTTTCATGGTTGTCTTGATATAAAACCAGGGTGCCGAAGGTTCTTCTTTGGAACCATCCGGTATGTGATTGCTCTAATCTACTTGGCGGTTTAAGCGAGAATAATGTTTGTCTTTGGTGTGATAGTGGAATGTATGTGGGTGCCCCTGGTTTCTCGAGATCGATGTTGTCTCCCGCTGAGGCAGATGCTTTTTATGGGTGCTGCATTTCTATCTAGTGAACACTGCTTGTGGGCATTGTGGAGTGGAAGGTTGGCTGGCACGGTTCGTGAAGTGGGCTAAGTGTGAATGTATTGTGGTGTCTTATGATGCATTATTGTTGCTACCGATGTTGCTCGGGTGTTTGTGGCCATGCTGGGGTCCGATGCATTATTGCTACACGATGTCTTGCTCGGTTCTCCTCTGATGCCATTTTAATGCCATGTTGGGGCTGATAATGAATGTATGAGTTAGTTTTGATGCAGAAGAAGCATGGCTTTTGCTATTTACTGCCGTTGGCTGTGGGATGAAGACTGTATAGCTGTTATTGTTGGAGTGGTTTGGGCTGTGATGCTGAAACATAGCTGGAGCAGGGAGCGTTGATGCCCATGGTGTTTAGCATGCTAGTTATTTTGGGGGGCGGTGTTGCTGAAGTTTAATGCTGCTGCCTTCTATTATTGATGCTGTCGGGTGTGCGTTGGCCAGTGCGATCGCTGTATGCTGCTTGCTGATGCAAGGTGTTGCTGGAGCCATTCGATGGTGTTGGGGAAATTGGAAATATAGGGTTGCTATTAGGTGGAAGGCAGATCTTGGTCCGTGATGCTGTTGGATGCGTGGGTGGACTGCTATTGGCACCAGTGTTAAAATGCTTGGGCTGGGGATGTGCAGCAGTCCTTGGCTATGCTGCCCGGTTGCTGTGGGATATTGCTGGTTTGTAGAGGACCTCATGGATTGTGCCTACTGCTTGTGTTGAAGCTCCTCTACTGTGGTTGCTGGCGGTGATGTTGCTGACTTTTTGGATGAACCCTTGAGGTTCTTGTGTCAAATGGCTGCTGGAATTTTGCACTGCTGAAGAAATTTCTGGCTGATTTTGAAGCCTGCGATGGCTGGCATGGCTATTCGTTTGCTGTGTTGCTCCTGTCGTTCTGGCAGTAGCGGATGTTGAGTTAGGTCAAATATTAGATAGGACCCATATTTTGTTGATTATGTTGATCGCATGTCCTCTTAGAGGAGTTTTATTATTATTATTTTTTATTTTTTTTCTGATGTATTAGATGCTCAGGGTATGCCCTAGCGGTTTATGTTTTACTTCAAGTCAAAATACTTGGAGTAAAAACATAGATTCTGTAATATTTTTCTCCCTATAATCCAAAATACTTACTTACCAAAAAAAAAAACAAAGCCCCAGGTCCATCATCAGCACAGTGAACCACCAGCACAGGGACATGTGCAACAACAGCAGCAAGTGGGGCAGCTCGAGTAACTCCGGGAGCAAAACAGAAGAAGAAAAATTGAACAGGCAGTAAATAGTCCAGCCACTACAACATAGAAGGGGGAGCCACAACAGGACCCATAACCCGCTTCATAAGGAAAAAAGACGAGCCACAACAGAAAATATAAAACCAAATTTTTTTTTATCTTTATTATTATTATTATTATTATTATTATTATTTTGAAACCCGGATTCCCAGAGGAGGGAATATGAAACAAACCAATGACGATGAAATAGAATGCACAACAGTGAGCCGAAACGATAACCGAACCCAAGATAAAAGAAAAACCAACAAAGCCCCACAAAAAAAAGGGGCAAGACACTCAATAGAAAACAAAATGAGAAACCGAGCAACGGAAGGTCAAAACCAAAAAAAAAACCAGAACTCATTAGATTATTCCACTTACTCCACTTTTTATTTTTTATTAAAGGTTCCAAGGCCTAACAAGGGAAAGGTTAGGAGAGGTTAGGGCGGCCGTCAAAAGGCAAGGAGGTCTTCAATTTATCACGAACAATATTAGTAATCTGAGAGCAAATCTGGGAAATATCCAGAGGGGAGGATTTCTCAAAAATCCGATTATTTCGTTCTCTCCAAATAAAATATACAGTGGCCGCAAGAGAAAGAGTTTGGATAGGGCAATAAAATTCTTTCCTTTCCATTGTTGAGCAGCCCAATTAATGTTTTGGGACCATTGAGGATAAGGCCATTGAATGCCAACTTTCCTTTGGACGGAGGTCCATAAGGACTTAGAAAAGGCACATGAGAAGAAAAGATGTTCATGATTTTCATGGTCCGAGTTGCAAAAAATGCAGGTATTGGATAGGTTTGGGACACCGTGAATACGATCTTTGGTGTTAAGCCTACCCTTTATAGCCAACCAGAGAGTAAATGCATGGGCAGGAATATGGAGAGTGCCCCAGACTAATTTTGTCCAACTCAGATTCGGGTTGGGAGGGTGGATCAGAAGGTATGCAGACTTGGTCGAAAAAATACCATTCGGGCTCCCGTCCCATCTGACAGAATCTTTATGCTCACTGTTAGGGAGATAAAGGGGCATGTTTTTGGCGAGCCTAGAGACTTCCGGATCATAAGGATTAGGCCAAACCCAATGATCATCTCTGATTATTTGAGATTCCTTGGCGTCCCAAAGTAAACCCGTGACCATACGAATACGATCTGAGCTGAGTTTGCTGAGCGGGCCGATAGGGTGCCAGTGGTCATGCTAGATAAAAGTATCAGCGCCATCACCAATGTTCTTAATGGAATGAGAGCACATAAAGGAACGGAGTTTCATGATCTTTCTCCAGCTCCATGGAGCTGAATCAGGGACTTTTAGAGTCCAGATACATCGGTCCTTGATCTTAGTCTTGTGGATCCAAGAAGACCAGGCCGATTCAGGTTCCTTTGACAAGATACGCCAAAAGAGTTTGCAGATGAGGGCTTTATTTTGAGCCTGCAAGTTCTTGAGCCCCAACCCACCTTCGCTCTTCGGGTAGCAGATATCAGCCCAGGCTACTTTTACGTTAGCCTTTCCTTCAGTAGAGCCGTTCCAAAGGAACCGCCTTATCATGGAGTCAATCTGGTTAAGAATAGACTTGGGAAGAATGAAAATTGAAGCCCAGTAGAGATGAACGGATGAGAGGATGGAGGCAACAAGTTGCAAACGACCTCCAAAGGATAGCCATCTATTCTTCCACGAGTTAATTCAAGTAGTAATTTTTCGGTTAAGAGCATTACAATCCCGAATCGAGAGCCTGGTGGATATCAAAGGGACACCAAGGTACCTAATGGGGAGAGAGCCCACTTTGAAACCCAAAATGTCGGCAATATTCTGAGGAACAGAGGGATCTTTAGCGCAAATGAAGATTTCACTCTTATTAACATTTGCCGAAAGCCCGGAGAGCCACTGAAATTCTTCAAGGCAATTCTTAAGAATTTTTTTTTGGTAAGTAAGTAAATTGAATTAAATTAAATAAAAATACAAGATGATGTTCTAACTCCAACTGTTTTGCCAACTTAGAGATAGAACAACGAGTTAGGACATTCCCCGAGCAACACTATAAACAAAATCATGAAATCAAGCGAACGACATCTTATAAACAAGACTTTTTTTTTTTTGGTAAGTAAGAATTTTGGATTAATGAGAGGAAATAATTACAAGAAGAATGTTTTAACTCCAAGTATTTTACTTGGAGGTAAAACATAAGGCTCTAGGGCATGCCCCAAGCAACTAGTACATCAAAGAAGAAAAAAAACATTAAGAACTACCACAAACCAGAAAATGAAAATTGTCATCTAATACACACGAAAAGTTTCGTGAAAATCTGCGCCTAAAGCAACAAGGACAGGAAAACAGACCAAACTGACATATTCATCTTGGATCAGCAACGGTAACGGGCAGCATCTCACAAACCGGACAGCATAGCAATATGAGAGAACAAAAATAGCAGCACCTTCATATGCAATGGGGCTACAAAATCAGCCATACCCACACCGGGAGCATTAACGTATAACAGCCGTGATCCCACCGAACAAAGCCAGCAGCAGTAAAGGCCCAAAGTGTGGGCTGCCCGACCAGCAGCAGAGATCCAATAATTCCAGGCCCCAGCAGACATAATGGCAAACCAGCAGCTCCAATAAGTTTTTTTTTTGGTAAGTAAGTATTTTGGATTAATGGGAGAAAAAAATTATAAAAAATATGTTTATCTCCAAGTATTTTGACTTGAAGATAAAACATAACCACTAGGGCATACCCCGAGCGGACATTACATCAAAGTATACAAAATGGCCTCTAGGAGGACAGCGTTTGCCGAATACGACAAAATATGACATTTCCATCATAAACAAACTAAACGCAGCATGTAAAGTCGATACACAAAAATGGCTTCACACGGTGGCACGCCATAGGCACACCGCACATGAGACATGAGAAAGCTCCAGCTCGAGACCAAAGATCATCTTCGGCTATCTAACATAGCAGCAAAGATCTCAAAAGAACCCTTAAAATCAAGGCTCCAACCTCATAAAGCATCATACCAATGCTGGAAATCACACCGGCACCGCAACAGAGCCCCATCCCAAAGAGCTGACTTCCGGCCGTAGCTTCACTGACCCCTGCACCATCAAGGCACAGGAGCATCGAACCTCAACAATCTAGATAGCAGCACAGTGCAGATCCAGCAGCTAGTTGCAGCACCCGGAACCAAAATACAGGCCATCCGCCTAGCAAAACCGCATCCAAGAACATGAATGGGCAAACCAAGCCTACCAAGTCCCCTCCAATTTCAGGGTCAAATGTTTATCTGCAATCTCAGCAGCAAAAGATGCAAGAAACCACATTCCAATAGCATGCTACAACAAGATCCAGAACCAACGTGCAACAAGCAGAGCATAAAGAGGCAGCAGCATATCATCTACCATGCCTCTAACATCCAGATCCACCAAGCACCATCAGTGCCAGGGGCAATGAACCAACCATCACCAATAGGCAATATCAGCTACTCCTAATGCAAAGGACGAACCTTATATGGAGAGAGTAATAGGAGATGAGATCAGTGGAGCAGCAGGAATGGCAGCGCCAGCCAAATCTGATTCAGCAACACACCATCAACTGCATCCGAATCTCACTCTGCACCCATCCAGCCACTACCTCAGCATCCTGGAGATAGCACATCCAGCAGCCAAACCACCAACAGGGCAAGGCTAAATGTCCAGACAGAGACAAGAGCCGAAACAGCAGGAGGGCCAACAAGCAGGAGGGCCTCCACCAACATAGGTTGTCGTTTTTCAGCCACCAGTAAGCAGGCCATTCCGGTCGCAGCAATAGAATCCCACTGCAGTCCTCTCATCTGACAACCGGGAGTAAATTCTGCAATTTAGCAAGAGCAGGCAATGCCCGGCCCTCCAAGAGGCGTCCATTGCATTCCAGTTTCCCTTTGTTGCAACAGATTCAGAAGCACATCCATCAGCAAACTTCATACACCATGGTCAACAATCCAGTACTGCATCCCAATCAAGAACAGGGCCACAGCTGATGTGGGGGACCACAAATACATCAATCCATAGCATCCAGTAGATTAAAGATAGCAGCAGAGTTCACACCTCATCAGAACCTGCTATTGGATCACAATATCCAAAGGGTCCAGCAGCCATTCCATCATTAGCCCCAACCCACAAGGCAGCAGGACATCCATTTCAAGAAACACCAATTCCAGTTCGTCGAAAAAAAAAACAGTACCCACAACCACCTCCCGCCTACGGCGATGAATAGCCACCACAGGCTTAATCAACAAGAACCACCAAGCTTATTTACTATTTGCTAACCTCCATTTTCATAAAAAAATGGAGCCCCAACAAGACAGGCAGCCGAACCAAAATAGGATCTATTCACCCCAGCAGCAAAGCATCCAAACTTACCAAAAAAAAAGCATCCAACAAGCCAAAGACCCGGTGGAGGCGGATGAAGATCCCAGGTGAGCAGGATTTATTATGCCTGAAAAGGACCAAAAGACCTCCAAGCACATTCTTATACAATTTGTTCAAAAATAGGTCAACAAGAAGCAGAAAGAAACCACCAAAAAAAAACACCAGATCAATTCCAAGGCCCCGAAATCAAGACCCAGACAAAAAAAACCCAGCAGCAAGGGCCTAGGAGCCAGAGGCGCCACTGGACTTTTTGCAGCCAGCCTTTTTCTTTTTCCTGGACTTAGGAGTCTTCCACTCAGCCTCCAAGCCCCTCAATTCATCTACCACAAAGGAATTTGAAGAATATTGCTTAGTAATCCTCTTAATAGAGCTTGGGGTAAGCATAAATTCATCTAAATCGATATTATGGTGTAGAGGTTCGGAATCCAGGGAATTAGGATCCAAATCATCCATCTGCATATCCAGGAAGCCATCCAAACATCTGGAATCATCCGGTAGACTAAATTGATGCACACACTGAGCAAACAATTGTGGAATAGCACTCTCAATCAAGCACATCACAACGAGAACCCAAAGGGGAGGGAGCTCATCCGATTAATGATCCTGGTAACCCCCAAATCCAGACTACTTTGAGGCACGGAACAGGAAGAGGGGAATTTGGGCTAGTAAGAGCCAGCGAATCAGCAAAAGGAAGAGCTGGAGTTTCAATCTCAGCCCCAAAGACAAGCGGTTCAGCATTTAGAACGCTATTGGGGTCGGGAGTGACTCGGTTGGGGCAAGGCTTCTTCAGCCACAGAACAAGGAAGTTGACCAGATTTACCATACGCGTCAATTGGAGGCATAGTTACTTGGCAACCAGACTCCACATGAACCTCAGGATGAGGGTTTTGATTTAGGACAGGACCAGCTAGCCCTGAACCCAGAGGTTTAGGATGAGAATTACCTGGAACGAGCTTGGACCGGCAATTTGTCTCCAGATGCCCAATCTGTTGGCATCGAGCGCATCGGGTTGGCTTCCAGCTATAAGCCACATTCACCGAAGCAAATTCAGTAGAAGCAGAACAAGGATGAATAACGATGGAGCTGGGGAACGGCCCATCCATACCAATTTCAACGCACATCTTTGCAAAGGACAGATTTTCCATACGAGCTGTCTTGGGATCAATTTGAAGAGGAATCCCAATCGTACTTGCTAACCAGCAAAGACCAGCGTGCGACCACAATTCGAGTGGTATGTTCGACATTTTTATCCAAATTGGAAAGCGCTTGTGTTCTTCTTTTGATAGCTCCATTCCAGGCTTCCAGCGCTTTAGGAAGATTGCTTTGCCGGAGAAAATCCATGGACCAGCACGAATAACTATCTCCACCATTTCTTCGGAAGGGAAGCGGAAGAAAAAGAAGCCGCCTTCGTTGCCAGCGGTCTGCTTGAGACCGAATCGGGACCATATCTTCATGGCAATTGCTTTAACAGCCATGAAGTGTGGAGGAGTGTTAAGGAAGTAGCCTACCAATGTATGACTCCAAAAAGAGTTACCTTGTTCGATGACCTTTGGCGGAGGTGAGAGCGAACCGTCAGAACACAATGAAGCTTGGAGAGGGAAGAAACGGAGCTCGAGCCTAAGCCCAGAACCGTCCTTCTTTACAACATCAACCCATGAATGGGGAGACACATCGTTACCGCCAGAATGGACGGGATCGAGTTTCAGGGACACAGACGAAACAGAAGCCTGGGTCCAAGGCGAAGGAAGATTTGAGGAAGGATTTGTCGAGGGCGAGACGGAGTTCTGAGGAGAGGAGATGTGGGTAAGGACGTGGGGAGCGGACACCGGAGGAGGAGCAAGGGGGTCGGCCATGGTCGTCGACGAGCACCGCTGCCAGAGACGGAAGGAGCGTCAGGCAGAAACGGCAGAATCGAATTTTAAATTTTGAAATTCGAAATCTAGAGAGAAGGAGGAGAACTTCTCTCTACTGATGTCTGGGCCGACTCCCACACATTCGTTACATGAGCAGCTCCAATAAGGCATGGTCATTTCAGCACCAGCACACTCAGAATAAGAAAATTGCACATCTGCATAACCACATCCAACAGCCTGCATCTTGCAACCCAATGACACGTGACAAGATACACGCAGAGCATCAACACCTTCAACAGCCCACGATACCATCTACAAAAAATGGCAAGGACGCCTTCTGTAGCCAGTCGGCTCAATTCTCGAACACATAGCAAACCCAAGCCCGACAGATAATGGAGCAGTGCTACATCAGCAAGATCAGCTGCACCCACGAACAGTCCCAGCAGAGTTCAGCAAAATGGAACCAGCCCATGAGGAATCATAGTCCAGATCCGTCAGCAAACCATGCAATCTCATCATCTCTCCAAGCAACAATTCAGGCCCAACTGATTATCAACCAAATCCAACCCCCGAGAGCCAATATCAGTTACCAGCACTCGACCAACCAGTTCGGCATTACACCAACATCTCAGCACCAAAACGGGAAAAACAAGACAATAGCAAACAAAACGGGAAAAACCACTCCAGCTTGCTTAAGCCACCCAAAACACCAAATCGAGCATTCCAATGGTAATACCGGATCACTATTAACTGGACGCAACTAGAGTAGTGATCAGCCAGACCAGCAACTGATTATTCCAGCAAATCCTAGTCATAGCAACCAGAAAAAAACAGCACTGCCAACAGTGACAACTGAATTTCAGCAAGTTCAGCACTGCCACCTCAAGCAAATGCGGCAGAGCAAACAATGCAGCAGAAAATTCAGTCATTCCAAAGACAAATGCTATGGGATTTTCAGTCCAGTATACTTCATTCCACGCAAATCAGTAAGATATTCCATGCAAATAGCCAACAACATCAGCCATTGCACCACAAAAAAAGGAAACCGCACCATTCCACCCTTGACTATCCGCAGAGAACCATCGATTGGCTGTAGCAATCCGGCAGCAGCCTAATGAGGCATCCGCAAGCAGGAATTAAAGGCAGAGCAGGCTACTCACCAACGGCTCCAGAACAACCGTAGTAATCACCAATTCAACCCTGATATGCAGCAAACTGCAAAATCTGTATTAAAAAAGGAAGAAGAAAAGCCACCGACTTCAGGAGCATCTCCCATCAGCAACAGTAATCTTGAAATCGGCCACAACAGCCTAACAGGACCACTGTAACCTCTCCGATGTCGACCTCAGAGGCCAAGAGGCAATAGGCAGAAGCCTTAGGGCCAACAGCAGCATCAGAAAGCTTTCCCATTACACAACCTGACAAACAATCAGCAACAGCTTTCACCACCACTGCATACCTTTAGAGTGGTTCAACAAACAGAAGCAAAAGCAGTTCAGCACCACCACAGGCAGCAAGTCTTCCATTTCATGGGCAGCAGTATTCCAGCTCCAGCAGAGACCAAAGTATTAGGCTTCGGCCGGCTTCAGCAGCATCAAGAATATGGAGCAACCAAGAAATCTGCACAAACAGAAAATCTCATGTAGAAGTCACACCCACAGCAGTTTGCCCAAATACATCATCCAGTAAAAAGAGTCAGCAAGATCCAGCTTCCTGTCAACACTGGATCCAGCTTGCTGACAACAAAATAGGCACCATCAACATTGACAACCCCAAACACCTGCGAACATTCTAACATCAGCAGAAAGCGCCCAGAACCATCCATTGCAACATCAGCATTGCAGCAACTTCAACATCAACTGGACCAGCAAAGCTACAAACCGAGGTGGTATCTTCACCTCAGTAATGCATTCCTTAATTGGCAATGCGCTGCACCAGTCAATAAAACGCCCATCTCTACCTCATAGCCATTAGAGCCAATGGCCTATCGCCCATATGTACATAAATAATCAGCCAAGAGTAAACAAAAGCCACAACTCCAAACTCAATCAAAAAAACTGCAGCAAGTTAAATTGCTACAACTTGACAACAACCAGCACCCATATTGCAGCATCAGCACTCAGCATTTATCCTTCCTAATCCAACCTGCATTCTTCTGGGGACAGCAGCATAGTAAGACCAACAGGCTTCAGTAAAATAATGAAGCCCCACATTCCACGGCTTGAAATCCACTTAAACCGCCCAGGGATGGCCGTTGCATGCATCCTTGCTCCCACACGTCAGAATATATACCGACACGTGTATCCCATGGATCCTCATCATCTCACACAACTAGCAGGCCAGCATGCCACATTTAACTGGACAGTTGCAGTTACATGAGACAGGTACACCAGCTCCAAAGCATCACAGCCCCATCAGATTAAACAAGGCAATTCTTAAGAATACGAATAGAGTCGACATCAGCATGAGAGAAAAGGAGAAGGTCGTCTGCAAAAGCGAGCATGACAGTATGAGTCGCCTCACAATTCCTATGAAATTGGAAGTTTGGATTCCTACAAGCCTTGAATTTAGTAATCCCATTCAACACCTCCATAACCAAGACAAAAAGGTATGGGGAAATGGGATCGCCTTGTTGGAGACCTTTACCCCCTTTGAAAAATCCAGCCGCTTCCCCGTTAATGTTGATAGAGTACGAGGGTGTGGTTATGCATTGCCTAATCCAGTCGACTATTTTGGGCGGGAAATTCATAATGGTCAGGATAGTGTTAATAAAATCCCAATGAACAGAGTCGCAGGCTTTCATGAGGTCAATTTTCAAAGTACATCTAGGGGGGTCATGACCGATGTGGTACTTATGGAGGAGCTCTTGGGCCCGGAGAATGTTGTCACTAATTTGACGACCGGCCACAAACGCTGTTTGGCACTTATCTACAAGATAAGGTAATGTCATCTTAAGCCGATTAGCGATAATCTTCGAGATTACTTTATAGATGACATTACAACATGATATTGGACGGTAGTCAGATACCAAACGGGGAGATTGAATCTTTGGGATCAGGCTGATGATCGTAGTGTTCATTTGTTTGAGAAGTTTTCCATGATTGAAAAAGTTACGAATTAGTTCACAGACAGATGAACCCACAAAGTCCCACGATTCCTTAAAAAAAGTGGAGCTGAAGCCATCAGGACCTGGGGCACGGTAATCACCGATAGAAAAAATCACCTTTCGAATCTCATCATCGTTAACCGGATCAATAAGAGGGCCCATTAGCGATTCAGGCACAGAGTGACGGATGAAAGGGCGAATCCGATCAGCGTTAGCGGATCCGTACGTACGACCAGTCCCAAGAGCCTTAGTGAAATGATTCAAGATCAGATTATGAACATTCTCGACACTAGTGGTAGCATTCCCAGCATCATCAAGGAGGGAGATTATCCGATTATTATTGTTGTTGCCATTGACAATTTTGAAAAAGAATTTATTGCATTGATCACCTTCTTTGAGCCACCTTATCTTAGCTTTTTGCTTGATAAGGTCAGCTTCCTTGGCAAGTGCATCGCGGTAAGCTTCCCTACGTCTACGTTCCTCGTGATAAGACTCAATGTTGGAAGGAGGAGGTTGACCTTGGATAGACTCAAGGTTGATCCTTGAACGGATAACTTCCTCGTGGACATCGCCCTCCTGAATATTAAGGTTTTTCAGGGACAATTTCACCTTCTTAAGGCTAGTCACAAGCCGGAACATAGGAGTGCTAGTGGAGACATCCTTCCAAGCTTCGTTAACCAAATGGAGGAAATGAGGGGATTTGGTGAGGAAGTTATTGAACCGGAACATACCGTGTTTTCTAGGATAGTCACCAGAGGGGAGAAGAATACATGGGGAATGGTCAGATAGTCTGGCAGGGGGAAAAAGGGCTTTGGTCCTTTGAAAATGGTCAAACCAATGCCCATTGGCGACAATTCTGTCAAGCTTTCTGTAAATGCGAAGGTGTGAGTCCCGGCCATCATTCCAGGTATAGTGCAAACCTTCGTGGCAAACATCCTCAAGATCGCAGTCTCTAAGGCAGTTATCAAGGTCAAGCGAGCTTTTGTTGTGCCAGATACCACCCAGGGCCTCGGATGGGGATCTGACAGCGTTAAAGTCTCCAAGGGCGGCCCAGGGGAGATCACCTGGGTGATTAGACATCGTCCGAAAACTCTCCCAAAGAAGCCTTCGGAGACATTCGGAATTAGCGCCATAGATAAAGGACAGGAGGCAGCAAATATTCTCCTCGCGGAAAAGAACCTCGGTATGAATGACCTGATCCTCCGAGGAGAGAATGGTGACCGAAACCAAATGGGGGTCCCAGCCCAACCAAATCCGTCCATTAGAAGACGCGGAGTAGTTCATAATCCAAGACCAAGAAGGTCTAATCCTAGCGGAGACACTCAGAGAGTTCCTCTCCGCAACCTTAGTTTCAACGAGACCAACAATACTGCACTTATGGGAGCTAATGAGGCTGCTGACTTCGTGGGATTTTACAATTGCATTTAGTCCCCTCACGTTCCAACAGGCAATGCTAACCATGGATTGGGGGTGAGGGGAGGGAGGATTTTTTAATCCCCCGGGATTTTTGATTTTTTCTAGAAGAAACTTGTTCCCCTTTTTTGGAAGATGTACTCACCATCGCATCAGATGAGCCAGATGGGAGAGGTAGGCTTGATGAAACCCGTTTGGAGGAGGCCGTTGGCGAATTTGGAATGGACGGTGAGCGTTGTTTAAGGCCGTAGCTAAACCCAGGGTCTGAAGAGGGCCTATTTTGCCTCATTTTCGCCGGACCGGGAAGTACCGAACAAGGGTTCGAGCATTGAGATTCAAGGGGGTTGAGGAATCGGAGATGCTACAGGAAGGATCATCGACGACATGGCAATTTGGCAAGTCAGGAGTGACAATGGTCTCAATGGTCACCTTATCAGGGGAAAGAATTTCATGGCTGGGGGTTGATTCAAGACCCCCTCCACTGATAGGAGCTATTGAGACTGGAGCATGGCTTTCTGGTGGGTCATTCAGATCTTCCTCCTGTAAAGTCATAAACGAGTTGGAAGTCGTAATGGTCTTGTGAACAAGATCACTTGCAGACGGGACAGCCGCATCTAAAGCCTTCATGCTAGGAGACATTCTAGGAGATACAGAGGAGGTTTTATTCCGTGGAATAGCCACCTGCTTTGGGATCCAAGAAGTTTTGGTTTGGTGATCCATAATCCCACTCTTTTTAGGGACTGTACTACGCACCGGCCTGTGATGGTACTCAAATTTAATTTCTCTGAGTTGATCATCCAATAGTACATCATGACCGCTTGTTCGAATCATCACAGATTCCGGTCGGGGGGCATCAGCCCACATTTCGACACATACCCTAGCGAAGCCCATACGCTCAAGTTTTTCGATGACAGGGTCTAATAGAAGAGGTTTCCCAACCGCACTCGCAATCCAACTTAAGCCAAGAGGGATCCAGTATTCGACCGGGATCCTAGACATGGTGATCCATGTAGGCAATGATTTGTGCTCCTCACGGGATGAAATCATTCTCGGCTTCCATTTACTTACTTACCAAAGAAAAAAGAGATTCCTTATCTCCTGAAAGGAAGCATCTTATTTTTAGCTTTCTTTGTTTCCTGCTGAAATGAAATACGGCTTTCCCATCAGGTCAATATAGCGATCTGGATGGATTAGTGGCGGGCCTCCAGAATTTTGATAGCTCAAACCATTCTCAACGGATGAAAGACCGTTGCGATGAGGAGGAGTCTCACAATCTTGAAAGTATGGTGCAAGAGGGAACCTGGATTGAAGCTAAGTCAAGGAGAAAGCGAAAAGCTGCTTCCAAGAACTCTAAGTCTTCCTCAAGCTCGAAAGTCGTTCTCTAGCTATATGTA
This sequence comes from Nepenthes gracilis, assembly GCA_033239525.1. Classification (NCBI taxonomy): domain Eukaryota; kingdom Viridiplantae; phylum Streptophyta; class Magnoliopsida; order Caryophyllales; family Nepenthaceae; genus Nepenthes; species Nepenthes gracilis. The sequence continues at coordinate 11,703,797 of BSYO01000012.1, forward strand.
GGCCAGCTTGGCCTATGAGATGGTTGATAGGGTGTTGCCAACCTGCAGTGCAGCCCTGTTGTGATCCCCTCTCTACAACTGTCGCTCACCCAATGGTGGCTACAGCTGCTTTGGTTTTGCCCCTTGATTCGTCTGCTGAGATTGATCCCGATATTACTCCCGATTCTATCTCTCGGATTGCTCGGAAATATTGCTTGAATCATTCTGATTCAGCTGGACGGGCCATTCCTAGCCCATGTGAACCTTTGGATGCTAATCTTCCAGTTGTGTCATCTGCTGGGATTGTGGCTGCTGGGCAGGGATCCCCGAAGATGCCGGTCACTTCATATTTACCCTCCCTTCGGGAAATGGGGGAGTTGCAACATAAAGAATGGAAGAGGGCAAAGGCTCGTAGGCGCAGATTATCTAAAAGGGCTGATAATGCCAGCCAATTGCCTGGTGATAGTGTTGGAGGTGCTGTAGGATGCTGAGGGTGAATGCCTCGGTGGGTTTTGTTCTTTGGGTCTTTCTTCCTCTGGTTCCACGAGATCTGCCGCGGCTACGGGATGATGTGGCTTTGAATACAGCCTCGAGCCGATTGCCGAGCGGGGAGTGGGTTTGGTGGCTTTTAGCTACTTGTGGAGGTTAGGTTGTAGTGCGAGAAATGTGCTGATGGTGTTGTGATGCAGAGTATAGAACATGTGGCTACTTGCTGTTGTGCAGGATGCAAAGTTGTGTAATCGGCTGTGGAGTTTTTATCGGTTGATGAAGCAGTGTAAGGATTAGCTGGCAGTCCATCCTGTTTTGTTTCAGCTGTTATCTGGGCTAATGTGAAACCTTGTACTGCTTTTAGTTCTTTTGTTGTAAATGCCTCTGCTAGTGCATTGGATCTTCATAGTTGTGAGTTGCTGCTGGCCAAATGTGCTCTTTCTTGGCAGTGCTATATCCCTGTGAAATTTCAATGGGATGATTAATGGTTAGATAAATAATCAGAGTACCGCAGCGGAAATGAGCTGAACCCATATAAGATAAAGTTTAATCTGGGTTTTAGAAGGAATAGTCCCTTTCGAAGCAGGAATTTTCAATCGTTTGAGGTCTCGAGCTAGGTTCATTAAGTAAGTTATTGAATTTGAGTTGTTTCAAATTTGGTCGAACTAAATTTTTGATATAACACTCTGGGTAGTAAGAATCAAGAGGATTTAAAATGTTTGAGGTTCCTTGAGGTAATCATATTGTATAATTAAGGAAGTGACTTGGGATTGTTAGATAACCTAAAAGTTTCCATCCGATTATGGAAATTTGAAGTTCATTAAATTTCGAGGACGAAATTTCTATAAGTGGGGGAGAATGTAACATCCCAAAATCCCGAAATATTTTTATTGGACTAAATTAAAATTATTTATTATTTTTGGTAATTTTGGGTGAATCGGGTTTGAGAAAAATTAATAAATATTATGAAAATTTTGAAGAATATTTGGATCTGATGAACCGGCGTCCGAAGTGAGCCCATTCGGTCGCCCAAATATTGATTTTAGGTTTTTGGTATATATATAATATGTATATATATATAATGTGTGTGTACATAACATATAATATATATATATATATATATATATATATATAATGTGTGTGTGTGTAACATGTGAGTGTGAGTGTGTGTGTATAATATAATATATATAATATATATATAATGTGTGTGTGTGTGTAACATGTGAGTGTGAGTGTGTGTGTATAATATAATATATATAATATATATATAATGTGTGTGTGTATGTGTAACGTGTGAGTGTGAGTGTGAGTGTGTATAATATAATAATAATAAGAAGAAGAATAATAATAAAATAGGTGAGTGGAGAAAGTAGAAAAAGAAGAAAACCATGGGAAGAAAGTGGAGAAGAAAGAAAGAAAAACCATGGGAAGGAAGTGGAGAAGAAAGAAAGAAAACCATGGGAAGGAAAAAAAAAATGAAGAAGAAGGAAAAAGAAAACAAGGGGGAGCACTCACCCCCCACGTCACTCTCTTCCTCTCCTATAAATAGGAGAGGAAAGGGAATGTGAAGAATAGGAAAAGAAGAAGAGGAAGAGAAAAGAGGAGGAGGAGGAGGGAAGAGAAGTAGAAAGGAAAGAAGGAGGAGGAGAGAAGAGGAGGAGGAGGAGAGAAGAAAAGAAGAAAGAAAGGAGAGGGAAGAAAAGAAAAAGTAGGAAAACGCTGTCGGACTCCGGTCAAATAAGGGTAGCCGTATATAAAGCCAGGCAAGTGTACCTCGGACGCTACTCTTTAAGTTCATGTTTTACGAATATTGCAAGTGTGCTCTCCACTTTTTAAGTTCATGATTTAATGCAAGAATACTCATTGTTTTAAAGTTCATGTTTTTAATGTAAGTTTATCATGTCTATTAATGTTCGGTTATTTCATGATATTCGAATGCATGAAGCTTTGATTATTGCATGATTGCAGATAACGACTAGCTATTTGTTTATGAAAAAGTACCAGTTATTCCATGACATTTGGACGTTTTACTTAGATGCATGAAGCCTATCTATGTTTTAAGTTGATCGGTTATTACATGTATAAAAGAAAAGAGAACTCTGGCTTTTATTAATAAAGTACTCCGGCTCTGAAACTCCGACCTCTGTCAAAAAGAACTCCGAACTCCGTCCTTTGAGTAAAAAGTACTACGTCCATTTTAGTAAAAAGCGCTTCGTCCAAAAGTACTCCGGTCTTAATGTAAAATGAACTCCGGCTTTTAATAAACTCTGTCCCTTGAGGAAAATAAACTTTGGCTTTTAAAAGTACTCCGTCTGAAAAGCTCTCCATCCGAAAAGAACTCCGTCCCTTTTTATTGAAAAGCACTCCGTCCAGTTGTGAAAAGCACTCCGTCCCTTTCTATGAAAAGCACTCCGTCCCTTTCTATGAAAAGCACTCCATCCCTTGAGTGAAGAACACTCCGGCTTTCAAGCACTCCGGCCTTTTGAGAAAAAGCATTTCAGCTTTTTAAGCACTCCGGCCTTTGAGCACTCCGGCTTTTTAATCACTCCGGCTTTTTGAGGAAATGCACTCTGGCTTTGTTAAAGGAGAACTCCGGCTTGTACCGAAAATGAACTCCGGTTGTATTAAAAATGAATTCCGACTCCGAATCAAAAATAAGCTCCGGCTGGAATTGAAAATGAATACCGGCTCCCCTAACAAGAAAAGAGCTCCGGCCTTCCTTGATAAAATTCTAAACCGGCCCCAAGTACATTTTATGCCATGAAATCAAAACCGGCCTCAAGTGTACCTTGAAATCGGCTTTTGAGTATATGATTTCCGAATTAAGTTATATGATGTGAAAATGGTTTTCAGTAAGCAATAAGAAGGAAGTATTTCTGTTTCTGTTATTTTAGACCCTGGGCTGACTATAGTCCGGATAGGTTCTCCGGCATACCTGAGGACTTTTCGGTGGTAATCGAGGATAACTCTGTCCATGGAGTTATTTATGGTCCGCCCTGCCCTAGGGCGTTGTACAAGGAGGAAATCATATGATATGACCGCCGTCCTCGGGGCATTGTACAAGGAGGAAATGATATGATATGACCGCCGTCCTCGGGGCATCGTACAAGGAGGAAATCATATGATATGACCGCCGTCCTCGGGGCATTGTACAAGGAGGAAATGATATGATATGACCGCCGTCCTCGGGGCGTTGTACAAGGAGGAAATCATATGATATGACCGATACTGGCCTTGGATTGTGCGGAGTAAACACAATCTATCCTCGATTATTCGCCCCTCGGCCTAGTAGGGGATACCGGCGTGGTCTATACCATTACCTTTCGAGATACTATTGTGTTCTGATTTTGTTCTGTTCTGTACCGTTATTATTGTACCGATTTCTATTCCGTACCGACTACTGTACTGTTTTAAATAAAAGAGAAGTTTCTGATTCTGCCTTCTGGATTATAATGATTACTTATCACCGAATTCTGACTATTGATTTCTGATTCCGAAGTATAATATGGTCATAGCATGATTTCGTACATTCCGATAACCGTTCTGTTCATGCATAATTACATGACCGTTCTGCATCATCGTTTTACTACCCATGTGCATTACCTTGCTGGGCCTCAGCTCACTGTTTTATGTTTTTTCCCCTCAGATGAAGTTTCAGAGCTTGTGCCAGACGAGTTGGAATGATTAGAGCTTATTTGAAGGATTATTAAAGACCTCGGAAGCTTATTTTGGAGAAATATTATTGTAATGACTTGATGGACTTCTATGGCTAAACATTTTGGCTATGTACTCGAAAATGAATATTTTGGAATGAATATGAATGCTTTCGCAAGTGTTAGAATAAATTCCGCTATACTTATTATGGTTAAAAGCATATGGTTCCTAGATGGCATCTGAGATCCTGTGTTGCACTTAATTGGTTTAGCTTGGGCTTTCAATCGTGTTATGAATGACGGAATTAAAAAAGAAAAATCTGTTCCGTCACACACCGCCAACCAATTTCCAGCACAGCAGAGCTCCTCAGGAGGAGAGCAGAGAGCTTCTGGTGTTAAAAACATCCCAGATCCATCAGCTTCAGCAGCATCGCACACCAGCTTCAGCAAGGACCAAATAGCCAAATTTGGCATTCAGCATCAGTTTCCATTGTAGAGCACATGGGGACGATTACTTTTTTTTTTGATAAGTAAGTATTTTGGATTAAATAGAGAAAAAGTTACAAAATCTATATTTTATCTCCAAGTATTTTGACTTGGAGTTAAAACATAGGACGTTAGGGCATACCCCGAGCAACCGGTATATCAGAAAATACATAAAAACCTCTAGGAGGACAACGTTTCACAGAATCAACTGAATATGAAATCTGTCTAATATCACATGAACAGATACATATACAGCTGCTCCCGAATCAGCAGGAGCAAACTCTTTTTTTTTGTAAGTAATTAATTGCATTAAATTAAATTAAAATGTACAATGAAATATGATTCTTTCCAAGTGTATTGCCAACTTGGAAAAGAAGCATAGAAATTAGGGAAACCCCTAAACACATGACACAAGTCATTTAGAAAGATACAGACTATGGAAGAAAAAGAGCTCTAAACCCCTCCGTCCACAGAGACTGCAAAACACTCCGGGAAAGGGAAGACGAACCAGCACACTTCGTCCAATTTGGCAGAGCTAACACGCCAGAACTGCCATTCCACTCCGTTCTAGGAGACAAGAATAAACTCCGACAAAGAAGCACCCGCAGCGAATTCCACGAGAAGTCACTCCATCCATAGAGCAGAAAATCACTCCGGCTGAGGCACTCTATCCAAAGTGCAAAAATTCACTCCGGCTGAGGCACTCCATCCAAGGAGAGAAGAGAAATCTAGCTAAAGATAGCACATGCACACCGGAGCTCGTGCACACCGCAGGCATAATCGATGAAATCCGTCCAATATGACAGAACAATCCGACCAACTTGACAAGAGCGCACCATTCCAGTGGGAATCCAACACCTTGACGAAGAAGTCGAAAGAAGCTCTCCAGTATAGTCACACCGAGAGAAGCAACAGAGGTGCTCCGTCCAAAATGAGGCAATGAAAACAGCCCCAAACAATTAATTGATTAAAACGAGTGGCAATCATGCCATCCAACGCAGCACAGCCTAGCAGGATGAAGGTTTTTTTTTTTTGGTAAGTAAGTTAAATGAATTAAATGAAATAAAAATTACAAAACGATGTTCTAACTCCAAGTGTTTTGCCAACTTAGATTTAGAACAACGAGTTAGGGCATACCCCGAGCATCACCATGAACAAAATCACGAACCGATTAAAAGAAAAATAAAAAAAACATCACCTAGGTGTATTTCATCTAAATCAACCGTATACATCCCGTCCCCACAACAAAAAGCACTAATGGGAGCACCTTAAAAACAAGGCTTCAAGACCCGGGCAATCAGCATCACGCGTCAGCAGAAAATTCCATCAGCATCCGAGAAAGTAAACTGCATCAGCAACAGCACATTTCCGGGCGAGCCATCTGCAGCACAAAACATTTACCAAGCAAAAGATGCAGCAGCAGCATTTGAATATCCCAGTGAAGAAGCAACAACCCTGCAGAAGGGCCGTCCGCAGCTTCCAGCACCCTTCAGCTGTTTGTCCGAAGATGCCATCCTGCAATCCCTCCCAACTCCGGGCATCAGCAGAAACTGATCAGTAGCAAAGTTGCAGTCCCTCCAACCGACCCACACAGCTGGTGCAACTGGAGGATGCAAAGCAGTGGAACAACAAGTATCCAAATGTTACAGAACTAAAGCAGCAAAACACATTTCAATAGAAGAGTAGGGTCATCCGACCAACTGCGCACCGGCAGTCCAATCCAAGACCAACGCCACAATTCAACATCTGTAATTATACTCCAAACAAGCCGGCCCCGAGCCCCACCAAGAACAAAATCTTGAACAAGCAAAGGAAATCAGAAAAATAACACATGTATAAACATATTTCTACCCGGCCCCAGATCTGGACCGGCTGATCGCCAGCAACATCCGGCATCATCACCCAACAACAGGCTACTTCAGATCCACCCTCAATGAATAGCAAGTTGGATGGGGCAAAAAACTGCCACAGCAACCAGCTACATAAGGAACGTCACCTGCATGCTATTGCGCCAAATTCAATCCCCAACAACATTATTGACATTAGTCCAGCTTAAAAACTTTACTCAGCCAAAAACAGATGCAAACGGGGCATAGTGTTTTTGCTCAGAAAGCAGCCAATCTCAGAGATCTCAGCACCCAATATACACTACAATCTGCATCAGCTCCCAGCCCACCATCAGGAAGCTATGCCATTTACGCAGCAACAAATTCCATTGGACTTGGATGAATATTTGCTTACCCCTTCCTCTATTAAGAGGATTTCGTTGAAATACTCCTCAAAATCCTCTTTGGGAGATGAAGTGCGGGGTATGGAAAATGATTGGAAAATGTCTAAGACTAGGAAAAAGAAAAAAGCTGCCTCTCGGAAATCCAGAGGCACGCCCTGCTCTTAGGTACATGCTGCTGGGGTAAATTTTGTCTGGGGTATTCTGGGACCCTGTTTTTGATTCTCTGTATTATTTCAGTTTACGTGCTGATGCATGCTGTCTTGAAATGCGTTTTGGCTTGAATAATGTTGGGTGTGTGCCCCTTTTGGATTGTTTGGACCTCTAAACTTCTGGTCTTGTAAGGGATTTTGTTTTGGAGCTTCTCTGTTAAGGTGGGGGAGCTGTTGGCACAATTGGCTGGCTCTCTGCCTGATATAGATGGGGCCTTTCAGTGGAGTTGCTGTCCCGGAGCCTTGACCCATTGCTGATATGATGGCTGTCTCTGAACTGATGGTGTTGTCTGTGCTGCTCTATAGATGGGCTCTGCAGGGATGATGTTGGCTGTAGTCTCTCGAGGCTTCAGTTATCTGAAGTAGTGGACTCCTACATTTGATGCTGTTGGATGAAAGCAGCTGATGTATGAATTGGGCTCCTTTATTGATGATGGGATTTGGGTTCTGATCTTGTAGAGGTGATATGTTGATGGAAGTTATGTAAGCTGCTGTGTAGTAATGGTAGCTTAAGCTGGCTACATGGTAATTCTGCCTGCTGATGCTGAGGCCACTGCTCTTGTTGCCAAGCGCCCCTACTGAGGTTTGCATTATAGAATATCGATGCTGTTGACCGCTTGCGTGCTGTGATGGATGTTATTGGAGTTTTGGATTTTTGGCCTAGGGCCTTCATTGGTCGTGTTCATCTTGCTGTATGCTGTTGGGGTGTTCACTGAGACGATTTTGCTGATGTTGATGGTGCTGATTCTTGGCACTGCGGTGGTTTATTGCTGATGCTGCCCTGTCCAACTATTGATATAAATATTAGGCTGCTGAGTTAGCTGAAGTTTTTTGTGGGCTGCTGGCTCATCAGGAAGAAATTGGTGCAGCCGAATATCCTCTGGTGTTGCTATATTTTTCTCCGGCTGTGTGTCCCATTTAATGATTGGGTTGGGGGAGCCCGTGTGCGTATGGATTGGGTCCCTGCGGCTGTGAGCTGAGTTGCTGACTGAGGTATTATTTGGCTGTTAATTTTTTCTTCTTGTTGAGGTGAGATTGCTCTTGACTGGAAACTACAGCAAGTTTGTTGCTGATGTTGTTTTGCTGATCTGTTAGTCTTCCTGCTGGTTTGGTAAGTCGCTGGTATGGCCTTGGATATATTGCTATCCAGTTGGCATGGGGTTGAAATGTTCGGGTTGAGGTGGTTTGCTTGTGTGGTTTGCAGCCGCGATTTGAGTCGGACTGCCGCTGCTGATCTCTGCCCGGTGTTTACTGGTGTGTGTGCCTGGGTGTAGTATTTGGGTGCTGTTAGAGATGGATCTCGGTGCTTGAATGCTGTGCCAGATTTGCAGTCTTCCACTGTGTGGTAATGGAATGGCCAAGCTGCTTGGCTGCTTTCCGGTAGGTAGTTCTGCAAATATGGGTTTTGGTGGGTTTCCTCTGTTCTGTGAGTTACAGAATTTCTGTGGAATTGAAAACACTTCCATGTTTCGTGAGCCTCATGTGGTAATGGTCTTGGCTTTGCTATTTGCTGGTCTATCTTGTTGTGGTGATGGGCAGTATTGCTGAAATGGAGGGCTTTTGGGTTGGTTTGAATGGCCCTATGCCTACTGATATCTATGGTTCACTTATCTGTAGTTTGGCTGGATACTGGCTAGATGCTTAATGACTGAATTTACGGATGCTGGTGCAGCAATGTCGAATTTCTTCCCAGTTTTGCTTGCATTACCGAGTAGCATGCTGCTGCTCTTATAGAACTGGAGGTGGCAGTGCTTTTCTGCTGCTTTTCCTTCGTCGCTAGGTAGTGTTGTATTACATATTTGTCTTCTGTTAAACGTTTGTCCTCTTAGAGGCTTTTAGTATTATTTGATGTACCGTTTACTCGGGGTATGCCCTAGCTCTTTATGTTTTTTTTCCAAGTCAAAACACTTGGAGATAAAAACATAAATTTTGTAATTTTTTCTCCCTTGAATCCAAAATATTTACTTACCAAAAAAAAAAAGTAGCAACAAATTCCATCACAGCACTAGTCATAAGGAAGAAAATAGACCCAAATAGGGATCCATTTCATTACAGCAGGCTAATTCATCTAGTGCCTGGAAAACCAGGAGGTGTTTTAGAGGCTTTGTTCCTCTTCCTCTTTGATATTGCTTTACTCCATTCACCATTTTGCACAGCACATGCATTATTTTGGTGCACCTCCATCTTTCGCCGCCTTTCCATATTTTGTGAACGTAAGTCATGGAGGCCAGCCACTAAATTATCTAAATTACAAAAATGATCGAATGAAGAGTCCGAAAGTAAGTTCATTAAAGATATAAGAAAATCAAAAATTATCTGCTTCTCATCCATAGATAGAGATCCAATGTGTGGATGTGCAAGCACAGTCCACTTGAGTGCTTCAAGAGGGGCATCCACAGGGCTAAGGAGGGACACCCCATCACATGAAAAGGATTTGATGAATTCTTCCTTCATCTGATCTGATACGTTACACCAGTAATTGTCTAAAAAGAGCAACACCACAAATCTGTGATCCGGAGTGAGGGCATCTAGAGAGGGCCGAAGAACTTCAACCTTAGTCAACAACTGGATGGCACGGGATAACGGGTCAGACCCATCCACTGTTACATCCGATTTCACATGGGGCTAGGTGGAATCAATTTCAGGACAGCAATCAATGGAACCATTAACATCAGGCACAGAATTGCCCACGATCTCACTAGCTGACTGGAAAAGGTTATACTTGCAAGTAAGCCGAGCAATTGATTCCAGAGTTGAGTCAAGATCCTCAATCAAAGAATTCAAGTTCTGAGGATTTACTAAAGAGGCTGAGCAATGTGGATGGGGGAGTAGACAATCCTCAGCATTCAGGTCACAGCCACCATATCCATCATGTCCAGCAGGGGAACTGGAAGAATGCCCTTCGGAGCAAGGGGCCATATTCATCCCAACACCAGAATGAGACAATTCCAACGACACATCTTTTTTTTTGGTAAGTAAGTATTTTGGATTAATAGGGAGAAAAATTATAGAATCTATGTTTTATCTCCAAGTGATTTGACTTGAAGATAAAACATAAACGTTAGGGCATGCCCCGAGCAAGTGTTACAACAGAAAAATTCCAACGACACATCCCCCACCAAGCCATGGGAGATGTCTACCTCAGCACATGGACCCGATATGTGATGATCAAACAAGGTAGCAGGGGGCCCAGGAGGAGAGCCAGCATCATGAACGCCTACTAACAGAGCAGCCGCATCCAAGCCAACATTGCATGCCTCAATAGAAAAACCCACCTCACTACTACTGGTTGGATCACCGTCAACAGGCATCATCTCGGGAAACTGCATTATGGAATCTGGTGTAGTTTTTTCCTCATCATGCTCCTTGGGCACAGGAACCTCATAACCTTCCCCATCGAGGCTAGCAGTCAGCAACACACCAGCCTCAAAAAGAGGCCCATCAGCACAAATTTCACGTCCAAAAACATCAATTAGTCTGTAGATGATTTCAACATTCGAACTAGGAGTCCCTGAGCCCTCACAACACTCCACAGCCTTTACTTCTGGCAATTGATCAGAGGCATCAAGCAGGGAGGAATGGATAACAGCATCCTGCCTACATGACTCTGAGATGTTATCAGTAATGTGTGTCATCTGAGAGGGGGGAGCTACATCCCCATTTAATTTTAAGTCCATACGCCCAGCCACACTGTGACGACCCGATTTTTAATATCATCAAAAGCCGTCAACAATACTAATTCATATGATAAAATTATGAGTATAAAAATTTTTCTTTTCTTTTCATCAAACCTGAGATGCATTCTAAAGATTAGTAATTTCATAATTCCCAAAATGTCACGGAAACAAACTACATTCATAAGCAGCGGAAATAAAATTACAAGTTTCCTCAATCTAAATAAACAAAACTCCAAAAAGATCTGCTCCAGCCCGCATAATCATAGGACTCTACTCGACTTCGTCCTCCATAAGCTTGTCATCTGAAAATTTACAAGAGTGAGCTTACAAAGCCCAGCAGGATACTCACATGCAGAAAACACAAGCATATAATCGAAATACAGATCATAATATAACATAATAATCATCATATCATTCCTTCTTTAGTTCATGTTCTTATCATCTTGTCTTTATCATTCGGAATTCATATCATCTTTAGGGACCGGACGGGAGCGGACAACATCGAGGACGGGTTGTGTGCTACCCCACAACCTAAAGCCGTATCCCCTCATTATGCTCCCCGGGGCGAGAGGTAATGCCTTTAACCCGACATACGGGGCCATAGTCCAAAGTCCTTGTGCCACCAAAAGGTCCCCTCCCGTGGCCCAGGAGGCATCCTCGAGTGTCACTCCAATATCCTTCATCCATCTTTAACAGCAAGTTTAATGGAATCTCGGTTCTTGGTTCGTGTTCTTTATCATCAAAGTTCAAAAGTCATAAGTTCCACTTGCTGTCCGTATGTCATTTTTCATGTTCTTCATAGTCCGAAGTTCATTTTATGAAGAGGGCCGGAGTTCATTTCATGCGAAGCCGGAGTTCATTTTCTTTCAAAACCGAGTTCATTTCCTTTAGTCAAAGCCGGAGTTTGTTTTCTTTAATCCAAAACCCAAGTTCTTTATTTACGAAGGACGGAGCACAATTACTTTATGCTCCAAAAAGTTGGAAGTTCTTTAATCAGAGACGAAGTGCCGTTTTCCTTAAAAGACGGAGGACTTGGACGGAGCTCTAAACGGACGGAGTACTTTTGTTTTAGTAAACCGGAGTGACTTGTCTTTAATAATTTGGAGTTCAAGGCCGGAGTGGCTTTTCTATTTAAATTCGGAGTTCAAAGGGACGGAGTGGATTTTCTTTAAAAATCCGAGTCCAAATTCCAAGACACATGGCTGGTTTCAAATTTAAATTAGAGCTGGTTTCTATTTCAAGTACTCAGGGCCGGTTTCATTGATATCACAAAGGGGCCGATTTCAATTTTTAACACAAGAAAACCGATTTCGATTTTAATATAAAGAAAGCCGGTTTCGATTTTATCATGAAGGAAGTCGGTTTCGATTTTAACATGAAGGGAGTCGATCTCGATTTTAACGCAGCAAAACCGAAACATCAAAAGCCGGAGTACCATAAGGCCAGAGATTCTTTTCACAAAGGAACGAGCATATTATTTAAAGGGCCGGAGTTCTTACAGTAGGCCGGACTTCTTTTTAGGACATAAGGCCAGAGTTTCTTTTTCACAAAGGACGGAGCAGATTTGTTCAAAGGGCCGGAGTTCTTACAGTAGGCCGGACTTCTTTTTAGAACATAAGGCCAGAGTTTCTTTTTCACTAAGGACGGAGCAGATTTGTTCAAAGGCCCGGAGTTCTTACAGTAGGCCGGACTTCTTTTTAGAACATAAGGCCAGAGTTTCTTTTTCACAAAGGACGGAGCAGATTTGTTCAAAGGGCCGGAGTTCTTGCGAGGGCGGACTTCTTTTTAGAACATAAGGCCAGAGTTTCTTTTTCACAAAGGACGGAGCAGATTTGTTCAAAGGGCCGGAGTTCTTACAGTAGGCCGGACTTCTTTTTAGGACATAAGGCCAGAGTTTCTTTTTCACAAAGGACGGAGCAGATTTGTTCAAAGGGCTGGAGTTCTTACGGAGAGGCCGGACTTCTTTTTTAGAACATAAGGCCCGAGTTTCTTTCACTAAGGACGGAGCAGATTTGTTCAAAGGCCCGGAGTTCTTACAAAAGAGGCCGGACTTCTTTTTTAGAACATAAGGCCGAGTTTCTTTTTCACAAAGGACGGAGCAGATTTGTTCAAAGGGCCGGAGTTCTTACAGAGGCCGGACTTCTTTTTAGGACATAAGGCCAGAGTTTCTTTTTCACAAAGGACGGAGCAGATTTGTTCAAAGGGCCGGAGTTCTTACAGTAGGCCGGACTTCTTTTTAGGACATAAGGCCAGAGTTTCATGCATTGGGCAAAGTTCATAATCATTGGCAGTAAATCATAACAGAAATCCAACATCATGCATAACAGAATTTCCTTTAAACATGCATTTCAGTGTGAACAGTAAAAATGTACTTATTCAGAATTTCATATAATTTTATAGCAACATAAATAAAACATGAACTTTATAAATAGGGGTGAGTATCTTGCCTGAAGTTCTTCACTACTTTTCCTTAGAGTTTCAGCCTTCTACTTCCTGAGAGTTTTCTAGTGGTGCCTTATTCTTGACCCTAAGGCTCTTATTTATAGTCCTAGGTTTTGGAGGCCCTCATTTATCATCTTTCCCTACTTTCCATACTTTATAAATAATTTTTACCTTTCCCATCAGAATTTTATTTTCCAAAATGCATTGTGAATCGTAGTCATTAAAAGTGCTCTTTCCCATACATCTGCCTAACAAAGGCCAGCAAACTGTTCTGAATTTCGAACGTCTAAATGCCGAAGGGCATTTCTGTAATTTGAGATTCATCAAATGCCGGAGTGCATTTTCGTAAATTCAGCGGAGTGTTAGGGCGCGTTTTGAATCCGGGCTGCTTTCACAATTCGCACGCGATTTCACTCCTGACATCCGGAGCTCATTTACTAAGGCCCAATCCGGCCTGCATTCCGTTACAGCTTAAATTTCCGGTCAACATTGCGTTGACCGGAATTGATGAAAGCAACATGTCCCAGATAACCGGACTTCCAAGGGAAGTCCGGATTTCCTTTACCATTTCCGGTCAACTTTGCGTTGACCGGATTTGATGAAGGAAAACATTTTCCTTTGACATCCGATCTCCCTTTTAACAATTTTTCGGTCAACCTGCGTTGACCAGACCCGAACCCGATTACTAACCCTTTTTAGATTTTACAAAATTTGGGTTGTTACAATCTCCCCTACTTATAAAAATTTCGGCCTCGAAATTTAGAATAAATATACTAACCTTGAGGAAACAAATGAGGGAATTTGTTCCGAATCTCCTCCTCTCGTTCCCAAGTTGCCTCAGTGTGTGAATGATTCTTCCAAAGCACTTTTATTAGAGATTGATTTGGTGCGTAATTTCATTCCTTACGATCCAAGATTTCCACCGGTTCTTCTTCATAGGATAAATTTCTATCGACCGTAAGAGGCTCATACTCAATTACATGAGTAGGATCATGTACATACTTTCGAAGCATGGACACATGAAACACATCATGTACTTCCGCCAAACTCGGAGGTAGTGCTAATCGGTAAGCCACTTCTCCAACCCTTTCCAAGATTGCAAAGGGTCCAATAAAACAAGGCTTCAGTTTTCCTTTGACCCCAAATCTGAACTTTCCCTTGGCAGGCGACACCTTTAAGAATACAAAATCACCCTCCTCAAATTTTAATGCTGATCTTCTTCGGTCGGCATAATTCTTTTGTCTACTTTGAGCTATACGAAGATTCTCATGCACTATTTTGATCCTTTCAGCCATCTCCTTCATAATGTCAGGCCCCAAAATTCGGTTATCACCGTGCTCTTCCCAGTGAATCGGTGATCTACATTTTCTCCCATACAAAGCTTCAAAAGGAGCCATGCCAATGCTAGCCTGATAGCTATTATTATAAACAAATTCTGCAAGAGCCAAAGCATCATCCCAAGTCCTTTTTATTTCCAAAACCGAGGCCCTCAACATATCCTCAAGAATCTGGATAGTCCGTTCGTGACCGTCGGTTTGTGGATGAAAAGAGACTAAATTTTAATTCGCACCCAATTCCCGATCTGAGACTTTTCGTAATCGAGAAACAAAACGAGAATCTCTATCGGATACAATAGAGACAGGTATACCATGAAGTCTGACAATCTCGTTCACGTACAGTTGGGCTAATTTATCAAGAGGATAATTTATCCGAATTGCCAAAAAGTGGGCTGACTTGGTTAGTCGGTCAACAATCACCCAAATAGCATCATGCTTCTTTGGTGTCATTGGTAAACCAGTCACAAAATCCATGGCAATATCCTCCCATTTCCAGCCCGGTAATGGCATTGGTTGTAATAAACCAGATGGCAGTTTTCTTTCAGCCTTTACTTGCTGACATACAAGGCACTTTTCCACGTAACCTGCGATGTCCCTCTTCATATTTCTCCACCAAAAAGTTTTCTTCAGATCCTGATGCATCTTATAAGCTCCTGGGTGGATCGTATAACGGGATCGATGGGCTTCCTTAAGAATTTTCTCCCTTAATTCAAGATTGTCCGGCACACATAACCGATTTTTAAATCTCAAAGCTCCATCCGGCGAAATCTGAAAATCACTTCGAGATTCTTTATCCAGCTCGCTCATGATCTTTGCTAGAAAAGAATCTTTCGTTTGACACCCCTTTACTTCATTACACAATTCTGGCTGAACTTGTAGATGTGCCAAAATCATCCGATTCCCATGCACATAGCGTTGGACATCATAGTTCATGAAACAATCCAGCATCTCAAACTGCTTAACTTGCATTCTAGCTAGCAACCCGGGCTGCCTACTTAACGCGTCGGCAACCACGTTGGCCTTTCCTGGCTCATATCGGATTTCGCAGTCGTAATCCTTCAGGAATTCAATCCAACGCCGCTGTCTCATGTTTAGTTCCTTCTGAGAGAACAAATACTTTAGACTCTTGTGATCAGAGTAGACCAAGAATCTTTCACCATATAAGTAATGCCTCCAGATTTTCAATGCAAATACCACTGCGGCCAATTCTAGATCGTGGGTTGGGTAATTCCTTTCATGGTCCTTCAACTGTCGCGAACCATAAGCAATTACTCTACCGTGTTGCATTAGAACACAGCCCAATCCAATCTTCGAGGCGTCGCAGTATACCATTAGTCCTCCAGATCCATTTGGAATGGTCAGGATTGGAGCAGAAGTTAACCGCTCTTTAAGCGTCTGGAAACTCCCTTCACAATCATTGGTCCATACGAACTTGGCATCCTTCTTAGTTAATTGAGTGAGAGGCACGGCGATTCGAGAAAAGTTCTCCACAAACCGCCTATAGTAACCAGCCAGGCCTAAGAAACTTCGCACTTCAGTCACAGAAGTTGGCCGATTCCATTTTACAATAGCATCCACTTTTATAGGGTCTACAGAGATTCCTTCCTTGGATATGATGTGTCCAAGGAATCCAACCTCTTCCAACCAAAATTCGCACTTTTTCAATTTAGCGAACAACCGATGCTCCCTCAGAATCCGAAGTGTAGTGCGTAAATGTTCCTCGTGTTCCTCCGAACTTTTTGAGTATACCAGGATATCATCAATAAATACGATCACGAACTTGTCTAGGTATGGTTGGAAAATTCGATTCATCAGATCCATAAAAACAGCAGGAGCATTAGTCAACCCGAACGGCATTACTACAAATTCGTAGTGTCCATACCTGGTTCGAAACGCCGTCTTTGCTATATCCTCTCTGCTGATCCGGAGCTGATGATACCCGGTTCTAAGATCAATTTTTGAAAATATGCAGGCTCCTTGTAACTGATCAAGGAGATCATCAATCCTCGGCAGAGGATATTTGTTCTTGATGGTGATCTTGTTTAATTCCCGATAATCCACACATAATCTCATGGTTCCGTCCTTCTTTTTAACAAAAAGAACAGGAGCTCCCCATGGCGACACACTTGGCCGAATGAAACCCTTATCTAGCAACTCCTGTAGCTGCTGTTTCAACTCTTTGAGTTCAGCCGGTGCCATTCGATAGGGTGGTTTGGATATCGGTGCCGAACCTGGTATTAACTCTACACCAAATTCTATCTCACGCTGGGGCGGCAAACCAGGTAAATCATCGGTGAATACATCTTCAAATTCTCGCACCACCGGAATTTCCTTAGTCAGAGATTCCTGACTTTCAGTAGATACACTAGCAAACGCTAGATAAGCTTGGCATTCATCATTCATCAAATGCCTAGCATGAAGAGCCGAAATAAAGCAGGATGCTTCCTTTCGTCGAACACCCTGAATGTGGAAAGGCTTGTTTCCAGGAATGGTGAATTCTACTCTTTTCCGGAAACAATCAATCTTGGCATGATATCTAGCTAACCAGTCCATCCCCAAAATCGCATCAAAGTCTTTCATTTCCAGTAAAACCAAGTCAACAGGCATAAAGAATTCATTTACTTTTATCGGGCATTCAGAAAATGCTATATTTAATATTACGGACGACCCTGTTGGTGAGGCAACCATTAATGGGTATTCAAGAACTTTAGGAAGGGTCGTCAGATGCTTCGAAAATTCATGGGAAACAAAAGAATGCGTGGATCCGTAATCAAAGAGTACGTGACAAGAGATGCCACAGATAGAAAGTGTACCTTCTACCACTTCTGTAGACTTTTCTGCCTCCTTTGCAGAAATAGCAAATACTTTGGCTGGGATAGGAGACTTAACTCCTGGGACTTGTTTAGCGACCGGACAATCCCTGATCATATGCCCCGCCTGTCCACAGTTATAACAAACTCCCAGCTTCTTGTAGCAAGGCTTTCCACCATGTGATCTCCCGCAATGATCACATACATCATTAGCCGCAGTGCGAGAATTCTGCACCGATCGGCTCTGTTCCCCGCCGAACCTTGATGGTCTCGCCTTCTTAGAAGGCACTTCGCTAACACTGGCCTTGGATGCCTGACTGAAAGTCCTTTGTCTGGACATTGCTCCCCTCTCCAATTCCTTCTCATAAATAGCCGCCTTAGCGAGCACCTCCCCATAAGTTGTCAACGTCAGAGTGGAAAGGTGTCTCCTGATATCATCTCGTAATCCCTGAAAGAATCGTCTGACCTTCCTCTCCTCATCTTCCACCATGAAAGGGGCATAACGAGATAATTCAGTAAATTTAGAATCATACTCTGCCACCGAGCGATTTCCCTGCCTTAGGCGAAGGAATTCATCCTCCTTCTGCCCACGAAGATTTGCAGGAAAGTATTTCTCCAGGAAAGCTGCCTCAAACATCTCCCAGCTAATCTCCCGATCTGGCATGTTGAAAACCCTTTTCTGCATCTCCCACCAGTGGTGTGCTTCCCCTGCCAGCTTATGTGTAGCATAAAGCACCATATCCCCAGCAGGGCATTTGATTACAGCAAATACCTTCTTCAGCCGCTGAATCCATGTTTCAGCCTTCAATGGATCAGGTTCCCCTAGGAATTCAGGGATTCGTTCATTGGTAAACCGATCGTAGACCGACCTTTCCTGATGGACAGGAATTGGGGTGGTCACCGGAGTTGGTGGAGTGGTCGGAGTCAAAGCTTCTATGACTTCGACCATTCTGTCCAGTAGGTTCGCATATCTTGCCTCACGATCAAGAGTGTTGTTATCCTGATCATTTCTCCTTCCTCTGTTAGACATGGCTGCGGAAACGTTTGAAAAGAAAAATTTCGTTAGTTAAAAATAATACTATCATATTAGTCTTTTTATCCTAAAGTGTATGGATGACACTCTTCTTGCAAACACAAAACTTGTCCTAAGTTTCCGTGTTAATTCAAACTATCCTAAAGCATCTCAGTTTCTCTCTGATACCAACTGTGACGACCCGACTTTTAATATCATCAAAAGCCGTCAACAATACTAATTCATATGATAAAATTATGAGTATAAAAATTTTTCTTTTCTTTTCATCAAACCTGAGATGCATTCTAAAGATTAGTAATTTCATAATTCCCAAAATGTCACGGAAACAAACTACATTCATAAGCAGCGGAAATAAAATTACAAGTTTCCTCAATCTAAATAAACAAAACTCCAAAAAGATCTGCTCCAGCACGCATAATCATAGGACTCTACTCGACTTCGTCCTCCATAAGCTTGTCATCTGAAAATTTACAAGAGTGAGCTTACAAAGCCCAGCAGGATACTCACATGCAGAAAACACAAGCATATAATCGAAATATAGATCATAATATAACATAATAATCATCATATCATTCCTTCTTTAATTCATGTTCTTATCATCTTGTCTTTATCATTCGGAATTCATATCATCTTTAGGGACCGGACGGGAGCGGACAACATCGAGGACGGGTTGTGTGCTACCCCACAACCTAAAGCCGTATCCCCTCATTATGCTCCCCGGGGCGAGAGGTAATGCCTTTAACCCGACATACGGGGCCATAGTCCAAAGTCCTTGTGCCACCAAAAGGTCCCCTCCCGTGGCCCAGGAGGCATCCTCGAGTGTCACTCCAATATCCTTCATCCATCTTTAGCAGCAAGTTTAATGGAATCTCGGTTCTTGGTTCGTGTTCTTTATCATCAAAGTTCAAAAGTCATAAGTTCCACTTGCTGTCCGTATGTCATTTTTCATGTTCTTCATAGTCCGAAGTTCATTTTATGAAGAGGGCCGGAGTTCATTTCATGCAGAAGCCGGAGTTCATTTTCTTTCAAAACCAGAGTTCATTTCCTTTAGTCAAAGCCGGAGTTTGTTTTCTTTAATCCAAAACCGAAGTTCTTTATTTACGAAGGACGGAGCACAATTACTTTATGCTCCAAAAGTTGGAAGTTCTTTAATCAGAGACGAAGTGCCGTTTTCCTTAAAAAGACGGAGGACTTGGACGGAGCTCTAAACGGACGGAGTACTTTTGTTTTACAGAAATCCGGAGTGACTTGTCTTTAATAATTTGGAGTTCAAGGCCGGAGTGGCTTTTCTATTTAAATTCCGGAGTTCAAAGGGACGGAGTGGATTTTCTTTAAAAATCCGGAGTCCAAATTCCAAGACACATGGCTGGTTTCAAATTTAAATTAGAGCTGGTTTCTATTTCAAGTACTCAGGGCCGGTTTCATTGATATCACAAAGGGGCCGATTTCAATTTTTAACACAAGAAAACCGATTTCGATTTTAATATAAAGAAAGCCGGTTTCGATTTTATCATGAAGGAAGTCGGTTTCGATTTTAACATGAAGGGAGTCGATCTCGATTTTAACGCAGCAAAACCGAAACATCAAAAGCCGGAGTACCATAAGGCCAGAGATTCTTTTCACAAAGGAACGAGCATATTATTTAAAGGGCCGGAGTTCTTACAGTAGGCCGGACTTCTTTTAGGACATAAGGCCGAGTTTCTTTTTCACAAAGGACGGAGCGGATTTGTTCAAAGGGCCGGAGTTCTTACAAAGAGGGCCGGACTTCTTTTTAGAACATAAGGCCAGAGTTTCTTTTTCACTAAGGACGGAGCAGATTTGTTCAAAGGCCCGGAGTTCTTACAGTAGGCCGGACTTCTTTTTAGAACATAAGGCCAGAGTTTCTTTTTCACAAAGGACGGAGCAGATTTGTTCAAAGGGCCGGAGTTCTTACAGTAGGCCGGACTTCTTTTTAGGACATAAGGCCAGAGTTTCTTTTTCACAAAGGACGGAGCAGATTTGTTCAAAGGGCCGGAGTTCTTACAGTAGGCCGGACTTCTTTTTAGGACATAAGGCCAGAGTTTCTTTTTCACAAAGGACGGAGCAGATTTGTTCAAAGGGCCGGAGTTCTTACAGTAGGCCGGACTTCTTTTTAGAACATAAGGCCAGAGTTTCTTTTTCACTAAGGACGGAGCAGATTTGTTCAAAGGCCCGAGTTCTTCTGATGAGGCCGGACTTCTTTTTAGAACATAAGGCGAGTTTCTTTTCACAAAGGACGGAGCAGATTTGTTCAAAGGGCCGGAGTTCTTACAGTAGGCCGGACTTCTTTTTAGGACATAAGGCCAGAGTTTCTTTTTCACAAAGGACGGAGCAGATTTGTTCAAAGGGCCGGAGTTCTTACAGTAGGCCGGACTTCTTTTTAGGACATAAGGCCAGAGTTTCATGCATTGGGCAAAGTTCATAATCATTGGCAGTAAATCATAACAGAAATCCAACATCATGCATAACAGAATTTCCTTTAAACATGCATTTCAGTGTGAACAGTAAAAATGTACTTATTCAGAATTTCATATAATTTTATAGCAACATAAATAAAACATGAACTTTATAAATAGGGGTGAGTATCTTGCCTGAAGTTCTTCACTACTTTTCCTTAGAGTTTCAGCCTTCTACTTCCTGAGAGTTTTCTAGTGGTGCCTTATTCTTGACCCTAAGGCTCTTATTTATAGTCCTAGGTTTTGGAGGCCCTCATTTATCATCTTTCCCTACTTTCCATACTTTATAAATAATTTTTACCTTTCCCATCAGAATTTTATTTTCCAAAATGCATTGTGAACTGTAGTCATTAAAAGCTGCTCTTTCCCATACATCTGCCTAACAAAGGCCAGCAAACTGTTCTGAATTTCGAACGTCTAAATGCCGAAGGGCATTTCTGTAATTTGAGATTCATCAAATGCCGAAGTGCATTTTCGTAAATTCAGCGGAGTGTTAGGGCGCGTTTTGAATCCGGGCTGCTTTCACAATTCGCACGCGATTTCACTCCTGACATCCGGAGCTCATTTACTAAGGCCCAATCCGCCCGCATTCGTTCTGACTTAAATTTCCGGTCAACATTGCGTTGACCGGAATTGATGAAAGCAACATGTCCCAGATAACCGGACTTCCAAGGGAAGTCCGGATTTCCTTTACCATTTCCGGTCAACTTTGCGTTGACCGGATTTGATGAAGGAAAACATTTTCCTTTGACATCCGATCTCCCTTTTAACAATTTTTCGGTCAACCTGCGTTGACCAGACCCGAACCCGATTACTAACCCTTTTTAGATTTTACAAAATTTGGGTTGTTACACACACGATCAGGAGCAGATAACTGATGGGCTTCCTCAGTATAGTCGGCAGTTATCATAATCCCCCACTGATTTTTTCTAGATGCCTGAGAAGGATCATTCTCAGGTATTGCAGCACCAGTGCCAGGCTGGACACCAGAATAATCTCTATTAAACACTTTCTTACGCAGTTTTGAAAACGAGAAATCCTGTCGTGGCTTCCATTGATAGGCCACTGCAACTTCAATCTCTACACCAGTAGACATTAGTTTGATTTTGGAAGGAAGAGGATCATCCCTACCCACTTCAACACACACCTAAGTGAACTGAACTCAATTCAAACGAGCTGTATTGGAGTCCAACTGAATGGGCTTGCCAATACCACTGGCGATCCAGCTAAGACCCAGGGGGTCCAGAACTCGATTGGGATATTGGTGAGAGAGATCCAAATAGGGAATCGATTGTTGGATTCCATCGAGAGATCCATTCCAGGTAGCCATTAAGAAAGGAGGAGAAGTTTTCGACCAAAGACCCAGGGCCCTCTGGATAAGCAATCATTCATCTTTGCAACAGATTCAAAACGAAAGAAAAAATTCCCCTTTTTGTTTCCAGCAACATGACACAATCCAAACCTAGCCCAAATGTTTCTAGCAATGGATTCAACCACTTTAAATGGAAGGGCTTTGTCATGGAAGCAACCCAGCAACGTAGCCCCCCAATACTCCCTGCTCTGTTGAATAACTTCAGCAGGAGCAGCAAGCGTGAGCCTAAAAGAGAGAGACCTGGCAATCTTGCCTCTCCAGCTACCAGAAGCCCACTCAATATTCCTCTTCCATTCCTGGAAAGGCCAGGTTAACCCAGCCAGATGACAAAGAGTGCTCCAGACCTCACTGGAAAAAGGACACCCAAAAAACAAATGATCATGAGATTCTCCAGACATCTTGCAAAGGATGCACACATTGGTCAGATTCACAAATCTTCCCAATCTATCTATCGTGGACAGCTTGCCAAGGATGGCAAGCCATAGGATAAACGCATGAGCAGGAATATGAGAAGGACCCCATACGATAAATGACCATTCACATTTAGCCGCAGTTCCTTGGAATAGGCGGTAAGCAGATCGGGTGGTAAAGATTCCTTTGGGATCCGCAGTCCATCTAACTAAATCATTCCTATCTGGATTCGGGCAGTAATCTGGCATGCCGCAAATAATCTGATCCACTTCCATATCATATGGCAAGAACGAAACCAAAGAACTTTTGATGAGGCCAATGGAAGATCCCCTAATCATATTGCTAACCTCATAATTGAAGCTGTTCGGAGGAAATTAGAGATTAGTATCAAGGGTGATGATTTTTTTTTTTTTGGTAAGTAAGTGTGTATTTTGGATTAACAAGAGAAAAAAAATTACAAAACACTATGTTATAACTCCAAGTTTTTTGACTTGGAGTTAGAACATAAAATGCTAGGGCATCCCCCGAGCGACTGGTACAATACATCGGAATATCCCTAAGAGGAGTGCTTTAACAGAAAAGAGAAAATGAACAAAGTCATTAAACAAAAGCAGGAACCACAACAATGCAGCCCCATACCAAAATGCCCCCAAGTGCAGGAAGCAGAGATAGCTGTAAACAGCACTAGGAACGTCAAATGCTGCCCCAAAAACATTTCACCCATCATCAAAGCTGGGCCAGCAAATCACCGGCCACATCCTCACAAAAATGGCAACAAAATGATGCCAGCAACTTGCAAAACGCATCTAAGCGGGAGCACATCCTCAAACCTCGAAGACATCGGCAAAAACTGTGGAAGAAACCCGCCTTTGCTTTGCCAGCAGCAGCAGCTTTCGAACATCCTTGGAACCCAGTCTACAGCAAAACCATCAGCAGGAGAGCATGATGTTGTCGGCACCATCTGCTAACCAACAGCACTCAACATACACAGCTTTGCCATATCAACAGCCCTCCATCCATTTAAGGAAAGACGGACAACCCCACAGTTCAGCATTTCAATATTTTTGAAGATCAATGCCCAACAGCAGCAATACAAAATAGCCACAAGGCACAATCTCAGATCAGCAACATCCTGCATAAAAAATGGGCAGCAGTTAGCAAACCACCGATTCTGACCATTCTAAGCAATCCACTACAGAGACGTCCGCATCCACATCCCCAATAGCAGGCAGCATTTGCAACCGCCACACAACGAATGGGATCAGCCAACGTAGGGTCATCATCCATTGCAGCCCAAGCAAAATGTTGCGAAAGCAACAATCGCACATATTGGCTGTGTAAGCCGGACAAACGCTAATCAAAGGACTGCAGCGAGAATCATACCACAATGAAGCAAAGAAACGGCGGTCACCACCTCAACAAGAAGAAAATTTAATAACAAAAAAATCCCACAACCACTATTCAGCCCTCAGCCAAGGGGTCCCAATCCATAAGCACACGGGCTCCCCCAACCCAATCCAAATGGGACACACACCAAAAGAAAAATCAATTGCAACATCATAGGACTTTTGGCTGCATCAATACCTTCAAGAAGAGACAAAGACTGCTGAAAAGGCACTAAAGCACCCCTCAAAGATCGGCAGCCACCAAACGAGAATGTGGCTGGTAATACCAATTGCAGCAACTCCTACACAGAGTCCCCCGCCAATATCGAAGGAAAAAGGCAAATGGACAGGCCAAGCCTAATCCACCACCCAATGGGGTTCACCAACATCCGACCAGAGCCGCGCCAACTCAATCCGCAGTCCATCATAGAGTCCCAAGTCCAAGCTGCACGATCCCCCTACCCGTCCAACTAGAAAGAACCCCAAGGCAGAGGCGCCAAAGAGTCAGCAAGTCAACATAGTGATTTGCGGCAGAACCAGAGAGCTACAAAGGAGCCCATTCAAGCTTCAAACAACTTCACTGAAATCCAAGAACCAGCAGCATACACAGCAGCATCAAATTAAGGAATCACCCCACAGAGACAGCAACCAGCCGGAGCTCAACTCAACAGACAGCCGAAGCCAGAGGAAGCAACTCCCAAAGCCACACCTCTGAGAGAGACCAGTAATTTGCAGAAAGTTCAGAGGCATCCAACAGGTCCACGGCCGGCACTTCATAGCCTCACCCAGGCATCACCGAACCAGCACAACACGGCATCCCCTAAAACCGTCCACCAGAAGGGAACGTCCAGGCATCGGCACCTCAGCGCCAGCACCCGAACCTTCGAACGCCCCATCCCAACCTGAATGGTAGAAACGGAACAAGAACTAACCCTAATCGCAAGCCGAGGATAAGAGGAGACGAGCTAGAGTGAGATGCGAGGACTCAAGGATGAGCGCCATCACACACTCAGAGGCCATAGGGCCCCAGCCACGAAATCTTCAACCGATGGAGAGCCTTCGCCCCAATTAGAAGGGGAGAAAGGAGAACCAAACTCACAGGGCAACTTCAAAGCATCGAGGTTGCCGAGACCGGTAGCTCCAGAGCATGGAAATGGAAGGGTGGAAATGGATAGCCGGGTGAGAGGGGGGCCTGGCAAGCAACCGGGAGGCTGGCCATGGCAGGCACTGGAGTCGCCCGACACCCAAGTCGGAAACGCTGAGGACGACGCCGGGCAGATTCAAAACTCAAAAACGAATTTTGAAATGTAAAGAGAAGCTAGAGCTTCTCTCTCTAAACTAGGCGGGCGGCTCATCAAGGGTGATGATTGCTACACCAGGAACGTTATTATGAGATGGAGGCTATCGTTTGATGCGGCAGAGTGAAAAGCAGGGCTGATCTTGCTCTGTTGTGGAAGACGGAGTGCACATTAAAGATGGAGTGCTTGTAAAGACGGAGTGCTTTAGCCGGTGTCATTTGGATGAAGCGCTGTTCGTTTGAAAAGACGGAGTGACTCCTAAGTGCTGTAGTGGCTCCCTACCTGAAGTGAATTTCTTTATCTCCTTGGATGGAGGACTTTTTTACTCGTGGGCTTGAGTGAGTTGATGCTTTGATTTAAGGCTGGAGTTGATTTGTGCGTCTTAACAGTCGGAGAATTAGTCAGGAGTTGAATTATGCTTCTTGATGACCGGAGTTGAGTTGACTTGCGTTTTGTTGATAGCCAGAGTGATTGGGGCGTCTTGAAGGCCGGAGTTCCTTGTTAGTCTGGAAAGCCGGAATAACTCCATGGACGGAGTGATTTTGGACGGAGGCGCTCTGGACGTAGTGAAGTGGGACGGAGTGACTTTGGACGTAGTGAATTTGGACGGAGTGAAAAGTTCGGAATTAATTTGGACGGTATGGTTTTGGACGGAGTGTGTTGTCTTTTTATGGAAGACGGAGCGCTGCTACTCTATTATCCGGGTGTGCCCGGACGGAGTGCTTTGGACGGAGTGCTTTTGTAGGGAGTGAATTTGGATGGACTGGATGGAGTGGTTTGTTGAATCCGGAGTTATTTATCTGGAGGCGGAGTGCATGGTTGATCCCGGAGTGCTTTTACCTGAGTGCACTTTTTCGGAGCACTTAAGGTCGGAGTGCCCCTTTATCCGGAGCTCTTAAAGCCAGATCAACGTTTTTTGGTTCTCTAAAAAACCGGCCCACTTTGCGAACATTTTTCGGAGTCACTTTGTGCCACTAAATGGAAGGATGGAGTGGCTTGTGCTCCTTGCTGGCCGGAGTGCGTGACGGTCTTCTTGGACGGAGTGGCTTTTTGCGCTCTCGTGTTTGCCTTTATGCTACCTTCATGCGGTTACGCTGACATGGATGGTTCGCCTTCTGACGTAGATTTGCTGACGTAGCGTCCTCCTGATAGTATTGCTGGATGTCAGTGGTTTTGTGTCTCGGTAGCCGCTTCCATTTGTGTTATCTTTTTAATTATATCTTCTGAGTCATGTTTAAGGGGAATCCCTTTTTTTATATATTTTACTTTCCAAGTCGGTAAAACACTTGGTGAAAAACATAGCTGATTGTACAGTTTATTTTTATTTTAATGCAATTAATTACTTACCAAGAAAAAAAAACTTCAACAGGAGGCGAGGAAATGCCAACAGTTACTCCATCACAGGACAGAGGGGGAAAGTACTTCAAATTAGTCGAATGATTTTCTATATTATTCAAAACCGATCCCACCCAAGAGGAGGATATGGGAATCTGGGGGACATCCACCTGAGGGGGCAAGGATATGGAACCAAAACAAGGAGAGGGGAGCTTCGGAGAGGTACCTTTCAACGAGCAAGGGTTAATTCAAATTTCAGCCAATTCAGTCTCGAGCTCTACGGACCAAGACGCCGCACCAGGAGACTCAGAAAGCACCGCCTCCTCACTCTGAACGGAAGTCCCAACTCCCGGCTCGGGCAGAGAGCAATCCAATTTCACAGAGGCCAAGAATTTTGCATCAGGGCCCTGAGGTGAAGACAGGGAAGATATCTGAAGAGGAGGGAAGGAATGGGTGGCAGGGGAAGTTGAGGGGCCCGAACACATGGTTAGGTGTGGGGAAACATGGCATGGAGGGGGGCAATGGGGATAGGGAGGCCGAATCGACTGCCTTGAAAAGCAATCCATGCCGGCGCCGTCAGAATACGGCGCCCAAAGCCACCTGCGTGGGAACTCAAGTGGAGTTCAGAGGAACACGACTTCAAGGCTGGGTGCGAAGAGACGGGGGACAAAGGGGAGCCATTAGGACGGGAAGGGCTCACCGACATCCTCGAAAAGCAAGCCATGCCGGCGCCGATGCCGTCAGAGAGATGGCGCCTCGGTCGACCAGAATGCCCGAAATGACAATGATGAGGAAAAACGAAACCCTAGAGAGAAGGCAGAGCTTCTCTCTCTAGGTTTGATTTTTTCAAGTTTGAAACAGTTATCCCAGCAGGATGAAGTATGCAGAACTATGCTATTCGATCAGTACCACAAAGAGACTAAGACCCGTTGCATCACCAGCTCCATCAACAGCAATGAGGAGTAAAACCTGATCCAGCTCCTCATATCTAAGACTCAACAGCATCCAATCCTACAGTTGCTTCTTCACCTCGCCAGCTGCTCCCTTGAAAAAAATACTGCAGACTGGCACAAAGGCCAGGCGCACACGTACATCAGGTGCAGCCACAGGCCAGCCGCACTGGAGACGAAACTAATACTGAGCATTGCCTAGATCTAGGAGCACTGCCTCCAAGAGTCATAACACTGCACATCAAGCCAGCATCCTTCTTTCAACTGCTCCCAGCAAAAGCCGTCAACAGGGGACATCAGCAAGCATGCATCAAATAAAAGACAGACAGGAGTCTGATTGCATTCAATATAAGCCTGGACTTATGCTGTCTCTCCAGCAAACAATCCACAGCACTACCAGTTCAGCGATATACCCAACAGCAGCCAATCAGCTAAACAACCAACATAAGCTCTGGGCAACTGCAGCAAATTCCATGCACCCAGCATTAACTAAGCAAAACATATCATCAGAGCAGCCCAAAAGCCAACTAAACCCTCCAAAGTAACAATCCCCCGCAGGATTCAGCAAAAGATGGAGCAACAGATGCAGTAGAACTGCATCAATCATCAACGCACCAGCTAACATAAAATAGAAGAAGGTCTTTTTAACCAGTTGAAATTGACACTATCCATCAGCATACAGCAATCAGCAACTCAGATACACAGTAGCATGCCACCAGCAGGGCATGGCCAATTTCCACACCAGCAGATTCAGCAAAACAACTTGCAGAATCTCAAAACAGCAACCCTCAGCAGAAGCATACCATACATTGCTTCACTGAAAGGCGACAAACAGAAAGGGCTTCAATGCATCAGAAGGATCATAAGCATCCAAATAATTCCTTAGCCAGTTCTAAAGCACGAACGCCCAATAGCCCCAAACTAGAGCTGCACGAGCATCCCCCATACCGTCCAGCAGGTGGAACACACAGGCAGATGATCAACAGAGCTAGTAGCAGAGGACATTCAAGTGCTCCCGATCCAACTGACAGCGCAACAAACAAAAGGGCTTCAATGCAGCACACCACGCATACAATGCAATCCTCCAATTGAAGGAGCAGCTAATGCCGGCACCAGAGAGGCAAAAATGGCTCCACCAGCACCACCAATCCCACAGCATCCCGTGAAGGAACCGTGACATTTAAGAACTGCCGGTGCGTAAGGAGGTTCTCATGAAGAATGGGAGTAAAGGCCCTCTAACCAAAAAATCCTGGGTCCCTAAGAAGGTGGACCTTCCACGGAATTCCAATGCTAATGCCCCTTCTAAGGTGTCTTCCAGTAAGAAAGCTGTCTTATCCCTAGGAACTTCTGATCAGAAGGATTTCCAATCAGACAATCCTTTCAGTGTTCCCCAGGAGCCTCTCTTAGAAGACCCTATGGTGTGCGATGTCTACATCCCGCCGTATCACCGGAATGAGGCTTCCATGGATCACTCTCACAGTGACCCTATCCCTACCATTCCCCCAGGAATCCAACATGCCCATCCATCTAATGGCTCTGAGGCCCCGGTCTCATTTCTAGGGGTTGAGTTCCTGCCTAAGTCATCCCCTGCCCCCATTCGGATTGGCCACGCGTTAGATCTGAATGCTCCAATGATGAGGCCCAGGCCGGTGACTTTTATGTCCCGTGACCGGTGTTGGATCATGGCCATGTGGATGAATCAGGCCAATCCTCCCTTGAGAGCCCAAATGATCCTTTGAGTCCAGGCCATGCTTCGGATGGAAATGACTCCATTGTCTTTGAAATTGTGCCTAAAAGTAGGAGGCGTAAATCCTCTAAGAAGACTAGGAAAGTCTAGGGGCCTAAAAAGCAGAACCCCCTTTCGTCGGTTCCTAATGATTAACATAGCATGGTGGAATGTGAGGGGTCTCAATGGGGTTGTGAAAGCCCATGAAGTCCGCAACCTCATTTGGACTCACGCTTGTTCCATTATTGGCCTGGTTGAAACTAAAGTGGCAGAGAATAACGCGGCCTCCATTTCGGATAGGATTAATCCTCAATGGCTTTGGTCCATGAACTATTCCACCTCCTCCGTTGGGAGGATCTGGGTTGGCTGGGACCCAATGAAGGTGGATGTTAAAGTTATTTCAAAGGATGACCAGGTTATCCATACCGATGTGACTTTCCTTGAAGATAACGTTCATTGCCTCTTGTCCTTTGTGTATGGTGCTAACTTAGAGGGTCCTAGAAAACTCCTTTGGCAAAGCCTTAGGAGGCATTCGGGCCTCTCGAGTGATATTCCTTGGGCTGTCCTGGGCGACTTTAATGCTATTCGTTCGATCGAGGCCCTTGGAGGATCCCCGGCACTATAAGAGTTCCATCGATCTTAATGATTGTTTTAGAGACTGTGACCTTGAAGATGTCAGTCATGAAGGTCAGTTTTTCACCTGGAACGATGGTCGCGAACCCACTACTCGTATCTTCAGGAAATTAGATAGAGTTGTCGCGAACGGTCCTTGGCTTGATCTCTTTAGAAGATCTAAAGCAGTTTTCCCACCAGCCAGATTATCTGACCACTCCCCATGCATTCTTCTTCCCGCTGGTTGGGCTGCCCATAACCATGGGATGTTCCGGTTTAATAACTTTCTCACCAATTCCCCAAATTTCCTTCCTCTGGTCAAGGAAGCTTGGGAGTCTGGAAATTGTTGGTACCCGATGTTTAAGCTGGTGTGCTCGCTCAAAAAGGTGAAGAGAGCGATTAAAAATCTTAATGCTCAAAATGGAGATGTTCATGAAGAGGTTTTACGTACTCGAAAATGCCTGGAGGATGTCCAATCTAAGACCATCCCTCAAACAGGGAATTGTGGCATTGAACGGCATTGTAAGGCTGCTTATTATTCTGCCATGGCTAAGGAGGCCGACTTCCTCCTCCAAAAAGCCAAGATCAAATGGATCAAAGAGGGTGACCATTGCACTAAGTTCTTTTTCAAGACTGTTAGTGGGAACAATAATCGGAATAGGATTATCTCCCTCCTTGATGAGTCAGGTAACCCTACTAAAGGCCCGGAGGAACTTAATAATCTAATAGAAGGCCACTTCAAAAATGCTCTGGGATCTGGGCGATCCCATGGGACGACGGAGGCAAATCGGCTCCCCCCTACATTCTAAATACTGTTCTTGACTCACTAACTGGTCCCCTTGTTAGGCCGGTTAGTGAGGAGGAAATCCGCTCTGCGATCTTCTCCATTGGTGATGACAGAGCTCCTGGTCCTGATGGTTTTACATCGAAATTCTTTAAGGACTCTTGGGAGATAACTGGACAAACTGTTTATGAAGCAATCCATGATTTCTTTAATCATGGAAAGCTCCTTAAACAGTTGAACACCACTTTGATCAGCCTTATTCCTAAGGTCTAGTCCCCGCGATCGGTTTCAGACTTCCGCCCGATTTCTTGTTGCAATGTCATTTACAAAGTGATATCTAAAATTCTTGCTAACAGAATCAAGGCCACTCTTCCTTTCCTGGTCGACAGATGCCTAACGGCCTTTGTGGCGGGGCGGCAGACTAGTGATAACATCCTTATAGCTCAGGAGCTCCTGCATAAGTATCATCTTGGGTCAAACCCGCCTAGATGTACTATGAAGGTTGACCTTATGAAAGCCTATGACTCTGTCTATTGGGATTTTATTATCAATATTCTGACCCTCATGAAGTTCCCCACACAAATGGTCAATTGGATCAGCCAGTGCATTACTACTCCGATGTATTCACTCAATATCAATGGGAAAGTTTTTGGCTTCTTCAAAGGTGGTAAAGGTCTCCGCCAAGGGGATCCGCTTTCTCCCTATTTATTTGTCCTTGTGATGGAGGTCCTAAACGGCATAATTGAGGTCAAGGTAATGCGGGATTGTAACGACCCAAAATTTTAATAAGGAAATTTTAATCATCATGTCCGGTCAACGCACGTTGACCGGAAAACGAAATGTGAAGAAGTCTGGAAATTTTGTTGGGGAAAGTACTGTCCGGATTTCCTTAATTCAGTCCGGATTTCCATGACAAAAGAAGTCCGGATTTCCGTTGATGGAAACAAGTCCGGATTTCCCTTTGTGATCAGAAGTCCAGATTTTGTTAGAAAAATGAAGTCCGGATTTCCCTTGGTAAAAGAACTCTGGATTCCGTAGGAATCTGAAGCGCGAATTTTCTTGGAAGATCGGATTTCCTTGAAAAGAAGGACTCTGGATTTCTGGAGTAAAAACGCGTGCGGGTTTACTTGAAAGAAAGGACTCCGGATTTTCGGAGTAAAAACGAGTCCGGACTTGCTTAATGAAAGTACTCCGGATTTCCGAAGTAAAAACAAGTTCGGATTTTTGAAGGAGTCCGGTCACAGTAAGGAATAATATTGGGAAGGAGCGGCAATGAATATCAGCGGTTCCCAAGACACGTTGGAAAACGAAATCCATAAATAATCCTCTTGGAAATGTAGGACAATTTATATCACCTTGGAAAATAGGAAAAATTATAAATGAAGACCACCTAACCCAGGGCCTATAAATAAGGGCTTAAGATCAGTAGAAAAAGACACCGCTAGAAGCTCCTAGTAGAGAAAGAAACCAAAGGCTAAGGCAACGTAAGAAAAGAATTCAGGCAAGATACTCACCCTATTTCAAAAACTCATATTTTATTTATGTTGCTATGAAATTATATGGAATTCTGTATGGGTATGCTTTTACTGTTCATACTAAAAATGCATGTTTAAAGGAAATTCTGTTATGCATGATGTTAGATCTCTGTTATGATTTACTGCCAATGATTATAAATTTTTGCTCAATGCATGATTACGGAAAGAAACTTTAGGTTTTAAAAAGAACCATGAATTTCTGTTACTGCACTCTAATTCTCTGAATTTAAAGCAAAAAGACCTCCGGCAATTGTTAAAGAAAATGAATTAGAACTCCGGCATTTGTACTTCATCCAGTTTGAATAAGAAACTCCGACCTTTTTATATAATGTACTCCGTCCCCTTGAAAAGTACTCCGGCCTTCTATTTGAATAAAGAACTCCGTCCAAAATAAACTCTGGTCTTTATGTCTTTAAAAATATACTCCGTCCATTTGGAAAAAGAGCTCCGTCCCTTTCAGCAAAAAGAACTCCGATTTTCAGTTTAAAGAACTTCGGTCGTTATATTTTTAGAGGCACTCCATCTTCTATTTTGAAATGAACTCCGGCTTTTGAACTCCGGATTTAGAGCTTCGGATTTTATGAGAAAGAACTCCGGAATTATAAACTTCGGATTTTGAAAGAAAAGAACTCCGTCCATTTTAAATAAAGCACTCCGTCCCTTTGAGCTCCGGATTTTTAAAAGAAAAGCCACTCCGGCATTTGAACTCCGGATTTATGAAGGAAAAGTCACTCCGGCCTTTGAGCTACGTCTTTTAAAAAGAAAACGGCACTCCGTCCCTGTTAAAGAACTTCTGACTTTTGAGCATAATGTAAATGTGCTCCGTCCTTCATAAATAAAGAACTTCGGCTTTGATTAAAGAAAAGAACTCCGGTTTTCGATTAAAGACAACGAACTCTGGCTTTGACTAACGAAAACGAACTCTGGCTTTGACTAAAGAAAACGAACTCCGGCTTTGACTAAAGGAAATGAACTCCGGTTTTGAAAGACAACGAACTTTGGCTTTGATTAAAGGAAATGAACTCCGGGTTTGACTAAAATTAACTCCGGCCTTGTAAGAATTCCGGTTTCAGGACTTCGGTCTCCCATTTAAAAAGAAATTCGGAAATTAACGAAATTCTTTCCTCAATAAGAACTTCGGATTCTTTTGAAAATGAGCTTCGGCTTTGATAGATGATATGAATTTCAGTAAAGAACAAGAAAACATATGGATTATGGACAGCAAGTGGAACTCTTCCGACCTTTGAATTTTGATGATTGGCCAATAAAGAACACGAACCAAGAACCGAGTTTCCATTAAACTTGCTATTAAAGATGGATGAAGGATATTGGAGTGACACTCGAGGATGCCTCCTGGGCCACGGGAGGGGACCTTTTGGTGGCACAAGAACTATGGACTATGGCCTCGTATGCCGGGTTAAAGGCATTACCTCCCGCCCCGGGGAGCATAATGAGGGGATACGGCTTTAGGTTGTGGGGTAGCACACAACCCGTCCTCGATGTTGTCCGCTCCCGTCTGGTCCCTAAAGATTATATGAATTCCGAATGATTTTAAAGAAGACAAGATGAAAAGAATATGAACCAAGAAGAAACGATATGATGATTTTTTTATTATGCTATATTATGATCTATAATTTGATTATATGTATGCTTGTGTTTTCTGCATGTGAGTATCCTGCTAGGCTTTGTAAGCTCATTCTTGAAATTTTTCAGATGACAAGCTTATGGAGGACGAAGTTGAGTAGAGTCCTATGGTGTAATTGAATGTTTAAGTTGCTGGAGCAGAATGTTTAAGTTTGCTGGAGCAGATTTTTGGAGTTTTGTTTATTTTGAGGAAATTTTTAATGTTAATTCCGCTACTTATGAATGCTAGAATGTTTCCGTGATATTTTGGGATTATGAAATTATAAATGTTTAGAATGCATCTCAGGTTTAAATAAAGAAAAGAAAAATTTTTATGTTCACGTTTTTATCTTTTATTTGTAAGAACTTTAGTTTTGACGACAGCTTTTGATGGTAATAAAAGTCGGGTCGTCACAGGGATAATAATTTTAAATTCCACTAGAAATGCGTCGAAACACAGATTGATATGCTTGCCTTTGCTGACGACCTTCTCCTCTTCTCCCAGGCTGATACCCAGTCTACCCAGATCCTCAAGGACTGCCTTGAAGAATTTCATGTTACCTCTGGCCTCTCTGCTAATCCGAATAAGAGTGAAATCTTCATTTGTTCTAAGGACGTTTCTCTTCACCAGGAAATAGCTGCTATCATGGGATTTAAAGTGGGCAAACTTCCCATAAGATACCTGGGGGTCCCATTGATAACCTCTAGGCTCTTGGTTTCTGACTGCAAATCTCTCACTGACAGAATCACTAAGAGGATCAAATCATGGAAAAATCAATGGCTCTCCTTTGGCGGGCGTTTGTAACTCGTTGCCTCCATCCTCTCTTCTATCCACCCCTATTGGGCCTCTCTTTTTATTTTACCCAAAACCATCCTCAAAGTAATTGATTGCATTTTACGCCGTTTCCTTTGGAATAGTTCTTCCGAAGGCAGAGTCAGTGCAAAAGTAGCTTGGCATGATATATGCTTCCCCAAGTCGGAAGGTGGGCTGGGTATTAAGAACCTGGTGGATCAAAATAAGGCTCTCAATTGCAAGCTTCTCTGGCGTCTTTTAACTAAAGACCCAAATTCAGCATGGTCTTCATGGATATATAAGAACAGAATCAAAGACCTGTGCATTTGGACCCTGAAAATCCCGACATCTACCCCTTGGAGCTGGCGTAAGATTATGAAAATGTGGCCTTTTATGCGAGCCTACTCTGTCAAGGTCATTGGGGATGGTTCTGATACCTTCCTCTGGCACGATAACTGGCACCCCCTCGGCCCCTTGAGTGAGGTGAGTTCTGATCGTACTCGCCTTGTT
Organism: Nepenthes gracilis; assembly: GCA_033239525.1. Taxonomy (NCBI): domain Eukaryota; kingdom Viridiplantae; phylum Streptophyta; class Magnoliopsida; order Caryophyllales; family Nepenthaceae; genus Nepenthes; species Nepenthes gracilis. Next base: position 11,738,950 of record BSYO01000012.1, read on the forward strand.
TCGGGTTTGCACTGGGATGTTAAGGTTGATGCAATAATCAGGAACAACGGTTGGTCTTGGCCCAACCCCTTTGACACTGAGGTGTCCCACCTTGTCATGAATATGCCGAAAAATCCCCCTCGTAGCAATCAAAAAGACTCAATGAAGTGGAATGAGAATGTCAATGGCAAATTCTCGACTAAGTCTGCATACCATCTCATCCATCCTCCCAAACCTAAGGTTTTTTGAGCTCAATTAGTTTGGGGTCCATCCCATATCCCTTCCGACGCCTTTACCCTATGGCTCGCCATAAAGGGTAGACTGAATACCATTGACCGCCTACATTATATCCCAAACCTCTCACCACGATGCATTCTCTGCAACACAGGAAATGAAGACCTTGGTCATCTTTTCTTTTCTTGCCAATTCTCCAGAGCTCTTTGGGATAATGTTCAAAGATACTTCGGTATCCATTGGCCCCATCCTGAATGGAATCAAAACATATCTTGGGCTGCTTCTATTTGGAAAGGGAAAAACCTTCTGGCTGTCTCTAAACGCTTATCTCTGTCCGCCACGGTTTACTTCATATGGAAGGAGCGAAATAATCGAATATTCCAAAAATCCTCCCCCAGGACATTTCCCAACTGTTCTCTTCGGTGGTCAATGTTGTGAGACTTAAATTATTGACCATCTCGGTGCCTGATAGGGGTGTCTCCAGGTCGACTCGGTTGCGGTGGGGTTTATAAAAATAAAAAAAAGGAAAAAAAAAGAAAAAGGAAAAAAAAAGAAGGAAAAAAAAGAAAAAAGAAGAAAAGATTTGAGTAGTAGATGAAGCTGCCCCTTGCCTTCTGGTTGATCATAGGGGGTTATTGCCTCTTTCTCGTTTTGAGTCTGCACGTAACGACATTTGGATTGGCTGGCTCTCATGTGGTTTGGTTCCCGATTTTGGTTTGTTAGTATTTGAATAATACTTTGTATTTATTGGATGATGGTGTTGCTTTGGTGTTGTGCTGTCCCCTCCATCAACACTGTCATCCCTCCCCTCCCCAAAAAAAAAAATAAAAATAAAAATAAAAATGTGTGAGTGTGTGATCTGAGCTGCTTGGCGCTCTTGTCTGTGTTGGGTTTGTGATCGAGGTTGCAACCTATTGGGCGGGCTGGTTTCTGCATTGGGACTGTTTGGTTGATGGGTGGCTGATGAAGTGGAATGTGCTGGTTCTCTAGCTGCAGCCTTCCGTGCAGATGATGTTGAATATGATTTGCCCGGGTGTGGATTGGGGTTGTTGTTTTGGTACTATATTTCGATCTGTTGGGGCTTTATAAAAGTTGGTTCTGCATTGTTGGAGCATTCTGGGAATCTGGTGCTTATCTCACAAATTTGGATAAATGCTGGTTCTGTTGCTTATCTGATGTAGTCTCAGCATGAGGCAGTAGTTTTTTTATGGGTGATGCATCTCTGTCTTGTGAACATTGCTTGAGGGAATTTTGGCGTGGATGGATGGCTGGCATGGTTCAGGAGGATGGGCTTGGTGTGAATGTATTCGGTTCTCCTCTGTTGCCATTTTGCTATTTACTGTCGTTGGCTGTGGGATGAAGAATATATAGCTGGTATTGTTTGAGTGGGCATGCCTGCGCTCTCATGATGAAGCAGGGAGTGTTGGTGCCCTTGGTGATTAGCATGTTAGTTATGCTGGGGGGCTGTGTTGCTGAAGTTTGTTGATGCTGCCTTCTATAATTGATGCTACCGGGTGTGCGTTGGCCTGTGCGAATTTACTGGCTCGCTGTTTGCTGCTTGCTGATGCAAGGTGATGCTGGAGCCATGCGATGGAGTTAGAAATTGGAAATATAGGGTTGCATTTTGGTGGGTGGCAGATCTTGGTCTGTGTTGCGGTTGGATGTTGGTATGCCTTGCTGTTTCTGTTGGAGGTGGCAGTTCAGGTGCTGGGGTCTGGGTTGGCTGATTTGCTTCCCCTTGCTGAAGCGTTTATCTCTTGTTGGATCATTAATACTTGCCGATTGGGGCTGGAGGCCGGAAGGGCTTTGAAACCGATTTGACTTGCCGACTTGGAATGTCATTTGCCGTTTTTGGTCTTGCGCCTCAATTGCCGATTTCGAATTCTGGCCGGTTTGGTTTTACTGTGTTCAATTGCCGATTTGGATTTTGCTCGTGGATTTTGCACGTCAATTGAGCTCGCGGATTATGCTGTCTGAGGCTGCCGATTGGGGCTGGAGGCCGGAAGGGCTTTGAAACCGGTTTGGCTTGCCGACTTGGATTGTTATCTGCCGTTTCTGGTCTTGCACCTCAATTGCTGATTTCGACTTCTGGCCGGTTTTGTTGTACTGCGTTCAAATGCCGATTTCATCTGCCGATGTCAAATTCGGCTGGTTTCACTTTTCTGTGGCTGAGTACGAGTGCCGTTTTCAATATGGTCCTCAATTGCCAGCATGTGGCCGACTTCATTTGCCAATATCAATGCCGGTTTGATGTTGTAACTCATATGCCGAGTTGGATTCGATATTGTCGGTTTGGAATTGGCGCCGAAGTGGCTGATGCGCTGTGTTCCAGCGATGTGGGTGCAGTTGCCGGATTGGCTGCTTCCCCCTTGATGCCGTGTTTGTGAAGAATGACAGCATTCTCGTCGAACGTCTGTTCTTGTGTAACATTTGTCAGATTTTTTTTTTGTCGTTTCTGATGAATGTTGTCTTCCTGGAGGTTTTTTTGTACCTTTTTTGTACAAGTTGCTCAGGGTATGCCCTAGCATTTTATGTTTTATTTCCAAGTCAAATTACTTGGAGATAACACAATTTTTGTAACTTATTTTTCTCCCTTTAATCCAAAATACTTGCTTACCAAAAAAAAAGTGACATTTAAGAACCATTCCCAACCACCATATCAATCGCAATAGCAGATGGAAAATGGCATAAAACACAGGCCAAACCTGTTCCACCGCATCAGTAGGATCTCCAGCATCCAAACAAAGCCTCAGCCAACTCATCTGCACCCCAGCCTAGAAGTCCCAAGCCAGAGCTGCACGGTCATCCCTAATCCCATCCATCAAGAAGGAACACACGGGAAGAGAAGCATCAGAGCCAGCAGCGCAGGCCATTCGTCTACTTCAGATCCATAGAGCAGCCCTAGAACCGAATTAAGCATCAGACATCCTCTGCCGAAATCGCCAGTAGTGGCAAAACTGTCCAAGAAACCAGACATCAACGAAGCCGAAGCTTCCACAAGGAACCCCGAAGTAGGGACTCTCAGCCCCAGCAGCCAGAGCATGGAAATCCAGCCAGAAATAGGGGCGAGAAGGTCCGAGCACTCAGCCATAGGCACAAACCGAGAAGTAAAGGAAGCGATAAGCCTCAGAGGATGAACCCGACGAAGCCTCAGAGGACGTGGAGTCCAACACTGCTAGATCTAAAGACCGGAAGGTAGAGAGGGTGAGCAGAAACTGGGAAGAAACCGGGAGGAGCAACACAAGCCAGCCATGGGCGGCTCCGGCGCCGCCCAGCCAGAAGAGGCGGTACCCTGGAGCGCCGCTGAGAACGAGTTCAAATTTCAAAATGAAATTTGAAAAGTAGAGAGAAGGGAGAGCTTCTCTCTCAACATGGGGGCGATTACATAATCAATCAACCCAACATACTACAGCCAAGCCAAGAGGGCCAATGAATGAACTCCCCATCCAATGCACCAGCAAGAGCAGTAGCTCATACTCCTTTTAGGCAACAGATACAGCTCCATCCCATTCAGCTTCAACAGCATACACTCCCTCAACACCACACAGCACCTCAGCACATAGTAGAGAGTCCAAATGCACTTAACGATAGAAAGTTGGAGGAAATGAGAAGAATATATATATATATACATCTATATATATATGTACACATATATATATATATTTTTTGGTAAGTAAGTATTTTGGATTAAAGGGAGAAAAAATTACAAAAACAATATTTTATCTCCAAGTATTTGACTTGGATTTAAAACATAAACATTAGGGCATACCCCGAGCAAACGGTACATTAAAAATGAAAAGCCTCTAGGAAGACAACGTTCTACAAAAAGACAAAATATGAAATTTCCTTCATAAAAATATATATATATATATATATATATATATATGTCAGAGACCTTTGTCTTGTTGGCATATTCCGTGACCATATGTATTATTGTATCAATGTCGAGTTGTGGGTTGTCAGGTTAAAGTCCGTTATGTCCGTTCCGCACTTTAGTCGCTCGAGCCGTCCGAACCGCGCCCGGCTCGCCAGGCGCTCGATACCCGCTCGAGCCGAAAATCCAGAAGGTACCCGGCTCGCCAGATGATCGATACCCGCTCGAGCCGAAAATCCAGTAGGGTGCCCACTCGATGCGCACCTTCTGGTCGCCCGCCGGTCGCTTGAGCCCCGCTCAAGAGCCGGTGCAACGGGGAAAATTTTTGAACGTCTTTTTACGCCCTCTATAAATATTGGACTTAGGTTTTTGAAACCCTAACATTCTGGAGAGATTGTTTTCGTGCCTCCTTGAGAAGAAAGGGCTCTTGTGCTTCAATATTCTTGCTCATCTTGAGAAAACTAAACACTACAAGATTGCTCTACATGTTCCAACAAGTTTTCTCACCAACCTTCTTTAACCATTGAACTTTGCCTTCTACCTTCGTTTGGAGACGTTGGTTCGTGAAGAAGGAGACTCGTTCATGATTGGCAATTCAAGTGGTTCGAGGAAAGATTGACGTGAAGACCGGAAGGTGTCCGGTAACGTTGCCGCGGGCAAATCCAAGGAGTTCCTTGGTAGGGATCACGTGACGGGAGTAAGTTGGCTAGGTTAGCGCGTCATTACCACCCGGTCTGTAAGTTGATTTTCATAGTGCATTGCTTCCTTGGCAGTTGAAGCCCGGAGTGTTTTCCTCGATACCGTGGGTATCGAGTTTTCACTTCGTCACCAAAAATCGCGTCTTTATTTTATTGCTTACATATTTTGTTTACTGCGCATGATTGTTAGTCTCGTATGCATCTAGTACTAAATAACTTTTATGTGTATTAGATATTTATTTCTACTACTTCCGCTATACTTTTAACGGGGTCGAAACTTGATTGTTCACGTTAGCACAAAACGTGCTTTTTCAATTAGTATCAGAGACTTACCCTGATCCGCGACCCCCGATCTAGATGTATACGAGTGGATCACTCTCCGTTCCTCCCTTCTTTGATGGGAGTAACTATGCCTATTGGAAGGTTCGGATGAGAGCCTTCCTAAAATATCTAGATGAGCGAGTTTGGGCAAGTACCCAAGTTGAGTGGACTCCTTTTTTTTTGGTAAGTAAGTGGACTCCACCCACTAGCTCCTCTGGTTCCGAACCAAAAGTCTTTTCCTCATGACCAAAGAGGAACTTGATACATGTAATTGGAACAGTAAGGGGCTATATGCTATTTTTATGGCTGTATCTCCCGATGAGTTTAAAAGTATTTCAATGTGTGAGACTTCTAAAGATACGTGGGACATCTTAGAAATTACTCATGAAGGCACAAAACTTGTTAAAAATTCAAAATTGCAAATGCTCACCACTAGATTCGAAGAAATAAAAATGAAAGATGATGAGACCTTTGATGAGTTCTATGCTCAATTAAATGATATTGTGAACTCCACATTTAATTTAGGAAAATGATATTGTGCTCAATTAAATGAAAGATTATGAGCACACCTTGCCACAGTCAAGGAAAAACAAATCACTTGCTCTAAAATCAAGTAGGGAAGAGCGAAATCGGGATTCCGATGCAGAATCGTGTAGTGATGATGAATTTTCCTTATTTGTCAAGAATTTTAAAAAGTTTTTAAAGACAAATAAATCTTCCTCAAACAAATCTGATGACAAACGTTCACCTAAATTTGAGAAGAAAGACCATCGTGAACATAAGGATTCCAAATCAAAAACGACTCAAGACGTTCAATGTCATGAATGTAAAGGCTTTGGTCACTATCAGGCTGAATGCCCAAACTTTAAACGCCAGCAAGGTCAAGCCTTTAAAACTAATGTGACCTTAAGCAATGACGAAGAAGGAGAAGATGAAAAATGCTCTGAAAATGGCCCTGTCAAATACATGGCGTTTGTGACCTCAATGTGTGACAACGCTGTAGAGAATATTAATCAATCTGATGGCTTTGAGGCTGAGTCAGAAGTTGAATTTGATGGCCGTCAAAAAACTTACGATAAACTGTTTAGGGAATGTCTAAAAGTAAAGAAATTAAATAGAACCCTAAACGGTAGGATCATCGATTTGGAAAAAGAAAACTTATCTCTACAATCCAAGGTAGATACTAAAAGCCAAGAAATTGAGAATCTGAAAATCTCATTTTCTAAACAAATCACAACCTTGGAATCTGAACTTGAGGCCACGAGAAAAGATTTGAAACAATTCATAAATGGGTCAACAAAACTTGATCATATGCTCGGGTTTGGTAAAATTGGAGAAAATAAACATGGGTTGGGATATGTTGAGAACATGTTCCCAAATGACGTGAAACCTAAAACAATTTTTATTCCCACCAAGAAAACGCCACACCAACACATTAACACATCAAAAGTCACTAAGCAACCAGCTCGACGTGTGGCTACTCAATTTGACTCAACTCATTTGCAAAATTTACCTAATCAAAAAATGGTGAACCAATCATCAAAATCGGTCAAGTCTTCTATCAACATAAATCAAAGATCTATGGCCCGTTCCACCGTTCCTAAATTTGTGCCTACTTGTCATGCGTGTGGAAAAGTAGGTCACATTCATCCTCGATGCCACACTATGAATTTCTTGTACAACGAAAGAAAATGGCCAAGAGTGAATAAACTCCTTGATCACATTCAAAAACTAAATGAACAAGTACAAAGATTAAACCAAAAAGTGAATTCGGGGAGAAGCATTTGGGTTAAGAAAAGTGAGCTAAATTTTCCTATGGTAAATTCCGGTTAAATGGCTCCTACACTGTTCAAAACAAGAACAAATAAAAATAAAAATTATAAAAAAAAAAGGAAAATGGCGCATTTGTGTGCTCGCTCGCTAGGGGCTTGAGGGCTCGCTGCCTGCCTTTATCTTCCAGCACGCAGCGTGGATTTGGTTCGTTGTCCATGGATCTGTGAATCCTCGACCCTCCTTGCCAACGGCCATTCCTGGCATTTTCCGTGCTCTCTCCCACACCGCTGACTAGGCACCGTGTGGGTGCTCCTCCTTGCCTTCCAAATCTACCGGTGACGTGGGTGCCGGAGGTGGTGCTCCGGTGGCCTCTGGCGTGCGTTCCCATGGTTCTCGCTGCGTGTCGTGCGCCTCCCGTGCACCTTCCAGCCACTGTCGCCCCGTGAATGGCTCCAGCAACCGGCTGACGCCACACTGTTCATGGCTTGGGAATCATGAGCCGGCTTCCCCCACCCAAACTTCCAAAATCTATAAATATATATATATATATATATATATATATATTTGTTTTTATATATACATATATATTCAACACGCTTATATTTAAATTGTGGTGTTCAATTTTCTTTTCAGATGTCGGCTCCAAGAAAGTCTCTGTCACGTAAGTCGAGTGGCAAACGCACTTGACCGAGTGGGATCTCCTCTCCTGATCGCTTTATTAGTCCCGAGGCCGAGACTCTCTTTCACACCCACATGTGTCATCGCCAACTCTCCCTGGAACGGGATGTCCGATTCGACTCAGTTGACCCTTCAATCTCCTCTCTCTTCATTGATCGCGGTTAGGCGCCAGTCCTCACAGGTTTGGTTGCTCCGTCGCTTGTACTCATTCAGGAGTTCTACTCCAACATTCATGCGATTACCTTCAATTCTTTCTCCACTTTCGTGCGGGGGGCATGCGTCCACATTACTGCCGATGTGCTCGCACACGTTATTGGTATTCCTCAATTAGACAACCCAACCTACCCTTATACGGCGCTATCCCGACCTAGCTATAATGAGATTGCCAGTTTTCTTCACGATGCCCCTCTAGAGTGGCAGGGCAAAGCTTTTCAGACCTCGTACCTCTCCTCTCGGCGACTGGTCATGAGCCGTATCATGCTCACAAACCTATTCCCGGTCTCCCACTTCTCGTCCATTTCCGAGGCGAAGGCATTATTTCTGTATACTCTGTTGAGTGGTCAGCCTATTTATCTACCATCCCGTTTTATCACTCACATTGTTGCCAACTTCTCCGGCCGGAAAGAGGCCAACCTACCTTTTCGGGTGCCTTATTCAGCGACTGCTTGCTGGGCACGGTCACCCCTTCGCTGACTACCCTCGCCTCCCGCTCGGCCGACCCATCATCTCCACCACTTTTGCCCAGAGTCGGTCCCATGCACGTCGCTTTGCTACCGACCCCCAGGAGCTGTTCGATGAGCCTCTCCCTGACGTGCCTCCTCAGTTGGACGAAGGCCCCTCTGGCTCGGCTTCGTCTTTTCCTGACCCCTCGGGTCCTGGCCCATCTACTTTGCATCGGTATTCCAGCTCTTCCTCGGCCGCTCTGATGGGTCAGATGCCCCGCCTAGTTGACCGTTTTGGGCGTCTATATTCCTCCCAAGAGCGGATTTTTGCTTCTCACTCTCAACTCCAGTCCCACATGCTTGCTGGTTTTGAGCGGTTCGATGCTGGGTTTGAGCAGTTGGATACTCGTCTGGCTACTCAGGAGGCTGCGTTTCAACGCTGGCAGCGCCATTATGGCTCTCCTCCTGCAAGCGATTCGGAGTGATTCCCTCTCTTTGGCTATTCGTGACAAAAAGGGGGAGATTGCGGTTTCTTTTTGGTGCATGCTGATAGGGGGAGCTTGGGCGAGATGTACTTCTTTTTGTTAGGGGGAGTTAGATTTGATGTATTTTTTTTTGTTAGGGAGAGTTAGATTTGATGTATTTTGTTTGGCACTTCTTTTGTGTTACGTGCTTGAAGTTATATTTGATATTATCTGTTGACCTGCTATGCACGATATCTACTCTCTCTGTTGTACTTTAGTTGCATGATGTATCTATTATTGCCTTCATCTTTGTTGTTGGTACTAACCTTGCTTGTCTAGGAAACTGAAGTTACATAGGCCGTCAGTGCAAGTTTTCATCACATCGCCTCAGCAGCTCCCGTATAGCTATTTACATTGCTTTTGTCTCTTATGTATCACTAGGCGTAGGTTTTCATGTACATGGGTTTTATCTCGATGGTGTCTGAACCCGTGATTCACTTGTATTTATTTATTTTCTGAGTTTTGTCACGGAATTGCCAAAGGGAGAGATTGTTAGAGACCTTTGTCTTGTTGGCATATTCCGTGACCATATGTATTATTATATCAATGTCGGGTTGTGGGTTGTCGGGTCAAAGTCTGTTATGTCCGTTCCGCACTCTAGTCGCTCGAGCCGTCCGAACTACGCCCGGCTCGGCAGGTGCTCGATACCCGCTCGAGCCGAAAATCCAGAAGGTACCCGGCTCGCCAGATGCTCGATACCCGCTCTAGCCAAAAATCCAATAGGGTTCCTTCTCGATGCGCACCTTCTGGCCGCTCGAGCGCCGGTGCAACGGGCAAAATTTTTGAACGTCTCTTTGCGCCCTCTATAAATATTGGACTTAGGTTTTTGAAACCCTTACATTCTGGAGAGGTTGTTTTCGTGCCTCCTTGAGAAGAAAGGGCTCTTGTGCTTCAATATTCCTTTTTTTGGTAAGTAAGTATTTTGGATTAATAGGAGAAAAATTACAAAAGCTATGCATTAATTCCAAGCATATTGACCTGGAGATAATGCATAAAGCGCTAGGGCATACCCCGAGCAATTAGTACATCAAAGTACATACAAAATAAAGACGCACAACACAAAGGTCCTCCACGAGGACAACCATGGCCATCAGGCCAAAACGGAAGATTAGCATAGCATACATTCCAAATTCAAATAAAAATAAAAGGGCCCTGGCATCATTGAGACCAGCTCCTACTCACTGCCACACAGCGGCTTCAACAATGGGCATTTAGGCCACTGTAAGGAACTGAAAGCTTCAGCACCATTCAACAGCCCTAGCTCCAAAAGCGCAGGGCACTAGCCCACGCATAAAGAAGCAGCAGCAAGACTCCAAAAGCAATACAGCAGCATCTTCCAAGAGGACTATACATCACCAACTGCTCTTTCAGCAGCAAGGTGGAGCAAAAATCCAATCCAGCTCCTCAAAGTTGAGCCACAACTGCATCCAATCATGAATGCTGGTCTAAGACCACACAGCAGCAGCGCCAGAGCACTAACTGGATCTGCTGCTCATCCACATCAGTAGAGCACTGCCACTCAAAGCAAATCAGTAGCAGAAACTAGGCTAAGCGGATCAGTGCTTCAATATTCTTGCTCCTCTTGAGAAAACTAAACACTACAAGATTGCTCTACTACTTACCAAAAGAAAAAAAAATACAAGATTGCTCTACATATTCTAACAAGTTTTCTCACCAACCTTCTTTAACCATTGAACTTTTCCTTCTACTTTCGTTTGGAGACGTTGGTTCGTGAAGAAGGAGACTCGTTCATGATTGACAATTCAAGTGGTTCGAGGGAAGATTGACATGAAGACCGGAAGGTGTCCGGTTCCGTTGTCGCGGGAAAATCCAAGGAGTTCCTTGGTAGGGATCACGTGATGGGAGTAAGTTGGCTAGGTTAGCGTATCGTTACCACCCGATCTGTAAGTTGATTTTCATAGTGCATTGCTTCCCTGGTCGTTGAAGCTCGGAGTATTTTTCTCGATACCGTGGGTATCGAGTTTTCACTTCGTCACCAAAAATCGCGTCTTTATTTTATTGCTTACGTATTTTGTTTACTGCGCATGATTGTTAGTCTCGTATGCATCTAGTACTAAATATCTTTTACGTATATTAGATATTTATTTCTACTGCTTCCGCTATACTTTTAACGGGGTCGGAACTTGATTGTTCACGTTAGCACAAAACGTGCTTTTTCAATTGGTATCAGAGACTTATCCCGATCCGCGACCCCCGATCTAGATGTATACGAGTGGATCACTCTCCGTTCCTCCCTTCTTTGATGGGAGTAACTATGCCTATTGAAAGGTTCGGATGAGAGCCTTCCTAAAATCTCTAGATGAGCGAGTTTGGGCAAGTACCCAAGTTGAGTGGACTCCACCCACTAGCTCCTCTGGTTCCGAACCAAAAGTCTTTTCCTCATGACCAAAGAGGAACTTGATGCATGTAATTGGAACAGTAAGGGGCTACATGCGATTTTTATCGCCGTATCTCCCGATGAGTTTAAACATATTTCAATGTGTGAGACTTCTAAAGATGCGTAGGACATCTTAGAAATTACTCATGAAGGCACGAAACTTGTTAAAAATTCAAAATTGCAAATGCTCACAAAAATCTATAAATATAAATAAATATATATATATATTTGTTTATATATATATATATATTCAACACGCTTATATTTATATTGTGGTGTTCAATTTTCTTTTCAGATGTCGGCTCTAAGAAAGTCTCTGTCACGCAAGTCGAGTGGCAAACGCACTCGACCGAGTGAGATCTCCGCTCCTGATCGCTTTATTTGTCCCGAGGCCGAGACTCTCTTTCACACCCACATGTGTCATCGCCAACTCTCCCTGGAACGGGAAGTCCGATTCGACTCAGTTGACCCTTCGATCTCCTCTCTCTTCATTGACCGCGGTTGGGCACCAGTCCTCGCAGGTTTGGTTGCTCCGTCGCTTATACTCATTCAGGAGTTCTACTCCAACATTCATGCGATTACCTTCAATTCTTTCTCTACTTTCGTGCGGGGGGCACGCGTCCACATTATTGCCGATGTGCTCGCACATGTTATTGGTATTCCTCGGTTAAACAACCCAACCTACCCTTATACGGCGCTCTCCCGACCTAGCTATAATGAGATTGCCAGTTTTCTCCACGGTGCCCCTCTAGAGTGGCAGGGCAAAGCTTTTCAAACCTCGTACCTCTCCTCTCGGCGACTGGTCGTGAGCCGTATCATGCTCACGAACCTGTTCCCGGTCTCCCACTTCTCGTCCATTTCCGAGGCGAAGGCATTATTTCTGTATACTCTGTTGAGTGGTCAGCCCATTTATTTACCATCCCGTTTTATCACTCACATTGTTGCCAACTTCTCCGGCCGGAAAGAGGCCAACCTACCTTTTCGGGTGACTTATTCAGCGACTGCTTGCTGGGCTTGGTCACCCCTTCGCTGACTACCCTCGCCTCCCGCTCAGCCGACCCATCACCCCCACCACTTTTGCCCAGAGTCGGTCCCATGCACGTCGCTTTGCTGCCGACCCCCAGGAGCTGTTCGATGAGCCTCTCCCTGACGTGCCTCCTCAGTCGGACGAAGGCCCCTCTGGCTCGGCTTCGTCTTTTCCTGACCCCTGGGGTGCTGGCCCATCTACTTTGCATCGGCATTCCACCTCTTCCTCGGCCGCTCTGATGGGTCAGATGCCTCGCCTAGCTGACCGTTTTGAGTGTCTATATTCCTCCCAAGAGCGGATTCTTGCTTCTCACTCTCAACTCCAGTCCCACATGCTTGCTGGTTTTGAGTGGTTCGATGATGGGTTTGAGCAGTTGGATACACGTTTGGCTACTCAGGAGGCTGCGTTTCAACGCTGGCAGCGCCATTATGGCTCTCCTCCTCCCAGCGATTCTGAGTGATTCCCTCTCTTTGGCTCTTCGTGACAAAAAGGGGGAGATCGCGGTTTCTTTTTGGTGCATGCTGATAAGGGGAGCTTGGGCAAGATGTACTTATTTTTGTTAGGGGGAGTTAGATTTGATGTATTTCTTTTTGTTAGGGAGAGTTAGATTTGATGTATTTTGTTTGGCACTTCTTTTGTGTTACGTGCTTGATGTTATCATTGATATTATTTGTTGACCTGCTATGCACGATATCTACTCTCTCTGTTGTACTTTAGTACTGCATGATGTATCTATTATTGCCTACATCTTTGTTGTTGGTACTAACCTTGCTTGACCAGGAAACTGAAGTTACATAGGCCGTTAGCGCAAGTTTTCATCGCATCGCCTCAGCAGCTCCCGTATAGCTATTTACATTGCTTTTGTCTCTTATGTATCACTAGGCGTAGGTTTTCATGTACACGGGTTCTATCTCGATGGTGTCTGAACCCGTGATTCACTTGTATTTATTTATTTTCTGAGTTTTGTCAGGGAATTGCCAAAGGGGGAGATTGTTAGAGACCTTTGTATTGTTGGCATATTCCGTGACCATATGTATTATTGTATCAATGTCGGATTGTGGGTTGTCGGGTTAAAGTTTGTTATGTCCGTTTCGCACTATAGTCGCTCGAGCCGTCTGAACCGCGCCCGGCTGGCCAGGCGCTCGATACCCGCTCGAGCTGAAAATCCAGAAGGTACCTGGCTTGCCAGATGCTCGATACCCGCTCAGGCTGAAAATCTAGTACGGTGCCCGCTCGATGAGCACCTTCTGGCCGCTCGAGCGCTGGTGCAACGGGCAAAATTTTTAAACGTCTTTTTGCGCCCTCTATAAATATTGGACTTAGGTTTTTGAAACCCTAACATTCTGGAGAGATTGTTTTCGTGCCTCCTTGAGAAAGGGCTCTTGTGCTTCAATATTCTTGCTCCTCTTGAGAAAACTAAATACTACAAGATTGCTCTACATGTTCCAACAAGTTTTCTCACCAACCTTGTTTAACCATTGAACTTTGCCTTCTACCTTCGTTTGGAGACGTTGGGTCGTGAAGAAGGAGACTCGTTCGTGATTGGCAATTCAAGTGGTTCGAGGGAAGATTGACGTGAAGACCGGAAGGTGTCCGGTTCCGTTGCCGCGGGCAAATCCAAGGAGTTCCTTGGTAGGGATCACGTGACGGGAGTAAGTCGGCAAGGTTAGCGCGTCGTTACCACCCGGTCTGTAAATTGATTTTCATAGTGCATTGCTTCCCTGACCGTTGAAACCCGGAGTATTTTTCTCGATACTGTGGGTATCGAGTTTTCACTTCGTCACCAAAAATCGCGTCTTTATTTTATTGCTTACGTATTTTGTTTACTGCGCATGACTGTTAGTCTCGTATGCATCTAGTACTAAATATCTTTTACGTATATTAGATATTTATTTCTACTGCTTCCGCTATACTTTAACGGGGTCAAAACTTGATTGTTCACGTTAGCACAAAACGTGCTTTTTTAAAATATATATATATAAGTTATTCCCTTTTTTTATTTTATTATTTTTATTTTTATTATTATCATTTTTTTTTGGAAAGTGGCATGAAGAAAATAGGAGGCGACATCATCATAGCCTGCAAAGTCATCAATGCAACACAACAAACAAGCAGCTACCAAGAGCAATACAAAGGAGACTACAGGCGGACTAGCTAGAGAAACAGGAGGCAGAGAGGTCAGATTTTATCCTTGAGGGGGGAAAGAGGCCGATACTCACTCACACATTCCTACTCTTTTTTTTTTGGGGGGGGGAGAGGGAATGAATAGAACAATGGAGGGACAGCAAAGAATGAGGCAGTTAATCAGGGCCTGCCAAACATTGAAAAATCCAGCCACCATTTTTTTTTTTTTTTGGCGGGGGGAGTGGGAAAGAAAAGAACAAAGGAACAAAGAGGGGACAGCAGAGAATGAGGCAGTTAAACAAGGCCTGTCAAACACCTAAGAAAACCAGCCACCATCTTTTTTTTTTTCTTTAAAGGCACCAACTAAGCCGAACCGGCCTAGAAACACCACTGTCAGTCACCATGACAGACTTCAACTTAAGCCTCACGATATTGACAATCAAAGAGAAGATTTGGGAGATATCTTGGGGGGACTTTTGAAAAATACGATTATTACGCTCCTTCCATATGTAGTAGACCGTGGCCCCTAGAGACAGGCGTTTAGAGAGGGCCAAAAAACTTTTCCCTTTCTAGATAGATGCAGCCCAAGAAATATTTTGATACCACTCAGGGTGGGCCATTGAATACCCAAATGTCTTTGGACTTTAACCCACAGGGATCTGGAGAATGGGCAGGAGAAGAAAAGATGCCCATGTCTTCATCTCCCGTATTGCAAAGGGTGCATCTAGGGGAGAGGTTTGGGACTCCATGGAGGCGATCAAGAGTATTAATTCTACCCTTAATAGCCAGCCATAGTGTAAACCCGTGAGCAGGGATATGGGATGGACCCCACACCAAAGGAGCCCAGTTAACCTTTGGTTTGGGAGGATGGATGAGGAGGTATGCAGACCAAGTTGAGAAGTTTCCATGAGCATTCCCGGCCCGACTCAAAGAGTCTTTTTGATTGCTACTAGGGGGTTAGGAGGCATGTGTTCGACAAAATGGGAAACCTCTGTGTCGTAAGGGTTAGGCCAAGCCCAGCTATTATTCTAATGATTGTAGAAACCTTAACGTCCCAAGACAGGCCCGACACTAGGCGAGTACGATCGGAGCTAACCTCACCCAGGGGCCAAGAGCGTGCCAGTTATCGTGCCAGAGGAAAGTATCAGAACCATCCCCAATAGCCTTAATAGAGTGGGATCGCACAAAGGGGCAAAGTTTCATAATCTTTCGCAAGCTCCACGGGACGGAATCTGGCACTTTAAGGGTCCAAATGCAGTGGTCTTTGATTCTATTCTTGTAGATCCAAGAAGACCAGGCCGAGTTAGGGTCTTTAGAGATGAGATGCCAAAGAAGCTTGCAGTTAAGCGCTTCATTCCGATCCATCAGGTTCTTGATGCCCAAACCACCTTCAGATTTAGGGTAGCAAATATCATCCCAAGCCACTTTTGTATTTGCTCTACCTTCAGAAGAGCCATTCCAAAGAAAACAGTGCGAAAGGCACTCTATTGCTTTAAGAGTGGACTTGGGCAGAATAAAAATAGAGGCCTAATAAAGGTGGATGGACGACAGAATGGAGGCGACGAGTTGCAATCGCCCACCAAATGAGAACCATCTATTTTTCCAGGAAATGATTCTCCTAGTAATTCTATCTGTGAGAGATTTGCAGTCAGATACAGAGAGTCTAGAGGTAATCAGGGGGACCACCAAGATCTTATGGGAAGTTTGCCCTCTTTAAACCCCATGATACCAGCTATGTCCTGGCGAAGGGAAGTGACCTTTGAACACAAGAATATTTCACTCTTATTTGGGTTAGTAGAGAGGCCCGAGGTAACATGGAATTCATCAAGGCAGTCGTTGAGAATCTGAGTGGAGTGGGTATTGGCATGGGAGAAGAGAAGGAGGTCGTCGGCAAAGGCAAGCATAACAATTTGAGTTTCAGCGCATTTCCAGTGAAATTTAAAATTGTTATCCTACCTCGCCTTGAGCTCAATAATGCCATTTAGGACCTCCATAACCAGGACAAATAAATAGGGGGAGATAGGATCCCCTTGGCGAAGGCCTTTGCCGCCTTTGAAAAATCCGACCACTTCCCCATTGATATTGAGGGAGTACGACGGTGTAGTTATACACTGGCTGATCCAATTGACCATTTGCGGGGGGAAATTCATGAGGGTCAGCATATTAATGATGAAATTCCATTGAACGGAGTCATATGCTTTCATCAGATCAACCTTTATAGTACACCTAGGTGGGCCATGCCCAAGATGGTACTTATGAAGGAGCTCCTGTGGTAAGAGGATATTATTACTAATCTGACGCCCCGCCACAAAGGCCGTTTGGCAGTTGTCAACTAGGTATGGAAGGGTTTCCTTGATCCTGTTTGCAAAAATTTTAGAGATCATTTTGTAAATGACATTACAGCAGGAAATCGGGCGATAGTCTGAAACCGTGCACGGGGACTGAACCTTAGGGTTAAGGCTTATCAGAGTGGTATTCATTTGTTTGAGAAGCTTCCCAGGATTAAAGAAATCATGAATCGCTTCATAAACAGTTGGACCGGTAATCGCCCACGAGTCCTTAAAAAATTTTGAGGTAAAACCATCAGGACTGGGGGCTCTATCATCACCAATGGAGAAAATCGCTTTATAGATTTCCTCCTCACTAACCGGTCTGACAAGGGGACCAGTTAGAGAGTCAGGAATTGTATGGAAAATGTAAGGACGAAGTCGATTGGCCTCCGCTGAACTGTGGGATCGGCCGAAACCCAGGGCATTTTTGAAGTGGCCAACAATCAATCTATGAAGGTCCTCCATACCACTAGTAGGATTGCCGGAATTTTTCGTGCGCGCTCCTCTCGCCTCTATCTTCGGCGCCGCCGGAGGTGGCCATGGCCAGTATCCTCGGCGCTCCTCCGGGTTCCCGTCCAGACCTAGGCCTTCCCTCTTCTCCCACTTGTTCTTCTGAAATGGCGGTTTTGCCCTTTTTGTCCATCTCCGTGCAGCGATCAAATGTTATTCCTCTCGTCTCTTCTCCTGCGCTGGCTGAGGGCGTTTTCAGCTCTCCTTCTTATGTGTTGGTCCCGGACTCGAACCCCCCCTCCTGGTCCGACATTGTGCAGAACAGTGGTAAGCCTTTCTTCCCTGTTCTGAACTTCTTCCCCCCTCTGTCTGTAGACGGCGAAATTGCCCATATCTCTCCTCCACTCGAGGTCATCCAACAGAGCCAAGGAGTCTGGAAATCCATGCTTCTGGGTTTCTTCTCTGGCAAATCCATGCACTTCCAATCTGTGGCCCATATTGCGCGTCAAATCTGGCAGCGCTTTGGCATCTGCCATATTGCTGAGAGTGTCGATGGCTTCTTCCTCTTTCGATTTTCTTCTGATGTCAACAGGGACGCAGTTCTGGCCAGAGGACCGTGGTCTTTCAAAGGTATTCCTATCATTCTCTCTCATTGGCATCCGGGAATGCCTTTGGCCAAAGATAATTTCAAATCTCGTCCGATCTGGATTAAATTGAGGCATGTCCCTGTTGAGTTCTGGACCCCTCTGGGGCTATGCTAGATCTTTTTTTTTTTGGTAGGTAAGTATTTTGGATTAAAGGGAGAAAAAATTACAAAATCTATGTTTTATCTCCAAGTATTTTGACTTGGATTTAAAACATAAAACGCTAGGGCATATCCCGAGCAAACGGTACAATAGGTAATACTTAAAGAGCCTCTAGGAGGACAACGTTCAACAGAAAAACAACATATGAAATATTATTCATAAAAATATGAAATTTGGTTCAGCACCAGGTGCTCCAAAATCTGAAGCAGGCAAGCCAATATTCCTTCATCAGAGGGAACCATCATCCGCGTCCCATCCTAATCCAAGGCAGGGGCATTTACCACCCCCAGAAATAGCAGTAACCAAAATGAGGAAGCGTAGTTCTACAGCAGGGGCAGCACCTAAGATTAGCAAATCCAGCCTCATCATCCAGCAGCCACCCACAAAAGATCTTCAAAGCATCATAGCCAAGAATCAGAAATCAGCAGAGCAACTAGCAAAGCAGCCAGCTACATTGTACCAGCCACAGGACCATAGCTCGACAGGGTAGTTTCCATCACAGCCCCTCAATTAGCCATCGGGCAGATTCTTCAATCAAGCAGAGAAGGGCATATCACTCATCAGCAGCTGGCCACAACCAGGCAAATTGAACTGATCTGCATTCCCTCAAACTGCTACAAATTAGCTTCAGCAGCAAGTCTCCAACAGCAGGACACACAGCTTCAGCAATGACACAAATTCGATGCACCATGCCCAGGCGCAGAGGTACTTCAGAAGCACGAGGCCAAGTAGAAAGTCCAACAAGATTAACCATACCGCCACCTTTGATTATCTCCCGAGTCCATCGCATTTCAGCAGATTCAATGGCAGCATCGGCAAACATAAGTCCAGCAACACCGCTTCAAGCCGAAGAATCATATACAACTCGACATGACCAATAAAGCACCTCATACAACGGAAGCATTAGAGCCTACGGCTCCATGAGCTGCGCCACTCCATCTTGACAAGACAAAGAGCCGATTGGGCATACCAAAGACGCAACCATTGGCGAGTAGAAAGGGGCAATTCCGGCGAGAAAAATAATAGCCCAACAAGCTGCAGCCAAGCAAAAACGCCATTGAAGAAAACTCCCCAGCCATTGCAAAGGAGACATCTCCATCCCATTCAGCATCCGAGACAGTAAGGAGACATCCTAGCATTCCCATGCTGGCCATATCAATAGAACCCATGACCACCTCAACTACACAACAAGTCCTTCTAGCCATACAACTGGAAAGAAAATTTGGTACATTGCAGCTTCAGAAGGCCATAGGAGGCAGCTTCAGAACATTGCAGCGAACCTTAATTCAATGCAATCAACAGCCTTCAACACCTCCAGCGACCACATTATTATTGCAACAAAATAGGCAGATGAAGGCACTCTTAGTGAGAACCACTTCCCGAGCTGAGCAATCATGCCAACAGCAGTGAACAAACCAAGTAAGACTTGCAACCAACATGCCAACAGATCTCTTTCAACCAAACAAGTCCTCGGCCATCTCGTCAGCACCACAGCCATATATCCCCAAGCCAGATCTCTGCACTGGTACCCCCACACCGTCCAACAGGAAGGAAACACAGGCTGAGCAACATCAGAGCCAGCATATCAGGACCCTTCTGTTTGAAAGAGCAGCGAATGCCATCACTAGAGTGGCAAAAGTGGCACCAACAGTAGCAATCATCGCCTCCACCGACCGCACTAATAGGGACATATTTTGTCCAACAGATGCAGTAGCAGAGACAGATGAGGGCACCTCAAACAGCAGCTCAGAGAACAGCAGAAATGAAAAGTTTCACTACTTGAACCAGAGGAAGCAACATGGCAGATATAGTCCATTAACAACCACCATATCATTCACACTATCTGATAGGAAATGGCAAGGCCAATCCTAGCCCACCGCATCAGAAGGATTTCCAGCGTCCAAACCAGGCCACTTCCAGCTCTTCGGCACTCCGGCCTATAATTCCCAGTCCAGAGCAAAACGGGCCCCCCCAACCCATCCAACAGGAAGGAACTCACAGGCAGAGAGGCTTCAGAACCCGAGCACAGGACGTTCATCAGCAATAGATCCAGTGAGCAGCACAATAGCATTAGCTTCGGACAGCTACTCCCGAGATCAAAGAACGCAGCATAAACCAGACAGCACCATGGCCGTAGCTTCTGTAAGGAAACCAGATACAGGGCTCTCAGCCTCAGCAGCCAGAGCATAGAAGCCCAGGCAAATCCGGAGGCGAGAAACCCTAATAAATCGAGATTCAAAGCTGAAGAGAGAAAAGAACCCGAGAAGAGTCCCAGAAAGTAGCAGAACTCCAATCGGAAACAGCCTCATCAGATGGGATCTTGGCTCCAGCAGAGACCCCAATCAGCTCCTGCCCGAAATAGCTTCACCAAGGCAACCGGCAAGAGCCTTCATCCCAACCTGATTCAGCAAAATCATAATTGGGAGACGGTCTGAGCTCACTATCACAGTCAAAGACTCAGAAGTAGAGGTCGAGGCAGTCAGATCTGAGCAGCGGAGTGGTAGACGTAGGAACCCAGGAGGGAACCGGGCAGAGCAACCAGGAGACCGGCCATGACCGACTCTGGCGCCGCCCGGCAGAGCAGGCCGAATCCTGAGGCGCTGCCTTCAAAATTCAAGATTTGAATTTTTTTAGAGAGAAGCGGGAGCTTCTCTCTCTACCCCTAGGTCAACTCCTTAAGTTGGGGCTATGCTGGATCAGCAGCGCGGTGGGCAAACCCATCTATTTTGATGCCACCACGGCTAGGATGGACCATTTGCATTATGTTCGGGTCTGTGTTGAAGTCAAGCGGATGCTGTTCTCCCAACAAAAATTATTTTAAGCAATCGTTCTGCTTCTGAGAAGGAGCGGGTTGTTGAGGTTGAGATGGAATCTCCTGTCAAAGCCTTGAGGATAAGGCCTTCTGCTGGTAAGTCTTCCAAGTCGGGAGTATTATCTAATTTTCGTCCTCAGTCTTCTTCCTTTTCGGTTGTCGTGTCATGCGAATTGGAAAGCCGTGGCAATTCATTTGCCCCCTCCTGTTTGTCTGTCACCCGGTCTCTATAAAGGACCTTGGGGTAAAGAAATTGGAGGACCCATGCGCTCAATTAGGCGAGCTGGTTGGTGCTAAGGATCTGGATGAGGCCCCTTCCTTTCGTCCTCCTCCTGCTGATGCTGTCTCTTTGGATTTGGGTTATGCTGGGACTGTGGGATGTGTTCAGGCTGGCATATTTCCTATTTCAGATCAAGAGTTGACTCAGTTAGGTGCGTTTGACCCAGGCTCTGAACCTGGCGAAATTATGCAGGATGGTAGGGGTTCTCTATCACCTGAGGTGGTTCATCAGAGTGCGGATTTCTGGGCATCGGTGTTGCCCCTGTTCAGCCTCTACTAGGCTGTAGTTGTCTGAGGCCTACTTTGGATCCCAAAAACTATAGAAATCAGATCTTGCTTGATTCCTAGTGTTGCTCTCTTATTAGCAATGCAGTTCGTATGGGTGGTGAGGATAATCCGGTTCTCCCCTCTCTGGATGAGGGTATTGCATTATCTCCTGATTCCAGTTCGAGCTTCTCCATGGAACCCCCCTGGTGGCTCCCGGCTTCATCACTGGGGCTGTTAGCAATGAGGATTTGCTAGCCGGAGCCCCCCTGGTGATGTCTTGAATGATGTATCATCTGGTTTGTCATCTAAAGCTGCGGTTGAAGATGCTCCTACAGTCAGTTCTTCTCCCAGCCCTCATGCTGTCCAACGCAATTTGGTTCCTGATGATGATTCTCCATGTAGGATTGCTTCTAATGTAGAATGACTGCGGAAGCAACTGTTGGAGTTAAAAAATTAGCGTTGTCTTGATCTACAACTCCCCTGTTGCACCCAGGCTGCCTGTGAATCTGTTCCAGATGTGTCACCTGCTGGGCAGGGAATGTCGCTATGTGATGCTAATGCTTCTCCCAGCTGCCATTTGGGGCCTCCTGCCCGATGGTCTGATGAAGAGCTTTTTGCTAGGCAAGCAATAAATGGGCGGTTCCCAAAGGCCCGGCGACGACGTAAAACCCCTCCAAAGAATCCAAGGGGATCGGTCTCCACCCCTTGCTGATTCTTTTGTGCTGGTGTGGGAGTTGTGCTTTACTTACCAAAAAAAAGGTGTGGGAGTTGTGCTCGTATTTTGGTGTTTTGTTGTTTCAGCCAGAGGTCTGTGTGCTAGCGCTTCCTTTGCTGGTTAATTCTTCTTTTGTATCGCTGCTTCTATTTCCTGGAGCATGCTGGTGTGTACTGATGCCGTGTATGGCTGGGGCGTTGGATATCCTGTCCAAGATATTTGCTACTGATGGTTACTGATGCTAGAATGCCAAAGCCAGTCCTTTAGACCTTGCTGAGGCTGGTATGCAGATGCTCTTTAAGTTGGAGGCTTTGCTGCCTGTTTAGGATGTGATGCTCGATTGAATTGCAGCTGGTGCTGGAATCAAATCTAGAGTATCGTGCTCTGGCAATGTTGCTAAGCAACTGGCTCGCGGTTGTATATGCCTATGGTGTATTGGCTGGATGCGGAATGCTGATGCTGTTGGAAGCTAGTGCTAGACGATGGGGCTTAGATGTAGTTGCCCTGAGTTATGTTGGTTGATGCTGAGGTTGTCAGCTCCTGCTGAGGCTATGTTGACTCGCCCAGGTTGGATTGAGACAATGAATTTGGCTGAAGCTATTGACCTTTGGCTGCCTACAGATCAGTTCGGTCTACTTGGCCTTGAAGTTGTAGGAAGGACTACTGTCTTGGGGCATTTGCTTCCTGTTTACAGGCATTTATGCTTTGCTCAGTGTAAAGAGATGCATTTATTTGACTCTGCTGTGTTGCCCCAGTATTTGAGGGTGCGGTAGAAGGTGCGGTCGCAGACTCATTTGAGTTTTCGCGAGCTGCCCAACTGTAATCTGTTGGTGCTAGAATTGCCGACTTTGACTCTAGGAGGCTGCTGTGGCTAGGTAACAGCAGCGTGGATGGATAATCAAAATGAATTGCCATTATATGGTCAACTCCAGGACCCGTGATGGAAGCTTCAACCGGGTTGCTGCGGCATGATTCGATATGGCGTGATGATTCTGTCGACATGGGCAGCAGTTGACCTGGCCGCTTTGACAAATTTCTTATATTGTCGTTTTTTTGTTGAATGTTGTCCTCCTGGAGGACCTCTCTTCGTTGTTATTTCTATTGGTATCTTCTGTAGTACCAAGTTGCTCGGGGAATGCCCTAGCGTTTTATGCATTAACTCCAAGGCAAAATACTTGGAGGGATTGCCGGACTCATCATGGAGGGAGATAATCCTATTCCGATTATTATTCTCACTAACGGTCTTGAAGAAGAATTTTGTGCACTGATCGCCCTCTTTGAGCTACTTAATTTTGGCTTTTTGATAGAGGAAATCCGCCTCCTTTGCCATTGCAGTATAGTAGTCTGCCCTATAAGAACGCTCAATACCGCAGTTCCCCAGGGGATGGGGAGGCTTAGATTGAGCATCCTCTAGGCATTTCCTGGTACGCAAAACCTCTTCGTGAACATCTCCACATTGGGCATTAAGAATTTTAAGCACCCCCTTCACCTTTTTGAGAGAGGACACCAGCATAAATATCGGTGTACCAACAGTTTCATTCCCCCAAGCTTCGTTGACCACCGGAAGAAATATTGGGGATTTGGTGAGAAAGTTATTAAACTGAAACATCCCGAGCTTTCTTGCCGCCCTATCGGAGGGAAGAAGATTGCAAGGGGAGTGATCAGATAGCCTGACAGGAGGGGGGAAAACGGCTTTAGATCTACTGAAATGATCAAGCCAATGCCCATTGGCGACCACTCTATCTAATTTTCTAAAAATACGTGTAGAGGGGTCGCGGCCATCAACTTACCAAAAAAAAGGGGTCGCGGCCATCATTCCAGGTGAAGAATTGACCTTCATGGCAAACATCCTCAAGGTCATAGTCCCTGAGGCACTCATTAAGATCGATGGAACTTTTATAGTGCCAGGAGCCACCGAGGGCCTCAGCAGTTGAGCGAATGGCATTAAAATCACCCAGGACCACCCAAGGGAGGTCACCCGGGAGGGCCGAATGCCTCCTAAGGCTATGCCAAAGGAGTTTTGGAGGACCTTCCAAGTTAGCACCATAAACAAAGGACAGGAGGCTGTGGAAATTTTCATCAAGGAAAAACACTTCGATATAGATAACTTGGTCTTCCTTGGAGAGAATTTTAACAGCCACCTTATTGGGGTCCCAGCCAACCCAAATCCTCCCAACAGAGGAGGTAGAATAATTCATTGACCAGAGCCAATGAGGATTAATCCTAGCTGAAATGGAGGCCGCGTTTTTCTCCGCAACTTTTGTCTCGACCAGGCCGACTATGGAGCAACCGTGGGAGCTAATGAGGTTGCGGACTTCATGGGCTTTCACAATCCTACTGAGACCCCTCACATTCCAGCATGCAATGTTAGTCTGAGAGACCGGTGAAAGGGGGGTCAGCTCTTTAGGCCCCTGGGAGTTTCTCAGATTCTTAGAGGACTTACGTCCCCTACTCTTAGGTTTAAGATCAGAACAGTTAGAGTCCGTCCCATCAGAAGCTGGGATAGGACTCAAAGGAACCTATGGCCTAGCGAGAACCTCGGGGTCGGATGTGGGGGAGGGCTGGACAGAGCATGGCAGTGGTCCTCATCATTGGAACAGTCAGGTCCAATATAGGGCCTATGATTATCGGGGACTGGGGGGGACTTAGGATGGACCTCAGTCCCAATAAGGTGCTGCTCCTCACCAAGGCCAATCGGGAACAAGGCAGACAGGTTCCCTGGGGGGAGGGCTAAGTTAGTATCACTTTGCGGGGGAGCCAAGGTTGGCTCGATCTGGATATCCGACGAGATATAAGCATCGCTCGCCTTAGGATCATCTGGGAGAGGCTCCTGAAGGATGCTGAAGGAGTTAGCTAAAGACAAGGCCTTTTGAGCAGGTATCCCTATGGGGGAGACAGCGCCACCAGGGGTCGCTATCGGAGACCTAGATTTTGGAGGAGAAGAGGCTGGGACTGCACTCAATTTACCCTCAACCTTATGGTCACCGGACTGGTTGCGGGTAGGTGCCTTGTCCCCATTCTTTCGAGGGGGACTATGAGGAGGGGGTTTCCGATGATACTCAATTTTTATTTTCACGAAAGAGTAGTCGAAAGTCTCAGCTTTTTTTTTTTGGTAAGTAAGATGAGATTAAATTAAATAAAATTTACAGAACGATGTTCTACCTCCAAGTGTTTTGCCAACTTAGAGGTGGAACAACACGGTAGGGTATACCCCGAGCATTACCATAGACCAGTTCCTGAAAACGTACAAAAAGAACAGACTAGCAATTCTCATCTAGATTACAAAAAATCTAATTCGGCGCAGATCTCTTTGGCTGAAGGAACTTGTCTTGTCAATCAGAAATCTGCATCCACGAAGAAACGGAATCGGAGACATTCAGCAACTGAAAAGCACATACCATCAGCAGGATTATGGTCAAGTCGACATCCCGTATAGTCCGTCAAATAGAGTTGAATACGAACAAGTGGAACTAAAGGAATCAACATCATGTGATCATCATCCATCAGTGTGTATATTGGATTTGCAAGCTTCAGAGGTGCATCAATCATCTTCGTAAGTACACAATGTGAATGGTCATTTATCGTATAGGGTCTTTCTCATATTCCTGCTCATGCGTTTATGCTATGGCTTGCCATCCTTGGCAAGCTGTCCACGATAGATAGATTGGGAAGATTTGTGAATCTAGCCAATGTGTGCATCCTTTGCAAGATGTCTGGAGAATCTCATGATCGTTTATTTTTTGGGTGTCCTTTTTCCAGTGAGGTCTGGAGCACTCTTTGTCATATGGCTGGGTTAACCTGGCCTTTTCAGGAATGGAAGAGGAATATTGAGTGGGCTTCTGGTAGCTGGAGAGGCAAGAATGCCAGGTCTCTCTCTTTTAGGCTCACGCTTGCTACTGCAGTTTACTTCATATGGCAAGAACAAAACCAAAGAACTTTTGATGAGGCCAATGGAAGATCCCCTAATCATATTGCTAACCTCATAATTGAAGCTGTTCGGAGGAAATTAGAGATTAGTATCAAGGGTGATGATTGCTACACCAGGAACGTTATTATGCGATGGAGGCTATCGTTTGATGCAGCGGCGTGAAAAGCTGGGCTGATCTTGCTCTGTGGTGGAAGACGGAGTGCGCGTTAAAGATGGAGTGCTTGTAAAGACGGAGTGCTTTAGCCGGTGTCATTTGGATGAAGCGATGTTCGTTTGAAAAGACGGAGTGATTCCTAAGTGCTGTAGTGGCTCCCTATCTGAAGTGAATTTCTTTATCTCCTTGGATGGAGGACTTTTTCACTCGTAGGCTTGAGTGAGTTGATGCTTTGATTTAAGGTTGGAGTTGATTTGTGCGTCTTAACAGTCGGAGATTTAGTCAGGAGTTGAATTATTCTTCTTGATGACCGGAGTTTAGTTGACTTGCGTTTTGTTGATAGCCAGAGTGATTGGGGCGTCTTGAAGGCCGGAGTTCCTTGTTAGTCTGGAAAGCTGGAATAACTCCATGGACGGAGTGATTTTGGATGGAGGCGCTCTGGACGTAGTGAAGTGGGACGGAGTGACTTTGGACGTAGTGAATTTGGAAGGAGTGAAAAGTTCGGAATTAATTTGGACGGTATGGTTTTGGACGGAGTGTGTTGTCTTTTTATGGAAGACGGAGCGCTGCTACTTTGTTATCCGGTGTGCTCGGGACGGAGTGCTTCGGACGGAGTTCTTTTGTAGGGAGTGAATTTGGATGGACTGGACGGAGTGGTTTGTTGAATCCGGAGTTATTTATCTGGAGGTGGAGTGCATGGTTGATCCCGGAGTGCTTTTACCAGAGTGCACTTTTTCGGAGCCCTTAAGGTCGGAGTGCCCCTTTATCCGGAGCTCTTAAAGCCGGATCAACATTTTCGGTTCTCTAAAAAATCGGTCCTCTTTGCGAACATTTTTCGGAGTCCCTTTGTTCAACTAAATGGAAGGATGGAGTGGCTTGTGCTCCTTGCTGGCCGGAGTGCGTGACGATCTTCTTGGACAGAGTGGCTTTTTGCGCTCTCGTGTTTGCCTTTATGCTATCTTCATGCGGTTACGCTGACATGGATGGTTCGCCTTCTGACGTGGATTTGCTGATGTAGCGCCCTCCTGATCAGTATTGCTGGGTGTCTGTGGTTTTGTGTCTCGGTAGCCGGTTCCATTTGTGTTATCCTTTTAATTATGTCTTCTGAGTCATGTTTAAGGGGAATCCCTTTTTTTATATGTTTCACTTTCTAAGTCGGTAAAACACTTGGTGAAAAACATAGCTGGTTGTACAGTTTATTTTTATTTTAATGCAATTAATTACTTACAAAAAAAAAAGTACACAGTGTCTTCATTTGTCATCTTTTATAACCCATGCGAATGCCTTGACAAACAGAAAACTGCTTCCACAAAGAAAAGGGAACCGGATATATGTAGCAAATGTGGAGCTAAAGGAATCAACATCTCGTGACCCACATCCATCTTTTTTTTTTGGTAAGTATTTTGGATTATAGGGAGAAAAATATTACAGAATCTATGTTTTTACTCCAAGTATTTTGACTTGGAGTGAAAACAAAAACCGCTAGGGCATACCCTGAGCATCTAATACATCAGAAAAAAATAAAAAATAAAAAACTCCTCTAAGAGGACATACGATCAACATAATCAACAAAATATGGGTCCTGTCTAATATATGACCAAACTCATAATCCGCTACTGCCAAAACGACAGGAGCAACACAGCAAACGAACAACCATGCCAGCCATCGCAGGCTTCAAAATCAGCTAGATGCTTCTTCAGCAATGCAAAATTCCAGCGACCATTTGACACAAGAACCTCAAGGGTTCATCCGAAAAGTCAGCAACATCCCCGCCAGCAACCACAGTAGAGGAACTTCAACACAAGCAGCAGGCACAATCCATGAGGACCTCTGCAAACCAGCAATATCCAGCAGCAACCGGGCAGCAGCGCCAAGGCCCGCTGCACATCCCCAGCCCAAACATTTTAACACTGGTGCCTACCGCAGGCCACCCACGAATCCAGCAGCAGCACAGACCAAGATCTACCATCCACCTAATTGCAACCCTATATTCCAATTCCCCCAACAGCATCGAATGGCTCCAGCAGCACCTTGCATCAGCAAGCAGCATACAGCGAACCAAAAAATTCGCACAGGCCAACGCACACCCGACAGCATCAATTATAGAAGGCAGCAGCATCAAACTTCAGCAACACAGCCCCCCAGAATAACTAGCATGCTAATCACCAAGGGCAACAACGCTCCCTACTACTGCTTGAGAAAGCAGGCAGGCCAACTCTAAATGTTTCAGCATCACAGCCCTCACCACACCAACAATATCAGCTATACAGTCTTCATCCCACAGCCAACGACAGTAAATAGCAAAAGCCATACTTCTGCTGCATCAAAACTCACTCATACATTCATTATCAGCATCAACATCCAGCATTAAAATGGTAGGAGAGGAGAACCGAACAGCATCAGTAACCATGCTCATTCCCAGCACTCCACAGAGAGATTGCCAGGGTAGCAACATTAAGGTGGCACTACCTACCAACCCCAGCATGGCCACAAACACCCGAGCAACATCAGTAGCAGCATTAATGCATCAGACCCCAGCATGGCCACAGACACCCGAGCAACATCAGAAGCAACATTAATGCATCATAAAACACAGCAATACATTCATACCTAGCCCAGCTTCCTGAACCATGTCAGCCAACCTTCCATGCCAAAATGCCCACAAGCATTATTTACAAGACAGAAATGCAGCACCCATAAAAAAGCTTCTGCCTCATACTAAGACTACATCAGATCTGAAAAACTAGGGGCACCCACATGCACTTCACTATCGCACCAGTACAGCATAATTTTGCTGAAACTGCCAAGCAAATCAGAACAATCACATACCAGCAGGAACAGCATTCACCATCATTGTGAATAATGGATGGGCAAGCTTCAATGGAGCATCAGTCCGCTTCATAAATACTCAATGTCTTCATTAGACATCTCTTAGAACCCAATGGACCACCTGTTTAAGGAAGCATCATTATCCAGCGGCTGGAGTGGTCCACTTCCATGAAAGCGTGTCCTACAAGGAAGAAAAAAGGGAAATTTTTTTTATGCTTTTTTTTTTGTTTTTTTTTTGTTTGTTTTTTTTTGGAAAGAAAACCATGAAAAACAATGATGCCTTCAGGTCAGAACATTACATCTTGAAATCGAGACCATAAAAGAATTGAATAAGGGGAAATAACAAAGTGAGAACAGCCAGTCTCGAAAGCTACGCCTTTTTTTTTTCATTTTCAAGTACGCAATGTAAACCTCAGGCAATGAGACTTCAGCCTGGATTTAGCCCAGTACACACATACCATATCTAAGTGATTGGAACACGGGAAAGTATCAACAAGGAAAAAGCCAATCCCGAACACAAGGAATTTTTTTTTTTTACAAATTCCAACGCATCAAAACCATTCTCAGGGTACTTTTGTCATTTTCCAATGTTGTCTTTAGTTTGTCTCGAGCTAGATTGATAATCGCCGAAAAAAACTATGGAATATCTTGTGGGGCGGATTTTTGAAAAATCCTCTTGTTACGTTCCTTCCAGATGAAATAAATTGTGGCTGTAAGAGTAATCCTTTTAGACCGAGCCATAAAATTCTTTCCTTTCCATTTCTGGGCCGCCCAATCAATGTTTCATTTCCATTCAGTGTAGGGCCACTGAATGCCCGCTTTCCTTTTGATCCGGGACCAAAGATCTTTAGAGAATGAACAGGAAAAGAAGAGATGTTCGTGGTTTTCATCAGCCGAGTTACAAAGAATGCATTTAGAAGAGAGATTGGGAACCCCATGAATGTGGTCAGTGGTACTTAGTCTACTTTTAATGGCTAACCAGAGTGTGAAGGCATGAGCAGGTATATGGATCGGACCCCAAACTAGATAAGTCCATGTCAAAGTCGGCTTGTGAGGATTTTTTTTTGGTAAGTAAGTGATTTGGATTAATGGGAGAAAAAAATTTTACATGTAATGATTTATCTCCAAGTGTTTTTCTGACTTGGGGATAAACCATAAGCACTAGGGCATACCCGAGCACATTGATACAATGAATGAAACCAATAGAGAAACAAAAATGCTGGAATTCACTCAATACAATCAAAACACTCTAACTTCAGTAGAGCAGTTCCTAAACAAAACATGCCGATCCACAGGCACAACCAAAATTTGCAATAGGAGAAATCTATTCACCACTGCTGTAGCATCAACGCCAATCCAGCAATTCCTGGTCACAGCAACAAGGAAACTGCCAAGTGACTATTCAACACTGCCACAATTCTAATTAGGAGATACATCATTCCATGAGAAACAGAGGATATTCCATGGCAATATGCAACAGCTGCTACCAGTTCATCACAGCAAAATTCGCACCAATCTACCATCAGCTGCTCTCGTATCACCATTCACCCAACAGCAGCCGACAGCAGCAAAGATCAATCACAAGGGGCACAGCAAGAGACAGAGCATTCTGAATTCAGCCAAAGCATCCATCGCTTGCATCAGCAAATATGCATCAGCACTCTAAATTGGCCAGCAGGGATAGCACCAGGAATCAGCATCTGCCAGCAGGCCAGTCAGCAAAATCCACGAGCTCATCAAATGCAACAGCTGGAGCATTAATGCCAACCATCCCCAGCACCAAACCTGATGAGCAAATTCAAAGAGACAAACCCTCCCAAACCACTACCAGGCACTCTAACAACAGCTCAACTCATTTGCAAAGCAATAAACTGATAGCATCAGCTAATTATCTCAACCAATGCTCAACACTTTCCAGCATCAGAAAAGGAGACAGTTGGAGGAAACATGAGAGCAGCATTAGCTAACTACATCATAACACCAACTCCAAACGAGCTTCAATCCAGCTTCAGATTCAGCAGCATTCCAGCATCAGCTGAATCCAAAGATACATACACAGCATTATTAGCAATTCCAGTATGACCAGCAGGAGCAACTCCAACCACTGCAACAGCCAATCAAAGACTACATATCAAGCCATCATCCTTACTGCAACTGGTTGCATCACAACCAGTGGAACCCTGGACAATGCATCCTCTCCGCCAGGCAAATAGGGCAACATGAGGTACACCCAATCACCCTCTACGATCATAACCCTAGTCCAATAAATGCAACACAAAATTGAGAACCCTTCAGGAGCTCAAAATTTATTATCAATTTGGTTACAGACCAAATAAATCAAAACCCCCTCATTAAAAGCCAAGGAGAAGGCCCTGGACAAGGAACTTGTCAAACAAAAACCACTCCCGATCCAACTGGTGCAGGTTTTCATGTTTGAGGAATCCGGGTTTTCTTGGGTGCAGAGTTACGCCGCCGGGCCTTTCGGTACCACACATTTATTGCCTGCCTAGCAAATAGCTCATCATCAGTCCGACGGGCAGGAGGCCCCTGATACGAGTATGGATAAGAAACTAAGCAGATTTAGATAAAAATTTACCATCAGCATTATCATCCCATCTCACTTAGTCAGGTCTATTGGTGTTGGGAAGATAAGTGGGCATTTTCTCCACTGGACAAGAGATTTCGTGGTCATATGGATTTGACCATACCCACTGGTTGTTTCTGATAATCGTATGAACTTTAGCATACGACTTCCCTTGCAAGTCGGAAGTCTCAGCCCGGTAGCCTGATCAAACCTTTACAGAATCAGGCTGCTAAGCGCCAACTTCCACTTCTACACAGACCCGAGCAAATCCCATGTGCTTAAATCTTTCAGTAACAGGGTCAAGGAGAATAGGTTTTCCTATGGCACTAGCTATCCAACTCAATCCCAGGGGTGTCTAGTATTCGACAGGAATCCTTGTCAATGTGATCCACATGGGAAAGGATTTGTGCTCTTCCTTGGAGAGAACCATTATGGGCTCCCATTTCTTAAGAAATAGGGGGCGCCCTCCAATTGACCAAGGGACACTGGCCAAGCATTTTTGAAGCATTTTAATGGAGGAGAAGCGAAAAAAGAAGAATCTATTCTCATTTCCAGCCACATGCTTGATATCAAAACGGGCCCAGATTCTCCTGGTGATACTGTTAACTGTATTAAAATGCAGCGGGGTGCCTACAAAGTATCCAACAAGGGTAGTACCCCACAGGTTCTGACCCTGTATAATGACATCAGATGGAGGGGACAGGATAATGTTCCCTACATCTGACACATTAAGGGGGAAAAATTTAAGGGAGGATTTACCACCAGGGGTGTTCTGTTGAACCATAGAGGACCACGATGCACCACTGGGGCAAGCGGCAGCTCCAAGAGGAATGACTGGAGTAGGGGAACTGTAGGGATTCACCGGAGCAACATGTTGAGGGCCCGGGCAAGATTGAATAGCCCCACATGGGATCGGGACTGACAGACTCTGGAGGCACCCCTAACAAATTACTGGAAGAACTTAAATGGCACTGGCAAGGGGAAGAAGAACTGATCAAAGGCGCAGCTCCTGCCTCCGAACCACAGGCAACCGAGGATCCCGATTTACAAGGGAAAGAACCATTAGGAGATTGCGCTGGGCTGGCAAGGCCATCCGAAAGAATCTCGGCAACCAGATGCACAGGAAGATGAGTCAAACCATCCAACTCACCCTGGGATACACCGGCATCTTCAACAGAATCGGGAAGCTCAACTTGAAAAATTTCGCTTGCATAAGAGGACAAGAAAGACGAAGGCGAGGGAGAGGCAGAGAGAACGTCCAGAGCCCGGGCAGAGGATGCGCCAGAGGTAGAGGAACATCTGGCCTTAGGAGCGAGGGACCTAGAAGCTAAAATGGATGGGAAATCAGAATCAGAGAGGTGATTGGGCTGTGAAGTAGGAGAAGGGGGAGCCGACGAGGACGGACCCCAGCGCCCTGGAGCTCGGGAGAGGGGCGGGGATTGACGAAGTGGAGGTGAAGAGGGATGGGAGGAGGGAGGGAGTGGGACAGCATTTGAGGGGGAGGGAACTCCACGAAAAAAATAATAATAATCATAATAATTTTTTAAGATCGAATTTCGGAGTGCGAGAGCTCCGGAATCTGGAGTGTGTGGTGTGAACTCCGGAATCCGGAGGGAACTCCACAAGAAAAAAAAAAGAATAGAAAAAAGAAAAAAAAGGAAAAAAGAAAAAAACAAAAAGCAAATTCCGGAATCAAGTGCAAAGTGCGAACGGTTTCGGAGTGAGCTCCACGTTATTAAAAAAATGATGATGCGTCAATCGGAAGACTACATGGCTCGGTGCAAGTGTATTCATCCCGATTATCCGGAGTGCATTGGACGGAGTGACTGCAATTTCGGAGTGGGAGTCAAGTACTTTTTGATCGATGAGAGGCGGAGTGGCTTTGGGGTGCTGGCCGAGTCTCTAGTTTATGGTGACTAGATGATGTTAGCTCCACTTAGTGTTGAATTGTGTCCCCGCCCATCTCTGTTTGGCTAAATCAACCGCCGAGATGGTTGCGGAAGGGTTGTGCTGCGGTGGTGAAAGCTGCCATGCTGGATTCTGCAGATTTGTAGTGGCTCTCAGAAACCTGCGCTTGTATTGATGCCTCCATCGCAATGAGCCGATGATGCTGAATTTTCGGATGAACCTTTGAGGATCTAGGGTCACATGGTTCTTTGGAATGTTGCTCCAGAGAAGATTTGGCAGCTTCGGTTGAGGAGTGTCGTTCCGATGGTGATTATGAGTTAGTTCAACAGGTCTCATATTTTGTTGATTATTTTGGTCGTTTGTCCTCCTAGAGGAGTTTTTTTGTTTTTTGATGTATTAGTTGCTAAATGCCACGGTTTATGTTTTTACTCCAAGTCAAAAATACTTGGAGTTAAAACATAAAGTAATTTTTTCTCCTTTAATCCAAAATTACCCAAAAAAAAAGCATTTGAGAGGGAGAGAGAGAGAGGGAATTTGAGGTTCCGGGTTTGTGAACCGGATAATTAGAGGTAATTAGTATGTTAATGATCAAATAAATCGAAGAAAAAAAAATTCAGCCCGTGGTTGGCAAGCTGATCGCCCAGCAAGGAGATTTGTTCTACGAGGGTTTTTCCCAGAGAGAGAGCGGCGCGAGAGAGAGAGAAGGAAGTGAAACCGGGTATAAAGGTGAAAGCACGCGCCGAGGCAAACAAAATTTTGTGTCGATAATTAATGGGAATGTTAGAATATCGATACCCATGCCTTGAGGTCCAGAAAATCCAACCGTGTCCGATTCGCCCGGTGGGTTTTACCGAAACCCTAACCTACGGGATTTTGGGGATTTCCCGTTTCCCGACCTCGTATCATGAAATTGACCCCAAAATTGGAATCCCCACGTCCCAATGATGATGTCGGCCGTGGGTCCGATTTTTGTCGCGGCCCGAGCCCATTAAAGGGGCGCCATTACTGTTCACCCGAGACCGGAAGGTGATTTACGCGTTGTCACCTTCGGGAAATGATGAATGTGATCCTAGAATATGAATACCCGTATCCCAATTGTGTGTATATATCGACCGGATGCGAATCTCGCAAGATTTGACCCGCTCGTGGCATCCGGAGCCTTGATAGTTCCGTTGTGTGATAATCCGAAATTAATGGGAAGTTGCATACTTCCACCCTCGTGACAAGTTAAATCGAACCCAAATGTGTAATCTTGTGTACAAGATGTACGTACGAATCCACCGGACGTCCGATTTCCAAGTATTGAACCGTACGGCGTCCGGGTGTTCAAAGAGAAATCGATAATGTTCACCCAAAACAAAATGAGAAATGCAAAGTGATATGTGATCATAATTGTAATAAAAGTAACGTTTAAATGATTAAACGTAAATGTAAGAACCCGAACGTGAAGTGCTGGAGGCAAAGGAATGAGTCTCGAGGTTCCAAAATGACTTGTGATCATTTGAGGTAAGAAATCTAGTCTCTCTTGTGAACTTGGGATGGTTGTTGTGGATTAAGGGAACTGGATTGAGAAAGTGGAATTGAACTTGTGATGACTTGTTGCGATTAAGGGAATTGAGTCCCATTGGTTATTGAGAACCGTGACGTGAATGGAAGGGAGTCCACATTGTGCTTATGATGATGTAATCTCCGGATGGAGATGTGATTGATGATGTAATCTCCCGGTTGGAGATGATTGTGATGGGAATGAGATTTTCCCGAGATATGATTGTATAGCAAATGTGGATTTCCCTCTCCAAGTGTCGAACCTAACCCCGAAACTAGGACCCCGAGTCATATGGGTAGTATTCTTTAGTGTACCATGTCCATCGTGGTGGGAACCCGAGGATACTTGGCCAATTCCGGCCGGTCGTGTGAGCGGGTGATGTCCGTGGGTACGCTTTAGGAAACTACCGTGGAAGAACGAGGATTGCCCCGACCCCGGGGTGTGGGGTGTGTCGACGCTACATATTGAGATGTAGTCGCTCGAGATGATTGTTGCATGGATGCAACCGAGGGTCGTCTGCTACCGACCAAAGTAGTAGCCGTGGGCTTTAGAATGTGTAGCGAACACATTCCTGTCCTCGTTCTCTCGCATCGTTGGTTAGTACGATCTACTAGCCGAGGGTCCGCAAAGATGATATAATAAAGAAAATGAATAATGTCCAATCGATGAATCCGAATGAATCAAGTGATTCTAGATGAGAACCAAATGAATCCAATGAGAATCTTGTGAATCCAAATGATGAACCGAATGAACCGGTGATTCAAGATAAAATCGTAGAAATCAAGTGATTCGAGTGATCCCTCGCTTCTCTTCTCCCGCTTTGTCTATGGAGAGTATGTGTTTCCTTTCCGGTTTTTTGTTCTTGTACATGTCTTGGAGATTTGTGTATGTAGCTCACCCTTGGGATGAGAACACTTAGCCGACGCATGATAGATAGAGCAAGGAGAGACTTGCTTCGATGAGATTTGTGATCAAGATCGGGACATAGAGTTGGATCGGATATTGGACAGCCACTTTGTGTTGAGCGTGGCTCATTATTGTTGTTTTTATGGATTTATTATGCTTCCGTATGTATGATGATCTAGTTATGCTTCCGTGTCTGTATATATATGTTTTGATTTTGGTTTCATTAGATGGCATCTCTAAATCCAATATAGTAGATGGAGTACGTATTGGAGCCATGGATGATATGGCTGTGATGTGTGATCTGGTGGCGTGTTGTAGGCTTTGAGTTAAGCCTTTTGATTAGATGTGTGCTTGTTGCAGTTGATATTTTAATAGGTTGTATTTTGGTTTTCAATTGCAGAGGAAACACGGATTTTCCGTAGAAGTCCATAGGTTAATTATAGGCTCTAGAGTGTGTTTAGTCATTGACGGAGGTTATTCAATGGAGAATAATCCATTCCGTCACAGTTGGTATCAGAGAATAAGAGAGATGCCTAGGTTTGATCTGAATCGTATGCGGAAGCTTAGGATTGATTAAGAATGATCGTTCTCGCCAACGAAGGCCTGTGAGGACTGAGTTAGTCCGGGTAGTTTTGGTTACCCAATCCTAGAACTTAGACTAGCACTAAGTTAGAAGCGATAATTTCATTCGGATGGCGAGCCTACGCGTCCTAGCTTGTGTTCTAGGAGTGGCTTGATCCGAATTGCTTCGGTTTCAAGAAAATATTAGTAGCGGCTCCTGAATGGGGACTACTAGTATTGGGTTGTCGACTGTAGGTCGAGAGAAAGATGGTGTGTTGAGACACCTTAGTGTTTGAATTTGATCGGTGTTGATTGGACTTTTGAACTGATCAGGGTTGATTTGAGGTCCTTGGATCGGTACCTTGCTTTGAAGGGTTGCTAGACCAACCTAGGAAGCGTGATGAATTGGGTGGAGTTAAGTTTGGGGCATATGAAGCTCTAGGTTGAATTCCAGGTTGGAAACTCATGAAGTGTCTAGACTTGGGGTCTAGATCCTTAAGATTGAGATGTGGATTTTGAGGTTGAAGATATCGTTGTGGATGACCCCATGTCTCGATAGAAGACATGGCGTGTTACCCCCGCAATGGATGGGAAGTGAAGTTGACCTGGATGGTTGACGGAGAAAGATCTTGGGTCTCGAGGATTAAGAAATATGGTCCCATGCATTATGGAAGCTTCTTGAATTGATTTTGTGTCAATGAGACTCTGGGGATCGCGTCTCATTAGTGGTTTATTCGATCGCGAGATTTAAGGATGCCTTTAGTCATGGACAGGCGGTGAGAAGGATCAGTGTTCATATCAGGATCCTATGATATGAACCCAAGTGTTAACTGTCAGGGCAGGAGGAGCTTCTTGGGTTTAGTATTGTGATCTCGATGTTGTTTTGAGGATTCCAAACCCATGTTGGGATTGTGGTTGAGATTGTGTTGGGAGGATCTAGACTTGGCGGTAATGTCAAGAGCGACCTAGTATCCGTAAAGGCGAAAGGAAATATGGGCAGCCTATTCACGATGAATCTTGACGAATGCCTTTTCAAGAGATTTTGAAACTATGATCTAAGTTATAGATAGTACGGGTGTTGGATTGAGAATGGTTGTATCCTCTCCGATCTTGAATGAGGAAATCCAAGACCGTGAGGATCGAGCCTCGGGTGGTGGTGCATGCATAAATTTGTGGATTGCCGAGATTGGAAATGAAATTTCTCAAGCGTGATGTCACAAAGACTTGCATCTTGGGGACCCCGAGTATGTTTATGGTTTTGTGATTCCAGGGTTAAGGATCCAAGTTCGTTGCAAGTGGTATCGAGGTTGTGATATTTTTGGAGTTCGTGAATACGATTGGTTGGGTTAACTTGAATCGCCATGTGAAGCAAGTTTTCGAGTCAATCTGAATTGGGTTGGTAAACCTATTGTGCCTTGTAATTGAAGTGTGCGATTTTGGGTATGAACTTGAGATAGTTGAAGTGTTAAGCCGTGATCTGATCTTAATAGTAGTTCGGTGGACGAACTGCAGTGCTAATTTGGTCGGATCGGTAAAAAATAACATCCGACAATCAGGTTGTGGGATTTGGAGCATGAGTTTGAATTGATCGAGGTATCAAGAAATTGATATCGTCTTTCTTGTAAATCAATTGATCGAGGATGTTATCGAAAGGGAAGATTCGGTCGAGTTATCTTATGATCGGTAATTCGAGGTCATATCGAATCAATGCCAACCGTTGAGGATTTTAGGTAGGGCCGTGGAAGTATCGGCTTTGGTACTATGGTTGAATATTTCGTAACCTTTGAGGTAAATAGATGGACCGATAAGGTGTTTTACGAATTTCAAAATTGGCTAGGAGACTAATGATTGGATGATCAGATCTTGGGGATGGATAGACATAGTCCGTGGGCTGTCGTGAAGACTTGATGAATTCTAAGATCGGTCTGGGTCCGTAACGGGACATTTGTGGATCAATAGGAGTTGTAGCCCTGACGGTATCCGGGTCAAGGATACGGTCACTGTAAGTTCAGGAAACGCCGTTTGGGTTTTGTAGAATCGATGGCGTTCCATAAAGTTTTATGGGATGATCTTTCGACCATGTCTGGGTCGATGTTAAGGTAGCTTCGTGTGATAATCAGGGAATTCCAAGATATTGATGGTGTGTGCAATCGCTTAAGGATTGAATCACGAATTATGGATAGTTGATAATTCGCATGTCCCATTGAGAAAGGAATGTGAATTTAATTAAGAAAATGCCTTCCTAAGCTCGTGGCTTTATGATTGCATGATTTTGAGGACTTAGGATTTTGAGCGTGGCTGGTTAAGGAGGCCAATTTGTGTTGTTGAAGTGTGCAATCATCTTGAAACTAATCGGATAGGGTGATTGATGTTCGTGACATTTGGGTTGACCCCTAATGGGTCCGATGAGTTCTCGTGGAATGTAATACCCTTGAGATAAGTGGGGGAGGAGTTCAGGATTAGTGTTACCCCCACGTGTATGTCGGAAATTGGCCATTGAGGTTTTCTTTTGAAAACTCAGGAATATTGTTTTCGGAGATAGGAAGATGATCATATGGTCTTGCTTGTGGTCGATTTCGTTTATAATTTGAGAAATGAACATCGTTGTCTTCCTCATGGTGAAGGCGGCATCAATGTTGGAAATTGATGCTACGAAATGTAATGTGAAAGTTAAATCGTGAATAAGCCCAAAT
Organism: Nepenthes gracilis; assembly: GCA_033239525.1. Lineage (NCBI taxonomy): Eukaryota > Viridiplantae > Streptophyta > Magnoliopsida > Caryophyllales > Nepenthaceae > Nepenthes > Nepenthes gracilis. The sequence goes on from BSYO01000012.1 coordinate 11,778,010, forward strand.
GACTGGGTATTAGAATGTCGTGATCTTGCCTGGAAGTTAGAATCGTATTCGGTTTTGGGCTTGGCTCGTTGATATGCCAACGGATATCGAGGTTACTAAGTGATCGAGAATTTTGAGATCTGGGGCAAGAATGGAAAGTCTTGTCAACTTTTTGGGAGATTGTTTTGATTGTGCCGTAATTTAATGATTTGAGGATTGATCGAGTGCGCAGAGTAAAGCGTTGTGGGCCCGTGGCCCAGAAATTTCTGAATAAGGTTGAGGTCCCGATGACCGATTTCTTTCGAGGATGAAATGAATTCAAGTGAAAGGTCATTGATCCGTTTGAAGTGTCGGTTTGAGTTGGAAGATGTCGGCATGATTGAAGGTCACTTTTGAAATTTGGAGGATTGTTATGAGGTCTTCCTTGTATCGATGGATGAGAAAATTGATAAGTGACCGGATTGGGCCGCTTTGAAAGGCTAAGGATTTGTTTTTATGAGAACTAGGACAATTCCAATGCTTGAGGTTTTAAAATAGGCGTTGTCCGAGGAATGATTTCATTTGAGGAGTTCACCTCGATTTGGAAATTTGAGATTCGTTAAATTTCGAGGACGAAATTTTTATAAGTGGGGAGAATGTAACATCCCGAAATCCTCAAATATTTTTATCGGACTAAATTGGAATTATTTATTATTTTCGGTAATTTTGGGTAATTCGGGCATGTGAAAATTAATTTAACATTATGAAATTTTGGAAGAATATTCAGAATTGTTGGTCGGTGCCGGAGTGTGCCCATTTGATCGTTTGGGTGTCGAATTTAAATCGGGATTAAAGAAAACGTAATATATAATATTATATATAAATATATATATATTTATATATATAATAAGTTAAAAGGGAAGGGGGAGGCGAATCGGGGAGGGAATTCAAGAGAGAGAGAGAGAGGGCGAGGGTTAGGGTTTAGTGGCGAGAGAGACGGCGCCGGCGCCGGTGACGCACGGCATCAGCACGGCAACGACGGCGGCGAGGGTGGTGGCCGGCGTCGCGGTCGAGCAACGGCAGCGCTCGTGGGAGCCCGGTGAGAGGAGGAGCTCAAGGGAAAAAAGAGGAAAATGGAGGCCTTCGGGTCCGATTCAGAGCTCGAGCTAGTTGGAGAAAATGTAGAGCACGTCGAGGCAAGTGTTCTCATACCCACTTCTCGTTCTCTTTCGATATTTTGTGTATTTTCGTTGGGTATTTTGTGTCGATACCCACGGGGAATGTTAGGATATTGAAAACCCATGCCTTGAGGTCCATGAAAATATGGTTAGTTGTCCGATTCGTGTCCGATTCGGCCGGGTGGGTTTTACCGAAACCCTAACCTACGGGATTTTGGGGATTTCCCGTTTCCCGACCCCGTATCATGAAATTGACCCCAAAATTGGAATCCCCACGTCCCAATTGTGTGTATATATCGGCCGTGGGTCCGATCTCCGCGTTTGGAAAAAGGCCCGAGCCCATTAAAGGGGCGTCACTGTTCACCCGAGCCGAAGGTGATAATACGCGTTGTCACCTTCGGGAAATGATGATGTGATCCTAGAATATGAATACCCGTATCCCAATTGTGTGTATATATTGACCGGATGCCGAATCTCGCAAGATTTGACCCGTTCGTGGCATCCGGGAGCCTTGATAGTTTCCGTTGTGGATAATCCGAAATTAATGGGAAGTTGTGTACTTCCACCCTTGTGATAAGTTAAATCGAACCCCAAATGTGTAATCCTGTGTACAAGATGTACGTACAAATCCACCGGACGTCCGATTTCCAAGTATTGAACCGTGTACGGCGTCCGGGTGTTCAAAGAGAAATCTGATAATGTTCACCCAAAACGAAATGAGAAATGCAAAGTGATATGTGATCATAATTGTAATAAAAGTAACGTTTAAATGATTAAACGTAAATGTAAACCCCGAACGTGAATCCGTGTGCTGGAGGCAAAGGAATGAGTCTCGGAGGTTCCAAAGTGACATGTGATCATTTGAGGTAAGAAATCTAGTCTCTCTTGTGAACTTGGGATGGTTGTTGTGGATTAAAGGAACCGAATCCCGTAGAAAGTGGAATTGAACTTGTGATGACTTGTGCGATTAAGGAAATTGAGTCCCATTGGTTATTGAGAACCGTGACGTGAATGGAAGGGAGTCCACATTGGCTTATGATGAGTCCACATTGAGATGTGATTGATGATGTAATCTCCGGTTAGAGATGATTGTGATGGGAATGAGGTTTTCCCGAGATATGATTGTATAGCAAATGTGGATTTCCCTCTCCAAGTGTCGAACCTAACCCCGAAACTAGGACCCCGAGTCATATGGGTAGTATTCTTTAGTGTACCATGTCCATCGTGGTGGGAACCCGAGGATACTTGGCCACTCGTGAGCGGGTGATGTCTCGTGGTACGCTTTAGGAAACTAGTGGGAAGAACGAGGATTTCGACCCCGGGGTGTGGGGTGTCGACGCTACATATTGAGATGTAGTGTTGAGATGATTGTTGTTGCATGGATGCAACCTTAGTGTGCTACCGACCAAAGTAGTAGCCGTGGCTTTAGAATGTGTAGCTAACACATTCCCGTCCCATCTCTCGCATCGTTGGTTAGTACGATCTACTAGCCGAGGGTCCGCAAAGATGATATAATAAAGAAAATGAATAATGTCAATCGATGAACGGATGAATCAAGTGATTCTGAGAACCAAATGAATCCAATGAGAATCTTGTGAATCCAAATGAAGAACCGAATGAAACCAGTGATTTGAAAGATAAAATCGTAGGGAATCAAGTGATTGCTTGCTTCTTATTCCCGACTGTTCCTTGATTGGAGAGTATGTGTATTCCCCTCCCGTTTTTGTTCTTGTACATGTCTTGGAGATTTGTTTATGATTATATTTTGCTGAGCTGTTAGCTCACCCTTGCTGTTGATGTTTTTTTTCAGATGAGAACACTTAGCCGATGCATGTAGATAGAGCAAGGAGAGACTTGCTCGATGAGATTGGGTCGACGGCGTGTGATCGAAGGCTCGGGACTTAGAGTTGGATCGGATTGTGGACGGTCACTTGGGGTTGAGCGTGGCTCATTATTGTTATTTTATATGTTTTATTATGCTTCCGTATGTATGATGATTTAGTTATGCTTCCGTGCGTCAGTATATTTATTTTGATTTTTGTTTCATTAGATGGCATCTCTCTAAATCCAATATAGTAGATGGAGTACTATATTGGAGCCATGGATGATATGGCTGTGTTGTGATCCTGTGTGGCGTGTTGTAGGCTTTGAGTTGAGCCTTTGTTAGATGTGTGCTTTGTGGGTATGATTTTTTAACAAAGTTGTATTTGGTTTTCATTCAATTGCAGAGGTTCGGATTTTCCGTAGAGAGTCCATAGGTTAATTATGGGCTTTAGGGTTTGTTTAGTCATCGACGGAGGTTATTCAATGGAGAATAATCCATTCCGTTGAGAATAAGAGAGATGCCTAGGTTTGATCGAATCATATGCGGAAGCTTAGGATTGATTAAGAATGATCGTTTTCGCCAATAAAGGCGTGTGAGGACTGAGTTAGTTTGGGTAGTTTTGGTTACCCCAGTCCTAGAACTTAGATTAGCGCTAAGTTAGAAGCGATAATTTAATTCGGATGGCTAGCCTACACGTCCTAGCTTGTGTTCTAGGAGTGGCTTGATCCGAATTGCTTCGGTTTCAAGAAAATATTAGTAGCGGCTCCTGAATGGGGACTATCGTAGGTCGAGAGAAAGATGGTGTGTCGAGACACCTTAGTGTTTGAATTTGATCGGTGTTGATTGGACTTTTGAACTGATCAAGGTTGATTCGAGGTCCTGGATAATTAATCTCGGTTTGAGGTTTAAGTTTGATCGGTTCTTTTGAGGTCCTTGGATCGGTACCTTGCTTTGAAGGGTTGCTAGACTACCAACCTAGGAAGCGTGATGAATAGGGTGAGTTAAGTTTGGGGCATGAAGTTCTAGAGACTCTCCATGAGGTTTTGGAAACTTGAAGTGTTAGACTTGTGGGCGGTCTAGATCCTTAAGATTGAGATGTGGATTTTGAGGTTGAAGATATCGTTGTGGTGACCTCATGTCTCGATAGAAGACACGGCGTGCTGCCCCGTGATGGATGGGAAGTGAAGTTGACCTTTTACGTGAGAAAGATCTTGGGTCTCGAGGATTAAGAAATATGGTCCCATGCATTATGGAAGCTTCTTGAATTGATTTTGTGTCAATGAGACTGCGGGATCGCGTCTCATTAGTGGTTTATTCGATCGCGAGATTTAAGGATGCCTTTAGTCATGGACAAAGCGGTGAGAAGGATCGGTGTTCATATCAGGATCCTATGATATGAACCCAAGTGTTAATGTCGCTTTGTCGTGGTGGAGGAGAGCTTCTTGGGTTTAGTATATTGTGATTGATGTTGTTTTGAGGATTCCAAACCCATGTTGGGATTGTGGTTGAGATTGTGTAACCGGGAGAATCTAGACTTGGCGGTAATGTCAAGAGCGACCTAGTATCCGGTAGCGAAAGGAAATATGGCAGCAGCTATTCATGGATGAATCTGGGACGAATGCCTTTCTTCAAGAGATTTTGAAACTAGGATCTAAGTTATAGATAACGGGTGTTGGATTGAGAATGGTTGTATCCTCTCGATCTTGGAATGAGGAAATCCAAGACCGTAGGATCGCAGTTCGGTGGTGATGGTGCATGCGGAAATATGTGGATTGTCGAGATTGGAAATGAAATTTCTCAGCGTGATGTCACAACACTTGCATCTTGGGGACCCCGAGTATGTTTATGGTTTTGTGATTCTAGGGATTAAGGATCCAAGTTCGATGCAAGTGGTATCGAGGTTGTGATATTTTGGAGTTTGTGAATATGATTGGTTGGGTTAACTTGAATCGTCTTGTGATGACAATCCTGTTGTGACGTTTAAAGGTTTGGTCAGTAAGTTTTTATCTGGTCGTTGGTAAACCTATTGTGCCTTGTAATGAAGTGTGCGATTTTGGGTATGAACTTGAGATAGTTAAAGTGTTAAGTCTTAATCGATTTTAATAGTAGTTCGTGTGAGTGCTAATTTGGTCGGATCGGTAAAAATAACATCCGACAATCGAGGTTGTGGGATTTGGAGCATGAGTTTGAATTGATCGAGAGGTATCAAGAAATTGATATCGTCTTTCTTGTAAATCAATTGATCGAGGATGTTATCGAAGGGAAGATTCGGTCGAAGTTATCTTATGATCGGTAATTCGAGGTCATATCGAATCAATGCCAACCGTTGAGGATTTTAGGTAGGGCCGTGGAAGTATCGGCTTTGGTACTATGGTTGAATATTTCAGAACCTTTGAGGTAAATAGATGGACCGATAAGGTGTTTTAGAATTTCAAAATTGGCTAGGAGACTAATGATTGGATGATCGGATCTTGGGGATGGATGGGCATAGTCCGTGAGCCGTCGTGAAGACTTGATGAATTCTAAGATCGATCCGGGTCCGTAATGGGACATTTGTGGATCAATAGGAGTTAGCCCGACGGTATCGGGTCAAGGATACGGTCATCGTAAGTCGAAAAAACGCCGTTTGGGTCTTGTTGGAATCGATGGCGTTTCATAAAGTTTTATGAGATGATCTTCCGACCGATGTTAAGGTAGCTGGTGATAATCGGGGAATTCCAAGATATTGATGGTGTGTGCAATCGCTAAGTGATTGAATCACGAATTATGGATAGTTGATAATTCGCATGTCCCATTGAGAAAGGAATGTGAATTTAATTAAGAAAATGCCTTCCTAATCATCTTTGATTGCATGATTTTGAGGACTTAGGATTTTGAGATAGGGTGATTGAGGCCAATTTGTGTTGTTGCAATCATTGAAACTAATGGGATAGGGTGATTGATGTTCGTGACATTTGGGTTGACCCTAATGGGTCCGTAATGAGTTCTTGGAATGTAATACCCTTGAGATAAGTGGGGAGGAGTTCAGGTTAGTGTTACCCCCACGTGTATGTCGGAAATTGGCCATTGAGGTTTTCTTTTGAAAACTCAGAGAATATTGTCTTCGGAGATAGGAAGATGATCATATGGTCTTGCTTGTGGTTAGATTTGTCTATAAGGTTGAGAAATGAACATCGGTGTCTTCCTTTCGGGCATCAATGTTGGAAATTGATGCTGCGAAGTTTTGGACTTGTTTGTCTTGGGAGTTTTAGAAGTAATGTGAAGTTAAATCGTGAATAAGCCCAAATGACTGGGTATTAGAATGTCATGATCTTGCTGGAAGTTAGAATCGTATTCGGTTTTGGTCAGTTGGCTCGTTGATATGCCAACGGGATATTGAGGTTACTAAGTGATCAGAATTTTGAGATCTGGGCAAGAATGGAAAGTCTTGTCAACTTTTTTGGAGATTGTTTTGATTGTGCCGTAATTTAATGATTTGAGGATTGATCAGAGTGCGCAGAGTAAGCGTTGTGGGCCCGTGGCCCAGAAATTTCTGAATAAGGTTGAGGTCCCGATGACCGATTTCTTTCGAGGGATGAAATGAATTCAAGTGAAAGGTCATTGATCCGTTTGAAGTGTCGGTTTGAGTTGGAAGATGTCCGGCATGATTGAAGGTCACTTTTGAAATTTGGAGGATTGTTATGAGGTCTTCCTTGTATCGATGGATGAGAGAATCGATAAGTGACCGGATTGGGCCGTTTTGAAAGGCTAAGGATTTATTTTGTGATGAGAACTAGGACGATTCCAATCCTTGAGGTTTTAAAAGAGACGCTGCCCGAGGAATAATTTCAGTTTTTGAGGAGTTCACCTCAGATTTGGAAATTTGAGATTCGTTAAATTTCGAGGACGAAATTTTTATAAGTGGGGAGAATGTAGTTGTGAGGTTCAAATATTTTTATCGGACTAAATTGGAATTATTTATTATTTTCGGATAATTTTGGGTAAGGCATGTGAAAAATATTTAACATTATGAAATTTTGGAAGAATAATCTTATGGGATGATTAAGGTTTGATATCGGAAGAAAGTGTGCCCGGGATTTGATCGCTTGGGTGTCGTAATTTAAATCGGATTAAAAGAAAACGTAATATATAATATTATATATAAATATATATATATATTTATATATATAATGTGTTAAAAGGGAAGGGGAGGCGAGATCTCGAAGAGAGAGAGGGGGCGCCCGTGGTTGGGTTTAGTGGCGAGAGAGGCGCGCGGCGCCGATGACGCACGGGCGGGCAGCCGGCGGCAACGGCCGCGCAAATATATTGCGCCGCGCGATCGAGTTCTCCCTCATTTTCGATCGTGGGAGCCCGGTGAGAGGAGGAGCGCGAGGAAGAAAAAGAGGAAAAGGAGGCCGAGGCCGAGAGTCCGATTCGAGCTCGAGCTAGTTGGAGAAAAGGTGAGCACGCGTCGAGGCAAGTGTTCTCATACCCACTTCGTTCTCTCTTTCGTTGTTTTATGTATTTTCGTTGGGTATTTTGTGTCGATACCCACGGGAATGTTAGAATATCGAAAACCCATGCCTTGAGGTCCAGAAAATGTAGTTAATTGTCCGAATCGTGTCCGATTCGCCGGGTGGGTTTTACCGAAACCCTAACCTACGGGATTTTGGGGATTTCCGTTTCCCGACCTCGTATCATGAAATTGACCCCAAAATTGGAATCCCCACGTCCCAATGATGCATATATGTCGGCCGCGGGTCCGATCTCGCGCTTGGACCCGTTCATGGGCGTCCGAGCCCATTAAAGGGGCGCCATGTTCACCCGAGACCGAAGGTGGACTCAATGTGGCAATCGGGAAATGTTGAAAGAACCCTAGAATATGAATACCCGTATCCCAATTGTGTGTACACATCGACCGGATGCCGAATCTCGCAAGATTTGACCCGTTCGTGGCATCCGGGAGCCTTGATAGTGTCCCGTTGTCGATAATCCAGAAATAAATGGGAAGTTGTGTACTTCCACCCTTGTGATAAGTTAAATCGAACCCAAATGTGTAATCTTGTATACAAAGTGTACGTACAAATCCACCGGACGGCCGATTTCCAAGTATCAAACCGTGTACGGGCGTCCGGTGGCCAAAGAGAAATCGATAATGTTCACCCAAAACGAAATGAGAAATGTAAAGTGATAAGTGATCATAATATAATAAAAGTAACGCTCGATTAAACGTAAAAGTAAGAACCCGAATATGAATCCGCAAAATGGAGGCAAGGGAATGAGTCCTGAGGTTCCAAAATGACATGTGATTTCGAGGTATGAAATCTAGTCTCTCTTGTGGATTTGGAGCGATTGGTTGTGGATTAAGGGAATCGAGCCTTGTGATGATTGTGATTTTGGATTCCATTGGATATTGAGATCCGTGACGAGAATGGAAGGGAGTCCACATTGTGCTTGAGATGATGTAATCTCCGGTTAGAGATGATTGTGATGGGAATGAGATTTCGAGTGATTTGATTGTGCGGCAAATGTGGATTTCCCTCTCCAAGTGTCGAACCTAACCCCGAAACTAGACCGAGTCATATGGGTAGTATTCTTTAGTGTACCATGTCCATCGTGGTGGGAACCCGAGGGATACTTGCCACGTATTCCGGCCGCTCGTGTGATTTTGACGCTTTAGGAAACTGCTGGAAGAACGAGGATTTGTTACTCGAGATGATTGTTGCATGGATGCAACCGAGGGAGTGTGCTACGGACCGAAAGTAGTAGCCGTGGCTTTAGAATGTGTAGCTAACACATTCCTGTCCCTCGCTCTCTCGCATCGTTGGTTAGTACGATCTACTAGCCGAGGGTCCGCAAAGATGATATAATAAAGAAAATGAATAATACTCAATCGATGAACGGTATGAATCAAAGAAACTAGAATGAGAACCAAATGAATCCAATGACTCAAGATACGAACCGCAAGAACCGAATGAAACCAAGTGATTCAAGATGAAACCGTGAGAATCCGAGGAATCGAGTGATTCCGATTGCTTTTATGTTTCCTTGATGGAGAGTGCTTGTATTTTGGTTTCCGTTCTTGTACATGTCTTGGAGGGGTGTTTATGATTATACTTGCTGTGTTGGCTCACTCTTCGTTGTTGTCTCTTTTGAGATGAGAACACTTAGCCGATGCATGTAGATAGAGCAAGGAGAGAGACTTGCTCGATGAGATGGTCGGCGGCAATGCGCGAAGAGTCTCGGACTTAGAGTTGGATCGGATTGTGGACGGTCACTTGGGGTTGAGCGTGGCTCATTATTGTTATTTTATAGCGCAGATGTATGATGATTTAGTTATGCGTTTCTGGGTATATTTATGTTTGGAGTTTTGTTTAATTAGATGGCATCTCTCTAGATCCAGTATAGTAGATAGAGTACTATATTGGAGCCATGGATGATATGGCTTTTGTGATCTGTGTGGCGTGTTGTAGGCTTTAGTTGAGCCTTTGTTAGTTGTGTGGAAAATGCAGGATATTATTTAAGCGAGTTGTATTTTTGGTTTTCGTCATTGCAGGAAATGCCGGATTTTACGTAGAAGTCCATAGTTTAATTATGGGCTTTAGGGTTTGTGTAGTCATTGACGGAGGTTATTCAATGGAGAATTCCGTTTGAATTCCTCTCCTTGACTCTATTTTTCTCTCTTTCGGAGTCCAAAAAAAAAAGGTGTTTTGTCCCATCAAAGTGGATCTGGTTTTGTTATAGGAACATTTGATGTTGGTTGATCTCGGTCTATCTTTGGAGTTGGCGGGTGGGTTTTGATTCATTACTTTGCATGCTCGGCCTCATGCCGATTGGGTCTAGGCCCGCCGCTTGATGATGGTGGTGCATTTGATCTTTTATGCGGGAGCTGCCGATTGAATCTGTTTTACCACATTGATCTTTGGGGTTCTCGGACCTCCATGCCCTTTGGATGCTCTATGCTGTCTTGTTGTTGGAGGTTGATTCGAAATTGCCCTAACTCGATGCCCGATGAAAATGGTTTTCAGAGCTGGCTTTGTATTCTTGATGAAGCATGATGAATTTATTATGTCGACCATGGGTTCTTCGGCTATTTTAAATCTTTGCCAAATCTTACCTCCTGCCGGCTGATGAGTTGATGCTGCATGGAGGAATCAGAGAACGTTGATGCAGATTTCAACAGTGTGGCTAGTATTTGGTCCTTGTGCTGTTATGAAACCTGTAGTTGCGGATCTGATTAAATATCTTGGGTGTGATTAGGGCAATGTGCTATGAGGCAGAGGCAATTAAATCTAGTTGATTTGTCCCCGTAATTGTGGGTGCTTTGTATGGATTGTGATGTATGTGTGTGGATGGCTTTGATATCTGCTTGTTGAGGTGTGAAGCGTACAATGAAGGAGCAGCTATTGGCTGTTTGTGGATTCTATGTCCTGCCCTGTGCTCCTGCGGTGCGGTTATCTTCCACGTGCAGTTGGTTTCAAAGGGAGTGTCTCTGGAGATGGTAAGCTGGTAGTTGTGTTTTCTGTTCTGAGGAGCTCGGTCACTTCCATCCTCAATGTGGCAATGTGTTGCCGCTTTGTCTTGCTGGGTGCTGATGTATTCCCTGGAGCTCTTTCTGGACTTCAGTTGTTACTGCAGCTTCAGCTGGAAATGCTGATGGATATTGCTCATTCTCCTCTGTGAGTTTTGTAGTGATTGATTTTCAGCCATTTAGGAGTTTGAAGTTGGTCGGAGTACACTGGGATTGGTACTGCTGAGTTATGCTTATGTGCTGAGTTTCCTGAAGCCAGAGGTTGTGATTTTGAGTTGCTGGTCCATTTGTTGCTCAGGATGTTTGTTGCGCTTGAGATAGAGCCTAGATGGTGGATATTGCTGCTGTTGATTAGTTGATTCTGCCCGGGAGGGGCTGAAGCTGGTGCTGAAACTATTGCTGATGCTACCTTTTATGTTGCCGTTATTTGTTTTGCTTCCCATTGTTGGAGCTCTGTTGCTATGGGTTGTTGATGTATTACAGGAACCCATGATAGATAGACTGGTTCATGGCTTTGATCAATTTGCTCTGCTGGGCAAGGGTGTTTTCCAGGTAGCGTGGCACTGTAGGATGGAAAAGGCTGGATCCTCTGTGTGCTGCATGCTGTTAAGTTGGTTTGCTTGATTGATGGCATCCTTTTTATCTCAAATTTTTGATGCTGCGTTTTTGTTTTCTTATCTTTTCTGTTAAAGCTTTCTCGCTCGGTTTTGGACCATTGTGATGCTCGGGGTATGCCCTAACTCGATGTTCTACCTCTAAGTCGGAAAAACACTTAAGAGTTAGAACGTTGTCTTGTATTTTCTTTCCTTTTAATTTCAATTACTTACTTACCAAAAAAAAAGCATTTGAGAGGGAGTTGAGGGAGGAGGAGGGTGCTTTTGGGTGAGAGGGGGAGCAGGGACGGAGGACCAACGCCATGGGCGCCGGCAGGAAGAAGGAACGGCGGGACAGGACAGGACGGCTGAATTTGAAAATAGGGGAAGAGAGAAGCAAGGCCTTCTCTCTCTAGCCTTCGGGTTGTAAAAGTTCACAGCGAGCTTTTTAACCCCCACAACCTTCTCTCTCTCTAACCCCCACAATCAACGACAATAAACAAAATAAATGATCCCACCTCACGAGATCCTTCCCCAATCCAAGGGTGCACCGGCCAGAACAGAGTAGAAGCTACCCTCCTATTATAACGCCCTGAGGAGGGGCGGACTACATATAACTCCATGAATAGAGTTATCCTCGATTACCACCATAACGTTCTAAGGCATGCCAGAGAATCTAACCTAACTGCATATCAGTCCTGGGTCCATAATAACAGAACAAAAACATTTTCTTCTTATTGTTCACTGAAAGCCATTTTTGGTATTAGTCGGAATCATCACTATTAGCTCTTCAGATATTGTGCACAGATACCTTAAAGCCGGTTCAAAAATCATATACTTCAAGTCGGTTTCAAATCACAGAACTTAGTTCAAACATCACATACTTTAAGCCGGTTTCAAATCACAGCACTTAGTTCAAAAATCATATACTTTAAGCCGGCTTCAAATCATAGAGCTTATGCGTCAATTTACAAAGCCGGTTTCAAAATTATATTACAAGTGTCGGTTTCAAATTTGTGATACAAGGCCGGTTTCAAAGTCAAAGAGCAAATGCCGGTCTCAAATTACAATACAAGTGCCGTTTTCGTAATCACGGCGCAAATGCCGGTCTCAAAATACGAAACAAGGCCGATTTCAAAATCAAAGTGCAAATGCTGGTTTCAAAACACGATTTTTTTTGGTAATTAAGATGAGATTAAATTAAATAAAATTTACAGAACGATGTTCTACCTCCAAGTGTTTTGCCAACTTAGAGGTAGGACAAGACGCTAGGGCATACCCCGAGCACTACCATAGACCAATTCATGAAACGTACAAAAAAACAGAATGGCAATTCTCATCTAGATTACGAAGAAAACTAATCCGTCGCAGATCTCTTTTCCTGAGGGAACTCGTCTTGTCAATTAAAAATCTGCAACCACGAAGAAAAGGGAACCGGAGACATTCAGCAGCTGAAAAGCACATACCATCAGCAGGATTACGGCCAAGTCGGAATCCTGCATAGTCCGCTAAAGAGAGTCAATTACGAACAAGGGGAATTAAAAGAATCAACATCACGTGATCTTTTTTTTTGGTAAGTAGGATGAGATCATTATACAACCCTCTCCTAACCAATGATGCGTAGTGCTGTTTTCTAGAGAGAGAAGCTCTGCCTTCTCTCTTCCTTGTTTTTTCAAACCTGCTGCCTTTTTTGTCCTGTCCCGCCTCTCTTTCTCCTCACCGGCGCCTATGGCGCCAGTTCGCCATCCGTGCTCTGGATCTCCTCCAAAAGTTTCCCTCTCGTCCACCCCTCTGCCTCCAATCGCTGTCCCTACCTCTCCTTCCCCTTGCTCCTCCCCCCCTCTTCTCCAATCTTCTCTTGCACAACCTTTCCCTCCTTTACCCTCTTCCGCTAGGGTTTCAGGTGTTCCTTGTGTGGGCTCCGGATCTGTTGATGCTGGCAGATCTGGTAGTGCATCTTGCCCCATCATTTCTGGTGTCGAGACTCTCCCGGTTGAGTCTCGTGTTGATTCTATCCTTAAGTCAAACATCATCCCTCCTTCGCTGGATGAGGCTTCGAAGTCGGCTGCACTGTCCTCTCCGTCGTGGGCCTCTATCGTCTGCCAGGATTCCAAGTTTGCAGGTACTCAACTTAAATTTTTTCCTCCCCCTTCCCCGAATGGTCCAGTCATTGAACTCTTTCCCCCTGCTGAAGTTATTCAGCAGGGTGAAGCCACATGGAGAAACTCTCTAGTGGGATATTTCTATGAATCTCCCCTAAATTTCTTTCTGGTTAATCACATTACTCGAAAGATCTGGGCAAAGTATGGGATCTCTCATGTTGCCGAGATGGAAAATGGGTTTTTTTCTTGTTTCTCTAACGAACATCAGATGCATGAATGCCTGAATCATGGCCCTTGGACTTTAGCTGGACGACCGTTCTTTTTAAAGGAATGGAATTCGGACCAGGCTCCCTCCAAGGAGGAGCACAAAACCTTCCCTATTTGGGTTCACTTAAAGGAGGTTCCGGTGTAATTTTGGACCCCTCTGGGACTAAGCTGGATTGCCAGTGCCATTGGCAAACCCCTCCATATGGATCCTGCTACCGCCAAAAGGGATCTACTTCGGGTAGCACGTATATGTGTTGAAGTGAGGGCCACTTCTGATCTGCCTAAGAGAATCAGGATTAACCTTGGGAGTCACCTGGGGGATTCTTTGGGAGTTAATGTTGAGGTTGAATATCCGTGGAAACCTGGCTAGAGTGTTTCTAGTAAGAAGGGAGGGCCCGGAAAGAGCCTAAACAAGAAAGCCCCACAATATAAACCATCTGGGCGCTTTATCCCTAAGACACTTGTGGTCAACGACCAGGGTGGAAAAAGTCCTCGGAATTCTAAAAGAAATTCTGATCCGCTGATGAAGGATGTTAGTGCTGTGCCAGACTCTAATTCCTTTGCAGCTTTACAAAGCTCAGAGGCGGACTTCCTGCATACTCTTTCTGAAGGGTCTGGCATAACGGATGTCAACCTTCTCGCTGAGCTTGCTCCAGTTTCCAACTTGGGAGACGAGACGGATGATCCGGAATGCTTGCCCCTTCCTGACAAAGAGGCAGAGCCTCAGGGTGAATTTCCTATGAATTTTGAAACCTCTGGTCTTGCAAGAGGGAGTAGAATCTAGGGATTATCTTCTTGTGAGCATCCCTTACCTAAAGACGCTCACCTGGTTGAGGTCCCCGTTGGTCCTTCCTCAACTAGCAGTTCAGCAGGCCCTAAAAGTTCTCGTATGATGGCTAAACGGGTGCTGGTTGATACTCCCAGCCACCCTGTAAATCTCCCCCACGCCCAGGATGAAAAGGAGATTGACCCTCCCTCGCTGAAACAATCATCAAAAAAAGTAAAGGGGCCCAAAAAGAAGAAAAGCTCCCCCCCTTACTCATGATTAGTATCGCATGTTGGAATGTCCGTGGACTAAATGGGGCGCTCAAAACCCATGAAGTCTAGATTGTTATTCGGTCTTCCCGCTGCTCTATTTTTGGTCTTGTTGAGACTCAGGCCAAGGAAAATAAGGCATCTTACATTTCAAACATGTTGATGCCTTCTTGGAAGTGGGTGATGAATGCTCCAGTCTGCCTAGAGAGAGAAGCTCTCGCTTCTCTCTACGTTTCAAATTTCGTTTTGAATTTTGTCCGCATCTTCTGCGGCGCTCATCCTCTAGCCGGGTGGCGCCGGAGCCGGCCACGGCCTGGTCTCCTGGTTGCTTCGCCCGGTTGCCTACCGTTCTCCTTATCTTCTCTTGCTCTCTACGTTTTCGGTCCTCTGACCTGGCTTCACTGTCATCCATTGAGGCCTTGGCCGTGGATGTGGGCTCGTTTTGCTGAAGCAGATTGGGATGAAGGCTCATGCCGGTTGCCCTGGTGTAGCTTTTTCGGGTAAGAGCTGACTGTGGTCTTTGCTGTAGCCATGATCGCATCTGATGAGGCTGTTTCCGTTTGGAGTTCTGCTCTTTCTGGGACTCTTTTCATGTTCCTTTCTCTTTTCAACTTCGTATCTCGATTTATTTGGGTTTCTCTCCTTTGGATTTGCCTGGATTCTATCCTCTGGCTGCTGAGGCCGAGAGCCCAATCTCTGGTTTCCTTGCGGAAGCTTTGGCTATGTGTTATCTGGTTTATGCTGCGATCCTAGATTACGGGAGCAGCTATCCGAAACAAATGCCCTTGTACTGCTCGTTGGATCTGTCACTGACGAACTGTCCTGTGCCCGGGTCCTGAAGCCTCTCTGCCTGTGATTTCATTCCTTTTGGATGGGTTGGGGGGAGCCCGTTTTGCTCTAGTCTGGAATTATAGGTTGGAGTGCTGAAGCGCTGGGAGTGGCCTGGTTTGGACGCTGGTAATCCCTCTGAGGTGGTGGGCTTGGATTGGTCTTTGCCATTTCCTTCAGATTGCGTGAATGATAAGTGATGGCATTCACTGCGTTTTCAAACCGCAGGGTCCTGATTTGCTGGCTCTGATGTTACTCAGCCTATGTTTCCTTCCAGTTGGTGGGTGTGGGGGTACTAATGCATCTGGCTTGGGGATATTTGGTTGTGGTGCTGTCGAGTAGGTCCAGGATTTGTTTGGTTGAAAGAATTTGGTTGGATTGTTGGTTGCTTGGCCTTCTTGGTCCGACCACTGATGCTGGTATGATTGCTCCGCCCGGGCTGTGTTTCTTGCTGAGAGTACTTCTCATTTGCCTTTGCTGTTGCAATGAGATTGTGGTCGCTGAAGTTGATGGCTTTGATTGCACTGAATTAAGGTTCGATGCAATGTTCTGTAGCTACCTCCTCTGGATTTTTCTTGGTTTCCATTGCTGAGACCAGAATTGGATTGTGGGATTAGGGATTAATCTGCTATCTCAATGCTTTTTTCTGCATTTTTTGTTATGCTGATTTTGCGGGTGCTGGTGCTGACCATGCCCTGAGATAGGTTGCCATATTTGGCTTTTTGGTCCTTGCTGAACCTGGTGCGTGATGCTGTTGAAGCTGATGGACCTGGAATGGTTATTTTTAACACCAGTAGCTCTCTGCTCTTTTACTGAGGACTGTGCTGAAATTGGATGGTGGTGGAGCTAATTGAGGCATATCCCTCTTGCTCTCTCTTGTGTTGCTGTTGATGGTGATGATGCTCTGTATGTCATCCCAGCCTCACTATATGGTGGAAGCGAGACTGGCTTCACTGTGTTGCACTTGATTGCTTTCCTAATGCCGTGTGGGATGATGCTGATTATTGCACTAAAAAGCTCCTGTGGGGTTTCTGTCCCTTGTGGATGAACCCCAGAAGATTCCATATTGTGGAAGGGAACTGGATCCCTTTCTGTTGGGTTGTAAATCTGGCATCTTTAGCTCCTTTCTTTGGCATGCTGGATGGGGCTATATTTCCTGCATGGGTGGGGCTGTTGATGAGGCTGATGCTGATGCTGATGCTGGCCTCGTCTGTTGCTGGCTGTATGGAGTCTTTCTTCATTATTTGATAATGCTGCTGATGCTGCTCGTACCAATGTGATGCAGTTAGGATTGATGAATTTTTGGTATTCTGCTGTGGTATTCTGCTGAAGGCATTTCGGATGATAATCCTCTGTTGCTGCAATGGATATAATGTTTTTGGTGGTGCTTTCTGTCTTGAGCTTGTTCGGGCGGCTGTAGAATACTGCCCTTCTCATGGATAGATTTGTTGGGATTTAGCATTTCTAATGCTGGCGCATTGTGATTATTTTGAGTGACCACTATGGTTTTGTCTGGTTTGCAATGCTGATACTGCTTTATGTGTGGCTGTGGCTGCTTTGAGGTTTTGCTTGTTCTTTCATGATGATGCTTTGCTGTCCGGTCAATGGGATATGGAGGCCGTCTCCCAGCTGTCCTGAGCCGATGAAGATCCAAGATGGATTTGTTGTTTGTTTTTGCTGAGTCGACCTCGTTGATTTGGGCGTAGCTAATCACGAACTTGTTCATGTGATATAGTTGATAGATTTCATATTCTGTTTTTGTGGTTGTTTTAATGTTTTTTTTCTGATGTACCAGTTGCTTGGGGCATGCCCTAGCGCTTTATGTTTTACCTCTAAGTAAAATACTTGGAGATAAAACATAGATCTTGTAATTTTTTTCTCCCATTAATCCAAAATTCTTACTTACCAAAAAAAAAAAAACCTTCTGGCCATATTTGGATTGGCTGGGATGATAACAATGTTGACTTAAGTATTTTATCTAAATCTGACCAATTCATTCATTGTAAGATTATCAATAGAATCAACAACTCTTCCTTTCTCAAACAAAAAAAACTCTTACTTTCTCACTTCCTTCATTTACGCCTCTAACTCTGAGATTTCTCAAAGAACACTCTGGGACAACTTGCGCACCATCCATCACCGCTCATCTAGTGGCCCTTGGGCTGTGTTGGGCGACTTTAATGCCATTACAGCGCCTTCCGAGAACCTGGGTGGTTGCTGGCATGGCAACAGTGCTAAGGACCTTGATAATTGCCTTATCGATTGTGATCTCCATGACCTATGCTTTGACGGTACTTTCTTCACCTGGAATGATGGCCGTGATCCAGGATCGCGCATCTTTCGCAAGCTTGATAGAGTTGTTGTAAATGGTCCATGGATGGCAGTGCTCCACTGCATTGCCTCCTTCCCCCCGCCTCGCCTTTCGGATCACTCTCCCTGTTTGCTGAACCCCATTTCCTCAAGGCCCAAAAAAGCAGGCTGCTTTCGGTTTAACAATTTCCTCACCCAGCATCCTAGCTTCTACTCCATAGTTCAACAATGTTGGGCTAACTCTATCCAAGGGGTCCCCATGTTCCGAGTTGTTTCTAAGCTGAGGCTCTTAAAAGAAAGGCTTAAAGAGATCAATCGCAACATGGGAAATGTCTCTGAAGGTGTCTCTCGTACACGATAGGCCCTTGAGGACTTCCAGAAGAATGGCCTGTCCAATGTCCCTCAACTCGGGGTTAATGTAGAGGATACCCTTCTTGCTGATTATCATAGAGCGTTGAGACTTGAGCTTGATCTCCTTCAACAGAAGGCGAAAATCCGATGGATCAGGAACGGTGATCAATGCACAAAATACTTTTTCCAATCAATCGCTGCCAATCGCAATAAAAATCGGATTCTCTCCCTTACCAAAGAAGATGGAACATCTACGAGTAACTTGGAGGAAGTTCAGCAACTATTCATCAATCACTTCTCACAACTCTTGGGCTCCGGCTGAAGTGGGCTATTCCCAAAGGAGCGACTCCGTCCTTTCATCCTTCACTCCATCCCTGTGGGCATTCGTCAGGAGCTCTGTAAGCCCATTTCTGATGAAGAGATCCGGCAGGCGCTCTTCTCCATTTATGATAACAAAGCTCTAGGGCCAGACGGATATTCTGCCAAATTCTTCAAAGATTCCTGGAACGTAATTGGCCCCTCCATAACCGAAGCTATCCTTGACTTCTTTCAGCATGGGAAGTTGTTAAAAGAAATCAACGCGACCTTGTTATGTTTAATCCCGAAAATCAAATCCCCTTCAAAGGTCACTGATTACCGTCCCATCGCCTGCTGCAACGTTTTATACAAGATTATTTCCAAGGTCATTGTCAACCGTATTAAACCCTCTCTTCCTTTCCTGGTTGCAAAGGGGCAAACTACCTTTGTTTCTGGCAGGTACATTGGAGATAACATTCTTCTTGCGCAGGAACTTCTCCATAAATACCACCTGAATAAGGGGGTCCCCCGCTGCGCACTTAAAGTGGATTTGTTGAAGGCTTATGACTCCATTCATTGGGATTTCATCTTAGCGGTACTTGAGCTGGTGAATTTCCCCCCTCTTATGATCAAATAGATTAGTCAATGCATTTCCACAACATCATTTTCTATAAGCCTCAATGGTGAGTCAGCGGGATTTTTTCGCGGTGCCAAAGGACTAAGACAGGGGGACCCACTCTCACCCTATCTTTTCATCTTAGGGATGGAAGTCCTTAATGGCATTCTGGAAAGAATGACTCAGACTAATCCGGATTTTCAGTTCCACTGAAAATGTGCGGATACAAAAACCGTGATGCTCGGATTTGCGGATGACATTCTCCTTTTTTCTGGGCTGTAATTCCATCCAGGCACTACACGAGAGTCTTAAAATGTTTAGTTCTCTATCTGGGCTTACTCCTAACCCGGATAAGAGTGCGGTCTTTTGTTGTTCTACAAGCGAGACCACTAGGAGGGGCATTCTCAACATTCTTGAATTCAGATTGGGTAATCTCCCTGTCAAATATCTCGGAGTCCCCCTCATAAGCACAAAACTGTCAGCCTCAGACTGCAAACCACTCCTTGATAGAGTCGATCAACGAATTTTTTCTTGGAAAAATCGATGGCTCTCCTTTGCGGGTAGGCTTCAATTGATTTCCTCCATACTTTCCACAATCCATCACTATTGGGCCTCCCTGTTCATCCTCCCAAAAGCCATCTTGAAGCGCATTGAAAAATCCATCCGCTCTTTTCTATGGCACGGATTCTTTGCTGATCTCTCTTCGCAAAGGTTGCCTGGGCTGATGTGTGCTCCCCTAAGGAGGAAGGCGGCTTAGGAATAAAAAACTTGAGTGCGTCTAATAAAGCTTTGCTAGCCCGTCATTTCTGGAGGATTGTCACTAAGGACCCGAGCTCCATTTGGGTCACATGGTGTCACGTCCGTCGTATCAAAGACCGCTGCATTTGGACCATCAAAGTTCCAAATTCTGCCCCGTGGAGCTGGAAAAAGTTAATGAAGCTCCGTGTTACCCTTTTGCGGTGAGATTCGCATCATATTGGTAACGGTGGCGACACCTTCCTCTGGCTTGATTCTTGGCACCCTCTAGGTCCGTTTCATGAAAGATTTAATGAGAGAATCAGATGTATCACTGGATTGCCTTTGGATGCTAAGGTCAAGGATATCATCAGGAGTGGAGAATGGAACTAGCCAAACCCTTTTGATATGGAGGTAGATAGGATATTGAATAACATACCTTCATATCTCCCTGATCCTGCTCGCAATGATGTGGTAGTTTGGACTGCTGATTGCAGTGGGATCTTCTCTTCAAAATCTACCTATGAGCTTTTCCAAGATCCGAAAGGTGTGGTGGAGTGGTTCAGCCTTGTCTAGGGCCCCATGTCAATCCCAGCTCACACATTTATTCTCTGGCTGGCGATCTGCCAGAGGCTTAGTACTCTCGATAGGATTGACAATTACCTTCACATTCTTGCGTTATGTATACTCTATTCTACTGGAAGGGAGTGTCATGACCACCTTTTCTTTAATTGCCCTTTTTCCTCGTCTGTCTGGCGGCAAATGCGCCACAAAGCGGGGTGTAGATGGCCCCACTTTTTTTTTGGTAAGTAAGTATTTTTGATTAAGGGAGGAAAAAAATTACAAAATCTATGTTTTATCTCCAAGTATTTTGACTTGGAGGTAAAACACAAAACGTTAGGGCATACCCCGAGCAACCGGTACATCAAAAAATACATTAATAAACCTCTAGGAGGACAATTTCAACGAAAACATAAAATCTGTCAAACATCTTGGTTGATCTCTAGGAGGATTGTAACGCTCTTACCAAGAAGATCACTTGCCGTATTAACTCGTGGAATAACAGATGGCTATCCTTTGGAGGTCGCTTGCAACTTGTTGCCTCCATCCTCTCATCCGTTCATCTCTACTGGGCTTCAATTTTTGTTCTTCCCAAGACCATCCTTAATCAGATTGACTCCATGATGAGGCGGTTCCTTTGGAATGGATCTACCGAAGGAAAAGCTAACGCAAAAGTAGCCTGGGCCGATGTCTGCTACCCGAAGAGCGAAGGAGGGCTGGGACTCAAGAATTTGCAGGCCCAAAACAAAGTCCTCATTTGCAAACTCTTGTGGCGTATCTTGTCAAAGGACCCTGACTCGGCCTGGTCTTCTTGGGTTCACAAGACGAAAATCAAGGATCGATGTATCTGGACTCTCAAAGTCCCCGATTCAGCTCCTTGGAGCTGGAGAAAGATCATGAAACTCCGACCATTTATGTGCTCTCTCTGTATTAAGACCATTGGTGATGGCGCCGATACATTTATCTGGCATGACCACTGGCATCCTATCGGCCTGCTCACCAATCTCAGTTCGGATCGTCTTCGTATGGTCTCGGGGTTACCTTGGGACGCCAAGGTCTCGCAAATAATCAGAGACGATCATTGGGTCTGGCCTAATCCTTACGACCAGGAAGTCTCTAGGCTTGCAAATAACATGCCCTGTTATCTCCCTAACTGCGAGAAAAAAGATGCTGTGAGATGGGACGGGTGCCCAAACGGCATTTTTTCGACCAAATCTGCATACCTCATGATTCACCCTCCCAAGGCGAAATTGAGCTGGACTAAACTAGTCTGGGGCCCTCCACACATTCCTGCACATGCTTTTACGCTCTGGTTGGCTATCAAGAGTAGGCTAAACACCAAAGATCGCATCCACGATGCCCCAAACCTATCCAAAACCTGCGTCATGTGCAACTCGGACCATGAAAATCACGAACACCTATTCTTCTCATGCACATTTTCTAAGTCCGTTTGGACCCTCATCCAAAATAAAGCTGGCTTTCAATGGCCCTACCTTCAATGGTCCCAAAACATCAATTGGGCTTCCCAACAATGGAAAGGAAAGAATCTTATTGCCCTATCAAAACGTCTTTCTCTTGCTGCCACTGTATTCTTCATCTGGAGAGAGCGAAACAATCGGCTGTTTGAGAAATCTCCCCCTCTGGATCCGTCCCAGACCTGCTCATTGATTACAAATATTGTTCGTGACAAATTGAAGGCCTCTCTGCCTCTTGACTGCCGCCCTAACCTCTCCCTTGTTAGGCGCTGGATCATTAAAAAAAAAATACAAAAAAAAAAAAAGGGGGAAAAAAAGAGAAAGAAAAAAGGAAAAAAAAAAAAGGAAAAAAAGAGGAAAAAGGGATTAAAAGGAATAATAGAAAATTTGTGGGTTGGTTTGTATGGGCTTTTCTGAAAAGTTCTGTCTGCGATGTTTCTGGCCATCCATTTCTCGGTCCGTCTTCTGCTCTCTCTTGAGAGTCTTGCCCCTTGTTTTGGGTGTTTTGATTTGGATCCATTCCTTTTTCCTGGCTTTGTGCCCTGCTGTACTGCCTATTTCTTCGCCTTTGTCGGTATCGTCTTCCTTCCTCTGGGAGACTGGTTTTATAAATAATAATAATAATAATAATAATAATAATAATAATAATAATAATAATAATAATAAAAGGTAGAAAAGAAAGAAAAAAATAATACAAAAAAAAAGGGGATAGAAAAGAAAGAAAAAATAATACAAAAAAAAATGGAAAACTCATATTGAAGTTCTCTTGGTTACTTTGTTTTGGTTCGGCTTATATCTTCTTCCTTGGAGTGGCTATGGGCCTTGTGATGGCTCTCCTTTGTTGCTTTAATGGATGGAGCCGCCCACATGCTGCTGCTTTGACCCTATGTGGCTGGCTCTCTATGCTGATTGACCTTTTCTCTCCCTTCTGTGTGAGAACTACTAGATTGGCTTGCTGATCCTGTTGGAGGTGGTAGTTCATGTGCTGGTCGGATGCTGAACTTAGGTTGAATTTGGTGTGGACTCCCCTGCTGTTGTTAATCTACTCAATGCTGATATGGGCTGAGACGCAGGTTCTGAAATAATAGCTAGTGCTGTGAACGTTTTTCCAGTGCTGCACTAGGGAGTAGATGTGTCTTGCTTACATGATATATTTTCTGGAACTTGGGGATGTGGATATTCCGGATTTGGTTAGATGATACTGTTCTGGGTTCCCTGCAGTTTGATGTGGATATTGTGATGTGGTTTGAACTGGTCTGACGTAGTGTTTTATGACTAGGGTTATGAGGGATGGGGCCCAGGTGAACTGTGACTATTCTGCTCCAGGTCATGGATCTGGGTTTGGCTGTTTCTGATCTGGCTTTGTCAAGCTGTTGAAACTCAGTCGTGAGTTGCTCAGTCAGGCCCTTTGATTAGATACTGCTGTTGCACATGAGGCATTGCTGAGGTGCTAAAGTTGCTGAGGCCCTCTGATCTGGCTTTCTGGGTCCCCATTTAACCAGTGGCTGGACCAGGCATTGAATTCACTTTTCCTTCTGCTAATCCAGTTGTCCGTATGCTCATTGCTCTATACCTATCCACCCTGGTGTGTGATATGCTGCGTGCTGAAGCATTCTGGGTTTCTGAAATGTGGGATGCTTAGGAAAGGTTGTGTTGATCGCGATCCATGATGCTCTCGGCTGCTGCTGGAGTCATTGTCAGGGGCTGGGGCTATGGATGCTGAGGTTGGAGTAGGCCCGCTGATGTTGCGGATTGGGATGGAGCCATTCTGCAAGTACTGACAGTTTCCTGTGCAGTGTCTCAATATGGGCTCTAAATTGCGGTATCTGCTGCGCCGGAATTCACTCTGTTATATGCTATAGGTGGCTGCTGGATATGAAGCAATTGGCAGCAGCTGTGCCCTGGTATTCTTTTGCTTTTGTTTGCTGTGGGATTGGCAAGGTTTACTGAATGACGTGCTTCAATCCGGCCGAGTGGGACACTAATTTGGAGCTTTTATTCCGCGCCCTATTGCTATTACTTGGCTGATCCAATTCCCCCGTTGGTCTTCGGGTCTTGGTTGCGGCTGGCTTTTTGCTCTTGGAATTTTCGTTCTACCTTTTTGCCAACTAGCAGCTTCAATGTTGATGGTATTGTGGTGCTGGATGTGTTGCTTCGGACCATGCTGCGAACAGCTGGATTGGGGGGCCTGGTGCATATATCAGCGTTCCCGTTCGGCCTCCTTTTGGCTTATGCTGAAATTTGTTTGGTTGTGCTTGGCAATGTTGTTTTGTGCCAGTTTTCTTCTGTGGAGTCTGTAATTAGCTGTCCTTTAGAATTCTTTGATATTTTCTGATGTATCACTTACTCGGGGCATGCCCTAGTGTTTATGTTTTATCTTCAAGTCAAATCACTTGGTGATAAAACATAGATTCTGTAATTTTTCTCCCTATTAATCCAAAATACTTACTTACCAAAAAAATATATATATCTGGAGAGAGAGGAATCATCGTATGTTTAAGGATACGAGGAATCTTAACGTAACCCAAATGATTACCCAGATTTCTGCGGCAGTCCGGGGGAAGATTGAGGCATCCCACAGCGCCGTTTTTTTTTTGGTAAGTAATTAATTGTATTAAAATAAAAATAAACTTTACAAAGCCCACAGCGCCGTTACTGTGCAGGACAGGCAGATTTTGGAAAGGTGGAACATTCCTAGTTCTAACTTGCATTCGGAGGATTGGATTTCCGGTTGACAATTGGAGGTGGTGCTGGTGTGTCTCATTTTAGGTCCTTGGGCGGCTGAAGCTGTGCTGAGGCCGGTGTGCCTTCCTTTGATGGTGTCTTTGCGATTAAAAAAAAAAAGCGATGCGCTTTTGCTGGTCGGAGCATTTTTATTGGACGGAGTACTCTGTTATCCTTGGACGGAGTGGCTCTGTTTCCTTTATCCGGAGTGCATATCTCATCCTTTTAAAGGATGGAGTGGCCTGTTCCCCTTTCCGGAGCCCATTTCCAAAAAAAAAAAAAAAAACTTGTCCCTAAAGGCTGGAGTGCCTTTTGCCTTAAAGACGGAGTGGCTTTTCGTCTTATCTTTTCCGGAGCTCTAAAAGGATGGAGCTTTCATTGAAGGCGGAGTGCTTTTCCGTTTCTAAAAGGCCGGATTGCTGCTTGTTCTTTTCGGACGGAGTGAATGTGTACAGCCTTTCGGAGTGCCTTTTTGTCCTCTTTGGACGGAGTGCTCTCTCTCTTAGGATGGAGTGACGTTGTTGTGATGTGGCCTGAGCTGATTTGGGATTGCCACGTTTTGTTGGGTTGCTCGTGCGACTGTTGCCGCGTGGAGGCCGAAGTGCCTTTCTCTTCTAGGGAACATGCGGTTTAAAAAAAAAAAAAAACTTGTCCCTGAAGGCTGGAGTGCCTTTTGCCTTAAAGACGGAGTGGCTTTTCGTCTTATCTTTTCCGGAGTTCTAAAAGGACGGAGCTTTCATTGAAGGCGGAGTGTTTTTTTGTTTCTAAAAGGCCGGATTGCTGCTTGTTCTTTTCGGACGGAGTGAAAGTGTGCAGCCTTCTGGAGTGCCTTTTTGCCCTCTTTGGATAGAGTGCTCTTTCTCTTAGGATGGAGTGACATTGTTGTGATGTGGCCTGAGCTGATTTGGGATTGCCACGTTTTGTTGGGTTGCTCGTGCGACTGTTGCCGCATGGAGGCCGGAGTGCCTTTGTCTTCTAGTGAACATGCGGTTTAAAAAAAAAAAAAAAAAAGCGTGTGTTAATTGCCCGGAGTGTTTTTCACTTTGGTCGGAGTGCTGGAGTGAATTTGCGCACCATTCCGGAGTGCATGTGTTTCCTTTCATTGGACGAAGTGGCTTAGCCGGAGTGATTTTCCCCTATTTGGCGGAGCTCCTTGGTTTCATGCATCCGGAGTGTATTTATCCGGAGTGCTTCTGGGCAGAAAACTCTGCGTTCTCTTTCTCCTCAAAAAAAAAATTAAAAAAATAAAAAAATAAAAATAAAATTTAAAAAATAAAAATAAAAAATAAATAAATTTTAGTGAGGTGGCTGGTCTGTTTATCTTTTAGGACGGAGCCTCTTTGTTAATGCCTCCGGAGTGCTTTTCCCTCCCTACATGCTCTCTTTGTCTCCTTGGAGGGAGTGATCTTCTCACTCTGGACGGAGTGATTCATCACTGTGGACGGAGTTTTTGTTGGCTCGCGCTTCCAGTAGTGCATGTCCTCCCTTCATCCGGAGTAACTCCTTGGACGGAATGGATTAGCCGGTGTGTATTTCCTCTATTTTGACGGAGCGCTTCTCTTCATACTTCCCGAGTGTTGTTGTCTTTTAGCCGGAGTGCTTACTTGGTTCCTAGGATGGAGTGGTTTGGCTGCAAGGTCCGGTTGGCTTTTCCTCTACAGTAATCGGTTATTATTGAAATCTTTTCTTAATGACTTTTGTAATGGGCTTAAGGGTTCCCCTTATTTCTATGTTTCGTTTTCCAAGTCGGCAAAACACTTGGTAACAAACATAACTCTTTGTATATTTTTTCTTTAATTTAATACAATTAATTACTTACCAAAAAAAAAAGTAAGATGAGATTAAATTAAATAAAATTTACAGAAAGATGTTCAACCTCCAAGTGTTTTGCCAACTTAGAGGGAGAAAAACACGCTAGGGCATACCCCGTGGTATTCAGAAAGATTGCTCATCTAGATTATGAAAAACTAATCCGTCGTAGATCTTTTTGGTTGAAGGAACTCATCTTGTCAATTAGGAAACTGCATCCACAAAGAAAATGGAACCAGAGATATTTAGCAAATGTGGAACTAAAGGTATCAGCATCACTTGACCATCATCCATCATTGTGTATAATGGATGGGCAATCTTCAATGGTGCATCAATCTGCTTCATAAACACCCAATGTCTTCATTTGACATCTCTTAGAACCCATGGGAAACGTCTATGTAAGGAAGCATCATTAGCCAGTGCTTGGAGTTGTCCATTTCCATGAAACCGTGTCCTACAAGAACCAATAAGGAATAATTTTTTTTTTTGAAAGATCTTGAAATCGAGACCACCCAACATCACGTGATCATCATCCATCATTGTGTAAATTGGATGGGCAAGCTTCAATGGTTTTTTTTTTTTTGGTAAGTAAGTCATTTGTATTAAAAATAAAATAAAAATTATACAACCTATGATTTAAATTCCAAGTATTTTTCCGACTTGGAATTGAATCATAGACACAAAGGCGAACGCCGACCGCCAAATAAAAGAACAAACAAAGTCCTATTAAAGGAAATAATTCAAGATAAAATCAGCCTAAACAAAACAAAAGGCAAGAAGGTTGTAAACAAGAGCAAATAGCAAAATAAACTCCAGCGGCACCCAAGAACAATTGGCCCATTATGGGATAGCCAGCATGCATTACACATTCATCATCTACAACCAGTTTTAATCCATCAATTCCATCGAGCGCAACAAACTGGCAATGCGCAAAGGCTAAGGCAAAGGAACCATTCCAATTCCAAGCATTGCCATTCATCCAACTACATCTTTAACTCAAGAGACAGTCACACAGACCGGACCACATGGAGGTAACCAAAGTCAGCTAAACCAGTTTGGAAGTTTCAGCAAGATCATGTCCGCAGCACAGTATACTGTAAATAGAGCAGCTCAACACAACCAACTTGGGCGACCAAGCCTTAGGAGCAGAAGCTTCTACGCAAAAGCCAAGAGACTCCAAAGATGGCAGCTTAATGCTGGATCAAGCCACATGCGCAGCAACAGCAAATAAGAACCGAGCCAGCTGAAGAAAATTAATCCAGTACAGAACATTGAGGCCAAACCAGAACAGAAATTTCCACTCTTAACAACCGGCAGCCATGATCCATCACACATCCAGAGGCCAGCAGGAAGACCATGAGCCAGGTAGTTGTCGTCCACCTATTGTAGCTCCCGTATATAGCACAAACAACAGCTACCATCAACGGCCGACAACTAACAACTGGCAAGGGCAAACCCTGCAAGCACACTATCATGGAGAGCACGCCCTCCAACTATCCCAGGTGTGGTCGAGAGCCCAGTAAGACACACACACCCAATAAGACCATCCCCAAGCTTGGCCTAAGACAAAACCAAACAACATCAGTTTTCCACCAGCAGCTAAGCAAAAGACAGATGCATCACGTCCCCAATCTCACGCCAAAGAAAAGACAAAGAAAGACCAAAGAACTGATTTTCCATCCACAATAGGCTACTTCCATTGCATCTGCGACCATAGCCCCCATCCCCAAGATCTCGGCTCCAAAGAAGCATCCATTTGGTATTAGTTCTCATCAATTGCCTTTGTCTTTACATCTCAGCAATCCATAGCATCACGAAGGACAGATGTGCATCTTGCTTCAGCAAGTAGCACACAGCAATCCAGGGAAACAGCAGGGGCCAGCTCACGCCCGACAGCAACAAGGAAAGAAGGCATCACATACGACTGCAACACAACTCCACAGAACATCTAGCCCCTGCATCAGCAGCGATTCTAGCTTCAGCATGAAATAGCAGGCCGACAACACTAAAAATAACAGCATCATAACCCACAGCCACTCCATCAGTGACAACCCGAACCATCAATAAATGCTACAGACCAAAGCTTACAATAGCAAAAAGCAAAATCCAAACATCGGCTGTAGTAAAGTTCACTCATACACCCAGGTAAACTACACAGAAGAGGAAAGGCAGACCCACAGCTTCATTTATAGTGGGCATAATTGACACAACAAACCAGAGCAAAGATCCAGGAGCCCCAAACATATTCAACAACAGGAACAAAGCCCTAGGACCATCATCAGCACAGTGAGCCGCCAGCACAGGGACATGTGCAACAACAGCAGCAAGTGGGGCAGCTTGAGTAACTCCAGGAGCAAAACAAAAGAAGAAAACTGAACAGGCAGTAAATAGTCCAGCCACTATAACATCGAAGGGGGAGCCACAACAGGACCCATAACCCGCTTCAAGAAAAAAAACGAGCCACAACAGAAAATATAAAACCAAATTTATTATTATTATTATTATTATTATTATTTTATTTTTTTTTGAAACCCGTATTCCCTGAGGAGGGAATACGAAATAAACCAAAGGCGATGAAATAGAATGCACAACAGTGAGCCGAAACCATAACCGAACCCAAGATAAAAGAGAAACCAACAAAGCCCCAAAAAAAAGGGGCAAGACACTCAATAGAAAACAAAAAGAGAAACCGAGCAACGGAAGGAAAAAACCAAAAAATCCAGAACTCATCAGATTATTCCACTTACACCACTTCTTTATATATATATATATATTATATTTTTTATTAAAGGTTCCAACGCCTAACAAGGGAAAGGTTAGGGCGGCCGTCAAAAGGCAAGGAGGCCTTCAATTTATCATGAACAATATTAGTAATCTGAGAGCAAATCTGGGAAATATTCAGAGGGGAGGATTTCTCAAAAATCTGATTATTTCGTTCTCTCCAGATAAAATATACAGTGGCCGCAAGAGAAAGACGTTTGGATAGAGCAATAAGATTCTTTCCTTTCCATTGTTGAGCAGCCCAATTAATGTTTTGGGACCATTGAGGATAAGGCCATTGAATGCCAGCTTTCCTTTGGACGGAGGTCCATAAGGACTTAGAAAAGGCACATGAGAAGAAAAGATGTTCATGATTTTCATGGTCCGAGTTGCAAAAAATGCAGGTATTGGATAGGTTTGGGACACCGTGAATACGATCTTTGGTGTTAAGCCTACCCTTGATAGCCAACCAGAGAGTAAATACATGGGTAGGAATATGGAGAGTGCCCCAGACTAATTTTGTCCAACTCAGCTTCGGCTTGGGAGGGTGGATCAGAAGGTATGCAGACTTGGTCGAAAAAATACCATTCAGGTTCCCGTCCCATCTCACGGAATCTTTTTGCTCACTGTTAGGGAGATAAAGGGGCATGTTTTTGGCGAGCCTAGAGACTTCCTGATCGTAAGGATTAGGCCAATGCCAATGTTCTTCTCTGATTATTTGAGATACCTTGGCATCCCAAGGTAAACCCGTGACCATACGAATATGATCCGAGCTGAGTTTGCTGAGCGGGCAGATAGGGTGCCAGTGGTCATGCCAGATGAAAGTATCAGCGCCATCACCAATGTTCTTAATGGAATGAGAGCACATAAAGGAACGGAGTTTCATGATCTATTTCCAGCTCCATGGAGCTGAATCAGGGACTTTTAGAGTACATATACATCGGTCCTTGATCTTAGTCTTGTGGATCCAAGAAGACCAGGCCGACTCAAGGTCCTTTGACAAGATACGCCAAAAGAGTTTGCAGATGAGGGCTTTATTTTGAGCCTGCAAGTTCTTGAGCCCCAGCCCACCTTCGCTCTTTGGGTAGCAGATATCATCCCAGGCTACTTTTGCGTTAGCCTTTCCTTCAGTAGAGCCGTTCCAAAGGAACCGCCTCATCATGGAGTCAATCTGATTAAGAATAGACTTGGGAAAAATGAAAATTGAAGCCCAGTAGAGATGAACGGATGAGAGGATGGAGGCAACAAGTTGCAAACGACCTCCAAAGGATAGCCATCTGTTCTTCCACGAGTTAATTCGGCGAGTAATTTTCTCAGTAAGAGCATTACAATCCTGAATCGAGAGCCTGGTGGATATCAGAGGGACACCAAGGTACCTAATGGGGAGAGAGCCTACTTTGAAACCCAAAATGTCGGCAATATTCTGAGGAACAGAGGGATCTTTAGCGCAAATGAAGATTTCACTCTTATTAACATTTGCCGAAAGCTTGGAGAGCCACTGAAATTCCTCAAGGAAATTCTTAAGAATACGAATAGAGTTGACATCAGCATGAGAGAAAAGGAGAAGGTCGTCCGCAAAAGTGAGCATGACAGTATGAGTCGCCTCACAATTCCTATGAAATTGGAAGTTTGGATTCCTACAAGCCTTGAATTCAATAATCCCATTCAACACCTCCATAACCAAGACAAAAAAGGTATGGAGAAATGGGATCGCCTTGTCAGAGACCTTTGCCCCCTTTGAAAAACCCAACCGCTTCCCCGTTAATGTTGACAGAGTATGAGGGGGTGGTTATGGATTGCCTAATCCAGTCGACCATTTTGGGCGGGAAATTCATAATGGTTAGGATAGCGATAATGAAATCCTAATGAACAGAGTCATAGGCTTTCATGAGGTCAATTTTCAAAGTACATCTAGGGGGTCATGACCCAGGTGGTACTTATGGAGGAGCTCTTGGGCCAAGAGAATATTGTTACTAATTTGACGACCGGCCACAAACGCCGTTTGGCACTTATCTACAAGATAAGGTAATGTCATCTTAAGCCGATTAGCGATAATCTTCGAGATTACTTTATAGATGACATTACAGCATGATATTGGATGGTAGTTAGATACCAAACGGGGAGATTGAATCTTTGGGATCAGGCTGATGATCATAGTGTTCATTTGTTTGAGAAGTTTTCCATGATTGAAAAAGTCACGAATTGCTTCACAGACAGATGAACCCACAATGTCCCACGATTCCTTAAAAAAAGTGGAGCTGAAGCCATCAGGACCTGGGGCACGGTAATCACCGATAGAAAAAATCTCCTTTGGAATCTCATCATCGTTAACCGGATCAATAAGAGGGCCCATTAGCTATTCAGGCACATAATGACAGATGAAAGGGCGAATCCGATCAGTGTCAGCGGATCTGTACGTACGACCAGTCCCAAGAGCCTTAGTGAAATGATTCAAGATCAGATTATGAACATTCTCGACACCAGTGGTAGCATTCCCAGCATCATCAAGGAGGGAGATTATCCGATTCTTATTGTTGTTGCCATTGACGGTTTTGAAAAAGAATTTCTTGCATTGATCACCTTCTTTGAGCCACCTTATCTTAGCTTTTTGCTTGATAAGGTCGGCTTCCTTGGCAAGTGCATCGTGGTAAGCTTCCCTACGTCTACGTTCCTCGTGATAAGACTCAATGTTGGAAGGAGGTTGACCTTGGATAGACTCAAGGTTGATCCTTGAACGGATAACTTCCTCGTGGACATCGCCCTCCTGAATATTAAGGTTTTTCAGGGACAATTTGACCTTCTTCATTAGTTGTTATCCTTGAACGGATGTCTTCATTAGTTGTCTCTGAGAACCCATGGGAACGCCTGTTCAAGGTAGCTTCATTAGCCTGCGGTTGGATTGGTCAACTCCTATGGAATAGTGTCCTGCAAGAAAGAAAAAGAAGAATTTTTTTTTCTCTTTATTTTTTTGGGAAAGAAAACCATAAAAAAAAACAATGAGGTCTTAAGATTAGAACAATACAACTTGACGTCGAGACCATACCCTAAAGGATTTGAACAAGGGGAAATAACAAAGTGAGAACAGCCAATGCCGAAAGCTACATATTTTTTTTTTACGTACATGATGCAAACCTTGGATAACGATACAAACTCAATTTGCCTATGGGCTTTTCCGAGAGCCGAAAGGTGTGGTGGAGTGGTTCTGCCTTGTCTGGGGCCCGATGTCAATCCCGGTTCACACCTTTATTCTCTGGCTGGCGATCCACCAGAGGCTTAGAACTCTCGACAGGATTGGCAATTACCTTCACATTCCTGCATTATGTATACTCTGCTCCTCCGGAAGGGAGAGTCATGATCACCTTTTCTTTAATTGTCCTTTTTCCTCGTCTGTCTGGCGGCAAATGCGCCACAAAGCCGGGTGTAGATGGCCCCACCCTAATTGGAATTCAAACATCTTGTGGGCAGCTAAACGGTGGAAGGGCAAAAATCTCAAAGCATATTCATTTCGCCTCACCCTTGCTGCTTTCGTTTACTTCATCTGGAAAGAGAGGAATCATCGTATGTTTAAGGATTCGAGGAATCTTAACGTAACCCAAATGGTTACCCAGATTTCTGCGGTAGTCTGGGGGAAGATTGAGGCATCCCATAGTGCAGTTACTGTTCAGGACAGGCGAATTTTGGAAAGATGGAACATTCCTTGCTCCAACTCGCACTCGGATGACTGGATTTCCGGTTGACAATTGGAGGTTGTGGCTTGAATCCGGAGTAGTTAGCGGTTGAGGACTCCGGATTCCGGAGTGTTTCTTTGTCCTTCCTTTTGAGGACTCCGGATCCAGAGTGCTTCCTTCTATGCTTTTATTTTTGCAAAAAAAAAAAATTTTATGTCCTCGCTTTTGAGGTCTCCGGTTTCCGGAGTGCTTTTGCTTTTGAGGACTCCGGATCCTCAAGTCCTAGCGCTCGGGGCATCAATGTGCTCGGGGCATGCCCTAGCGCTTATGGTTTATCCCCAAGTCGGAAAAACACTTGGAAATAAAACCATTACTTGTAATTTTTTTCTCCCATTAATCCAAATCACTTACTTACCAAAAAAAAAGAGGACTTCGGATCCTGAGCGTTTGTTTCTTTCTTTCTTCCTGTGCTTCTTTGAAAAAAAAAATGGGGGTTCTATCCTTGTTTTTGTGAACTCCGGATTTCGGAGTGTTTTTGTGCGCTTCTTTATCCGGCGCTTTCGAGGACTCTGGTTTCCTGAGTGATTTTGCTTTTGAGGACTCCGGATCCGGTTTGTTTCTTTCAGTGCTCTTATTGAAAAAAAAAATTATTTTGTCCTGGCTTTTGAGGACTCCGGTTTTCGGAGTGCTTTTGCTTTTGAGGACTCCAGATCCGGAGTGTTTCTTTCTTTCTTTCGTGCTTCCTTTTGAAAAAAAAAGTCATTGATTTTGTGAACTCCGGAATCCGGAGTGTTTTTGTTCGCTGCTTTATTCGGCGCTCTCGAGGAATCCGGAAGTCGGAGTGTTTATTTGTTCGCTTTTTGGCTGGAGTGGCCTATGTGCCTTTAGCCTCGTTGATTGATTCCGGAGCTGGCTCTCTCTAGGGCCAAAGTGGTTTGAGTTTGAGGGAAAAAAAAAAACTTTGTCCTGCTTTCGAGAATTTATTATATTGATTTCCATATGTCAACTTCTATCCGGAGCCCTTAAGGACAGAGTGCTTCCTTTTATTCGGAGCTCCTAAAGCCGGATCATCTTTATCCGGTGTTCAAAAATCCAGAGTGTCCACTTTGCGAACATTTCCGGAGTCCCTTTGCTTCACTAACAAGAAGGACGGAGTGGCCTGTGCTCCATGCTGGCCGGAGTGCTTGATGCTCCTCTTGGACGGAGTGGATCTTCTTGGCTGGAGTGACCACTTTGTGATCATTTCCAGAGTCCCATTGTTTCACCAAAAGGTTGGATGGAGTGGCTTATGCTCCTTTGCTCTCTACATGTGGATATGCTGACGTGGCAGGGTTCGCCTATTGCTGAAGTAGCGTCCTCCTGTTTCAGTACTGCTGGCAATTGTGGTTTTGAGTCTCAATTGCCGATTCCAATTGTGTAATCTTTTATTTAAGATTCATGTGTCATGTTCTAGGGGAATCCCTCTTTCTATGTTTCTTTTGCCAAGTCGGTAAAACACATGGTAAAAAACATAGCTGTTTGTACAGTTTAATTAAATTTTAATACAATTAATAACTTACGATAAGTAAGTATTTTGGATTTAAGGAAGAAAAAATTATAAAAATAATATTTTATCTCCAAGTATTTTGACTTGAAGATAAAACATAACCCGCTAGGGCATACCCCGAGCAACTAGTACATTAGAAGAAAACACAAAAAAAAGCCTCTAGGAGACCCGGACACAACGTAATCAAATACCCAAAATAAACAATGGAAAACATGGGTCAATTTACCAAAAAAAAAACGACACAAACTCAGCCTGGATTCAGCCCAGCTCACACATACCATATCCAAAGGAATGGAACACGGGAAAATATCAAAATGGGAACAGCCAATCCCGAAAACGGGCAATTTTTTTTTCTTTTTTTTTTCTTTTTTTTGTTTTTTGTTTTTTTCTCTTTTTTTCTCTTTTTTTTAAAATAAATTCCAGCACATCAAAAACATTCTCGGGGTGCTTTTGTCATTTTCCAAGGTTGTCTTCATTTTGTCTCAAACTGCATTGATAATCGTCGAAAAAATCTGGGGAATATCTTGTGGGGTGAATTTTTGAAAAATCTGTTTGTTACGTTCCTTCCAGATGAAGTAAACTGTAGCTGCAAGAGTAATTCTTTTAGACCGAGCCATAAAATTCTTCCCTTTTCATTTCTGGGCCGCCCAATCAATGTTTTGTTTCCAAACAGGGTAGGGCCATTGAATGCCCGCTTTCCTTCGGATCCGGGACCATAGATCTTTAGAGAATGGACATGAAAAGAAAAGATATTCGTGATTTTCATCAGCCGAGTCACATAGGATGCATTTAGAAGAGAGATTGGGAACCCTATGGATGCGATCAGTGGTACTTAGCCTACCTTTAATGGCCAACCAGAGTGTGAAGGCATGAGCAAGAATATAGAAGGGACCCCAAACTAGATTAGTCCAGCTCAAAGTCGGCTTGTGAGGATGGATAAGAAAGTAAGCAGATTTAGATGAAAATTTACCATCAGCATTGTCATCCTATCTCACTGAGTCTGATCTATTGATGTTTGGAAAATAAGTGGGCATTTTTTCCACGAGACGAGAGATTTCGTGATCATATGGACTAGGCAGACCCATTGGTTGTTTCTGATTATCTGATGAACCTTAGCATCCCATGGCAGCCCCGAAACCAAATGAGTACGGTCAGAACTAACCAAACTCAGTGGCCCCATCGGGTGCCAATTGTCATGCCACAGAAAGGTATCAGACCAGTCACCAATGGTATGGATGGAATGAGAGCGCATAAATGGGCGAAGCTTCATAATCTTTCTCCAACTCCATGGGATTGACTCCGGAACTTTAATAGTCCAAATACAATGATCTCTTATCCTGTTTTTATGAATCTAAGAGGACCAGACCGACTCAGGATCCTTAGAGATGATCCTCCACAGGAGCTTACATATGAGAGCTTTATTCAGATCTTGCAGGTTTTTTAGGCCCAGCCCACCCTCACTTTTGGGGTAGCACACTTCATCCCATGCTACCTTTGCAGTAAACTTTCCTTCAGAAGATCCAGACCAGAGGAACCGATGTATGATACAATCAATCGATTTGAGAATGGATTTGGGCAAGATGAAAATTGAGGCCCAGTAGAGATGAATGGAGGATAGAATAGATGCGACAAGTTGTAAACGGCCCCCATACGATAGCCACCTATTCTTCCAGGACTGAATACGATGGGTAATGCGATCTATAAGAGAAGTACAATCCTTGGAAGAGAGTCTAGTGGTAATCAATGGAACTCCCAAATAGTGGATTGGAAGATTGCCCATTCTGAAACCCAAAAGACCAACTATGTCTTGGTGGGTAGAATTGTCCTTTGCACAGATAAATACCTCACTTTTATTCCTATTTGCAGAGAGTCCCGAATATTATTGGAACTCCTCAAGACATTCCTTAAGAATTCGAATTGAGGTAATATCAGCATGAGAAAAAAGAAGAAGGTCATCTGCAAAGGCAAGCATGATTGTTTGAGTCTCTTTGTATTTCCAATGAAATTTGAATTGATCGTTCCTCCCAGCCTTCACTTCAATGATACCATTTAGCACCTCCATAACAAGTACAAATAAATATGGAGAGATAGGATCACCTTAGCGCAGGCCTTTGCCCCCCTTGAAAAACCCGATTGCTTCTCCATTGATATTCATAGTGTACGAAGGAGTGGTAATACTTACCAAAAAAAAGAGTGGTAATACATTGCCTGATCCATTCAACCATTTGAGGAGGAAATTTCATAAGAGTCAGCATAGTGATAATAAAGTCCCAGTAAACGGAGTCATGTACTTTCATCAGATCGATCTTTATAGTACACCTGGGAGGATCATGGTCAAGGTGATACTTATGTAGAAGTTCCTGAGTCAGAAGAATATTGTCACTAATTTGATGACCAGCAACAAAGGCCGTTTGGCACTTTCCAACAAGAGAGGGTAACGTCATCTTTAATCGGTTTGCAATGACCTTTAAGATGGCTTTGTAGATGACATTACAGCATGATATTGGTCGGTAGTCAAAAACTGTTCGCGGAGATGGCACCTTTGGGATAAGACTGATAATAGTTGTATTCAGTTGTTTAAGAAGTTTTCCGTGATTGAAAAAATCACAGATGGCTTCACAAACAGATTGACCTACAACCGCCCATGAAGACTTAAAGAATTTTGAAGAGAAACCAACAGCTGGGGACAGTAGCATAGAAAGACCAACAGGCTTCAGCAAAATAAAGAAGCCCCACTTTCCACAGCTTGAAATCCACTAAAACCGCCCAGGGATGGCCGTTGCACGCATCCTTGCGCCCACACGTCAGAATATACACCGACAGGTGTATCCCATGGATCCTCATCATCTCACATGGACAGCAGAGGTCACTAGCCATTGTAAAAAGGACCGAAGCAAGCCTCTGCAGAATCAATCCCGAGAGAATCACCCTACAACCAGCAGGCCAGCACGCCACATAAACACTGCCTACCTGGACAGCTGCAGTTACATGAGACAGGTACACCAGCTCCAAAGCATCACAGCCCCATCAGATTAAACATTGCAGCAAAAACAACAACCCCAGACCACGGCTGGGCAAACCATCTACTGCATCAGCAACAGAGCAACTACCCCAGTCCCTAGTCAGGAACACCATCCACTCAATGTGCAAACACAAAATGCCACCACTTCAAAAACAAAGCAACAAAATCAGCTGACCCAAGGACCAGAGCAACAACAAAGAAATCTGCCAGGCAGTATGCTACAAGTCCCCGGCAACACTCAATACAATCCACCCAGCAACCGAACATACCCAACACAGGAAAAACCAAACTACACGATAGGCAGCAACCACGATCTCAACAAAGAATGAAACATCTTAGGCTAGAGCACCGAACAACAAATTTGAATTTTGATCGGCCCGCGGCGCCGCCTGCGCCGGCATGGCCGGTCCTCGGGTGCCTATGGCGACCCCCCCAGGTCTCCTCTTCCTTCTTCGCCCCCCAAGCTTCCTCCATCGACATCCGTAACGTCTCCAGACATCCTTCCCTCTCCCTCATTCCCTCCTCTGCAGAGGGACTCCCTCCTTTTGCTCTCTGGGCCGGACGCCTCCTTCCTTGAGGGTGTGAAACTAACCCCCGCTATTCCCGCCACGACCAGTCTGGGTTCCCCGTCTACCGTCTCTGAAGCCCAAGCCAATTCTGCTAAGCTGTCCCTCTAGATTTTGGCTTCTGAAGAGGTCAAGTGTGAACGCGTTGCTATATGTGGATCTTCGCCCACCTCTCTGCAAACAAATTCAGGTGTGACTCTGCCACTGTCCTCCTGGGTTAAAATTGCCAAGAAAAATAGTCTATGCTCTTCTCTTAAATTTTATCCCCCTCAAGCATCTGATGGGGATATTGTCTCCATATCCCCTCCTGCTGAAGTAATCCAGCAGGCCAGGATATCTGGGGTGCTACTCTGGTGGGTTATTTCCACGAATCTCCTCTGGCATTACTGGCGGTAAACAACATTGCACGCAAAATTTGGGCGAGATTTGGGCTCTGCCATGTGGCTGGGAATGAGAACGGATTCTTTTTCTTCCGATTTGCTTCTGAAAAACAATTAGGTCTCTGTTTGTCGAATGGCCCTTGGACTTTCGGCAAACATCCGCTTATTCTTAAACGATGGGTGCCGGGGATGGAGCTGTCTAAAGACTCTCTCCAAACCTTCCCAGTTTGGATTACCCTATCCAACATCCCGATTGAATTCTGGACTCCCTTGGGCCTAAGCTGGATTGCAAGTGGGGTTGGGAAACCTCTTCATCTTGACCCTAGCACAGCTCGTATGCAGCGGTTGCAATTCACTCGAGTTTGCGTTGAGGTGAGTAAAAATGCTCCTCTCCCGAAAAAGATCAGGGTTAAACCTGGTGTTATGGATTTAGCCATGACTGTCGAAGTCAAGGTTGATTATCAATGGAGGCCGAAGCCTCTTACTAATAGTCGAACTACTTCTCAGAAAGGTACCAGGAGGGTTAAGCCTGTCCATCAGGTTGTTGCCCCAAAGACTTTGTCCACGGGGCGCCCCTTGAATGAAAGAGGGTCTTTTCCTTCTATGAAGGACCCAATGCTATAGACAACTCTCAGGTTGTTCCTCTCGGGGAAGCTGTTATATCTGTCTCTGAACAAGAGGTTTCTGATTCCATTCCTAAGGTGCCTTTGGAGCTGGCGATGCCTTCTGAGTCTGCTAAAGAGGTCCCTGAGGGTATGGAATCCAGGAATTCGGATATGCAGAAGGCAATATCATCTGATTTCCGTGTTTGAATTCTTGTTGGTTTGGAGGCGAGATCAATGGACAATGCACTCATTACTATGGCTCATGAGGTCCCTTGCTCTGCCCATATCGAATCCTCTGCAATTGAGGCTATTGCGGGCAAAAATGGGGTCCAGTTTGATGAGGTTGGTGTTCCTTATTGTTATATTGATGACGGCGGTCTGCCTCATTGCCTTTGTAAGGGTCTGGTTGGTGCTCTGTGTATACAGAGTCAGCATTTAGAGGGGACTGGCTGTAATGCTTGTGAGAATCAGGACATTGAGAGTGACCCCGACGATTCTAGTTCTCAGTCCTCCGAGGAATGGACTGATGAGGTTATCACCAAAGATCCTATGCATTATGCCCTCCGATGCTTACTTGCAGAGAATGCTTCTCAGATGCACTTTAAGACCATCTCCATGGATCAACGTGATTTTTTGTTTGATTTCTTCAATTCATGTTGGTTTGATGTGTCTGGAGGTTACAAAAATTTATTCAGATCCTCCTTTCCATTGGAGGAGGATTTCCTAAATTGTCCATCGAGTTCTTACTTTGAAGTCCTCTGCTTGTTTGTGACTGCCAATTCCTCAAAGCCTCACATTGACTCCCTAGCTCCTAATCGAAGGTCGATTATATTAGACTCTCTAAAAGTCATGTTAAAATGGAACACGACCTTTCTGTCAGATCAATTTAGTGATTTGGATGGTCTAGTGGAGGGCCTCCATAAGTTTTGTTAATTCATCCATTCGCATATGTTGGAAACTGGATGGTTTTGTTTTGGTTGGAGTTCAGCCTACTCCGTGTGGTGGATCCACTGCGGTGTTTTGTGAAGAATAGCAGGATGATCCATGATGCTGGCAGTGGAATCTTGCTGCTGATTTGGTTAGCTGTTCTTCTGGTAGGAGAGCTTTTCTGGAGTGCCTTCAGCACATTAAAAGGCCGGAGTGGCTTGCGTGTGATGAGGTGGAGTGGCCATGCGTATGATGATTCCGGAGTGGCCATGCAAATGATGATTCTGGTGTGCTCTTTCGCTAAAAGGCCGGAACGACCTGGAGTTTGATGTTTCCGGTGTGCCTTTGAACTCTAAAGGTCCGGAGTGACCTGCGTGTGTTATGGCCGGAGCAGCCATTTTCGGAGTGCCCTTTGTTCACCAAATGTCGGAGTGGCCAAGTGTGTGTGGATTGCGTGTGTTGAGGCCAGAGTGGCTTTTTGAAGCCGGAGTGCCTTTTGGTTGGGATGGATTTGTCCCCTTTTCTGGAGTTGAATTTCCTCTTAAAGGTCAAAGTTTTTCGTGAAGGACGGAGTACTTGGCTTCCTTAAAAAAACGGAGTGTCTTGTAAAAGACGGAGTGCTTCTTTATTGGCAGAGTGCCTTTACCTCAAAGGCGGAATCTTTTGGACGGAGTGCGAAATCCTTTGGACGGAGGGCATATTTTCAAGAAAGACGGAGTCCTTTTTCAAGGCAGAGCACTTTTATTATGCAGACGGAACTCTTTTCATTTTTTATCGTTTACTTGAACAATGATCCAGAGTGGACTTGGTGTGTTCAGGCCGGAGTGCATATTTTCAGGAAAAGACGGAGTGCTTTTTCAAGGCAGAGCACTTTTATTATGCAAATGGAGCTCTTTTCATTTTTTGTCGTTTACTTGAACAATGATCCGGAGTGGACTTGGTGTGTTCAGGCCGGAGAAAATTGTGAGTATATGGCTATGAGGCCGGAGCTGACTTTGGCGTTTTCAGACCGTAGTGCCTTAAGTGCAAATCGGACGGAGTTGCGTCCACGTGGGACGGTGTTGATATCAAGAGGCCGAACTGCTTTTTGTATTCCCTATGGACGGAGTGGCCGTAGTGTGGTCAAGCCAGAGCTAAGTTGTGAGTTGCATACTGACGTGGACGGAGCTGGCAGTGCCGTTCCAATTTTCTTTTTTATGAAGGAAATTCTTTTTTGTTGCTTCGGTTGTACGTTGTACTTTTAGAGGTTTTAATGCATCTAATGTATCTTTTGCTCAGGGTATGCCCTAACATTTAATGTTTTAAATCCAAGTCAAAATACTTGGAGATAAAACATATATTTTGTAATTTTCTCTCCCGTTAATCCAAAATACTTACTTACCAAAAAAAAAAAAACCCAGGCATCTTTTACCACTTGGTAAAATCTTGGGGTTTTGTGAGAAAATTATTAAATCGGAACATCCCATGATTTTGATTTCGTTCATCTAACGGGAAAAGAATGCAAGGAGAATGATCAGACAGTCTGGGAGGTGGGAAAGTTGCTTTAGCCCTTCTGAAATGATCCATCCAATGCTCATTTGCCACAAGATCTAGCTTCCGAAAAATTCAGTTTGGAGGATCCTGGCCATCATTCCATGTATAATGCATACCATCGTGGCACACATCCTCATGATCACAATCTTGGAGGCATTTGTCAAGGTCTAATGAACTTTTTTGGTGCCAAACACCGCCAAGGGCCTCGGATGGAGACCGGATAGCATTGAAATCCCCAAGCGCAGCCCAGGGAAGATCATGAGGGAAGGAAGCCACCTGTCTAAGGCTCACCCAAAGACGCCTACGGAGGCTTTCTGAGTTCGCACCGTAAATAAACGATATAATACAACGAAAATTTTCCTCCAGAGCTAGGACTTCAGTGTGAATAACCTGCTCTTTACTTACCAAAAAAAAAAGAATAACCTGTTCTTCTGAAGAAATAATTTTTACCCCTACCTTGATAGGGTCCCAACCAACCCAAATACGCCCAAGAGAGGCTTCAGAGTAGTTCAAGTGCCAATCCCAATGAGGTCTAATTCTAGCTAAGATGGACGCAGAGTTCTTCTCATCTACTTTGGTTTCAACCAATCCCACAATATTACAGCCGTAGGAGCTGATGAGGTTTCAGACTTTATGGGCTTTTACCAACCCATTTAGCCCCCTCACATTCCAACAGGCTATATTAATCATGAGATAAAGACGAGATCGGGGAAGATCTTTTAGACCCTGGGGATTTTTTCTTCCTTGGCGCTTTTCTCCCCCGCTTATTGACACTGCCTAGGGGAGGAATCATGGAAGCTGGGCTTTGCTTATTCGATAGCAACCCTGGAGAACCAGCTAATTCAATACCAGAGGATTCTCGAGATGACTCCACATCCACATGACCACCTGAATAAGATATTGGGGGTGGAGAAGTGAAGTCTGGATGGCAGCTATGAATCGACCGATCTTCTTGAAGTCTGCATTGTGATTTCAGGCCATTCTTCATCTCAGCAGACCTCATGGAAGATTCTAATCCAGTATCGATAATGGGAACCTCCGCCAGAGAATCTGGAGGGCATCTGATTGGAAACAAAACATTAATTGGGCGGCCCAGAAATGGAAAGGAAAGAATTTTATGGCTCGGTCTAAAAGGATTACTCTTGCAGCCACAGTTTATTTCATCTGGAAGGAACGTAACAAGCGAATTTTTTAAGAATCCGTCCCATAAGATATTCCACAGCTTTTTTCGACGATTATCAATGCAGCTCGAGACAAATTGAAGACAACATTGGAAAATGACAAAGGCGCCCCATCAATGTATCTGTTGCGTTGGAACTTAAACTAAAAAAAAAAAAATCCTTATGTGTTGAGACCCACTTACATTAAAACATTATTACAATTTAAGCTTGAAAAGGGAGTACACTTGCCTGACTGCCCACTCTGGCTGATTTGAGGATCTCCTTCCTTCTTCGCTCCTTACTGCTTTCACTTGCCCGCACTCACAGTCGCCTCTTCATCCAAAGCCTAGTATATAAAGAGGAAGGGTTTGGTGGAATAGGTGGGGGTAAGTTACCTACTCGGTACTCACCTTCAGTGATTAGGTGGAAGTTTATTCTGTCCTTTGTTTATGGTGCCATCTTCTGGCCGGCTCTCGCCGTCACCTGCGCCGGTATGGCCAGCCCCCTATTGCCTCCATCAATTCCCCCCAGGGCTTCCTTTCCTTCTCTGTCCCCTAAGCTTTCTCCATCGGCGTCATTTTCGTCTTCAGCCATCCCACCCACTCCCTCCTTCCCTCCCTTTTTTTTTGGTAAGTAAAGTGCATTAAATTTAAAAGAAAGATACAAATCTTTGAACTAACTCTAAGTGTTTTTCCGACTTGGAATTAAAACAAAGATAATGGGGTGTGCCCCAAACTTCATGAACATGTCATAATGTGAGACCATGATCCAAGTCATAAAAATAAAAATACAATCGAAAAAAAACACAAGCAAATCCATAGTATCATGCACACCACTTCGACCAAAGCCACCCCGGTCAAAACCAATCCCTCCCGGGCAAGCATCTTGGCATTCTACCAAGATAGGCATCTCAGCCATGGGAACTCAGCCAAGGCACATTAGCAGTAAGCATTATCCCGATCAGTCCAATGCGAAACTGTTGACCCAATCAAAACACCACGGCACCAGCAGGAGGTTTTGAACAGCAAGGCTTCTCAGCAAGATGAAATAGGCGATCCTCTATATCAGCAACCGGGCCTCTCACAATGTCTTCTATGGTTCTACCACCACATTCAGGGGAGGGATAAGCAATGCATGATCGGTTGGAACAACACGGGTATCCTCATCAGCTCACACTGGGAGCTCATCCAGGACCCCGGTTTCACAAAAGCTAACCACAGCAAAAGCGTTGGGCAACTACATCAGAGCCCCATCACCCAGCAGCAACTTCCGACAGCAGCATCACTCCCTTGCAATGAAACACTACTATGCCGCCGCAATCAGCCGAAACACCAGGTGCACATTCAAACATGAGCCAACAGCTATGCAACAATGCCAAAGTGCAATAGCACAAAGCTGACACCAGCACCAACTGCAAATCAGTCCAACACCACATACTAAACAGGCAGCATAGCCACCAACATCAGAAGCAACTGCACACCAGCATAAGCAAGGTTCAAAAAACAGCTTCAGCATTTCGAACATCAGCATCCATCAGTAGGACACTTCCATCACTGCACCAAGATCAGCAACTAGCAAGTCTAGAACCCATCTTTGGACTGCTGCAGCATCATCTTAAGGATATACAACATTTAGGAACTGTCAGCAAAATAACCAGCAGATCCCAAGGAATCAACAGAGCCCACAACCAAGGAAGCGCCATGAACTACTACAAGCGCCATGCCCAGAAAGAAAACCGATCAAAAGCACCAGCTTTGTCATCGCCGAAAGGTGATAGCTTCAAATGCTTTCATCAACTAGCCACCAACAGCCATACTATCATGGAATTAATGCACCAGCAGCAACTGCTCATTCCGGATGAGACAACACCAGCCAAAAAGGAAATAAAACATCAATGCCAGAATCAGAATAGGCGGCACCAACACAGATTTGCAGCATCAGCAATACAAACCATCCAGCTCCATAACAGGATCAATTGCATTCCGGCATTCACAGGGCGCGTTTCCAGCAACATCAGCCTCCCTCAGGACAGGACCAAGACCCACCCTCAGCACTTCAAACAAAATTACAGAAGGAAAAGTGAGATTCCACACATCAGAGGTCAGCAGGGGGAGTGACCAGCAGCAAGTTTACTTTGAAGAGAAGGAAAAGTAAAAGAAACAATTTCCCAGAAAGCATCCAAGATAGCATTTTGTCTCACAATTTAGAAGGCAATAGAATACAAGCTGAGAGCCCACTAATTCGGTCCAGCCCCGGCCAAACAAGTCCCACTAGCATAAAGATTAGGAGCCAGAAGATCCCTTGGATTTTTTGGATCCAGATTTTTTCTTTATTCGGGACTTTGGTAGCTTCCAAGATTTGTATTGCATGGCCATCACCCCTTCGACGCTTAAGAATTTCCCTTTGGAAAGGTCAAGGGCTCTGCCCATACAA
Organism: Nepenthes gracilis; assembly: GCA_033239525.1. Taxonomy (NCBI): domain Eukaryota; kingdom Viridiplantae; phylum Streptophyta; class Magnoliopsida; order Caryophyllales; family Nepenthaceae; genus Nepenthes; species Nepenthes gracilis. The sequence goes on from BSYO01000012.1 coordinate 11,822,784, forward strand.
ATTTCAGCGGAGGAGTCTCTAGGTCTAAGACTGTTCGCATCCTCAATATTGGAAGTATCCAAAGAATACTTATTTGATAGCCGAGAGATAGAACAAGGGGTTTGATCGAAATCATCATCCATGAGAGGATGTATGGATTGCGCAACAGGAGGACGAGTGGAAGCAGGAACCCCATCCAAAACTGTTGGCAAGGACGATGGGTCACCAGTCACAATACCCACTGCATCATCTGGAGCAAGCGACTCCCTTCCATTCAAAGCATTCAAAAGACCAGTGGCATCCAAAGGTGCCAACAAATTATCGGGGGCCTGGAAATGCTGCTCAGCAGGGGTAGAGAGAGGGTAATGGGCTGAGCCAGTTGCAAAGAAATCATCAGGGGCCTGGGAAATATTGCCAAGAGCATCTAACCGATCTTCATAAGAGATTGGCAGGGGGTGGACACATCTGCTTGGCATATCAGACGGATTGAGACCCTTTTTTTTGGTAAGTAAGTGATTTCGGATTAAAGGGAAAAGAATATAATACAGACAATGATTTTTCTCCAAGTATTTTTCTGACTTGGAATGAAATCAAAGTCTTTTTTTTTTTTTGGTAAGTAAGTGAATTTGAATTAATGGGAGAAAAAATTTACAAGTTATGGTTTATCTCCAAGTATTTTTCCGACTTGGGAATAAAGCATGAGTGCTAGGGCATACCCCAAGCACAATGATACATCATATGATACCAACAGAGTAACAAAAATGCTGGTATTCACTCAATGCAATTACAATGCAATTACAAAAATGCGGCATTGTTGTGTTTTCCGGAGTTCCTTTGTTCCTTTAAAGGGCGGAGTGGCCTTGATTATCTTTAAGGCTGGAGCGGCCTTGCATGTGGTGTGGACTGAGCTGATTTGAGATTGCCACTCTTGTCTTGTTCCTCTTTTGCCGTTTTTCGGAGTGCGAGTCAAATGTTGAGCTGGTTTTGCATTTCTATCATCGTTCTCGAATTTGTAATCCTGTTATTTTTGACTTTCGTCATGGTTTAGGGGACACGACCCCATCTTGTAGATGACATTATTGCTAATCGGATTAAGATGACATTACCCCATCTCGTAGATAAATGCCAAACAGCTTTTGTGGCTGGTCGTCAAATCAGTGACAACATCCTCCTGGCCCAAGAGCTCCTCCATAAGTATCATCTGGGTCACGACCCCCCTAGATGTACTATAAAAATTGACCTCATGAAAGCATACGATTCTGTTCATTGGGATTTTATTATCTCTATCCTGACCATTATGAAATTCCCGCCTAAGATGATCGACTGGATTAGGCAATGCATAACCACCCCCTCGTTCTCTATCTTTTTTTTTGGTAAGTAAATGTGTATTTTGGATTAAAGGGAGAAAAAAATTACAAAAACTATGTTATAACTCCAAGTTTTTTGACTTGGAGTTAGAACATAAGACGCTAGGGCATACCCTGAGCAACTGGTACATCAGAGAATACCTCAAAAAAAACCTCTAAGAGGAACGATCTAACATAAAACAAAAAATGAACACTGTCATTATACAAAGCAGAAGCAAAATCAGTTACTCTTGAGACGACTGGATCAACAACATCCGATCGCCCCGCAGCAACTTACTACAGCAAAACGAATCTGCCAACAACCTAAGGGCACCCCTAGTATTCCACCAGTAGGAAGCAAAAGGCAACTGCATCACACCTACCACAGATACCAGCATCAATTTCAGCTAGCATGGAAACACCACAACGCTGCCGCCCCAAACTTTACCCCAAGCCAGCAGGTTGCAATATATCTAGAACCAAAACACATGGCATCTACAAATGCACATTCCAAACTTTACAACCATTAGAGATGGCAGCCACAGCAGGACAGAACGTCCATCTTCAGGGTCTTCTGTTTAACCACCGCAATGAAGGTTGATATTGCCAACAACCAGCAATTCTGCAACCTCACAGGTAGCATATCCACCAACCTCAGGAGCAGTAACATTCTAGCATCAGCAGGGACCAAAGCAGCATCACGGTCCTCCAGAGAGTACACCTCATCTTCAGCAGAATACAAGGCAAAAAACCTACATTCCAATGAGCCTACAGCCACATTGATATTCCTCAACCTATTGCTCAATCAACCAAACAGGCGCAGCTTCAGCAGTAAGGTGACACACGACATCAGAAAACCCACATCAAGTTCCCATTTCAATCCCAAGAAAATGGTTGGACAGGCCGTGCTACATTAGGAGCAAGAACTAGCCAACCAAAATGCCTACCTGGCAGCAGAGCATTCCAAATCCAACAACAACCCTTCATCAGAACTAGCATTGCAGAATAAGCATTGCAGAGAACCACACACTCAATAATCTGCCAGCAAATTCATCAGAACAAGCATTGCAGAATCGAGACAGCAAAGGGACTAACCCTTAACGCAGCAGCCCACATCAGATGCAGACTAGACATCGCACCACATAATGGCAATGAACTGACAGGGCACCACCGCAACAAGAAGGAAATCTAGCAACCAAATAGGTCCTCAGCCAGCTCTTCAGCCCTCAGCCGAAGAGTCCCGATCTAGATATGCACGGGCTTCCCCCAACCCAACCAACAGGTGGGAACACCCTCGTTCTCTGTCAATATTAATGGGGAAGCGATTGGATTTTTCAAAGGGGGCAAAGGCCTCCGTCAAGGCGATCCCATGTCTCCATACCTTTTTTTGCTGGTTATGGAAGTGTTGAATGGGATTATTGAAATCAAGGCGTGTAGGAATGATAAATTAAAATTTCACTGAAATTGTGAGGTGACTCATACTGTCATGCTTGCTTTTGCCAATGACCTTCTCCTATTCTCTCATGCAGATGTCGACTCTTTGCGGATTCTTAAGGAGTGCTTGAGGAATTTCATTGGCTCTCTGGACTCTCGACAAATGTGAATAAGAGCAAAATATTCATATGCTCAAAAGACCCCTCAATTCTTCAGAATATTTTCAACATTATGGGGTTCAAAGTGGGCTCTCTCCCCATCAGGTACCTGGGTGTTCCTCTGTTAACTACCAGGCTTTCGATTCAGGATTGTCATGCTCTCACTGAGAAAATTACTCGCCGGGTCAAATCATGGAAGAATAGGTGGCTCTCTTTCGGTGGTCGTCTGCAACTGGTGACCTCCATCCTCTCATCCGTCCACCTGTATTGGGCCTCAATATTCATTCTGCCCAAATCTATTCTCAATCAGATCGACTCCATGATGAGGCGTTTCCTTTGGAATGGCTCTACTGATGGGAAGGCAAAAGCAAAAGTAGCTTGGACTGATATCTGCTACCCGAAGTGTGAAGGTGGGCTGGGTCTCAAGAACTTGCTGGCTCAAAATAAAGCCCTCATCTGCAAACTATTATGGTGTAACTTATCAAAGGACCCTGAATCGACCTGGTCTTCATGGATACATAAAACTAGAATCAAGGATCGATGTATCTGGACTCTCAAAGTTCCAGACTCAGCTCCATGGAGCTGGAAAAAGATCATGAAACTTCAGTCTTTCATGTGCTCTCATTCTATTAAGAACATTGGCGACGGTGCTGATACTTTTATCTGTCATGACCATTGGCACCCTTTGGGCCCCCTTAGCAATGTTAGACGGATCGTATCCGTTTGGTCACAGGTCTTAGTAGGGATGCCAGGGTGTCCCAGATTATCAGAGATGATCAATGGGATTGGCCTAATCCCTATGATCAGGAAATCTCTAGGCTCGCCGAAAACATGCCCCATTATCTCCCTAACCACGAGCATAAAGATTCTCTGAGATGGGACGGGAGCCCTAATGGTATTTTCTCAACTAAGTCTGCCTACCTTCTATTTCACCCTCCCAAGCCGAAACTTAGCTGGACTAACTTTGTCTGGGGCCCCTTCCATATTCCGGCCCACGCTTTCACTCTTTGGCTGGCTATCAAAGGTCATCTAAATACCATTGATCGAATTCACGGTGTCCCAAATCTATCTAATACATGCATTCTTTGTGACACGGACGAGGAAAATCATGACCACCTTTTCTTCTCATGTACCTTCTCCAATTCCCTTTGGATCACTATCCAAAAGAAAGCTGACTTCCTATGGCCCTATCCCGAATGGTCTCAAAACATTAATTGGGCTGCTCAATAATGAAAAGGAAAGAATCTTTTTGCTCTATCTAAACGCCTCTCTCTTGCGGCCACTGTCTATTTTATTTGGAGAGAACGAAACAATCGAATCTTCGAGAAATCCTCTCCTCAGGAAATATCCAGATTTGCTCGCTGATTACAAATGTTGTCCGGGACAAACTGAAGGCATCCCTGCCTTATGTCGCTCGTCCTAATCGCTCACTTGTTAGGCGTTGGAACTTGTAAAAAAAAAAAAGGATTGTGGCTCTTTGGTTTCTTCCCTCCCCTGGAAGGCCTTTTTTTTAAAAAAAAATGATTCCTTAACTATTGCTCTTCCGTTGAATTAATTTTTCCTCGGGCTAGGCTACTGTCATGTATTTTTATCATCGCCTTTGGCCTTTGTTGTTTCTCCCCTTTTCTAGGAGCCCAGAAAAAAAAAAGAAAAAGAAAAAGAAAAAAAAGGGTTTCCTTTTTTGATGCCTTTCCATTGGGATTAATTTTCCTCGGGCTTTCTTCACTTGCTTTGGCCTGCTATCATGTTTTTATATTATCGCTTTTGGGTTTTGTTGTGTCCCCCCTCCTCCGGGTGTCCTGTCCCAAAAAAAAAAGGGTGGGTTTCTCTTGAGTAGTGGCAGCTGCTTCTGTTGATACTACTGTGGCATTTCTGCGTGCTGGTGGTCTGTGTAGCTGTTGGAGAATATGGCCCAGTGTTGTTGATTATTGGTTTTTTTTGGGCTTTGCTGTCCAGGTGCATTTGGTCTGGTGCACTTCTGTCACAAGAGCTGGACTATTGACCGACCTTGATCTGCTGATGGCCGACTCCATGATAGCATTTGTGGCATGTTCATCATGTGGGTCCTGTTTTCTTTTTGCTGTGCTGCTGAATGTGTGGTTGATTACTGTATGGCTCATGGATATTCTGCTACCCATTGGTCTCTGGCCGGATGGTGTAACAGCTTAATTGTAGCATGGTTTTGTCTGTGATCCAGCTTGGAGATGGGTTTTTTTGGGTGGTGCTTTGTCTGTGTTGGTGATGCGTAATCTTTCTGCATAATTTTTGCCGTGCCCTTGCTGAAGGATGGTGGTTCTTGATGCAGTGGGGCCATGGAAGTTTAATTGATGCTTTCTTGGAGCTTCTCCATCATTGTTGTTTGTGTGCCTATATGGTTGTTTCTGATGTGGCTGGCCGAGTGGCTGGTGCAAAGGAGTGGGACTCTCAATTTAGTCGTCTCTGTTTTGTTGTTGTTGCATATGAATCGCTGCTGCAGCGATCCTGCTTGGTAGTTTCTGGTGGGATCTTACCAAGTTGCTGAAGCATTGGAGTGGGATGATCTACCTGGCTCCCCGTGCCTATTGTTGCTGTTGCATATGGGTCTTCGCTGAGACCCAGTTGTCTGTGTGTGCTCTAATGCGGATCTGCTTCCTTGGTGCCGACTGCACAACCAGTAATTTATGGTGCTGAAGACAGCTGTTTGTCCCTTGGAGCTTACTACTGCATTGTTGATCGCTAGTATTGAGGTGCTGTAGAGAAAATGCAGTCTACTAGTGTCTTCAAGTTGGTGTGATGAATTAAACGCTGTTTCTCCTGTTGCTTTTTTGGTTGTGGGATGGTTTGGTTTTCAAATTGTACTGCTGTGGCGGTGGTAGTGGTGTGGCTGATTTGGTTATTGCTGTGCTAATGCCTTGAGCCCCTTGCTGCAACATTGCTGAAATGTAGTGCTGTTGGCATTGCTTTGTTCCCAATCTACCTTTGATGTCGGCTGCTGTTGGCCTATGGTTTTCCATGTCTGATGCCCATGATTTATGGCTTTAATTCTGTTATATACTGAGTGGCTGGCTCCACCGTGTTGTATATGAAGCTAAGAAGTTGGCCACGCTGCAGCAGGATTGTGAATCTGTTGTATGTAAATGTGTTAATGTTGCCCTGGACCTCTGCGGATAAGGGATGTGCTGTTTTTGCTGATGATGTCGGATGATGATGATGGGGGATGGAAGTGGCTAGCCTTTGTTTCGCTGCCGATGATTTGGTAGTTTTTTTTGAGATAGTTGCAGGGCCGGGTAGCTTTCGGTCTTTCTTGGAAATCTCACCTTGACACTACTCTGCACTGCTAGCTAAGGTGAGGTTTGGGAGATTATGCTTGTAGGGAGGCTGTGCAAGCTTGGCTGGCCAATCTGCTGAGTTTGACTATTTTTCGAGGCACTTCGGCCCTACTGGCTATGTGATGATCAAATTCCTGTGGCATTATTTGGCTTTGCTTCTGCAGTGGCTTGCATCGGGCAGATTTGTTTTTGTCTGCCCAAATGCCGATTTTGATTTGGTGCCCGTATGTCGATTCTGAATGCCGATTTCATCCTACGTGCAAAATGCCGAGTTGGATTTGCTGCCCAAATGCCGATTTGGATTTGCTGCCCAAATGCCGATTTGGTTATGCGGCCCATTTGCCGATTTTGAATTGAGGCCGGGTATGTTTTACTGACTTGGCATGACAATTGCCGTTGTGGTCTTACAGGTGCCAATTTGGACTGCGCTTCAAACAGCCGTTTTGGACTTGAATGTGAAATGCCGATTTCGTTTTGCATCTCAAGTGCCGCTTTGGACTTAAATGTGAATTGCCGATTTCGATTCGCATCCCAAGTGCTGATCTCGTTTGCTGTAGCTTCCGATTGCTTTGCCCGATTGGTCTGTGGAAGATGGCCGGTCTGGGTTTTGGTTGGATGGATCTGGCTGAAGTGGATGGTGATGCTGATGTGGATCCTTAACGGTTCTGTGGATCCTAAGACGGCTCTTCAGTAAGGAAGCTGAATGGAGTGTTATTTGCCTGGGGTCCCAATGGTTTGGGGCGTTTAGTGTGATGCGTTGTTATTGATCGGCTTGTTGGTGGGTATGCCCCCATGTTTATTGAGTTGCTGATGTTGGCTGTGAAGCATGCCGTCTAATGCCCTCTTGGTTCTGAAGATGTCTGTTTGCTTGGATTGCCGTTAGATGGTTTTGCGAGTGTCTTCAAAGGTACTCTAGCCATTGAGATGAAATTTTGAAAATCTGCTACTAGTCCGAAAAATGCGTGTAGTCTGCAAAGAAGGTTGATTGGTCCGAATCCATTTTGTGGCGATATGGTTGGTCAAGAACAATGGATTGTGCATTTGATAAACTTGGCTGCTTTGATTTTATTGAATATGGCTGGTTCCTGAAGTTGTTGTAGTTGCTTCTTTCAATGCCGATGTTCTTCTTGTCCGCGAGCTGGTGGCTCGTGTAGATGATGGTGGGATTGGCCCTGTGTTGATGATTGATGTTATGCTGTCTAGGTGCATATGGACCGGACAGATTTGGATTGAGGATCGGGCTGCCAATCTGGTTGCTTGGAGCTCGATTCAGCAATGTCATCTTCTGGTTGTCTTTGGGCTGCAGGTGAATATGCGATCTGCTATAGTGTCTTCATCTTTGGCGTGATGAAGTAAACTTTGTTTCTCCCTGTTGCAAATTTGGTTGTGAGATGGTATGGTATACCAATTGTATCGCTGTGGCGGTGGTAGTGGAGTGGTCATTTTACGGTTATTGATGTGTTGTTGCCATGAGTCCCTTCTTTGCATCTTTGCTAATCAGAGTCTTGATGCCGTTACTTTGTTCCATTCTATGTTTTTTTGTCGGATCTTTGCTGAATTATGGTTTTCCATGTATGATGCCCACTTTGATTTATTTCTTGCTGCTATCTTTGAGTGGTCATCTTTGGGTGTTCGGTTGGTCCCAAGACGCCATTCGGGTGTTGTTGCTGCTCCTAGGCTCGGGAACTGCAATGGGCGGTCAACAACAACGCGGATCATGGTCTTGGAATGCCCGGAAGTGGTTGGAAGGATATCTGTGACGTTTGAAGTTGTGATAGCCGATTCTTTCTTTGGTTTGTTGTAGCTGCTCCAGTTGCAGCTTCTGCTGAGTTTAGGTCCTTTTGCTCAGTGGTTTTGTGTAGCCTGTTGCTAGGAGCAGAAGATGGATATGCTGTGTGTGGTCTAGGTGGCTTGATAATGCCGGCAAACTGCTGGCCTAGTTTTGGTGCTGCGCTCCATGCCCTCATTGAAGCTTCCCTGGATAATCTATCATTCTGTTGTGTGTGTTGTTGAGTTGTGCTATTTGCGGCCGCGTTAGATTTATTATCTAGATGCTGTTTTTTTGATGCTCGGGGTATGCCCTAGCTCGTTGTTCTAATTCCAAGTTGGCAAAACACTTGGAATTAGAACATCGCTTTGTAAATTTTTATTTATTCTAATTCATTTTACTTACTTACCAAAAAAAAAAGGTTCTGTTTGATGTAAGCCAGTTTTGGTTTTTGTCTTTTTCTTTTTTTTTTTCGATTTCATGACTCTGGTCATGGTGATGCTCGGGGCATGCCCTAGCTTGTTGTTCTACCTCTAAGTTGGTAAAACACTTAGAGTTAGAACATCATTTTGTAATTTCATTATTTTTTTTCATTCAATTTACTTACTTACCAAAAAAAAATAAAAAAAATTAGGGGACACCCTGTTTCTATGTTTCATTTCCAAGTCAGCAAAACACTTGGTAATGAATATAGCTGATTGTACATTTTACAAATTTTTAATACAATTAATTACTTACCAAAAAATAAAAAACTCCAGCATTAGAAGAGCTATATCCCAACAGATCTAGCCAAATGACAGGCAGAACCAAAGCTGGATTAACACACAGCCAAATCCATTTCTACAGCCGCCTGAACTAGTTCAAGATAGAGAGCACCACCAAAAGCATCATTTCCATTGCAACAACGAAAGATCTTCACCCAAAATGCCTTCAGCAAAACACCACAGCAGAATACCAAAATTCAGCAACCCTTCCTGCATCACAATGGTACGGGCAGCATCAGCAGCACTATCAAAATTAATGAAGAAGACTCCATACAGCCAGCAACAAACAGAGGCAGCATCAGCATCAGCATCAGCCCCTCCCGTGCAGGAATTATAGCCCCATCCAGCTTGGTGAAGATTGGAGCTAAAGCCCCTCCCGTGCAGGAATGAAATCAAAGTCATCAGGACATACCCCTAACACCTCGTTACAGAGGAAAAACAAAAGAAAACTACTAGAGGCCCAAGCACTACTAAAACAACAGCCAAAAAATCAGGGACCATATCATGTACAGATGGCCACAGCATCATATATTGCAGTCTACTTTTTTTTTGGTAAGTAAGATGAGATTAAATTAAGTAAAATACAGCATTCAGCCTACAATACAGCAACATATATTGTAACACAACATCATATATTGCAATACTGCATCATATATTGCAGTCTACAATACAGCAAACAGCACAGGTTTGGTATACTGTAACACAGCAACATAGCAGCGTAGCATTCAGCCTCTCAGCACAGAACAACAATACATCAAGCCTTCCATAACATTAGTTAGTTGCCAACACGCCTATTCTCAGAACAACAAGCTGACACAGGCTGTAAGCGCAGCCACGAAACCGAAGCCTTTGCCAGCAACCACCTCGACCCCAGATCAGCCAAGTCGAAATGCATCGAAGCCTCAGCAAGTCGGGCAGCACCATCCCAGCTCGGCAACAAACCGAGAGACATTAGGCACCAGACCAGGAAAATAAATACGAAACGCAGCTGTCCCACCTTCTGCAGCAACAGTAAAACACCCAAGCCACAATCTGGCAAGCCCAGTGCTGCACCAAAAATCTCCATTGTAGGCCCCGCAGAGGATCAACCAGCAACCCCAATTTCTATATACGCAAAAGAGAGTCATCCAAACAAAATACCATACTCAAAACCATCCATCCACCTGATGACACATATACCAGCTGTCAACCCAACCCCTTCATAAAGCATCATCAGGCAAAAAACCCCAATTCAGCAGGAGGAGATCAACTACATTCATTAACAAAACTTGGGACACTGAACATGGAACCCGCATCCTACCAACTGCAGCATCCTCATTCAGAGTAAAATCAGGAGCCAATCTTCTCACCTCAACAGGCAATTACCAGTTGAAGTCCACACCCAGGTATCTCCCGGAGGACCAAGAGACCTGCTGTGGCAACTCAATGCAATGGCTACTACCAGCAAGCAACCAAGCCCACCAGCTGCTGCAGTGTAACCTTCGACACAAAACACCAGCACAACGATGCATTCGGTAAGGCAGCATCAGATTTCATGTTGCCCAATGGACATTGCTTCAACATCAGCAAGGGGAAGAAAACAGGCACCACATCCGAGAACCAATTGCATGTATCAATTGTCTCGATGCTACAGCTATAACAGCACAGGACCCCAGCCGAGCCACAACTGAATAGAAAGGCAATACCACACTCTCCAACACTCTCACTCTTTTTTTTTTTAAGTATACAATATAATTTTTTTTTCTAAGTATACAATATATATTGCTATTGTGAAGCATGGCATATGCCATGCCCCTGCTGAAGGCTGGCAATATCCTGATGCAATTTGCTCTACTGATGATAGACTTATCTGGGAGCTACAGGACATTATTGGTTTCAAGGTGGGGAAACTCCCTGTCAAGTATTTGGGGGTTCCCCTCATTACTTCACGGCTGTCGGCGGCAGATTGTAAGGCGCTGATTGATCGTGTTAAGCAGCGAATAAATTCGTGGACTAACAAACTTCTATCATATGGGGGCAGATTACAGTTGGTTCGGTCTATCCTTTCGTCGATTCACCTCTACTGGGCATCTCTATTTATCATTCCAAAATCTATTATGAAACTCATGGAGGGTTATATTCGCCGGTTCTTGTGGCACGGATCCATTACTGGGGGAACAACAGCTAAAGTGGTGTGGGAGCATGTCTGTAAATCTCGATCTGAAGGTGGCCTTGGCATTCATAATCTGCAGAACTCTGACAAGGCCCTGATTTCTCATCTGTTATGGAAGATTATTACAAAGGATCACAAATCTATCTGGGTCTCATGGATGTATGTGAATAGATTAAAGGATAGATGTATTTGGACCATTAAGGTGCCAACTAATTCTTCCTGGTGCTGGAGGAAAATGTTAAAACTTCGACATGCTATTAGGCCTTATATCAAATATCGGATAGGAAATGGGGCTAATACCTTTTTATGGCTAGATAACTGGCATCCGAAAGGTCCCCTTGCTGATTTATATTCCTCAAGGCTGATGTTTGTGACTGGACTGCCATTGGATACAAAGGTTGCTTCGATTGTGGTAAATGGAAATTGGAGGTGGCCGAACTCGTATGATATGGAAGTGGATCAGATTATTGGCGACATGCCAGATTACTGCCCTCACCCAGATAGGAAGGATATAGTCAGGTGGACCGCGGATCCCAAAGGAATCTTCACCACCTGATCAGCTTACCGCATTTTCCAAGGTATCGCGGCTAAATGTAAATGGTCATTTATCGTCTGGGGTCCATTTCATATTCCCTCTCATGCGTTCATCTTATGGCTTGCCATCCTTGGCAAGTTGTCCACGCTCGATAGATTGCGAAGATATGTGAATTGGCCAATGTGTGCATCCTATGCAAGATTGCTGGAGAAACTCATGATCATCTATTTTTTGGGTGTCCTTTCTCTAGTGAGGTTTGGAGCACTCTATGTCATCAGGCTGGGTTAACCTAGCCATTCCAGGAATGGATGAGAAATATTGAGTTGGCTTCCTGTAGTTGGAGAGGCAAGAATGCCAGGATACTCTCTTTCAGGCTCACTCTTGCTGCCGCAATTTACTTCATATGGCAAGAACAAAATCGAAGAACTTTTGACGATGCCAATGGAAGGTTCCCTAATCATATAGCTAACCTCATAATTGAAGTTGTTCGGCGGAAATTAGATATAAGTATCAAGGGTGATGATTGCTGCACCAGGAACGTTATTGTGCGATGGAGCCTATCGTTTGATACGACGGAGTGATAAGCTGGGCTGATCTGGCTTTGATGTGGAAGACGGAGTGTTCTTTAAAAATGGAGTGCTTGTAAAGACGGAGTGATTAGCCGAAGTCCCTTGGATGGAGCGCTTTTTAGTTGAAAAGACGGAGAGATTCTTAGGAGCTGGAGTGGTTACCTGTCCGGAGTATTCTTTGTCTCCTTGGAAGGAGTACTTTCTCACTCGAAGGCCAGAGTGAGTGGGATGCTTATTGGCCGGAGAGATGTATGGCTGGAGTTGATTTATGCTTCTCAACAGTCGGAGTGTTTTAAGGCCGGAGTTGAATTTGGGTTCTTGATGGCGGAGTTGCCTTGCTCCTTTTGAAAGTCGGAGTGATTGTGGCGTCTTGAAGGCCGGAGTTGCCTGTGTGTCTGGAAAGCTAGAGTAACTCCTAAAGCGGAGTGACTTTGGACAGAGTGACTTAGGACGGAGTGACTCTGGACGGAGTGACTTGTTCGGAGTGTGTTTGGACGGAGTGACTTGTTTGGAGTGTCTTTGGCCGGTGTGGCTTTGGACGGAGTTTGCTTTTGATTGCTTTATGGAAGCTAGAGCGCTTTAGCTCTATTATCCGGAGTGCATTGGACGGAGTGCTTTGGACGGAGTGGCTTTGGAGAATCCGGAGTTCTTTGTCTGGAGGCCGGAGTGCATAGTAGATCCCGGAGTGCATTTGATGGAGTGCCATCTTCGAATTCGGAGTACCTTTATCTGGAGGCTGGTGTGCAATGTGGAATCCGGAGTGCATTGGACGGAGTGGCATTGCAGAATCCAGAGTACCTTTATCTGGAGGCCAAGTGCCACTGTAGAATCCAGTGTGCATTGGACGAAGTACCTTTATCTGGAGGCCGGAGTGCATTGCAGAATCTGGAGTGCATTGGACGGAGTGCACTGGAGTGGTGACTCTAGACCTTGGTGGCTAGATGATGTTGGAATTCCCATTTGTGCTTTTCTTGTTGAATCTGTTTTTTTAGGTTTGTTTTTGTTGAGGGACCGGGTTTCATACGGTCATTTTAGATGAATTACACCTAGGTGTGGTTTTTCTATTTTCTTTTCATCGATTCATGAGTTTGTTCATGGTGATGCTTGGGGTATGCCCTAGCTCGTTGTTCTAATTCTAAGTTGGCAAAACACTTGAAGTTAGAACATCCTTTGCAATTTTCGATCTGGACAAAAATGCCCCCTGAGAACTCCCTGGTCTCGATATTTCTTTTTTTGATAAGTAATTAATTGCATTAAAATTTAAATAAACAGTACAGACAGCTATGTTTTTTACCAAGTGTTTTACCGACTTGGAAAAAGAAACATAGAAAAAGGGATTCCCCTTAAACATGACACAGAAGTCATAAATAAAATATTACACAATTGGAATCGGCTATTGAGACGGAAAATCGCAAACTGCCAGCAATACTGAACAGGAGGACGCTACTTCAGCAATTCCATGTCAGGAGGCAAACCCAGCTACGTCAGCATATCCGCATGAAGAGAGCAAAGAGGCGATCACGAAGGCGAATAAAGCCACTCCGTCCAAGAAGAGCATCAAGCACTCCGGCCAGCAACGAACACAAGCCACTCCGTCCTTCCTTTTAGTGAAAAAAAGGGACTCCGAAAAATGTTCGCAAAGTGGTCACTCCGATTTGGATTTTCAGTGGGGATTTTCAGCTGGTCGTATTACTCGAGTTTGGATTTTGTGAAAGTATGAGCCCTGCTGTGTGGGCGCCTACTCATTGCTATTTTTCATGGTATTCTATCTGCTGAGTGATGGGTTTGTGCAAGTGTGCTGATGCTATTCGGTTTTCCTTTGCTGCCGCCTTCATCAGTCGCTCGGAGGAAAGTGATGATCTGATGCTGGTTTCTGCTAATGAAAATGTTGTTGCATGCTGGGCTCTCATGCTGAATGGGGACTTGGTGCAACAGCAAAATTGCAAATTCTCTGTTCTCGTTTACAGTTTTCTTTGCCTTTTGTAAAAACTGTGCTGACTTTCCTTTGATGATTAATGTCCTTTTGAAGGACTCTTTTGTCATTTTCTGGTTGATCGGAAAATGCCATCGCATCTATGACTAAATTCCAAGTCGAAAAAACACTTGAAATTAAATTATAGGTTGTATTTTTTTTTCTTTTTAATACAATTGACTTACTTACCAAAAAGTAAATAAATATATAATAACTTTTTTTTTTAGTTATAAGCAGGGGAAAAGAAAAAAAACAGAAGAGAAGCGGTCTCCCAGAGAAGAGGAGAGGAAGAGAAAGCTACGGCGAGGTAACACTAATAACAACAACGAGACAAAAGACACCGTCCAAGACGGTACAAACCCCAACAAGGGAAAGCACAAAGAGCCGAAGACAAATTTACATAATGGAAATCAAAGAAAGAAATCCAAATACCTTCGGGAAACTATGATTTGAAATTTCCTCTATTTTTTTCCCCTCTTCTTCTTCTTATTTTTTTTTCCCTTCTTCTCCTTTTTTTTTTTATAAGTTCCAACGGACCATAAGCGAACGGGCAGGACACCCATCAACAGACAAGGAAGCCTTCAGCTTGTCCCGAATGACATTTGTTATTTGAGAGCAAATCTGGGATATATCCTGAGGGGAGGATTTTTGGAAGATCCGATGATTTCATTCTCTCCAAATAAAATAAACAGTGGCCACAAGAGAAAGACACTTAGATAGGGCAATAAGATTCTTTCCTTTCCATTGATGAGCAGCCCACATGATCTTATGGAACCATTCGGGGTAAGGCCACTGGATGCCAGCTTTTCTTTGAATTTTGGTCCATAAGGATCTGGAGAAGGGAAAGGAGAAGAAAAGGCGTTCATGGTTTTCATCATCCGAGCCGCAAAGAATGCAAGTATTGGATAGGTTTGGAGCACCATGTATGCGGTCAGAGGTATTAAGCTTACCTTTGATGGCCAACCAAAGAGTAAAGGCGTGGGCAGGAATATGGGAGGGGCCCTAGACTAAGTTGGTCCAGTTCAATTTCGGCTTGGGTGGGTGGATCAGAAGGTAGGCAGTTCGAGCCGAGAAGATACCATTCGGGCTCTCGTCCCATGTAAGGGAGTCCTTATGCTCGCTGTTAGGGAGATAATTGGGCATGTTTTCTACAAGACTAGGCACTTCCTGATCATAAGGATTAGGCCAGGCCCAATGGTTGTCTCTGATTAATTGGGAGACCTTGGCGTCCCAAGGCAGCCTCGTGACCAGACGAATACGGTCAATACTGACGCTACTCAGCGGGCCCATAGGATGCCAGTTATCGTGCCAGAGAAAAATATCAGAGCCGTCACCAATGTTCTTAATAGAATGAGAGCGCATGAATGGACGATGCTTCATAATCTTTCTCCATCCGCAGGGGGCTGAGTTAGGGACTTTGAGGATCCAGATATATCGTTCGTTGATTCTATTTTTGTGGATCCATGATGACCAGGCTTACTCAGAATCCTTTGACAGGAGACGCCATAAGAGTTTACAGATGAGGGCTTTGTTCTGAGCCTGCAAATTCTTGAGGCCCAGCCCACCTTCACTCTTTGGGTAGCATATATCAGCCCATGCTACTTTTGCATTTGCCTTCCCATCAGTAGATCTGTTCCAAAGGAACCGTCTCATCATGCACTCGATCTGATTAAGAATAGATTTGGGCAGAATGAAGATTGAGGCCCAATAGAGGTGGACAGACGAGAGGATAGAGGCAACGAGTTCCAATCGCCCCCCGAAAGAGAGCCACCTACTCTCCAGGACTTGATCCGGCGAGTAATTTTCTCAGCGAGAGCATTGCAATCCCGAATCAAAAGCCTGGTGGTTATCGAGGTACTCCCCAGGTACCTAATGGGAAGTTTGCCCAGTCTGAAACCCGAGATGTCAGCAATGTTCTGATGAAGGGAAGGGTCTTTAGAGCATATGAAGTCGTCACTCTTATTCACGTTTGCCGAAAGGCCAGAGAGCCAATGGAATTCCTTGAGGCAATCCTTAAGAATCCGAGTCGAGCTGACATCGGCATGAGAGAAGAGGAGAAGATCGTCTACAAATGCAAGCATGACCGTTTGAGTCACGTCACAATTCCAGTGAAATTTAAAATTTTCGTTCCTACGGAGACCCTTTCCTCCCTGGAAGAACCCAACCGCTTCCCCATTAATGTTCACAGAGTATGAGGGAGTGGTTATACATTGTCTAATCCATTCGACCACTTTAGGAAGGAATTTCATTAGGGTCAGGATTGAGATAATGAAATCTCAATGGACGGAGTCGTAAGCTTTCATTAGGTCAATCTTCATCGTGCATCTTGGCGGATGATGACCCAAATGATACTTATGGAGGAGCTCTTGGGCCAAGAGAATGTTGTCACTAATATGACGCCCAGCAACAAAGGTCGTTTGGCACTTGTCGATAAGATAGGGTAATGTCATTTTTAACCAGTTCACATTAATCTTCGAGATCACTTTGTAGATGACATTATAGCATGATATGGGACGG
Source organism: Nepenthes gracilis (assembly GCA_033239525.1). Lineage (NCBI taxonomy): Eukaryota > Viridiplantae > Streptophyta > Magnoliopsida > Caryophyllales > Nepenthaceae > Nepenthes > Nepenthes gracilis. The sequence goes on from BSYO01000012.1 coordinate 11,839,286, forward strand.
TAGTCAGAGACCAAACGAGGAGATTAAATCTTTGGGATCAGGCTAATGATTGTAGTATTCATTTGTTTTAGAAGCTTTCTATGATTGAAAAAGTCACGAATAGTTTCGCAGACAGATGAACCCATAATGTCCCAAGATTCCTTAAAAAATTTGGAACTAAAGCCATCAGGGCTAGGAGCTCAGTAATCTCCAATAGAAAAGATCACCTTGCGAATCTCATCATCGCTAACCGAACCAACAAGTGGGCCCATTAGCGAGTCAGGCACAATGTGATGGATGAAAGGGCGGAGACGAGCAGCGTCAGCCGATCCATGCGAACGACCTGAACCTAGATCTTTACGAAAGTGATTCTTTTTTTTTTGGTAAGTAAGATATTTTAGATTAAAGGGAGAAAAATTTACACAAACTATACTTTATCTCCAAGTATTTTGACTTGGAGTTAAAGCATAAAAAATGCTAGGGCATACCCCGAGCAGCTTGGTACAAAAGATGACACCAAAAGTTTACATAAAAAAAGGGCTCACTAGGAGGGCAAAAAACTGTCTAGAATGGAACAACAAACCAACTCAGCCGATGCCTATAGATGCCAAGGCCAACTGCAATAGATCCCTTTTGCCAAGTCTTCAAGCCAACAGCAAACACACTCTAGCCAATCTAACATTAGCAAGGGCAAGGAGCTTCAGCAGCAATTCTACCAGCCTCACTCCACGCCACGCAGCAGTTTTGGCAGAATCTTAGCCAGGGCCAATTATTAAGGGGAAGCTACAGCATCAGCTTCCATGAGTTGGAGGATTGGATTTCACATCAGCTTCCATTTACGAAAGTGATTCACAATCAAATTTTGGACATTCTTGACTCCGAGGATTGGATTCTTAGAGTCATCAAGGAGGGAGATAATCCTATTCTTATTGCTGTTTCCATTAACAGTCTTGAAGAAGAATTTATTGCATTGGTCTCCCTCTTTAAGCCATCTTATCTTAGCTTTTTTGCTTGACGAGATCAGCTTCCTTAGCCATTGCCATTGCAACTTACCAAAAAAAAATAAAAAAATTCCTTAGCCATTGCGGTGTGGTAAGCTTCCCTACAGGAACGCTCCTCGTGGCAACACCCAAAGATAGAAGGAGACAGTCCTTGGATATCCTCGAGATTTTTCCTCAAACGAATAACATCCTCATGGACATTGCCCTCGTGCACATTAAGCTTTTTAAGCACCAATTTCACCTTCTTGAGTTGAGACACCAGTCGAAACATTGGAGTGCCAGTGGTTTCTTCCTTCCAAGCATCCTGCACTAAGAGGTAAAATTTTGGGGAATTGGTGAGGAAGTTATTGAACCGGAACAATCCATGCTATCTAGACGATTCACCAGAAGGGAGAAGAATACACGGGGAGTGGTTAGATAGTCTGGCAGGGGGGAAAAGGGCTTTTGCCCTACGGAACTTATCAAGCCATTGCCCATTGGCAACAACTCTATCAAGCTTTCTATAAATGCGAAGAGATGATTCTCGGTCGTCATTCCAGGTATAGTGCATACCTTCACGGCACACATCCTCAAGATCGCAGTCTCTGAGACAATTATCAAGGCCAATCGAGCTTTTGTAGTGCCTGATACCTCCAAGGGCCTCGGACGAGGATCTTACAGCGCTGAAATCTCCAAGAGCTGCCCAAGGGAGATCGCCCGGGTGATTGGACATCTTACGAAGGCTCTCCCAAAGAAGCCTACAGAGGCTTTCCGAACTAGCACCGTATATAAAGGATAAGAGGCATCGCAAATTCTCCTCGAGAAAAAGGACCTCGGTATGAATGACCTGATCTTCCGAGGAGAGGATGCTAACCGAAGCCTTTTGGGGACCCAACCAACCCAAATCCGACCAATCGAAGAAGCGGAGTAATTCATTACCCAAGACCAGTTAGGTCTAATCCTAGCGGAGATAATATGAGAGTTCTGCTCTGCGACTTTAGTTTCAACCAGACCAGTAATACTGTAACCGTGGGAGCTAATGAGGTTGCGGACTTCATGGTTTTAACAAGCCCATTTAGTCCCCTCACGTTCCAACAAGCAATGCTAATCATGGGTTGGCGGTGAGGGGGGAAGATTTTTTAATCCCCTTGGGTTTTTTATGTTTTCTGGAGGAATCATGTCCCCCACTTTTGATAGAATTGCCTCCACTAGTCTTACCACCTAATGGATCAGACGGTAGAGGATATTTCAAAGTATCTCGCTGGGAGGTGTCCACCAGTGAGCCGGGGAAGGAGGAAAGTCGCTGATTAAGGGCACAGGTCATATCAGGATTGGGGGAGGTATGAGCGTGCACCATACTCAACGGACTGGGAAGTTCCGAACAAAGGTTCAAAATTTCAGGTTCGGGGGGGAGGAGAGGGGATTAATTCTATTAGGAGGTTAATTCTATTAGGAGGGCCACCTTTGGCATGGTAGTTGAGCATCAAAGGAGCTCCCAGGGCCTCTACAGACGGATTGAGACCCGTAAGCACAATATCTGCGAAAGAGAGAAAAGGCACGAAGGCATTGGCAACCTGATGACAAGAGCCCTGGTCAGAGACCAAAACTTCAGGCAGAGGAGGCTGGGGCGACAGTGTAGGCGCACCCTCATCTGGGGTCGTATGCTCCATCGGCTCAACACAAGGAGCAGCATGGGAATCCAACGCTGCGGTTGCATTTTGGCGGGCAGCAGATCTTGGTCTGTGCTGCGGTTGGATGTTGGTATGCCTTGTTGTTTTTGTAGGAGTTGGCAGTTCATGTGCTGGGGTTTGGGTTGGCTGATTTGCTTCCCCTTGCTGGAGCATTTATCTCTTGCTGGATCATAAATTCTGGGCTGTTCAATTTGCGGCTACTGCAGCCTTTGGTGTTAGTACTTTGGGCTTAGCTGCTGAGAGAGCTGCTGATGAGCTCGTGGATTCTGCTGACTGAGGATGCCGATTGGGGCTGGAGGCCAGAAGGGCTTTGAAACCGGTTTGAATTGCCGACTTGGAAAGTCATCTGCCGTTTTTGGTCTTGCGCCTCAATTGCCGATTTCGAATTCTGGCCGGTTTGGTTTTAGTGTGTTCAATTGCCGATTTGGATTTTGCTCATGGATTTTACACGGCAATTGAGCTCGTGGATTATGCTGTCTGAGGCTGCCGATTGGGGTTGGAGGCCGGAAGGGCTTTGAAACCGGTTTGGCTTGCCGACTTGGAATGTCATCTGCCGTTTTTGGTCTTGCGCCTCAATTGCCGATTTCGACTTCTGGCCGGTTTGGCTTTACTATATTCAAATGCCGATTTCATCTACAGATGTCAAATTTGGCCGGTTTGACTTTTCTGTGGCTGAGTACAATTGCCGTTTCAATACGGTCCTCAATTGCTAGCATGTGGCCGACTTCATTTGCCAATATCATTGCCGGTTTGATGTTGTAACTCATATGCCGAGTTGGATTTGATATTGCCGGTTTGGGCTTGGTGCCGAAGAGGCTGATGCGCTGTGCTCCAGCGATGTGGTGCAGTTGCCAGATTGGCTGCTTCCCCCTTGATGCCGTGTTTGTGAAGAATGACAGCATTCTCGTCGATCGTCTGTTCTTGTGTAACATTTGTCAGATTTCTTTTTTGTCGTTTCTGATGAATGTTGTCCTCCTGGAGGTTTTTTTTGTACTTTTTATGTACAAGTTGCTCGGAGTATACCCTAGCATTTTATGTTTTATTTCCAAGTCAAATTACTTGGAGATAACACATAATTTTTGTAACTTATTTTTCTCCCTTTAATCCAAAATACTTGCTTACCAAAAAAAAAAAAGGGAATCTAGCGCTGCCCCAATTATTGGGTATCCCACAGAAAAGGCGTAAATGACATCGTCAGACATCACAGGCTCATTCTCCATGCTCACGGAGGAAGCCCTAGGAGAAGACATGTCAGCTATTGAAGGTTGGAGAGAACTCGTAGGATTCAGGGTTCCTTCATCCACTTGACTGGGAGCAGAGGAAATGATAGAGCAACAGGATTCATGAGCAACATTCTGGTGGCCAAGCTGCAGAGAATGGTCTCTTTGTCTGATGCGCTGGAACTTATAAAAAAAAAATTCTTATGTGTTGAGGCCGGAATGGTTTTCTTTGAAGCCGGAGTGCCTCTGCACTCTCAAAGGTGGAGTGGCATTTTGAAGAAGGTGGATGGAGTGGCATTTTGGAGCCGGAGCTGATAGCATGCGCTGAGGCCGGAGTGGCTTTTTAATGGAGGAGTGACTCTTGAGGCCGGAGTGGATTTTCAAAACCGGAGTGCCTGTTGAGTTCGGAGTGGCACTTTGAAGACGGAGTGCTTTTTGTATTTTTTCTTTATTGCATTAAATTTGAAAATCAAAAAAAAAATTCTTTTTCTTTCTTGCAGGACACGTTTCCATGGGAGTGGACCAATCCAGCCGATGGCTAATGATGCTTCCTTGAGCAGGCATTCCCATGGGATCTAAGAGATGACAAATGAAGACATTGGTATTTATGAAGCTGATTGATGCATAAATGAAGCATGCCTATCCAATATACACACTGATGGATGATGAACACGTGACTTGCTAAATGTCTCCTGTTCCCTTTTCTTCGTGGATGCATATTTCTGAGTGACATGACGAGTTTCCTTTAGCGAAAGAGATCTACGACGGTTTAGTTTTTCGTAACCTTGGTGAGAATTGTAAATCTGTTTTTTGTCTGTTTTCATAACTTGGTCTATGGTAGTGCTCGGGGTATGCCCTAGCATGTTGTTCTACCTCTAAGTTGGCAAAATACTTGGAGGTTGAACATCGTTCTGTAAATTTTATTTAATTTAATATCATCTTACTTACCAAAAAAAAGTCTCTTTGGTCGTTATCTTTTTTTTTTGGTAAGTAAGTATTTTGGATTAATGGGAGAAAAAATTACAAAGGTTATGCATTAATTCCAATTATTTTGACTTAGAGATAATGCATAAAGCGTTAGGGCATACCTCGAGCAGTTAGTACATCAAAATACACACAAAATAAAAACGGACAACACAGGGGTCCTCCAGGAGGACAACCATGGGCATCAGACCAAAACGGAAGATTGCAACACATCTCGGACAAAATACCACCACGGCCAAACAGGGCCACGACCAGCATCTCCCTACAGCAGCGCCTCAGAACCGAACAAAGGGAAATCGGAATCAAGAGCCCAAAAGCCCAGGTGACACCATCTGCTGGACAGCCAACAATCTGCCTATGCACCATGTAAAACAGCACAGCAGCCATTCCATATTCTGCAAAAGAAAGGAGCCCTGGCATCCTATTAACCAGCTCCTACTCAATGCCACACAGCAGCTTTGCAATGGTCATTTAGGCCACTGTGAGAAACTGAAAACAGCTTCAGCACCATTCAACTGCCCATGCTCCAAAAGCACCTCGCAGCAAGGCACTAGCCCACGCATATATCATCAAAGCAGCAGCAGCAAGACTCCAAAACCAAGATCAGCAATTCCAGCAGCATCTTCTAAGAGGTCTGCACATCATCATCTGCTCTTTCAACAGCAAGGTGGAGCAAAAACCCGATCTAGCTCCTCAAAGCTGAGCCACAACTGCATCCAATCATGAGTGATGGTCTGAGACCAATCCAGCCGATGGCTAATGATGCTTCCTTGATCAGGCATTCCCATGGGTTCTAAGAGATGACAAATGAAGACATTGGTATTTATGAAGCTGATTGATGCATAAATGAAGCTTGCCTATCCATTATACACACTGATGGATGATGAACACGTGACTTGCTAAATGTCTCCTGTTCCATTTTCTTCATGGATGCAAATTTCTGAGTGACAAGACGAGTTCCTTCAGCGAAAGAGATCTACGACGGTTTAGGTTTTCGTAACCTTGATGAGAATTGTAAATCTGTTTTTTTGTCTATTTTCATGACTTGGTCTATGGTAGTGCTCGGGGTATGCCCTAGCGTGTTGTTCTACCTCTAAGTTGGCAATACACTTGGAGGTTGAACATCGTTCTGTAAATTTTACTTAATTTAATCTCATCTTACTTACCAAAAAAAAGTGATGGTCTGAGACCACATAGTAGCAGCGCCAGAGCACTTAACTGAAGCTGCTGCTCATCCACATCTGCACAGCACTGCAACTCAAAGCAGATCAGTAGCAGAACCATAGGCTTAGCAACACCTTAATTCAGCCACCAGCTTCAGAGCTATAACATGCCCCACAACATCATCATTGCCGCATCAGAGACTGCAGAAGCAAGTTCCAGAAAACAACCACATGACACAATCCAATGTGCAAGTTCAATAAGGAGCTGCTACAGAGGTCGGCCAACAAGCACAGCCCCTCAAGTAGCCATCCGGCAGATTCTTCAACCAAACAGAGAAGGGGTAGATTGCTGTGCCAATAATTGCATCAGCGGGAGAGCCTACAAATGCATCAGCAAGAGATACAAATGATCTGCATTCCCTCAAACTGCTGCAAATTAGCATCTTTTTTTTTTGGTAAGCAAGTATTTTGGATTAAAGGGAGAAAAATAAGTTACAAAAATTATGTGTTATCTCCAAGTAATTTGACTTGGAAATAAAACATAAAATGCTAGGGCATACCCCGAGTAACTTGTACAAAAAAAGTACAAAAAAACCTCCAGGAGGACAACATTCATTAGAAACGACAAAAAAGAAATCTGACAAATGTTACACAAGAACAGACGATCGACGAGAATGCTGTCATTTTTCACAAACACGGCATCAAGGGGGAAGCAGCCAATCCGGCAACTGCACCCACATCGCTGGAGCACAGTGCATCAGCCTCTTCGGCGCCAAGCCCAAACCGGCAATATCGAATCCAACTCGGCATATGAGTTACAACATCAAACCGGCAATGATATTGGCAAATGAAGTCGGCCACATGTTGGCAATTGAGGACCGTATTGAAAACGACAATTGTACTTAGCCACAGAAAAGTCAAACCGGCCAAATTTGACATCGGCAGATGAAATCGGCATTTGAATACAGTAAAGCCAAACCGGCCAGAAGTCGAAATTGGCAATTGAGGCGCAAGACCAAAAACGGCAGATGACATTCCAAGTCGGCAAGCCAAACCGGTTTCAAAGCCCTTCCGGCCTCCAGCCCCAATCGGCAGCCTCAGACAGCATAATCCACGAGCTCAATTGCCGTGTAAAATCCACGAGCAAAATCCAAATCGGCAATTGAACACACTAAAACCAAACCGGCCAGAATTCGAAATCGGCAATTGAGGCGCAAGACCAAAAACGGCAGATGACTTTCCAAGTCGGCAATTCAAACCGGTTTCAAAGCCCTTCCGGCCTCCTGCCCCAATCGGAATCCTCAGTCTAGCAAAATCCACAAGCTCATAGCAGCTCTCTCAGCAGGTAAGCCCAAAGTACTAACACGAAAGGCTGCAGTAGCCACAAATTGAATAGCCCAGAATTTATGATCCAGCAAGTGATAAACGCTCTACCAAGGGGAAGCAAATTAGCCAACCCAGACCCCAGCACATGAACTGCCACCTCCTACAGAAACAACAAGGCATACCAACATCCAACCGCAGCACAGACCAAGATCTGCCGCCCGCCAAAATGCAACCCTATATTTCCAATTTCCCAATTCTATCGCATGGCTCCAGCATCACCTTGCATCAGCAAGCAGCAAACAGCAAACCAGCAAATTCGCACAGGCCAGCGCACACCCGATAGCATCAATTATAGAAGGCAGCATCATCAAACTTTAGCAACGCAGCCCCCTAGCATAACTAACATGCTAATCACCAAGGGCACCAACTCTCCCTGCTTCAGCTTGAGAGAGTAGGCATGTCCACTCAAATAATACCAGCTATATATTCTTCATCCCACAGCCAACGACAGTAAATAGCAAAATGGCAGCAGAGGAGAACCGAACACCGGAGCAACATCAGCACCAACTTTATTGTACACCCATAAAAAAGCTTCTGCCTCATGCTGAGACTACATCAGATCTGAAAACTAGGGTCATCCACATGCACATCTGCTGAAACCGCCAAGCAACATACCAGATGGTCCCAGCTGCAACCTTCGGCACCCTGGTTTTATATCAGCACATTCGTAAAACATAGCAAGCCATAGCATCTCATGAGCAGAGATAACCATGGTTCAGCAAACATCATACAAAGAAACTGCAGAATAATAGCAGGGGCGGTGCACACCGGTAGCATCAAGTATCAAAACCAACAAGCATCATAAATCCAGCAAAACAGCTTCATATAACATCTAATTTGCTAGAAACCATGGACATCACAAACTTTGCAGGTGGAGAGAGCAAACAGACCACAACCCCCAACCAAAGATCGTAGAAAACCAAACGGCAGCTGCCATAATACTCGATTATTTGTTCACCGACAAAGCATCAACATCCAAAGATAACTAAGGCGTACCAATATGTCGACAAAGAATCACAAAAATACAACAACCAACATTTGTAAGAGGAATAAAATTCCTCCAAAGGCATTACAGCAGTAACCAAACATTTATCCAAATTTGTGAGATAAGCACCAGATTCCCAAAATGCTCCAACAATGCAGAACCAGCTTTTATAAAGCCCCAACAGATCAAAATATAGTACCAAAACAACGACCCCAATCCACACCCGGGCAAATCATATTCAACATCAGCTGCACGGAAGGCTGCAGCTAGAGAACCAGCACATTCCACTTCATCAGCCACCCATCAGCCAAACAGTCCCAATGCAGGAGCCAGCTCGCCCCATAGGTTGCAATCTCGATCACAAACTCAACACAGACAAGAGCGCCAATCAGTTCAGATCACACACTCACACTTTTTTTTTTTTTGGGGGGAGGGGAGGGATGACAGTGTTGATGGAGGGGACAGCACAACACTAAAGCAACACCATCATCCATTAACAAGAAAACAATACAAAGTATTATTCATGTACTAACAAACCAAAACCGGGAACCAAACCACATGAGAGCCAGCCAATCCAAATGTCATTTCGTGTAGACTCAAAACGAGTAAGAGGCAATAACCACCAAAGATCAACCAGTAGGCAAGGGGCAGCATCCTCTACTACTCAATTCTTTTCTTTTTTTCTTTTTTTTTCTTTTTTTTTCCTTTTTATTATTATTATTATATATATATATATATATTTATTTATTTATTTTTTTATAAACCCCACCGCAACCGAGTCGACCTGGAGACACCCCTATCAGGCACCGAGATGGTCAATAATTTAAGTCTCACAACATTGACCACCGAAGAGAATAGTAAGGAAATGTCCTGGGGGGAGGATTTTTGGAATATTCGGTTATTTCGCTCCTTCCATATGAAGTAAACCGTGACGGCCAGAGATAAGCGTTTAGAGACAGCCAGAAGGTTTTTCCCTTTCCAAATAGAAGCAGCCCAAGATATGTTTTGATTCCATTCAGGATGGGGCCAATGAATACCGGAGTGTCTTTGAACATTATCCCATAGAGCTCTGGAGAATTGGCAAGAAAAGAAAAGATGACCAAGGTCTTCATTTCCTGTGTTGCAGAGAATGCATCATGGTGAGAGGTTTGGGATATAATGTAGGCGGTCAATGGTATTCAGTCTACCCTTAATGGCGAGCCATAGGGTAAAGGCGTGGGAAGGGATATGAGATGGACCCCAAACTAATTGAGCCCAAAAAACCTTAGGTTTGGGAGGATGGATGAGATGGTATGCAGACTTAGTCGAGAATTTGCCATTGACATTCCCATTCCACCTCAATGAGTCTTTTTGATTGCTGCGAGGGGGATTTTCCGGCATATTCATGACAAGGTGGGACACCTCAGTGTCAAAGGGGTTGGGCCAAGACCAACCGTTGTTCCTGATTATTGCATCAACCTTAACATCCCAGTGCAAGCCCGAAACAAGGCGAGTACGATAAGAACTCACCTCACTCAGGGGGCCGAGGGGGTGCCAGTTATCGTGCCAGAGGAAGGTATCAGAACCATCCCCAATGACCTTGACAGAGTAGGCTCGCATAAAAGGCCTCATTTTCATAATCTTACGCCAGCTCCAAGGGGCAAATGCCGGGATTTTCAGGGTCCAAATGCACCGGTCTTTGATTCTGTTCTTATATATCCATAAAGACCAGGCTGAATTTGGGTCTTTAGTTAAGAGACGCCAAAGAAGCTTGCAATTGAGAGCCTTATTTTGATCCACCAGGTTCTTAATACCTAGCCCACCTTCCGACATGGGGAAGCAAATATCATGCCAAGCTACTTTAGCATTGACTCTGCCTTCAGAAGAACCATTCCAAAGGAAACGGCGTAAAATGCAATCAATTGCTTTGAGGATGGTTTTGGGTAAAATAAAAAGAGAGGCCCAATAGAGGTGGATAGAAGAGAGGATGGAGGCAACGAGTTGCAATCGCCCGCCAAAGGAGAGCCATCGATTTTTCCATGATGTGATCCTCTTAGTGATTCTGTCAGTGAGAGATTTGTAGTCAGAAACCGAGAGCCTAGAGGTTATCAATGGGACCCCCAGGTATCTTATGGGAAGTTTGCCCACTTTAAATCCCATGATAGCAGCTATTTCCTGGTGAAGAGAAACGTCCTTAGAACAAATGAAGATTTCACTCTTATTCGGATTAGCAGAGAGGCCAAAGGTAACATGAAATTCTTCAAGGCAATCCTTGAGGATCTGGGTAGACTGGGTATCAGCCTGGGAGAAGAGGAGAAGGTCGTCAGCAAAGGCAAGCATAACAATCTGTGTTCGGCGCATTTCCAGTGGAATTTAAAATTATTATCCCGCCTTGCCTTGACCTCAATAATGCCGATTAGGACCTCCATCACAAGGACAAATAAATAGGGAGATAGCGGATCCCCTTGGCGGAGACCTTTACCACCTTTGAAGAAGCCAACAACTTCCCCATTGATATTGAGTGAATACATCGGAGTAGTAATGCACTGGCTGATCCAATTGACCATTTGTGTGGGGAACTTCATGAGGGTCAGAATATTGATAATAAAATCCCAATAGATAGAGTCATAGGCTTTCATAAGGTCAACCTTCATAGTACATCTAGGCGGGTTTGACCCAAGATGATACTTATGCAGGAGCTCTTGAGCTATAAGGATATTATCACTAATCTGCCGCCCCGCCACAAAGGCCGTTTGGCATCTGTCGACCAAGAAAGGAAGAGTGGCCTTGATTCTGTTAGCAAGAATTTTAGATATCACTTTGTAAATGACATTGCAACAAGAAATCGGGCGAAAGTCTGAAACCGATCGCGGGGACTGGACCTTAGGAATAAGGCTGATCAAAGTGGTGTTCAACTGTTTAAGGAGCTTTCCATGATTAAAGAAATCATGGATTGCTTCATAAAACAGTATGTTGATTATCTCCAGGAGTCCTAAAAGAATTTGATGTAAACCGTCGGGACTGTGGAGCTCTGTCATCACCAATGGAGAAGATCGCAGAAGCGGATTTCCTCCTCACTAACCGGCCTAACAAGGGGGCGATTAGTGAGTCGAGAACGATATTTAGAATGTAGGGCGGAGCCGATTTGCCTCCGCCGTCCCATGGGATCGCCCAGATCCCAGAGCATTTTTGAAGTGGCCTTCTATTAGATTATTAAGATCCTCCGGGCCTTTAGTAGGGTTACCTGACTCATCAAGGAGGGAGATAATCCTATTCCGGTTATTGTTCCCACTAATAGTCTTGAAAAAGAACTTAGTGCATTGGTCACCCTCTTTGATCCATTTGATCTTGGCTTTTTGGCGGAGGAAGTCTGCCTCCTTAGCCATGGAAGAATAATAAGCAGCCTTACAACGCCGTTCAATGCCACAATTTCCTGTTTGTGGGATGGTCTTAGATTGGACATCCTCCAGGCATTTTCGAGTACGTAAAACCTCTTCATGGACATCTCCATTTTGAGCATTAAGATTTTTAATCGCACTCTTTACCTTTTTGAGAGAGGACACCAGCTTAAACATCGGGGTACCAGCACTTTCAGACTCCCAAGCTTCCTTGACCAGAGGAAGAAAATTTGGAAAATTGGTGAGAAAGTTATTAAATCGGAACATCCCAGGTTACGGGCAGCCCAACCAGCAGGAAGAAGAATGCATGGGGAGTGGTCAGATAATCTGGCTGGTGGGAAAACTGCTTTAGATCTTCTAAAGAGATCAAGCCAAGGACCGTTCGCGACTACTCTATCTAATTTCCTGAAGATACGAGTAGTGGGTTCGCGACCATCATTTCAGGTGAAAAACTGACCTTCATGACTGACATCTTCAAGGTCACAGTCTCTAAAACAATCATTAAGATCGATGGAACTCTTATAGTGCTAGGATCCTCCAAGGGCCTCAGTCGCTGAACGAATAGCATTAAAGTCGCCCAGGACAGCCCAAGGAATATCACTCGAGAGGCCCGAATGCCTCCTAAAGCTTTACTAAAGGAGTTTTCTAGGACCCTCTAAGTTAGCACCATACACAAAGGACAAGAGGCAATGACCGTTATCTTCAAGGAAAGTCACATCGGTATGGATAACCTGGTCATCCTTGGAAATAACTTTAACATCCACCTCCATTGGGTCCCAGCCAACCCAGATCCTCCCAACGGAGGAGGTGGAATAGTTCATGGACCAAAGCCATTGAGGATTAATCCTATCCGAAATGGAGGCCGCATTATTCTCTGCCACTTTAGTTTCAACCAGGCCTATAATGGAACAAGCGTGAGTCCAAATGAGGTTGCGGACTTCATGGGCTTTCACAACCCCATTGAGTCCCCTCACATTCCAGCAAGCTACGTTAATCATTAGGAACCGGCGAAAGGGGGTCCTGCTTTTTAGGCCCCTGGACTTTCCTAGTCTTCTTAGAGGATTTACGCCTCCTACTCTTAGGCACAATTTCAAAGGAAATGGAGTCATATCCATCCGAAGCAGGGCCTGGACTCAAAGGATCACTTGGGCTCTCAAGGGAGGATTGGCCTGATTCATCCACATGGCCATGATCCATCACCGGTCGCGGGACATAACAGTCACCGGCCGGGGCCTCATCATTGGGGCATTCAGATCCAACGCGTGGCCAATCCGAATCGGGGGCAGGGGATGACCTAGGCAGGAACTCAACCTCTGGAATTGAGACCGGGGCCTCAGAGCCATTAGATGGATGGGCATGTTGGATTCCTGGGGAGATGGTAGGGACAGGGTCACTGTGAGTGTGATCCATGGAAGCCTCATTCCGGTGATACGGCGGGATGTAGACATTGCACACCATAGGGTCTTCTATGAGAGGCTCCTGGAGAACACTGAAAGGATTGTCTGATTGGAAATCCTTCTGATTAGAAGTTCCTACGGATAAGACAGCTTTCTTACTGGAAGACACCTTAGAAGGGGCATTAGCATTGGAATTCCGTGGAAGGTCCACACTCTTAGGGACCCAGGATTTTTTGGTTAGAGGGCCTTTACTCCCATTCTTCATGAGGACCTCCTTACGCACCGGCTTATGTTGGTAATCAAACTTAATCTCCCTAAGAAGATCATCCGATTGGTCGCCACTACCATTTGTGCGAATCTTCACCGATTCCGATCGGGGGGCTTCGGCCCCCATTTCGACACATACTCTAGCAAATCCCAAACGCTCTAATTTTTCCATGACCGGGTCGAACCGAATAGGTTTCCCAACCGCACTCGCTATCCAACATAAACCCAGAGGGGTCCAATATTCCACCAGGATCCCAGACATAGTGATCCAAACAGGAAATGATTTATGCTCTTCACGGGATAAAACCATTCCCGACTTTCATTTCTTAAGGAAAATAGTATGGCCAGCAATAGACCACGGGCCGCTATTAAGGGAATTGTCGAGCATTGAATTAGAGGAAAAGCGAAAGAAAAAGAAGCCCGATTCATTCCCAGCTACATGTTGTAGCTCGAACAGCTTCCAACTTTTCCTAGTAATGTTATTCATAGCATTGAAATGAATCGGATTACTGTTAAAATATCCCACGAGAGTGGAGCCCCACAGGTCCACACTCTGTTGGATAACATCAGGAGGGGGGACAAAATTAAGTTAGCCATATCGGAAGAATTGGGAGGGAAAAATTTAAGAGTGGACTTACCTCCTCCAGCCCACTTATCAACTACCGAAGCCCAAGAGACGCCAGGCATGTCGGAGCCCTTGTTATCAGGATGGCCTGAATCAATGTCTTCACTGGACCCAGGGACACCGATACACTGGGAAGGCACAGCAGGCAACCTTGGAGAATGGCTTAGATTAGAACCGGGAAATGTGGTCTGGACAGAATCTAGAAGGCAAGGATTTTGTTCAGAATCCTTCAGGCAACCGGTGCCGGTTTGAGCCGTGGGCGAAACCGGTTTGACTCGCAACCCCAAGGAGGGTCGGCCAAAATGGGATGAGGCCCTTGCAGGCAACTAGAATTTCCTAAGCAGTCCCGCAATCCCACAAAGATCCATCCGTGGACTCTGTGCCTCCATTGGAAGACCCATCATCATGGGAGGAAACCAGCAAATGTGATTGAGCAAAACGGACATCCTTCTTTACCGAAGCAAGGAAGGCCCTATCTGGAGCGCACGGGACAGACGAGGAAGGCGACGAATGATGACCGATCAAACAGACATTCGGAACGGATGAATCAGGGTGAAGGCAAGAGTAGGTGTGGGATGCAGAGAGGGACCCAAAGCCAGAAAAGGACAACCCCTCGGAGGGCTTCGACAGTTGACAGCAGAAGGAATAGGGGAAGAGGGTTCGATTGAAGAAGAAGAAGAGAGTTGGGAAGAGGAGGCCGAGGTCGAAGGTTTCAGGGGCCATGGGGTAGCCGGTCGAGGTAAGGAAGGAGAAGCGGGGACCGAGAAGATTTGAGGATGTTCGTGAGAGAGAGGAGAGGGCGAAGTGACAGGAAGGCGAGAGGGGGGGTAGCGTCCGGCGCCATGGGCGCCGGCAAGAAGGTTGAAGGCGGGCAAAGCAGGGTTTGAAATCGAGTTCAGCAAAAGAGAAAGCTACAGTAAATCGAGAGAGAAAATCGGGTTCGCTGCAAATTAGCATCAGCAGCAAGTCCCCATACCGCCTCAGTAACAGCAAGACACACTGAAGATCAAAGGTTCAACACAACACCAAACCAAGTTCAGCAGCGTAACAACAAGAGAGCCTGCCACTAGCAGCATTGCAGAACAATGATAGAAATAGCAAAGTCATAAGCTCCAAGAGCTGCGCCCACCAGCTTCAGCAAGGACCAAAGAGTCATTTTTTGCAATCCAGCTTCAGCATCCCTTGGCAGGAAGGGGCAACTCTAGCAGAAATTAGCCCAACAAGCTGTAGCCAATCTAAGAAAGCTTAAAATCAAACTCCCCAGCCAATGCAACAGCAGAGAACTACAACCCATACAGCATCATCAAACCTTCACAATCGGCAATACAAACCAGGCAGAATCAAGGCCCGATACAGATGGAGAAAACCCAGCAATCCAAACCAGGTCTCAGCAATAGACCACGATAGCCTTTTCACACACAGCAGTTGCCAACCAAATAAAGCTCCCCAAAATGGTAACAATCAGCAGGATCTCCAACGCAACAGAGGGCCACTTGCAGCCAAACTAAACCACTGTCAGCTCTTCAGACCACAGCCAGAAAGACTCCAGCCTGAACTACATGGGCAACCCCCAACCCATTCAACAGGAGGGAACACATTGGCTGAGAATCATCGGAGCCAGCAGTCCAGGACAATTTACGGCGCCAGATCCAGAGCACAGTGTGAGAGCCACCAAGAGGCCAGATGGGGAAGCTTTCGAGTTTGTAGCGAACCACATAAACAGAGCAATCAGCCAATTGAAAGAAGCAACAATGCCAGCAACATGAGAGGCAAGAAATGGCACAACTAGCTGCCATCAAACTGCAGCCTAGTGAGAACTCAGCTGTCCGAAGCTTAAAACTATAGCCCACAGCCGATGGCGGCAAACAGAAGGAACTCCATCGCAACCGAAGGATCTCTTGCAACCCAAACAGTCCTCGGCCAGCTCTTCAGAACCTCAGCCAATAGTTCCAAGCCCGACCTACATGGCATCCCCCAACCCGTCCAACGGGAGGGAACACACCGGTAGAGGACCATCAGAGCCAGCAGACTAGACACTCGGCTGCGCCAGTTCCTTCGAGCAGCACATGAGTCGACAATGGCTACATACAACAACTCCTGAAACACATCAGGAAGGCAAAAACTTACCAAATCTAGCCAGCAACCAAAGCCGAGACATTCGCAAGGAACCCTGGAACAGGGACTCTCAGCCCCAGTAGACAGAGCAGGGAAGCCCAAAGAACTACGATGGCGGAAGACCCAGAGGAACTCCCAAAGCGAAGCCAGAGCCATTAGACGCGCACAGCCAAAGTCTCGAATCGAGGAGATTCGAGGCCTCAAAGGAAGGACATCACCGAAACCTCAGAGGACTCAGTACCGCCGCAAGACGGATCGAGGATCGGATCCGTCGAGAGGAAGAGTCGGCACCGGGGAGGGTCCGTGGGAAGCAGCCAGGAGACCAGCCATGGCCGGCTCCGGCGCCGCTCAGCAGAGGAGGCAGGCCCTGGAGTGCCGCGTGAATAAGCACGATTTTGAAATTCTAGAGAGAAGAGAGAGATTCTCTCTCTAGAGCCGAGGCCACTCTTGACAAGCTTTGGTCGTTATCCGTAGGGATAGAATTAGGAGAGCTGAAACGTAACTTACCAGGATGCTGGTTGCCAATATTGGAAAGGCAATTGGAATCAACATGACCTAACAAATGGCAGCACCCACAACGAGTAGGCTTCTAACTATACTCCTCGTTCAACAACATTATAGTCTCAGAATCAGGGCGAGATTTAATGGCGATGCATTTGGAAAAAGGCCCATCCACACCAACTTCGACACAGATCTTGGCGAAGCAGACGTTTTCCATACGGGCTGACTTGGAATCGAACTGCAAAGGAATCCCTACGGCACTTGCAACCCAGCTGAGACCGGCCTGAGTCCAAAACTCAATCGGCAGGTTGGATAGCTTGATCCAAATGGGGAACAGTTTGTGTTCCTCCTTTGACAAGGGCACGCCCGGAGACCATCGTTTAAGGAAGATAGCTTTCCCAAAAAAGAGCCATGGTCCTTCCCGTAGGCATTTTTACATCATCTCCAGTGATTGGAAGCAAATGAAGAAGAAACCGGCTTCATTACCAGCGGTATGCTTGAGACCAAAACGGGCCCAAATTTTCCTGGCTATGGCTTTGATAGCCAGGAAATGTGGAGGGGAATCAATAAAGTGGCCAACTACGGTAAAACCCCAAAATAGGTTACCTTGATCGATTAAATCCTTTTTTTTTCATAAGTATTTTTTTGGTAAGTAATTAATTGTATTAAAAATTTATAAAATGTACAATCAGCTATGTTCATTACCAAGTGTTTTGCCGACTTGGAAATGAAACATAGAATCAGGGTGTCCCATAAACCATGACGAAAGTAAAAAATAACAGGATTACAAATTCGAGAACGATGATGGAAATGCAAAACCAGCTCAGCATTTGACTCGCACTCCGAAAAAACGGCAAAAGAGGAACAAGACAAGAGTGGCAATCTCAAATCAGCTCAGTCCACACTACACGCAAGGCCGCTCAGCCTTAAAGATAATCAAGGCTACTCTGCCCTTTAAAGGAACAAAGGAACTCTGGAAAACACAACAATGCCGCTCCGTCCAAAGTGAGAAAATACTCTGGCCACAGCAACAGAGCCACTCCGTCCAATAGAGAGCAAGGAGGCACTCCGAAAAATGAACAAAGCCACTCCGTCCGAGAAGAACATAAAGCACTCCGGCCACCAAGGAACACAGGCACTCCGTCCGACCTTTTACAGATACAAAGGGACTCCGGCCTTCGAGGTGTCTCTCTCTTTTTTTTATTTATTTTTCTTTTTTTTTATTTTTGAAAAACCACTCCGGCCTTTAAAAGAATTACTCCGGATGAAGGATAAAAAAGTACTCTGGCCTTTTTGGGCTCCGGAAGGATCCAATGAAAAGACACTTCAGATTTAAGGAAGCACTCCGGCCTTTAGAGCTCTAGAAAAGAGTACTCCAGCCTTAAGAGCTCCGGATAAAAGCATTCCAGCCATTTAGGGCACCGGAACTTTTAACGCAAAGGCACTCCGGCTATAAGGATAAATGTACATTGGCTATTAGGGCACCTGAATCATCGAACGATAGATCACTCCGGCCAAGAAGCGAGCATTAAACACCCTCTTTTCTCTCTTATATATATATATATATATATATATATATTTTATGAACGAAAAAGCCGCTCCGGCCTTTAAGAGGACAAAAAACTATCATACCGGGTAAAACGATAAAAGTATTCTGGCAAAGCACTCTAGATAAAAGGATAAAAGTACTCCGGCCTTTTAGAGCTCGGAATCGACAACAAAAGGTCACTCCGTCTTTATAGACAAAAAGCACTCCTTCCTACAGGGACTTTTTGTTTTTTTTTTTGGATAAGCAACACCGGAAAAGGAAACAAGGCCACTCTGGTCTTTAAGTGGACACAAGGGCACTCTGGATATAAGGCTCCAGATAAAAGAACAAAGCCACTCCATCCAAGGATAGCAAAAAAAACACTCCGTCCAATAAAACGCTCCGTCCAGCAGAGAACACTCTGGTTTGTTTTTTTTTTTTTGTTTTTTTTATGTGGACGCAAAGTCACCAGAACAGAAGGCACTCCGGCCTCAACACAGCATCAGTCGCTCCAGCTACCAAAGAAAGCACACCAGCAATCCATCCAACTGTCAACCGGAAATCCAATCATCCGGATGCAAGTTTGAACTAGGAATGTTCCATCTTTCCAAAATCTGCCTGTCCTGCACTGTAACGGCACTATGGGAAGTAGATGATGCTCATCAACCCTGCCGCTCCCCCGGCTCTGGCGGCTTTGATGCCGGCCTCAGCCGGCCTCTTGGGGGTCCCCTCCGGTTCTCCCACTGACCCGCCTCCCTTGTTTCCCTATCTCCTCTTCATTCACCGTCCTTCGACTCAAAATCTACCAGCCTGGACTCCGTTCCTTTCCCTCCTCTGAAGAAGAACGTCAATTCCCTTCGTTCTGCCCCCGACGCTTCTTTCTTGGCTTCTACGAAGCCCAAGGAGCTTCGTATTAGTAGCGACAATGGCGCTGTTGCCTCTATTCCCAGATTAAAGTCGAACTCGGCCCGTGCGTCCCCAGATGCCTGTTTTTTGGTAACTTCAAAATCAAAGGAGTCCCGAAAATCTTCTGATGTCACTTCTGCCTCCCTTTCTTGGTCCGATGTGCTTCAGAAGGATTGCGATGGCTTGGTTCCAGAGCTATCTTTCTACCCCTCACTGCCTGCTTGTGACGCTGCGGTTCCTCTTTCTCCTCCGACTGATGTAATCAACCAAGGTAAACTCTTTTGGGGCTTCACCTTAGTCGGTCACTTTCTCGACTCCCCCCTCACTTCCTAGCTGTTAAAGGTATAGCCAGGAGGCTTTGGGCTAAATTTGGTCTCAAACACGTTGCTGGTAATGATGCCGGGTTCTTCTTTTTCCGTTTCTCCTCTCTGGAGCTGATGGAGAAATGCTTTCGAGCTGGTCCTTGGACTTTCTCCGGTAAACAAATGTTCCTTAAACATTGGGCTCCCGGTTTGCCACTGTCCAAGGATGAGCTTAAGCGGTTTCCTATTTGGTTCAAGTTATCCAATTTGCCGATTGAGTTTGGACCAAATGCTGGGTTAAGCTGGATCGCTTGTGCCATTGGGATTCCATTGCATCTTGATGATAGAACAGCTAGAATGGAATCCATGGCTTACGCAAAAATTTGCGTTGAAGTTGGTGTGGATGGCCCATTTCCCAACTGCATTGCAGTTAAACCTTACCCTGACTCTGACCTCCTCTCTATGGTGTCTGTGGAATATAATTGGAAACCCTCTAGATGTGGTCGCTGCCAGGTGATTGGTCATACGGAGTCCATCTGCCGATCCAAGACTGTAAACAGGCCCTCCTCCCAAATTTCTGCCCTTGTTGGTGTTAACACAGAGGATCTGTCTTTGCCACCATCTCCTGGTGGCATACTGAGTCCAGTTTTGGGCTCCAGTATGGCCAGAGACCCCTTAAACCTCCCTGAATCAGTTTAGATACAATCCTCTGGTTGAATCGAGACTACTAGGCATAGCATTATTTTCACCAAATTGCCTAATTCACATGAGGCAGCTACGGAGTCTCAAGGGAGCATGTCGTCTGCTGATCTTGTCGGTGTGTGTAATGAGGTTTCAGTGCCTAAGGTAATGGATGAGATGTTAACCATCTCTGGTTCCAGTCTACAGTGTCCAGTGCCACAGCCTAGAGACGGCAATCCTACCGGTTGTAGTGAGGGGATTGCTATCGAGAAACCCTGCAGTGATTCCCTTGGTGGTATAGATGCCCCTTTCAAACACCATGAAGTGGATGCAGCTAGGCCTGTCTCATTGTCTCTTGATGACGAGGTGGTCCCTTCTGCTTTGGGTGCTGGATTAGATGGAGTATCACAGGAGGATGTTGTGGTAACTCAGATGCAGAGCATGCTGGCTGTTAGTTCAGCTGGGGAAGTTTCTGGAGTCGGCCTGCAGTCTTTGCCTGAAGATGGTATTCCCACTGGGCCTTTCATGGAGGGCTCTTCTGTGGAGACTTGCAGTGATGCGATTACTAGCGTTGACATTCCCACTGATCTCCCTGTGTTGGTTGTGGCTACTCCGTGTGTGGGCGAACATGTTGCGGGCTCTTTTCCTAGGCCACTTGCAACACTGGAAGACGCCACTATTGAGGATGGCTCTAGGGGGGCGCAGCAACCTCCTATGTCTGCTGATTTGGCTTCCAAATAGAAACCTTGTCACCAGGTTACCAATCCTTTTAATGAGAATTGCCTAATTCCTGGGGTCGATGATTCTACTCTGGAGTCTATCGCGTGGATCTCTCGCAAGTACTCCCGGGTTGATGTTCCTCCCGATGTGTGCCTTAAGGAGCCATTAGTCGATGGTCTAATGGATCAGGTTCCAGTACTGAGCTCGGTCCCCTTGTCTGGCTACTCGACTGTGGATTCTGAGGCTATAATGGCTGAATCATTGCATTCCAATGAATTTGGCCGTGGAAATGTTCATGCTCTATCCAATGTGGATCCAAATGCTAGTGATGTGGGTTCTGATTCACTGTCCTGTGCCATCCCGACGTTGATTGATGATAAAGTAGTTCAGTGATGCCTTTATCAACTACTGCCATGATGCTCCTAGGCTGTCCGTATTCCAGAGGGGTTCTGGGAATGAGGCTGCTATGCTGGGCTTGTCGTAATGTGATACTAATGCTTCTCCCAAATGCCATCAGGGGCCTCCTGCCCGTCGGACTAATGATGAGCTATTTGCTAGGCAGGTAATAAATGGGTGGCACCGAAAGGCCCGGAGGAGTAACTCTGCACCCAAGAAAACCCGGTTTCCCCCAATATGAAAACCTGCACTTGCGTTTGTTTGTTCCGGTGCCTATATGGCCGGAATGTTTTTTTTCGGAGCCCTACAGGCCTGAGATCTCTTATCTGGAGCTCTTATGGCGGAGTGCTATCCAGAGTGGCCTTCTCTTCCTATTGATTGCGGCGACTCGATCTATTTTTTGCTCACTATTGGATGGAGGGTTTTGTTGCAATGTCCGGAGTGAAAATGAGCTTGCCTTATCGGATTGACGGACTGCCACTACGCTCTAATCTGGACGGACTGGTTTTGGCACTTGTGCCCGAGTGTAGTTGCCTTTGCGAGATGTAGACATTTGCTGTACGGTGTGGTGTGGACGAAGCTATTTCAACACCGATATCGTTATTGTATTTTGTGTCTAATGTCTTTAGTCCCAGTTTAGGGTTCTCCCTATTTCTATGTTTCTCTTACAAAGTTGGCAAAACACTCGGTAAAAAACATAGCCGTTTGTACATTCCTTTAAATTTAATACATTTAATTACTTACCAAAAAAAAAATGAAAACCTGCACCAGTTGGATCGGGAGTGGTTTTTGTTTGACAAGTTCCTTGTCCAGGGCCTTCTCCTTGGCTTTTTTTTGAGGGGGC
Source organism: Nepenthes gracilis (assembly GCA_033239525.1). Lineage (NCBI taxonomy): Eukaryota > Viridiplantae > Streptophyta > Magnoliopsida > Caryophyllales > Nepenthaceae > Nepenthes > Nepenthes gracilis. Next base: position 11,861,333 of record BSYO01000012.1, read on the forward strand.
TCTTGATTTATTTGGTTTGTAACCAAGCTGATAATAAATTTTGAGCTTCTAAAGGATTCTCAATTTTGTGATGCATTTATTGGATTGGGGTTATGATCCTAGAGGGTGATTGGGTGTACCTAATGTTGCCCTATTTTTTTTTTTTTTTTGGTAAGTAATGTTGCCCTATTTTGCCTGGCGGAGAGGATGCATTGTCCAGGGTTCCTCTGATTGTGATGCAACCAGCTGCAGTAAGGATGCTGGCTTGATATGCAGCCTTTGATTGGCTATTGCAGTGGCTGGAGTTGCTCCTGCTAGTCATGCTGCAATTGCTAATTATGCTGTGTGTGTTTCTTTGGATCCAGCTGATGCTGGAATGTTGCTGAATCTGAAGCTGGATTGAAACTAGTTTGGAGTTGTTGTTATGATGCAGTTAGCTGATGCTGCTCTCAAGTTTCCTCCAACTGTCTCCTTTGTTGAGCATTGGTTGAGGAAATTAGCTGAAGCTGTCAGATAATATTGTTGCTTTGCAAATGAGTTGAACTGTATCTATGCGGCCTGATCCTCCAATTGCCAATGCTATGTTGGTCGGTTGGAGGAATAGCTGCATGGATTTTGATCGATTCATCTTTGATGACATGAAGTCGGGTCTTCTTTGGAGCTTTTTCTTGATGGAATTATTTGAAAATCTATTTGTGGGTGCTATCTGCACTAGGATTTCTTATTTGCTGCAGATTTCTTGGTTGCCGCATCTTCTTTTGATCTTTCTGAAGCGGGCCGCCCGCGGACTTATTCTTTGTTCTCTGTTGGAGCTGGAATACCGCTGCCCAAGAAATGGAGGACTCACTTGCCTATGGTGGAGTGAAGTGCAGGAATGAATGGAATTTTCTGCTACATTATTTGGTTTGTTGATTCTGCCCAAGGTGGCAGTGCTGATTTGTTACTCAGCAGTGCCGTGTCCCTTTGCATCCGGTTAAGTGTTGCACTGCTAATGGATGTTGCGCTGATTTTCAGGTTTTGGTTCATCAAGTGGAGCTGGAAAGGCCCTTGGCTGGTACGGAATTCCACTTTGGCGTTGATGCTGAAACAGTGGGTGAATAGATATTTTCTGTTGCCAATTTTTGATAATGCCTTGGATTGGCATGTTTTGTTTAGGAACTGCTCTACTGATGTTAGAGTAGTTTGCTTGTAGTGCATGAATTCCAGCATTTTTATTTTTCTGTTGGTTTCATTCGTTATATCAATGTGCTCAGGGCACGCCCTAGCGGTTATGGTTTATCCCCAAGTCGGAAAAATACTTGGTGATAAATCATTACTTGTAAAATTTTTCTCCCTTTAATCCAAATCACTAAAAAAAAATGGCACTATGGGATGCCTCTATCTTCCCCTGGACTGCTGCAGAAATCTGGGTAACCATTTGGGTTTCGTTAAGCACCCTCGTTTCCTTAAACATACGATGATTCCTCTCTTTCCATATAAAATAGACAGAAGCAGCAAGGGTGAGACGGATGAGTATGCTTTGAGGTTTTTGCCCTTCCAACGTTTTGCTGCCCACAAAATGTTCGATTTCCAATTATAGTGAGGCCATCTACACCCCGCCTTATGGCACATTTGACGCTAGACAGTCGAGGAAAAGGGGCAATCAAAGAAAAGGTGATTATGACACTCCGTTCCGTTGGGACAGAGTATACATAACGCAGGAATGTGAAGGTAATTGCCAATCCTATCGAGAGTACTAAGCCTTTGACGGATAGCCAGCCAGAGAATAAAGGTGTGAGCCGGGATTGACATGGGGCCCCAGAGAAGGCTAAACCACTCCACCACGCCTTTCGGTTCTCGAAAAAACCCATAGGTAGATTTTGAAGAGAAGACCCCACATCATTGCGAGCTGGATCAGGGAGATATGGAGGCATGTTATTTAAAATCCTAGCAACCTCCATATCAAAAGGGTTTGGCCATTTCCAGTCACCGTTTCTGATGATTTTCTTAACCTTAGCATCTAATGGCAATCCAGTAATACATCTGATTCTCTCGTTAAACTGTCCATTAAGCGGACCGAGAGGATGCCAAGAATCAAACCAAAGGAAGGTGTCACCTCCGTTACCAATATGATGCCGAATCTTAGTGCGAAGGGTAAGTAAAATGAATTAAAATGAATGAAAATTACAAAAAATGATGTTCTAATTCCAAGTGTTTTGCCAACTTAGAATTAAAACAATGAGTTAGGGCATACCCCGAGCATCACCATGAACTTATCATGAACCGAGTGTAAGAAAGCTAAAAAAATAACATCTAGATGAACATCACCAAAATCGACCATATGCTTTTTTTTGGTAAGTAAATAAATTGAATTAAATTTAAAAAAAAGACAATGTTCTAATTCCAAGTGTTTTGCCGACTTAGAGATAGAACAACGAGCTAGGGCATTCCCCAAGTATTGCCATGAATAAAATCATGAAAACGAGTGAACGGCAATAGAAAAAAAAACATCTAGATTACAGCAAACAAAACGGGTAAAAACCACGCCAACTTGCTAAGTTGCCCACAACACCAAAACGAGCATCCCTACAGTATACCCCTTTCACTTGCATCTGGACTCTGCCAAAGGAGTGATCATCCTGACCAACAACTGTTTATTCCAACATTTCGTAGTCACGACAACCAGAAAAACAGCACTGCTGGCAGCTCCCCAGCAAGGCATGGCCATTTTCCACCTCCAGCAAATTCAACAAAACAAAAATTACAGCAGAAAATTCCAGTCATTCCAGCACAAATATGGAAATTACAATCAGCAATCATCATTCCACGAGCATCAGCAGAATATTCACATCCAAATAGCCATCAATAGCTGACATTACATCACAGCAAAAGGAATTCCACACCATTCCACCGTCAGCTGCTGCCCGCAAATGCCATCTGCTATAATGACAGATCACAGCAAAGCCAAAAGCAATAGGATCTGCTGCAGGTTCAGCAATCCAGCAGCAGAAGCTAAATCAGATTTATTTAGCCAACAAAATGAAAGCCACCAATCCAACCTCAGAATCAAGACAGCATTAGGAGATTCAAGCAGTAGTGATGGGTTCAAGCAGCCTCGCCAGCCACTCCAAACACACATAAGTCAAATCAGCATGAAGACAGGAAGAAGATCCAACGATTCCAGGAGCAGCTTTCCGCTAGTGACAGCTAGAGCAAACAAAAGCCATAGTTCCAAACTCATTCAAAAAGAGCAGCAGCAAGTTAAGTTGCTGCTACTTTACAGCAGCCAGCTTCTACTATACATCATCAGCATTCAGCATCTATCCTTTCAATTCCATCAAGCATTCTGTAAAGGATGGCAGCATAGACAGACCATCAGGCATCAGCAAATTCACAAAGCCAGATTGATCTGGGATGGCTTTTACAAACTTCCTGACGCCCACAGGTCAGAACAAACACCGACAGGTGCATCACATGGATCCTCATCATCTCACCCGAAATAGAGGTCACTGGCCAATGCAAATAGGTCCAAAGCAAGCCTCGGCAGAATCAAACCCAAATAATGCCACAGGATTCACCACACAACCAGCAGGGCCAATATGCCACATAAACACTGCCTATCTGGACAGCTACCAGTCACAACCAGGACACCACATGAAACTCAGCAGCCCACACAGTCTTCAAAATCAAAAGCAACCACAGCATAAACAGACAGGTATAGCAAATCAAAAGCACCGAGGCCCCTTCAGATGGACTACAACAGAGCGACTACCCCAGTCCACAATCAGGTACTCCAGCCGCGGCAGCATCAGATCTCCAGTACAACCCCACTCAGTGTTCAAACAAGCAAGGCAACCACTTCAAGATCAAAGCAACAGCACCCAAACAGTCAGCAAGACCCGGGGACCGAGCAGCATCAAATAGATCAGCCAGGCAGTAAGCTCCAAGACCACGGCCACACTCAATACATAGCACCCAACAACCGAACATACCCAACACAGGAAGACCCAACCGCTTGATAGGCAGCAACCACGATCATAGCAACGAAGAAAGAACTTTGGCTAGAGCGCCGGACAGCGATGAAAACAACACCTCTATTTTTTTTTGGGGGGGGAAGGGATGACAATGCTGAAAGAGGGGACAGCACAATATCAGAAGAAGACCTTCATAGACACCCCTTTTTTTTTTAACAACAGAAGATCAATACAACGAATAATGCAGGGTCTAACGAAACAAAACCGGGAACCAATCCCACAGAAGGACTCGCCAAACCCTTTTTTTTTCTCAACCTCCAAAAGGGAAGAAAGGCTCGAACCAAGAGCACAAAAGGCACCCAAATATGAACAACCAGGAAGCAAGGATGATATCTTTTCCTATTTTCTATTCCATTTCTTATTTTCTCTCCATTTTTTTATATACCCCAACGAATCTAAATCGGCCTAGAAATACCCCTATCAGGCACCGTGATGGTCATTAGTTTAATCCTCACAACATTGACCACCAAAGAGAAGAGTTGGGAGATGTCGTGAGGGGGGATTTTTGGAAGATTTGATTATTGCGCTCCTTCCATATGAAGTAGACCATGGCGGCTAGAGACAATCGTTTAGAGACAGCCAGAAGGCTTTTCTCTTTCCATATAGAGCCAGCCCAAGATATATTTTGATACCACTCGGAATGGGGCCAATGAATACCGGAATGTCTTTAAACTTTAACCCAAAGGGATCTGGAAAATGGGCAGGAGAAGAAAAGATGCCCGAGGTCTTCGTCTCCTGTGTTGCACAGAGTGCATCTAGGTGAAAGGTTGGGGATATAGTGGAGGCGATCAATGGTATTTAGTCGGCCCTTAATAGCGAGCCATAGAGTGAATGCATGGGAAGGAATATGGGATGGTCCCCACACCAAATGAGCCCAGATAACCTTTGGTTTGGGAGGATGGATGAGAAGGTATGTAGACTTGGTCGAGAAGTTGCCATTGACAGTCCTGGTCCACCTCAAAGAGTCTTTTTGATTGCTGCGAGGAGGGTTACTCGGCATATTCATGACAAGGTGGGACACCTCAGTGTCGAAAGGGTTTGGCTAGGCCCATCTGTTGTTCATGATTATTGCATCGACCTTAACATCCCAATGCAAACCCGAGACAAGGCGAGTACAATCGGAGCTCACCTCACTCAGGGGGGCCAAGGGGGTGCCAGTTATCATGCCAGAGGAAAGTATCAGAACCATCCCCAATGTCCTTAACAGAGTGGGCACGCATAAGACCCCAATGTCCTTATGAAGTTTCATAAGCGGAGCTTGAGCGGCCAGCGGGCGGCCGTGCCACGGGCTGTCCACCGCTCGAGCTGAGATTGAGCGGCCAGCGAGCGGCCTTGCTCCTGGTTTTTCCGCTCGAGCCACGGCTCGAGCTCCCAGAGGGCGCCGGTCTGGCCCTCGGCAAGCTTGCAGCAAGCCTACGTCGCGTTTTTGCCGTTCGAGACCCGTTTTGACATTTCTAACCCAATCTTTCACATCCTTGGACTTTATTTTTTATTATATCACCTTAATAAGTCATGATTATCATGATTTAAAACCCAAAATCTTATTCACAAAGAAACATTTCACGGTTTACAGTTTTCGTTCCCGATTTACCGATTTTTGGCTCTTTGAGCTGTTCATCCGATTCCTCTCATACCTTTTGACCATGATACACCTATATTAACTTAATTGCCTTCTGATCATTATTTCCTTAACTCGGAACCTCACAGGCTGCATCTAGATCTCCATTGTGAATGAGGATCTCCCCAGATCTGTGGAGCGTATGCCAGTGTCTCCTCTGAACATGTGTTGCTAGATCTTCTCCGCCCTCACCTCAATCCATGGGGAGGATGTAATCCTCTTGGCATTGAGGAAGATCCTCAGCTTTGAATAGTTTGAAGAGGGATGCAAGTCTCAATGACTGCTAGCCCTTGGTGGCCATGTACTGCAAGAGACTTCTCCTTGGGCCGAAGGCCTTTTGTCACCATGGGAGTAGTGGGGATTCTATCGCTCTAGGCTTCCCTTTGTACCCCATGACTCAGTCAGCCCTCCGGCCACTTCTAGGCCCTACTACTTGATGTCACGGGGGCCTCGACATCGTTAGGCCTCGGTGTGACGGAATGGGTCTTTTTTTCTAAAAATGTCCTCTGTCAGTAATCATAATTAACAAATAGAAACTAATATGCTTTTGTACATCAACGCATTAATTAATTTCTGTAAAAAATTGGGTAGAATTTCATCTAAAAAAGGACAAAAACTATATATACAACCTGTTTAATAAAACCTGTACAAAGTCATATAAATGACCAGACCTTAAGATTCAACCACAACATATACACATGATCAATATCACATGCTATTTCACCCATGACTCCAACACAATAATCTCAAACTATTATGTTGGATTTAAATAGAGATGCCATCAAGGAACTTATACAAAACCTAACATTATACCTACGGAAGCATTCTATATCCATGAATAAACTGCGAAAGTATAATAATAATCCATAATAAAAAATAACATACTATGACACAATTTATTACATAACATAAAACTTAATCATCTATTTTCATAACATTACGCCAATCACATTCTAAGATTCTATGTCATCGATGTCTAGCAATCGCCTTAGCAAATTCCTCTCCTTACCCCATCTAATCGGGCGACAACCCGTAGGTCTCATTTGGAAGGAATAGAAGTAATGGTGAGCTAATAGCTAAGCAAGTACATCATAAAAAGGCAATAAATAATAATAATGAAATTAAGTAGAAGAAAGATATATTAACGAGACCCACGGGTGTAATTATCATCGATTAACGAAATTAAATAGATGCATAAAAAAAAAGAACTTAATTAGACATGCTAGGGGTGTAATTTACTTCTTTCTTTTGTTCTATTTTCTTTAGGATGTAGATTAAACATAATAATTCATCTTTGCGGACCCGAGCCAATAAACCTTACCAGCTAAGGGAGCGAATAATTGAGGATAGATTGTGCTCACTCCACACAATTCAAGGCCAAAGTTCAAAAGTTCTCATTCTCAAAATTTCTACACCGAGGGTAGGATAGTTCAAAATATCTATCCTCCAAAATTAATGCCCTGGTGAAAGGTGGACCATGTATCACTCCATGGACAGAATTATCATCAATTACCATCATAACGTTCCAAGGCATGTTCATAGTATTACTCGCTATAACACGCAACCAAGACAATTTCTTGAGTCTCCACTGTCATACTAGTGACATGCCTGGAAATATTACCCATCAAAACATAAATTCGGGTCCTAGTTTCATCATTACTTATTCTTTTGAAGGAGGATCCATCAAACTTATTTCATAAATATCTCCATTTTGGGAGATCAAATTCATCAAAATTTCAAATGTGGATTTTTCCACCAATTATTCATATGCTTATTATTTTACTTGCGAATTTAAATCTTTTCATAATTTAACTTATATATGAATATCATCTACATAGAGAAGATTTAGAATTCTTACCATAAAAAAACAGATTGATTTGAAAGCCTTTTGGATACAAATTTTCTTCGCAATTTCACATATCAAAGCTTCCAGATTATACAAATGAACTTATACAAATATACATATCACTTAATCATTAGTTAAACATGGGAAAATTATGTAATATATCGTTCAATGTCCTCGAGTAAACAGTACCGGCGTGAACAGTGTACGTGAACAATGTTCGGAAACATATATCAGCTAATTCTTCAAATTCAAGGCATGCAACAGGTGCATCATCAAATTCAAGGCATGAGTAAATATATCCTAAGTCAATTTATACATCAAATTCAATTTAATCCATTAAATTGGGTTTGGGTGCGGGTTAGGGTCTCCTCGAGCTAAATTCCACATAAAACCTCAAATTCGGATACCCAATCAATAAATTAACATATCCAAGTTGTGGGTAATTATATTTTAGCCCCAAAAATTCATGGGTAACATATCTGAGCGAGGGATTAGGGTTTCCCTTGTCTAAAAATTTATGAAATCTACAATTTTAGACACCAAATTTACCTATATGCTTGCTTAGGTCTTTGGAACTATAAAATACAAACTTAATTGGGTATCAAAATGAGGATACCAAAAGAAAACAAGACAAAAGTTCAAGAAATTGAAAGATTAGGGTATGAGTACACTTCCCTCGACCCGATCTATCACCTTTCTAACTATCTCTCGGACGGATTCAGACTCATGGGCCTCCATCTTCTTCTTCTCTCTCTAGTTTCCACGCTCTCTCTTTCTCTAAAAATCCAAAAATGGCCAAAAAATGAGAAGGAAGAAAGCCTCGTGTGTTTAAATACGCCTATTTCATCGAGTGCCAAGATACCCAACGGGCCGTGCTCGAGTGCCCATCTGGCACGCCTTGGGTGAGCAATTCTGTTTTTCGTGCCAAGGTGGCACCTTGGGTGCTAGTCGGGCATGGGTTAGGCCCACGTTAAGCTTGCAGTACGCCTACTTTATGTTTTCGCTGTCTAGGACCCATTTTGATCCTTCCAACCCAATTTTTTACATCCTTAGACCCTAATTTTAATTATATAACCTTAATAAGCCATGATTATCATAATTTAAAACTCAAAATCATATTAACGGATTAACATTTCAGGATTTACAACTTTGATTTTCGATTTTACTAATTTTGGATCCTTGGGCTTTTCAAATCGATTCCTCTCGTACCCTTTGACCTCAATTCACCTATTTTAACTCAATTACTCATCTTTTATTATATTTTGGGAACTGGTACCCTTAGAGGGCCTAACTTCTTCCTAATTATCATGTTTTGAAAATCGGCTCGTCACACTCAGAGTTTTCTGGGGCTGGATGTCTCTTCGCTCAATTCCTTTGCTTCAAGGTAGAAGTTTGTGTGACAAAGACGTGAGCCCCGTGCTACTGCTCGTCTAGACACACGTTGATTGTCTTGTGCATCTTGAACATATCTCCCATTTTTGTAGTGAGTGCGTGCACATTAGGTTTAGGCTGTCCATCAGTATGGCTACCCATTGAGGGGTCATTACCTTAGGCGATGGCGTCCCTTGCCGATACATTGGCTTGTGCCTTGGTGTTGACCATGTTTTGTTCATGAGTATAGTGGTTGGACCTTCAAGTCACTTCCCATAGAAGGCGCCATTGATGTGTCCCTAGATTCAGGTTGTTGTATGGATTAGGGAGCCACCTGATCTTTCACGTCCAGTTGAATTGAGGCTGATCCTATCTCCATCCCTGATAACCTAGGCCCTGCACAACACAACAAATAAATAAGTGATCAGAGGATTTGTGGGATTCACTTCTCGGTTTATCCTCTAACTTTCAAGTCAGAAATCTTTTTCAATTGATAGAAAGATGTGAGGATATAAGAGAATACGTGAACGCACTTATGTGGGGAAAAGTGAGTAATATGGAGGGCTTGGCTCCGGTGGGTGCACTTGGCAAGGAGCAGCTTTCGAGTGATGCCGAAAGGTTTGGTTCTGGTGGTGCGCTTTGTAGGGAGAGGCTTTGAAGGAATGGGAGTGACAGGGAATGCTCTCTATTTGGGATCATATCTTGGGTTCTCTCTAAATTGCCTTCTTCTCTTTGGATTTTCTCCCCCTTCTCCAGTGGTGGGGAAGGGATACGTGTAGATGATGACATGGCATGGCTTTAGCACCAAAGCTTGGACAGCTGTCACATCAGGATTAGAAGGTTGTTGATCATTGGCTGAAGCCACCAGTGTCAGCAGTCATTTTGTGATGGTGGTGCGACCATGAATGGTCCTTACTGCCATTCGCTAGACTATTTCGGCGAGTGATTCGTCTAGCCACACTGGCAGTGGCAGCAGCATCCTTTTTACTGCAAGTAGGCAAGCATGGCCATCCTCTCTGATCGTTGACTATGGCCACCAATGGTAGACGTCTACCACGTCAGCACCCTCTATGCTAGCTAGGTTGTCGCCATTGTGCTGGAGGGTTCTTCCACCGTGATTGGTCGTGATATAGGGAACTGCCTATTGGGCCTTACCGATCCCTATCTTTATCGACCCACTGTGTGCTACCGTGGCTGGACCTGCCGTTTGGCCTACTGAGCTCCAGCTCTAGTGGGGTTTTGCTGACGGAAGGGCCTAACTTGGACTTGGATCGGCTCACAGCATAGCTGGACCCATCATTTCTAAATCTACATTTATCTAATTTTCTCCTATCCTAACATTTATATGTGCAATGCATATCATGTTCGATGAATCAAATCAACTAAATTACGTTTTATGCATTTTTCTTTTCACACACAACACTCAACTTTCTCCCTTACATATAAATATAAAAAGAAAACTTTCAAAAGCTATCTCGTCTTGTATGATAACATTTCATTTTGATATAATTATGATAGATTGAGTTCAGTTTACTTGCGAAGGAGCTATGAAATATCAAATATGGAGTCGGAATTTTCCGTATTTAAATTATTTGAAGGAAACGTATTTCTTTCAAAGGAGTGGGACAAGAAACCTCAAAAATGTGGGCATGACGACCAGAGTAGTTAATTAAGGATTACTTTGGCATTGCATAAGAAGAAGCATCTCGTGAATCACTTCATTTTGCGTCTCACCTAATCCCTCTCACCTTGCCGTAAAATGGGACAAATGAGGACTGAGGACACAGATCTTTCGTACCTATTGCATAACGTTGATATGATTAAATAAAGTATTCAGCACTACGTTATCGGATATTGTCTTTTTTTGTTTGGTAAGTAATTAAATGTATTAAATTTAAAGGAATGTACAAATAGCTATATTTTTTACCGAGTGTTTTGCCAACTTGGTAAGAGAAACATAGAAATAGGGAGAACCCTAAACTGGGACTAAGGACATTAGACACAAAATACAATAACTATATCAGTGTTGAAATAGCTCTGTCCACACCACACCGTACAGCAAATGTCTACATCTCGCAAAGGCAACTACACTCCGGGCGCAGTGCCAAAACCAGTCTATCCAGATTAGAGCGTAGTGACAGTCTGTCAATCCGATAAGGCAAGTTCATTTTCACTCCGGACATTGCAACAAAACCCTCCATCCAATAGTGAGCAAAAAACAGATCGAGTCACCGCAATCAATAGGAAGAGAAGGCCACTCCGGATAGCACTCCGGCTTTTTAGAAGACAAAAGCAAGCCATTCCGGTTAAGGTGCGTATATAATGCATTCCGTCCGCAGTGAAAACAATCAAGCTTCAGACGTAGTCACTCCGGAGTGAAGGCACTCCGGACATTAATGGCACACTCCGGAATCCGGAGTGCATTCACTCCGTTCTTCAAAAAACACTCCAGCAAAAAGGCTCTCCAGATAAAAGAAAGCACTCCGCCATAAGAGCTCCGGATAAGAGATCTCAGGCCTGTAGGGCTCCGGAAAAAAACATTCCGGCCATGTAGGCACCGGAACAAACAAACGCAAGGCACTTCGTATTTTTTTTTTTTTTGGGAAGAAAATAACTTTTTTTTTTGGTAAGTAATTAAATGCATTAAATTGAATAAAAATTTACAAAAGGATGATCTAACTCCAAGTGTTTTGCCAACTTAGAATTAGAACAAAGAGCTAGGGCATACCCCGAGCATCATCATGAACCAAATCATGAACCAAGCGAAAGAAACAACAATTAGATGTACAACATCTAAACCAGCCACTTAGATCCCGGCCCACCTAGACCAAAAAACTAAACCAGGCAAAATCCCAAATTTATGAAAAACCGCTTCCCCTTAATCCAAGCAAAGGGTGAGACAAGCAAAATGCACTCCGGCAAAAATGCACATCGGCAAATGCACTCCGGTAAATTGCACACTGGATGCAACTGACTCAATCCCACTCTGGCAAAAATGCGCTCTGCCAAAATGCACTCCGGCAAATTGCACTCCGGATTCAGCTGACTCAATCCCACTCCGGCAAGAATGCACTCCAGCAAAATGTACTCCGAAAAATTTCACTCCGGAAACAACTGACACAAACCCACTCCGTCCCTTTAACAAAACAGGCATAAATTACTCCGTCCTCCTCACCACCACCAAAAGAACAGCTAACCAAATCAGCATCAAGATTCCACTGTCAGCATCATGGATCATCCTACTAATCTTCACATTCCCACTCCGGCAAAAATGAACACTGACAAACTGCACTCCGGCAAATTGTACTCCGCATTCAAATGACTCATTCCCACTCCGGTAAAAATGCACTCCGGCAGAATGCACCACGCAAGCCACTCCGAAAATCTCTGACTCAAGGCCACTTCGGCCTGAAATCAAAAACATCACTTCGGAATATGGCCACTCCGGCCACAACTCACGCCTGGCCACTCCGGTTAAAGAGAGTATATAACTCTGTCTGGAATCCATGCTCAAGGCCACTCCGACCTTTTATCGAAAAGGCACTCCGGATGCTTGGAGCACTCCGGATTCATCACACCAAGTCCACTCCAGATCATTGTTCAAGTAAACGACAAAAAATGAAAAGAGCTCCGTCTACATAATAAAAGTGCTCCGCCTTGAAATAGCACTCCATCTTTTCCTGAAAATATGCACTCCGTCCAAAGAATTTCGCACTCCATCCAAAGGATTCTGCCTTTTGAGATAAAGGCACTCCGCTAATAAAGCAGCACTCCGTCTTTTACAAGACACTCCGTTTTTTAAGGAAGCCAAGTACTCCGTCCTTTACGAAAAACTTCGACCTTTTAGAGGAAATTTAACTCCGGAAAAGGGGACAAATCCATCCCAACCAAATTCACTCCGGAAAAAGGAACAAAAGCACTCCGGATAAGGAACAAAACCACTCCGGATAAAAAGACACCGGGGAAGAAAAGAACACCAGCTGGCAAAAAAACACACCGGATAAAAAGAAAACAAACACAGGCCATTAAGAGCTCCGGATTCAAAACACCTAGAGGGCACTCCGTCCTTAAAGACAAAGAGCACTCCGGTCCTTTTTATTTTTTTTTTTTGGGAAGAAAAAATACACCGGCTGGCAAAAAACACACTGGATAAAAAAGAAACCGAACTCCGGCCAAGAGAGCTCTGGATTCAAAACACCTAGAGGGCACTCCGTCCTTAAAGACAAAGATCACTCTGACCCCCTTTTATTTTTTTTTTTTTGGGAAGAAAATAACACCGGCTGGCAAAAAACACGCTGGATAAAAAAGAAAGCAAACTCCGGCCAAAAGAGCTCCGGAATCAAAACACCAAGAGGGCACTCCATCCTCAAAGACAAAGAGTACTCCGTTCCCTTTTTTTTTTAAAGCCCACTCTGGCCTTAAGAAGGACAAAGGGGCACACCGAACAAGGGGCTCCGGATTAATGAAAGAAACACTCCGTCCAAGGAAGCAGAAATACTCCGTCCACATTCACTCCGGACGACAGCAACCGTATGACGCTTGGGCACTCCGGAATCAACAATCATAGAGCATCTCCCCCCATGATCGAAAAAGTAATTCAGACTGGCTGTCAATCGGGAATCAAAACATCTGAATGCAAACTTGTAATAGGGATGCTCCATCTGTTCAAGACCTGCCTGTCCAGCTCAGTGACTGCATTGTGAGCTACCTCTAGCTTCCCCAGAACTACCGCAGAAATCTGGGTAACCATTTGGGATTCGTTAAAAGCCCTCGTTTTCTTAAACATGCGATGATTCCTTTCTTTCCAGATAAAGTAGACAGAAGCAGCTAGGGTGAGACGGAAAGAATAGGCTTTGAGGTTTTTACCTTTCCAACGTTTAGCAGCCCACAATATGTTTGAATTCCAATTAGATTTTGGCCAGCAACATCCAGCCCTATGACGCATATGACGCCAAACAGCCGAGGAAAATTAGAAATATTTATTATGCTGATAGCTAAACTTAATACGTCTTATTAAAATTATATAATTAGAATCACGTTTGTCAAAAAATATATATTTTATATTTTAACGGACAACTTCTCCATCTTTTACTGAGAAAGCATTTAAAAATTGATGCCTATTTAAATTGGGTTAAGTGACTAATAAAATGATAAATTCAAGTATAGTACAGGTTTATTCCCACAAACTATCGACTAATACGTGCGTTGAATTTGAATAGTTATATCAATGAATTCAAATTAAATTTTTTAATATTTATATCCAGACTTTACATACCTCAATATCAAACAATAAATTGAAGGATATAGGACTCATTTTGTAAATTATCCTTTGACATTCAAGTTTTATTAAAAAAAATAGAAAGATAATAAGAAATTCAAGATGAAAGAGAGTAAAAATTAGAGGGTTTGATTTTGTTATTTGTGGATTTGTAAGTGATTAGAAGACAAGAGGTTTATAATGGGTTTGGTAAAACCCGACCCAAGAAAAGTTCAAACTGCCTTATCTAACCCACGGGTGATTATTCAACCGTTTGATCCAATCCACCGGCGGTTGACTATGGATAAGATCAACCGTCTATATAAGGACCTCATCCAAAGAGAAAGAGGGAAAAAAACCTCCAAAAACCTCCAAGAGGGAGAAAACCTCCAAGAGGGAGAAAACCACCAAAAAACCTCCAAGAGGGGGAAAAAGGAAAAAGGGGCCTAAAGGACCAGAGGGCTGGGATCTGTTTTGGGGGGGCTCCGTCCAAATCCACATCCCAAAATACCATCTCAAGCCAAGGATCCAAAAGGAAGAGATTCTCTTTCTCTATTATTGGAAGCATCATTTCCACAAATCACTCCTCCCACCAAATATACACCCTTGATTTATCTTTTCTATATTCTTGGAAAGATTTCTGACTTGAGCGTCGGAGGGTTTACGGTGGGAACAATTTCCGCCGACCTCTGACAGTTAGTTTTCAGTTGTGTTGCACAGGACTCAGATTCAAGACTATGGAGACGGATCCACGTCAGATCGACAAACAAGAAGATCCGATTTGTGGCCCCTGACCCGTAGGACAATCCGAATTTCTGGTACGTAACATTGGCGCCGTCTGTGGGAAACGGCCAAAAAGCCAGTTTTACCACTAAAAAGCATAAAACAAAATTGACGTAGCAAGCATTCCGATCGATAAATTAGACAACTTTTTGAACAAATGATGGCAAAAGATTTCCCGCCCTCGCGCATTAACGCTTGGGGGCTGGCGGCTACTTCCTATCTTCTACGATTTCCCTATAAAGTGAAGTCGGAGAGCCAAATCAAGCCAAATCGGCAGGCATTTTTCAGGAAGGAGATTAATACTCGCGCACAGATTATACATCCAAAATGCTCCAAGTTTTGTACAAGATATAGTCATCAAACGCTGGGGGCTTCTCCTCCGCACCGATATCTAATACCAAAAAAAAAAAAAGTTTTGGCCACGGCTGGTTTGACTAAGTCAAACCGGCCTCAACTCCCTTTCCATAAATAAAAAAAAAGAAAAATGAAAAATGAAAGAAAAGCAGACCGGCATATTTGTGGCGAAGAACAGAAGAAAAGAAGAAAAAGGAAGAAAAGGAGAAGAGGGAAAAAGCACAGAGCGATAACGACCGTCAATTCCGGAGGAGACAACAGCCATATCTGACACCGGCGAAACCCTCTTGATGTCTTCCTCTCCGATTTATGCCACGATGTGAAGAAAGAAGAGAGATCGTGAGCCGCGAGGAGCCATCGCCACTGTCACCACCATGATCGGTGCAAAATCCACAAATCGAGGCATGTAAATCTTTCCTTCTTCTTTGTGGATACCGGTATTGTGTTTTCATATGGCAAGTTTGAGGAGATCAGCCGAAATTTCGGTAAATTGTATGATGAGGTGCGGTGGAGAAGGACAGCGAACTGCACAAGGTGTTTTTCGCTACTGTCGTCGTCGCATGGGCTATTACCGTCGCCGGCGCTGTCTTTTTATGTCAGGACCGTACTTTACCGGAGCTCATCATCTTCAAAACCCTCTCTGTTTGGTTCCTCAAACCAAGGACAGAGCCACTCCGTCCAAAAGCAGAACATGTCGTCAAAAATCCACTCCGGCAACAGCGACTTCGGATTTCAAAAATCCACTCCGGCAAAAGCGAGTTCGGATTTCAAAAATCAACTCCGGCAACAGCGACTTCGGATTTCAAAAATCCACTCCTGCAAAAGTGAGTTCGGATTTCAAAAATCAACTCCGGCAAAAGCGACTTCGGATTTCAAAAATTCACTTCGGCTCCCAAACTTGATTTTGCATTAAGGAGGCCGAACTGGATTTGTTATAAAGAGATCGAACTAGATTTGCCTTAAAGAAACGGAACGTGATTTTTAAAGCCAAACTCGATTCTTCAAAGGGCGAACTTAATTTCGGCACACAAAAGCCGAACTTGATTTCTAAAAGGGCCGAACTGAATTTGTATGCGCACCAGCCGGACGAACTTCTTTCAAAAGGCTGGAAATGATTTTTCATGTGAAAAAGAGACGAATTGAATTTCATGCGCGCAAGCCAGACTTAATTTCTAAAAGCCGAACTTGATTCTTCAAAAATCCAAACTTGATTCTTCAAGGGGCGAATTGAATGATTTCAAAAGCCGAACTCGATTCTTCAAGGGACGAACTGAAAAGCTGCTCCCGTCCGTTTCGCAGCCTCCTCTCTCATGGCCTCGACGGTTTCAGAACCACTTTCTTCGTTTCCCTAA
The DNA here is from genome assembly GCA_033239525.1 of Nepenthes gracilis. Taxonomy (NCBI): domain Eukaryota; kingdom Viridiplantae; phylum Streptophyta; class Magnoliopsida; order Caryophyllales; family Nepenthaceae; genus Nepenthes; species Nepenthes gracilis. The sequence goes on from BSYO01000012.1 coordinate 11,877,906, forward strand.
TGTGATTTGCTGCGATCGTTGGCGATTCTTTCAACGTTGATTTTTGTCGGATTGAAGAGTTTTGTCCGGTCGGGGGATTGATTCTTCAGATTCATACCAGAGAAAGGAAGGATCTTCTTTTTGATCCATTGGTGGTCCTGGTGGTTTGAATGTGGTAATGTAAATGAAAGCCTGTGAATTGTGTTCGCAGGTTGTATGTGATAAAAAATCCACCAATGTCGCCTGATCTTGGTATTGTGGATGGATGCATGTGAGGCAAAGGAAGAATTATATTCGAATACAACAGCAGTGAATACCCTAAAACCACCCCTTGTTCCGGCCGAGAAGAACAATGAGTTACCACACGGAGGTCTCGAACAAGAGAAATTGGTTCAAGGTATATGTCTCTTGCTCCAGCAACACCGTCTGCGCTTCCTAGGAGGAGCCAATCGCCGAAACTTTCATGAACATGCAATTCATCATCCCAATCAACTCCAAAAAGAGCCATTTCTGCAGAGCGGAGGCGACCTTCCACCCCACCTTCGCCGATTTGCCCATCTACACCGGTTCAAGGTTGATCTTTAGAGCTGCAATTGTCATCCAGAAAGATAGCAAGCGGCGGTAGGTCGCCGGAGTCCTCATGGCCTTCCACCATGCGTTGTCTTAGTGTTTCATTTCAGTCTGATGCCATTTCAATTCCAGTCAGCAAGAAAGAAAAACAGATTAGTCATGCCCTTCTCGATCGCACTTTGAAGCCTTCTTCAAATGTGGCACGTATGTGTCAAACACCACAGATCCACGAAAGCCTACACCCGAGAGAAAGAGGAGCCCTTTGAAAGGGAAGAACTCGTCTCGATCAATCGTGAGAACTCGAGGCCGATTGATGCTTTGCGGGAAGATTGATCGACCAAAGATTGATGGCCTAGTCGAAGAAGCGGAGGCTATCTTCCACTCTTTTGACAAGAAGCGTCGATCTTATTGATAAGGTGGCAAAGGTTTAGGTGATTCAATTTCCATTATCGGGAAATCCTCTTCTAGGAGACTGTCCACCAAGGTATTCCAAGGCCTTCGAGAAATTCACCAGTTGATGCGCCTAGACACTCATTTATTGATGAAACTGGGAAAATTCAGTTGGATTTGATTTCGATTGATAATACTTTTCAAAGGTTATCCGAGTGCATAAATTAAGTTCTTCAAGTTCATCGGAGAGAACAACAAGTGGTAACTCCGGCAGTTAGATCTCGGTCACCGCTCGGATCACGCTTCCCATCGCCGAGCAGTGCCGCTTTGTTTCAGGTATGGCCAGCCCATCACGGACGAGTCCTTCTACACCATCTAGAGGTATAAGTCCGTCGCGCATAAGACCATCCAGTCCGATCAGACATTCCAACAACAATACGCCTTCTGTTCTTAGTTTCATAGCTGATATTAAAAACGGGAAAAGGGGCGCAAACCAATTGGAAAATGCTCATCAGCTCCGGTTATTATATAACAGATATTTGCAATGGCGATTTGCTAATGCCCGTGCTGATGCTGCTCTATTTGCACAGATAGTTACCGTAGAGAAAACACTTTATCGGGTATGGAGAACAAATCTGTCTCTCTGGGATTTTGTGATCACTAAGCGGATTGATCTTCAGAAGCTGCAGCTAGAGCTGAAGTTGAACTTGGTGTTAAATGAGCAACTGGCCTACCTTGAGGATTGGGATTTACTTGAAAGAGATCATTCCACTTGTTTAACTGGAGTGATCAAAGATCTAGAGATCAATCCACTCCGGCATCTCCTCTCACAACTTGCTAGTCGGCATTTTCTTTCCAACTGCAAATCGGTCATGTATCTCACAAACAACCGATTTGAATATTCAAACACAGCCCCTCAAATTCCAAACCGGCTGGCGCTCTACATTCTCAGGCATTAAAATCAAAACCGGTAAAATTGGAGGTGATCAAAGTCCACTCCATCCGGAAGCAACACAGTAGCTGAAAGCACTCCAAAAATCTCTCGCAGATTACCGGTCGGCTTTTACAAATTTCCAAATAGGCAATTTGAAGATGGAAAAATCCGATTTCATTTCTAAATTGGCCTTTGAGATGCAAAATTCTGATTTCATTTCAAATCGGCCGAGGAAAACCCAAATCCGCCTTTGAGATTGAGATGCAAAAATCCGATTTCATTTCTTAATTGGCCTTTGAGGTACAAAAATCCGATTCCATTTCTAAATCGGTATTTCCGGGAGCAGCACGGTAATTCAATCCGGTTTCAAATCCAAACTGGCATTTTTCACATTACAGCTCAATCATAAATTTTGCACTACGGAATTTTGCATTCCGTCAGAAATTGAACTCCGGAATTTAACACTCCAAATTTTACATACCGTTAAAATCAATTCTGGACGTCAATCAACTCCTGTTGATTTCCACTCCGCTCTCAAGAAGCAGACCGTCAATTCCGGACTTTAATCAACTCCGAATTTAATAAACTCCGGATTTCAATCAACTCCGGTTGATTTCTACTCCGGCTTTCAAGTGTGAGACTGTCAACTTCGGAAGGCTGCCGATCTTGAACTTCAATCAACTCCGGATTTAGGCTAACTCCGGACGTCAATTAACTTCAGATTTCAGCGCAGATTTTCCCCTAGCAGCATGAAGCAATTCGAAAAATCTCTTGCAAAATTCAGAATGAACCTTTGAAGGTGTAGAAATCAATTTCAACTTCAAAACCGGCATCATCTCTCACAAGAAAAACCTCGGTTACACACCGAGCGGCCCAAAAGCGGTCGAATTCTAAACCTCGGTTACACACCGAGCGGCCCAAAAGCTGGTCGAATTCTAAACCTCTGTTACACACCGAGCGGCCCAAAGCGGTCGATTCTAAACCCGGTTACGCACCGAGCGGCCCAAAAGCGGTCGGATTCTAAACCTCGGTTACACACCGAGCGGCCCAAAGCGGTCGAATTCTAAACCTCGGTTACACACCGAGCGGCCCAAAGCGGTCGAATTCTAAACCTCGGTTACACACCGAGCGGCCCAAAAGCGGTCGATTCTAAACCTCGGTTACACACCGAGCGGCCCAAAGCGGTCGAATTCTAAACCTCGGTTACACACCGAGCGGCCCAAAGCGGTCAAATTCTAAACCTCGGTTACATCATCGAGCGGCTAAAAATATGCCAAATTTTGAAATTTAGACTTTCCAAAGATGGTAAGTCGACAAAGTCAAACAAACAGCATCCCATCAGAAACAAGCCGGGGGTTGAAAATTTCAAACCACCCGGCATGGGGGGCTAATGATGGGTTTGTAAGTGATTAGAAGACAAGAGGGTTATGATGGGTTTGGTAAAACCCGACCCAAGAAAAGTTCAAACTGCTTTATCTAACCCACGGGTGATTATTCAACCGTTTGATCCAATCCACCGGCGGTTGACTATGGATAAGATCAACCGTCTATATAAGGACCTTATCCAAAGAGAAAGAGGGAAAAAACCTCCAAAAACCTCCAAGAGGGAGAAAACCTCCAAAAACCTCCAAGAGGGAGAAAACCACCAAAAAACCTCCAAGAGGGGGAAAAAGGAAAAAGGGGCCTAAAGGACCGAGGGCTGGGATCTGTTTTGGGGGGGCTCCGTCCAAATCCACACCCCAAAATACCATCTCAAGCCAAGGATCCAAAAGGAAGAGATTCTCTTTCTCTATTATTGGAAGCATCATTTCCACAAATCACTCCTCCCACCAAATATACACCCTTGATTTATCTTTTCTATATTCTTGGAAAGATTTCTGACTTGAGCCTCGGAGGGTTTACGGTGGGAACAATTCCCGCCGACCTCTGACCGTTAGTTTTCAGTTGTGTTGCACAGGACTCAGATTCAAGACTATGGAGACGGATCCGCGTCAGATCGACAAACAAGAAGATTCGATTTGCGGCTCCTGACCAGTAGGACAATCCGAATTTCTGGTACGCAACAGTTTATAATTTTTTGGCGATTGTTCAGCCTCCTCCATATTTTAAGAGAAGTGAATTAATTTATAATTTTGCTACCAATTTGTGGCCGTTTCTTGAAGAGAATTAATTGATCATTATTTTGAGTTGTTACTCTGATTAGTCAAATCGTCTTATATATTCTGCGTTTAATACTTGTCTATTGATTGTATTAATTGCTAGCTTGATTTGATAGTTTATCCCTTGATTCATATAATCATTTTTTAGGATTAACTATTTGGTCATTTGACACCTTGATCGTTATTATATCTAATAAAACCGTCATTTGATTACTCGAAAATTCAATCATTTAGTTGAATTTCTTTCTAAACTAGGTCTAAAACTTGTCTAGTTCGTATCTCTTTGCCGTGTTCTTCTGCCGGCACCCATGGCTGGCCCTCATATGGAGCTGGGGACCCTAGGCCCTCCCCCTGGCCTACATCTGTCGCCCGATATCTCCTCTTCGGCTCTTTCTAATCCCTCTCATTCTTTCCCTTCGCTACAGAAAGACGGTCAGCTCCAATCCTCTGGTCCAGATACCCTTTTCTTAGAATCCTTGCAGACTCGGGTTCGCTTGCCCAGCAAGAAAGATGCTGGGGTCACCGACCGGTGTTTGGGGTTGCCGCCTGCTGAGCCTATGGGCTCAATCTCGAAAGGAGTGGAGGCTATGCCTCTGTCTGAAGGTTCTCTTGCTTCCGCTCCTAGTGCCTTCCATGGTACTTCACATTCGCCTTCTGGGAAGCTGCAGTCTCCTCCCCAGCCCTCGTGGGCTGCTATTGTTCAGATCTCAGATAGCAGGGCTGATTCTCAGCTTCATTACTTTCTGCCCCCTTCAGTCGACGTGGATGTTGTTACCCTTTCCCCTCCCGATGTTGTTATTCAGTAGAGCCTTCAATGGTGGGAGGCTACTCTTGTAGGATATTTTGTCAATAAGGTACTACCTTTCCATGCTGTTAACTCCATCGCTCGAAAAATCTGGGCTCGTTTTGGTTTAAGGCATGTTGCTATTAATGAAAGTGGTTTTTTCTTTTTCTGATTCGCGTCTGCTGCTCAGATGTCCTCCTGTCTAGCATCTGGGCCTTGGACCTTTGGTAGGAAATCTATGTTCCTTAAACGTTGGAGTCCGAGCATGACTTTATCTAAGGATGATCAGAAAAACTTCCCAATTTGGGTTACATTATTTAATGTTCCCATTGATTTTTGGACTCCCTTAGGCCTCAGCTGGATTGCCAGTGGGATTGGCAAACCCCTTCTATTGGATCCCAGCACTGCGAGAATGAAGCAGCTGCAATACGCTCGGGTTTGTGTTGAGGTGGTCGGTGGGGGTCCTCTCCCCACAAAAATTTGATTAAACTGTAATCAGGCATCTGATGCAGGTTCTGCTCGGGTCGTGGCGGTTGGGGTCAAGTACCATTGGAAGCCGCCCCGTTGTGCTTCCTGTAAGAAATCTGGTCATACTGTTGCCCAATGCAAGGCAAGGACAATTTTCAAGCCTATCAAGGTGTCTAAATCTGTTTCTGCTATGGATGTAGCACCTGGTGGACCTCTGGAAGATGAGATTGGAAAGAGACTTTTGGCTGAGGGCTATAATACTGCTCCTTCTGCAGGCAAACCCTTGGGTTCTCATGAGGATGAGATTGATGCTCCTGGTGAGATCAGAAAGCTTGAGAATATGGAGGCTCCTTCTCCTAATGGGTGTAGGGTCAGTACAATTATGCAGAATGTTCCTGGGGATTGCAATTCCCTCTCGCTCCTTCAAAAGAGCTTCAGGAAGGATCTGCCTGCTAGTCAGAGTGCTAGCCCCGGGATCCTGACCCTTGTTGGCGCCTTGGATGAACGGAGTTGCCTTTCTTCTAAGGCCACCATTGATGCTGATAGCTCACAGCTTTTGAAGGCTGAGAATTCGGGTCTTGATCTTGAGACTTCCGCTGTCAATCTTGAGCCTATTGAGGCTCCTTCTGTTGAGGCTTGCATTAGCTCTGGGGTTGGTATGAACCTTGCAGTTGCTGAGGGGTCTGTATTGGATGTTTATGACTCAGTCAACTCATTCGCTATTCTCCAAGATCCTGAGGATTTAGATGTGCAGAAGCTTCAATGTGGTCCTCCTATTGAGCTAACATGCAATGCTCCTGTTTTGATTCCTGGTTCTGCTTCTGATAATAAGCCGTTAGAACAAAAGGTTACAAATTCCAAAGCTGAAATACTTGTGAATCTGGAACTTTTTTTTTTGGTAAGTAAGTGTTTTGGATTATAGGGAGAAAAATATTATAGAATCTATATTTTTACTCCAAATATTTTGACTTAGAGTAAAAACATAAACCGTTGGGGCATACCCCGAGCAACAAATACATCAGAAAATACAAAAAACTTCACTAGGAGGATACACAATCAACATAATCAATAAAATATGAGACCAGTCTAACAAATGAACTAACTCAAAAACCGCCGCTGCCAAATTGACATGAGTAACACAGCAAACAGGTAACATCCATGCCAGCCTTCATAGACTAGGAAAAAACAGCTCGAAGCATCTGCAGCAGTGCAAAAATCCAGATCCGAAATTTCAACAACCTCAGCTCCAACAACCACAAAATAGAAACTTCAATACAAGCAGCCGGCACATTCTAAGCCAGCAAACACTAGCAGCATCCGGGCAGCAGAGCCAAGAACAGCTGCACAACCCCAGCCCAAACAATTTAAAGCTAGTGTTATCCCTTTTCTGCAGCAATTCCAGCAAGACCGAGAGCTGCCCCAAGATTTCCAATGCCCCCAACACCAGCAAATGGCTCCAGCAGCAACCCTTTGCCTTCTTGGTTTACGCCTGGCCTCAGCATGCAGCAAACAGCAGTCCAGATAAGTTCAGTGCTCACCCGACCGCATCGAGTATATTAGGCAATCTCATCATTCTTCAGCAATACAACGCCACAGGACAGCAAGGATGCTAAGTACTAAAAGCAGCGGCTCCTGCAACATCTTGATAATGCAGACAGGCCAACTGAAAATGATTTAGCATCACAACCACCCACTCCAACAATGACAACCAAACTAGCAAATCAGACTTCAGCCACTGCATCAAATCTCATTCTTACTATACTAATGTGAATCTGGAACCTGGTGATGAAATTCATGCTGTCCCCCTGCTGATGATGCTGATGAAAATTGGGTCATTGGCAGTGACTCTATTGATGATTCTTCTCTGATTGCCGAGGAACGGAATGCTGAGGAGGTTGTCAACAATCCAATGATTTATGCCATCCAGTGCTTACTTGGAGAGAATGAATCTCAGACTTTCTTGAAATCCATAGTCAAGGACCAGCACAATTTCTTGCAGGATTTCATTGGATTATGTTGGAATGATGTGTCTCAGCACACAAAGAATAAGTTCAGATCATTCTTCCTGACGGTGGAGGATTATCTGAGGAGCCTCTCGGGTACTTATTTTGCTGCCCTCCGTATGCTGATGGCTGCCACTTCCACTAAGACTCTCATTGTCCCATTACCTTCAGAGAGGAAGTTGCTTTTATTTGATTTTCTTATTATCCTGCTGAAATGGAATAAGGATTTTCCGTTAGATCAATATACTGTTCTGGATGGTTTAGTGGCGGGCCTCCAAAGCTTTCGATAGCTCTCGCATCTGTTGAATGCTGGTTGGCTTCCTCCGGTTTGACAAGAGGCCGGAGTGGCGGAGTGGTTTTTTGAAGTCGGAGTGCCGTTTTGATGCCGAAGTGGCATTTTGCTGCTGGAGTGCCCCTTGTGGACGGAGTGGATTTAGAAACCGGAGTGCCTTTTGCACGCTAAAATGCCGGAGTGGATATCGTGGTTTGCGTGTGCTGTGGACGGTGTGGTTTTTTGCCGGAGTGATTATCCTCTCTCTGGACGGAGTGCCTGGCTTTTGTTCTTCCAGAGTGCAATTCTCCAGAGTGGGGCAGCTTTGTTCCTCCGGAATGCAATTGTCCCGTTCCGGAGTGTTCCTTTGTATCTCCTGATGGTGTGGTCGGGTGATTTGTTGAAGCCGGAGTGCCTTTCGCACATTTATCCCCCTCAGGTCCTCTCCCGGGCTCTGATTCCCCTGTCCCCCCTGTTCCTTCCTCTCCAAAGGCTTCAGTGCCTTCGGGACCCCTTTTCTCCGGTTCCAAAAGGCCAGATTCTAGGCGAATCGAAACCTAAGGGTTTCGATTTCGCCTCCGATGGTCTTGCTCATGGCTCCTCTCGATGGGCTGACATCATCCGTAAGGATAGTCTTGAGGCGCGAAAGGAGCTAAAATTCTTCCCCCCTGTGGCCGATGGGGCTGACTCGTCCATCATTTCTCCTCCGCCAGAGGTCATCAACCAAGGCCATTCATTCCGGGGCTTTACTCTGGTAGGCTATTTCTGTGATTCCCCACCTCACTATTTGGCGGTCAAAGCCATAGCTAACAAGATTTGGGCCCGTTTCGGTCTCACACACACCGCTGGCAACAAATATGGCTATTTCTTCTTCCGATTCTCATCGATGGAGATGATGGATAAATGTCTTCAAGCCGGTCCTTGGCTCATGGCTGGGAAGGCTATCTTCTTTAAACGTTGGTCGCCGGGAATGATTCTGAACAAGGATGAACATAAACGCTTTCCCATTTGGATCAAACTCTTCAATTTGCCGATTGAGTACTGGACCCATGTCGGGCTCAGCTGGGTGGCTAGTGCTGTTGGTATTCCTCTCCATCTCGACCCCCGGACGGCCCGTATGGAGAACCTCTCCTTCGCAAAAATCTGTGTTGAAGTGAGTATCGATGGCCCCTTTCCCAAAAGTATCACCATTAAAGCTTGCCACGATTCGGCTCCCATTGTGGTGAAGGTGGAGTATAGCTGGCGACCTATCAGGTGTAGTCGTTGCCGTTTGTTGGGGCATGATGAAGCTCAATGCCATCCCAAGGATGCTAAATCTCTAACAGGTATTTCGCGCTCCAAATCCCCCATCTCTGCTCATGTGGAAAAAGTCCCATTGGTCTCATCGCCCTGCCCTGGGCTCTCGATCGATGGTTGCGTTCCAAATTCAGTGGATGATGAAGTCTTGAATCATCCAGTTTCCCCCCCCACATCCAATTGCTGCCCCGAAGGCTGCTGATGGCCTTAGTGGATGTTGCACTAGTAGTCCCCCTATTGGGGCCGTGATGGACTCTCAAACCGTCCCTGGTCTGCTGGTTCCCCCGAACCCAGATACCCCTACTCCTGGTCTGGCGTCCCAGGATCCTTTGGACCTTACTACCTGCACCCCTGCTGCTTCGCTCCCAGCCCCCGTCCATGGCCCCTGTCTTCAGAGCTCCTCTGCTGACCCTGGGCAACAATTGCGCCTATCGGATGCTTCGGATGCTTGGATGGGCCTTCCTGGTGTGCAACTTAATGAATTGGTTATTGGTTCTGGTTTCGACAGTGATCCAACCCCCAATTCAATCTCTCGAATTATAAATAAGTATGGTTTGGGTTCTTCTAATAATGGTGGAGCTGCCCCTGCATCTGAAATCTGTACGGGGCGGGTCGTAGACTATTCTAAAGAGAAATTCCTAAATGTAAATGAGGCGTTGGCTTTGGAGTGTGATTCTTGGAAGCCTTCTAGATCTCGAAAAAAGGAACAATCCAAAAAATCCAAGGCATCACCCCGTTCTTAGGGGTCGTGCTGTTGGTGTTATGCCGATTTTGTATGGATGCTAATAAATCCAACGTTTGCTTTGCTGGTTTTTTTGTGTCAGCTTGAATATATTAGCCTCTGGTAATTATGTAGTGTAGTTGTGTTGACCCCCAGCTGTAGATCCTCTAATCTGGTGCTGGATTAGTTGAGCCGCAATTTTGTCGTGAATGAATTGCTTGACTTGGGTTCTGTTTATGCCTGATTTTGCATGCTGAGTGTGGAGATTTGGTGATGCTGATATTAGGCCCCTGGGTGGACGCAGCTCTTGGAGTCTTTGATTTCTATTTTGCTCTGCAGTGTAGCGGTGGAACGCTCTTTTTTCACCGCTGTTCTCTTGCGTTGCAATTGTGTCAGAACTCTTGGAATTGCAGATCGGCTGTTTATGCATTTTCAGACCTTTGGTCTACTCTTACTGCTGCATTTGATCCGCTATTTGGCTTATGGTGGGAATGTCCTCGAATATGAATGCTGCCTCAGCATTGTTGGAAGCGGTCACTGGCCTTTATGTTGCTGATGATCGTGGTTGTTAGCCCATTGAGTCGGTTTGGCTTGTTATTGCCAGCTGTTGCAGCATACAGCCTGATTGCCAAGGCTTCTATCCTTCGGGCTACTGTTGGTCTGAGTCTGATTGTATGGACTTGGTTGTATTCTACTGCTATGCGTCCTTGGGTCTGCAAGAAGGATGATGATCCTTTATTGTGTAAAGCAAGGTCGCTCTAGCCTATGGCTGATCTGTTTTGCTGGATTGTGATGTTGGTCCTTATCTAGCCTCTTTGTGCAAATGATGGTGCTGCCATTGCTGGTGGTGGATCTGACGATCTAATGCCAGTGATATGGCTTGCCGATGCGGGTGTCCTGCATCCTCCCTGTTGGATGTCTATTTTTCTGACTGTGCTTGGAAGCTGTAGATTGATGCTGATTTTGCAGCAAATCGAAGGAATGCAGATCGCTTGTCCGGTTTTCCGCCGCTTGCTATTGGGCCAATGCCCTTCGGGCCGTTTGTTTCAAGAGTTTCTTTGTATGGCTCCTGGAGAGTTTGTGCTGTGGTGATGGATGCTGCCCGCTGGTCAGTACATTTTTGGAATGGGTGAATGCTCCATTTAGCTTCGGTGCTATAGTTACCATGAGGTTACGTTGATGGTTGCTGTTTTATGCCTTACCGGGTTCAGGTGTTCTGTGCAGAATTGTTAGGACTCTCTAGTTTCAAACCCAGCCAGTTGTCTGTGTTTCTGGGATGTGCAGATGCTGCTGGAAATTCAGCTGGTGTTGGGTCTGGGCTCTGCAGTAGATGCCGAATGCTTGGATTGCTTAGTTTGCTGTAGATGGTTTGGGATTCTTATTGGGGTAGACTCCTTCATCAGAGATGAATGAGGCTCATTTGGCTGCTGATGCTGGAATTGCTTTAGATGCTTAGTAGCCGTGCTGTAGCGTGAATACTGACGGCTCCAGTTTGTTTTTGTGCAGATGCTGGGTCATCTGCTGTGAACCCGTGGCTGAGTGGAGATATAGTTTCTGCTATCAAAGTTGCTACTGCGACCGATGCTACGTGCTGGAGTGCTACTGATACTGTTGATGGTGGATAAGCCGCTTAAGAAGGTGCTGATTTGCTGGTTGCTGGTACACATGCTGAAGGATGTGGCTGCTGGCCTTCTGGAAGCAGCTGTTGGTCCTGGGAATAGAACCTTGCTACTGTTGATAACTAATGTTGTTGATGAGAATTATCTCCCTGCTTGATGAGACGGGAACCCGACCGTTGGGATTGAGGCTGTCCATAAATTGGTTGTGGATCATTTTAGGAAGGCACTTGATCCGGTTGTTCGGGTGGCCCAATTGATGTATCACGGATTCGGCCTTATATCCATCACACTGTTCCGGATTGTCTAACTGGCACACTCATTGGTCCAGTTACTGAGGAGGAGATTCAGAAAGCGATATTCACGATTGGTGATGACAGAGCCCCTGGGCCGGATGGTTTCTCTTCAAAATTCTTTAAGGCTTCATGGGAGGTTATAGGTCAATCTGTTTGTGAAGCCATCTGTGATTTTTTCTACCACAGAAAACTTCTCAAACAATTGAATACAACTATCATTAGTCTTATCCCGAAGGTGCCGTCTCCAAGAACTGTTTCTGAATACCGACCAATATCATGTTGTAATGTCATCTACAAAGCCATCTCAAAGATCATTGCAAAGCGACTAAATATGACATTACCCTATCTTGTTGAAAAGTGCCAAACGGCTTTTGTTGCTGGTCGTCAAATTAGTGACAATATTCTTCTGGCTCAGGAACTGCTACATAAGCATCACCTTGGCCATGATCCTCCTAGGTGTACTTTGAAAATCGATTTGATGAAAGCATATGACTTCGTTCACTGGGATTTCATTATCACTATGTTGTCTCTTATGAAGTTTCCTCCTCAAATGGTTGAATGGATTAGGCAATACATTACCACTCCTTCATACACTATGAACATCAATGGAGAAGCAATCGGATTTTTCAAGGGGGGAAAAGGTCTGCGCCAAGGTGATCCTATCTCTCCATATTTATTTGTGCTTGTCATGGAGGTACTAAATGGAATCATTGAAGTGATGGCTAGGAGGAACGATCAATTCAAATTTCATTGGAAATGCAAAGAGACTCAAACAATCATGCTTGCCTTTGCAGATGACCTTCTTCTTTTTTCTCATGCCGATATTACCTTTTTTTTTTTTGGTAAGTAAGTATTTTGGATTAATGGGAGAAAAAATTACAGAATCTATGTTTTTACTCCAAGTATTTTGACTTAGAGTAAAAACATAAACCGCTAGGGCATACCCCGAGCAACTAATACATCAGAAAAAACAAAAAAAACTCCTCTAGGAGGACAAACGACCAACATAATCAACATAATATGAGACCTGTCTAATATATGAACTAACTCATAATCAGCTACTGCTGAACGACAGGAGCAACTCCACAACCGAGCGGCTACCATGCCAGCCATCGCAGGCTTCAAAATAGCCAGAAGCTTCTACAAGAAAGTGCAACATTCCAGCAACCATGTGACCCTGGATCCTCAAAGGTTCATCCAAAATTTAGCATCATCAGCTCCAAAGAACCACAAGACAGAGGCTTCAATACAAGCAATGGCATAGTCTATGAGAGCCACTACAAAACCGCAAAATCCAAAGATGGCAGCTTTCACCACCGCAGCACAACCCCTTCCGCAACCATCCGACAGTTGATTCAACCAAACAGAGATGGGCAGGACACAATTCAACACTAAGTGGAGCTACAACATCATCTAGCCACCAAGAACTAGAGATAGCAAGTCCAGAGCCAACACCCAAAGCCACTCCACCCCTCAACGAAGGAAGTCCAAAGAACTTCGTTCAACATTGCACTCCCACCTCCAGAAGAAGGGTATTCCGTCCAATGCACTCTGAATTCCTTAGCGCACTTCGGCCCACTCCGGAATCTGCAGAGTCACTCCATCCAATGCACTCCGGATAAACAGACTCCAGGAAAAAGCAATCCGGATTCTGCAAGGCCACACTTGCACCCGAGCCACTCCGTCCAAGAGGGCAAAAGCCACTCCGGAAACCGAAGTTCATACACACTAGACGCATCATCTTTTTTTTTATGCGTGGAGCTCACTCCGGAAATTGGAGTTCGCACCACACACTCTGGAATCCAGACTTCACACAAAATATATATATTTTTTCTTCACGTGGAGTTCCCTCCGGATTCCGGAGTTCACACCACACACTCCGGATTCTGGAGCTCTCGCACTCTGGAATCCGATCTTCAAAAAATTTTTTTTTCGTGGAGTTCCCTTCAGATTCCGGAGTTCACACCACACACTCCGGAATCCGATCTTCAAAATTTTTTTTTATGAGGTGGAAACCACTCCGGATTCCGGAGTTCACAACCACACTCCGGATTCCAGAGCTCTCACACTCCGGAATCCGGAGTTCGCATTTTTTTTTTGGGAAATGAAGTATACACAAGCATGGCCCAAAATTCATCCTCCACAAAAGAAGATCAAGCTTCATACGCAGTCCACTCCGAGCGATGGCACTAAATCGGCCTAGTTCTAGCAGCTACTTACCAACTCCAATATTACCTCAATTCAGATTCTTAAGGAATGTCTTGAGGAGTTCCAATTGTACTCAGGTCTCTCTGCAAATAGGAACAAAAGCGAGGTATTTATCTGTGCAAAGGACAATTCTACCCACCAAGACATAGTTAGTCTCTTGGGTTTTAGAATGGGCAATCTTCCAATTCGCTATTTGGGGGTTCCATTGATTACCACTAGGCTCTCTTCCAAGGATTGTACTTCTCTCATAGATCGCATTACTCGTTGTATTCAGTCTTGGAAGAATAGGTGGCTATCATTTGGGGGCCGTTTGTAACTTGTCGCATCCATTCTAGCCTCCATTCATCTCTACTGGGCCTCAATTTTCATCTTGCCCAAATCCATTCTCAAATCAATTGATTGTATCATTCGTCGGTTCCTCTGGTCTGGATCTTCTGAAGGAAAGTTTGCTACAAAGGTAGCATGGGATGAAGTGTGCTATCCCAAGAGTGAGGGTGGGTTGGGACTAAGAAACCTGCAGGATCTGAACAAAGCTCTTATATGTAAGCTCCTATAGAGGATCATCTCTAAGGATCCTGAGTCAGTCTGGTCTTCTTGGATTCATAAAAACAGGATAAGAGACCACTGTGTTTGGACTCTTAAAGTTCCGGAGTCAACCCCATGGAGTAGGAGGAAGATTATGAAGCTTCGCCCATTCATGTGCTCTCATTGCATCCATACCATTGGTGACAGGTCCGATACCTTTATGTGGCATGACAATTGGCACCCGATGGGGCCACTAAGTATGGTAAGTTCTGATCGTACTCGTTTAGTTTCGAGGCTGCCATGGGATGCTAAAGTTCAAACGATTATCAGAAACAACCATTGGGTATGGCCTAATCCATATGATCACAAAATCTCTCGTCTCGTAGAGAAAATGCCCACTTATTTTCCAAACACCAATAGATCCGACACAGTGAGATGGGACGACAATGCTGATGGTAAATTTTCATCTAAATCTGCTTACTTTTTTATCCATCCTCACAACCCGACTTTGAGATGGACTAATCTAGTTTGGGGTCCCTTCCATATTCCTGCTCATACCTTCACCCTCTGGTTGGCCATTAAAGGTAGGCTAAGTACCACTGATCGCATTCATGGGGTTCCCAATCTCTCTTCTAAATGCATCCTTTGTGACTCAGCCGATGAAAGTCACGAACATCTTTTCTTTTCATGTTCATTTTCTAAAGATCTTTGGACCCGGATATAATGGAAAGCGAGCATTCAGTGGCCCTACCCTGATTGGAAACAAAATATTGATTGGGCAGCCCAGAAATGGAGAGGGAAGAATTTTATGGCTCGGTCTAAAAGGATTACTCTTGCAGCCACAGTTTACTTCATCTCGAAGGAACGTAACAAGCAGATCTTTCAAAAATCTACCCCACAAGAAATTCCCCAGATTTTTTCGACGATTATCAATGCAGCTCAAGACAAGTTGAAGACAACCTTGGAAAATGACAAAAGCACCCCGAGAATGTATTTGATGTGCTGAAATCTATTAAAAAAAAGAGAGAAAAAAAAGGAAAAAAAAATTTTCAGGATTGTCTGTTCCCAAGTTGCTAGTTTTCCGTGTTCCAATCCCTTAGATTTGGTACGTGCATGCTGGGATGAATCCTAGCTGAGTTTGTCCCATTGCTAGAGGTTCGCATCGTATACTTGAGAAGTCGGAGTGGCACTATGAAGTCGGAGTGCTTTTTTACTCACTTAATGGACGGAGTGGACTACGTGTGTTGAGGCCGGAATGGTTTTCTTTCAATCCGGAGTGCCTCTGCACTCTAAAAGGCGGAGTGAACTGCGTGTTTTCGAGGTCGGAGTGGCATTTTTAAGCAGGAGGACGGAGTGGCATTTTGAAGCCGGAGCTGATAGCGTGCGCTGAGGCCGGAGTGGCATTTTAATGGCGGAGTGTTTTTTTTTTGGTAAGTGATTTGGATTAATGGGAGAAAAAATTTACAAGCAATAGTTTATCATCAAGTGTTTTTCCGACTTCGGGATAAATCATAAGCGCTAGGGCATGCCCCGAGCACATAGATACATCTTATGAAACCAACAGAGAAACAAAATTGCTAGTATTCACTCAATGCATTCAAAAAGCTCCAACATCAATAGAGCAGTTAAAAACGCCAAACATGAAGTCTGTCCGTTTTAGAAAAAAAACAACAGCAGGATCACAGCAAGTTGCTTGAGCCCATCATTCTGCCAACCCCCAACCAAGCCCACTGGGAAGAGCATGTGAGAGGGGCAAACGGGTAGAAAGCTACTGGGCGAAAGAACCAGCACAAAAGCAAACTGCCACATCAGCCAGGCATCCTTACTGCCGTTTTCAAAACGGGCAAAGCACCTAGATGGTATTATCCACGTCATCGAAAGGAGGAGGCAACCCAGAACGGGAGCTCGAGAGAGAAGGAAATCGGAATGCTATATGCCAGCGCACCAGGCCAAAATGCATACCAGAGCTCCAAGATAACCGCAAATCCAAGAGAGATCGCAACAATCCACCAGCATATTTCTTCATCATCGTTTTCAAAGTCGACTCCAGTGAGGGAAGAGGACTTAAATCCACCAGACCTCGGTTCCCACAAGAAGACAGAAAGAAAAGCCACTGGCTTCAGGTCAGCAATCCCTCAGCGACAGGAAGGCCCCAAAAAGCGTAATCAAGATTCCAAAGATAAGCGCCGACATCGGGGTAATACCAATTGGCAACTACCCAATTAGCAGCATTTCATGGCAGATGCCATTTTTGACAATGACAGGGCCAATGAAACACCTATCACCAAAACCATCCGAGCCATCCGACTAGATCGGCAACTAAAGGTACAGAACACCAACATTGCTACAGCAACACAAAACCACTGAGCACCTGTTAACGATCGCAACCAAACACCGATAGGGCAGCATCGCTTAAACCCACAGAGTAGCGAATCGCTATCAACATCCAAGGCCAAAGAATAGCGATAGCCCAATCCGAAAGCAGACTTATAAGCACTAGGACGAGAACATAGAAGGAGCTCGGCTCGGACACAGCCCAATCCCATGATGATGTAGTCTCCAAGGCGTGCAAATACACCAAAGAAATACCTAGATCTCAACACCAGCCATTAGTGCACCAGCACATCATGGGCCGCGATAAACCTAGCACAGCACAGCAATTCAGCACTTCCACTGATTTCAATCAATGCCCTCAAAGCACAACCGAAACCATATTAATGGATTAATGCCAGGGGCATTGAACCACCCAACGCCATTAGGCTATATCAACCACAAGGGGGACCACGGGATCAGCAACAGGCTATACTGCACCACCTACTACAGGAGCCGCTGTTCAACAGCATCAAACTCATATCTAGATGCTCTACATTTTACAGCAAGAGAAGCAAAGATACCCAACAAAACAGAGCATAAGAGCCATTGTTACCTAAACAGGATAGATGGCACCAAATGCACTACGGTTCCAGCCTCCAGACTGCCCGAAACATGCCAAGGATGATGGTACAGAACCAGAGACATCAGACAAGAAGGATAGAATGCCCTTCGAGTAGAGCAGTCAGCCGATCAGAATCAGCAAAAAGTTTTGAAAACAGAACATCCCTGCCAGCTTCAAAAAGAGATTCAACATGTGCAAGAGGATCCAAGAGAGATCTTGGAGAAGCCATGGACAACAGCTAAATCAATCGGAAGGAGCCCGGACCAATAGCTAAGCCAAAATCACCATTTATTACATTCGGTAAGCAAACATCAAGGGGCCAAGGCTAACGGAGAAGCCCTGGGATTTTTTGGTTTTTTCCTTCTCCGGGATTTAGATGGCATCCAAGATTCACACTCCGGATCCATCGCCTCATTGACGCTTAAAAATTTCTCTGTAGAGTAGACAATAGCCGCCCTACGTAAATATCACATGAGAAGACACATAGGAGTTTGTAGAACCCGAACCGATATGCTTTGGCCGAATCCAAGCCATACTTTTTGTTATACGCTGGATAGAGGGAGGGGTACAATCACTATCTGGTATCATTTTTAGGATCGACCTTTTGGGGAGCGCATCAGGAGGGCCACCCAAACGACCGGAGGCATTTGACAGGCAAAACGAACGCCCAGGGGCAATAGTCAATAAAAAAGGAGCTGAAATCTTATCAGCCACCTCATCATCGGGGGAGTGTAGGTGTAACACGTTGGACTCATCCACCGTGTCAAGAGCAGCTCCTCGGCCCTCATCGAATTGCGCCCTACAGGGCAACATGGCAACTCCATCATCCACAAAATCCACTGGGCCAGAAACTGGTCCAGGACCCCCAATCAGAGGACAATATGGTCCTGGAGATACTGAGTAAGTAGCCAGATCATGAGACCGCACATTCAACAGATCGCAATCTGGCAACATAGTAGAGCAGGGAACCAAATTGGGGGCAATATCCGAAGGATCCAACTCCACGGAAGCAGTAAGCGCATCCTGCTTAGGAGAAACCAAACCGGGCATCAAGCCATTCAGTTCCACAAAATTCGTAATATCATCATGAGGAGCCAAACCAGGGGAGCCAGTTTGACGGGATTCACACGGCTAGGACAGACCATCAAGGCCAGAGGACCCACTTGGCATCAGGCTACTTTCCTGGCTGCAAGCAGTGGATTTAGAGCGGCCTAGAGAAGAGCTGCGGCCTCCCCTAGGCCGAGAGCCCGGCATTTCCACCTCCACAACAGTAGCTTCCTCCACCCCATTAGCAGAGCAATTTAAGAAAATCTTGGACGGGAGCACCGCATCGGGAGTGATTTTGACACACACACGAGCAGTATGCAAACGATTCAGCTGGGCAGTGGATGAATCAAGGTGGAGGGGTTTACCCATTGCGCTACTAATCCAACTGAGCCCAAGAGGGGTCTAGTAATCGGCTGGAACATTTTTCAATTTAATCCAAACAGGGAAAGAATTCAACTGTTCTCTAACCATAGGCATACCCAGGATCCAACACTTGAGATAAAGAGGATTACCTCTGAAAGTCCACGGTGCTCTGGCTAGAACTGCAGCTGAGTTCTCATCTGAGGAGAATCGGAAGAGAAAGAGCCCGTTAGCACCTTCCGTAACATGACAGAGTCCAAAACGCTGCCAAATCCGACGAGCAATGTTGGCCACAGCATGGAAATGAAGACCCTTACCAGAGAAACATCCGAGAAGAGTCGATTTCCAGGTCAGCTGGCTCTGTTGAAGCACTTCGGGGGGGGCGAGATGCGAGCAACATCACCGTCCACGAACTGTGGAGGGAAGAATTCCAGCGCATGAGAAGGAGAGATACCAAAGTTTTCGACGGTTTTAGACCCGGGTAGGCAGGACGAGACCGGAACAGTAACCGAGAAAGAAACTGCCGGGAATCCCTCCGCAAGCGGAGAACCGGAAGGAAGAGAAAGGGCAACTGCACACGGATGAAGGTCGGGTGAAGAGGACGGGTTCATCAGATCTTTGTGGGAGCTGGGAGAAGGGGGAGGTACAAAAGGCACGCACAAAGGATCGGCCCTGGCCGGCAGAAGCGCCGCCGGAGACGGGAGAGGCGGCGGAGTGACTTTTGAGGCCGGAGTGGATTTTCAAAACCGGAGTGCCTTGTTGAGTTCGGAGTGGCACTTTGAAGACAAAGTGCCTTTTGTTCTTTTTCTTTATTGCATCAAAAAAAAAAAAAACCCTGGCTTTCAGGATTGGCTAGGTCTTATTTCCAAAAAAAAAAAAATTCTTTTTCTTTCTTGCAGGACACGTTGCCATGGGAGTGGACCAATCCAGCCGATGGTTAATGATGCTACCTTGAGCAGGCGTTCCCATGGGTTCTAAGAGACGACAAATGAGTGTTTTTTTGCTCACTTAATGGACGGAGTGGACTACGTTTTTTTTTTTTTGTAAGTAAGATGAGATTAAATTAAATAAACTTTACAGAACGATATTCTACCTCCAAGTGTTTTAACAACTTAGAGGTAGAACAACACGCTAGGGCATGCCCCGAGCACTACCATAGACCAATTCATGAAAAACGTACAAAAGACAAAATAGCAATTCTCATCTAGGTTACAAAAAGACTAATCCATCGCATATCTTTTTGGCTGAGGGAACTCGTCTTGTCAATCAGAAATCCACATCCACGAAGAAAAGGGAACTCGAGACATTTAGCAAATCACGTGATCATCATCCATCAGTGTGTATATTGGATAGGCAAGCTTCAATGATGCATCAGTCGGCTTCATAAATACACAATGTCTTCATTTGTCGTCTCTTAGAACCCATGGGAAGGCCTGTTCAAGGTAGCATCATTAGCCATCGGCTGGATTGGTCCACTCCCATGGAATTGTGTCAGCTTGAGGCCATCAATCTGCTTCATAAGGGTCTTTGCTTGACTTCTCTTTGAACCAATGGGATTTCCTGTGTAAGAAAGCAACATTAGCCAGCGTCTGGAGTTGTCCACATCCATGAAAACGTGTCTTGCAAGAGCGAAAAAGAATTTTTTTTTTTTTTTGAAAAGATCTTGAAATCGAGACCATACAAGATTGAATAATGGGAAATAATAAGGTGAGAACAGACAATCCCGAAACTCCTTTTTTTTTTTTCAAGTACACGATTCAGACCACGGGCAATGAGACAATTTCAGCCAAGATTTAGCCCAGTACACACAAATCATATTTAAGGGATATGGGAAGGTATCAAAATGAGAACAGTCAATCCCGAAACCTTTTTTTTTTTTTTGACTAGAACACGGGAAAGTATCAACATGAGAACAACCAAATCCGACACGATGGTTTTTTTTTTTTAGGGTTGGAATACGGGAAAGAAACAAAATGAGAACAACCAATCCCGATACAATGTTTTTTTTTGTTTTTTTTATTTTTTTATAAATTCCAACGCATCAGATACATTTTTGCGGTGAGTTTGTCAACTACGTGTGTTGAGGCTGGAATGGTTTACTTTGAAGCCGGTGTGCCTCTGCACTCTAAAAGGCGGAGTGATTTGCGTGCTTTCGAGACCGGAGTGGCTTTTTGAAGCAGGAGGATGGAGTGGCATTTTGAAGCCGGAGTTGATAGCGTGCGTTGAGGCCGGAGTGGCATTTTAATGGTGGAGTGACTTTTGAGGCCGGAGTGGTTTTTCAAAACCAGAGTGCCTTGTTGAGTTCGGAGTGGCACTTTGAAGACGGAGTGCCTTTTGTATTTTTTTCTTTATTGCATTTAATTGAGAAAAAAAATCAAAAAAAAAATTAAAATTAAAAAAAAAAAAAAACCCTAGCTTTTGGGATTGGCTATTCTCACTTTGTTATTTCCCCTTGTTCAATTCCTTTATGGTCTTGACCTCCAACCTTTAATGTTCGATCTTATGACCTTACTGTTTTATCATGGTCTTCTTTCAAAAAAAAAATTCTTTTTCTTTTTGGCAGGACACGTTTCCATGGGAGTGGACCAATCCAGCCAATGGCTAATGATGCTGCCTTGAGCAGGCATTCCCATGGGTTCTAAGAGATGACAAATGAAGACATTGGTATTTATGAAGCTGATTGATGCATAAATGAAGCTTGCCTATCCAATATACACACTGATGGATGATGAACACGTGATTTGCTAAATGTCTTCCGTTCCCTTTTCTTCGTGGATGCATATTTCTGATTGACAAGACGAGTTCCTTCAGCAAAAGAGATCTGCGACGGTTTAGTTTTTCGTAACCTTGATGAGAATTGCAAATCTGTTTTTTTGTACGTTTTCATGACTTGGTCTATGGTAGTACTCGGGGTATGCCCTAGCGTGCTGTTCTACCTCTAAGTTGGCAAAACACTTGGAGGTTGAACATCGTTCTATAAATTTTATTTAATTTAATTTCATCTTACTTATAAAAAAAAGAGTTTGAAGACCTATTCCCTGATGAATTGCATAGAGTTTGGAATAGAATTGTTACCTGGATCAGCGCCAATATCTAAAGCACCATATAGGATGGCTTTTTTTTTTGGTAAGTAAGTGTGTATTTTGGATTATAGGGAGAAAATTTACAAAAGACTATGTTATAACTCCAAATTTTGATTTGGAGTTAGAACATAAGACGCTGGGGCATACCCCGAGCAACTGGTACATTTGAGAAAAACTCAAAGAAAACTCCTAAAAGGAGCAAGCTAACAGAACATAGAAAATGAACACAGTCATTTTACAAAATCAGATTCAAAATCTGTAACTCCCGAGGCAACATGATCAACCACATCCGGTAGCCCCATAGTAATTGCAACATCAAAACAAGCTGCCATGACCTATCAAGACCCCTGTATTCTCGACCGCATGAATCGAAATCCGCCGCATCACACACGCCACCCCAACGCCGCACACTCATCAAGAGTTGACGAGTCCAGATTTCCAAAGATTAGCATCATACCGCCAATCCTCCTCCAAGCATGCCAACAAACCATCGAGCCAATACAGCCAACTAGTTAAGGCCATCTGCGCAGCAATATCAACGCCCACCAGCATATGGCATCGGCAACAAAAAGGCATCCTGCAAAGATAGGGCAAAAATTTAACACCGCCAGCAGCTAGACAACATCCAAATGCAGCAACAACCGGAGCAAGGTCGCACCAAAGAAGGAAATATGCAACAACACTGTATTTACCATTTCCAGCGTTAGGAGCACCAACCAACTAACATCAAAACAAAAATGCCAAAGCATCCTAGATGCACCCTAGAATTCCACCAAATAGAGCAACAGGCATCCGCATCACACCCACCCCATATACCAAAGATCGATTCAACCCGGCAAGGGCACACCACAAGGCTGCCATCCCAAACATTTCCTCCAAGCAGAATGGTAGCTACTAATGCACAAATGAAGCCACAAAGCAGATGAGAAGGTCCATCACGGGGGCATCGATTTACCACAATAAAGGTGAGGATGAAATTGCAGAAGCTAGCAATTCGGCAACCTCACAGCAGCAGATCCAACAACACCGTATAAGAACCTTCAAGCATCGCAAGGACCATACAGAGGATCATCACACATCGGCCAATGGGATCAGCCAACAAAGGATCATCATCCATTGCAGCCCAAGAAATGTTGCAAAGCAACAACAAGAACCAAACCGGCAAGAATAGCGGAGACCACAAAGAATCCAATGGATCAGAATAAAGCAACTAAGACAGTGCAGATAACTCACCGCATTAGAAGGATTATCGTGGCCCAACATGGCTACTCCCACTACTTCCGCACTCTAGCCCATACTTCCATACCAGATTAACAACAGGCTCCCCCAACCCATCGAGCATCGGGAAGGAACGTATCGGCAGAGAGGCATCGTAAACCGGGCTCAGCGTTCATTAACGCTAAACCCAACGGCGCAAGCAAAGGAAATTCAACGGAGAGAACCCAACATCCCACAAATGGTGGTCATGAAAGCAGATGGAAATCCATCGCACCCAAGCGCAAAGGTACCGAGCACATCCAGCGAGTAAGCAGAAACGACCTTCACACGGAGCTCTGGAATAGGGCCGGCCAGCGCCAGAGAATAGGGTGGGAAATCCAAACCAGACCGAGCCGGATGAACCGGAGGAACACCATTGAGTATCCAGAGCCATAGAAATCGCACTACCAAAGTACGAACCGAGGAGATTAGGGTTTGAACGGCAGGGACGACACCGAACCTAAGAGTTCACAGTGCCGCCGCGTGAGCAAAAGAAGAGGAGAAATGGGAGACGGCCGGGCTAGGCATCCAGGAGACCGGCCGAGGCCAAACCGGCACCGCCCGGCCAGATGAGAAGCGTTGCTGAAGACGCGGCCAAAATGAAATTCAAAATTTGAATTCGAAGTTTAGAAGACGAAGAGAGAAGCGAGAGCTTCTCTCTCTAGCAAGTGCTGAACCGCCATATAGGATGGCACCGGCTGAACTTAAGGAGTTAAAACAGTAATTGCAAGGACTGCTAGATAAGGGTTTTATCCGGCTAAGCGTGTCTCCATGGGGTGCACCGGTTCTGTTTGTAAGAAATAAGGATGGGACTTTGAGGTTATGTGTGGACTATCGGGAACTAAACAAAATCACCACTAAGAATAAATATCCTTTTCCAAGAATAGACGACCTCCTTGACCAATTACGAGAGGCTTGTGTATTCTCAAAGATCGACCTTAGATCTTGTTACCATCAGCTTCGAATCAGAAAGGATAATGTAGCAAAGACTGCTTTTCGAACTAGATATGGGCACTATGAGTTTGTAGTGATGCCATTTGAGTTGACTAATGCTCCAATCGTATTCATGGACTTGATGAATCGAGTTTTTTAACCCTATCTAGATAAGTTCGTGATAGTCTTTATGGATGACATTCTTGTTCATTCAAAGAGTTATGAGGATTATGAGAAGCATCTAAGGACGGCACTCCTGATCCTTAGGGAGCATCAGCTGTTTGCCAAATTGAATAAGTGTGACTTTTGGTTAGAGGAAGTGGGATTCCTTAGACACATCATTTCCAAGGAGGGGATTTCTGTCGACCCTAAGAAGGTGGAGGCAGTGGTGAAATGGAACCGGCCAACCTCTGTGGCCGAAGTACGAAGCTTCTTAGGCATGGCGAGATATTATAGACGGTTACTAAAAAACTTCTCCCAAATCGCCTTGGTAAGTATTTTGGATTAAAGGGAGAAAAAATTACAAAATCTATGTTTTATCTCCAAGTATTTTGACTTGGATTTAAAAACATAAAATGCTAGGGCATACCACGAGCAAACGGTACATCCGGTAATACCTAAATAGCCTCTAGGAGGACAATGTTCAATAGAAAAACAAAATATGTAATCTGATGTTACACACAAGCAGACATATGATCAACAAATTTGAGTCGGCTGAGACCACATCAGTAGCAAAACAGCAACACAGAAACACGTCTGCAATCTTCCCAAAGAGTTGCACGTCGGCCATAGAGTCCACCGTCAGACAGCAGCTTTCGACCCGGGTAGAGATCTCGAGATCCCATTAAGGATTTACAACCCAATTAAATGCCGTGGGCCAATCATCAACAGTGCATAAGCACGCATCACCTGGGCAGTTCAACTGTGGTGCATCCGGACCCAGCTTTAAACCCTACGCTGGACATACTGGCTACTACCCAGAATTCAAGAACTCAAGCTTCACCATAGCATCCTCAATTCCAGATCAGCTTCTTGTACAAATTGGGCATCTGGCACAGTCAGAGAATGGGCACTAGGCTTTCCGTCCAATTTGCAATCTGGCAATTGCAATCCGGCAACTGCCTCTCACGCAACTAACAAAGAAAGAGGCCAAGTTTGAGTGGACCGGTGACTGTGAAGAGAGCTTCCAAGTACTGAAAGACCAGCTAACTTTTGCACTGGTCCTGATCATTCCGGATGAATCAGGAGGATTGATTGTCTATTGTGATGCCTCAAAGATTTGGTTGGGCTGTGTTTTAATGCAGCACGGAAGGGTAGTTGCCTATGGGTCGTGACAATTGAAAGATCATGAAAGGAATTACCCAACTCACGACTTAGAATTGGCTGCAGTAGTGTTTGCACTAAAAATTTGGTGACACTACCTGCATGGTGAGAGATTGTTGGTCTATTCCGATCATAAAAGCTTAAAGTACTTATTCTCTCAAAAGGAACTGAACATGCGGCAGCGAAGGTGGATTGAGATCCTGAAGGATTATGACTGCGAAATCTAATACGAGCCAGGTAAGGCCAATGTAGTCGCCGTTGCACTAAGTCGGCAACTAGGTATCATGGCAAGAATGCAGGTGAAGAAAATAGAGATGTTGGACTGTCTAATGCACTATGACATCTGATGATATGTTCAAGGAAACCGAATGATTTTAACGTACATTCAAGTCCAACCAGAGGTGATAGATGAGGTTAAGGGAGGGCAGATGAATGATCCCTTCCTTGTGAATATCATAAGTAATCTAGACGGAGATTCCCAAAGTGATTTTCATGTTAAGCCAGATGGAGCATTAAGGTTTAGGGATCGATTATGTGTGCCGGACAACAAGGAATTAAAAGAGAAAATTTTTAAGGAAGCCCATAGATCACGGTTTACAATCCACCCAGGAGTTAACAAGATGTACCAAGACTTAAAGAAAACATTTTGATGGAGGAATATGAAGAGGGACAACGTAGCTTACGTAGAAAAGTGTCTTGTGTGCCAACAAGTAAAAGCGGAAAGAAGAAAACCATATGGGTTGTTGCAACCGATGCCGCTTCCAAGCTAGAAATGGGAAAATATTGCCGTGGACTTTGTGACCGGCCTACCAAGGACATTAAGAAAACACGATGTTGTTTGGGTTATAGTTGACCGGCTGACAAAGTCAGCCTATTTCCTAGTAATCCGGACAACTTACTCCTTGATAAGCTGGCCCGGCTGTATGTAAATGAGGTCGTCAGGATTCATGGTGTGCCTGCCTCTATTGTATTAGATAGAGACCCTTGCTTTGTTTCGAGGTTCTGGAAGAGTTTACATAAGGAATTGGGGACGGAGTTGAAATTTAGTAATGCCTATTATCTGCAAACCGACGGCCAATCAAAAAGGACGATTCAGATCCTTGAGGATATATTAAGGGTCTCGGTCTTAGAGATGAAATGGACTTGGGACAATTTCTTAGCCTTAGCAGAATTCGCATATAATAACAGTTACAGGCTAGCATAGGCATGGCTCCTTTTGAGGCCTTGTATGGAATGAGATGTAGATCACCGATTCACTGGGAGGAGCTCGGAGATAAAAGAATCTTAGGTCCAGAGCTTGTTAAGGAGACGACGGAAAAGATAAGGTTAGTACATGAGAATCTAAGGGTTTCCCTGAGTAGACAAAAGAGCTATACAGATCAAAGGAGATCTCCATTGAAGTTTGACGTAGGCGACTTTGTATTCCTAAAGGTATCACCATCTAAAGGGACGACCAGATTTGGGGTGAAAGGAAAGCTGAAGCCACGATTTATTGGCCCTTTCAAGGTTTTAGAAAGGATCAGAGAAGTGGCCTACAGGCTAGCTCTACTTTTTTTTTTGGTAAGTAAGTTTTGGATTAATGGGAGAAAAAATTTACAAGAAATGATTTATCTCCAAGCGTTATTCTGACTTGGGGATAAACCATAGTCGCTAGGGCATGCCCCGAGCACTTTGATACAATGGATGAAACCAACTGAAAAACAAAAATGCTGGTATTCATACAACACAAACAAACCACTCTAACATCAATAAAGCGGTTCCTAATCAAACAATAACAAGCCAATCCAAGGCAAAACCCTTGATTCCAGCAATCACACCTTCAGTAGTGGACTAGATGTTGCCAAAGAACCACAAAGATCTGCTTTCAAAGACCATTCAATCTGCAGGGAAATGGCTTAAGCCATTCTCACAAAGAAGACAAAGGAAACCGTCAAACAAATCCTAACGGCCAAAATCGCACTGCTCTCCGTTAACACACGGGAGCATCTGCACATCAGCAGCAAAGCTTCAATCGGGAAGAGGTAGCTTGGAGGAGAAAGCAATCCGACAAACCGGCAACATTTGAAGGATGGCCACTGCAGCAGGAGACCATCCCAACTGCGCCATCAAACCAGTAATGAAGCAAACCAACACCGATCTAGCCTCGTCAGCAATTGGAGCTGAAGACCAAACCAGGAGCAATAGAGAGCAGAAAACGGATTGCTCAAATTCCACGTCAGTGATACGAATTCCATTCCGGCATTTAATATACCTTTAGCAAACTCTGCACCTGCTCCATCAACACACGGGAGCATCTGCACATCAGCAGCAAAGCATCAACCAGGAAGAGGCAGCCAGGAGGAGAAAACAAACCGGCAAACCAGCAACATTTGAAGGATGGCCACTTCAGTAGGAGACCATCCCAACATAGCAAGAACCCAGCTGTTAATCAGCAGTTCAGCTCCAGCCACCTAACAACCCGGAGCACACCAGCTTCAGCAAAACAACATTATGACAGCAGAACCTTCAGCAGACCAGTGGGGCACTGCAGCTTACACACAGCATTATCAGCAATTGTAATAGGACTTGCAGGAGCAACTCCAGCCACTACAACAGCCAATCAAAGACACATAATGGCAAAAGATGGAATAAGCTCCACTGCAACATAGGAATCTATTGCAACCAAACAAGACCAGGGCCAGCTCATCAGCACCTCAACCAAAACGTCCTAAGCCAATGCACGGGCACCCCCATCCCATCCAATAGGAAGGACACACTGGCTGAGGCTCATCCAAACCAGCACAGGCTAGCTCTACGACCAAGCTTGGCAGAAGTACACGATATGTTTCATGTATCAATGTTGAGGAAATATGTCCATGACCCTATTCATGTGATTGAGTTCAAGCTTGGCAGAAGTACACGATATGTTTTTTTTTTTGGGTAAGTACACGATATGTTTCATGTATCAATGTTAAGGAAATATGTCCATGACCCTATTCATTTGATTGAGTTCAAGCCTTTGGCATTTAACAAGGACTTATCCTACATAGAGGAACCGGTGCAAATTTTGGATTGAAGGGAGCAAAGGCTACGCACAAAATCAATCTCCTTAATAATGGTACTCTGGAAGAACCATACCCCTGAAGAAGCAACTTGGGAACGAGAGGAAGAAATTTGGGACAAGTATCCCTACTTGTTTTCTTAAGGTCAGTAACTTCATTTAAAATTTCGAAGATAAAATTCTTATAAGTGGGGGAGATTGTAAGGGCCCAGATCCTAGAACATAGAAAATTCCAAACATCGAGTATATATAATCAAAAAGTTTAGGAAAATGAAAGGCTATCCGGTTAACGCCAGTTGACCGGAAGATGAGTTGAGGAAATAATCCGGTCAATGTCTGTTGACCGAAAAGCGTAAAAGGAAGTCTTATTCGGTCAATGCTAGTTGACCGGAAGTAAGGAAATAGGAAAGTAATCCGGACAACACCCCTTGACCGGAATTGTTAAAGGTAAGTAAAATTTGGTCAACGCCAGTTGACCGGAATGTGCGGGAAGAAACAGCTAAATCCGGTCAAGGCCAGTTGACCGAAAATAAAAAAGAAACCCCCTACGAAAAGTAGAGTAACTATACCTGAGTAGGTAACCTACTCCCAACCACCCCCGAGTGGTTGACCTGCCCTACCTACCACCGTCAAACCCAACGTCCTATAAATAGGAAGCGAAAGCTTAAGGAAAGGGGTAAGGAAGAGGCTCTCGATAGAATTGTCTAGTGAAGGAAAAACAAGAATTTCAAGACAAAGTAAAGGAATTTAGGCAAGTATACTCACCCCTTTTTAAGATCATGTTTGTAAAGCAAGTATACGCATATTTGCAACGCAAGTATGTCTAATTTTTTATGAACTCATGTTGCGGTATGCATGATATTTGTTCTGATTATTTGATTTAAAGGAGAATCTTTGTTAACCATATGTTTAAAAGAGGCTATGTTATTCATGATGTTTAGTTTCTTTATGCACAAAGTATGGTTATTTGTCGATCCGCATGAACTTCTCTAATTGCATGTTTAAGGAAAAAGACCTCTGACTTTTGCTAAAAAGACCTCCGACCTTTGAGAAAGGACCTTCAGCTTTTGATATATGACATTTGGCTTTTGATAAATGACCTCCAACTTGTTAAGAGAAAGGTAGTTGGCAGGTGTGCCACAAAATCAAAATCGGCCCTAAAGTGTGATTTGAAACCGGCAACGTATACCATGAAATTGAAATCGGCCTTAGAGCATATTTCGAAATCGGAAATTTGCCCATGAAGTTGAAACCGGCCTTAGTGCATGTTTTGAAATTGGAAATTGAAATCGGCCCTAAGAGTATGTGTTTGAAATAGGAATTCGTCCCATGAAAATTGAACCGGCTTTAAGAGCATGTATTTTGAAACCTGCTCTTGAGTAAAGACCTCTGACTTTGGATAAAAGAACACCAGCTTTTGACCAAAAAGAACTTTGGTTTCTGTTAAAAAGACCTCCGGCTTTTATTAGAAAGAACTCCGACTTTGACCAAAAAGAACTTCGGCTTCTGTTAAAAAGACCTCCGACTTTTATTAGAAAGAACTCCGTCTTTTGACCAAAAGGAACTTCGGCTTCTGTTAAAAAGACCTCGGCTTTTATTAGGAAGAACTTCGGCTTTTGACCAAAAAGAACTTCGGCTTCTGTTAAAAAGACCTCCGACTTTTATTAGAAAGAACTCCAACTTTTGATAAAAAGAACTTCGGTTTTTGAGTAAAGACATCTGATTTTGATGAGTAAGACCTCTAATATTTTGACAAAAAGACCTTCGGTTTTAAGATATTAAAGGAAAGTCTTTACAAACTTCAATCGTTTGAAGTTAAGAACAAAGGCTATAAGAATAAGGAAAAATGTATGTAATCCGGACAGCAAGTGGAACTCTACGACTTTCGAATTTTGAACTATGATGGATGGCCATTAAAAGATATGAACTAAGAACCGAGTTTCCATTAAACTTGCTGTTAAAGATGGATGAAGGATATTGGAGTGACACTCGAGGACTGCCTCCTGGGCCATGGGGGGAGACTTTTAGGGGCATAAGGCTTTCGAACTACGCCCCGTATGCCGGGTTAAAGGCATTACCTCCCACCTCGAGGAGCATAATGAGAGGATACAGCTCTAGGTTGTGGGGTAGCACACAACCCTTCCTCGATGTTGTCCGCTCCCGTCCGGTCCCTAAAGATGACAAGTAATTCGTTCTACTTTTTATGAATTTTCTAAAGAAAAGATAACAAGAAGAAGAACCAGAATTTCTGAATTTCAGAAGAAGTGATATGATGACTTTCCGCATGCTAAGTTTATGTTATGGACCTCTACTTGATTTGATTATGTGTATGATAATGTTTTCTACATGTGGGTACCTTGCTGGGCTTTGTAGCTCACTCTTGCTATTTTTCAGATGATGAGAAGCTTATGGAGGACGAAATCGCGTAAAGTTGTATGAAGTAACTAGACGGCAGCTGGCCGGAGCTGATTAGTGGCGAATTGATGTACTTTTCTTTTGATATTTTGAGAAGAAATTGTAAAACAGTTCCACTGTAAAGTAATTTATGGACGTTAGCATGTTTCCGTAAGTATAATATGGAAGAATGAAGTGATATTTCTAGTAGCATCTC
Source organism: Nepenthes gracilis (assembly GCA_033239525.1). Lineage (NCBI taxonomy): Eukaryota > Viridiplantae > Streptophyta > Magnoliopsida > Caryophyllales > Nepenthaceae > Nepenthes > Nepenthes gracilis. Next base: position 11,908,715 of record BSYO01000012.1, read on the forward strand.
ATGTCATGTCAAGGTATTCGACTAACCTGAGTGTTGGCCGGCCAAGTGTGAGACTTAACATTGTGATGGCCAACTCAAGGAGTTCGGCCTTAAACGATCCTGTGTACGAAATGAATGGTATATATATATAAGAAAAGGAAAAATTTTTATGTCCATCAGGTTAGTGTTATACCGTATATGTGAAAAAGTTAGGTTTGACGGTGGCCGTATGTGGTGGAATATAGCCGGTCCGTCACATTTGGACTATCGTTAATTTTGAGGGATGAGATGAGAGTCGAAGGATCTACTTGTCCAATAATTTTGACTATTTCTCTCTCATTGCGCGTCTTTTAGAGGTGATGACTGCTTTGAATTTTTAGAAAAGAATTCTCTCTATTCTTTTAAGGGAGGAGAATGATTCTTTACATCCTTTCTCACACAAGGATGAGCTAATTAATGCGCATACATTGCCGAATATGGAATTCTAGTCATTTTCGGCTCTCTTACATCTATTGGACCATTACTCAAGATTTTGCAGCCTAGTTTGCTTCTCCTATACCAGAAAATAATAATGTAAATATTTCTCTGAGTTTATAGGTTCTAAGGCTACAAATAGTCCCAAATTTTGAGATCCCTTTGCAATGTAGGCCTTTGTCTCCCCTTTGTTAGAGGCTGTCATTTATACCAAATCCTAACCCAACTTGTGATGTACCATATTTTTAACTAAAAATTTAGCAGAGTTTCAACGTGACGGTATACACTATACTTGGAATGATGGCTGGGAATCATCTCTTCACATTTATAGAAAGCTTGATAGAGTTGTTGCCAATGGGCAATGGCTTGATTAGTTCCGTCGGTCTGAAGCCCTATTTCTCCCTGCCAGACTATCTGACCACTCCCCGTGTATTCTTCTCCCTTCTGGTGATTCATCTAGAAAACATGGGATGTTCCGGTTCAATAACTTTCTCACCAGTTTTCCAAAATTTCACCCCGTAGTGCAGGATGCTTGGAAGGAAGAAACCACTGGCACTCCAATGTTCCGATTGGTGTCCCGACTGAAGAAGGTGAAATTGGTGCTCAAAAAGCTTAATGTGCACGAAGGCAATGTCCATGAGGATATTATTCATTTGAGGAAAAATCTCGAGGATATCCAAAGACAGTCTCCTTTCAGCTCTGAGTGTTGCCACGAGGAGTGTTGCTGTAGGGAAGCTTACCACACTGCTATGGCTAAGGAAGCTAATCTTATCAACCAAAAAGCTAAGATAAGATGGGTTAAAGAGGGAGACCAATGCAATAAATTCTTCTTCAAGACTGTTAATGGAAACAGCAATAAAAATAGGATTATCTCCCTCCTCGATGACTCTGGGAATCCAATCCTCGGAGTCGAGTATGTCCAAAATTTGATTGTGACTCACTTTCGTAAGGCACTAGGTTCAGGCCGCTTGCATGGATCGGCTGACGTTGCTCGCCTCCGCCCTTTCATCCATCACACTGTGCCTGACTCGCTAATGGGCCCTCTTGTTGGTCCGGTTAGCGATGATGAGATTCGCAAGGTGATCTTTTCTATTGGAGATTACCGTGCTCCTGGCCATGATGGTTTTAGTTCCAAATTTTTTAAGGAATCTTGGGACATTATGGGTTCATCTGTCTGCAAAACTATTCGTGACTTTTTCAATTATGGAAACTTTCTAGAACAAATGAACACTACAATTATTAGCCTAATCCCAAAGATTCAATCTCCTCGCCTGGTCTCTGACTACCGTCCCATATCATGTTGTAATGTCATCTACAAAGTGATCTCAAAGATTATTGTGAACCGTTTAAAGATGACATTACCCTATCTTATCGACAAATGCCAAACGGCTTTTGTTGCTGGGCATCATATTAGTGACAACATTCTCCTCGCCCAAGAGCTCATCCATAAGTATTATTTGGGTCATGATCCGCCAAGATGCACGATAAAGTTTGACCTAATGAAAGCTTACGACTCCATCAATTGGGATTTCATTATCTCAATCTTGACCCTAATGAAATTCCCTCCTAAAATGGTCGAATGGATCAGACAATGTATAACCACTCCCTCGTACTCTGCAAACATTAATGGGGAAGCGGTTGGATTCTTCCAAGGAGGGAAGGATCTCCATCAAGGCGATCCCATTTCTCCATACCTGTTTGTTCTAGATATGGAGATGTTGAATGGTATTATTGAGATAAAGGCCCGTAGGAATGAAAATTTTAAATTTCACCGGAATTGTGATGTGACTCAAACAGTCTGCTTGCTTTTGCTGACGATCTTCTCCTCTTCTCTCATACTGATGTCAGCTCGACTCAGATTTTTAAGGATTGCCTCGAGGAATTCCATTGGCTCTCTGGCCTCTCCGCAAACGTGAATAAGAGTGAGGTCTTCATATGCTCTAAAGACCCTTCCCTTCATCAGAACATTGCTGACATCTTGGGTTTCAGACTGGGCAAGCTGTCAATTAAGTACCTGGGTGTACCTCTGATAACCACCAGGCTTTTGATTCGGGATTGCAATGCTCTCACTGAGAAAATTACTCACCGGATCAAGTCCTGGAAGAATAGGTGGCTCACTTTCGGGGGGCTCTGCAACTCGTTGCCTCTATCCTCTCGTCTGTCCACCTCTGTTGGCCCTCAATCTTCTTTTTTTTTTTTGGTAAGTAAAATTACCAAGGAATTGCATGCGCGTGCGGCAGCAGTGGGCCTCAATCTTCATTTTGTCCAAATCTATTCTTAATCAGATCGACTGCATGATGAAACGTTTCCTTAGGAATGGATCTACTGATGGGAAGGCAAATACAAAAGTTGTATCGGCTGATATTTGCTACCTGAAGAGTGACGGTGGGCTGGGCCTCAAGAATTTGTAGGGTCAGAACAAAGCCCTCATCTGTAAACTCTTATGGTGTCTCCTGACAAAGGATTCTGAGTCGGCCTGGTCATCATGGGTCCACAAAAATAGAATCAAGGAACGATGTATCTAGACCCTCAAAGTCCTTAGCTCAGCCCCCTGGGGATGGAGAAAGATTATGAAGCATCGTTCCTTCATGCGCTCTCATTCCATTAAGAACATTGGTGACGGCTTTGATACATTTCTCTGGCACGATAACTGGCACTCTATGGGCCCGCTGAGCAGTGTCAGTACTGACCTTATTCGTCTGGTCACGGGGCTGCCTTGGGATGCAAAAGTCTTCCATTTAATCAGAGACAACCATTGGGCCTAGCCTAATCCTTATGATCAGGAAGTGTCAAGTCTTGCAGAAAACATGCCCAATTATCTCCCTAATAGCGTGCATGAGGACTCCCTTATATGGGACGGGTGCCCGAATGGTATCTTCTCGGCTCGATCTGCCTACCTTCTGATCCACCCACCCAAGCCGAAACTGAACTGGACCAAATTAGTCTGGGGCCCCTCCCATATTCCTGCCCATGCCTTTACTCTTTGGCTGGCTATCAAAGGCAGGCATAATACCTCTGACCGCATACACGGTGTTCCAAACCAATCCAATACTTGCATTCTTTACGGCTCGGATGATGAAAACCATGAACACCTTTTCTTCTCCTGTCCCTTCTCTAGATCCGTATGGACCAATATTCAAAGAAAAGCTGGCATCCAATGGCCTTACCCCAAATGGTTCCATAACATCATATGGGCTGCTCATCAATGGAAAGGAAAGAATCTTAATGCTCTATCCAAGCGTCTTTCTCTGGCGGCCACTGTTTATTTTATTTGGAGAGAAAGAAATCATCAGATCTTCCAAAAATCCCCCCCAGCTTATACCACAGATTTGTGCTCAAATAATAAATGTCGTTCGGGACAAGCTGATGGCATCCTTGTCAGTCGACGGACGTCCTGCCTACTCGCTTATGGTCCGTTGGAGCTTATAAAAAAAAAATCTGAGGATAGTTCAGATCATAGTTTTCCCGAAGGAACTTTGTTTTCTTTCGTTGATTTCCATTTTGTGAATTTGTTATTGGCTAAACGGACGGAATGGCCTTGAGTGATGTTTCCGGAGTGCTTTTTGCACTCTCATTGGTGGAGTGGCCATGTGTGAGTTGAGGCAGAAGTGGCTTTGCATCCGGAATTCCTGGTTCGTTAAATGGCCAGAGTGGCCTTGAGTAGAGGAATTCGGAGTGCCTTTCGTACACTAAAAGGCCAGAGTGGCTAAAAAATAAATATATATATATATATAACAGCAGATAGTTCAGATCATAGTTTTCCCGAAGGAACTTCGTTTTCTTTCGTTGATTTCCATTTTGTGAATGTGGTATTGGCTAAACGGCCGGAGTGGCCTTGAATGATGTTTCCGGAGTGCCTTTTGCACTCTCATTGGCGGAGTGGCCATGCGTGAGATGAGGCCGAAGTGCCTTAGCATCCGGAGTGCCTGTTTCATTAAAAGGCCGAAGTGGCCTTGAGTTAGAGGAATCCGGAGTGCTTTTTGTACACTAAAGGCCGGAGTGAAAAAAAAAATTGTTTTTGGCTCTTGATGCTTCCCCCTAATGGGGATTGTACCGTCTTTGACGGTGGCTTTTACCTTGTTGTTTGTTATTTGTGTTTCCTCGTCGTAGCTTCCCTTTGTCTCCTCTTCTCTGGGAGACCGCTTCTTTTCTGTTTCTTTTTCTTTCCCCTGCTCATACCTCACAAGTTGTACATTTATATTATAACAAAAAAAAGAAAAAAAAAGAAAAAAAAAGTTTTTTTATTTTTATTGTATACCAAAAAAAAATTGTTTTTATTTATATTGTATACAAAAAAAAATTATAATAATGAGGGTGAGTGTTGGAGCGGGTGATTTTGCCTTCTTTTTAGGTGTGGCCTGGCTGGAGTTCTGTATCTGTCCTGAACTGATCGCTTGTTGGTTTCCATTGGACCGAAGCTGGAAGTTGTTGCTGAAATGTGCGGGTTTGCTTCAGTTTGCTGCCGAGTTACCCCTCCTGAAGATGGTTGTTCGAGAAACTGATCGTGCATTGCTATTGCAGATTTTGTCTAAAATCGCTATATGATCTTTGTTGAAGCTACTGTATGGCGTTGAGTAGGAGCTGGTAGTTACGCAACCAAGTCTCTTTGCTTTCGTAGAATATGGAGAGCATTTCCGAAGTGCCTTCTATACACTTAAAGGCCGGAGTGGCTTGCGTGTGATGAGGCCGGAGTGGCCATGCATATGATGTTTTCGGAGTGGCCATGCGTATGATGATTCCGGAGTGCCTTTTCGCTCTAAGGCCGGAGTGAACTTGAGTTTGAAGAATCCGAGTGCCTTTGTACTCTGGAAGACCGGAGTGGCCTGCGTGTGTTGAGGCCGGAGTGGCGATTTTCGGAGTGCCCTTTGTACACTAAAAGCCGGAGTGGCCAGGTGAGGTGAATTTGCTTGCCTCTTCCTGCAGGTCTGTGCTGCGTTGGATGGTATATTTAAAAAAAAAAGAAATCATCATTTCATGTGGTGGCGGACTGCCTTTACTCTCTTGGGACGGAGTACTTTGTTCGAACTTCCGAAGTGTAGCTGTCCCTTTTCAGGAGTGCCTTCTTGACTATTTGGACGGAATGTTTTTTCTCACTTTGGACGGAGTGACTTTATCCGGAGTGCCTTTTGTATCCTTAAACAGAGTGCTTCTTCTCACTTTGGACGAAGTGAATTTTGACGGAGTGCCTTTATCTAGAGTGCCTTTTGTCTCCTTAGACGGAATGCATCTTCTCACTTTGGACGGAGTGACTTTTTCCGGAGTGCCTTTTGTCTCCTTAGACGGAGTGCATTTGTTAGTGCTTCTGGAATGCATTTGTTCTATATCCGGAGTGCCTTCTAGTCTCCTAGGACGGAGTGGCTTGGCTGTAAGATATGGCTCGACTGTGGTTCCTATGATGGTTTGATACCTGAAGATGCTGATCACTCCGGTCGTGGTTGGGACTGCGAGCTGTTCGGGGTTGATGATGGCGTTGCATTGCTCCTGCTAGCGCATGTTGCTCAGGCCCGATGGCCTTGTTGTTTGGAATTAAGTTAGGTTGTATGTTCTTAACCTGTCTTGTCTAGGTCCGTAATCTTTAATCCCGCCTGTTTTTTTAAGTTTTGGGGGTATACCCCTCTTTCCTGTGCTCTAATTTCAAGTTGGGAAAACACTTTGAGTTAGGACATAGATCTGTAAAATTTTTTTATTTTTAATACAATTACTTACTTACCAAAAAAAAATATTTGCCCTCTGTGTTGCTGAATTGCTTCAGCCGATTTTGGAATAGCTGATTAGTTGTCTGATCGTGTGTAACATAAGACAGATTTCATATTTTGTCGATTTTGTTGAACGTTGTCCTCCTGGTGGATTTTTTTTTGTGTGTGTTATTTTATGATGTACCAGCTGCTCGGGGTATGCCATAGCATTTTATGCTTAATTTCTAAGTCAAAATACTTGGAAATAAAGTATAGTTTGTGTAATTTTTTTCTCCCTTTAATCCAAAATACTTACTTACCAAAACAAAATTCTTTAACTTCGTGAACAACTGATGCTCCTAAAGGGTCTGAAGCACGATCCTCAAATGTCCTTCGTACACGGTGCGATTCTTGGAATAAATTAAGATATCGTCGATGAAGACCATCACAAATTTACCTAAGTACGCGGCTTTTTCGAGCCTCCTCTGTCGGGCGGCACTGGAGCCGGCCTTGGCCTGTCTCCTAGCTGCTTCCCATGGCCCCTCCCCGAAGCCGACTCTTACTCCCGTCGGATCCGGTTCTCGGAACTGTCCGCGGCGGCACTGAGCCCTCTGAGGTTTTGGTGATGTCCTTCCCGATTCGTAGCCCTGCGTCCTCTTTCTACCTATCTCCTCTGCTTTCATCCTCTGAGGTTTTGATGCTCTCACTGGATCGCATCTTTTTCTTCTCTGTTCGCACTTGGTTGTAGCGTCGGTTGTGGCTGTTCCAGAGAGGAGCTCTGGCTACTCTCTGGGCTTTCTTTCATTTACCATTTACTTCAAATTTCACATTTTCGTTTCAAATTTCAGTTTAGAAATTTGATTGTTAGGGTTTCTCGCATCCGGCTTTAGCTGGACTTCCATGCTATGGTTACTGGTTGTTAAGTTTCCCTGTTTCTGGTTTCCTTGCAGATGTTATGGTCCTTAGACAGATTTTCCATTCCTTGCGTTATTCAGATGGAGTTGTTACGAAGCTGGCTGTCTGTAGCTCATATCGGCTCTCACGTTGCAAAATGGTTCTACTGCAGATGAAGGTCTGTGCGCGTGGCTCGATGCTCTCGATCTTTGTGTTTCCCTCCGCTTCGGACGGGTTTGGGGCATCCCAATGTAGTTACGGCTTGGGACAATGCCATGGGCGTATTCTTTGTAGAGTTGGGCGTGGCACGGATTGGATGTAGGAATCCCTATCGATGCGATGGAGCAAAGATATCGCCGACGGTGCTTTTGTTCTCTCTAACTGTGTGACTCCTTTGTCTGGCGAAATGTAGAATTTGGTGATTTGGCCTGTTGCCAATCTGTGGATGCCTCCTTTTGGATGCCTTGACTTTGGTCACGTCCATTGTTTCAGGGCATGTTGCTCTAGTTTTCGAAAGTGGTTGCCTGTAGCTGAATTCGACCTTGTGCTACTCATTGGATCTGGCGCAGACGAACGTCTCATGTTACTGGCTCTGTTGCTACTATGTCTGTGTGTTCCTGCCTGTTGGACGGGAGGGGGGAGCCCGTGCAGCTCAGGCCTGGAACCTCTAGGCTGGGTTGCTGAAGAGTTGGCTGAGGCAGTGTTTCAACTGCTGGTGATCCTCCTGTTGTGGTGGAATTGGCTTGGATTGTGCTGTTGGCTTCTTCTTCATGTTGTTTTGGTGATTTTGCTGCGGTTGAGATTCTTGGTGGCGGTGAGCTTTTGCTTAGTCCTGGAATGGTCTAATGGGAAATCTGGTTCTTTCTCTCACAAGATCCCGGAATGGATCGCCAGATGACTTGGACGATGTGCCTCTTCTGGGCTTTTTGGCTCCTTATCACACAAGCTCCCGATATGGAAGGCCCTCTTCTGTTTAGCTTGCTTGCTCCTGTGTTAGGCGCTTTCTATGGTTTGCTGCTAGCTGAAATGGATTGTGCTGATGCATTATGACTATTGGCCATGAGTAGTCCGTGCTGTCCTGTGGATCGTTGCTTGGGCTGTGTGCTGACGTGGCCCAAGTGCCTAGCATGGCGACTTCAGTGACCGGTATGAAATTCTATGGCCAGTTTGGAGTTTGGCTGGTTGGGGGCTGCTAAATCCGAGTGGCCGAATTACTACGGTTCTTTGCCTTGTCAAAATGTTTGTTGTGCGAGTGATTTCTTAGGATTGCTCACATTGCTGATTGGTCTTTCTATTGCACTTCTTTGGTTTCTTGCCTCTGCCCGATTCTTGTTGGCGTCGTGCTTTTGCCCGGTCCGAAATGGTCTCTTGAGCTCTTGGGCTCTTTGGGCTCTTTGTGTCCCTTCTCTGGCTGTGTTGCGTAAGCTTTGTCTCCGGTTTCAGGTTTGGGGGTCACAGAATGGGGACTCCTTGCTGATCCTGGTGTCTGAAGCGGCTTGGAGCTTCTTTGGTGTTGACAGTATGGCGACGCCCAGTTTGGTCTGGAGGGTGAATTTTGGGCAACTGTTGGTCAGTTGCTGGTCTGAGGCAGCTCTCTGTAATCTACTGTTTGCTGGGATGTAATTTGCTCGCCCATTTGTGCAAGCCGGTTTGCACAGGAGTATTTTCCGGAATGGATTATGAATTGCTGGTGAGAATCTTGCGTAATCCAGTTTCTACTCCTTTGTTCCCGGTTTGGACTTTTGATGCATCTGCTGACGTGGCTAGATCGACGTAGGCTTGATACATTGCCAGTTTGGATGTTCTCCTACTGATGTGGCCTGCCTTTTTAATTTTGCCGGTTTGCCGGTATGGCTTCTGATCCTGCTGAGTGTTAATGTGGCTTGAGCTGCTCTTTGGTTCGTGAAGTGGCTGCGTTGGCAGAGTGGTGCTGATGCATTCCGATTGATTTTATACTGCTGGCGCCTTGCTGGATTTGGTTCTACTGCTGGGATTGACTGTGTGTTAATCCAGTCTTAGTACTGCCCTTGACTTGGCTTGTTTTGCTTGAAAACAGCTCTAATGCTGCTGATGTGGTTTCAGTTGATTGTCTGCTTGTGTGTAACACCAGACAGCCTTTATATTTTTTTGGTGGAACTTTGTTCTCATGGAGGACCCCTATGGTGGGTGTCATTTTTTGATGTACAATTTGCTCGGGGAATGCCCTACCATTTTATGCATTATCTCCAAGTCAAAATACTTGGATTTAATGCATAGGTTGTGTAAATTTTTTTCTCCCATTAATTCAAAATACTTACTTATCAAAAAAAAAAATTTACCTAAGTACGGCTAAAAGACCCAATTCATCAAATCCATAAACTTGGCCGGGACATTAGTCAATTTGAATAGCATCACAAGAAATTCATAATGTCCGTACCTCGTTCGAAAAGTCATCTTTGCCACATCTTCCTCCTTGATGCAAAACGGATGATACCCTAATTGGAGACCAATCTTAGAGAATACACGGGTTCCCTGCAACTGATGGAAAATATTATCAGTTTGTGACAACAGATATTTATTCTTGATCGTAATTTTATTTAGCTCACAATAGTCTATACATAACCTCAAAGTCCCATCCTTCTTTTTCACAAATAAGATGGGAGCACCCCACGGAGAAATACTAGGTCTAATGAAACCCAAGTACAGAAGGTCCTACAATTGCTGCTTCAATTCTTTTAACTCAGTAGGAGCCATACAGTATGGAGCCTTTGAATAGGTGCTGATCCCTGCACAAGGTCAATCCCAAATTTAATTTCTCAGTGAGGAGGTAGAGTAGTCAACTTGTCACGAAACACATCCTCAAAATCACATACCACTTGGATTTCCTTAGCTGAAAACTCACGACTTTCCTCTATGCTAACATAAGCTAAATAGGCTTCACATCCACTTTTCAACAAGAGACGAGCTTGCAGTGCCGAGATAATGCTAGATGATTCTACCCATCGGACTCCCTGAATGTGGAAGGGTTCACATCCCAAAATTACAAAATTGACCTTCTTATAAAAACAATCAATAGTTGCATGATTTCAGGACAACCAATCCATACCCAAGATGACATCGAGATCATGTATATCAAGGAGAATCGGATCAACATTCAAGGTCAATCCATTTACTTCAGCCATGCACCCAAGATAGAGACATCAGTGATAATAGAAGACCCTGCGAGTGTGGACACCGCCAAAGAGTAATCGAGGGTCATGGGCGAGATTGTGATTTGGCGAGCAATTCTGGGAGAAACAAAAGAATGTGTAGACTCATAATCGAATAATACTGAACAGGAAATACCACAAATAAAGAGAATACCTTCTAGCACATCGTCTGATGCTTTGGCCTCACTTGTTGATACTACAGAAGTTTTTCCTTGAACAATAGGCTTCGAAGCACGAGCCTTTGGCGGATGTGGACACTCTTTAATCTTATGCCCCTCTTGGCCACAATTGAAGCAAGCACCAGTCTTCCAAAAGCAAGGTATATTTCCATGCATCCTTCCGCACTGCTTGCATGAGCCCACTAAGGCTTGAGAAGATAACCAGATTTGGCCACTCTTTTGCTCAGAAATCAGCTGTTTTGACTTCTTAAACAGTCTCCCCGAACTAGCCCCAGAACTAGTACTAATCCCACTCTTACCCGACGACTCTTTCTTGATGAATTCCTCTTTCGCAAGCTCCTGTTCGTAGATCAGAGCTCGATCTAGTACATCTCCATAGGTCATTAATTTAAGAGTCGCCAGTTGCTTGTGGATATCATCCCACAAGCCCAGAAGAAACTTCCTTGCCTTTTTCTCCTCATCATCCACCAAGTAAGGGGCAAACCATGACAATTTGGTAAACTTTGCGTCATACTTAGCCACGACGACTACCTTGCCTCAGTTGGATAAATTCTTCTTCTTTCCGAACATGAAGGATGGAAGGAAAATATTTCTCCATGTGTGTCTCCTCAAACATCTACCATGTAATCTCCTCCTCCGGCACCCCCAAGGCTCTCTTCTTCATCTACCACCAATGATATGCCTTGCCCTCAAGCCAATAAGATGCAAACAAGACCTGATCTTCCTCACGCATCAGATCACGGTGAACACCTTCTATAGTCTTTCTAGCCACGTGTCCTCCTTGATAGGGTTTGGCTCCCCTAGAAACTTCGGAACTCGCTCCTGGACGAAGTGGTGATATGCAGATGGTCCCGGATTTACACGGGGCTAGACGAGAGTCAGAGCAGCGATAGAGGCAAGATTCCACTGCTCCAAATTCTCAATAATGGTTGCCATATGTCCCAACAGATTCAAATATTCGACCTCTCAATCTTGAGGCTGACTAGCACCTTGTTAACTTCTATGTCTTGGTGGAATCTTTGGTTTTGAAAAAATATCTCTAAAATAGGAATGGTTACAGGTTAGTTAAAGATCGAACTCTAATTATCACATATTATTATCTATGCAATTTAACAAAATTACCGTCCTAACCGAATTTTTAACTAAGTTGTGCAAGCTAAGGTGGTTAGGATTCTCTATCCTGACTTGGACACTCTATGCCTACGTTCACCTATTCAGTTTTATCCTACACTATCCTAAACTTTCACATAAGATTAAGATCAATCATATGGCATCCCTTTCTCTGATACCAACTATGATGGACCAGGTTATTTTCTTTAAATAACCTCTATCAATAAACATATACATAAAGCCCATAATTAATATTATAATTTTTTGTAGGAAATTAGACAAAGTTCTATTTGTAAATTAGATATTTGTCAAAATACAAACACCTGTATCAACCCTGTACAAGAATCCACAAACACAAATAACTCAATTTCACAGGATCTCCAACGCTATAACAATTCACGGATGGCACCAACGTCATAACTCAGATACGATACCAGTTCAGAAGGATGCCAACAAGGAATTCCAAACATAATCACAATAAAAGAACCTACAAAAGCATAATATCCATAAGTAAAAAAATAAAATATAGTGGAAGCTAACCATTTATCCATCCACATAAAGCATCATCAACACCATGTCATATATGTCATATATGAACTCTTGCTCCTTCTAATCATCAAGACTGGATGGGATATACTTTTCCATGAAAGCATCCTCAAACATTTCCCATGTGATCTCATTATTGGGCACTCCTAACGACCTTTTCTTCATGCTTTGCCAGCTATTAGCTTAATCTTCCAGTTTGTACACTGCAAAGGTGACCTTCTCCTGATCAGTACATCGAATTACAGCAAATAACTTCTTCATCTTTTTTAGCCACACATCCGCTTCCATCGGATCAGGCTTTTCTAAGAATCTCGGTGCACATTCCGCTATAAATCTATCATACGTCGTCAGAGAAAAATGTGCTGAAGCTGGCTCAAGTGCTAGGACCGGAGCCATATGCCTCTGCTCTACAGATTCCACTATATTAGTCATTCTCTCTAATAAATCTACATAAGCGACCTCCTGATCATGGGGAGTACTAACACCACCACGGCTATTCCTTTGATTTCTTCTACTAGCTATCTCAAATCCTATAACCAAGAAAAAAATAACATTATAAACCTCAGGAAATCACATTAAAGGATAGGGTTATCAGCAGTTGAATAAAGTTCAAACCTAGCCTAGGGATCAACTTCCTAAGCATTCTAGTTACCTTAGCTACCCCGACCTATTTCTACAGAAATTCAAGTCTATGCTTCTACTTTTCGATCAATCAATTCCTAAAGCATCTTATTTCTCTAATACCAACTATGACCGAATGAATTTTTTTTCCTTAGATGTTTTCATCAATCCACCTTCATCCCAGGGGTTTTTTTGTTGGGGGCATTGTTGCGTGGCTATGTTGGATCTAGTATCCAGATTGATGAAGGTGGTCAATCCACCATTTTTGATGAGGTGGAGGTGAGTCGACCTACTAAACCCTCTCTTACGGTGTCTTCAGCTAAAAGGATGCAAGAGGGGTTAGACCCTGTTGACTCCAGATTGCAGAGCTTCGGTGGTGCCATCGTTCCCAACTCTGCCATGGACCGGATAGCCACTTTTGGCTCTTTGACTTGTTCTGCTAAGGGAGTTGGCCCTGAAGCAGATGGCATTGCTCCTTGTTTTCATGCTGCCTCTGCCATATCTAAGGCAGTTGCTAAATTGATGGAGCCGATTTTTCCTGTTAGTGCGGTGGCAGCCTTAGAGGTGGTCTCGTCTGAAGATTCGCAGGATAGCAAGCTGAGGCATCTGCTTCTACACGATGCCCACTCCTGCTCTCAAGCTGGCCTTGCTGCTTTGGAAGTGGATCTTAAATCTCCCATTTCTAATCCAAGTAATTCAACTAAGTTCCTCCTAGAGGAGTCCGACACTATTGAGAGGCCTGTGGGCAATGAGGTTCTTCTAGCCGGTGAAAAACGGGTCATTGATTGTGATTCTGATGTTGTTTCTTCTCAGTCCTCCGAGGGCTGGTCTGCTGAGGATATTGCAAACGATCCAATGCACTATGTCCTCCAAAGCATACTTATGGAGAATGCTACTCAACTTTATGTTAGCTCCATCGTCAAGGTCGGACAAGGATTTTTGTTTGATTTCTTAGATTCTTGTTGGAATGATGTGACTGAGTTAACAAAGGAAAAAAAAAAGGATAAAGTCTTTGATTTTGTGAACTCCGGAATCCGGAGTGTTTTTGTTCGCTGCTTTATCCAGGCGCTCTCGAGGAATTTGGAAGCCGGAGTGTTTATTTGTTTGCTTTTTGGCTGGAGTGGCCTTTGTGCCTTTAGCCTCGTTGATTGATTCCGGAGCTGGCTCTCTCTATGGCCGGAGTGGCTTGAGTTCAAGGAAAAAAAAAAAACTCTGTCCTGCTTTCGAGGATTTATTATATTGATTTCCATATGTCAACTTCTATCCGGAGCCCTTAAGGACGAAGTGCTTCCTTTTATCCGGAGCTCCTAAAGCCGGATCATCTTTATCCGGTGTTCAAAAATCCGGAGTGCCCACTTTGCGAACATTTCCGGAGTCCCTTTGCTTCACTAACAGGAAGGATGGAGTGGCTTGTGCTCCTTGCTGGCCGGAGTGCTTGATGCTCCTCTTGGACAGAGTGGATCTTCTTGGCGGAGTGACCACTTTGTGATCATTTCCGGAGTCCTATTGTTTCACCAAAAGGTTGGACGGAGTGGCTTATGCTCCTTTACTCTCTACATGTGGATATGCTGACGTGGTAGGGTTCACCTATTGCTGAAGTAGCGTCCTCCTATTTCAGTACTGCTAGCAGTTGTGGTTTTGAGTCTCAATAGCCGATTCCAATTGTGTAATCTTTTATTTAAGACTCCTGTGTCATGTTTTAGTGGAATCCCTCTTTCTATGTTTCTTTTGCCAAGTCGGTAAAACACTTGGTAAAAAACATAGCTGTTTGTACAGTTTATTTAAATTTTAATACAATTAATTACTTACCAAAAAAAAAAGAGTTAACAAAGGAAAAATTCAAATCATCCATTCTGTTGGAGGAGGATTATCTGAACAGCTCCTCGGGTGCTTATTTTGAAGCCCTTCGTTTGTTGATGGTTGCCACATCTTCTAAACAACACATTACTTCCTTATCTCCTGATAGGAAGCAGATTATATTTAATTTTCTAAGTGTCCTGCTGAGATGGAATACGGATTTTCCTTTTGGCCTATATAGTGATCTGGATGGATTAGTGACGGGCCTCCAGACTTTTGATAGCTCAAACCGTTCGCAACTGCTGAATGCTCGTTGTGTTGTGGAGGAGGTTCATAATCTTGATAGAATTGAGAATGAAGGTCCATGGATTCAAGCTAAACCAAGGAGGAAGCGTAAAGCTGCCCCCAAGAACTTTAAGACTTCCTTAGGCTCGAAAGCCGAGCTTTTGCCACCTGAGGCTTGATTGGTATCTTGGATCATGGTGATCGAATATTATTGTAGTCTTGTTTCTTACTGACTTTTGTCATCGTCTTAGGGGACTTCCTTGTTTCTATGTTTCTTTCCCCAAGTCGACGAAACACTTGGTAAAGAACGTAGTTTTTGTACCTTTTCTTTAAATTTTAATACACTTAATTACTTACCAAAAAAAAAGATATAGAAACTAGAGCCAAGATGCAAAATATTTAGATTCTACAGAAATTTTGACAGAGTTTTCTTTATAACTTGATGAAAAACAAAAATACAACCTGTATAAAAATAAACCTATACAAGCATACAACTATTCAGTTATCACAACACACCTCTACAACACACATACACAGTGCCACCAATGCCTTAACCATCAACACATATTACCATCACTGACCCAGGATCATCAGACGACATATCTTCCCCCATGGCTTCAATTTATCAATCCTATCCACTATACTAACTATTCAGAATTGAAATACCATCTAGGACCTATACAAAATTCAGAAAACATATAGCGGAAGTTGAACTATAAACCTGCGAAAGTATAATATTCTGTTTCATCGCATGCGTCACATAAAATCTATATAGAAGAACTTTTTTTGGTAAGTAAGTGATTTGGATTAATGGGAGAAAAAATTTACAAGCAATGGTTTATCATCAAGTGTTTTTCTGACTTGGGGATAAACCATAAGCGCTAGGGCATGCCCCGAGCACATAGATACATCTTATGAAACCAACAGAGAAACAAAATTGCTAGTATTCACTCAATGCATTCAAAAAGCTTCAACATCAATAGAGCAGTTAAAAATGCCAAACATGAAGTCTATCCATTTTAGAAAAAAAACAACGGCAGGATCACAGGAAGTTGCTTGAGCCCATCATTCTGCCAACCCCCAACCAAGCCCACTGGGAAGAGCATGTGAGAGGGGCAAACGGGTAGAAAGTTACTGGGCGAAAGAACCAGCACAAAAGCAAACTGCCACATCAGCCAGGCATCCTTACTGCCGTTTTCAAAACGGGCAAAGCACCTAGATGGTATTATCCACGTCATCGAAAGGAGGAGGCAACCCAGAACGGGCGCTCGAGAGAGAAGGAAACCGGAATGCTATATGCCAGCACACCAGGCCAAAATGCATACCAGCAGCTCCAAGATAATCCGCAAATCCAAGAGAGATCGCAACAATCCACTAGCATATTTCTTCATCATCGTTTTCGAAGTCGACTCCAGTGAGGGAAGAGGACTTAAATCCACCAGACCTCGATTCCCACAAGAAGACAGAAAGAAAAGCCACCGGCTTCAGGTCAGCAATCCCTCAGCGACAGGAAGGCCCCAAAAAGCAGAATCAGCATTCCAGCATAAGCAGCCGACATCGGGGTAATACCAATTGGCAACTACCCAATTAGCAGCATTTCATGGAAGATGCCATTTTTGACAATGACAGGGCCAATGAAACACCTATCACCAAAACCATCCGAGCCATCCGGCTAGATCGGCAACTAAAGGTACATAACACCAACATTGCTACAGCAACACAAAACCACTGAGCAGCTGTTAACGACTGCAACCAAACACTGATAGGGCAGCATCAGCTTAAACCCATAGAGTAGCAGAATTGCTATCAACATCCAAGGCCAGCAACAGCGATAGCCCAATCCGAAAGCAGCTTATAAGCACTAGGACAGAACATAGAAGGAGCTCAGCTCAGACACAGCCCAATCCGAAAGCAGCTTATAAGCACTAGGATAGAACATAGAAGGAGCTCAGCTCGGACACGCCAATCTACGAGATGATGTAGTCGCTTACAGCAAATACACCAAAGCAAATACCTAGATCTCAACACCTGGCCATTAGTGCACCAAAGACATCATGGGCCGCGATAAACCTAGCACAAGACAAACAATTCAGCACTTCCACCGATTTCAATCAATGCCCTCAAAGCACAATCAAAACCATATTAATGGATTAATGCCGGGGCATTGAACCACCCAACGCCATTAGGCTATATCAACCACAAGGGGCACCATGGGATCAGCAAACAGGCTATCTTTTGCACCACCTACAGAGATTTGTTCAACAAAGATCAAACTCATATCTAGATGCTCTACGTTTTACAGCAAGAGCAGCAAAGATACCTACCAAAATAGAGCATAAGAGCCATTGTTACCTAAACAGGATAGATGGCACCAAATGCACTACGGTTCCAGCCTCCAGACTGCCCGAAACACGCCAAGGATGATGGTACAGAACCAGAGACATCAGACAAGAAGGATAGAATGCCCTTCGAGTAGAGCAGTCAGCCGATCAGAATTAGCAAAAAGTTTTGAAAACAGAACATCCCTGCCAGCTTCAAAAAGAGATTCAACATGTGCAAGAGGATCCAAGAGAGATCTTGGAGAAGCCATGGACAATAGCTCAATCAATCAGAAGGAGCCCCGACCAATAGCCGAGCCAAAATCAGCATTTATTACATTCGGTAAGCAAACATCAAGGGGCCAAGGCTAACGGAGAAGCCCTGGGATTTTTGGGTTTTTTCCTTTTCCAGGATTTAGATGGCATCCAAGATTCACACTCCAAATCCATCGCCTCATTGACGCTTAAAAATTTCTCTGTAGAGTAGACAATAGCCCGCCCTACAGAAATATCAGTAGAAGACATATAGGAGTTTGTAGAACCCGAACCGATATGCTTGGCCGAATCCAAGCCATACTTTTTTGTTATACGCTGGATAGAGGGAGGGGTACAACCACTATTTGTATCATTTTCAGGGATCAACCTTTTGGGGAGCGCATCAGGAGGGCCACCCAAACGACCGGAGGCATTTGACAGGCAAAACGAACGCCCAGGGGCAATAGTCAATAAAAAAGGAGCTGAAATCTTATCAGCCACCTCATCATCGGGGGAGTGTAGGTGTAGCACGTTGGACTCATCCACCGTGTCAAGAGCAGCCCCTCGGCCCTCATCGAATTGCGCCCTACAGGGCAACATGGCAACTCCATCATCCACAAAATCCACTGGGCCAGAAACTGGTCCAGGACCCCCAATCAGAGGACAATATGGTCCTGGAGATACTGAGTAAGTAGCCAGACCATGAGACCGCACATTCAACAGATCGCAATCTGGCAACAGAGTAGAGCAGGGAACCAAACTGGGGGCAATATCCGAAGGATCCAACTCCACGGAAGCAGTAAGCGCATCCTGCTTAGGAGAAACCAAACCGGGCATCAAGCCATTCAGTTCCACAGAATTCGTAATATCATCATGAGGAGCCAAACCAAGGGAGCCAGTTGACCGGGATTCACACGGCTGGGACAAACCATCAGGGACAGAGGACCCACTTGGCATCAGGCTACTTTCCTGGCTGCAAGCAACGGATTTAGAGCGGCCTAGAGAAGAGCTGCGGCCTCCCCTAGGCCGAGAGCCCGGCATTTCCACCTTCACAACAGTAGCTTCCTCCACCCCATTAGCAGAGCAATTTAAGAAAATCTTAGACGGGAGCACCGCATCGGGAGTGATTTCGACACACACACGAGCAGTATGCAAACGATTTAGTTGGGCAGTGGATGAATCAAGGTGGAGGGGTTTACCCACTGCGCTACTAATCCAACAGAGCCCAAGAGGGGTCCAGTAATCGGCTGGAGCATTTTTCAATTTAATCCAAACAGGGAAAGAATTCAACTGTTCTCTAACCATAGGCATACCCGGGATCCAACGCTTGAGATAAAGAGGATTACCTCTGAAAGTCCACGGGGCTCTGGCCAGAACCGCAGCTGAGTTCTCATCTGAGGAGAATCGGAAGAGAAATAGCCCATTAGCACCTTCCGCAACATGACAGAGTCCAAAACGCTGCCAAATCCGACAAGCAATGTTGGCCACGGCATGGAAATGAAGACCCTTACCAGAGAAACATCCAAAAGAGTTGATTTCCAGGTCAGCTGGCTCTGTTGAAGCACTTCAGGGGGGGCGCGAGATGCGAGCAACATCACTGTCCACGAACTGTGGAGGGAAGAATTTCAGCGCATGAGAAGGAGAGATACCAAAGTTTTCGACGGTTTCAGACCCGGGTAGGCAGGACGAGACCGGAACAGTAATCGGGCAAGAAACTGCCCGGAATCCCTCCGCAAGCGGAGAACCGGAAGGAAGAGAAAGGGAAACCGCACACGGACGAAGGTCGGGTGAAGAGGACGGGTTCATCAGATATTTGTGGGAGCTAGGAGAAGGGGGAGGTACAAAAGGCACGCACAAAGGGTCGGCCATGGCCGGCAGAAGCGCCGCCGGAGACCTATATACAAGAACCCATTTGCATAAGATCCATATACAAAACCATAATAAAAAATAAAATATTTAATTCCAAGCTACTTCTTTCCAGGATTTCCAAAATAACTTCAAGTCTCTAAAAAGATTTTCAGGCTAGACTTTAAGTTACTCCTTTTTGTCGACCACTAACTCATCTGTGTTAATTGGAGGAAAAAATAGTAAAACTTTTTTTTTTTTGGTAAGTAAAAAAAATAGTATTTAAGGCTAGATAAGCCAAAACCTAGCAAGGTATCAAAACATGCAGAACATAACATTTTTATGCAGAATCATAAGTGAAGATGAATAGTAACTTGGAAATATTTAAGGCTAGATAAGTGCATGGAAATAGAGAAGGCAAAATCAATATAATCAAGTTTCAGGAACCTTAAATCAATAAAACAAACATCAGAAATCACAGTTGGAATCAAACTTATAAATTCTGAAAATTTCATTTTTAATCATCAGGAGAACCAAACTAGCAGACCCTACTAGCCGAGGGAACGAATAATTGAGGATAGATTGTATTCACTCCACACAATCCAAGGCCAGAAATAAGAGCAGGATATCCCTCCATGTGGGATATAAACAGGAATGCCTCCCGAAGACATGTCAGGAACAGGAACTACCCTCTACATTAACGCCCTGAGAAAGGGCGGACCACACATAACTTCATGGACAGAGTTATCCTCGATTACCACCATAATATTTTAAGGTATGTTAGAGTATCAAATCTGACTGTATTTCCGTCTTGGGTCATAGTTTAAGAATCAGAAATACCTTTCTTATTTTCTAAGCTTATAACTGATCGAATATCAGAAAGTCAGTCAGAATTACATAAATATTCCCTCAAAATGCTTCAAAATTCCATAGAAATTTAACAGAATGTTTCCATATAAAATTTCAAGATACAAGTCATAACATGGTTTGAGGCAAATCTATCCGGACCAAAATCGAACGCCAAAATCTAACTTAAACATGAAATCAAAGCTACAACTCACAATAACTATGTATAATTACAATGTTTAACCATAAACTTGTAGGAAATATACATTAATCATACAAGACATGAGGAATGAGGGTTTTTAGAGCATAAACATGAAAATGGAGATATCAAAATGCTGTAAAAATGAGGAACAAGGTTAGAGGTACCCTTGCCTTTGCCCGATTTACAGTTTTCCTAACTTTGATCGGATGAAAATTGGTGAAGTGAGCCTTCCTTTCCTCTCCTCTTCGCTACAAGTCACGGTTCTGCCCCTCCTCTATTCCCCTTTCCTTTTATAAACAAAACGGAAGTCAAGTTGTGAAGTTAATATCGTGCTTGTGCTCGAGCGTGCTATAGGTGTACGGCAAGTGCAGAGTTGTTGCCGGGGCCTCGCTCGAGCGTGGAAAACACAGGCCCATGGGTTTTGATGCCAACTACCACGCTCGTGCACACGGCAAGTGCCATGCTAATGTGGGGCTGATCATCATGCAGCAACTGATTTTTCCACAATTTTCACTTTCAAAACTCATACTTCCATACATGTTTAGCCTCATCTCGATCATTATTATTTTAATTACTTTCAAATTAGCATTTTTTGGGTTCGGGACCTCACACCTTACTAGCAAAAAGGGTGGGAAGACAAGGAAGGAACATGATATCTGACATGATTTAAGGTCCAAACGTCGTACTCGATGTCCAAGCAAACTGCCCATAATAGGCAGAACACCACGTGGCATAGTGGCATACCAATCACCCCCTACCTTAACCTCCCGCGGTCCAAAGGCAGTCCCCCCCTCCTTCCACAGTTGTATCGTAAGGCGTGCCACGAACGTCATCCGCTCACATAAGCGGTCGGGATATGCGGCCAAAGTAGCCCTTGGGCTTCTACCATGATGTTAATGGCTAGCCAGAGAACACTATCCAATGAATATAAGTCTATGGTCCTAGTTTCAAAATTTATCTTTCTTACGAGGGAGAATCTGCCAATCTTATATCACAAATATCTCTATCTAGGAGATCAAATCTATCAAATTTCCAAATGTGGAATTTCCCTCCAAATATTCAAAATCTTATTATCTTGCTTGCAAACTGACAATTCGAATTACATCCATGAATATCATAATTCGTGGAGGAGAGTAGAATTCCTTACCATCAATGAGCAAATTCATCTTTGGGTCCTCCGGAACACTTTTCTTTACAAACAAAGTACAAACACTTATTCCGAAGCTCACATTCACACTTAAACAATTAGACATGAATCTCATAACAATTAAATGGAGTGGACGCACACAATGTTTCCATCATATCTCGGGTGAACAGTAACAATGGTCATTTAGAGCATTCGGACGCCGCAAACGGGTTGATTCTTGTGAGATCAGACATCCAGTCAATATATATGTAAAATTTGGATGTGGTGATTCATATTTTGGAATACATTTAACAAATTACAAAGTGGAAAATGGGAATTCCGAATTTGGGCATGGGTTAGGGTTTGGTGATATTAAACCGGACGATTCGGACAACAAATTGGATAAATAACAACATATTTTTGAACTTCAATCATGGGCTAAGTAATTTTTCACGTTTTGAGTTGGTATCGAGATGAGAATACCAAAGGAAAATGGATAAAAAAATCAAAAGAGAGCCAATAGTGAGTATGAGAACACTTGCCTCAACGTGCTCTACGTTTTCTCCAACTAGCTCGGCTCAAAATCGGACCTGTAGAGCCTCGTTTGCTCCTTCCTCTCTCTCCTTCCTACTTCTCTCTCTCTTCCCGTCTTTTCTGTCGTTGTCATGCCCCAAACACCTCCCCTCTCTCCTTTTAAAATGCAAAAATTTAAAGTCGGTGGTGAAGGTTCTAGGCCCGTGCTTCAGCGCGCATCAAGCGGGCGCCGTGCGCTTTAGCGCATAGAGAGCGTGCGATGAGCGTTGGTGCTTTGGAACTGGTGCCTCCTTGTGTGCTCGAGAGGCCGGCGAGCGCAATTTCTTCTTGAGTAGTCTGTTTTTGGCGCTACCTACCGCGCTCGTGCACACAGTAAGCGCCATGCTGCTGATGCTGCACCAGTAGTAGCAACCCTCGTTTTCCTAGATTTTACTTCCGATACCTATTTTTACTTCCTGGACCCCTCGCGGCCCTGCCTGATCCCCATGCTTCGGGTCCAATTGCGGTGGTAGATCCTGAATTTACCCCCGAATCTATCTCTCGGATCGTTCAGAAATACTCCCTGAATGGCTTTCCAGTTGTTCTAGTAGGGACTAGCACTGTGAACAAGAAGGATGTTCTGGATCGTAGTATACCGGACACGGATCTGGTCGTCGATCAGATCCCTATCTCTGATTCAGATGATGAGGATCCATTTGAGAAGGAGCCGTTGTACTTGGCTTTACGGCAGCTCCTGGACTCAGATGGCACTCGTCAACTATTTTAAGACACCCTTGCTGAGCATTGGAACCTTGTGAAGGACTTCCTGAACAGGTGCTGGCAGGATATAACTTTTGAGAACCTTAGTAAGTTCCGGTCAGCCTTTCCGTTGACTACGGTAGATAAAGGGTTTCCCCCTGATGCTTATTTGTTGGCTTTCCAACTAGTTTTTACGGCTGACACCTCTCAAACCCATAGTGCCTCATTCTCTCAAGAGGAGGAGAAGGTTGTTTTTGGATTCCTGTCTTCTTTGCTGAAAATGACAACGAGTTTTTCGGGTATCCAGAATTATAATCAGATTGAATTTTTAGCTGGGCTACATGACAATGCCTTTATGATCCCGTCTGAAGATCCCTGGATACAGTACAAGTTTGGGAGGCGGCATAAAGCTGCATCCAAGAAAAACCGGACTTCTCATGCATGAAAACCTACAGCTGCTGGTTTGGGAGTGAGTGTTTTGTGCCTTGAGGCAGCTTGGAGGCCCGAGTGCTTCTTGTTCTGCTATGCGGCCAAAGTGGCCGTGCGTGTTGTTTCCAGAGTGATTTTTGTCTCAGTGGCCGGAGTGAACGGAGATGCTCTTGGGGCCGGAGTGGCCTTGTGCCTTTCAATATCCGGAGTTCTGTGAAGAGCTGGATCTGTGAAGAACGGGTTCTGTTCTGCTGTTGACGATGATGTTCTGCTGGGAACCGTATAGCTGACGTGGTTTTGAGCATGCCAGTTTTCTTGCTGATGTGGCTTCTCTGGTGTTGACTATTCGATAAGGGGATAATGTTGAAAGGTGAAGTGCTTCTTCGCCTTGAGGCCGGAGTTCCTCCTTGCTAAAAGGCCGGAGCGCCTTTTAGCTTAAAAGCCGAAGTGCCTTCTCGCTAAAAAGCTGGAGTGCTTTTTAGCGAGTGTGACGAGTGTGTCAATGGCGGGAGTGGATGCTGTTTTGGATTCTGCGTACTCTTTGGCGGATCCGGTATTCATCAATTGGTCAGATGAGTTTTACATTTATAGTAATCGTCTATTATTGTAATCTTACTTATTACTGACTTTTGTCATCGGTTTAGGGGTCCCCCTTATTTCTATGTTTCTTTTTCCAAGTCGGCAAAACACTTGGTAAAAAAACATAGTTCGTTGTACATTTTACTTTTATTTAATGCAATTAATTACTTACCAAAAAAAAGTAAGGTCTAATATTGACTATTGTTATTCTTAATTACTTTCTAATTATTATATTTTTAACCCGAAACCCCACACCAAAGTAACCTTTTTTGTTCATACATATTGTCTTTGAGTCGACTTGGATCTTACAGATATAGTATATTGGTCACTAAATCCCTACTTCCTTGACCAGAATAGTACTCAAGGCTATTTCTGATATGACCAAGTAGAGATATAATTCTTCACTCTCTTTAGGGCAGGTTAGTAAATGTGGATATATCAAATATTCTTTTAACTCTTAAAAATCTTACTGACACTTATTTGTCCACTGAGAATCATTTATCTTTGTTCCACTTAATACCTTAAAAAATGATAAATATTTCTCAGTTGGCTTCATCAAGAATTAGGACAAAACAGTGACTCATTTGGTTAACCTCTGGATTTCTTTTATTATTCAAGGTGGATCCATATCTATTATGGTTTCAATCTTCTATGGATTTGATTTACCCACATTTTGAGATAGTGAATCCCATTAACTTTATAGAAATTATCCCAAAGAAATATTTTATTGGGTTTAACTTTATTTGATATGTTTTGAGTACCTCAAATGATTCGGCCAACTAATTAATATAGTCATCAGCAAGTATAATTTTAACAAGTATTTTATTAACATACACCTCCATATTACTCAAATATTTTGTTCACAAATTTTTGATATATTACTCCAATATTATTCCAACCGAATGACATTAGTTTGTAACAATAAGTTCCCTGATCAATTATGAATGAGGTTATTTTCTCATATTTTGGATTCATCTAGATATGGTTGTATCCAAAATAAGCATTCATAAAACTTAATAGTTGATATTATAATGTTAAGTCTATTAACTGATCGATTCGGGAAAGTAGAAAATAATTTTTTTGAACATGCTTTATTCACATCAGTGAAGATGACGCACACCATCCACTTCTTGTTGCTTGTTTTGATGTGGATGATATGGGATAACCAATCAAGAAGTTTACTTCTCTGATGAATCTAGTATTAGTTAATTTCTTAACCTATTTATGGATCGTTATAAATTTTTCAACAAAGTAGTTTAGTCTTATTTGTTTAACGAACTTGTACCTGTGTGTGAGGCTCAATTTATAAATCATCATTTTTATTAGAATGCCTCACATGTTAGTCAAAGTCCAGGCGAAGGCATCCCTGTTTGGTGAAAACTCAATTAATCTCTATTTTAGATTCCAAGTTAATAAAGAACCAATCTGAACATACTTATCATGGTTTGCTAGATTTAGAGGAATTTGGAGAGATGATTGTTTGGTTGAGCTTACTGAAAAGAGGAATCATCCAAAAGATCAAATTCCTCAATTGGTTGAGGAGGAGTTTGGCTATTGATTTGCGTCAAGTAGTAATTTCATCCAATGACATGATCTCCCTTTACTTCTCTAATCCTGAGTTTACTTGGAGACTTCATTTTAAGATGTGTGATTTAAATTACCGTTCTAAATGTTTTAAAGTATGGTTGGCCTAATATAGCTTTGTAAATTGAGAAAAGATCAATAATTAGAAAAGTTAGCTAATTCGAAGCTATCCTTGGATATATTTCCATCATATCCTTTAGATGTACCACTTCTTTTACTTAGACTAGTTTGTTATCAGGTCTATATAGTGATCAATTAAATCATTCCATTTGACTATTTTTAAACCCCAATTTAATAAATACATTAAAATAAAAATATTTATCAAACTTTTATTATCAATAAAGATTTGTTTTAATTAATAGTTATAAATTTCATTTGAAACGAGTGTCAATACGATAAGAGGATTATAATGGTGAAAGATCACATGAGTTATATCTTCATTATTAAAACTAATGACATCATTTTCTATCTAACTTCTATTTCTTGTTGACCAAACCCTTCTTTAGATGATCTGGAGTTTTCTTTTTTTGGTATGTCTAGTCAACACTATATTGATGACTTTTGTTGCCACTTGATTTTGTAATTGCTCAGTTTGCTCTTTGCCATCTTTATCATTACTTGGGGCAAACCATGGATTTTGTAACTATTTTTTGAGATATCCTTTTTGTATTAGGGCCTCAATCTCCTTTTGAAGTATGTCTAGTAAATCTCCTTTTGAGATGTCCTTTTTGTTTCAGGTACTCAATCTCCTTCTATTTCTTATTGAACAAACCCTTCTTTGGATGATCAAGAGTCTTCTTTTTTTGGCATGTCTAGTCAACACTATATTGATGACTCTTTCCACCACTTGATTTTTGATTGCTTAGTTTTCTCCTTGCCATCTTTATCATTACCTAGGGAGACCTAGGATTTTATAGCTATTTTTTGAGATGTCCTTTTTGACTTAGGGTTTCAATCTCCTTCTAAAACATCCAATAGTCGTCAATATTCTCCCACGGATGATCAATAATAGAAGCAATACTTAGACATCTCACCCCCTTTGAGGTTCTTGACTAGCTTAGCCTACTTCAAGAATTTTTCATTCTAAATCTACAGTAGAATGTTTGTTCATGTATCATTTGGCAGTGTGAGATTTAGTGGGAGTAAGGGTCCTCCTATCAAAACTTCTTGGGTCCCAAAGTAGGTGGTCTTTCCTCGGAATACCTCTGCAAATGCCCCTCCTAGGGTGTCTCCCTGCACGAAAGTTGTCTTACCCTCAAAGAATTCAGCTCAGAAGGTTTTATCTTCAGACAATCCCTTCAGCATTCTTCAGGAGCATCTTCCGGATGACCCTGTGGCGAGTAATGTCTACATCCCACCGAATCACCTGATTGAGCATTCCCGGGCTCCTCCTCCCTGTGATTCTATCTCAACCCTCCCTCCAGGGAAGCAATCTGCCCCGCTCAAGAATGACTGCGATAAGGAGCGACATCTTGTTGGGATTGAGGTCCCTCCAAAGTCCCCCCAGGCCCCGATCCTCATGGGCCCAGTGTGGGATCTGTTTGTTCCAAGGATGAGGCCCCAGCTTGTGGCCCATCTGACTCTGGACTGGAGATGGTTTTAGGCCCTTTAATTTGCCATGGCCTGGCCTCCCATGTTAGCCCAAATATCCCATTGAGTCCAGGGCCAGCTTCTGATGTGTCTGACTCTAATGGATATGATCTTGTGATCAAGAGTAGGAGACGTAAATCCTCTAAGAAGATCAGAAACGTTCAGGGGCCTAAGAAGCGGACCCCCCTTTCACCGGTCTCTCATGACTAACATTGCATGCTGGAATGTAAGGGGACTCAATGGTGTTGTGAAAGCCCATGAAGTTCACAACCTCATTAGGTCTCATGCTTGTTCCATTATTGGCCTGGTTGAGACTAAAGTTGCAGAGAAAAACATGGCCTCCATTTCGGATAGGATTAATCCTCAATGGCTCTGGTCCATGAACTATTCCATCTCCTCTGTCGGGAGAATCTGGGTTGGCGGGACCCTAAGAAGGTGGATGTCAAAGTTATCTCCAAAGAAGACCAGGTTATCCATACCGACGTGAAATTCCTTAACGATAACTCTTGATGCCTTCTATCATTTGTGTATGGTGCTAACTTGGAAGGTCCTCGAAAACTCCTTTGGCAAAGCCTTAGGAGCCATTCGGGCCTCTCGAGGGGTATCCCTTGGGTTGTACTGGGCAATTTTAATGTTGTTCGCACGGCAAATGAGGCCGTTGGTGGCTCTTGGCACTTTAAAAGTTCCATTGATCTTAATGAGTGCTTCAGGGACTGTGACCTTGAAGATGTTTGTCATAAAGGCCAGTTTTTCACCTGGAACGATGGCCGTGACCCCGCTACCCGTATTTTCAGAAAATTAGATAGAGTGGTCGCTAATGGTTAATGGTTCGATCTCTTTAGAAGATCCAAAATAGTTTTCCCACCTGCCAGATTATCTGATCACTCCCCATGCATTCTTCTTCTTGCGGAGAGGGTCGCTCGTAATCACGGGATTTTTCGATTCAATAACTTTCTCACCAAATCCCCAAACTTCCTTCCCTTGGTTACAGAAGCTTGGGGGATCGAGATTGTTGGTACTCTGATGTTTAAGCTGGTGTCCTCTCTTAAAAAGGTGAAGAGTGTGTTTAAAACTCTTAATGCCCAATGTGGAGATGTTCATGAAGAGGTGTTGCGTACTCGAAAATGCCTTGAGGATGTACAAACTAAGACCTCCCCTCACTCAGGGACCAGCGGCACTGAGCGTTTTTGTAAGGCAGCTTACTATTCTGCTATAGCTAAGGAGGCGGATTTCCTTCGCCAAAAAGCCAAAATCAAATGGCTCAAAGAGGGTGACCAATGCACAAAATTTTTCTTTAAGACTGTTAGTGGGAACTATAACCGAAATAGAATTACCTCCCTCCTTGATGAGTCAGGAATCCCTACTAAAGGGACGGAGGATCTTTATAATCTGATTGAGAGTCACTTCAAAAATGCCCTAGGTTCCGGTCGATCCCATGGGACGGCGGAGGTAAATCGGCTCCGCCCTTACATTCAGCATACTGTTCCTGACTCATTAACTGGCCCCCTCATTAGGCTAGTTAGTGAGGAGGAAATCCACAATGCAATTTTTTCCATTGGTGATGATAGAGCTCCCGGTCCTGACGGTTTTACCTCGAAGTTTTTTATGGACTCATGGGAGATTACTAGTCATACTGTTTATGAAGCTATCCATGATTTTTTTAATCATGGAAAGATCCTTAAACAGTTGAACACCACTCTGATCAGTCTTATTCCCAAGGTCTAGTCCCCGCGCACGGTTACTGACTACCGTCCGATATCATGCTGCAATGTCATTTATAAAGTGATTTCTAAAATTCTTGCAAACAGAATCAAGGACTCACTTCCTTTCCTGGTAGACAGATGCCAAACGGCCTTTGTGGCGGGGCGTCAGATTAGTGATAATATTCTCTTAGCTCAGGAGCTTTTGCATAAGTATCACCTTGGGAATGACCCGCCTAGATGTACTATGAAGGTCGACCTGATGAAAGCGTATGACTCTGTTTATTGAGATTTCATCATTAATATTTTGACGCTCATGAAGTTTCCCCCACAAATGGTTAATTGGATTAGCCAGTGCATTACTACTCCGGCGTACTTTCTCAATATCAATAGGAAAGTGGTCGGGTTCTTCAATGGAGGCAAAGGCCTTCTCCAAGGGGATCCGCTATCTCCCTATTTATTTGTCCTGGTGATGGAAGTCCTTAATGGGATTATTGAGGTCAAGGCGAGGCGGGATAATAATTTCAAATTTCATTGGAAATGCGTAGAAACTCAAATTGTTATGCTTGCCTTTGCCGACGATCTCCTCCTCTTCTCACATGCTGATACCCAATCCGCTCAGATCCTTAAGGACTACCTTGAAGAATTTCACATTACCTCTGGCCTCTCCGCTAATCCGAATAAGAGTGAAATTTTCATATGTTCTAAGAACATGTCTCTTCATCAGGATATTGCTGCTATCATGGGATTTAAAGTGGGCAATCTCCCCATCAGATACCTGGGGGTCCCTTTGATAACCACTAGACTCTCGGTATCAGACTGCAAATCTCTCACCGATAGAATCACTAAGAGGTCACATCGTGGAAAAATAGATGGCTCTCCTTTGGAGGGCGATTGCAAATTGTTGCCTCCATCCTCTCATCTATCCACCTTTATTGGGCTTCTCTTTTTATTTTACCCAAATCCATTCTTAAAGCAATTGATAGCATTTTGTGTTGTTTCCTGTGGAATGGATCTTCTGAAGGCAAAGCCAATGCTAAAGTGGCTTGGGACGATATTTGCTACCCCAAGTCTGAAGGTGGTTTGGGCATCATGAACCTGATGGATCATAATAAGGCTCTTAACTGCAAGTTTCTTTGACGTCTCCTAATTAAAGACCCAAATTCAGCTTGGTCTTCTTGGATCTACAAGAACAGAATCAAGGACAGATGCTTTTGGACCCTTAAAGTCCCGGCGTCTGCCCCTTGGAGCTGGCGTAACATTATGAAACTCCGGCCTCTTATTCGTGCCCATTCTGTTATGGACATAGAGGATGGTTCTGATACTTTCCTCTACCCAAATGATGGAAAAATGTATTAATAGTGGCCCTTGGTCTATTGCTGGTCATCCTTTCTTTCTAAAGAAATGGATACCGGGGATGTTGTTGTCTAAGGAGGAGCACAAATCTTTCCCCAATTGGGTGACCATGACTAGGGTTCCTGTTGAACTTTGGACTCCTCTTGGATTGAGCTGGCTTGCCAGTGCTGTAGGGAAGCCCATTCGTTTTGATCCTGTCACTGAGCGACTTAAACGAATGGGTTTTGCTAGGGTGTGTGTTGAAATAGGGGTTGATGCTCACTTACCTGACTCGGTGAAAGTCCGTTCCGGATGCCCCGATGAGAACACGGACAATCCATTTGTTGAGATTAAGTTCGATTACCAATGGAGACATCTAAAGAATACCAAGCCTGGTGATAATAGGACTAAGGCTCCAGCGTCCAAAAGGAAGTGGGTCCCCAAGGTTGTGGAAAATCACCATAATACAGTTCAGACTACCACAACCCTGAATCCTTCCCCTAGCAACAAGGGTGGTACTGCCGTTGGCTTTTCTTCCTCTGGTGAGTCAGATCATAAGACCTTGGATTCTTCCAATTCCTTTACAGTCCTTCAGGGGTTAGTTCAGAGTGAACCTCTTCATGGTGGCAAATGCCCTCCGGATCATCTGGAGGAGGTCCCCACTGTTACCCCAATAAATTTGGTTGCTAATGGCTTTGAATCACCCATGAGGTCCGATGAGATTAATAATGCCCCAAAAATGCAATGTGGACTTCATGAGGAACGGCTGAGCCATAGTTGCCATTCGGAATCTACATCACCTTCCCCCAACATCGATTCCAGTAGGCAAGTGGTTGTGGAGTTATATCGGGAATCTTCTGGTCTTGCATCTTCTGGTCCTGAATCAACTGGTACTCCAGAGCTACTTTTGAATAAGCAAAAGTCCAGTTTCTATGCCTACACATTTTTCCAATGATTCTGTTAATAAGCGGGGGAAAAAAGCGTCCAAAAAGAAAAAATCCTCGGGGTCTAAGAGATCTTCCCTGCTCTCGCTCTCAACTCATGATTAATATAGCCTGTTGGAATGTGAGGGGGCTAAATGGGTTGGTAAAAGCCCACGAAGTCCGGAACCTCATCAGCTCCCACGGCTGTAGTATTGTGGGTTTAGTCGAAACCAAAGTCGCTGAGAAGAATTCTCTGTCCATATTAACTAGGATTAGTCCTCATTGGGATTGGCACATGAATTACTCTGCTGCCTCTCCTGTGCGTATTTGGGTTGGTTGGGATCCTACCAAGGTTGGGATGAAAATTATTTCTTCAGAAGATCAGGTTGTTTACACTAAAGTCCTGATTCTGGAGGAAAATTTTTGTTGTATTATATCATTCATTTATGGTGCAAACTTAGAAAGTCTTCGCAGGCGCCTGTGGGAGAGCCTTAGACAGGTGGCTTCCCTCCCTGGTGATCTTCCTTGGGCTGCGCTGGGGGATTTCAATGCTATTAGATTTTCGTCTGAGGCACTAGGTGGTGTTTGGCACCAAAAAAGTTCTTTCGACCTTGATAAATGCCTTCGAGATTGAGATCTTGAGGATGTGTGTCACGAAGGCATGCACTACACATGGAATGATGGGCGGGACAATACAAATCGGATTTTCAGGAAGTCAGATAGAGTTGTGGCAAATGGGCAGTGGATGGATCACTTCAGTAGGGAAAAAGCAACTTTCCCACCCCCCAGACTGTCTGATCATTCTCCTTGCATTCTTCTTCTGTCGACCTCAAAATCATGGGATGTTCCGTTTTAACAATTTTCTCACCAAATCCCCAAGATTTCAACAAATAGTAAAAGATGTCTGGGTTAATGTTGTGAGAGGTACCCCTATGTTTCGTCTGTTTCGTCTGGTGTCAAAACTCAAAAGCACGAAATATGCACTGAAAGCTCTAAACTTTCAGGAAGGTGATGTCCATGATGAAGTCTTGCGGACTAGGAAAAAATTGGAAGAAATTCAAGGTCATCTCCCTTCACCACTTAGATGTTCCAATGTGGAATCTTCATGTAGGGTGGCTTACCACGATGCCATGGCAAAGGAAGCTGAATTCTTTCAACAAAAAGCTAAGACCAGATGGCTCAAAGAGGGAGACCGGTGCACAAAATATTTCTTCAAGACCATAAATGGTAATAATAACCGGAAAAGAATTATCTCCCTGCTTGATGAGGATGGGAACCCGACTGTTGGGATTGAGGCTGTCCATAAATTAGTTGTCAATCATTTCAAGAAGGAGCTTGGGTCTGGACGTACGGGCGGCCCGATAGATGCATCACGGATTAGGCCTTACATCCATCACACTGTTCCGGATTGTCTTACTGGCCCACTCATTGGCCCAGTTACTGAGGAGGAGATTCGAAAAGCGATTTTCACGATTGGTGATGATAGAGCCCCTGGGCCGGATGGCTTCTCTTCAAAATTTTTTAAGGCTTCATGGGAGGTTGTAGGTCAATTTGTTTGCGAAGCCATATGTGATTTTTTCAATCATGGAAAACTTCTCAAACAATTGAATACAACTATCATTAGTCTTACCTCGAAGGTGCAGTCCTTTTTTTTTTCGGTAAGTGATTTGGAATAATGGGAGAAAAAATTTTACAAATAATGGTTTATTACTAAGTGTTTTTCCGACTTGGGGATAAATCATAAGCACTAGGGCATGCCCCGAGCAAATAGATATAATGGATGAAACCAACAGAGAAACCTAAAGGTGCAGTCCCCGAGAACCGTTTCTGACTACCGACCAATATCTTACTGTAATGTCATATACAAAGCCATCTCAAAGATCATTGCAAACCTGCTAAAGATGACATTACCCTTTCTTGTTGGAAAGTGCCAAACGGCTTTTGTTGCTGGTCGTCAAATTAGTGATAATATTCTTCTGGCTCAAGAACTTCTACATAAGTATCACCTCGGACATGATCCTCCCAGGTGTACTTTGAAAATTGATCTGATGAAAGCATATGACTCTGTTCACTGGGACTTCATTATCACTATGCTGTCTCTTATGAAGTTTCCTCCTCAAATGGTAGAATGGATTAGACAATGCATTACCACCCCTTCGTATGCTATAAACATCAATGGAGAAGCAATTGGGTTTTTCAAGGGGGGAAAGGCCTATGGCAGGGTGATCCTATCTCGTCATATTTATTTGTGCTTGTTATGGAGGTGCTAAATGGCATCATTGAAGTGAAGGCTAGGCAGAATGATCAATTCAAATTTCATTGGAAATGCAAAGATACTCAAACAATCATGCTTGCCTTTGCAGATGACCTTCTCCTTTTCTCTCATGCTGATATTACCTCTATTCAGATTCTTAAAGATTGTCTTGAGGAGTTCCAGTGGCTCTCGGGACTTTCTGCAAATAGTAATAAAAGTGAGGTATTTATCTGTGCAAAGGACTGTTCTATCCATCATGATATTGTTGGTCTTTTGGGCTTCAACATGGGTAGTCTTCCAATTCGTTATTTGGGGGTGCCTTTGATCACAACTAGGCTCTCTTCCAAGGATTGTACTTCTCTTATAGATCGCATTACTCATAGAATTCAATCCTGGAAGAATAGGTGGCTATCATTTGGGGGTCGTTTGCAACTTGTCGCATCTATTCTATCTTCCATTCATATCTACTGGGCCTCAATTTTCACCTTGCCCAAATCCATTCTCAAATCGATAGAATGTATCATTCGTCGGTTCCTCTGGTCTGGATCTTCTGAAGGAAAGTTTACTGCAAAGGTCGCTTGGGATGAAGTGTGCTACCCTAAGAATGAGGGTGGTTTGGGTCTTAGAAGCCTGCAGGATCTGAATAAAGCTCTCATATGTAAGCTCTTGTGGCGGCTCATATCTAAAGATCCTGATTCGGTCTTGTCCTCTTGGATTCATAAAAACAGGATTAGAGACCGCTGTATTTGGACTATTAAAGTCTCGGAGTCAACACCATGGAGTTGGAGGAAGATTATGAGACTTCGCCCTTTCATGCGCTCTCACTCCATCTATACCATTGGTGACGGGTCTGATACTTTTCTGTGGCATGACAATTGGCACCCGCTGGGGCCACTGAGTATGGTTAGTTCTGATCGTACTGTTTGGTCACGGGGTTGCCATGGGATGCAAAAGTTCATACGATTATCAGAAACAACCCATGGGTATGGCCAAATCCATATGATCACGAAATCTCTTGTCTTGTTGAGAAAATGCCCTCGTATACTCCCAACACCAACAGACCTGACTCAGTGAGATGGGATGACAATGCTGACGGTTAATTTTCATCTAAATCTGCTTACTTTCTTATCCATCCTCATAAGCCGACTTTGACATGGACAAATCTAGTTTGGGGTCCCTTCCATATTCCTGCTCATGCCTTCATACTCTGGTTGGCTATTAAAGGTAGGCTAAGTACCAATGATCGCATCCATGGGGTTCCCAATCTCTCTTCTAAATGCATCCTTTGTGACTCGGCTAATGAAAATCACGAACATCTCTTCTTTTCCTGTTCATACTCTAAAGATCTTTGGTCCCGGATTCGACGAAAAACGGGCATTCAGTGGCCCTACCCTGATTGGAAACAAAACATTGATTGGGCGGCCCAAAAATGGAAAGGATAGAATTTTATGGCTCGTTCTAAAAGGATTACTCTTGCAGCCACTGTCTACTTCATCTAGAAGGAACGTAACAAGCGGATTTTTCAAGAATCTGCCCCACAAGATATTCCACAGATTTTTTTGACAATTATCAATGCAGTTCGTGATAAACTGAAGACAACATTGGAAAATGACAAACGCACCCCGAGTATGTATATGATGCGTTGGAATTTATAATAATAATAAAAAAAAAATTTGTATCAGGATTGGCTTTTCCTGCATTCCAGTCCCAAAAAAAAAATTGTATCGGGATTGGCTTTTCCTGCATTCCAGTCCCAAAAAAAAAAAAAAAAACCTTGTTTCGGGATTGGCTATTTCTTTCACGTATTCCAGTTCAAAACAGAACGTTGTGTTGGGATTGACTGTTCTCATTTGATACTTACCCATGTTCTAGATAGGACATTTAGCTTTCAGTTGTGACTATTCCTCTTTTTGTTACTTCCCCGTATCCCTTAGTTATGGTTGGTGTATTCTGGGCTAATTCTCGGCTGCATTTGCCTCGTTGCCCGTCGTTTGTATTGTTTTTTTATAAAAAAAAATATTAGGGATTGTCTATTCTCATCTTGTTATTTACCATTCATCAATCTTGTATGGTCTCGATTTCAAGGCTTAAAAAAAAAAAAAAAACTTTGTTCTTCATTCCTGCAGGAAACGCTTTCATGGATGTGGACAACTCCAGGCGCTGGCTGATGTTGCTTTCTTACATAGGCGATCCCTTTGGTTCTAAGAGAAGTCAAACGACGTCATTGGTCGTTTATGAAGCAGATTGACGAATTCAAGCTAGCACATTTCCATGGATGTGGGCCATGTCAACCGATGGCCAAAGCGGCTACCTTGACCAAGCGTCCCCATGGATTCTACGAGATGACAAATGAAGACTTTGTGTACTGATGAAGCTGATTGATGCCTCTTTGAAGCTTGCTTACACAATCTACACACTGAAGGATGATGAACACGTGACTTGCTAAATGTCTCCAGGTTCCTTTTCTCCGTGGATGTGATTTTCCGACTGACAAGACGAGTTCCCTCTGCCAAAAGATCTGCGAAGGATTAGTTTTTTTGTAACTTGATGAGAGTTGCTGCTCTGTTTTTTGTACGTTTTTTTTCATGCGTTGGTCTATTGTAGTGCTCGGGGTATGCCCCAGCGTGTTGTTCCACTTCTAAGTTGGCAAAACACTTGGAGGTTGAACATCGTTTCTGTAAATTTTCTTTAATTAAATCTCATCTTACTTACCAAAAAAAAGGCACGATAACTGGCATCCCCTTGGCCCCCTGAGCGAGGTGAGCTCCGATCGTACTCACCTTGTCTCGGGTTTACACTGGGATGTTAAGGTCGATGCAATAATCAGGAACAACAGATGGGCCTGGCCTAACCCTTTCGACACTGAGGTGTCCCTCCTTGTCATGAATATGCCGAATAACCCTCCTCGCAGCAATCAAAAAAACTCTTTAAGGTGGGTCGGGACTGTTAATGACACTTTCTCGATGAAGTCTGCATACCTTCTCATCCATCCTCCCAGACCAAAGGTTATCTGGGCTCCTTTGGTGTGGGGACCATACCATATTCCTTCCCACACATTCACTCTATGGCTTGCTATTAAGGGTAGACTAAACACCCTTGACCGCCTCCATTATATCCCAAACCTTTCACCTAGATGCACTCTATGCAACATAGGAGATGAAGACCTTGGGCATCTTTTCTTCTCGTGTCCATTTTCCAGTTCCCTCTGGGTTAAAGTTCAAAGACATTTCGGTATTCATTGGCCCCATTCTGAGTGGTATCATAACATATTATAGGCTGCCTCAATATGGAAAGGGAAAAGCCTTCTGGCTGTCTCTAAACGCTTATCTCTGGCTGCCACCGTCTACTTCATATGGAAGGAGCGCAACAATCGAATCTTCCAAAAATCCCCTCCCCAAGACATCTCCCAACTCTTCTCTTTGGTGGTCAATGTTGTGAGGCTTAAATTGATGACCATCACGGTGCCGTATAGGGGTGTTTCTAGGACGATTCGGATTCGTTGGGGTATAAAATAAAAAGAAAAAATAAAAAAAAAAAAAGGAAAAGAAAGGAAAAGAAGAAAAAAGAGAAAAAGGAAAAAGGGGGTGAAATAAGGATTGATGTTGTATAGTGGTTTGTTACCATCCTTGCCTCCTGGGTGTTTCTTGTTTGGGTATCTTTTATGCCCTAGATCTAGCTTTTCTCCCCTTTTGGAGGTTGAGGATTAAAGAAAATGGCCTGGTTGGTCCTCCTGTGGTTCGATTCCCGGTTTTGTGTCATTGGATCTTGTATTATTTGTTGCATTGATTTTTTTTGAAAAGAAAAGAAAAAAAATAAAATAAAATAAAAATTGGGGTGTCTTTGAATTCTGGTATTGTGCTATCCTCTCATTCAGCACTGTCATCCCTTCCCCATCCCCCCCCCAAAAAAAAAGAGGAGATTTTGATTTCATAGCTGTTCGGTGCTCTAGCCGGAGTTTTTTCTTCTTTGCTGTGAACGTGGTGCTGTCTATCGTGTTGTGGGGTTTCCCTGCCTAGGGTATGTTCTGTTATTGAGTGGAATGTATTGTGTGTTGCCGGGGTCTTGGAGCATACTGCCGGGCTAATCTATTTGATGCTGCTCTGGTCCCTGGGTATGCTGGCTGTTTGGGTGATTTTGCTTTGATCTTGGAGTGGTTGTCTTTATTGGGGTGGTTCTGGAGACCTGATGATGCTTCGGCTGGTATACCTGATTGTGGGCTGGGATGTTGCTTTGTTGTTGATGTTCAATCTGAAGGGGCCTTAGTGTTTGGGCCTTGCTTTACCTGTTTGTCTATGCTGAGATTGCCATTAATTTTATACACTGTGAGGAATGAGAATCTGAGTACTGATGTAGAGGAGATGGGGTGCCGATTGTTGGTGAATGTTGATCTCGCTGGCAAGTGTTGATTTGATCTGCTTGTTAGTTTCAGTGTTCAGCCAGCTTTGAACCTGGTGTTTATAAGCTCAGCCGTTGGATCAGCTGTAGGTTTTCTTTTGGTTTTATTGATGTCCCTGGGCTTCAGCAAGATACTGAGTGGTGACAATACTACCTAGTGGTAGTGAGCTGCCGTAATAGCAAGGTAGTAGCATTTTGTGGAACTTGCTAATGCTATCATCGATAAGGCAACATGCTGGTTATAATGCATTGATGTAGGGTGTATTCTGTTCCCCTTACTTAAGATGATAGAAGTTTTGTTATGGTGATGCTTTAGTGTCTTGTGAGGTGGCTCTGCTGGATTCATATAGCAAATGGTTGGACTCCGGATTTTAGCTTACTTTATGTATCTTACCTACTGCTACTGGAATTTATAGCTGGTTGAGAATTATTAGTTGGAGTTTATGTGGTGCAATATTCTATGTCCAATTGCTCAGATGTGGTTAGCATCTTGGTGTGGCTAGTGTAATTAATGCTCTACTGGAAGGTGTTTTGCTGCCGGAAAAGAGGCTACTCATTCTAGAATGTCTTTGATACGAACAAGCCTTGCTACGGGTGCCACCTCAATGATGCTTTCTTGGAATTCTATTTGTCGAGAGCTGGGACTGAGCATATCTGATGATGCTTTCCTGATTTCCTTTGCTGCCTTCTTCATCGGAATGCTCAAAGGAAATTGATCTCTTATTTGGATTTTGGTACAGAATATGTGGAAGCAAGCTGGGGTGCTCCTGCTGGATCAATGGGTATGGGGTGCAACAGCTGAATAGGAAGCTCGAGTTTCTCGAATACAATGGCTCTATCTTGCAGCTGGTGGGCTTGGAAGTTTGTTTGCAGAGATAGCCATTTCATGGAGTTGCCACTGCAGGTTGCCGGAACACCGGATGACACACAGGTGTGGACTGCAGTTGGTAGTTGTCGATGAGGAGAGAAGCTTAGCCCTTGATTTTGCTCGAATGAGGGAGTTCTTCTTGGTAGGATGCGGGTCCCATGTCTGTGCTCTAAAGCTTGATTATTGAATGTAGTGGATTTTCTCCTGTTGAGTTGGGTTTTTACGCCCGATCTTTTTGTTTATGAAGGGGTTGGGTTGTGGTGGTATATGTGACGCTTGGTGGATGTTATGGAGTTGAGTATGGGTTTTTGTTTGGATGTGTCTCTTCTGCGTCCGTAGAAATTGGGGTGTTGGTCGATCATCTCGCGTGGTATGCAATGGAGATTTTTGGTGAGCCATTTGGGTTTGCCGGTTGTGGCTTGGATGTTCTCTCAGTGCTGCAGATGGTAACGTGGGACAGCTGCGCTTCGTATTTGTTCTTCGGACGGAGTATAATGTCTCTCGGTGTGTTGCCAAGCTATTTGGTCAATACATTTCATTTTTTGAGCATAATTCATGATCTTTGTGGCCCTTTCGTTTTTGTTTTACTAGTTTCTGGGCCTTTAGTAGTTTTCTTTTGTTTCCTCTGTAACGAGGTGTTAGGGGTATGCCTCGATGACTTTGATTTCATTCCAAGTCGGAAAAATACTTGGTGTTAAATCATTGTTTGTAATATATTATTTTCCCATTAATCCAAAATTCTTACTTACAAAAAAAAAAAAAGAGATTTAGTGGCTTATACTCTTTTCGAACGCCTGACTCAATTCTCTGTTGCTTTTTGTGATCTTGACTGGAAGAATTTCTACTATTTATCCTCTTCCCTCCACATTTGAATCCCAGTTGATCCTCATAATTCAAGCATTTTGATCATTTTGTTTTGTTGGCCATTAGTTTTAATAATGATGATATAACTCATTCATTTAATAGAAATAGTTTCTACTATTTCTCGGAGAGTTATATCATAATTCCCTTCTCTCTAGAGTCTTGTTGCGTCCTGGCTTCCGGTGGCTGCATCACCCGTCTCTGCTGGCAGTCATTGAATCCTCCATTGCTGCCAGCGCCGAGCTCTCAACCCTCCCGTCCACCCTCTCTAATCCCTTCGCTCCTTTTGTCACGATTTTTCCCTTAAAAAAAAAGATTTTCCCCTAAAAAAAGCCCTCATGCTCCTGTGTTCGAATACTTTCATTCTGTGCCAGCGCCGATAAGTCCCTTCCTTCTCTTTCATTGTCTCCATCTTTTTCGATCCATTCTCGTTCATTCCCCCCTCAAATCGATACGCTCGCTCTATTCTATTGTGAAAAATCTTCTTTTTTACAATCTGAGTTCATCGTTTTTGTGGTCTGCTGAATGGTTTCCTTCTGGTAGAAGACCATGTCGATGACAGTTCGAAGGTCTTCTACACCATATCCTCATACAAAGAAATGTCGTTCTTGCATTCCATCATCTCCAGACAGTGATTCTCCCCCTCACGGTTCTCGAATCTGTTCATTGTAGATGAATCCGTCTGCAATTATGGGTTCACAAGCGATGGATTCTATGGATTCAAATCGTCCGGAGCGTGAATTTCTGAGTTTGCAAGCCGCCAGAAAGGTGTCTTTTAAGGTAAACTCAGGAGATCGAGATTCTCGTGTATCTGCTGGTATCTCTATTTCCCCTGCTACCCCAGTTTTTCAATCTGATTACTGCAAAGAAGAGGTGGGCTCGCGCCATTCTGTAAACCATGCGATGCCCTGTTCATCAATGGGTTCCTCTATTCCTATTGAAATTCTAACATTTGAATCCGAGCAGATTGATGCTAAATCGGCTGAAGGAGTTTTGGCATCCTCTAATATTTGCTGTGAGGGATTGAATTTTGATGCCATTGGTTGCCACCTGGATTCGATTGCTTTCATCCTAGTCGAATTGCTTCATGGTCAAGATGGCTATTTGGGCGCAAAGGAATCAGGGACTGAAGTGCTGCCTGGAAATCGCCTCTGTGTTTCCAGGCAAGGAAGTCAAATGGATGATATTGATCAGCATGAGGTGCATAGTGAATGTGCAGTGGCTCTAATGGCTTCAACAGTGGAATGCAATATGATGGTTAGTCATTTAGGGATGACCCAACAATCTCCTCAAAGGAGTGTGGTTGCCGTTCCCAATTCTGCTGCTCGATCGGGGTTATCCATGGAGCATGTTGACGGTCCTAAGGGCATCACATGGTCCTTGGTGGTGACAAAGAATTCTCTCGGAGGTATGTCTCAACTAAAATACTATCCTCCGAATCTTTCCAATGTAGAGAATACAAGACAACGAGGTGAGGAGATATGTGTATCCACTTTAGTTGGATATTATGTTGGCAACCCCATTCATTACAATGCCGTTAACAATATCACTAGGAAAATTTGGGCTCGCTTTGAACTCCAACATGTGGCCGAGAATGATTTGGGGTTTTTCTTTTTTCGATTCTCATCTACCCAGATGATGGAGAAATGCCTTAGTAGTGGCCCTTGGTCTATCGGTGGTCATCCTTTCTTTCTAAAGAAATGGAAACCGGGGATGTTGTTGTCCAAAGAGGAGCATAAATTATTCCCAAACTGGGTGACGCTGACTGGAGTCCCTATTGAATTGTGGACTCCACTTGGACTAAGCTGGATTGCCAGTGCTGTAGGGAAGCCAATTCGGTTAGATCCAGTCACTGAGAGGCTTGAAAGAATGGGGTTTGCTAGGGTTTATGTAGAAGTGGGGGTTGTTGCTCACTTACCTGACTCTGTGAAAGTCCGTTCTGGATGCCATGATGAGCACTCGGACAATCCATTCGTTGAAATTAAGTTAGATTACCAATGGAGACAGCTAAAGCAAACCAAGTCTGGTGATGTTGGGGCTAAGGCTCCATCTTCCAAAAGAAAGTGGCTCCCCAAGGAGGTGGGCCATAACCAGGTCCAGTCTGGTCCGGTGTTAATACTTTACTGAATAGCCAGGATGGTGCCCCTTTTTCTTCTGCCGAGTTGGGCCATAAGGTATTGGATACTTCCAATTCCTTTGGAGTTCTTCAGGAGTTAGCTAAGGCCGAATCACTTCATGATGGCACATGCCTTCTAGATTCTCTGGCGGAGGTTCCTATTATCGATACTGGATTAGAATCTTCCATGAGGTCTGCTGAGATGAAGAATGGCCTGAAATCGCAATGCGGCCTTCAAGAGGATCGGTCGATTCATAGCTGCCATCTGGACTCCACTTCTCCACCTCCAATATTTGATTCAGGTGGTCATGTGGATGTGGAGTCATCTCGAGAATCCTCTGATACTGAATTAGCTGGTTCTCCAGGGTTGCTATCGAATAAGCAACGCCCAGTTCCATGATTCCTCCCCTAGGCAGTGTCAATAAGCGGGGTAGAAAAGTGCCAAGGAAGAAAAAATCCCTGGGGTCTAAAAAGATCTTCCCGATCTTGCCTTCATCTCATGATTAATATAGCCTGTTGGAATGTGAGGGGGCTAAATGGGTTGGTAGAAGCCCATGAAGTCTGAAACCTCATTAGCTCCCATGGCTGTAATATTGTGGGATTGGTTGAAACCAAAGTAGCTGAGAAGAACTCTGCGTCCATCTCAGCTAGAATTAGACCTCATTGGGATTGGCACATGAACTACTCTGAAGCCTCTCTTGGGCGTATTTGGGTTGGTTGGGACCCTATCAAGGTAGGGGTGAAAATTATTTCTTCAGAAGAACAGGCTATTTACACTGAAGTCCTGGCTCTGGAGGAAATTTTCGTTGTATTATATCGTTTATTTACGGTGCGAACTCAGAAAGCCTCCGTAGGTGTCTTTGGGTGAGCCTTAGACAGGTGGCTTCCATCCCTGGTGATCTTCCCTGAGTTGCGCTTGGGGATTTCAATGCTATCCGGTCTCCGTCCATGGCCCTTGGCGGTGTTTGGCACCAAAAAAGTTCATTAGACCTTGACAAATGCCTCCGAGATTGCGATCTTGAGGATGTGTGCCACGATGGTATGCATTATACATGGAATGATGGGCGGGATCCTCCAAACCGAATTTTTCGTAAGCTAGATAGAGTTGTGGCAAATGGGCATTGGATGGATCATTTCAAAAGGGCCAAAGCAACTTTCCCACCTCCCAGACTGTCTGATCATTCTCCTTGCATTCTTTTCCTATCAGATGAACAAAATTGAAATCATCGGATGTTCCGATTTAATAATTTTCTCACCAAGTCCCCAAGATTTCATCAAGTGGTAAAAGATGCCTGGGTTGATGTTGCGAGAGGTACCCCTATGTTAAGGCCAAATCGGCACACGGCAATCAACAACACAGTTGTGCCAGTTTGCATCATCAAAATACATTTGTAAGAGAGACGCTCTCTTCTCTCTCTAAAATTTCAAATTCCCCCGCCTACGAATTTGAATCCACGGCGCCGACGGCCATGGCCGGCCTCCTCGAGGCCCCCTCGGGTCCTCCCCCGGTCTCCGCTTCCCCTATCCCTCCTGTTCCCTCTTCTCTCAAGGATTCGGCACCCTCGGGTCCTCTCTCTCCCGCTCTGGAAGGCCAGTTCTGGGGCGCTTTGAAATCTAAGGGTTTCGGCTTGGATTCCAAGGTCATGCTCATAGCTCCCCCCTCTGGGCTGACATCGTCCGTAAGGATAGTCATGAGGTGCGCAATGAGCTGAAATTCTTCCCCCCTTGGCCTGTGGGGCTGAATCGTCCATCATCTCACCTCCGCCGGAGGTCATCGACCAAGGCCAATCCTTCTGGGGTTTTACGCTGGTAGGCCACTTCCTTGAATCCCCTCCTCACTATCTGGCTGTCAA
Organism: Nepenthes gracilis; assembly: GCA_033239525.1. Taxonomy (NCBI): domain Eukaryota; kingdom Viridiplantae; phylum Streptophyta; class Magnoliopsida; order Caryophyllales; family Nepenthaceae; genus Nepenthes; species Nepenthes gracilis. The sequence continues at coordinate 11,951,814 of BSYO01000012.1, forward strand.
AGCCATTGCTAAAAAGATTTGGGCCCGCTTCGGTCTCACACACACCACTGGCAATGAAGCTGGCTTTTTCTTCTTCCGTTTCTCTTCGATGGAGATGATGGAAAAATGTCTTCAAGCCGGTCCATGGCTCATGGCGGGGAAGGCTATTTTTCTGAAACGCTGGTCGCCGGGCATGATTCTGAACAAGGAAGAACATAAACGTTTCCCCATTTGGATCAAACTCTCCGACCTGCCGATCGAGTACTGGACCCATGCCGGCCTCAGCTGGGTTGCAAGTGTCGTTGGTATTACCCTACAGCTTGACCCTCGGACTGCCCGTATGGAGAACGTCTCCTTCGCAAAAATCTGTGTTGAAGTGGGTGTCGATGGGCCCTTTCCCACAAGTATCACCATTAAATCTTGCCATGATTCGGCTCCCTTAGTGGTGAAGGTGGAGTACAGCTGGAAGCCTGTGACGACCCGACTTTTAATACCATCAAAAGTCATCGTCAAACCCAAAGTCCAAATAAAGATAAATAGGTGAACATAAAATTTTTCTTTCTTCTTTTGAACCTGAGATGCATACTAAAGATTTATAATTTCATTAATCCCAAAGTATCACATAAACATACTAACATTCATAAGCAGCGGAATAATTTTTACAAGTTTTCTCAAAAACAAAATAAACAAAGCTCCCAAAAATCTGCTCCGGCCAGCTTAAACATTCAGCTACACCATAGGATGCTACTCAACTTCATCCTCCATAAGCTTGTCATCTGAAAAGTTGCAAGAATGAGCTTACAAAGCCCAGCAGGATACTCACATGCAGAAAACATAAGCATACATATAATTTAATCAAAGTATAAATTCATAATATAGCATAGCATAAGAAAAATCATCATGTCGTTTCTTCTTTAGTTCTTATTCTTTTCATCTTGTCTTCAGAAAATTCATCAAAATCATTCGGAATTCATATCATCTTTAGGGACCGGACGGGAGCGAACAACATCGAGGACGGGTTGTGTGCTACCCCACAACCTAAAGCCGTATCCCCTCATTATGCTCCCCGGGGCGGGAGGTAATGCCTTTAACCCGGCATACGGGGCCATAGTCCATAGTTCTTATGCCACCAAAAGGTCCCCTCCCGTGGCCCAGGAGGCATCCTCGAGTGTCACTCCAACATCCTTCATCCATCTTTAACAACAAGTTTAATGGAAACTCGGTTCTTGGTTCGTGTTCTTTAATGGCCAATCATCATAGATCAAAGGTTGGAAGAGTTCCACTTGCTGTCCGTACATTTTCCTTGTTCTTATAGCCTTGGTTCTTTAACTTCAACATTTGAAGTCCATATCATCTTTTCAAAAGCCGAAGTTCATCTTTCAAAAATCCGAAGTTCAATATCCAAAGTTCTTTTTCAATAAAAAGGACTGAATCTTGTTTATTAAATTTCCGAAGTTCTTTTCAAACGGAAGGCCGAAGTTCCTAAAGCCGGAGTTCTTTTATTATTGCCGAAGTTCTTTTCTTACAAAGCCGGAGTTTGTTTCTTAAATCAAAGCCGGAGTTCTTTTCTGAATACCAAGATCATTAAAACCGGAGTTCATAAAGGACGGAGTACATTTTTAACAAAGTCCGAAGTTCTTTTTCTTAAAAGGGACGGAGTGCCTTTCTTTACAAAAAGGACGGAGTGCCTTTCTTACCAAAAATCCGGAGTGCTTACAGGGATGGAGTGCTTCATTTAAAATGGACGGAGTGCTTTTCTTTCAAAATCTGAAGTTTATAAATCCGGAGTTCACTTTCTTATAAAATCCGAAGCTCTAAAATCCGGAGTTCAAAAGCCGGAGTGCATTTCAAAAAGCGAAGTTCTTTTGTTATTGCCGAAGTTCTTGTATCATGAATTGTTCTCAAAAGCCGGAGTAAAAGTCGAAATAAAAAGCCGGAGTTCTCTTTTTCTACAGTAGGTCGAAGTTCTTTTTCAAACAGAAGGCCGGAGTTCTTTTTCAAACAGAAGGCCGGAGTTCTTTTTCATAACTGAACGGAGTACTTTTGTTTTTAAAATTCGGAGCTCTAAAATCTGGAGTGTGTTTCTGTTTAAAATCCGAAGCTCTTAATCCGGAGTGCTTTCTGTTAAAGTCCGAAGTTCTTAAATTCAGAGTGCATTTTCTATTAAAATCCGAAGTTCTAAATTCGAAGTGCTTTCTTGTCAAAATCTAAAGTTCTTAAATCCGAAGTTCATTTACTGTTAATCAAGGCTCTAATCTGAAGTTCATTATCTAAAATGCCGGAGCTCTAAATCATTTTCTGTAAAATGCCGGAGGTCTTTTATCTTACATTCAGAGATCTTTTGACAGAACAGAATTCAATAGCAGGAATTCTTGTTTCATCTTAAGGCCTAAAATTTCTTTCCGTAAACATGCATTTAGCAAAATTCATAATCATTGACAAAATAAATCTAACATCATGCGTAACAGAATTTCCTTTAAACATACATTTCAGAACGATAAGTCATAAAACAGTAAAAGCATACTTCATACAGAATATCATATAGCAACATAAATAAACATGAGTTTTAGAAATAGGGGTAAGTATCTTGCCTGGATTCCTTTTCTTAGCCTTGAACTGTTCGGTCTTTCTTTACTTTAGAATTTCTTCAGGTGCATTTTTCTGATGTTCTTAGTCCTTATTTATAGCCCTAGGTTTTGGTGGCCGTCATTTATAGCTCTGCATTTTTCAAAGAGTGATATTTATAATCTTACATTTTCCAAAGAGGGTTATTTATGATTTACGTTTTCCAATACGTCTCGAAAATAGCCAGATTATTGATGGTCGTTTCTTCCCAATATTTTTCCTTATTTTCTGTGACTAGACTTAATTTCTTCTGGTCAACTATTGGTGTTGACCGGATCTCGCTCTTCTTTCCTTTCCATCTATTCGTTTACGTTTTTCCGGTCAACATTTTACGTTGACCGGATTACTCCCAATCTACTCCGTCTTTACTTCACACACACCGCATTCCGTCCTTATAGACTAGACTTCATTTTCATTAGATCCGGACTTCTTTTTACTTCGAAAATCTGGAGTACTTCTTTTAAACAAATCCGGACTTCTTTTTACATCGGAAATCTGGACTTCTTCTCTTCAAGGAAATCCAAACTTCCAAGAAAATCCGGACTTCTTTTCTTCAAGGAGATCCGGACTTATTTTCTTCAAGGAAATCCGGACTAGAATTTCACCAATGAAATCCGGACTTCTTCTTATCCCAGAAATCTAGAGTTCTTAAGGCCTAACTTGATTCCATCTTAAGCCGATGTACTTTTCTTATTTTATTTTCCGGTCAACTTGCGTTGACCGGACTTGATAATTAAAATTTTCCTTTTAAAAATTTTGGGTCGTTACAAAGCCTATTAGATGCAGTCGTTGCCGTTTGTTGGGTCACGATGATGCTCAATGCCTTTCCAAGGATGTTAAACCTCAAACAGGTAAATCCCGTTCCAAATCCTCCACTTCTGTTCATGTGGAAAAAGTCCAAAAGGTTTTCTCGCCTTGCCCTGGGCACACGATCGATGATAGTGTTCCCAGTTCAGTGGATGAAGAAGCCTTGAATCAACCGGCTTCTCTCCCGCATCCAATAGCTGTCCTAAATGAGCCCCCAAAGGATGCTGACGCCCTTTGTGGATGTCGTATGAGTAGTCCACCTATTGGGGCTGTGATGGACTCTCCCGAACCCAGTTACCCCTATTCCTGGTCCGGCGTCCCAGGCCCCTCTGGACCCTATTGCTTGCACCCCTACTGCAATGCTCTCGGTCTCTGTCTATGGTTCCTGTCTCCAGAGTGATATTGTTCCATCAACCTCCTCTGCTGACATTGGGCACCAATTGTGCCTATCGGATGCCTCTGGGTGCTTGGATGGCCCTCCTAATGCGCAACTCAATGAAATGGTTATTGAATCTGGTTCCGACAGTGATCCAACTCCCAGTTCAATCTCTCGAATAACTAAAAAATATGGCTTGGAATCATCTAAGCATGGGGGTGCTGCCCCTGCATATGAAATCTGTATGGGCCGGGCCGTAGACTACTCTAAAGAGAAATTCTTAAACGTAAATGAGGCGATGGCTATGGAAAGCGACTCTTGGAAGCCATCTAGATCTCGGAAAAAGAAAAAATCCAAAAAATCCAAGGCATCCCCTAGATCTTAGGGGATGTGCTGTTGGAGTTTTGCTTACAGGGTTCTAATAAATTTGGCTATTATTTTTTTGGATAGCTTGCCATTTCGTGGATTGTTGGATGATGCTCCTTGGGTGTTCGGGAGTTTGTCTGATGGTCTGTCCATCTGCATTTCGTATGTCTTGCTTGTTGTTCGGACTGCTCACTTGTTAGTGCGCTTGAAGCAGTTCCCATTTTGGCCTGTTGGATGAAATTAATGTGGGTGTTCAGTTGTTTGAGCTGAGGCCCTGTACCCTTGCCGATATGTTGGTGTCAGCTCAGTTATCTGGCCCTTTGGTATCTTTGCAGTGCATATGAGCTGACTCCCAGTATCTGATTCTCTGGTTTGGTGCTGGTGTTGGTTGAGCTGCGTTTATGTTCCTGTTGTAGTGCTTGACAAGCTGTCCTAATTTACTGCTTTATTGCAAGGCTCGGAACTAGTTTCTGCCTTGTTTTGTATTGCCGATTGTAAAGATTTGGTGATGTTAAATGTTTGGAGTTGCATTGGCTGGGGAGGTTATTCTGTTCAACTAAAATTGCTCTTTCCTGCCAATGTATGCTGATCTTTGATCCCTGCTGAAGTTGGTGGACGCAGCTCTTGGAGTTTTTGGTTTGCTGCTTCTGTCTTTGTTCTGCATTGCAGCAAGTGGCGGGCTCTCTTATTGGACAGCTGCTGAACTTGGTTTGGTGTTGTGTCGAACTTTTGGTATTCAATATGATTTGCTGCTGATGCTGATTTGCAGCAAATGAAGGAATGCAGATCAGTTGTATATGTATGTGTAGATCTTTGGTGTACTCTTGCCGATGCATTTGTAGGCTCTCCTACTAATGCAATTATTTGCACGGCATTTTGCCTGGTTACTGGCCAGTTGCTGATGGGTGATTGCCCCTTCTCTGTTTGTTTGAAGAATCTGCCGCATGGCTTCTAGAGGGGTTGTGCTGGGGTGATGGATGATGCCCTGCTGTTTTTACAATAGTTGACAGTGATCATTGGCGATTATGTTGCTGCTGATCTCTCGTGGCTGTTAGCACATTTGGTCGGTTTGGCCGGTTCTCTACTTGCTGTTGTAATTGTGTAGTTTGATTGCTTTCATGATAAAGGTTATGCTATTGGAACTATTGTCTCTTGTTTTCAGGTTAGCAGTAGTTGGAATGGGTGAACGCTCCATTTTGCTTCGGTTCTCAGGATTGTGGTGGAGTTGCAGATACTATCCTTATGCTTTTGGGCCTACGCTGGCTGGTGTCTGCTTGTATCTCCTCGGATGATATGATCCTGATGCTGAGATATGTTGCATCTGTAGCATTTGTTCTGGCTCCTTGCTGCTTGTCACCTTTTGGAAGCTAGTTGCTTCTGAGGGTGGATTGGGTATTGGCTGATATTGGGTGTTGTGCCCCTTCTATGTACACTGCTGATATGTTGGGTTCAGATCGGACTCTGGCTCCCTGGTTTTTTTGCTGAGTAGTTGGAAGTGGCCTGCTAGTTGCTTTAGGTGCAGCAGTGTTGCGGCTCTGATATCTGCCGGTCTGATGGCTGGTGCCGTGGATGCTATGCTGAATTTGATTATTGATTTCCTGTGCTGGCGTATTAGCTTCCTTCTTCCTACTGATAATGGGCTGGGCAGTTGATGGAGGGAGCTAGGAGTGGCTGGCCCACTGTTTTGCAGCTGGCTCTGAATTGGTGGCATATATGGTGCTGGCGGCTGATACCCTAGGGCTACCAGGAACGAATATGAAGCAGTGGGCTGGAGTTCCCATTATGTTGCTACTCTGGTGGCATTTATGCTTTTCTTGTTGAATTTTTTTAAGTTTGCTTTGTTGTAGGGCCGGGTAGCTTTCGGTCATATTTGCTAAATTTCACCTAGGTGAGGTTTTTTTCATTTGCTATTAATCGGTTCATGATTTTGTTCATGGTGATGCTCGGGGTATGCCCTAGCTCGTTGTTCTAAGTCTAAGTTGGCAAAATACTTGGAGTTAGAACATCGTTTTTGTACTTTTTATTTCATTTAATTCATTAAACTTACTTACCAAAAAAAAAAAAAGAGGTACCCCTATGTTTCGTCTAGTGTCAAAACTCAAAAACATGAAGTATGCACTGAAAACTCTAAATATTCATGAAGGTGATGTCCATGACGAAGTCTTGCGTACTAGGAAAAAATTGGAGGAAATTCAAGGTCAACCCCCTTCCCCACTTGGATGTTTCCATGCGGAATCTTCATGTAGGAAGGCTTATCACGATGTCATGGCAAAGGAAGCTGAATTCTTTCAACAAAAAGCTAAGACCAAATGGCTTAAAGAGGGAGACCGGTGCACAAAATTCTTTTTCAAGACCATAAATGGTAACAATAATAGGAAAAGAATTATCTCCCTACTAGATGAGTCTGGGAACCCAACTGTTGGGACTGAGGCTGTCCATAAATTGGTTGTGGATCACTTCAGAAAGGCACTTGGGTCGGGACGTATGGGTGGAACGATTGATGCATCACGGCTTCGGCCTTACATCCATCACACTGTTCCGGACTATCTAACTGGCACACTCATTGGTCCAGTTACTGAGGAGGAGATTCGAAATGCGATATTCACGATTGGTGATGACAGAGCCCCAGGCCCGGATGGTTTCTCTTCAAAATTCTTTAAGGCCTCATGGGCGGTTGTAGGTCAATCTGTTTGCGAAGCCATCTATGATTTTTTCAATCACAGAAAACTTCTCAAACAATTGAATACAACTATTATTAGTCTTATCCCAAAGGTGCCAACTCCGCAAACAGTTTCTGACTACGGACCAATATCATGCTGTAATGTCATCTACAAAGCCATCTCAAAGATCATTGCGAACCGATTAAAGATGACATTACCCTCTCTTGTTGGAAAGTGCCAAACGGCTTTTGTTGCTAGTTGTCAAATTAGTGACAATATTCTTCTGGCTCAGGAACTTCTACATAAGTATCACCTTGGCCATGATCCTCCGGTGTACTATGAAGATCGATCTGATAAAAGCATATGACTCCGTTTACTGGGACTTCATTATCACTATGCTGACTCTTATGAAATTTCCTCCTCAAATGGTTGAATGGATCAGACAATGTATTACCACTCCTTCGTACACTATGAATATCAATGGAGAAGCAATCGGGTTTTTTAAGGGGGGCAAAGGCCTGCGCCAAGGTGATCCTATCTCTCCATATTTATTTGTACTTGTTATGGAGGTGCTAAATGGTATCATTGAAGTGAAGGCTAAGAGGAATGATCAATTCAAATTTCATTGGAAATGCAAAGAGACTCAAACAATCATGCTTGCCTTTGCAGATGACCTTCTTCTTTTTTCTCATAGCGATATTACCTCAATTCAGATTCTTAAGGAATGTCTTGAGGAGTTCCAATTGTATTCGGGACTCTCTGCAAATAGGAATAAAAGTGAGGTATTTATCTGTGCAAAGGACAATTCTACCCATCAAGACATAGTTGGTCTTTTGGGTTTCAGAATGGGCAATCTTCCAATCCGCTATTTGGGAGTTCCATTTATTACCACTAGACTCTCTTCCAAGGATTGTACTTCTCTTATTGATCGCATTACCCGTCGTATTCAGTCCTGGAAGAATAGGTGGCTATCATTTGGGGGCCGTTTACAACTTGTCGCATCTATTCTACCTCCATTCATCTCTACTGGGCCTCAATTTTCATCTTGCCCAAATCCATTCTCAAATCGATTGATTGTATCATATGTCAGTTCCTCTGGTCTGGATCTTCTAAAGGAAAGTTTACTGCAAAGGTAGTATGGGATGAAGTGTGCTACCCCAAGAGTGAGGGTGGGTTGGGCCTAAAAAACCTGCAGGATCTGAATAAAGCTCTCATATGTAAGCTCCTATGGAGGATCATCTCTAAGGATCCTGAGTCGGTCTGGTCCTTTTGGATTCATAAAAACAGGATAAGAGATCGTTGTATTTGGACCATTAAAGTTTCGGAGTCAACCCCATGGAGTTGGAGGAAGATTATGAAGCTTCGCCTATTTATGCGCTCTCATTCCATCCATACCATTGGTGACCGGTCTGATACCTTTCTGTGGCATGACAATTGGCACCCGATGGGGCCACTGAGTATGGTTAGTTCTGACCGTACTCGTTTGGTTTCGAGGCTGCCATGGGATGCTAAGGTTCATCAAGATAATCGAAACAACCAATGGGTTTGGCCTAATCCATATGATCACGAAATCTCTCGTCTCGAGGAGAAAATGCCCACTTATTTTCCAAACATCAATAGATCAGACTCAGTGAGATGGGATGACAATGCTGATGGTAAATTTTTATCTAAATCTGCTTACTATCTTATCCATCCTCACAAGCCGACTTGAGCTGGACTAATCTAGTTTGGGGTCCCTTCCATATTCCTTCTCATGCCTTCATACTCTGGTTGGCCATTAAAGGTAGGCTAAGTACCACTGATCGCATCCATAGGGTTCCCAATCTCTCTTCTAAATGCATCCTATGTGACTCGGCTGAGAAAATCACGAACATCTTTTCTTTTCTTGTCCATTCTCTAAAGATCTATGGTCCTGGATCCAAAGGAAAGCGGGCATTCAGTGGCCCTACCCTGTTTGGAAACAAAACATTGATTGGGCGGCTCAGAAATGGAAAGGGAAGAATTTTATGGCTCGGTCTAAAAGGATTACTCTTGCAGCTACAGTTTACTTCATCTGGAAGGAACGTAACAAGCGGATTTTTCAAAAATCCGCCCCATAAGATATTTCCCAGATTTTTTCGACGATTATCAATGCAGTTCGAGACAAAATGAAGACAACCTTGGAAAATGACAAAAGCACCCTGAGAATGTTTTTGATGCGCTGGAATTTATTAAAAAAAAAAGAGACAAAAAAAAAAAGAACAAAAAAAAAGAAAAAAAAATTGCCTGTTTTCGGGATTAGCTATTCCCATTTTGATATTTTCCCGTGTTCCTTACTTACCAAAAAAAATAAAAATTTCCCGTGTTCCATTCCTTTGGATATGGTATGTGTGTGCTGGGCTGAATCCAGGCTGAGTTTGTATCGTTGCCCGAGGTTTGCATCTTGTACGTAAAAAAAAAATGTAGCTTTCGGGATTGGCTGTTCTCACTTTGTTATTTCCCCTTGTTCAAATCCTGTAGGGTATGGTCTCGACGTCAAGTTGTATTGTTTTGATCTTAAGACCTCATTATTTTTTATGGTTTTCTTTCCCAAAAAAAAAAAAAGAAAAAAAAATTTCTTCTTTTTCTTTCTTGCAGGACACGATTCCATGGGAGTTGACCAATCCAGCCGCAGGCTAATGAAGCTACCGTGAACAGGCATTCCCATGGGTTCTCAGAGACGACTAATGAAGACATTGTGTGTTTATGAAGATGACTGATGCACCATTGAAGCTTGCCCATCCAATTTACACAATGATGGATGATGATCACGTGTTTTTGCTCGTGCTTCCGAAGTGCATGTGTTTCTTTATCCGGAGTGCTTTCTTGTCTCATTAGACGAAGTGGCTTAGCCAGAGTGTTATTCCTCTCTTTGGACAGAGTACTTTTCTTCGTTCTCCAGGAGTGCATTTGTCTTTTAGCCGGAGTACCTTCTTGGCTCCTAGGACGGAGTGGATTGGCTGCAAGGTCCGGATGGGTTTTCCTTTACAGTAATCAAATATTATTGTAATCTTTTTTTCTTAATGACTTTTGTCATGGGTTTAGGGGTCACCCTCTTTTCTATGTTTTGTTTTCCAAGTCGGTAAAACACTTGGTAATAAACATAGTTCTTTGTACAATTTACTTTAATTTAATACAATTAATTACTTACCAAAAAAAAAAGATGTTGATTCTTTTAGTTCCCCTTGTTCGTAATTGACTCTCTTTAGCGGACTATGTAGGATTCCGACTTGGCCGTAATCCTGCTGATGGTATGTGCTTTTCAGCTGCTGAATGTCTCTGGTTCCCTTTTCTTCGTGGTTACGGATTTTCGATTGACAAGACGAGTTCTCTCGGAAAAGAGATCTTGCGACGGATTAGTTTTCTTCGTAATTTAGATGAGAATTGCTATTCTGTTTTTTTGTACGTTTCATGAACTGGTCTATGGTAGTGCTCGGGGTATGCCCTAGCGTGTTGTCCTACCTCTAAGTTGGCAAAACACTTGGAGGTAGAATATCGTTCTGTAATTTTTATTTAATTTAATCTCATCTTACTTACCCCAAAAAAAAAAAAGTAGACTTAGGTAATAACCTTTACCTTTAGTATTGTTGTGGGGCCCTATTGAACTAAACATTTAAAAAAGTCACTCGATTTTATCTTAACCATAAAAGTATTCAAGTTCACATTGTTGGTGATCTTAGATATACCTCTAGCTTGGGCAATAAATTACGTCAGAAAATGCTTTAAGTTCTCATTCAAAGATTGTCGGATCTTAACAATGTGCTAATGCTATTTTTCTTCTATTCGATTGGAGGCAAATTAAGATAGGAATTAGTCTATCAGTTCTTGAAAAGATCAAACTAAATTTGGTCCTAACCTATAGAATCAAATTATCATATCTCCCATTAAAGTTATAAGGAAGTAGAGGTATAACGTGGTATCGTCTGATTTTGGAAGCCAAGCAATATTCAGAAGTGATCTACATAATCTATTAGATCAGTGTTTTTGTCATAGTACTCTGCCATTGATGTTTTAAATTTATGGAGGAGCCAATACCTCTTTATCTCCTACATAAAAGAATTACAACCGAATTCGGTTGTTTACCTAATAGCATTCTTGAAACATCTATTGTTCAATTATTTTTATTCTTTTCTCAACTTTAGTTGTAGATGTAATTTTTTGACATTGAGGTATATCCTTAATTTTAAATAATTAGCAAATATGTCTGATATCTACCTAGTCGGGAAGGTTTTGGGTGTACTGTTATATGACCTTTCTTCTAGGATTGATAAGGGGTTCAAAATTTCAGATATACTGAGAATTCATTTACTCAAAAGTTTCTCTAATCTTGAAATTTAAGCAGTTTTGAGTTGGAAACAAATTATGTGAATGAGCTCCTTATGTGCACTCTTTTTTTTTCTTTTTGCTAGAGGTGGCCTCCCATTGAGGTAATCTTCTTTCCCGTCAACCTCTTCCTTGAGGTTAATATCTACGTTTGGAGAACCTCCACCTTGTGAGTTGGCGACGATCTTTATCTCATAAAGACTTCAACATTTTTTATATATCCTATATCTGGGCGGCCAAAGCCCCTATGTCAGAATTAGCCAATGAGTGAGCACTCATATGATTATCTCTCTCTGAAATGATAATTTGTAATAGGACATCCTTGGGTTGTTGGCCTGTCTATCCACTTTTTCTTGTATTCACCATTTTTACTTTGTCATAGAAGAGAGAGGTTTTTGAAAAGGTGAGATTTGATCAAATATGAATAAATGATTTAACCACATTCCCACAGGCAGCACCAATAATATGTATCTTAGATTTGGATAGCTATTTAAATAATGTAGGGTTGCATCTTTGAACATTTATATCCGAACTCTACACATTACATCTAATGAGAAGTCAAAGGATACAAGACTCACTCTCTAAAATATTCTTCAATGTTGAAATCAAAAATTTTTTCTTAAAAAATAAAAAGATAATGAGAAGTTGAGAATGAAAGAGAGAGAAAATTGAAGGGTTTAGTTCCATTATTTGTGAATTTTGCAAGTTATTAGAGTACAATTTCTTTGTATTTACCTTTTTTTCTTTGCGATTGTTTAGCCTCCTTTATGTTTCAAAAGAAGTGAACTAATTCATAAATTTGTTGCCAACGTATGGTCAATTCTTGAAAAGGAATAATTGATCATTATTTTGAATTATTACTCTGATAGAGAATTAAATAGTTCAACCAATTCATATACTCTGAGTTTAATACTTGGCCTTTGAATGCATCAACTACTTGCTTGATTTAGCCATTGGTCAAATTAATCATCTTGTTAGTTAGCCGTCCTGTCATTCAATACCTTGATTTTTAATCTCTCTCATAATCCATTCATTTGGCTACTTAGAAATTTAGTCATTCAGTTAGATTTTTTTTATGATTTGGATTCAACAATTCGGGTAGTTTATACTTCATTATAAGTTTACTGTTAGTGGACCTCATATTTCAATGGGTTGAAATGTATCATCTAGGATGGTTCCTGATGGGGGCAGCTAAAGTGGCCTGGCCCAAATAAGCAACTGGTCCAAAAAGAATCATAGCCTAATGGCTCAAAGGACAGTAAATGCCCTAGTTGACCGGAGAGAGCCCTCAAGCAGCTAGACATAGCCCAAGCCAGAAGTAGCCCAAGCCAGGCATGGCCCACGAGTCCTCTCCCATGCACAATGATCATCTGCCCTAATTGGACATGATAAGGAAAATCTCTCCAAATGGGAATCTTCTCTGTAATGGAATCCCTAAATCGGTGCACATCCCAGGAGGGAATCCCTCAAATCAGCACACTATTCACAACAAAAACTTTAGCATTCATGGCGTAAGACTTCTATGCAGAGGGAGAAATCCTCCTTCCCAACCGTTGTAGACCTAAATGGAACCCACATCCTCATAAAAGATGGAAAGGATCCCCTCAGATGACTAGCAGTCCGCTTTGCCACCTAAGGAAGGTAGCGAGGCCCGATGGCTACAAGAAGCCCTAGGGATGCACTTCAAAGGCATGCTCTCTAGAATATTTAAACTCTCACAAGCTATCCATTTTGCAAGCATCCCATTGCTATTCTCTTTCCCACTACTCATTCCTAGCGAACTTAGTGGACAGAAAAGACGCTTCCCATGAGCACATTACGACCTAAACCAATTCACGATGAGTGTACCTCTGAACAATTCTCGCAAATTCCCTTCCCAACATACATTCTAGTATGCTCTGTTTTTACCTTCATCATCTTGAAGATAGATTATTGACTTAAGCATTACTGGATAAACGAGAAAGCGAATCCTGCCATTTTTCTCTAATTTCTCATCTTCTATTGTAGTGTGTAGGATCCAAAGCGCCCAAGACGGAGATTGGACCGGACATCAGCACAAGCCTAAAGAGCAGCTGAATCCGAATCCGTCCAAGACTCGGATTCAGAACGCATCATTGACGTCATCTGTAAGAAACTGAACAAAAGGCCTAACCATAATTCCATATGTATCAATCTCGTCAACAAATATGGTGAACACCAAAGCACAAGCCAAAAATGCAGTGAAGGAGGTCACCTCCCCTGACAACGATGACTTCGCTAGTAGTCGGGCAAGAGATTGACCAGCGCCAATCATCCTCACAATAATAGAGCAAATGGACAAAATGTCCCAAATGCTTCAGCTGCTCTCCATGTAACATCCTGAAATCTCGAAATATTTTTATCGGATTAAATTGGAGTTATTTATTACTTTCCGTAATTTTGGGTAATTCAGGCGTGAGAAAAATTAAATAAATATTATGAAATTTTTGGAGGATATTTGGAATTGTTGGGCCGGTGCCCAGAGTGTACCCACTCGATCGTTTGGGTATCAAATTAAATTGGGATTAAAAAATACATAATAATAATAATAATAATAATAAAAGATAAAAGGGGAGGAAGCAGAATCGGGGGGAGGGGAAATTCAAAGAGAGAGAGAAGGGGGGAGGGTTAGGGTTCATCGGCGGGAGAGGGAGGTGGACGGCGCCGGTGGCGCACAGGTCGGCAGCGGCCGACGATGGCCGTGCGAGGTGGTGGCCAGCTGGGCATCGTGGTGGAGTTGCGGCAGCACTTGTGGGAGCCCGGTGAGAGGAGGAGTTCGCGAAGGAGAAAAGGGGAAAATGGAGACCTTTGGGTCCGATTCTAAGCTCGAGCTAGTTGGAGAAAATGTAGAGCACGTTTAGGCAAGTGTTCCCATACTCACTATTTGTTATCTTGTGATTTTTACTCGTTCTCCATCGGGTATTATCGTTCTGATACCCACCCAAAATCGAAAAATGTGTAGCCCATGAATTATGTTCAATAAATATGTAGTTCTTTGTCCAAATTGTCATCCGCATCGACCGATTTGGTATCGTAAAACCCTAACCCACACCCAGATTCGGGTTCACTGTTTTTCGCTCCAAATTATGTTATTTTTACCTCAAAATATGAATCCCCACGTCCTAAATGCATATATATGTCGTCCGCGGGTTCGATTGCGCATGTTTCAACCCGATCACGGCGTCCGGGGCCTCTAAATTGCGGCTGACACTATTCATCCAAATATAAAATGGAAAATTGCATGTTTCCACCCTTGTATTACGTTGAATTGAGCCTAAAAGATGAATCACCTTGTCCCAATTTGCGTATGTATCAACCGGATGTCCGATCTCACAAGTGTTGAAACTAACCTTGAAGCTATGACCATGATTCATAGGGGTAGTATTCTTTAGCTTACCATGTCCATCGCGGTGTGAACCTGAGGAATACGTGGCCACGTATTCTGGCCGCTCATGGGAGTGGGTGATATTCGTGGTACGCTTTAGAATACTACTGTGGAAGAACGAGGAACTGCCTGCTCCCCGGGGGATATGGGGCGTGTTAAGATGGCCGAGTGCTGTAGGCCTAAAATATAGCCATTGGTTGAACGCTACATAGTGGAGATGTAGTCGTTCATTGAGTGTTGCATAGTGGAGATGCAACCGATGGTCGAGTGCTACAGAACTAAAATGTAGCCGTGACTTTAGAATGTGTAGCGAACACATTACTTTCCTCGTTCTCTCGCATCGTTGGTTAGTATGACCTAGTAGCCCGGGTCTGCAAAGATGATATAATGATTAAAATGAATAATGTCTAATCGATGTAACCGTGAGAATCTAATGTTCCAAGATGTTCCCTGTTTCCTCTCATGATTCCTGATTATTGACATCGTGTGCTTTTCCCCCCTCCTAGTTGTTGCTTTCATCATTATCATGATTGTTAGTGAGTTATGATTGCTGAGCTATACGCTCACCCTTACTGTTTTCCTTCCAGATGAGAACACTTAGCCGGCACAATATTAGTTAGAGCAAGGAGAGAGACTTGCCTGAAGATATTAACTGGATGTCGAAGCTTGATGATTGGGTTATGTTTATAATATTAGAATATGAACAGCCACTCATGGATGGATGTGGCTTGTTGTTATATTATGGTTTGTTATGCTTCCGCAGGTTTTGATGATTTAGTTGTACTTCCGCATTTATGTTATGTTAATGTTCTTAGATTTTGAGTTTTGTTAGATGGCATCTCTCTAGACCCAGTATAGTAGCTAGGGTTACTATACTGGAGCCATGGATGATATGGCAGTTATATGATCTTGTGTTGTGTGTTGTAGGCCAAACATTCAATAATGATTAGTTGTGTGCTTGTACAGGATGTTTTTAAACAGGTTGTATTTTTGGTTTTTGTAAAGTTGCAGAGGGAACTCTGCCGAAATTTCTGTAGAATCCATAATTGCTAATTGTGGACTTTAGTTTATGTTACCATTGACGGAGGTTATTCGATAGAGAATAATTCGGTCCGTCACAGTTGATATCAGAAAAAGAGATGCCTTAGGTTTGATCTGAATCGTATGCGGAAGCTTAGGTAAGATTAAGATTGATCGATTAAGTGAATGAAGGTGTTTGATGATTAAGTCAATCCAGGTAGTTTTGGTTACCTCAGTCCCAATAACTTAGGCTAGCACTAAGTTAGAAGCGTTGACTTAGTTCGAGTATACGTCTTAGCTTGTGTCTAGGAGTGGCTTAATTCAAATTGTTCTGTCTCAAAGAAGTATTAGTAGTGGATCCTTGATGGGGACTACTAGTATTGGGTGGCTGACTATAGGCTCGAGAGAAAGATGGTGTATAGAGACACCTTAGTGTTTGAATTTGACTGGTATCAATTGAATTTTTGAACTGATCAGTGTTGATTCGAGGCCTAAGTTAATTAATCTCAGTTTGAGGTTTAAGTTTGATCGGCCACGAATTGAAGTTCTTAGGTTAGCATTTCGCTAAGAAGGGTTGCCTGATCAACCTAGCAAGTATAATGAATAGGGTGGAGTTAGCAGCTCAAGGTTTGTAAATTGGAGTTAATTCTTGGGCGTATCAAGTCCTAAGATGATAATCCATAATTGTTTTGGAAATGCTTAAGTGTATGGACTTTTGGGTAGCCTCGAGTTATATTAAGGTTGAAATGTGAAATCTTAGACTTAAGATGACGCTGCGGTGACCCCCATGTCTGGTAGAAGATATGGCATGTTGCCCCATGCTAGATAGGAGGTGGCGTCGACCTTGGTTGATTGACATAAGAAAGATCATGGGTCTCGAGGATTAAGAGGCATTGCCCTATGTGTTTATTGAAGCTCTTTGGGTGAATGCCTTGTGTCGGTAACTGTGACGGACCAGGTTATTTTCCTTAAAACATTGTTAATTCCCAGAGTTTTCTTTATAACTGGACAAAAGACCGATATACAATCTGTTTAAAATAGGCTCTGCACAAGCATACTTCTCACAGGATCTCAAATTTTCCATATCATTCATGGCTTCAATAGATGCCATCTAATAACATAATGCTCAAAACATCAAACAAAATGTGGAAGCATACTACGATACCATGAACTGCAGAAGCATAATAAAAACCATAAAAACAACCACAAACCATACTTGACCCCGAGTGGCTGTCCATATCAAATTCTATGTCCAAATCTTTGCTGCACTTGCCATCTGTCTAGTCCCGTCAAGCAAGCATTTCCTTGTTCTAACTATCCAGCAATAGCTAAATGCTTTTATCTGGGAGGAACAGACAGCAAGAGTGAGCTTATCTTTTTTTTGGTAAGTAAGTGTGTATTTTAAATTAAAGGGAGAAAAGAAATTTACAAAACCTATGTTATAACTCCAAGTTTTTTGACTTGGAGTTGAACATAAAAAACTGGGGCATACCCCGAGCAACTAGTACATCATAGAATATCTCAAAAAAACCTCTAAGAGGAACAATTTGAAAGACCAAAAATGAACAGAGTCATTATACATAAGCAAAAACTAAAAGCACCCCAAGAATTCCAGCAGCTGGAAGCATCACGCAACACCACTCCAGCGCCAGCAAGAAATCAAGTAGTAGCTGCACATTCCAGGGGCTCCCATCAGATCAAGCCGGGACCTGGAATATCAGCCATTCCACCTTTACGGAGGCCAAGTAAGCATCAGCACCAGCATATGGCACCAGCAGCAAAGGAGGCACCCAGCCATTCGCAGCATCCACCATCATCAGCCAGCCTCATCAGCAACCTGCCATCAAAAGCAATGTATCCTAGATACCAGCTGCATCAAAGACTCCAGTCCAGATACACATCCACACAGAAATGGAAGCTACAGCAACATTGGACCAACAGCCAGACCACCAGCTTTCATGCATCCAAAAAAATTGCAGAAGCAGAACTGGCGCACCCACGCAGACATGTAACATCATCCCAGCTCCACATCAGGTTCGTTGCACACCAACCACTGGGCAGGACCAAGTCCCGCCATCTGCAAAAAGAACAGCAGCACGATTGCTCCATCCAGCAACCCACCGGGCCAACCAAACTCCAGTCTATTCATATCGGGAGTTTGTGAGTGCAGAACCAGATGGCCTAGTAGAGTCAAACCGAAACGGCATCGATGTCATAATCCAGAGCAGAGAACAAATGCAACTACGCTCAGCAAGTATAATCATACGTCACTATTAGACTGTGAAGAATATAAACATGACAATGAAAAGGGGCAACATGCATTTGAAATATCATGAGACATGAGAGGGAAGGAACATTTAGAAGTATCGATTTGTTGTTTACCATGTCTTGGAACATTTATTTGTCGTTTGAATCATGCTTTCTAATTTTATTTTAATCTTTGCGGACCAGGGGTAGTAGGTCGTACTAGCAAACGATGCGAGAGAACGATGAAAGGATCATGATACTCCACATGATCTAAGGCCGTGAGGGATTATCTTTAACGACCCTCCGGGGGGTCGTGCACATCGTGCCATATCGTATCGCCCCATTCCCCCGGGGTACCAGGGCAGTCCTCGTTCTTCCACAATAGTATCCTAAGGCGTGACACGGACATTACCTGCTTACACAAGCAGCAAGAATACGTGGCCCAAGTATTCTTCGGGTTTATACCATGATGGACGTGTCAAACCAGAGAATACTACCCGTCTAAGTGTCCATGGTCCTAGTTTCATGATTCTATTTTCCATAATTCCTTTAAAGGAAAGTCCACCGTATCTCATATATCATATCTCCCGCCACACGGGAGGTTTCATCAATCACATATCCATTGTGGATTTCCTTCCGTTCCATTTTCCCATTCGTTCTCATCTTTACTTGGAGACTTTAGCATTTTTCATAATTCAACTTATAAGCATGATTAAGCGGAATTGGGATTCCTTACCGTCGATAAGCCAATCACATTGGGGTCCTCCGGAGCCCGTTTTTGGATCTTACAATTTCAAATGCTCATTAGTCGTAGCTTCATAACAAGGGGATGCATATTTTCCATTTACTTCATGTGAATAGTAACAGCATTTAGTTAAGGGATCCGGTCATCGTGAACGGATAGAATTTCATGAAATCGATCGTCCGGCTAATATGTATGCAGGGTCGGGATGTGGTGATTCATTTCTTAGGATTAATTTAGGATAATACAATAGTGAAAGCATGCCAAATTTAGTTGTTCACCTCGGGTGAACAGTAACAGGGGGTATTTTAGAGGTCCCGGGCGTCGCAAACGGGTCGATTCCTGTGATTTCGGACACCCGGTCGATATGTATACATATTTGGGACGTGGTGATGCATATTTTGGGATGAAATTAACATAATTTGAGGGGGAAAACAGTGAACCCGAATATAGCGTAGGGTTAGGGTTTGGTGATACCGAAACAAGTGAATCGGGCAACAAATCGAACAAATAACTACATATTCTTTCGTCACTAATCATGGGCTATATGATTTTCATAGTTTGGGTGGGTATCGAAACGATAATACCCGATGAAAAATAATTAATAATCACAGTACAACAAATAGTGAGTATGAGAACACTTGCCTCGACGCGTGCTATCACTTTTCTAACTGGCCTTCGGACAAATTCAGTCTTTATGCCTTGATTTCCTCCTTTCTCTCTCTAAGCTGGGCGCCCCTTCTCTCTCTTCCTCTCCAAAATGGCTAGAAGAAGTGGGAAGTGAAATTTCGTGAAGCTTGGCCGGGTATTTATACTCGTCGGGCCGCTCGAGCGCCCGCCGGGCGAGCGTCGAGCGGGCCGGTTCTAGTTCCTTCTGCTCGAGCGGATAGCGAGTGCGAGAGCTTTCTGGAAGCTTCTGGAAGGCGCTCGAGCGGTCTCGAGTGTTCCATGGGCGAGGAAGCTACTGGTTTTTCCGCTCGAGCGGGGCTCGAGCGAGCGGCAGGCGGTGAGTCACGGGTGGTAGCTTTAGCAACCCAAATTTTTACCAAGTTCTCTTCCAATACTTTCATTCAAGCATCCAATAAGTCTATTATTAAGTAGAGGAATATTGATTGTTTCATGTTAAAATCTATTTTAGTTTTGGGGATCTCACAGTAACACTCTCGGGAGCATGCTTCAGTAGTGGTTGGCTTGATCGTAAGATTGAGGGATGCCTTTATTCATGGACAGGCAGTGAAAAGGTTCAGTGTTTTAAATCAGGGTCCTAAGGTATTAACTCAATGTGTTAATGTCACCTGTCGTGACAGGAGGTAAGGCTATTGGGTCTAATATTATGATCTGGTGTCATTTTGGGGATTCCAAGCCAATGTTGCAATGTGTTTTGAGTTATGCGTGATTGGAGGACATAGGCTTTGTAGTAGAGGCAAAGGTAACCTAGTATCGAAAAGGTAAAAGGATGTATCAAAGTGGATGTCCAAGTAAAAATTTTGGATAAATGCCTTCCCGAAGAGACTTTGGGACTATGACCTAAGTGTAGATAACATGGTCGCTAGATTAAGGATAGTTCATATCCTCTGCCCTGGCAGTGAAGAAATCCAGTGCCACGGAATCAGAGTTGGGTGGTGGTGGTGCATGAGGAAATATGTGGATTGCCGAGATTGAAGATAAGATTTCTCTATTTTGATGTTACAACACTTGTATCGTTGGGATCCTGATTATAGATAATTTTGTGATTCCTAAGTTTGTTTCATTAAGGATCTAAGTTTGATACAGATGGTATTAAGGTTGTGACTTTTTCCTTGAGTTTGTAGATGCGATTGGTTGGGTCGACCGGAATTGTATTAGTAAGCGATTATGCCTCGTAATTAGACTGTGCAGTTTTGGGTGTGAACTTGTGTTCGCCACGGTACCAAGTCTTAATATGATCTCAATAGTAGTTCGATGGGCAAACTATAGTATTCATTTGGTTGGATTGGTAAAGGATAACATAAGGCACTCAGGTCGTAGGATTTAAAGCGTAAGTCCAAATTCATCGAGGTACCAAGAAATTGATGTTGTCTTTCCTATAGATCATTTAATGAGGATCTATGCTAAGCCCAATTCGTAGATGCGGCCACATCGGGAGGTCTTTTTGGAGTCATTGAGGGGCTTCTGCCATTTGACTATTTGAGGATGTTATCAAAAGGAAGATTAGGTTGATGTATTTGTTGGTCAAGAATTGGGCTGAGGATTCCATGTCAAAATCGACGCCGATTGTTGAGGATTCCATGTAGAGCTGAGGAGATATTAGTTTTGCATCGTGTGAAATACTCCAGAGCCTTCAAGGTAAATGAGATGGACCAATAAAGTTGTTCATGAAATTCAAAAATTGGGTTGCCTAAGAGATTGACGATTTGATAAGCGGACCTTGTGATTAGATAGGTGAATTATGTGGACTGTTGTAAAGGCTTGATGAATTCTAAAATCGAATTAGGTCCATAGCGTGTTAATTGTGGATCAATGGAAGTGGTAGCCCCGACGGCATTCAGGATGAGGCTATGGCCACTATAAAGTCCAGAAAACACCGTTTGGGTTTTGTAGGATCGTTGGTGTTTCATGAAATTTTATGGGTTGAGTCTTTCGACCATATCTGGGTCCATGTTGTGGTGACTTCGTTGAGGAATTCAAAGGAATAAATGGTGTGTGCAATTTGTTTAAGGATTAAGTCATGGATTATGGATAGCTGATAATTCGCATGTCCCATTGAGAAAGGAATGCGAATTTAGTTGAGAAAATGCCTTGCTAAGCTTGTGGCTTTGTGATTGGATGATTTTGAGGACACAGGATTTTAAGCAGTGGCTGATTGGGGAGGCCGATTTGTGTCGTGAAAGTGTATGGTCATATTGGGTCTAACTGAAGTTGTTAAGTGACTTGGTAAGTCTCCCTTGGGAGATTTCAGTGCCTGTGAGGCGTTTGGTATGGGAAAGATTTGTAATCATTAGAACGAAAGATGATTGGTAGTTCCGGAGCCTAAAAGGGGTCAGGTGACATCCATGTCATTTGGGTTGACCCCGATTGGGTCTGGTAGGCCATCGTGAAATTTAATACCTTTAAGAAATGTTAAGGTTATGTTACTCTCATATCATGATAGGTGAATACCTTCGAAATAAGTGGGGGAGAAATTCATGATTAGTGTTACCCCCACGTGTATGTCGGAATTGGCCATTGAGGTTTTCATTTTGAAAACTCAAGGGTATTGTCTTCAAAGATAGGCATTAAGATTTTAGGAGTCAGTATAGTTGTATCATAAAGGAAGATGGTCATATGATATTGCATGTGGTCAGATCCGTTTAAAGGCTGAAAAGGTGAACCTCGGTGTTTCCTTTGAAAAGTAGGCATCAATATTGACAATTGATGTTAGGAGCTTCTAAACTTAATATGTTTTCGAAGTTTCCTAGGAGATGTTAAAGGTAAATCATGAGTAAGTCCAAATGATTGGGTGATAGGATGCCATGTTCTTAGTTTGGGAGACAGAATCGTATTCAATCTATGGGAACTAGGATTTCGTGAAATATGAAGTCCTTATGGTTTGTTTCAAGGCGATTAGAGCGACCCGCTTATCGTAATCATAGAGAACTTGTTCGGATTAGTTCAGTTGGCTCATTGGTACGCCAACGGAATCTTGAGGTTGCTCAATTATTAATTTCAAGGTCTAGAGTCATATCGAACCTTTGGGATAATTGCAATTTTGAATGTGGCTGTAGTATGAGAATTGTGGATTCCTCTAGGGCTATTCTAGAATTTTATTTTTTATTTTTTTATTTTTGGTAAGTAAGTATTTTGGATTAATGGGAGAAAAAAATTACACAGACTATGTATTAATTCTAAGTTTTTTGACTTGGAGATAATGCATAAAGCACGCTAGGGCATACCCCGAGTAGTTAGTACATCAAAATACACACAAAAACAATGACACACAACACAAGGTCTAACAACCAGTGGGCATCATATACAAAAAAGAATAGTAAACCAACAGAGCAATTGGCGCTCAGCACATCCAACAAAAGAGCAGCTCCTGGCTACCACCTCAATCAGCCCATAACTTGTCTCTCCTACCGATGCCATCACCGACGTCAGTAGAGAAGTATAGGGATTGTTGTGTTTGCTAGCAGCCCAGCTACAGCATAACTGCAGTGGCAATGGCAAACATATTTTAGAAAAACTCATCACGTGTAGAAGGAAAACACGCCAGTGAGGTCCCAAGAGCAACTGGAATACCACCATTCCAAATCCGTGCGTCTCCCACATCAGACGGCCCTGACCAATCCACGGGCACAACCAAAAATTTGCAACAGGAGATCAATTCGCCAACTGCTGCAACATCAACGCCAATCCAGCAATTCCAATCCATGCAGATATATGCATCAGCAATCTGAATTGGTCAGTAGGGACCGCACCCGGAATCAGCATCTGCCAGCAGGCCAACCAGCAAAATCCATGAACTCATCAACTGCATCCAATCCAGCTTCAGATTCAGCAGCACTCCAGCATCAGCTGGATCCAAAGAAACATACACAACATTATTAGCAATTGCAGCATGACTAGCAGGAGCAACTCCAGCCACTGCAACAGCCAATCAAAGACTGTATATCAATCCAGCATCCATACTGCAACTGGTTGCATCACAATCAGAGGAACCCTGGACAATGCATCCTCTCCGCCAGGCAAAATAGGGCAACATTAGGTACACCCAATCACCCTCAAGGATCATAAACCCTATCCAATAAATGCATCACAAAATTGAGGACCCTCCAGGAGCTCAAAATTTATTATCAGCTTAGTTACAAACCAAATGAATCAAAAACCCCCTCATTCAAAGCCAAGGAGAAGGCCCTGAACGAGGATCTTGTCAATCAAAAAATCACTCCTGATCCAACAGGTGCAGGTTTTCATAGTTGAGGAAACCAGGTTTTCTTGGGTGCAGAGTTACGCCTCCGGGCCTTTCGGTGCCACCCATTAATTGCCTACCTAGCAAATAGCTCATCATCAGTCCGACGGGCAGGAGGCCCCTGATGGCAATTTGGAGAAGCATTAGGATCGCATTGCGACAAGCCCCGCATAGCAGCCTTATTCCCAGAAGATGACCCCTCGGAATGCGGATAGGCCTGGGAGCAACATGGCAGTTGTTGATCAAGGCATCGCTGGACAACTTTATCATCAATCAACGATGGGATGGCACGGGACAATGAATCAGAACCCACATCACCAGCATCCGGATCCACATTGGACAAAGCATGAACATTTCCACGACCAAATTACTGGAATGCAATGATTCAGCCACTATAGCCTCAGAGTCCATAGCCAAGCAGCCAGACAAGGGGACCAAGCTCAGAACCGGAACCTGATCCATTAGACCATCTACCAATGGGTCCTTTAGGCACACTTCGGGAGGAACATCAACCCGGGAGTACTTGCGATCGATCCGCGTGATAGACTCCGGAGTAGAATTATCGACCCCAGGAATTAGGCAATTCTCAACTAAAAGGGGTACTCTTGGAGCCCAACAATCTGATTAAAAGGATTAGAAACCTGGTGACAAGGTTTCAGTTCGGAAGCCAAAACAGCAGACATAGAAGGATGCTGTGCCCCCCTAGAGCCATCCTCAATAGTGGCGTCTTCCATGATTGCAAGTGGCCTAGGAGAAGAGCCCGCAACATGTTTGCCCACACACGGAGTAGCCACAACCAACACAGGGAGATCAAAGGGAATGTTAATGCTAGTAATCGCATCACTACAAGTCTCCACAGAAGAGCCCTCCATGAAAGACCTAGTGGAAATACCATCATCAGGCGAGGACTGCAGGCCGGCTCAAGAAACTTCCCTAACAGCCAGTACGCATCGCATCGAGATACCTCAACATCTCACCAGTGATACTCCATCTTATCCAGCACCCAAAGCAGAAGGGACCACCTCATCAGCAAGAGACAATGAGACAGGCCCATCCGCATCCACTTCATGGTGTTTGAAAGGGACATCTATACCACCAAGGGAATCACTGCAGGGTTCGTCAGCAATCCCCTCACTACAACCGGTAGGATTGTCGATTCCAGGCTGTAGCATTGGACATAGCAGACTGGAACCAGAGATGGTTAACATCTCATCCATTACCTTAGGCACTGAAACCTCATTACACACACCGACAAAATTAGCGGACGACAAGCTCCCCAGAGACTCCGTAACTGCCTCATATGAATTAGGCAATTTGGTGATATGCCTAGTAGTCTCTGATTCAACAGAGGATTGGATCAAAACTGATTCAGGGATTTTTAAGGGGTCTCTGGCCATCTTGGAGCCCAAAACTGGACTCAGTATGCCTCCAGGAGATGGTGGCAAAGACTAATCCTTTGTGATAACACCAACAGGGGAAGAAATTTGGGAGGAGGGCCTGTTTACAGTTTTGGATCGGTAGATGGACTCCGTATGCCCAATCACCTGGCAGCGACCACATCTAGAGGGTTTCCAATTATATTCCACAGACACCATAGAGAGGAGGTCAGAGTCAGGGTAAGGTTTAACTGCAATGCAGTTGGGAAGTGGGCCATCCACACCAACTTCAACGCAAATTTTTGCGTAAGCCATGGATTCCATTTGAGCTGTTCTATCATCAAGATGCAGTGGAATCCCAATGGCACTAGCGATCCAACTTAACCCAGCATTGGTCCAGAACTCGATCAGCAAATTGGATAACTTGATCCAAATAGGAAACTGCTTAAGCTCGTCCTTGGATAGTGGCAAACCGGGAGCCCAACATTTAAGGAACATTTGTTTACCGGAGAACGTCTAAGGACCATCCTGAAAGCATTTCTCCATCAGCTCCAGAGAGGAGAAATGGAAAAAGAAGAAACCGACATCATTACTAGCAACGTGTTTGAGACCAAATTTAGCCCAAATCCTCCTGGCTATACCTTTAACAGCCAGGAAGTGAGGGGGTGAGTCGAGGAAGTGACCAACTAAGGTGAAGCCCCAAAAGAGTTTACCTTGGTTAATTACATCAGGCGGAGGAGAAAGAGGAACTGCAGCGTCACAAGCAGGTAGTGAGGGGTAGAAAGACAGCTCTGGAGCCAAGCCATCGCAATCCTTCTGAAGCACATCGGACCAGGAAAGGGAGGCAAAAGAGACTTTAGAAGATTTTCGAGACTCCTTTGATTTCGAAGTAACCAAAAAACAGGCATCTAGGGACGCACGGGTCGAGTTTGACTTTAATCTGGGAAGAGAGGCAGCAGCACCACTGTCGCTACTAATACGAAGCTCCTTAGGCTTCGTAGAAGCCAAGAAAGAAGCATCGGGCGCAGAATGATGTGAATCGACGTTCTTCTTCAGAGGAGGGAAAGGAATGGAGTCCAGGCTGGTGGATTTTGAGTCGAAGGATGGTGAATGAGGAGGAGATAGGGAAACGGGGGAGGCGGTGTCAGTGGGAGAATTGGAGGGGATCCCCAAGAGGCCGGCCAAGGCGGGCATCGGCGCAGCCAGAGCCGGGGGAGCGGCAGGGTTGATTTTGAATTCGAAGATGGCACACTGTCAAATGCACTCCGAGCTATTCTAGAATTGCCTGAATCAGGGTTGCCATGTAATTTTTGGGTGTTCGATATGGGCTGTGTATTTTGGAGAATGTGTCGGTTGTCGAATTACTAATAAAATGGCGTGAATATAAATCATCCCGACTTTAAAATTTGATTGTGAGTTAAGGTTTGCATCAAATCCTTAGTAAGGACTTCATCAAATGATCTTTGAGACGTCAAGTTGAATTTGATGTAGTGGTAACATTTCAATGGGATAATTGATGGTTTGATGACTAATCAGAGTAGCACAGTGTAAGCATTGTGGGCCTATGGCCCGAAGATTTTGGAATGAGGATGAGGTCCCCTGTGGTCGCGTTCCTTCAAAGCTTTGAATGAACTAAGGTAGAAGTCCATTGGATTTGCTTGAAGTATCAGTTTAAGTTGGAGGAATGGTCGGCATTATTTTAGGTCACTTTTGAGATTTGAGAGATCGTTAGGAAGTCTCCTTGGAATCGATGGCTAAGAAAATTGATATGTGTTTGGGGTAAGCCGTTTTGGGAGGCTAAGAATTTGTCTTGTGATAAGGATTAGAACGATTCAATGCTTGAGGTTCCTAGAATAATCGTGGTCTGAGGGGATGATTTCTGGATGCGAGAAAGATTACCTGTGATTATGGAAATTTAAGAGTCGTTAAATTTCGAGGACGAAATTTCTATAAGTGAGGGAGAATGTAACATCCCGAAATCCTGAAATATTCTTATCAGATTAAATTGAAATGATTTATTATTTTCGATAATTTTGGGTAATTCAGGTGTCAGAAAAATTAAATAAATATTATCAAATTTTGGGAGGATATTTGGAATTGTTGGGCCAGTGCCCGGAGTGTACCCACTCGATCGTTTGGGTATCAAATTAAATTGGGATTAAAAGAAAATGTAATATAATAATAATAATAATAATAATAATAATAATAATAATAATAAAAGATAAAAGGGGGGGAAAGCAGAATCAGGGGGAGGGAAAATTCGAAGAGAGAGAGAAGGGGGGAGGGTTAGGGTTCATCGGCGGGAGAGGGAGGTGGACGGCGCCGACGCCGGTAGCGCCCGGTGACGGTCGTGCAACGTGGTGGCTGGCTGGGCGTCGCGGTGGCGCAGCGGCAGCACCCATGGGAGCCCGGTGAGAGGAGGAGTTCACGAAGGAGAAAAGGGGAAAACGGAGCCCTTCGGGTCTGATTCCGAGCTCGAACTAGTTGGAGAAAATGTAGAGCATGTCGAGGCAAGTATTCTCATACTCACTATTTATTATCTTGTGATTTTTACTCGTTCTTCATCGGGTATTATCGTTCCGATACCCACCTAAAATCTAAAAAATGTGTAGCCCATGAATTATGTTCAATGAATATGTAGTTCTTTGTCCAAATTGTGGTCCGAATCGACCAATTTGGTATCGTAAAACCCTAACCCACGCCCAGATTCGGGTTCACTATTTTCCCCTTCGAATTATGTTATTTTGACCTCAAAATATGAATCCCCATGTCCTAAATGCATATCTATGTCGGCTGCGGGTTCGATTGCGCACGTTTCAACCCATTCGCAGTGTCTGGGGCCTCTAAATTATGGCTGACACTTTTCATCCGAATATAAAATGGAAAATTGCATGTTTCCACCCATGTATTATGTTGAATCGAGCCTAAAAGATGAATCACCGTGTCCAAATTGTGCGTATGTATCAACCGAATGTCCGATCTCACAAGTAGCGAACCGTTAGTGGCGTCCGGATGTTCCGAATGAGCCCTGGCACTGTTCCTCCGAAAATAAATGGGAAATTTACATGATTTGCCTCTATTTAATTATGATGAAACTTATGTTAAATGTTGTGTTAAAGTGTAAGCCCGGAAAATGTGTATTTGGGCACCGGAAGCAAGGAAACGAGTCCAGGAGGCTTCTAAAATGATACGTGATTAGCAAAGGTATGAAATTCGGAATTCTCTTGTGAACATGAATTGAATTGTAATAACGGGATTGAGTCCCACAGAAAGTTGCAAACTGATCAAGTAAATGGAAGGGAATCCACATTGTGCATTGTGATGGAATGATCTCCCTGATGGAGATGTATGTAATGGGAATGGGATTTCCCGAGTTGTGAATGTATTTGGCAAATGTGGATTTTCCTCTCCAAGTGTTGAAACTAACCTTAAAACTATGACCATGATTCATAGGGGTAGTATTCTTTAGCTTACCATGTCCATCGCGGTGTGAACCCGAGGAATACATGGCCACGTATTCTGGCAGCTCGTGGGAGTGGGTGATATTCGTGGTACGCCTTAGAATGCTACTGTGGAAGAACGAGGAACTGCCTGCTCCCCGAGGGATATGGGGCGTGTTAAGATGGCCGAGTGCTGCAGGCCTAAAATGTAGCCATTAGTTGAATGCTACATAGTGGAGATGTAGTCGTTTGTTGAGTGTTGCATAGTGGATATGCAATCGATGGTCAAGTGCTGCAGACCTAAAATGTAGCCGTGGCTTTAGAATGTGTAGCGAACACATTACTTTCCTTGTTCTCTCGCATCATTGGTTAGTACGACCTCTTGCCCGGGTTTGCAAAGATGATATAATGATAAAAATGAATAATGCCTAATCGATATAACTGTGAAAATCTAATGTTCCAAGATGTTCCCTATTTCCTCTCATGATTCTTGATTATTGACATTTTGTGCTTTTCCCCCCTCCCAGTTGTTGCTTTCATCGTTATCATGATTGTTAGTGAGTTATGATTACATTTGCTAAGCTGTACGCTCACCCTTGCTGTTTTCCTTACAGATGAGAACACTTAGCCGGCACCAGATTAGTTAGAGCAAGGAGAGAGACTTGCCTGAAGATATTAGCTGGATGTCGAAGTTTGAAGATTGGGTTTTGTTTATAATATTAGAATATAAACAGCCACTCATGGATGGATGTGGCTTGTTGTTATATTATGGTTTTTGTTATGCTTCCGCAGGTTTTGATGATTTAGTTTTACTTCCGCATTTATGTTATGTTAAGGTTCTTATATTTTTAGTTTTGTTAGATGGCATCTCTCTAGACCCAGTATAGTAGATAGGGTTACTATACTGGAGCTATGGATGATATGGCCGTTTTGATCCTGTGTTATGTGTTGTAGGCCAAACATTCAATAATGATTAGTTGTGTGCTTGTACAGGATGTTTTTAAACAGGTTATATTTTTGGTTTTCATCCAATTGCAGAGGGAACTCTGCCGAAATTTCTGTAGAATCCATAATTGCTAATTATGGACTTTAGTTTATGTTACCATTGACAGAGGTTATTCGATGGAGAATAATTTGGTCCGTCACACTGCACGTACTAGGGAAAATAGGGGCAGAGGGCTCTCTCCTCTTCAACACACACTCCAGCCTCTCAATGAATATGTAGTTCTTTGTCCAAATTGTCATCCGCATCGACCGATTTGGTATCGTAAAACCCTAACCCACACCCAGATTCGGGTTCACTATTTTTCGCTCTGAATTATGTTATTTTGACCTCAAAATATGAATCCCCACGTCCTAAATGCATATATATGTCGGCCGCGGGTTCGATTGCGCACGTTTGAACCCGATCGCGGCGTCCGAGGCCTCTAAATTGTGGCTGACAGTATTCATCCGAATATAAAATGGAAAATTGCATGTTTCCACCCTTGTATTACGTTGAATCGAGCCTAAAAGATGAATCACCTTGTCCCAATTGTGCGTATGTATCAACCGGATGTCCGATCTCACAAGTGTTGAAACTAACCCTAAAACTATGACCATGATTCATTGGGGTAGTATTCTTTAGCTTACCATGTCCATCGCGGTGTGAACCCGAGGAATACATGGCCACGTATTCTGGCCGATCATGGGAGTAGGTGATATTCGTGGTACGCCTTAGAATACTATTGTGGAAGAACGAGGAACTGCCTGCTCCCCGGGGGATATGGGGCGTGTTAAGATGGCCGAATGCTGCAGGCCTAAAATATAGCCGTTGGTTGAAGGCTACATAGTGGAGATGTAGTCGTTCATTGAGTGTTGCATAGTGGAGATGCAACCGATGGTCGAGTGCTACAGAACTAAAATGTAGCCGTGACTTTAGAATGTGTAGCGAACACATTACTTTCCTCATTCTCTCATATCGTTGGTTAGTATGACCTACTAGCCCAGGTCTGCAAAGATGATATAATGATTAAAATGAATAATGCCTAATCGATGTAACCGTGAGAATCTAATGTTCCAAGATGTTCCCTGTTTCCTCCCATGATTCCTGATTATTGACATCTTGTGCTTTTCCCCCCTCCCAGTTGTTCCTTTCATCGTTATCATAATTGTTAGTGAGTTATGAATGTTGAGCTGTATGCTCACCCTTACTGTTTTCCTTCCAGATGAGAACACTTAGCCGGCACAAGATTAGTTAGAGCAAGGAGAAAGACTTGCCTGAAGATATTAGCTGGATGTCGAAGCTTGATGATTGGGTTATGTTTATAATATTAGAATATGAACAGCCACTCATGGATGGATGTGGCTTATTGTTATATTATGGTTTTGTTATGCTTCCGCAGGTTTTGATGATTTAGTTGTACTTCCGCATTTATGTTATGTTAATGTTCTTAGATTTTGAGTTTTGTTAGATGGCATCTCTCTAGACCCAGTATAGTAGCTAGGGTTACTATACTGGAACCATGGATGATATGGAAGTTATATGATCCTGTGTTGTGTGTTGTAGGCCAAACATTCAATAATGATTAGTTGTGTGCTTGTACAGGATGTTTTTAAACAGGTTGTATTTTTGGTTTTCATTCAATTGCAGAGGAAACTCTGCCAAAATTTCTGTAGAATCCATAATTGCTATTTGTGGACTTTAGTTTATGTTACCATTGACAGAGGTTATTCGATCGAGAATAATTCGGTCCATCACACTGTACGTACTAGGGAAAACAGGGGCAGAGGGCTCTCTCCTCTTCAACACACACTCCAACCTCTAGGAGGAGAGGTTTGAGAAAGAAGAGACCGACAAAGAAAGTCATATGACTGGGTAACTCCAGCACCCGGATAGCCTCAAACACTAGAAGCTGTTCTAGGTTGGAAGGATGGCTAAGTTACAGAATCCCAGAGAAGAGCCCAGAAAGAAAGGAACCCCCGCTATTCCCGGGATGATAAGAGGCCTCCGATTCAAGAAGGCTCTCACATCACCCAACCAACGAGCAGTAGTAGCCAGCTAGCACCATACTGCACGGTCAAACACTCAGAGTTAATGACCTACCTCAACGCAAAAAGGTCCGCAACCTCCTCACGGATAAAGAAGAAGGTCCAAAAGATTTGGAACTGCGTTTCCTAAAGGGAAAACTGGCTAACATTCAGCCAATCTGAAGAGATATCCTTTCACCATGGAGATTCGGACACCCAGCCACTTGCCACCGAGTTCAAAATGTCGGCCCTAAATATTTACGATGGAAGCACCGATCCCATGGATCACCTTGATCACTTTCATACCCTACTCAGCTTCTAGGGCCTAGAGCAACCTTCCATGTGCCAGTGTTTTCCCCTCTCTCTAAATGGGGACACCAGGAAATGGTTTTATCGGCTCCTGGAAAAATTCATCTAGAGTTTACAGGACCTTGCAGACAGCTTCTTGGCATAATATGCATAAGCCGCCGCGAAGAAAAGCAGCAGTGACACCTCACCTACGTCAATCAGAAGTTGGGCAAAAATTAAAGGAATTTCTTTAGGCATTTTACTACTGAAGCCCGGAAGATACCCAAACTCACCGATGAGGTGAAGTTGAGTAGCTTCATTTTTGCTCTGGGTAGGGCGAATGTTTTAATCACCAAGCCCACAAGGACCCATAAACTGTAATGACCTAGATTTAAAACATAGAAAATTCCGGTCATTGGATCCGGTCAATGACAGTTGACCGGAAAAATGTAATAAGAAAATAACTTGGCGTGAAGAAGAAATCACGTTCGGCCCTGCTTGATGAAAAGAAGTCCGGAATGTTCTTGATAAAAGAAGTCCGGACTTCCTTAATAAAAATTCAGACCGGATTCCCTTGAAGAAAAGAAGTCCAGATTTCCTTGAATAAGAGAAGTCTGGATTTCCTTGAAGAAAAGAAGTCCGGATTTTCTTGAAGAAAAGAAATTCGGATTTCCTTGAAAAGAAGCACTCCGGATTTTCGAAGTAAAAAGAAGTCCGGATTTGCTTGAAAGAAGCACTCCGGATTTCCGATGTAAAAATGAAGTCCAGTCTGTAAAGAAGGAATGCGGTGTGTGTGAAGTAAAGACGGAGTAGATTGGGTTCAATGAGATGAAAAGCCGAAGTTAATATTGAAGGAGTAATCCGGTCAATGTAAAATATTGACCGAAAAAACGTAAACGAATGGATGGAAAGGAAAGAAGAGCGAAATTCGGTCAACACCAATAGTTGACCGGAAGGAATTAAGTCCGGTCAAAGAAAATTTATAAGGAAACACGTTGGGAAGGCACGGCTATAAATAATTTAGCTATTCCCAAAACTTGTTGGAAAATGTAAATCATAAATGAGCCTCTGTGGAAAATATAAAATCATAAATGACACCCTTGGGAAAATGTAAAGCCATAAATGATGGCCACCTAAACCACGGACTATAAATAAGGACTTAAGAATATCAGAAAAAGGCACCCACTAGAAACTCCTAGTAAAGAAAGAGACCGAAGGCTAAGGCAAAGTAGAAAAGGAATTCAGGCATGATACTCACCCCTATTTCTAAAACTCATGTTTATTTATGTTGCTATGAAAGTATATGATATTCCGTATGAAGTATGCCTTTGCTGTTTTATGACTTATCGTTAAAATGCATGTTTAAAAAGAAATTACATTACGCATGATGTTAGATTTATTCTGTTTATGATTAATTGTCAATTGTTATGAATTTTGATAAATGCATGTTTACGGAAAAGAATTTAGGCCTTAAAATGGAACAAGAACTCCTACTATTGATCTCTGGTTTCTGTCAAAAAGATCTCTGAATTTAAGATAAAAGACCTCTGGCATTTTTACAGAAAATGATTTAGAGCTCCGGCATTTTAGAGAATGACTTCGGATTTAGAGCTCCGGCATTTTGGAAAATGAACTTCGGATTAGGGCTTTGATTAACAGTAAATGAATTCCGGAATTTGAAAGCATCAGATTTTGAAATAAAATGAGCTTTAGATTTAGAACTTCGGATTTTAATAGAAATCGAACTCCGGATTTTAGAGCTTCGGATTTAAGAACTTTGGATTTTGAAAGAAAACACTCCGGATTTACGAACTTCGGATTTTGAAAGAAAAGTACTCCGGATTATGGAAAAGAAAGGCACTCCGTCCATTTTAAAAGAAGCACTCCGTCCCTTTGTTCAAAAAGCACTCTGGATTTTTGGTAAGAAAGGCACTCCGTCCCTTTGAAAAGAAAAGCACTCCGTCCTTTTGAAAAGAAAGGCACTCCGTCCCTTTTAAGAAAAAGAACTTTGGACTTTGTTAAAAATGTACTTCGTCCTTTATGAATAAAGAACTCCGATTTTGATGATCTTTGGATTTCAGAAAAGAACTCCGGCTTTGACTAAAGAAACGAACTCTGGCTTTGTAAGAAAAGAACTCCGGCAATAATAAAAGAACTTCGGCTTCAGGAACTACGGCCTTCCGTTTGAAAAGAACTTCAAAAATTTAATGAACAAGACTCTGTCCTTTTTATTGAAAAAGAACTTCGGATATTGAACTTTGGATTTTTGAAAGATGAACTCCGGCTTTTGATAAGATGATATGGACTTCAATGAATGAAGTAAAGAACAAGACTATATGAAAACACATGGATTATGGACAGCGGGTGGAACTCTTCCGACTTTTGATTTATGATGATTGGCCATTAAAGAATACGAACCAAGAACCGATTTTCCGTTAAGCTTGCTGTTAAACATGGATGAAGGATATTGGAGTGACACTCGAGGATGCCTCCTGGGCCACGGGAGGGAACCTTTTGGTGGCATAAGAACTATGGACTATGGCCCCGTATGCCGGGTTAAAGGCATTACCTCCCGCCCCGGAGAGTATAATGAGGGGATACGACTTTAGGTTGTGGGGTAACACACAACCCATCCTCGATATTGTCCACTCTCGTCCGGTCCCTAAAGATGATACGAATTCCGAATGATTTTGATGAATTTTTCTGAAGACAAGATGAAAAGAATAAGAACTGAAGAAGAAACAATATGATGAATTTCTTATGCTATGCTATATTATGCAATTATGTTTTGATCAAATTATATGTATGTTTATGTTTTCTGCATGTGAGTATCCTGCTGGACTTTGTAAGCTCATTCTTGCAACTTTTCAGATGACAAGCTTATGGAGGATGAAGTTGAGTAGAATCTTATAGTATAGCTGAATGATTAAGCTGGCCGGAGTAGATCTTTGAGAGCTTAGTTTATTTTGCTTTTAATATTTTGAGGAGACTTGTAAAATTTATTCCGCTGCTTATGAATGTTAGTATGTTTCCGTGATATTTTGGGATTAATGAAATTATAAAATGCATCTCAGGTTAAAAAGAAGAAAAGAAAAAATTTTATGTCCACCTATTTATCTTTTCTTAATTTATTTAAAAGCAAGGACATTGGATTGGACGACGGCTTTTGATGGTAATAAAAGTCGGGCCATCACTGCATAGTAATCATGTATAAACATCAAGTTTAGTAGAATATTTATTAGAAACTTGTAATAATCACGATAAGTCATGAGGGGCGAGGATTTTAGAGTGTAAAAACAAAAATGGAGAAATTAAAATGCGATAAAAACGAAGAACGAAGTTAGAGATACACTTACCTTCGTCGGATTTATGGTTTTCTTCACTTTGATCGGATGAAAAATCGGTGAGAAATCCTTCCTTTTCTCTTTTTTTCCCTTTCCTCTTTCGTGCTCGTTATTCACTGCCCCCCAACTCTCTCCTCCTTTGTATACAAAACAAAATCACGTCGTTGAAATTAAAAACAAGCTTGCGCTCAAGGGCGTAGAAGGTGCGCGGTGAGCACTGGCCTACTACCAAGGCCTCGCTCGAGAGCGTGGAAGGTGTGCGGGAGCAAGGGGCTATAGGTTTCTGGTGCCTACTGCCACGGTCAAGTACGCGGCAGGTGCTGTGCTGCTGTGTAGTAGACCCGATTACAGCGGCCGTTTTTCTTCTTTTTCCACTTCCAGAACTCAATCTTCTATGTATGTTTAGCATCATCTTGATTCTTATTATTTTAATTACTTTGAATTATCATGTTTTGGGTTCGGGACCTCACACTCTCCCTGACTTATAGAAATTTCATTCTCAAAATTTAACGATCCTCGAGTTCCATAATCAAGAGACCTCCCTAATGTCTCCAAATCGTTTCCAGATCAAGGTGGTTATCCTAGAGAACCTTAAACGTCCAAATTGTTCAGATTCTTATTATTTGGCATGTCCTAATAGGACCCAAATACACTAAATGGAAAGGCAACCCTATTTCATTTACTATTCTTCCAACCTAGTTCCAAACTTTAAACGGATTACAAATTCCTCATTTCAATTTATGCAAGACTCAAATTTGAGCATCCCCTCTGAATATTAATTTAAATCTGAAAATATTTAGGTCCTCCACAATTTTGCAACATACTCTGATCAAATCATCTAACTTTCAATCGTCCAATTATCATTTTCTACCTTTTTTTTATAAGTAAGTCAATTGTATTAAAAAGAAAAAAAATACAACCTATGATTTAATTCTAAGTGTTTTTCCGACTTGGAATTTAGTCATAGATGCGATGACATTTGCCGATCAACCAGAAAATGACAAAAGAGTCCTACAAAAGGACATTAATCATCAAAGGAAAGTCAGCACAGTTTTTACAAAAGGCAAAGAAAACTGTAAACGAGAACAGAGAATTTAACCTAACGAATTTAACCTAACGCTTAGCCTCTTTCATCAAGCTCCACTAAGATTCCAATATGAACATCGGATCATAATTAAATTTTCAATGTAGGATATTTTACATCTTCCTCGTTCATTGGTATGTCTCCGAACCGACATTTCCCATGAGATACATATTACCCACTTTGGGACATCCAATTAATGCGATAACCTTAATTATTCTAATTTTAAGATATTCATACCATGAAAACAATTCCTACAGAACCTCAAACCACATTAAAACTGAGAACCATAATTATACTATCACTTTGGATTTGGCAAAATGTTTGATCATTACCAAGATACTGACACTTAACTATCTCAAAACCTCAAAATCCAAACACTGAGCAGTCGTCGATCTTGTTGACATACCGATTGAGTCAATAAATTAAACCTGAACACATCCCCCATAATCACAATTTAGTGGGCGGTTCTGATATGTAACTGTAGGGGCTTCCCATTTCATTCCTTAATTACTATACCTCAAATGAGATTCTGCTTCCAAACTTAAGAATACGACATCCTATTTCCTAAGCATTCAAATCCGCTCACAATCTACCCTTTCACATTTCTTATGAAGCACCAAGGGCATGTCAAGTCCGAGATTCTCAACTTCATTTGCCCATATTAAGTTCGCCTCCCTAATAACATCAGGGCCTATCTTTATAATCATTTAACAGATTAATCTACTTGCAATTTTCTGAGGTCACCTCCTCATCATAACACAACTACTTTAATCCTTGAGATTATTAGATCAGGGTCATTTCTAGAGCAATTCTACAAATTCTCAACTGGGGACTTCTAATTTCAACCATCGCTCTTAACATCTATCTTTCAAGGTCTACCTCTGTAACGACCCAATAATTTTAATAAGAAAATTTTAACCATCAAGTCCGGTCAACGCACGTTGACCGAAAAACGAAACAAGAAGAAGTCCGGAATTGCATTGGTATAATTCTAGTCCGAATTTCTGGATGAAAAAGAAGTCCGGATTTCCAGGATAAGAAGAAGTCTGGATTCCCTTAATAAAATGAAGTCCGGATTTCCCTGGTAAAAAGAACTCCGGATTTCCCTTGGTAAACAGAAGTCCGTATTTCATTGGAGAAAAGAAGTCCGGATTTAATGAAAATGAAGTCCGGATTTCCTTAGTAAAAACACTCCGGACTTCTGAAGTAAAAAGAAGTCCGAAATTGCTTGAAAGAAAGCACTCCGGATTTCCGAAGTAAAAAGAAGTCCGAATTTGCTGGAATGAAAACACTCCGGATTTCTGAAGAAGTTCGGAAGGACAGATGTCTGTAGAAATAGAAATCCGGTCAACGCTCGATAGTTGACCGGAAGTTGTTTTGATGCAATAATGAAGTCCGGTCACAGAAAATTTAGGAAGAACATTGGGAAGGAGCGACATCAATGATTTTGCTATTTCCGAGACTTATTGGAAAACAACCCTCCTTGGAAAATGTAAGATCACTCTTGGAAAATGTACAATCATAAATGATACCTTAGAAAATAGGAAAAAATCATAAATGAGGGCCACCAAAATCTAGGGCTATAAATAAGGGCCTAAGAGCCTCAAGAAAAGGCACCACTAGAAACTCTCCTAAAGAAGAAGACTGAAAGCTAAGGAAAAAGTAGAAAAGAACTCAGGCAAGATACTCACCCCTATTTATAAAATTCATGTTTTATTTATGTTGCTATAAAATTATATGAAATTACGTATAAGTATGCTTTTCTTTTGTTCACCTTTGAAAGGCATGTTTAAAGGAAATTGTTATGCATGATGTTGGATTTGCTATGATTTCTTGCCAATGATTATGAATTTTGCCCAATGCATGTTTCTGTAAAGAAATTGTAGGCTTTATGATGAAATATGAATTTCTGCTATTAATCCTTGTTTCTATCAAACTGATCTCGAATTTAACAATAAAGGACCTTCGGCATCCTTACCGAACATGATTTAGGGAACTTTGGTCTTTTTATGTACTCCGTCACAATATGAAAAGTAGTCCAGCCTTCTGTTTAAAAAGAACTCCGGCTTATTGTAGAAAAAAAAGAACTCCGGCCTTTACATCTTTAAAAGTGCTCCGTTCCTTTGTTTTGAATTGAACTCCGGTTATGAATTCTGTATTTTAGAGCTTCGGATTTTATAAGAAAGAAAACTCCGGAATTATGAACTTCGGATTTTGAAAGAAAAACACTCCGTCCATTTCGAATAAAGCACTCCGTCCCTTTAGGCACTCCGGATTTTAAAAGAAAAGCCACTCCGGCCTTTGAGCTCCGGATTTTAAAAGAAAAGCCACTCCGGCATTTGAGCTCCGGACTTATGAAAGAAAACTCACTCTGGATTTTAGAGTTTAAAGAAAATGAACTCTGGATTTTGAAAAGAAAAGTACTCCGAATTTTACAAAGAAAGAACCCCGAAAAATTTATGAAAATCACTCCGTCCTCTTTAGAAAAAGAACTCCGTCCTTTGCAGTACTCCGCCCTTTTATTTCGAAAAGAACTCCGGTCTTGAAGAAAAACAACTCCGGTTTTTAAAGAACTCCAAATTTTGAAATACGACCTTCAAAAGAGCTCTGGCCTTTGAAACCTGTCTTAATAAAAAGAACTCCATTTTCTGAAAAGAGCTCCGCCATGAAAAGCACTCCGTCCGTTTTAAGTAAAGATGCTCCGTCCATTTTAAGAAACGGCACTCCATCACTTTTAAAGAACTCCCGACTTTTGATGATGACGTAAATGTGCTCCGTTCTTCATAAATAAAGAAGTCCAGTTTTGATTAAAGAAAAGAACTCCGATTTTGGATTAAAGAAAACGAACTCCGGCTTTGAAAGGAACGAACTGAACTCCGGCAATATTAAAAGAACTTCGGATTCAGGACTTCGGCCTTCCGTTTTAAAAAAAAGAACTTTGGAAATTTAACGAGATTCCTCCTTGAATAAGAACTTCGGTTTTGCTTTGAAAAATGAGCTTCGGCTTTAATAATATGGACTTTAACGAATGAAGTAGAGAATAAGACTATATGAAACATACGGACAGCAAGTGGAACTTATGAATTTTGATCTATGATGATTGGCCAATAAAGAACACGAACCAAGAACCGAGTTTCCATTAAACTTGCTGTTAAAGATGGATGAAGGATATTGGAGTGACACTCGAGGATGCCTCCTGGGCCACGGGAGGGGACCTTTTGGTGGCACAAGAACTATGGACTATGGCCTCGTATGCCGGGTTAAAGGCATTACCTCCCGCCCTGGGGAGCATAATGAGGGGATACGGCTTTAGGTTGTGGGGTAGCACACAACCCATCCTCGATGTTGTCCGCTCCTGTCCGGTCCCTAAAGATTATGTGAATTCCGAATGATTTTAATGAAGACAAGATGAAAAGAATATGAACCAAGAAGAAACAATATGATGATTTTTATTATGCTATATTATGATCTATAATTTGATTATATGTATGCTTGTATTTTCTGCATGTGAGTATCCTGCTGGGCTTTGTAAACTCATTCTTGCAATTTTTCAGATGACAAGCTTATGGAGGACGAAGTTGAGTAGAGTCCTATGGTGTAGCTGAATGTTTAAACTTGCTGGAGCAGATTTTTGGAGTTTTGTTTATTTTGAGAAAATTTGTAATGTTAATTCCGCTGCTTATGAATGCTAGAATGTTTCCGTGATATTTTGGGATTATGAAATTATAAATGTTTAGAAGCATCTCAGGTTTGAATAAAGGAAAGAAAAATTTTTATGTTCACCTTTTTATCTTTTATTTGTAAGAACTTTAGTTTTGACAACTGCTTTTGATGGTTTTAAAAGTTGGGTCGTCACAGTTGGTATCAGAGAGAAAAACTGAGATGCTTTAGGATAGTTTGAATCAACACGGAAACTTAGGACAAGTTTAGTGTTGACCAGAAGAGTGTCATCCTTACTTACGCTTTGGGATAAAAGACTATTATGATTGTATTGTTTTAACTAATGAAATTGTTCTTTTCAGACATTTCCGCAGCCATGTCTAACAGAGGAAGGAGAAATGACCAAGTCAACAACACTATTGACCGTGAGGCAAGATATGCGAACTTACTAGACAGAATGGTCGAAGTCATAGAAGCCTTGACTCCGACCACTCCACCAACTCCGGTGACCACCCCAATTCCTGTCCATCAGGAGAGGTCGGTCTACGATCGGTTCACTAATGAACGGATCCCTGAATTTCTAGGGGAACCCGATCCGTTAAAGGCTGAAACATGGATTCAGCGACTGAAGAAGGTATTTGCGGTAATCAAATGTCCTGCTGGGGATATGGTGCTTTATGCCACTCATAAGCTGGCGGGGGAAGCACACCACTGGTGGGAGATGCAGAAAAGGGTTTTTAACATGCCGGATCGGGAGATTAGCTGGGAGATGTTTGAAGCAGCTTTTCTGGAAAAATACTTTCCTGCAAATCTTCGTGGGCAGAAGGAGGATGAATTTCTCCGCTTAAGGCAGGGAAATCGCTCGGTAGTAGAGTATGATTCGAAATTTACTGAATTATCTCGTTATGCCCCTTTCATGGTGGAAGATGAGGAGAGGAAGGTCAGACGGTTCTTTCAAGGATTACGAGATGATATCAGGAGACACCTTTCCACTCTGATGTTGACAACTTATGGAGAGGTGCTTGCAAAGGCGGTTATTTATGAGAAAGAATTGGAAAGGGGAGCAATGTCCAGACAAAGGACTTTCAGTCAGGCATCCAAAGCCAGTGCTAGTGAAGGGCCTTCTAAGAAGGTGAGACCATCAAGGTTCAGTGGGGAACAGAGCCGATCGGTGCAGAATTCTCGATCTACGGCTAATGATGTATGTGATCATTGCGGGAGATCACATGGAGGGAAGCCTTGCTACAAGAAGCTGGGAGTTTGTTATAACTATGGGCAGGCAGGGCACATGATCAGAGATTGTCCGGTTGCTAAACAAGCCCCAGGAGTTAAGTCTCCTATTCCAGCCAAAGTGTTTGCTATTTCTGTAAAAGAGGCTGAAAAGTCCACGGAGGTGGTAGAAGGTACACTTTCTATCTGTGGCATCTCTTGTCACGTACTCTTTGATTCTGGATCCACTCATTCTTTTGTTTCCCATGAATTTTCAAAGCATCTGACGACCCTTCCCAAAGTTCTTGAATACCCATTAATGGTTGCCTCACCAACGGTGGTCGTCAAGTAATATTAAATATAGCATTTTTCGAATGCCCGATAAAAGTAAATGAATTATTGATGCTGTTGACTTGGTTATCTTTGGAAATAAAAGACTTTGATGCGATCTTGGGGATGGACTGGTTAGCCAGATATCATGCCAAGATTGATTGTTTCCGGAAAAGAGTAGAATTCACCATTCCTGGAAACAAGCCTTCCACATTCAGGGTGTTCGACGAAAGGAACATCCTGCTTTATTTCGGCTCTTCATGCTAGGCATTTGATTAGTGATGGATGCCAAGCCTATCTAGCCTTTGCTAGTGTGTCTACAGAAAATCAAGAATCTCTGGCTAAAGAGATTCCGGTGGTGCGGGAATTTGAAGACGTATTCACTGATGAATTACCTGGATTGCCACCCCAACGAGAGTTAGAATTTGGTGTGGAATTGATACCAGGTTCGGCACTGATATCCAAACCACCCTATCGAATGGCACCGGCTGAGCTCAAAGAGTTGAAACAACAACTGCAGGAATTGCTTGATAAAGGTTTCATCCGGCCAAGTGTGTCACCATGGGGAGCACCTGTTCTTTTTGTTAAAAAGAAGGACGGGACCATGAGATTATGTGTGGATTATCGGGAATTAAATAAAATCACCATCAAGAACAAATATCCTCTGCCGAGGATTGATGATCTCCTTGATCAACTACAAGGAGCTTGCATATTCTCAAAAATCGATCTTAGATCCGGGTATCATCAACTTCGGATCAGCAAGGAGGATATAGCAAAGACGGCGTTTCGAACCAGGTATGGGCACTATGAATTCGTAGTAATGCCTTTTGGGTTGACTAATGCTCCGGCTGTTTTTATGGATCTGATGAATCGAATTTTCCAACCATACCTGAACAAGTTCGTGATCGTATTTATTGATGATATCCTTGTGTACTCGAAAAGCTCTGAGGAACACGAGGAACATTTACGCACTACACTTCAGATTCTTAGGGAGCATCGGTTGTTCGCCAAATTGAAGAAGTGCGAATTTTGGTTGGAAGAGGTAGGATTCCTTGGACACGTCATCTCCAAGGAAGGAATCTCTGTCGACCCTATGAAAATTGAAGCAGTTGTTAAGTGGAACCGGCCAACTTCCGTGACTGAAGTGCGAAGCTTCTTAGGTCTGGCTGGTACTATAGACGGTTTGTGGAGAACTTTTCTCAAATCACCGTGCCACTCACTCAGTTAACTAAGAATGATGCCAAGTTCGAGTGGACTAAAGATTGTGAAAAGAGCTTTCAGACGCTTAAAGAACGGTTGACTTCTGCTCCAGTCCTGACCATTCCAAACGAGTCAGGAGGACTGATTGTCTACTGCGATACTTCAAAGATTAGATTGGGCTGTGTTCTAATGCAACACGGTAGGGTAATTGCCTATGGGTCGCGACAGTTGAAAGGCCATAAAAGGAATTACCCAACTCACGATCTAGAATTGGCCGCTGTGGTTTTTGCATTGAAAATCTGGATGCATTATTTATATGGTGAAAGATTCTTGGTCTACTCCGATCACAAGAGTCTAAAATATTTGTTCTCCCAGAAGGAACTAAATATGAGGCAGAGGCGATGGATTGAATTCCTGAAGGACTATGACTGCGAAATCCGATATGAGCCAGGAAAGGCCAACGTGGTTGCAGACGCGTTAAGTAGGCAGCCTGGGATGCTAGCTA
Source organism: Nepenthes gracilis (assembly GCA_033239525.1). Lineage (NCBI taxonomy): Eukaryota > Viridiplantae > Streptophyta > Magnoliopsida > Caryophyllales > Nepenthaceae > Nepenthes > Nepenthes gracilis. The sequence goes on from BSYO01000012.1 coordinate 11,994,752, forward strand.
GAATGCAAGTTAAGCAAATGGAGATGCTGGATTGTCTCATGAACTATGATGTCCAGCGCTATGTGCATGGGAAGAGGATGATTTTGGCACATCTACAAGTTCAGCCAGAATTGAGTAATGAGGTTAAAGGGTGTCAAACGAAGGATTCTTTTCTGGTAAAGATCATGGGCGAGCTGGATAAAGAATCTCGAAGTGATTTTCAGATTTCGTCGGATGGAGCTTTGAGATTTAGAAATCGGTTATGTGTGCCGGACAATAAAGACTTAAAGGAGAAAATTCTTAAGGAAGCTCATCGATCCCGTTATACGATCCACCCAGGAGCCAATAAGATGCATCAGGATTTGAAGAAAATATTTTGGTGGAGAAATATGAAAAGGGATATCGCGGCTTACGTGGAAAAGTGCCTTATATGTCAACAAGTAAATCTTTGAAAGAAAAGCTTTATGCAGGTTATTACAACCAATGCCATTACCGGGATGGAAATGGGAGGATATCGCCATCGATTTTGTGACTGGTTTACCAATGACGCCAAAGAAACATGATGCTATTTGGGTGATTGTTGACCGACTAACAAAGTCGGCCCACTTTTTGGCAATCCGGATGACTTACCCTCTTGATAAATTAGCCTAGCTGTATGTGAACGAGATTGTCAGACTTCATGGTGTGCCTGTCTCTATTGTATCCGATAGAGACCCTCGCTTTGTTTCACGATTTTGGAAGAGTCTACATCAAGAATTGGGTACTGAATTAAAATTTAGTACTGCTTTTCATCCGCAAACCGACGGCCAATCAGAACGGACTATCCAGATTCTCGAGGATATGTTAAGAGCCTCGGTCTTGGAGATGAAAAGGACTTGGGATGATTCATTGGCTCTTGCAGAGTTTGCATATAATAACAGCTATCAGGCAGCATCGACATGGCTCCTTTTGAGGCATTATATGGGAGAAAATGTAGATCGCCAATTCATTGGGAGGAACACGGAGATAGAAGAATTTTGGGTCCAGACATTATCAAGGAGTCGGCAGAAAAGATAAAGATACTACATGAGAATCTCAAAATAGCTCGGAGCAGACAAAAGAGCTATGCAGACCGGAGAAGATCGGCATTGAAGTTTGAAAAGGGTGATTTTGTGTTTCTAAAGGTATCACCATCCAAGGGAAAGTACAGATTCGGGGTAAAAGGAAAACTGAAGCCTCGTTTTATTGGGCCTTTTGAAATCTTGGAAAAGATTGGAGAAGTAGCTTACAGACTTGCACTGCCTCCAAATTTGGCTGATGTATATGACGTATTTCATGTATCAATGCTTCGCAAGTATGTCCATGATCCTACTCATGTAATTGAGTATGAACCTTTGACAGTCGACAAAGACTTGTCCTATGTAGAAGAACCAGTGGAAATCTTGGATTGAAAGGAGCAGAGATTACGCACCAAATCAATTTCTCTAATAAAGGTGCTCTGGAAGAATCATACACCCGAAGAGGCAACTTGGGAACGAGAGGAAGAAATTCGGAACAAATATCCATATTTATTTTCTCAAGGTTAGTGACTTTATTTAAAATTTCGAGGGCGAAATTTCTATAAGTGGGGGAGGTTGTAACGACCCAAAAATTTTAATAAGAAAATTTTAACCATCAAGTCCGGTCAACGCACGTTGACCGAAAAACGAAACAAGAAGAAGTCCGGAATTGCATTGGTATAATTCTAGTCCGGATTTCTGGATGAAAAAGAAGTCCGGATTTCCAGGATAAGAAGAAGTCCGGATTCCCTTAATAAAATGAAGTTTGGATTTCCCTGGTAAAAAGAACTCCGGATTTCCCTTGGTAAACAGAAGTCTGTATTTCATTGGAGAAAAGAAGTCCGGATTTAATGAAAATGAAGTCCGGATTTCCTTAGTAAAAACACTCCGGACTTCTGAAGTAAAAAGAAGTTCGGAATTGCTTGAAAGAAAGCACTCCGGATTTCCGAAGTAAAAAGAAGTCCGGATTTGCTGGAATGAAAACACTCCGGATTTCTGAAGAAGTTCGGAAGGACGGATGTCTGTAGAAATAGAAATCCGGTCAACGCTCGATAGTTGACCGGAAGTTGTTTTGATGCAATAATGAAGTCCGTCCACTGAAAATTTAGGAAGAACATTGGGAAGGAGCGACATCAATGATTTTGCTATTTCCGAGACTTATTGAAAAACAACCCTCCTTGGAAAATGTAAGATCACTCTTGGAAAATGTACAATCATAAATGATACCTTAGAAAATAGGAAAAAATCATAAATGAGGGCCACCAAAATCTAGGGCTATAAATAAGGGCCTAAGAGCCTCAAGAAAAGGCACCACTAGAAACTCTCCTAAAGAAGAAGACTGAAAGCTAAGGAAAAAGTAGAAAAGAACTCAGGCAAGATACTCACCCCTATTTATAAAATTCATGTTTTATTTATGTTGCTATAAAATTATATGAAATTCTATATAAGTATGCTTTTACTGTTCACACTGAAAGGCATGTTTAAAGGAAATTCTGTTATGCATGATGTTGGATTTCTGCTATGATTTACTGCCAATGATTATGAATTTTGCCCAATGCATGTTTACAGAAAGAAATTGTAGGCTTTATGATGAAATATGAATTTCTGCTATTAATCCTTGTTTCTATCAAACTGATCTCTGAATTTAACAATAAAGGACCTTCGGCATCCTTACCGAACATGATTTAGGGAACTTCGGTCTTTTTATGTACTCCGTCCCATTATGAAAAGTAGTCCGGCCTTCTGTTTAAAAAGAACTCCGGCTTACTGTAGAAAAAAAAGAACTTCGGCCTTTACATCTTTAAAAGTGCTCCGTTCCTTTGTTTTGAATTGAACTCCGGTTATGAATTCCATATTTTAGAGCTTCGGATTTTATAAGAAAGAAAACTCCGGAATTATGAATTTCGGATTTTGAAAGAAAAACACTCCGTCCATTTCGAATAAAGCACTCCGTCCATTTCGAATAAAGCACTCCGTCCCTTTAGGCACTCCGGATTTTAAAAGAAAAGCCACTCCGGCCTTTGAGCTCCGTATTTTAAAAGAAAAGCCACTCCGGCAATTGAGCTCCGGACTTATGAAAGAAAACTCACTCTGGATTTTAGAGTTTAAAGAAAATGAACTCTGGATTTTGAAAAGAAAAGTACTCCGAATTTTACAAAGAAAGAACCCCGGAAAATTTATGAAAATCACTCCGTCCTCTTTAGAAAAAGAACTCCGTCCTTTGCAGTACTCCGTCCTTTTATTTCAAAAAGAACTCCGGTCTTGAAGAAAAACAACTCCGGTTTTTAAAGAACTCCAAATTTTGAAATACGACCTTCAAAAGAGCTCCGGACTTTGAAACCTGTCTTAATAAAAAGAACTCCGTTTTCTGAAAATAGCTCCGCCATGAAAAGCACTCCGTCCGTTTTAAGTAAAGATGCTCCGTCCATTTTAAGAAACGGCACTCCGTCACTTTTAAAGAACTCCCGACTTTTGATGATGACGTAAATGTGCTCCGTTCTTCATAAATAAAGAAGTCAAGTTTTGATTAAAGAAAAGAACTCCGATTTTGGATTAAAGAAAACGAACTCCGGCTTTGAAAGGAATGAACTGAACTCCGGCAATATTAAAAGAACTTCGGATTCAGGACTTCGGCCTTCCGTTTTAAAAAAAAAAGAACTTTGGAAATTTAACGAGATTCCTCCTTGAATAAGAACTTCGGTTTTGCTTTGAAAAATGAGCTTCGGCTTTAATAATATGGACTTCAACGAATGAAGTAAAGAATAAGACTATATGAAACATACGGATAGCAAGTGGAACTTATGAATTTTGATCTATGATGATTGGCCAATAAAGAACACGAACCAAGAACCGAGTTTCCATTAAACTTGCTGTTAAAGATGGATGAAGGATATTGGAGTGACACTCGAGGATGCCTCCTGGGCCACGGGAGGGGACCTTTTGGTGGCACAAGAACTATGGACTATGGCCTCGTATGCCGGGTTAAAGGCATTACCTCCCGCCCTGGGGAGCATAATGAGGGGATACGGCTTTAGATTGTGGGGTAGCACACAACCCATCCTCGATATTGTTCGCTCCCGTCCGGTCCCTAAAGATTATATGAATTCCGAATGATTTTAATGAAGACAAGATGAAAAGAATATGAACCAAGAAGAAACGATATGATGATTTTTATTATGCTATATTATGATCTATAATTTGATTATATGTATGCTTGTGTTTTCTGCATGTGAGTATCCTGCTGGGCTTTGTAAGCTCATTCTTGTAATTTTTCAGATGACAAGCTTATGGAGGATGAAGTTGAGTAGAGTCCTATGGTGTAGCTGAATGTTTAAACTTGCTGGAGCAGATTTTTGGAGTTTTGTTTATTTTGAGGAAATTTGTAATGTTAATTCCGCTGCTTATGAATGCTAGAATGTTTCCGTGATATTTTGGGATTATGAAATTATAAATGTTTAGAATGCATCTCAGGTTTGAATAAAGGAAAGAAAAATTTTTATGTTCACCTTTTTATCTTTTATTTGTAAGAACTTTAGTTTTGACGACGGCTTTTGATGGTATTAAAAGTCAGGTCGTCACAACCTCCGTTCCTACTCTTAACTCCTCAAAATATTAATTTCTCCCAAGACATCATCTAAAGATTCTCGAGGCATTGACCTCATCATAAGACCCTCACTACGGTTGAAACAATTTTAAACGATGGACTCCTCCCCCACTTGCTCATGGGTAATTACTTATTATTGCTCTGGTTCGGTCTATCCTCTCATCGATTCACCTCTACCGGACTTCCATTTTTATTATTCCCAAATCTATTATGAAAATCATGGAAGGTTATATCCGTCGGTTCTTGTGGCACGGAACCATTTCTGGGGTTCAACTGCTAAAGTGGCATGGGAGCATGTATGCAAACCTCGGTATGAAGGTGGTCTAGGCATTCAAAATTTGCAAAACTCTAACAAAGCCCTAATATCTCACCTTTTATGGTAGATCATTACAAAGGACCCCAAATCTGTCTGGGTCTCTTGGATGCATATAAATAGATTAAAGAATAGGTGCATTTGGACCATTAAGGTGCCAGCCATCACGTCCTGGTGCTGGAGGAAAATGTTAAAACTTCGATTTGCTATTCGGCCATTTATCCAATATCGGATAGGAAATGGGGTTGATACTTTCCTATGGCTTGATAACTGGCACCCAAAAGGTCCCCTGGCTGATTTGTTTTCCTCAAGGCTGATGTCGGTGACTGGGCTGCCTTTGGATACAAAGGTTGCTTCGATAGTGGCAAATGGTGGTTGGAGATGGCCGAATCGGTATGATATGGAAGTGGATTAGATCATTGACGGCATGCCAGATTATTACCCTAATCCAGAAAGAAAAGATACAATCAGATGGACTGTTGAACCAAATGGTGAGTTTACCACCCGATCAGCTTACCGCATTTTCCAAGGAACCGCGACCAAATGCAACTAGTCCTATATTGTCTGGGGTCCTAATCATATTCCATCACATGCTTTCATATTATGGCTTGCCATATTAGGAAAGCTGACCACGCTCGACAGAGTAGGGAGATTTGTGCAGCAAGCCAACATTTGCATTCTTTGTAAGAACGTTGGAGAAACTCATGATCACCTGGTTTTTATGTGTCCTTTCTCCTTTGAGATCTGGGACAATTTGTGTCTTCAGGCTCGGATAACCTGGCCACACCAGGAATGGAAGAGAAATATTGAGTGGATTTCCTGTAGTTGGAAAAGCAAGAATGCCAAGTCACTATCCTTTAGGCTCACTCTTGCTGCTGCTGTTTATTTCATATGGCAAGAACGAAATGGAAGAATCTTTGACGATGCCAATGGAAAGACCCCTGCTCATATTGCTAATCTTATAATTGAAGCTGTTCGGAGGAAATTAGAAGTCAACATCAAGGGTTATGATTGCTACACCAGGAACGTAATTGCGTAATGGAGCTTATCGTTAGATGCTGCGGATTGAAAAGTTGGGTTTTGTCCTATTCCTGACATGGTTTGTTTTTTTCTCACTTTGGACGGAGTGCTTTCTTGCTCCTTAGACGGAGTGGTTTGGATGCTAGGTCCGGAGTGCCTTCTTTTCCCGTGTGGGCTTGAAAAAAAAATTAATTAGTGAGGTGGCTGGATTGTTTTATCTCATTTTGGACGGAGCGTCTTTGTTAGTGCTTCCGGAGTGCATTTGTCCTTTTTCCGGAGTGCTCTCTTTGTCTCCTTGGACGGAGTGTTTTTCTCACTCTGGACGGAGTGATTTTTCTCACTTTGGACGGAGTGATTTTGATCGCGCTTCCGGAGTGCATGTGTTTCCTTTATCCGGAGTGCTTTCCTGTCTCATTGGACGAAGTGGCTTAGCCGGAGTGTTTTTCCTCTCTTTGGACGGAGTGCTTTTTTTCGTACTCCCGGAGTGCATTTGTCTTTTATCCGGAGTGCCTTCTTGGCTCCTAGGATGGAGTGGCTTGGCTGCAAGGTCCGGATGGATTTTTCCTTTACAGTAATCGAATATTATTGTAATCTTATTTCTTAATGACTTTTGTCATGGGTTTAGGGGTCCCCCTTATTTCTATGTTTTTTTTTCTAAGTCGGCAAAACACTTGGTAAAAAATATAGTTCTTTGTACAATTTACTTTAATTTAATGCAATTAATTACCTCCAAAAAAAAATATTAATGCAGAACAACAAATTCCCAATCTTTCCCAGGAACATTTCCACCTATGCTAGCCTGCTTACCCATCAGTAAATCTTTACTTCTTAGAAGTTCAAAAAGATCCTTCATGCCTCCAGACATCCTTCAATATGATAATCACAAGGATCAATGTAAATATAATTAGTAAATCTAACACATACTTTCAACAAAATGCCATCAACGTAAAAACCTAAATGGCACTATTAAAACTCATTCCTCTTATTTACTGTATTGACCAAGTTAACTGAATATTCCTTCCTCCAACAATACACAACCGATTACTTCCTCAATTTTTTTTTTTTAACATTTGGGTATCAGCTACTCACAATCCACAAAATCCGCAAAGAACACATAAATGCAATCATAGAACAATCAAGAATCTTTAAGATAATGGGGGTATATAATGCATTTCATGGACAAATTTAGAGAATACATAACTCCTAAATCAATTAAGATAGAAATCAAAATTCTACAAGTAAGGTAATACCTCCATCCGCCTTTGGGGGTGTCTCAGGGTCTCGTACCGTCACTACAAATTATCTAGCCACAGCAGTGGGCTTCTTTGCTTCCGACCTTTTTGGTAACAGGTAATCTTTCATCAGGTGACCCAACTTTTTACAATTATAACACGCTCCCATTGCTTTATAACCAGGGTTTTTCATGTGTTTCCTCCCATAATGTGTACACTCAGCAGCTAATGCCTAAGTACTAGTTACCGATAAAACCTTAGTAACACTCTTCCCTGCATCTATCGTTCTTGCTTTCTTAGATGGCTTAGAGGGTTCCACATTTGGTTTTGTGGTAAGGCTCGCCCGGCTAGTAGCCCTTTTTGCAAAGAATCTCTATGCTTCAACCACTTTTTCATAAATCATCGCTCGGTCAAGAATATCAGCGTATGTCTAGAGTTTGTGGGTTGTTAATTATCTTCTGATATCATCCCTTAGTCCTTGCTGGAATTTCTTCACTTTTCTCAACTCGTCCTCCACGAAATAAGGTGAAAAGCGGGACAGTTCTATGAACTTTACGTCGTATTTAGTTACAGTCTACTCCCTTGTCTTAACCCCATGAACTCTTACTCCTTTTGATTTTGAGACTAGACAAAAAATATTTTTTCATAAAAGTATCCTCAAACATCTTCCACGTAATCACATCATCGGGCACTCCAAATGCTCTCTTCTCATACTCCACCAACTATCAGCCTCGCCCTCCAACTTGTACACCGCGAAGGTAACTTTCTTTTCATCGGTATACCGAATCACAACAAAAATCTTCTTCATCCTTCTAAGCCAAATATCTGCTTTTGTCAGATCAAGCTTATCCAAAAATCTAGATGCCCACTCTACTATAAATCTATCATACGTTGTCGGAGCAGGATTTGCCGGAGCTAGCTCGGGTACAGGGACCGAAGCCATATTATGTTGCTCCACAAATCAACCACATTTGTCATTTTTTCCAACAGATCCATATAAGCAGCCTCACGATCGTTGGGAGTACTAGCACCACCACGATTATTTCCTTGATTCCTTCTACTAGCCATCTTAGATCCTATAACCAAAAGTAAGCACAACATTATAAACCTCATGAAATCAAGTTAAGGGAAGGGGTTATCAATAGTTTAATGAAATTCAAACTTAACCTAAGGATCACTACCTAAGCATCCTAGTTATCTTAGCTACCCTAACCTATCCCTACAGAAACATAAGTCTATACTTCCGCTTTACGATCAATCAATTCCTAAAGCATCTCATTTCTCTAATACCAATTGTGACAGAACAGATTTTTTTTATCTTATCCTCAAATGATTCCATCATTACAGAAATAGAAACTGAAACCCCAAATAACAACCTAAAGTTTTAAGAAAAAACGGACAAAATCTCCCCTAAAATTGGGCTAAATTGAAATACAAAATCTGCTTAAAACCTACAAATATACAGAATAACATCATAATATCTATCAACATGTATTTTCATCATCGACACAGGATTCACAGACGCTGTGTAATTCTGTACGGCTTGCATTCAATAATTCCTATTCACGTACTAACAGTTAAGAATAAGAGATGCTGTTAGTACTGTATAAAATCTAGAAAAATATATAGCGAAAGCTGAACTATATACATATAGAAGTATAAATTCCTATTTCATCACATACATAGCATGCATTTCATATACAAAATCCATATACATAAAATCCATATACAAAATCCAGTGTTTACATTCAAACTATTTTCTTCTAAGATCTCTAAAATATCTTCAAGTCTCCAAAAATCTGCATGCAAGACTTTAACTATTCCTTCTCGTTTGACACAAAATCAACTGTCTCATATGGAGGAAAAACAATAAAACAGTGAGCCAAAATCCAACAGTGTACCAAAAACATGCCGTGTAAACCTTTCATATAAATCCCAGTAAAATGAAGCATTTCATAGCATATAAAGCATAATGCAACAAGACAAGGCCATGAAAACATTAACAAAACATAAATCAATATGCAAGTACCGAAATTCATAAAATTGGTTTCAACTTCAATTATTCTTCAAGACTCTAGTTCGATATCCTAAGGACCCAACTTGTATATCTTACTAGCCAAGAGAACGAGTAATCGATGATAGACTATGTTCAATTCTTTTTTTTTTTGGTAAGTAATTAGGTGTATTAAATTTAAAAGAATGTACAAATAGCTATGTTTAATACCCAGTGTTTTTCCAACTAGGTAAGAGAAACATAGAAAAGGGGTAACCCAAAATAAACTGTGACTAAGGACATTAGACACAAAATACAATAACGATATCGGAGGTGAAAACAGCTCCGTCCCACAACTCCGTCCAGCAAGTGTCAACATCTCGCAGAGGCAACTACACTCCGGGCGCAGCACCAAAACCAGTCGGTCAAAATTAGAGCGTAGAGGTAGTCCGTCTATCAGAAAAGGCAAGCTCTTTTCCGCTCCAGGCATTGCAACAACTCCCTCCATCTAATAGTGAGCAGAAAGCAGATCGAGTCGCCGCATTCATTGGGTAGAGAAGGCCACTGCAGAAAGCACTCCAGCTTTTTAGAAGACAAAAGCAAGCCATTCTGGCCTAGGTGCGAATATAATGCACTCCATCCTCAGCGAAAACAATCCAATCTTCAGACGTAATCACACCGGGGTGAAGGCACTCCAGACTATAACGGCACACTCCGGAATTCGGAGATCTTGCACTCTGGAATCCGGAGCTCTCAGCCTCCGAACTCCAGATTGCATTCACTTCGTCCATCAAAAGACACTCCCGCAAAAGAGGCACTCTGGATATAAGAAAGCATTCCGGCCATAAGAGCTCCGGATAAGAGAGCTCAGTCCAATAGGATATTCCGGCCAACAAGGGCACCGGAACAAACAGACGCAAGGCACTTCAATTTTTTTTTTCCGGCCTTTAAGAGCTCTGGAAACAAAAGCACCTAGAGGGCTCTCTGTCAAAAAGGACAAAGAGCACTCCGGCCTCTTTTTTTTTTTTTTTTTGGGAAGAAGAAACCACCGGCTAGTAAAAAAAACAAACCGGCTAAAAAAGAAATGAACTCCGGCCAAGAGAGCTCCGGATTCAAAAACACCAAGAGGGCACTCCGTCCTTAAAGACAAAGAGCACTCCGGCCCCCCCCCCTTTTTTTTTTGGAAAGAAACACACACCGGATGAAAAAGAAAAACGAACATCGGCCTTTTAGAGCACCGGAAACAAAGATACCAAAAGGCACTCTGTCATTAAAGACAAAGAGCAAACCGGATAAAAAAGAAACAAACCCCGGCCAAGAGAGCTCCGGATTCAAAAACACCAAGAGGGCATTCCGTCCTTGAAGACAAAGAACACTCCGGCCCAAGAATATATATATATTTTAACACCGGAAACGACAATCACTCCGGACCCCCTTTTTTTTTTATGAAAGTCACACTCCGGCCCCCTAGAGGCCACACTCACTCCGGGCGACAGCAAATGAATGACGCTTGGGCACTCCGTCCCCCAAGAAGCCACATTCACTCCGGACGACAGCAAACGTATGACGCTTGGGCACTCCGGACGACAGCAAATGTATGACACTTGGGCACTCCGAAATCAACCATCATTGAGTAACTCCCCCCATGATCAAAAGAGTAATTCACTCTGGCTGTCAATCGAGAATCACAACATCTGAAAGCAGACTTGTATTAGGGATGCTCCATCTGTTCAAGACCTGCCTGTCCAGCTCTGAGACTGCATTATGAGATACCTCTAGCTTCCCCCGAATTGTCACAGAAATCTGGGTAACCATTTGGGATTCGTTATGAGCACTCGTTTTCTTAAACATGCGTTGGTTCCTTTCTTTCCAGATAAAGTAGACAGAAGCAGCTAGAGTGAGACGAAACGAGATAGCTTTGAGGTTTTTTCCTTTCCAACGTTTAGCAGCCCACAAAATGTTATAATTTCAATTAGATTGTGGCCAATATCATCCAGCCCTATGACGCATATGACGCCAAACAACTGAGGAAAAAGGGCAATCAAAGGCCGATGGTTCAATAGTATTTATCTCAATTTAATGGTTCGATGGTTCGATAGTCCAAGGGTTCGATAACTTATCCTCAACTACCACCAAAACATTCTATGGCATGTCGGAGAGCCTTATCTAACTATACGATTGTCTTAGACCAAATTTTATTACTGATTACTTTAAATTAAAGCCTTTGCTCAAAATTCTATAATCAAATTCATCATATTTCAAAGCCAAGTCCAAACTCATACAGTCAATTCTTTAGACGATTTCAAAAAACTTCCATAGTTCTATAATACAGTTCTATGTGGAATTTTCATATACAAGTCGTTTAACAAGCTTTACAAGGTAACAATTAACATTTAAATAATCAAAATTTTAAATTTTCAACATAAATTTCCTAATTTTCGTGCTATGGTTTTGGGAAAAATTTTTAAACAATAAACGAACACAAAATATGGGTCAAATTACAAAATCAATGTTATAATTCATAATGCATACATATAACATAAATTAAACCAAAATTTACACCTCAATTTTGTGCTAAGGTTTACAATACGTTGTTCGAACATGAAACAAAAGCAAAACGTGAGCCAAATCATGAAATTGGAGTCATGAGTTAATACATACATAGATGAACATGAAGATTAAACCAAAAATTCCCAAATTTTCGAGTTAGGGTTTTGATGAAACTGTCCGAACACGAAACGGACGTGAAATGTGAACCAAATCATGAAATTGAAGCCACAATGCGTGATAATCATGTATAAATATCATGTTTCGCAGAATATTTATCAGAAACTTGTAATAATCATGATAAATCATGAGGGGCAAGGGTTTTAGAGCGTAAAAACAGAAATGGAGAAATCAAAATGCGGTAAAAACGAAGAACGAAGTTGGAGATACACTTGCCTTCGCCCAATTTACCATTTTTCGCACTTTGATCGGATGAAAAATTGTTGAAAAATCCTTCCTCTTCTCTTTTCTTCCCTTTCCTCCTTTGTGCTCGTCGTTCGCTACCCTCCAACTCTCTGTCCCTTCCTTTTTATACAAAACGAAATCGGGTCGCCGAAATTAAAAACAAACCTGTGCTCGATCGCACGGAAGGCGCGCGGTGAGCACTGGCTTACTGCCAAGGCCTCGCTTGAGCGCGTGGCAGACGCCGTGCTGCTGTGCAGCAGATCTGATTTCAGCGGCCGTTTTCCCTCTTTTTTCACTTCCGAAACTCATTCTTCTATGTATATTTAGCATCATCTTGATTCTTATTATTTTAGTTACTTTGAATTATCATCTTTTGGGTTCGGGATCTTACAATTCTAGTATACTTTGTATTTACGTTCATCATCTTGGAAGGAAGATTACTGACATGAGTATCGGAGATTAATTAGAGAGCAAGTCTCATCATTTTCTTATAATTTCTCATCTTCTATTGTGGTGTGCAAGATGGAGACCTGACCCGACATCAGCCCTAGCCCAAAGAGCAGCTGAACCCGAATTCGTCCAAGACTCAAATTCAGGATTTTTTTTTGGTAAGTAAGTATTTTGGATTAAAGGGAGGAAAAAATTACAAAATCTATGTTTTTTCTCTAAGGATTTTGACTTGGGGAAAAAACACAAAACGCTAGGACAAACCCCGAGCGACTGGTACATCAAAAAGTAATTAATAAACCTCTAGGAGGACAAGATCAACAGAAACAACAGAATACAAAATCTGTCAGATGTTCACAAGAGTATACTCATAAAAATCTACTCCCAAATCAACTGCATCAACACAGCAAAATCAAGTGGCATCCTTGCAATTCTGGACACCCCTGCAAATCTGGAAAGCACAAGGAAAAGTAGCCCAGCAACATAGACTACTCCCTCAACACACGGGAACAGCCTGGAGGAGAGAGCAATCCGGCATACCGACAAAGTTAGAAGACTGTCCAGTTCAGCAGGAGACCATCCCAACCGTGCCACCAAACCGGCAATGAAGCAAACCAATACCGATCTAGCCACATCAGCAAATGAAGCTGAAATCCAAACCAGGAGCAATAGAGAGCAGAAACTGGATTACTCAATTTCCACGTCAGCAATTCGGATTCCATTCCGGCATATATGCCTGTGCAAACAGGCATTGCACAAACGAGTTCCAATCCGGCATATAAGCCTGTGCAAACCGGCTTTGCACAACCGGGCCGGCAGCTTATAAAATCCAACAAGACCAGGTCACAGCAGTCCAAGTCATAGCAGCTAATCAACAGGGATACAGCACTGCCAAGAAAGAGCACATTTGGCCAGCAGCTTTTTTTTTTTTTGGTAAGTAAGTTAAATGAATTAAATGAAATGAAAGTTACAAAAACAATGTTCTAACTCCAAGTATTTTGCCAACTTAGAATTTGAACAAAGAGCTAGGGCATACCCAAGCATCACCATGAACAAAATCATGAACCCATTAAAAGAAAATAAAAACCACACCTATGGGTGTTTCATCAAAATAGACCGTACGTAACCCGGCCCCACAACAAAAACATACCTAAAGACAACAAAATCAATAAGAATACTACTGGGAATCAGACAAAACCAAGACCACACACATCAACAGCGTTAGCTATCAACAGTAGCAAGGTTCTATTCCAAGGACTAGCAGCTGCTTCCAGAAGGCCTGCAGCCACATCCTTCAGCATGTGTACCAGCAACCAGCAAATCAGCACCTTCTTAAGCGGCTTATCCACCATCAACAGTATCAGCAGCACTCCAGCACGTAGCATCGGCCGCAATAGCAACTTTGATAGCAGAAACACATTTGGCCAGCAGCAACTCACAACTATGATGGTCACAGCAGTTCAGGATGCATCAGTTCCCAACATCTTTAATTATTTAGGGTACGCACTTAAATCCATATGTGATGCGTACCTGGATCTGACTTCGAATAGATTTGGATTCGTCTGGATAGCTCAACCCGGCTCCTTTCACTGAGTCTGAATCATGCACACCACTAAAGCGAACGAGACGCTAGTGTGTCGGCGGGATGTTGTCCCACGAAAACAGTCGACGCTCAAGTCAATAAAATCCCTCTAAACAAGGAAGGTAAACTGGAAAGTAAGAGAGAGAGAGTAGGATGGTCGGGAGTGTTGGCTTGTTGAGAACGTGAACTCTCACTTCCTGCTCATAGAGAGTGTAAGGAAGCGACATCCCGAAAGCATGGAAGTTTTAGGGAATGATTCTCAGAAAGCCAAAAAGGTCTTCTGGAACCCGGGGGCCTTTGGTGGGATTGGAGGACTAACACTCATGTAGAGAGAAAGAGAAGACGATCCTCTGTTCTAGCTTTGTAAGCGTTCGTGTGGGAGACTGCAGGAAGTCTTTCAGAAAACTGGTTCTTAGTGTTCTCAGGAAGACCAGTTAGAGAGTGAGCAAGTGAGCTCCTATTTTTGAGTAAGCTTTCATTGTTTGTTCGTGAGCTTGTCCGAGCATGTAAGAGAGTGTATAAGAGCCTGTAAAAGCATGTAAAGCATATATCTTCTAGAACGAAAACCTTAAGCTTTTATGGACAGCAGGAGAGCCTCCTTCTCTGGGCAAGGTAGCGTGCCCCTCCTGGACTTGCAATGGCGGCCTTCTCAGAGTTGGTGGGCTCGACAGTCATGATTTGATGGATCCTCTTTCTGCTATACAATGTAGCGGATCTTCAGATTGTCTCAAGCCTTTGTGACCGTTTTGTTGGCGCTGAGTTCATTGCCGTCCTTTTTAGAGAAAATCAGCTTTTAGGAAAGGCATGTGACCATGAAAGGACCGTTGCTTTTTGTGCACATGTTCGCCTACCAGTTTGGGCCTGGGCCGTTGCAAGTTTGAATCCATTTTGGGCCTGCCGCTACAGTACTTCTGGTCAATGATCGAGTTGATCGTCTGTACGTGAGTTGGCCGCCTGCTGAAGTCTTGACGGTCAACGCCAGCGTTGACCGTCTTGGGCCTTTCAGGATTTGGGCCTGCGCCTCCTATTGGGCCACTTTTAAGTTGACCGTCCAGCAGGCCATTTGGGCCTTCTTTGACCGTGGGCCAGCCCATATTGCGGTATACCCATCACTACCCCCCATGCCGGTGGCTAAAATTTTGTCCTCCGGTATGTTCATGATGGGATGCCCTTCACTTCCCTTCGTCGTTTAAGGATCCCGGAGGAATCCATGAAAGGCGGAGAGTGAAGTTGACTAAAACTGTTGACCGTCTTTGGTCAGTTCTGGAGAAGAATGTTGACCCAAACTGTTGACTGTCTTTGGTCAGTTTCAGAAGATTTTCTGCGAGCCCTTGATTGACATGCATGGCCATCAGCCGGCTTATCAGGCCAAAAGTAGACACGTGTCTTCTTTTGGTTGGGCAGATATCCTGGCCATTAATCCATCAGAGATTTGTCTTTTGAAGGGCCAATCAGGGAGGTGACACATGGCAGGACTGATGGCATCCATTTTGAGGCGGTTTAAGGCGTTTTATACTTCGCCATTTAAGTTTTCACTCCTCGTTTTGAATATTCCTCCACGCCTCCTTGCTTCGTCTTCTTCGTCTTCAACTTTCTTTCATTCCTTCAAGAAACCCTAGCCTTCTTTGTTTGCCATGGCCTCCGTCGCTGACATCGCCTCTGTCCTTCGAGAGGTTAACGTGAAAGCATTGTGTGTTGAGTTCAATATCCCTAAGGATATTGCGTGGAGGGTCTCGGGTAACGATGACAGGGCCTTCTCTCCACCGGCAGGGCACATAACGATATACAAGGCCCACCTGAGGAGCGGCCTCCGTCTTACTCTGTCGGATGACTTGCGGTCGATCCTACATGCCCTACGAGTCCCAGTTTCCCAACTTCACGCCAACGCCGTACGGTATATCTGCACCCTCTGTATTTTTCTTTGCAAGCACTCTAAGAGGTTGACAATGCCGATGGTGAAGGGGCTCTTTAAAGTAAACCAGTGAGGCGAGTGGATATCCCTCGTCCCCTGTCCTAGCCTTAAAATAAACATGGCCATTTATGATTCGATCAAGAACTGGAAGAACCGATTCTTTTTCGTGAGCGTGGCGGCGACCTGGCCCCTTGCGAAGGATTGGGGCTAGGGGCCAAATGTGTATACTGGGATGCCGTCTATGGAGGAGACGGCGTCCTTAGAGTGGTTGACCAAATTGGTCAAGGACCACCTTATGGACTTCAGGTGGGACTTCTTGGTCTCTAGGGTAGAGACCAAGAAGGTGAACTGGGGTCCACCTTCCCCGGTTCAAAAGCCCATATCGTCGGCGAGAATGATGCGGCCGAAGGAATCTAAGGGTCTGCTCATCGGTCTTCACCCCACAGATGAAGGCTTTATTGGTCCGCTACCTAAGAAGGTGTTGGAGACACCTTCCACGTCATCATCGTGCCCTGATAACGTCGCCATCGGGATCTACAATGGCCCCAGCAGTACCACGGGTATGGAGAAAACCTTCGAAGACCTGCCGGTGGCCATGGGAGAAAGTATCATCTTAGCGCAGCCCGCGCTACAGGCAGCTCCTCGAGTGGTACAGACAAAGTCCTTTACGGAGCCCGCCTGTGAGCCAATGGTGGAGGCACAGGAGCCATCCGTTGCCCTCCAGTCGTGCGGACTCCTGCTGTGGAGCCAATGGTGGAGCTTGATCCTTCGGCAGCTGCTGCGGAGGCTGTAGTCGGGGAGCCTGTGGTTGCTATGGATGATATTGATGATGGGCTGCTAGATGAGATTCTGGAGGAGGCTGCTGCCAGCTCAGCTCAAGAGGATGTCGCTCCTGGTCCACCGCCGCCTGGGCCAAGTCTAGAGGCTAGGCCCGAGTGGCCCATGAGGAGAGTTTATGAGGTATAATTCTTGGTGATGGCTTCTGCATACTTTCTCCTTTCCCAGATTTTTAACTTGTTCTTCGTTTGTCTTTTGTGCAGACGTCGAAGCTGGCTGCTGCTGTCATCAAGGCGATGGAGTAGCATAACCGGGTGATCGCTATAGGGAGGCGGAGATCGTCTGGCTGGACGCTTGGCTGGCTGCTTCGGGGGGCAGAACCATGAGGAGACTGCTGCCCTCAAGATTGTCCTGGCGGGGGTTGAAACGGAGAATGCCAACTTAAAGGCTGAGGTTGCGGACTTGAAGGCCGAGGTTGCCCATCTGAAGGATGAGGACGATCGAGCCAAAGCGCGCAATGAACGGGCCATTCTTGTGTTTGCATATTTGTTGCATTGAACGGCCAACTTGGTTGGCTGGCTGCCATTCTTGTGTTGCCTAAGGAGTGAGGTCATTGGGCTTTGCACGTGGTTGTGTTAACCGGCCTGGCGGTGCTGCCCAAGTGCTGACTTGGACGGCCAACATTGGAGAAGGATTCTTCTCCCTTCGACCATCGTTGACTGATCATGTTATCTCCTCGTATAGGAGGTCGTTGCGTGTGCTGCGTAAGCCCCCTAATATTTTGACCGCTAACGGGCCACTTGGATGACCAAGGTTTAGATCCAGCCGCGCATGGACCGCCTAGATGACCAAGGTTTAAATACGACCGCTAATGGGTTGCTCGGATGACCGACGTTCATATTAGACCACTCATAGGCCACCTGGATGATCAAGGTTTAAATACGACCACTAATGGGCCGCTTGAATGACCGAGGTTTATATTCGACCACTTACGGGCCACTTGGATGACAAGGGTTTATTAACGAGAGGGTGAGGACCCTCCCGACTTATGGCCAGTCTAAGTCGGGTAACCTGCAAAGCAAACACATATATATATATGCATGCACATAGGAAAGGAAGGTAGTATGCTAAGTAAACACTTGTTTTGGCAAGTTGAAATAAGCAGGCAAATGCGCACACACACAATAATGCAAGTACGTACCTGCGCCTTCTACTGGAAGTAGCGTCTGAGGTGGATCGCGTTCCACGTTCGCCGAACCAGCTTCCCGTCCTGGCTCCAGAGCTTGTAGGCTCCGTTTCGCAGGACGGCGGAGACGAGGAAAGGCCCTTCCCAATTAGGGGAGAGCTTATTGCAGCCGGCCAGCTTGCCTGTGTCTTCAACACCTCATAGGATCAGGTCTCCAACATCGAATTGTCGTGCCTTGACCTTTTTGTTGTAGTATCGGGCAATCCGATGTTGGTAGGCTGCTGTCCGTACTCTGGCGGCATCGCCGGCTTCATCTAACAGGTCTAGGTGCTCCCTGATTTTTTGGGAGTTAGCTTGCGGGTCAAAGGACTCCACCCTAAGATTCGAAAGCCCGATTTCAACCAAAATTTCCACTTTAGTCCTGTAACAGAGGCCGAAGAGTGTCTCGCGCGTTGGTTCCTTTGGGGTTGTTCGGTAAGACCAGAAAACGGAGGGGAGGTCATGTAACGTCCCCGGCGCATCCACACGTACTCTGGCGGCATCGCGGGCTTCATCTAACAGGTCTAGGTGCTCCCTGATTTTTTGGGAGTTAGCTTGCGGGTCGAAGGACTCCACCCTAATATTCGAAAGCCCGATTTCAACCGAAATTCCACTTTAGTCCTGTAACAGAGGCCGAAGAGCGTCTCGCGCGTTGGTTCCTTTGGGGTTGTTCGGTAAGACCAGAAAACGGAGGGGAGCTCATGTAACGTCCCCGGAGCATCCGCATGTGGATATTGTCCGCTTTGGACCGAGGGAACTTCAAGGCGTCCCAAGCCATCACGCGGCCCGCACGGTTTGTTCCTGGCAAACGGAGTCCACCGCCCCCAAAACGCGTCCACAAGGAATAGGTATCCACACCCTTATAAAGGCATGCTTCGTTCACCTCCCTATCTGATATGGGACTCTACAGTCCACCCCCCTTAGGGACCCAGCGTCCCCGCTGGCACACTGGACTGGATCCCAACTCTGATACCATCTGTAACATCCCTGACGCATCGGCATGTGGATATTGTCCGCTTTGGGCAGGGGAAACTTCATGGCGTCCCAAGCCATCACGCGGCTCACACGGTTTTATTCCTGGCAGACGGAGTCCACCACCCCCAAAACGCGTCCACAAGGAAGAGGTATCCATGCCCTTATAAAGACACGCTTCATTCACCTCCCCATCCGATGTGGGACTCTACAGCTCGTCTACCCAGGAGCCCCCTGCGTCCTCTAACTTAGTTTTTAACTCGTGGAGTAGCGTTTGGTTCGTGACCTCCACCTGTCCATTCACTTGGGGATATTCCACCGAAGTGTTGACTAGCTTGACGCCAAGGCTGGCGCAATACTTGGTGAAGCTTTTCCCCGAGAATTGGGTCCCGTTGTCAGTGACAACAACCTCAAGGATGCCGAATCTGCAAATGATGTTCTGGCAAAGGAATTCCCGGGCGTTATGCTCCGTAATCTTTGCCAGTGGGATGGCTTCGACCCACTTGGTGAAGTAGTCCATGCCCACGATGACAAACTTCCTTTGCCCCGTGGCAATGGGAAAAGGTCCGAGAAGATCGAGCCCCCATTGCGCGAAGAGCCAAGGGGCCTAGAGAGTGCTCAGGTCCGTGGATGGCTAGCGGTGAAGGTTACTGCGAAGCTGGCAGCTTTCACATTTCCTCACAAACTCAAGAGCGTACTTTTTCATCGAGGGCCAGTAGTAGCCCTGACGCATGATCTTGAAGGCTAAGTTCTTTCGCAATGTGCGATCCGCAGATCCCGAGGTGGACTTCGCCTAAAGCATAGTCAGCCTCTTTGGGAGTTAGCAACCAGAGGTATGGGGTTGAGTAGCCACGGCGATATAGCCGTCCGTCAATCACAGCATACCAGCCAACCGTCTTTCTGATTTGTTTAGCCTTCTCCGCGTCCTCTGACAATAATCCATCAACTAGATAACTAAGCTAAGGCGTTATCCAGTTTTCCGCGTCGAAAATCTACATTGCCTCTTGTTGATCTATGCTGGGAGCATTTAGGATCTTCCTCATATCCCTCGAGTACTGTTCTGAGTTTTTGGCTGCAACGGCCCTAGCCAGCTGGTCCGCCTTCCCGTTTTTAGTTCTAGGAACATGAACTAGGGTTAGCTTGTCGAAACCCTGGGTGGGTGAGGGTTGTTTACCTCAAAGTCTCCCTTAACCTGGTTAATGATTAGCTCGAAGTCGCTATAAACTGCCAATCTCTTGGTAGAGCATTCATTGGCTAACTACAATTTGGCTAATAGGGCCTCATACTCGGCAACGTTGTTGGTTGCTGGGAAATTGAGCTTGAGGGAGTATTTCACCTCAAACACGTCAGCGATCATGAGGACTACTCCAGCGCCATTACTAGTGTTCGTAGACGATCCGTCCATGTGGAGTGTCCATTCTAGAACTCCGTCAGGCAATTCTGTGCTCTCTGTGGGCTCCTCCTCGAGAACTAGGGTTGTAGTTTGGACAATGAAGTCAGCTAGTGCCTGCGCCTTTACAGTAGGCCTGGGCTGGAATTCAATGTCGAATTTGCCCAACTCGATAGCCTATTTTACCAACTGCCCAGAAACGTCGGGTTTCTGGAGTATACTTTTTAGAGGCTCGTCCGTAAGGACCACTACACGATGCGCCTGAAGGTAGGACCTTAACTTCCGCGTGGAGAATACAAGCACCAAGGCCAATTTTTCTGCGCACGAGTAGCGGGTCTCTTGGCCGGTCACGTTTTGCTCATGTAGTAGACCGGCCACTGAGTGTCGGAGTCCTGGCACAGGAGGACAGAATTGAGGGACACCTCCGAGACTATCAGTTAAAGGTATAGCTCTTCCTCGACCTTGGGACTCACTAGCAACGGCAGGCTGGCCAGATACTGCTTCAGCTCATCAAAAGCTGTCTGGCAGTCTGCCGTCCATTGAAACCCATTGGATTTCATTCCTCTAAGGGCCTTGAAGAAGGACTGGTACTTGTCACCAGACTTCGCGAGAAAGTGGGACAGTGCTACCAGTCGTCCAGTTAATCACTGGACGTCCTTTACGCTCCGTGGTAGAGCCATGTCTGCGAGAGCCTTGATCTTCTCTGGGTTAGCCTCAATCCCCCAATGGGAGACGATGAAACCCAAGAATTTACCGGATGCTACTCCGAAGACACCCTTAACTGGGTCCAGCTTCATGTGATTCTTATGGAGCACCTCAAATGACTCTGCCAGGTCCCGGATGTGGTCGCCGATGACCTTGCTCTTTACGAGCATGTCGTCAACGTAGACCTCCATGTTGCGACCAATCTGGTTTTCGAACATTTTGTTGACCAGCCGTTGGCAGGTGGCTCCAGTGTTTTTCAGTCCAAAAGGCATCACTTTGTAGCAGTAGGTGCCCTGATCAGTCATGAACGAGGTGTGCTGCTCATCCTCCAGACTCATTCGGATCTGGTTGTAACCCGAATAGGCGTCCATGAAGCTTAGCAGCTCATGTTCGGCTGTCGAGTCAACCAGCAAGTCAATCCTAGGCAAGGGAAAGCTGTCCTTCGAGCAGGCTTTGTTAACGTCGGTAAAATCGACGCACATCCGTCACTTTCCATTGCTTTTTTTTACCAGGACGATATTAGAGAGCCAGTCCAAGTACTGGACTTCTCTAATGAAACCTGCGTCTAGCAACTTCTTCACCTCCTTTCGGATGGCGATCAGCTTTTCGATGGAGTGATTCCTCCACTTTTGCCCGACGGGCTTTTGGCCAGGATCAAGTCCCAACTTATGGACCACTACCTCCGCCAGAATCCCAGGCATGTCTGCTGGGGTCCATGCCAAGAGGTCAGCGTTTTGTCGCAGGAACGTGATCAATTTATCATGCAGTGTCCCGGTGAGTGAGCCGTCGATCTGTACACACTTTTCCCGCTCCTCCGAGTCTAGTGGGACTAGATCCATGGCTTCACCAGACTGCGCTTGCTGAAGGGTTGTCTCGTCCCGATGGTCGAGTTTCCCAATTGTTCTAGAGCTGTCACTAGGGGCAACCTGAGACATGTAGCAGGTTCATCCAGTAACCTAGTCACCCAACACCTCTCCCACACCGTAAGGCGTCAGGAACTTCATCTTGAGGTGCGAAATTGAGGTAACTGACCCGAACGCTGTTAAGCAAGGTCTGCCAGTATTGCGTTATACGCAGTGGGTAGGTCAACCACCAGGAAGGTGAGTGTTCGGCTTGCTATTTTCGGATACGTATCCAAGGTGACCTCCAGTTGGATGGTCCCCTGAATAGGCACAGGCTCTTTGTCAAGGCCATACAATGGTCCCTCGGCAGGTTTTAGTTGGTTCTTTTTTAAGCCAAGTTTGAAGAACGCATCGAAGTAAAGCAAATCCTTAGAACTTCCATTATCAATGAACACTCGCTTCAACTGGTAATCGACACTACCATCCGAAACGAGTGTGGATACAACAAGGGGATCAGCATGGGGGGATATTACATGAGTTAAATCATTATCATCGAAGCTAATGGTGTTGTCCGCCGTTCGTTGCTTCTTCCTCCAAATCTGCTGTTCCTCGCCGCCAGCTGGGTTTTTGGCAGGTCAGGTGGTGATCATATTAACCACCCCTGCTGTAACCCGGTTTCAGGGTGGAGACTACTCTTGCCCTTCTTCGCCAGTTGTTCCAGAGCTCTGCCCGGGGCCCTTGACGAATTTGGTGAGGTGGCCTCTGTGAATCAACTCCTCGATCTCCCTTGCAGCGTCTTGTAGTCCTCAGTAGAATGCCCAGCAGAGCGGTGGAAGTCGCAGTACTTTGACTGGTTTCTAGAGTCCTTCTTTAGTGATTTTGGCCACTTCAGGAACTTCTCTCCGCGGATCTACATAAGGACGTTTGAGTGCATGTCTGTCAGGAACGTAAAGCTGGTGGTTCCGTAGTCTCTACGCTTCGGTGGCCCAGTCCTGTGCTCTTTCGGTGGGGGTGATCACTGCCGCCGTACTTTCTTTTTCCCTCTCCAGGGAATGATCAAGGTTGATCTGCCCACTCAGGGTGTTTCACCTCGTTGGCCTCCTCTGCTGCAGTGTAGGCTCGGGTAATGGACTCCGCCTCCCAGAAGGTTTGGAGATTCTTATGGGCCAGGTGCTTGAAGAAGTCCCCGTAGGTCAACGCGAAGATGAAACTGCCCAGTTTTATCTCCTCTGTGATCCGGAGAATCTACCTGGCCTCTGCCACAAAGCGGTCTAGGAATCGCCGTGGGTTCTCTCCTGGCTTCTACTTGATGTGGGAGAGGTGCCACGGTTGCTTTTCTTCCCGTCGGCTCAAGGCGTACTGAGCCAAGAAGAGTTCGGTGAGCTCACGAAAGCTGTCGGTGGTGCCTGAAGGGAGGTGATGAAACCAAATGTGGGCATCTCCCTTCAGTGTGAGTGGGAAGCAGTGGCACATCGCTGAGTCTTCCAACCCTTGTAGACTCAGATGGGTGTGAAAGTGATCCAGGTGGTCAACCAGATCACTGCTCCCATCATATGAGTCAAGGGAAGGCATTTTAAACTTGGTGGGTAGGGGACGGTTCAGGATCTCCGCAGTCAAAAGGAAATTTGTCCAAGTTGATAGCATATTCCTCGTCGTGGAACACGTGGTTCAAAATTTTATCCACTCACGGATCTGTGCGAGTGGCGTTGGCAGATCTCTTGGAGTTGAGGTAAGCCCTCAACTCCGTTTTGTCTCTGGAGGGTCCAGCAGCCTGCTAGCTATTGCCTCTAGCGGACCTAGCAGTCTTGGAGGCTCTCTCTTGGACTGTGTTCCCGTCTTCTACCCGAGAGTATTGAGGATTTCTCCTCTCCGGACTTTCTCGTGGAGTTGTGCTCCCGGAGCGTTCCTCAAACCCGTTCTGCCCTAGAGCGCGCGAGGAGGCTGGGATCGGATTATTTATGGGCTCTCGGGCCTCCTAGCCGGTTTCTTTTTCCTCTGGCCACCTTATTTGGTGGCTGACGCAGGGATGGCTGCTGGCGGAGCCGCCTGCTGTCGCTGCTCATGATGAGAGCAGAGTATTTGGGGCAGAAGATTATTGGCATGCATCTACTCCATCAGTTGCTGGAAGTAGGGCGCTGGCACTGCACTTATTGCCCCGTTGACCATGGTACCAGCAGCGTGGTCCTGGTCGGAAGAAATGACGTCCCTAGCGGGATCGCTAGCTTGGGCTCTCATGTTCACCAATACGAATGAGTCAGGTAGTGAGAAGAGAGCACTGTGCAGAGTTATGGTTGGCTTTTGTAAGCATTTCCCACAAGCGGTGCCAATGATGCGTACTCGGATCTAATTTTGAACAGATTCTGATTCATCTGGATAGCACGACCCGGCTCCGTTCATTGAGTCTGAATTCTGCACACCACTAAAGCGAACGAGAGGTCAATGTGTCAGCGGGATGTTGTCCCATCGAAAACACTTCGATGCTCAAGTCAGTAAAAGCCTTCTAAGCAAGGAAGGTAAACGGGAAAGCAAATGAGAGAGAGTAGGATGGTCGGGAGTGTTGGCTTGTTGAGAACGTGAAATCTCACTTCCTACTCACAGAGAGAATAAGGAAGTGACGTCCCAAAAGCGTGGAAGCTTTAGGAAATGATTCTCGGAAAGCCGGAAAGGTCTCCTAGAACCCGGAGGCCTTTGGTGGGATTGGAGGACTTACACTCGTGTAGAGAGAAAGAGAAGACGAGCTTCTGTTCAAGCTCTGTAACCGTTTGTGTGGAAGATTGCAGGAAGTCTTTCAGGAAACTGGTTCTTAGTGTTCTCAGGAAGACCAGTTAGAGAGTGAGCAAGTGAGTTAGTGTTTCTAAGTAAGCTTTCGTTGTTTATTCGTGAGCTTGTCCGAGCATGTAAGAGAGTGTACAAGAGCCTGTAAAATCATGTCAAGCATATATCTTCCAGAATGAAAACCTTAAGCCTTTATGGACAGCAGGAGAGCCTCCTTCTCTGGGCAAGGTGGCGTGCTCCTCCTAGACTGGCAATGGCGGCCTTCTCAGAGTTTGTGGGCTTGACAGTCATAATTTGATGGATCCTCTTTCTGTTGTACAGTGCAGCGGATCTTCAGATTATCTCAAGCCTTTGTGACCGTTTTGTTGGTGCTGAGTTCATTGCCACCCTTTTTGGAGAAAATCAGCTTTTAGGAAAGACATGTGACCATAAAAGGACCGTTGCTTTTGGAGAAAATCAGTTTTGGGCCTGGGCCGTAGCAGGTTTGAAGCCTTTTTGGGCCTGCCGCTACAATACTTTTGGTCAACGATCGAGTTGACCGTCTGTATGCAAGTTGGTCGCCTGCTAAAGTCTAAATGGTCAACGCTAGCATTGACCATCTTGGGCCTTTCAGAATTTGGGCCTGCGCCTCCTGTTCGGCCGCTTTTAAGTTGACCATCCAGCAGGCCATTTAGGCCTTCTTTCACCATGGGCCAGCCCATATTGCAGCATACCCATCAATATGTTTGGTTTAACATTTGCTACTCATAATGTGAGGTTCAGAAATAAAAAAGGTTTAAAATGGAAATAAAATATTCTACTTAAAACTAGAGTATTTTGATCTCAACTAAAAACTGGAGTGTTTTTATAAGGATAAAATCTGGAGTAAAGTGTACAAATAAAATCCGGAGTAATTATCGCAGTTTTACAATTCGGACTGTTTGGCGTAAGGGCCGGAGTGGCCTTGTGTCTCTTGAAGCCAAAATGGGTTTATGCCGCTTGAAGGCCGGACCACTTCATGGAAGTAAAATAGGCCGGAGTGAATAATAAAAAGTTGACAGGATTTGAAGACGTTGACCGGATTTAAAGGTGTTGACCGGATTTAAAGGTGTTGACGGGATTTGAAAGTGTTGACCGGATTTGAAGGTGTTGACCGAATTTGAAGGTGTTGATCGGATTTGAAAGTATTGACCGAATTTGAAGGTGTTGACCGGATTTTGAAGGTGTTGACCGAATTTAAAGAAGTTGACCGGATTTTGAAGGTATTGACCGAATTTTGAAGGGTTGACCGATTTTGGAAACAGTGACCGAATTAGAAGCAAGAAAGCATGAACTGGTTTTCGAAACAATGAAAGTTGACCGGCTTAAGTAAAGAAGTGACCAGACGAAACCTGCAATGATTGACAAATCTGATCAGAGTGGACCACCTACTTCATTGACCGTCTGAAAGGAAGTATTAAGTAGGTAACTTACCCCACTTACTCCCACCAAATCTCTAAGAAGAAGTACCAGGTAGGTAACTTACCCCACCTACTCCACCGAACCCTTCCTCTTTATATACCAAGCTTCAGTTGAGGGGCGAATGAGTGCAGGCAAGAGAAAACCGTCAGGAACGAAGAAGGAGAGAGTCTGTCGAAGTGGGTGTTCAACAGTCAGGCAAGTGTACTTCGGACGTTACGTTTTCTGTTTTTAAGTTCATTTGCAAGAACACTCACCTTTTGTTGATCATGTGTTTAATACAAGCGTCCTCCCTGTTTTTAAGTTCATGTTTTTAGTGCAAGTATAACTAATGATGTTCAATTATTTCATGATGTTCGCACGCATGGAGTTTGATTATTGTATAATTTAGATGATGACCAGTTATTTGTTTATGAAAAAGTACCAGTTATTTCATGAGGTTTGGACATTTTATTTAAATCCATGAAGTCTGGCCACGTTTTAAAATGTTGGGTTATTGCATGTGTAAAATGACCTCCGGCACTTGTATTATAATTTGAAACTGGCATTTGCTCTTTGATTTTGAAACCGGCCTTGATTAGTAAAATAATTTGAAACCGGCCTTATAGTATAATCTGAAATCGGCTTAAGTAGATATCAAAGCCGGCCTTTGAGTATGAAATCAAAACCGGCCATGTGAACGTAAAATCAAGTTCGGCCCCTTTGCATGAAATCAAGTTCATCCCCTTTGAGTTTGAAATCTAAACCGGCCATTTGAACATGAAATCAAGTTTGGCCCCATTGCATATTGAAATTGGAAACCATCCCTTACAGGTTTGAAATCGGAACCAGCTTGCATGTTGAAATCGGAACCGACCTTTGCATGTTGAAATAGGAAACCGGCCTTGATTTGAAAAATGACGGATATATTTTGAAACCGGCTTTGACTTGTAAAAATGATAGATATGTTTTGAAAGCCTGCTTTGATTTTGAAACCGGCCTTGATTTGAAACCGACATTTGTAATATAATGTTGAAACCAGCTTTGTAACGTGGCGTACGAGTTCTATGATTTGAAACCGGCCTGAAGTATATGGTTTTTGAACTGGCCTTAAGATATCTGTACACAATAAGGCCTGGGCTGCTTTAGGGGACTTTAATGCCATTAAGCTCCTTCTGAAAACTTGGGGGGCTGTTGGATCGGCTCCAGTGCCAGACCCCTTGACAATTGTCTCTATGACTGCAACTTGCATGATCTAAGTTTTACCGGCGCTTTTTTTACCTGGAATGACAGTAGAGCTTCTGGATCTCGTACATTCCGGAAGCTGGATCGTAGTGGTAAATGGTCCTTGGCTATCGGAGTCCCCCTCTGTAGCCTCCTTTCCCCCGGCTAGGCTCTCGGACCACTCTCCTTGCATTCTCTACCCCCTTCCTGGAAGCCTCTAAAAGCTGGAAATTTTCAATTCAACAACTTCCTTGTACACCATCCCAATTTTCTTCCCATTGTTCACCAATGCTGGGATTGTGTCATTCAGGGTGTCCCCATGTTTCGTTTTGTCTCTAAACTGCGCATCCTCAAGGGGAAGATGAAGGAATTAAATCGAAATTTGGGTAATGTCCATGAGGAGGTCGCCCGTGCGCGAGCGTCGCTCGAGGACTTCCAGAGGATCTATCCCCCTCCTGGCTCTCAGCTTGGAATTAATGAGGAAGATAGGTTGAAAGCAGACTATCGCAGAGTCTTGCGTATTGAACTTGAATTCCTGCAGCAAAAGGCGAAGATCAGATGGATAAAGGATGGAGACCAGTGCTCAAAATTCTTCTTCCGTTTAATTGCTGGTAATCGCAACAGGAATAGGATCCTCTCCCTAACCAAAGCAGATGGTTCTCCAACCTGCAGCTTGGAGGAAGTACAACAACTCTCAGTCAACCACTTCTCTCAGCTCCTGGGTAGGCAGAATGGGAGAGTCCTTCTCTAAGGAGAACCTCCATCCTTTTATCCTCAAAACAGTCCCAAATTCCCTCCGCCCAGCCCTTTGCCGCCCTGTCTCTGCTGATGATGTCCGCCGGGCTCTGTTCTCAATTGAAGACAACAAAGCCCCTGGGCCGGATGGTTTTTCTATAAAATTTTTTAAAGCTGCTTGGAATGAAATTGGGGACTCCATTATTGAAGCTGTTCAAGATTTTTCCATCATGGAAAAATCTTGAAACAGATCAATGCAACCTTAATCTGCTTAATCCCGAAGACCAAATCCCCCACAAGAGTCTCTGACTTTCGTTCCATTGCGTGTTGCAATGTCATCTACAAGATCATGTCTAAGATTCTTGCTGGGCGCCTTCAATCCTCGCTCCCCTACCTCATTGGCAATTGCCAAACTGCTTTCGTTGCTGGTCGAAACATTGGAGATAATATCCTGCTTGCTCAAGACTTGCTTTATAAATACCACATCAATAAAGGGGCTCCCCGTTGCGTGCTAAAAGTTGATCTGATGAAGGCCGCCCTTGAGATGATGAATTTCCCCCCCACACTGATCAGTTGGATAAAACAGTGTATCACTACCACCTCGTTCTCCATAAATTGGAATGGTACTTCAGTGGGTTTCTTCCGTGGCGCCAAGGGCCTTCGGCAGGGGGACCCACTCTCCCCCTATCTCTTTGTGCTTGGGATGGAAGTCCTGAATGGGATCTTGGATAGAATGGCTAGGACTAACCCGGAATTCCAATTCCACTGGAAATGCAAAAACTCCCGTATTGTGATGCTTGGGTTTGCTGATGATCTGCTCCTGTTCTTCGAAGCAGATCGCAATTTCGTTCGAGCTATTAAAGAAAGTCTAAACATTTTCAGTCGCCTTTCGGGTCTCACCCCCAACTTGGATAAGAGTGAGATCTATTGCTGTTCTGCCAGTGAGGATACCATCCAGGGCATTCTCGGCATTCTTGGGTTCAAACGAGGGAACCTACCTATCAGATATCTTGGAGTCCCCCTTCTCACCAGAAAGCTTACCATCTCGGACTGCAAGCCTCTCCTTGATCGAATTCAACAGAGAACCTCTTCTTGGAAGAATCGCTGGCTCTCCTTTGCTGGGAGACTCCAACTTATCTCCTCCATCCTCTCAAATATCCACACATTCTGGGCCTCCATGTTCATCCTCCCCAAAACCATTCTGAACTGCATTGACAAGCTCCTTCACACCTTTCTATGGCAAGGCTCCTTTGAAGGAAGATGCTCTGCAAAAGTTGCCCAGAAGGATGTATAAACCCTGAAATCGGAAGGGGGATTAGGCCTTAAAAACCTGTGCGCATCCAATAAAGCCCTTTTGAGCCGTCATCTCTGGAGAATCATCTTAAAGGACCCTGATTCCATTTGGGTTTCCTGGACTCAGACCCAACGCATCAAAGACCGTTGCATCTGGACTATAAAAGATCCTGATTCGGCCCCTTGTAGCTGGAAAAAGCTAATGAAGCTCCGGAATGCTCTCCGCCCCATGATCCGATATGTTATTGGAAATGGTGTGGACACTTTCCTCTGGCTTGACCATTGGCATCCAATGGGGCCGCTCTGTGATCGTTTTGATTCGCGGATCAGGTGTATCACATGTCTGCCACTAGATGCAAAGGTAAAAGACATCATATTTGAGGGTAATTGGAGGTGGCCTAACCCTTTTGACATGGAGGTTGCGGATATTGTGAGAAAAAGATGCCGCCCTACACCCCCGACCCGATCCCCGCAATGATGAGGTTATTTGGATCGCGGACCGCTCCGGGATTTTCACTGCTAAATCCGCGTATGGGATCTTTCATGGGGCCAATGAAGCGGTAGTATGGTCTGATCTTGTCTGGGGCCCCATGTTCATCCCGGCCCATGCCTTTATTCTCTGGTTGGCCATTCGAAATAGGCTAAGCACTCTAGATCGAATTAGCAGATTCCTTCACTGCTCAGCGAACTGTGTTCTCTGCTCTAATGGGGTTGAAAGTCATAACCATCTTTTCTTTGACTGCCCCTTCTCCTCGACTGTCTAGCGTCTCATGCACCAGAAGGCTGGTCTAAATTGGCCTTACCCGGACTGGCATTCAAATATTTTGTGGGCTACTAGCAGATGGAAAGGTAAAAACCTCAAAGCTCGCTCCTACAGGCTCACCCTCGCGGCCTCTGTTTATTTCCTCTAGAGAGAGAGAAACAATCAAGCCTTTAAGGATTCTGCATGTAGTGAAATCCAACTGGCTTACCGGATCACAAATACGGTGAGAGGTAAGCTAGAGTCATCCCATCTTTCTGATGCCCGTAGCGACAGATCTATTTGGAGTAGATGGAACATCCCACTTGCGGTCTTGAGATCGGGCGCAGTCATCTGACCTTGTTGTGGAGCTGTGGAAAAAAAAAACATTTTCCTCGCTTTGGTTTCTCTGAAATCCAAAGCTCCTTTGCTGGTGCTGTTTCCTTCTCTTCTAGGCGAAGTGTCTTGAAGCCGGAGCTGAAAAATTGCTTTTCTGGGATCTCTGGATTCCGGAGCAGAAAAAAATATATATATAAAATAAAATCTGGACATTGTCATGTCGATCTTTCCGGAGTGCTTTTCCCCTTTTCGGTGTGTTTTTCCTTATTTCCTTGATCGGAGTGCTTCTGGCCCTCTCAATTTTGGACGAAATGATGTCTTTCTCTTGGACGGTTTCCTCTCCTTGGACGGAGCACTTCTTCGTCGTGCTTCCGGGAAAAAAAAAACTTTTTGACATTGTCTTGTCGTTCTTCCGGAGTGCCCCTTTCCGGAGTGTTTGTTGTTGTTTCCTCGAACGGAGCACTTTTGTTCTCCTCAGTCCTGGACGAAGTGACGCCTATCTTGGCTCTTAAGGACTCCGGTTTCCGGAGTGCTTTTTGTGCACTCCGGATTCTGGAGTGTTCTTTTATTTGCTTCTTTTGCCGGAGCTTTTGAGAACTCTGAAATCCGGAGTGCTTTTGCTCGCTTCTATGGCAATCCAGAATCCGGAGTGGTTCTTTGTTCGTTTTTTTTTTATGGAGCGTCCTTTGACCTGTAGCTTCGTTGACTGAATCCGGAGCTGGCTTCCCACTCGGGATGGTGTGGCTTGAGTACGAAAAAAAAATTTGTAATTTCCTGGCTTTTGAGGACTCCAGTTTCCGGAGTGCTTTTTGGGCACTCCGGAACCCGGAGTGTTCCTTTCTTTTGTTTCGCTTCTTTTGCCGGAGCTTTTGAGAAATCCGGAATCCGGAGTGCTTTTTCTTTGGCAATCCAGAATCCAGAGTGGTTCTTTGTTCATTTTTTTGATGGAGTGTCCTTTGAGCCTGTAGCTTCGTTGACTGAATCCGGAGCTAAAAAAAAACCTTTAATTATTTGTCGTGGCTGGTTCCTTTGCCTCATTTTGGACGGTGCGTCTCTGTTGTAACTCACGGTGTGAATTTTTCCGGAGAGCTTCTTTTGACTTCATGGTCAAGGTGTTGGATTCTCACTTGAACGGTGTGATCTTGTCAACTTGGACGGAATGTTATTGTCATCTTGGACGGAATGTTATTGATTATGCCTCCGGTGTGCATGTGCTTCCTTTAGCTGGAATACTCATTCTCTCCTTGGACGGAGTGCCTCAGCCGGAGTGAATTTCTGCTCTATGGACGGAGTGAATTCTCGTTGAATTCGAAGCGTGTGTTTTTTCCGGAGTGTATTCTTGTCTCTTAGGACGGATTGGAATGGCAGCTCCGGAGTGAACGCTCTGCCTAATTGGACGAAGTGTGCTGGTTCGTCTTGCTTTTCCCGGAGTGTTTTGCAGTCTCTGTGGACGGAGGGGCTTAGAGTTCTTTTTTATTCACAGTCTGTAATTTTCTTAACGACTTGTGTCATGTGTTTAGGAGTTTCCCTAATTTCTATGCTTCTTTTCCAAGTTGGCTTCTTTTCCCTAACACTTGGTAAAAATCATACTCCGTTGTACATTTTAATTTAATTTTAATGCAATTAATTACTTACCAAAAAAAAGGATTAATAGTGATGTTTTCGACTGATACTGAAAATGACTTTCAGTAAAAGATAAGAAGAAAATGTTTCTGTTTCTGTTATTGTGGACCCACGACTGATATGAAATCAGGTTAGGTTCTCCGGCATGTCTTAAAATGTTACGGTGGTAATCAAGGATAACTCTGTCTATAGAGTTCTATGTGGTCCACCCTCCTCAGGGCGTTAAAATAGGAAGGTAGCTTTTGTTCTGTTCTAGTCGGCACCCCCCTTGCATTGGGTAAGGATCTCGCGAGGTGGGATCATCTGTTTTGTTTATTGTCGTTGATTGTGGGAAGATGTACACAATTTATCCTCGATTATTCGCCTCCTCAGCCAGTAGAGTCTACTGGTAGGGTCCTATACTATGGAAGTAAGACCGACTTCTACTTTCTGAAACATGAGTACATTGATTCCTAATTTTTGAAGCTTGATTTTGTATCATAACTCTACTTCCTTATGGCATTTATTTCTTCATGTTCAATGGCATCCGTTTTAGTAGGTTCTGTTCTGCATATATGTTTTATTGCATACCCGCAAGTACCTTGCTGGGCCTCGGCTCACTGTTTTACTGTTTTTTTCCTCCAGAGAAGACTTTAGAGTTGTGCCTGATGAGAAAGCCTAGAGTTCAATCTAAAGGATTCCTAAAGATTTAAAGTACTTTTGGGAGTTATCACGGAGGAAGCAGTCTTGATAGAATAGATATACTAAATTGTAATTGGACCATTACGCCTATGTATGCATAAATGAGTTTTTGGGTATGAATATTAATGCTTCGGCAGATTTTTAGATCGGCTTCCGCTATATATTTTTATAGATATCTTATAAAGGTCCTATATGATATATGTGATCCTGTGTTTGCGTGTTATGTTAGTTGTATGCATGTACTAAGTTACGGCACAGGCTGTTTATTTCTGTCCTGACTGACGGAATCAATTGAGAAAAAAAAACCATTCCGTCACCATTGGTATCAGAGAGATAAGATGCTTTAGGATTTGATCGATCGAAAAGTGGAGGTATAGGTTTGAATCTTTGTACTGAATTTCCGTTGGAATAGGTCAGGGTAACTAAGGTGACTAGAACCCTTAAAAGAAAAGGTCCCTAGGCTAAGTTCAAGTTTCATGGAGATAATGGATACTTCCTTTCCTCCAACCGACCTTTTTGGGATTTTAATGTTGTGTCTGTCTTGATTTTAGGATGGCTAATGAAAGGAAAAGAAAAGAGCAATGGGATGGTTGGATGAGGAAATTTCTTAGGAGACATTTGAGGAGGCTTTCTAGGAAGAGAATATCCCCGATAACCTTTAGGTTTGGAGGGAAAGAGCCCTTATGGAACTTAGGCAAGGGAGTCCCACCATAGCAGAGTATGGCGCGAGGTTCACCAAATTATCTCATCATGTACCTTTCATTGGTAAAGATCCATCGAGGATGACCAAGAAGTTCCTGCAAGGGTTAAACGATAAGATTAGGAATCAATTAGTGACCCAGGAGTTTCAGGCTTATATTGAGGTCCTAGATATGGTCTTGGTACTCGAGAAGGAGTTAGAGACACAAAAATTACTTGCAAAAAGGGTCGCTAGCTGGGCAAGTCTTGATAGGAGATCAAATGTAAAACCACCTGAGTCATCCAAGAAAGTAAGAATGGTAGATGTGGGGAAGAGCACTACTGAAGCTTTATCGGTAACTAGTTCACAGACATCAACTGCTACATGCACATATTGTAAAAAGAAGCACACGAGACAACCTTGTTATAACGCAATAGGAGCATGCTATAATTATGAAAAGTGGAGTCACCTGATAAAATATTGTCTGGACAAAAGGAAAGAAGTCGGTTGTTGTGGTTAGAGGATTGCGGCATTAGTGCAAGGCCAGAAACACCCCAAAGGCGGATGAAGGTATTTTCTTAATCACGGAATCTTGATTTTGTTATGTGTTTCCTATTCGCCAAAAAAAATTGAAATTATTTCCTGATTGTATAGACATATGTATGCTTTGTGGATTTTGTGAGATTTAGGAGCTGTAGCATAGATGGTATACAGCTGGAAGAAAGAATGCTTGATTCATTTGGTCGACATAGCGAATAAGTAGAGCTGATGGTTTGGGATTGATTTTTGAGGAAATGCGAACCTCTGGAGTTGAAATAATACTCAAGGACGTTGGTAAAAGATGCAATACCCTGTAATTAGGTTACGAAATTCTGAGTAAGTGGCAAGGTTAAATGAGTTAAGAATAGGCGTTCAGCCTAATTAGAAATAGGATTGCCCTTTTTAAGTCAATAGATGACCGTTTAAAAATCTAGCTATGAAGGTTTTGAGGAGAGTATGACCAAGCTAATCTGTTGTAATGAGCAGTTAAAGGAAGTTGAAGAATTTGTGTGGAATTAAAAAGAGTATCGACTAGACACTGTTAGAACCTTCTGGTAGAAGGGCTTGTCAATGATCAGGTAAGTTGGCAAAAATGATATGCTTATGAGAAAGATTGGAATATTGTTAGTCCATACTAACAGGCAATCACCCATGAGCAAAGTGGGAGAGGCGTCCGTAGGGCGGAATTGCTCCACCTATAATTAAAATTTTGTGATAAGATCTTTGAAGACTTAGGAATGATCCCCTGAAAGAAATTTAAGGTCTTATGAAATTAAAAGTTAGAGGTTGGGATTTTAGCTGAGCTAGGTAAAAGAACCAAAATACTAGTGACGGTAAGATATAATCAAAGCTAACTGATTGATCAGAGAGTGCAGCGGAAGAGTGATGAACCTGTCCATGTATAAGGTTGAGGTTAATGTCCAAAGTAAATACTCAATATTGAGGTATTTCACCAATTTCGAGGACGAAATTCCTTTAAGTGGGGAGAATTGTCAGGTTTAGAAATCCGAAAGGCTTAAAATCGAAATAAAATATTCTACTTAAAACTAGAGTATTTTGATCTCAACTGAAAACCGGAGTGTTTTGATAAGGATGAAATCCGGAGTAAAGTGTATGAATAAAATCCGGAGTAATTATCGCAGTTTACAATTCAGAGTGTTTCGGCATAAGGGTCGGAGTGGCCTTGTGTCTCTTGAAGCCAAAATGGCTTTACGCCGCTTGAAGGCTGGACCACTTCATGGAAGTGCAAGAGGACGGAGTGAATAATAAAAAGTTGACCAGATTTGAAGATGTTGACCGGACTTAAAGGTGTTGACCATATTTGAAAGTGTTGACCGAAATTTGAAGATGTTGACCAGATTTGAAGATGTTGATCGGATTTAAAGGTGTTGACCGGATTTAAAGGTGTTGACCGGATTTGAAAGTGTTGACCGGATTTGAAAGTGTTGTCCGAATTTGAAGATGTTGACCGGATTTAAAGGTGTTGACCGGATTTGAAGGTGTTGATCGGATTTGAAAGTGTTGACCGGATTTAAAGAAGTTGACCGAATTTTGAAAGTATTGACCGAATTTTGAAGGGTTGACCGGTTTTAGAAACAGTGACCGAATTAGAAGTGAGAAAGCATGAACTGGTTTTCGAAACAATGAAAGTTGACCGGCTTAAGTAAAGAAGTGACCGGACAAAACCTGTAATGAATTGACAAATCTGATCAGAGTGGCCCACCTACTTCACTAACCGTCTCAAAGGAAGTACCAGGTAGGTAACTTACCCCACTTACTCCCACCAAATCTCTGAGAAGAAGTACCAGGTAGGTAACTTACCCCACCTACTCCACCAAACCCTTCCTCTTTATATACCAAGCTTCAGTTGAGGGGCGAATGAGTGCAGGCAAGAGAAAACCGTAAGGAACAAAGAAGGAGAGAATCTGTCGGAGTGGGCATTCAACAGTCAGGTAAGTATACTTCAGACGTTACGTTTTCTGTTTTTAAGTTCATTTGCAAGAGCACTCACCTTTTGTTGATCATGTGTTTAATGCAAGCGTCCTCCCTGTTTTTAAGTTCATATTTTTAGTGCAAGTATAACTAATGATGTTTAATTATTTTATGATGTTCACACATATGAAGTTTGATTATTGCATAATTTAGATGATGACCAGTTATTTGTTTATGAAAAAGTACCAGTTATTTCATGAGGTTTGGATGTTTTATGTAAATGCATGAAGTTTGGCCATGTTTTAAAATGTTCGGTTATTGCATGTGTAAAATGACCTCCAGCACTTGTATTGTAATTTGAAACTGGCGTTTGCTCTTTGATTTTGAAACCGGCCTTGATTAGTAAAATAATTTAAAACCGGCCTTATAGTATAATTTAAAATCGGCTTAAGTAGATATCAAAGCCGGCCTTTGAGTATGAAATCAAAACCGGCCATGTGAACATAAAATCAAGTTCGGCCCCTTTGCATGAAATCAAGTTCGGCCCCTTTGAGTATGAAATCACAACCGGCCATTTGAACATAAAATCAAGTTCGGCCCCTTTGCATATTGAAATTGGAAACCAGCCCTTACAGGTTTGAAATCGGAACCAGCTTGCATGTTGAAATCGGAACCGACCATTGCATGTTGAAATAGGAAACCGGCCTTGATTTATAAAATGATGGATATATTTTGAAACCGGCTTTGACTTGTAAAATTTATAGATATGTTTTGAAAACCACCTTTGATTTTGAAAACGGCCTTGATTTGAAACCGACCTTATATCACAAATATGAAACTGACATTTGTAATATAATATTGAAACCGACTTTGTAATGTCGCGTATGAGTTCTATGACTTGAAACCGGCTTGAAGTATTTGATTTTTTAACCGGCCTTAAGATATCAGTACACAATCTCTGAAGGATTAATAGTGATGTTTCCGACTAATACTGAAAATGGCTTTCAGTAAAAGATAAGAAGAAAATGTTTCTGTTTCTGTTATTGTAGACCTAGGACTGATATGAAGTCAGGTTAGGTTCTCCGGCATGCCTTAAAACGTTACGGTGGTAATCGAGGATAACTCTGTCCATGGAGTTATATGTGGTTCGCCCTTCCTCAGGGCGTTAAAATAGGATGGTAGCTTCTGTTCTATTCTGGCCGGCACCCCCTTGGATTGGGGAAGGATCTCGTGAGGTGGGATCATCTATTCTGTTTATTGCCGTTGATTGTGGGGAGATGTACACAATCTATCATCGATTATTCGCCTCCTCCGCCAGTAGGGTGTACTGGTAGGGTCCTAAACTATGGAAGTAAGACCGATTTCTGCTTTCTGAAACATGAGTACATTGATTTCTGATTTTCGAAGCTTGATTCTGTATCGTAATTCTACTTCCTTATGGCATTTATTTTTTCATGTTCAACGGTATCAGTTTTAGTAAGTTCTGTTATGTATATATGTTTTACTGCATACCTGCATGTACCTTGTTATGCCTCGACTCTCTATTTTACTATTTTTTTCCTCCAGAGAAGACTGTAGAGTTGTGCCTGATGAGAAAGACTAATGTTCAATCTAAAGGATTCCTGAAAATTTAAAGTACTTTTGGGAGTTATCACGGATGAAGCAGTCTTGATGGAATAAATATACCAAATTGTAATTGGACCATTACGCCTATGTATGCGTGAATGAGTTTTTGGGTATGAATATGAATGCTTCGACAGATTTTTAGATCGGCTTCCGCTACATATTTTTATTGATATCTTATATGGGTCCTAAATGGTATCTGTGATCCTGTGTTTGCGTGTTATGTTAGTTGTATGCATGTGCTAAGTTACGGTATA
Source organism: Nepenthes gracilis (assembly GCA_033239525.1). Taxonomy (NCBI): domain Eukaryota; kingdom Viridiplantae; phylum Streptophyta; class Magnoliopsida; order Caryophyllales; family Nepenthaceae; genus Nepenthes; species Nepenthes gracilis. Next base: position 12,032,590 of record BSYO01000012.1, read on the forward strand.
GGCTGTTTATTTCTGTCCTGACTGATGGAATCAATTGAGGAAAAAAAAAATCCTTTCCATCATACATAATTAGGTAAACATTACAATTATAAGATCAGTTTATTTTGTTCTTTTTCTTTCCTGCTAACTAGAGTTTTAGTCGTTACAGCCAATAAGTGACTTTGACATTAGAACCTTTTAATCAAAATGGATATCGACTCGTCTGATATGTCCCTGAACATTGAAGAAACCCATTATTCTTTGACCTCCTTTCCTAAATTTGACGTTGGTTCAGCTGTGAAGATTTAGAATATTAACATATAAGAATATATTCTTTATATATAACTTTTACAAATTTATATTTGATAAGAATTTGGGTCTTCCACTTTTTATTTTTAATTTTTTAAGAAAGTAGGAGCGTGGGGGAGGACCAATTTCACTCAATTGCACTCCAGAACTTGACAAACTTTTCTTACACTAATAATCATTTTGTGCTTTACTTTTGCACTTTGAAAAATGGCCATATTCCTGAATTTTCTTTCCTTTTTGCATTTCCTGGGAGAAATTCATTAATATATATATCACAATTAGTTTTTAATTTCATTTTTTTATTCTCTGTCTTTTTAAAAAGTTATATAGTATACATTATATATATATTTTGATTTTTATGTTTCAACAATTCTTGTTAAATATTCAGATGAATTGATTGACTTTTTTTTAATTATTCATATTTGTATATTTTAACGTATAGTCACTGATTTTTCCTTTTTTTACGTATGATATTCATGAACATGAAGAGGCAGTATTAATTTAAGAAGCATTTCTTCAAACGTCAAATTCGTTTAGCGTTCTTAATTTATGTGAAGCATCCCTATTAAAAATGATTCATTGCTTTTAGCTTTAGCTTAACCGTTGGGCAAGACAAAACCTAACCTTCAAAGCTACTTAACTTTGCGACATCCGTCGAGTACCAATAACAAAGTTAATGCTTATTTGTAGTACTAGAATAGTTGAAAAATCTAAGATTATAAGAAATTTGATATAACGTTTTTTAGAAAATCAGTTATGATTTTGTTGATTATCTTCAATGAGAGCTAGACAGATTATTGAGTTTCAAAAATTAAAAAAAATATATTTTATCAACTAATAATAATCAAATGAGTATATTAACAAACCAAACCTTTTTATATTGGCATTTTAAATATATATTATTAAAAGAATCATATGTTCTTTCATTCATTTAAATTAATAATTTATAGGTAGACTTATATTTATCACATATTATATTATAACAAGAAATGCGTTGCTTGTAATTCATAGGGATCATAATACCCACAATTGACACAAAATAGACCATTGAATAATTATTCATCCTTTAACCATCATCATAACCATACAAGAGGGATATCTCAAAAAGGCAGAGAGAATAATTTTATTTCAAAATCTAAAGATCATCACCATTGATTCTCATCATCAACATCAACTGGGAAAATTTTGATATCCTCATACTATCCGACCGTGAAGCACGTGCGTGGCGCATGCCTTAATATTATGGGGAAAAGGTTTTCCCGAGTGGTATAGATAAGGGGCAGTCAACATTATCCTATGTTATTTTATATACGAAATGGAAAAACACAATGGATGCAGCTAACTCAACACTTCCTGACAGAATTCCGTTAACAAAATGTTTCTCTGGTACTCCGACGAACCAGACGGCAGCGACGACGGCTGTGCTGACGGTGGCGCTCTCAACTTCTGGAAGTAATCCCTTACGTCGAATCCACCTGCCGTTAACTTCCCCGCCAAATACTCTTCCTCCGCAGGCGGCAGAAAAGGCGGGCGCAACACCTCGGTTAATCGGCTCCACCTCAACCCTGTAAAGAACTCATGCTCTTTGATCTCCACTGCCCCTCCATAGTATCCCAATCTTTTGGTAGGGTCCTTCTCTAGCAACCGCTCGATCAAGTCCATCAGAGCCGTCCGCTTACCCATGAATTCTGGCCGTTTCATTAGCACGTTTCGAAACGTTTCTTTCCGACTGTTTCCGAGAAACGGCGTCTTCCCATGTAGCATTTCGTAGGCCAAAACACCCAGGGCCCACCAGTCGACGGCGAACTCGTGCCCATCTCCGTGTATCACTTCCGGCGACATGTATTCCTCCGTACCTACAAATGAATTCGATCTCTCGCCAGCGACGAAGCTCATCTTTTGTCGGCTGACCGGCGAGACACGAGCCGACTTGGCCTTCTTCAACCCATTATTCAACCCGTATCCTAAAATCCGGGCCAGGGAATGCTGCTGCTTCACTACTCTTACCTTTGCCTTGTTACACTCTTCAAGCATCTCAGGTTCGGATCTCACCAACCCGTGGCACACCCTTTTCAGAGCGAGCTTCCGGGAGAGGTCGAAGTCGGTAAGAGTCACATGGCCAGACTGTTGAATCAGCACATTCTCAGGCTTCAAATCGCGGTACACAATCCCCTTATGATGAAGGTGGTCCAGCGCACAGACTATCTCACTCAGATAGAATCTGATGACGGCAGGGCTGAAGACGCGGTCGGTCTGGTGATGGCGGAGGACGTTAAGGTCACCGCCGGGGCAGTAGGGGATAGCCCACCCGGTCAGGTCCGGGCCGTCAAAGGAGCCGAGAAGGGTGGGGAGGAAGGGGTGGGATAGGCCCGACAGGACGGTAATTTCCCACCGTGCGCGGCGGCTGGCGTCGAGCTTGGCATGCATGATTGGTTTGTCGACGACTTTGAGTGCGAAGGGGAAACGGGCAGATGGGTCGGCGGAGGTGTCGTAGGCTAAGAAGACGGTGCCCATTGCTCCATTGCCCAACACCTTGATGGCCCTGATCCTGTCTATGTCCAACTTCTGATGGGTGGTTCGTTTCTCCATTTTCAGAACGAGAGGAGAGAAGCGGAGAATATTTGGAATTGGATGCAGGGTTTGGGGTATGGGGCTTTAAATAATCAGTATTGCGTATTGGAGTGCTTGTTTATTTCTTGTGTAGATTGGCCGTGTGCTTTATCTCGTGACTCCCGCCGCTGAAATACCGTAAAAGTAATTCGCGGCGGGTTCTATACGTATTAGTTCAGCAGCCGTCATTATTCCTACGACTTCCAATCCCAACGTGCCACGTTATTCCTTAGCCCCCACTCTTTTTTAACTTTTTTTTTTTTTTGCGTCCCATGCCACATCATCGTTCTTCGGCGTGACCCTTGTTTTAATCTTCATTTTAACTTAATTCTTTGAACATTAGACACGTGTGGGGTACGGTGTAGTCAACTAAGTGTGTTACTATGAATACATAATAGCAGCCGCGTAAGACGCATTGTAGAATGTAGTGACAATATATGAAAAAATATATTTTTAAATTTTATTATCAAATTTAAAATAAAATTCTCAATATTTATTTTACCATCATTTTTCTATTATATGAAAACTATTATCATATTACTGTATTGCAAGCTATGGAATAGAAGTCTATGAGCAGGAGTGAACATATATGACACATTAAAAATATCATATTACTCAAGAATTATAATATTAATCATTAGAAATGTACATATCTTTTTAGATATAAGAAACATTTTATTGATTGTATTTAATAATTACTTTTAATATTTTATAGAGAATGCATATCAGATGAAATTAATTATTTTGATGCTTGAGCTAATTAACTTAACTGATGCAGCGCCTCTTATTACAACTTCAACTTAATTGTATATATGGGCTGCGCTTTAGTAATGCCATCTCCTTTCCCATCATTAGGCCGGCCAAATTTTTCATATGGTAGTCATACAGGTAAAACTAAACACTACTATTACTATTTGGACTGATGGGTCTCAGGAGATTGAACTACTTATATTTTTATTTTTTATAATTTATTTTTATATAAATAATTATAATTAAATTATTTTTAAAAATTTAATTTTTTTATTTTTTAAAAAAGTAATTAAATTATATTTATTTATTTAAAAATTAATAATTAAAATAAATATATATATATATTTTATCTCAGTATAAAAACTCTCCCAAGTCCTATTGATTTTTGGACGGATGTCTTTCGGGACTCTTCCCTCCAGAAATTTCTCATTCCACTTCCAAAAAATCTAGCGGGAATTCCGTGCTTTGTTCCCCACGTGGGTTGCTATAGAGCTGATGCGCCCTGTCCTGCTTGTTGGTTCATTAGTGTGATATACATTATTATTATTACTATCATTATTATTATTATTATTAAACAAATGGCAAATGTAGTCTTAATAAGTGTTGTGTACCTGAATAACAATTAACAAGATGTTAAAGGATATAAAATTTATTCCTCAGCATATTCTCCATCATTTCAATTAGAAATTATTTTATAAAAATAGAAGATAACAAGAAATTAAAAATAAGTGAATATAAAAGAATGTTAGAATTTGAGGGTTTGTTTGCATGATTATTAAAAGGCATAAGTGTATTGAGGTCGATGCTCTAAACTTGCATTTTATTATTTGATTTCAGATCTCTTTGACTGAGAAAAATCGATATATTTATAACATTGTTGTTAATTAATATGTATTGCTGGATTTGGCATGACTATGTATTAATTAAGGTATTACATCGATTAGAGATCCAACTGTTACACAAATTTATAACTATTTAGAATTTAATACTTACTATTTAGTGGTTATAACTACTTGTTTAGTATAATTGTTCATCCTTTAATTCATATAACCGTTCGTTATTATTAAATATCAGGTTTAATCCTCTGCTGAGCCTTTAGTGTCTTGATGTGAGATTCCGATTCAAAAATATGGTAATTAGAAGATAATTAAATTAATAACGATCAAAATTGAGTTTAGGAAATGAGAAAAAAATTGAATTGGAAGTAAAAATGGGTCAAAGGGTATCAGCGCCTGATTAGCGCTCGAGGCTCCAACCAGTTGCAGCTTGACAGAATCGACTGCCTGAGGGTTACTCGAGCGCCACCCAGAAAATGGTCCGGCGGAATGCATTGCTCGAAGGGCGCTCAACGAGTACTTGAGATGTAGTGTTGGTAGAATGGTGCTTCTAATTACCGCCCGACTGGTGCTCCAGCGCGAGGGTTTCATCTGAGGTCATTTTTAGCCGTTTTTGAGAAATAGAGAGAGAGAGAGAATGAAGGCTAGAGAGAGAAAGGAGGAGATCAAAATTGTGACGGAACAGATCTTTATCCTTTAAAGACCTTCCATCAATAAACAAACAAAACTAATATTTATAAAATCTACAGAAATTTTAGTAGAGTTTCATCTACAATTGGAATGAAACCAAAGTTTACAACTTGTTTAGAAGAACCTGTACAAACACACAACTAAATAAATATCAAGAATATATAACAAAACGAATAACACATAGCAAAACAAATACGGAAAGACTTTAATTTGTTATAAAAGCAAATCAAATGTCTTAAACCAAGTTTAAAACTTTACTTATTCTTAAAATTCGACTTTACTGACCGAAGAGGCCCAAACTAGTAGACCCTACTAGTTGAGGGAGTGAATAATTAATGATAAATTATATTCACTCTACACAATCTAAGGCTTGAACTGAAATACCCTCTCTGATGGGATTTATATACCAAAATACCTCTTAAAGGTATGTCTGATTCTGAACTGAACTGAATTTACCCTCCGCAATTAATACCCTAAAAAGAGGCGAACCACGTATAACTCCGTGGATTCACTCTACACAATCTAAAGCTTGAACTGAAATATCCCCCTTGATGGGATTTATATACCAAAATAGCTCTTAAAGGTATGTCTGATTCTGAACTGAACTGAATTTACCCTCCGCAATTAACATCCCGAGGAGAGGCGAACCACATATAACTCCATGGACGGAGTTATTCTCAATTACCACTATAATATTTTAAGATATGCCAAAAATTCTTACCTGACTAACTAATAGTATTAGGGCCAATTTCACATTTACTGGCTTAACTGAAAACACAAAGCTGAAACACTTATCTGAAATTCTTACTAAAATACTTAACCGAGACATTTAACAGAAATATTCAACTGAAATACTGAAATACTTATCTGAAAGAATTCTTACTCATATTCTCTTAGCCAAATTTCATCACTTCAGAAAGCTAAGTTCAAATTTATATAATCAGCCCGTTAGATATGTTCAAAAGAGTCTCTAAAATTCAGTAACACAATCTCATGCAAAACTCTTCAAACACAAATCGTTTAATAAACTTTAACAAAACACTAATTGACATTTAAACCTCAAGATTTCAAGTTTCTAAACATAATTTCCTGATTTTTAATCTAGGGTTTCCTCGTGAAGTTTCTAGATGAAATCACACCTAAATTTTAAACCAATTTACAAAATCAAAGTCATATATTATAATACATATATAAAATCATGCATTTAAATCAAAAACCCCTAAATTTTCGAATTAGGGTTTGAAGCGAATCTATCAAGACAAAATCGAACACCAAAACATAAATTAAACATAAAATCGAAACCATAACTCACAATAATTATGCATAAATATAAGGTCTAACCACAAATTTATAGGAAATATGCATTATTTGTACAAAACTTGGAGAACGAGGGTTTTTGAACATATATAACAAAATGGAAACATTTAAAGCTGTAAAAACGAAAAACAAAATTGGTGGTACACTTGCCTTAGTCCGAGCTACCGTTTTTCTTACTTGGATCGGAATGGAATGGCCCAAAATTTCCTCTTCTTCCTTTTCTTCCCCTTTTCTCTTCGTACTTCATTGCCTCTCTCTCTCTTAGACCCGCAAACATGACGAAGGAAAAAAGCGCACAGCGCTTTAAAATACATCGGGCGCTTGAGGTGCCCCCCCTTAAAGCATGCCTATGCTCGAGCAGCAACTAGGCACCCATCGAGCATGGGCTTTCGCTAAATGCGCCCTGGGTGTGCCTGAGGTGGCGCCGAGGCCCCCGGGCCATTTTTGCCACCAAACTGATTTTTCCTCTTATTTTTCCTTATTCTATTTGCTTTAATCTTAATTATTTTAACTTAATGACTAGGATGTACTTTGCTTTAGAACCTAGGTCTTCATACTCTCCCTCACTTATAAAAAAATTTTGCCATCAAAATTTAACGAACTTTGAATTTTCCTTAATCGTAGGAAATTTCCTAACATTTTCAAATCATTTCGTCAATTAAATGATTATTCTTGGAAATTCTAAGTATTCAAATAACCTTGATCTTTAGTGTCTGATTTGTTCTGTACTTATCTAAATTCATCAAATCCAAAGGCAAACCAACTTATTAACTACCTTTCTAACGTAGTTCAATACCTTAGACGAATATAAATTTCTTACATTTAATTTACGCTAAGGCTCAAAATAATCATCCCTTTTGAGTTCCAAATCAAACATCGAAATATACGGGTTCACTAAAATTCTGCTGCGCCACTCTGATTAATTTCCTAATCACGGACCATTTGATTGTAATCTACCATCCAATTCAATTTAAATTGACACTCATAATTCTCCAATCGAATTAGCTAAGATTTTGACAAATATCCCAAATTGTATTCAGACCCCAAATCAGAATGCTCTTTATCCTCATTAGTTCATTAGTATGTCTTTAAACTGACATCTTCCTAAAATACATAACCCATGTTGAATAATTAGTAAGCAAATCCCGAAATATCCATATCATGCAAACAAATCCTCAAATTATAGCCGACTTAGAAATTTCAATCGTGGCAGTCACCCAAAAATTTACACAACCCTTGGTTATCACCCAAAATCTCAAACTCAAGCACTTAACAATTTAGGATCTTGTTGGCACACTGATAAGCCAACTGCTTCCTTCCAAACGTGTTATTCATAATCACGATGGGTGGGTCGTCCTAATTATCCGGAAACACAATCATGAGGACTCCTCGTTCTATGATTTCATATCTTTAATACTTCGGATACAATTCTCTGATCAATCATATGGCCATACTTCTCCATTATTTCTAACCTAGCCTATTGTCCAAATTTTCTCTAATCAATTTAGTTAAGATTCAATATATATCTCAAATCACAAGTAAACATTGAATGTAGAACACTTTGCATTTTTTTATTCTTTCGTTGGTATGTCCCCAAACTAATATCCTCCTAAATCCTTAAATTATCACAAGATCAGAAACTACAATTATAATAGTCTCCAAGAAATCAATATTAATCTTAGATTATGACTCAAATCTCAAAACCCAATTATTAGTAACTTCAAGACCTTGTTGATAACTCACAATCTTGCAGATTTCTTACTTCAAATTTTCACAACTCCAATACTTCGAATATGGTTCTGTCCCCCAATTCTAGAATACAACATCTTATTACCCCAACAATTTTTGCCAACATTATTTTCCCATACAAATGTCCATTTCTCCTAAAGATATCGAGGTTCATCATTGAGATCCTTATACAGGTTTATCCATTCACAACATCACATGATCATCTTTCCTTAGTGGTGCAACCATTTGCTTTCAAAATTTATTTGACAAAACTAACTCCGAAGGTAATGCCCACAATCTCTTCAAATGGAAACTTCAATTACTTCCTTCGACCTATGGTGGAGTAACGCTAACTATAGAAACCCCCTTCACTTACTCCAACAACAATCCATCTCCAAGATACAGAAAACATAGTCCTAAAGATTCCTCAAAACGTCTCATTACATATCTGTGACAGAACGGATTTTTTTTTATCCTCCAAAAGCTTCCGTCAAACAGAAACACTCTTAACTGTCTAAACAAAAGGCAAGAATTCTGCAAAAATTTTGGCAGAGTCTCTTTTGTAACCGGATGAAAACCCAAAAATATAATCCTATATAATCATTCATAACAAGCACACATCTATCCATCATTCACAATTCCTACAACAAATATTCACAGGATCACATGTGCCATCCATAGCACAAATCCATAAAAATATTTACTACTCTAACAGTTTAGTTACGAGATGCCATCTAGGACCTGCACAGTAAATCCAAAGTATATAGCGGAAGTAAACTAAGAACCTGTAGAAGTATAGCATTTTCTCTTCTACTATCATACACATTATGAGCTTTCTATACAAAAATTGATATGTTCTAAGACATCAATAATCACAAGTTCAGTATACAAAAATCATGTGCAACTAGGCCTTTACGTCGATAGGCTCCTCCAAAATAACTCCAATGTGCTGTGGTCCTCAGAAGTCTTCAAAAAGCTTCTCTCTCTTATTACTCTTTTTCATCAGGTAAAATCTCTACTGTCTTATCTGGAGGGGAAAAAAACACTAAAACAGTGAGCAGAGGCCCAGCAAGGTACATGCATATGAATTGTAAAATGATTATGCCAAAACGATCATATAACTATGTAGAACCAGAACGTTTAATCAAAACATCATATGGAAAAACAGTAAAGGCACACTATAACAATATCAAACCTCATGCTTCATAAATCAGTACGCTATAGACTATAAAATAATAAACTGTAAACTTTGACAATACATGGTAAAACTGAAAATAATACTCTATCATCTTTTCACTGTACGATTCATTATCATCATTTTACTGTAATATAGCATATCGGTAAAATAATAAACGGTACTTAATATTATTTTTCTCCTTGTACAAAGCCCCGGGACGGCTATCATTACCTCCTTGTACCAAGCCCCGAGAACGGCTATCATTACTTTCTTGTACCAAGCCCTGAGGACGGCTATCATTTCCTCCTTGTACCAAGCCCCGAGGACGGCTATCATTACCTCCTTGTACCAAGCCCTGAGGATGGCTATCATTACCTCCTTGTACCAAGCCCCGAGGACGGCCATCATTTTCTCCTTGTACCAAGCCCCGAGGACGGCTATCGTTCATCTTTTTATCAAAAACCCCATTCTTTTAAAGTCGGACTTTCACAAATTACTTTCAGCACTTCTTTAAATTTATATGGAAATTTCGTCGGTATACGTTCGTTCACATTTTTAAAAACAAATTATACCGAAAGTTACACATCGATGTCAATTAACTTTTATGTAATTGGAGCTTTGGTTAAAAGTCACTAAATCCCTTCATTTTCGTACTTAGCACTTGGCCAAAACCTTCAGACTCAAATCGATCACTAAACAAGTCTTATTTCATGAAATCAAAGCCATAAATCCAAACATATATACTCAATCATGCATTGAAACTATAAATCTCCAAAATTTTGAGTTAGGGTTTGGCCATGTTCTTTCAATGTCAAAATAAACACATAACACATGCTCATGCATGAAATCAGACCCGAATACTTCCATAAACATGAACAAACATGTAATCTAACCGATTAATCAAAGGAAACATGCTTTAACATCATTTTTACAACATTTCCATGAACTTTAAAGCAAGAAAAATGGTAAAAACATAAAACGACGTCCGAGGTACACTTGCCTTGTCGCGGGCTTTCACCTTTATAAATGGCTCACGGATGGATTCGGGGTCCCGGGCCTCGTTCTCCCTTCTTCTTTCTCTAAGGTCGGCGCTCCCTCTCTCTCTAAAACCCTAAAACTGTGCAAAAATGAGAGGAGCGAAGTCTGATCGTGTTTTTATACTGCGCCTGCCGCTCGAGTGAAGCTCGAGCGGCCAGCGAGCGCTCGACTTTCGGCACCCATCCGCTCGAGCGGCCAGGATTCAAAAATGCCACTGGTTTTTCCGCCCGATAGGATGGCTCGAGCCCACAGCAAGCGCCACTCGACTGCTTGCTGAATTTGGGCATTTTCCAACTTTTTACTTTTAACTACCACTTTTTCACTACATGCATAGTCTCTTATTGATATTAATCACCTTAATCACATCTAGTTATTACGTTTTCGATTTTGGGTCCTCACATTCTCCCCCACTTAAAGAAATTTCGTCCTCGAAATTGAGTAAAGTACATACCTCAAGGGAACAAGTGAGGATACTTGTCTCGGATCTCCTCTTCACGCTCCCAAGTGGCCTCCTCCGGTGAATGATTCCTCCAAAGAACTTTCACCAGGGGGATGGACTTCGTTCGTAACCTTTGATCCTTTCTGTCTAAAATTTACAGTGGCTCCTCAATGTAGGACAAGTCCTTGTAATGGACAAAGTCCCATAGTCAATCACATGCGTTGGATCGTGGATGTACTTTCGAAGCATCGATACATGAAATACATTGTGTACGCCCGCAAGAGTCGGTGGTAACGCCAACCTGTAGGCTACCTCCCCGACCCTTTCTAGAATCTCAAAAGGGCCAATGAACCGGGGTTTCAACTTTCCCTTTATTCCAAACCGGAATGTGCCCTTTGACGATGAGACCTTTAGAAACACAAGATCTCCTATCTCAAAACTTAGCTCTATCAACCGTTTGTCCGCATAACTCTTCTGTCAGCTCTGAGCAACATTCAAATTATCGTGAATCACCTTAATCTTCTCTGCTGTTTCTTTCATAATCTCAGGGCCCAAAATTCTTTTGTCTCCAGTTTCCTCCCAATGAATAGGTGACCTACACTTCCTCCCATACAACACCTCAAACGGTGCCATGCCGATGCTAGCTTGATAGCTGTTATTATAAGCGAATTCAGCTAGCGCCAAATGAGTATCCCAAGTTCCTCCCATCTCCAAAACAGAAGCCCTCAACATGTCCTTGAGAATCTGAATGGTACGTTCAGATTGGCGGTCAGTCTGAGGGTGATACGCGGTACTAGACTTCAATTCTGTCCCCAACTTCTTATGCAAGCTCTCTCAGAACCTCGAGACAAAACGTGGATCTATGGAGGCAGGAACTCCAAGAAGCCTCACGATCTCATTCACGTACAACTGAGCCAATTTATCCCGCGAGCAGGTCATCCTGATCGCCAAAAAGTGGGCTGATTTTGTTAGCCGATCAACTATAACCCACACGGCGTCATGTTTCCTAGGAATCCTCGGCAAGCCCGATACAAAATCCATAGCAATGTCCTCCCATTTCCAGCTCGGGATTGGCATTCAATGTGATCGAAGGCTTCTTCCTCTCGGCTTTCAGTTGCTGACACACTAGGCATTTCTCCACATGGCCCATGATATCCCTCTTCATGTTTCTCCACCAAAAAGTCTTTTTCAGATTTTGATACATTTTATTCATTCCCGAGTGGATTGTATACCGAGACCGATGAGCCTCCTTCAAGATTTTCTCCTTCAATCCTTTATCATCCGGTACACATAATCGATCTCTAAATCTCAACACACCATCAGCTCGGATGTTAAAATCAGCCCAAGACTCCTTACTCAAATCATTAACAATATCCATGAGGAACAAATCATTCTGTTTCTCCTTGACTTCACCAATTACCTCGGTTGAATGCTGAAATACGATGGGGAGCATCCTATCACCTTTGGCATAGCGTTGGATATCGCACTGCTTCAAATAATCTAACATCTCCATCTGTTTGACCTGTAGGTGCGCCACATAGCCCGACCGGTGACTCAAGGCATCTGCTACCACGTTGGCCTTTCCTGACTTGTACTGTATTTCACCATCATAATCCTTCAGGAAATTGAGCCATCTCCTTTGCCTCATGTTGAGTTCTTTTTGTGAGAATAAGTACTTTAAACTCTTATGATCGGAATACACAACGAACTTCTCACCATATAGATAATGTCTCCAAATTTTCAATGCAAACACCACAGTAGCAAGTTCAAGATCATGGGTAGGATAATTTTTCTCGTGCACTTTCAATTGTCTAGATCCATATGCCACGGCTTTACTGTGCTGCGTTAACACACATCCTAGACCCACCTTAGAAGCGTCGCAGTACACCTTAAAGCCTCCAGAACCCTTCGGAATAATCAGCACTGGAGCGGCGGTCAAACGATCCTTTAGTTCCTGGAAGCTCAAATCGCACTCTTCTGTCCACACAAACTTAGCCTCTTTCTTCAGCAACGGAGTCAGAGGCATAGCAATCTGAGAGAAATTCTCTACAAAGCGCTTGTAATATCCCGCCATACCCATAAAGCTCCTAACCTCAGTCACAGAAGTTGGTCTGCTCCAACTTGTAATAGCCTCTATTTTCTTGGGATCTACAGAAATGCCACCATTAGAAATTACATGTCCCAAGAACATCACCTTCTCGAGCCAGAACTCACACTTACTTAGCTTGGCATACAGTCTCTCATCGCGGAGCACCTGAAGTACCTTCCTCAAATAAATTTCATGCTCCTCGTGATCCTTTGAGTAGATTAAGATGCCATCAATGAATACCACCACAAATTTATCCAAGTACGGCCTGAAAATTCTATTCATCAAATCCAAAGGGCATGACAAGAAACTCATAATGGCCATAACGTGTCCGAAAAGCTGTTTTAGCTACATCCTCCGGTTTGATCCTTAGTTGGTAATAACCGGACCTCAAATCAATCTTTGAAAACACTCGCGACCCTTGTAACTGATCAAATAAATCATCAATGCGCGGTAGAGGGTATTTGTTTTTAATCATGACCTTATTCAACTCACGATAGTCAACACACGACCGCAAGGACCTATCTTTCTTCCTTACAAACAACACCGGCGCACCCCAAGGAGATACACTCAGTCCGATAAAACCCTTGTCTAACAACTCCTGTAGTTACAACTTCAACTTTTCAGTTTAGCCGGAGCCATACAGTAAGAGGGTTTAGAAACCGGACTAGCACCAGGAACAACAACAATCTCAAACTCAATTTTTCGGTGTGGAGGCAATCCAAGTAACTCCTCTGGAAATACATCCTCAAAGTCACAAACAACCAGGATGTCCTTAGCCGGCACACTATGACTCCCAGTAGTGCGGGCATATGCCAAATAAACTCTACATCCACTACTCATCAAATGCTTAGCATGTAGAGCAGAGATCAACATAGGCACCCCCTTTTTCTTAATACCCTGAAAGAAAAAGGGCTCCATCCAAGGGATGTTAAAGCAAACCCGCTTCAGAAAACAGTCAATACTGGCATGGTACTTGGCCAGTCAATCCATCCCAATGATCATATCAAAATCACCCATGTCTAACAACCCTAAATCCACAACCAAATGGTTCCCATTCACCTCAACCATTATCTCGGATACATCACATCAGTAACCACAGATGATCCGGAGGGAGTACACACAGATAATTCACAATCCATAACACATGGGACAGATACGATACAATATGCAAATTTTGGGGAAACGAAGAAATGGGTAGACCTCGAGTCAAATAATATGGATGCAGAAACTCTACAAATAGAGAGAGTACCTTCCACAACGTTCGGAGAGGCCTCCGGATCTTGAACAGCCACCACGAAGGCTCTTGCCGAGACAGTAGGCTTCTTTCCTTCCTTCCTCGGAGATAGTGGGCAGTTCCTGAGAATGTGGCCTTGCTGTCCATGTTCGAAACACGCCCCTGACATTTTACGGCATTCTTATCCTGGATGTCTCCTCCCACAGAAGGTACAGTCATCAGCCGATGCTCTGGTTCCGGTTACTGACTGAGCCGGTACAATACTTTTTCCCTTGTCGGCAGCTTTAGTCCTCTTGAATGGTCCAGAAGACCCTGCAGTTGATCCTGTACTTACTCCCGCTCGGCTGGCGGTTCTCTTTGCATAAAATCTTTCTATCTCCGCCTCCTTCTCGTAGATCGTTGCTCTGTCCAAGATCTCGGCGTAAGTCTGAAACTTCAAAACAGATAACAACTTTCTAATATCATCTCGTAGACCTTGGAGGAACTTTTTAGCTTTCCTCTGTTCATCCTCCACATAAAATGGTGCAAAGCGAGACAACTCCGTGAACTTGGCATCATATTCTTTGACGGTCATGCTCCCTTGTCTCAGCCTCATAAACTCTTGCTCTTTCTGATCTCAGAGATTGGATGGAAAATACTTTTCTAGAAATGCCTCCTCAAACATCCCCCAGGTGATAACTTCATTAGGCACTCCCATTGCCCGCTTCTACATGTCCCACCAACTGTCCGCTTCACCCTCCAATTTATACGCAGCAAATTTGACCTTTTCTCGGTCAGTATAGCCAAGCACATCAAATATCTTCTTCATTCTTTTCATCCATACGTCCGCTTCAGCTGGATCAGGCTTTTCTAGGAAGCCCGGTGCTCGTTCAGTTGTGAACCTGTCATAAGTCGTAGGTCCAGGAGGTGCCGGAGCTGGCTCGGGTGTCGGAGCCATGTGCTTTTGCTCAACATGCTCTACTACATTAGTCATCCTCTCCAGTAAGTTGATGTAGGCCGCCTCTCTATCATAAGGCGTGTTAATGCCACCGCGACCATTTCTCCAACCTCTTCTACTTGCCATCCTATAATCAAGGCAAACATATGTATATAAGGACAAGGATCCAATGAATAAGAAAGAAGTATTCAATAACTTTAAGGAATTTCTAACCAAGCCTAAGAACCAATCTCTTAAAAGGTCCTAACTGTCTTAGCTTCCTCTACTTATTCCTACAGGAATTCTATTTAGAGATCTAAACCTATGCTTTCGCTTTTCGATCGATCAATTTCTAAGGCATCTCAATTCTCTAATACCAATTGTGACGGAACAGATTTTTTTTTGTCCTCCAAAAGCTTTCGTCAAACAGAAACATTCTTAACGGTCTAAAGAAAAGGCAAGACTTCTGCAGAAATTTTGGCAGAGTCTCCTTTGTAACAAGATGAAAACCCAAAAATATAATCCTGTATAATCATTCATAACAAGCACACATCTATCCATCATTTACAATTCCTACAACAAACATTTATAGGATCACATGTGCCATCCATGGCACAAATCCATAAAAATATTTACTACTCTAACAGTTTAGTAATGAGATGCCATCTAGGACCTGCACAGTAAATTCAGAGTATATAGCGGAAGTAAACTAAGAACCTGCAGAAGTATAGCATTTTCTCTTCTACTATCATACACATCATGAGCTTTCTATACAAAAATTGATATGTTCAAAGACATCAATAATCACATGTTCAGTATACAAAAATCATGTGCAGCTAGGCCTTTACATCGACAGGCTCCTCCAAAATAGCTCCAATGTGCTATGGTCCTCAAAAGTCTTCAAAAAGCTTCTCTCTCTGATTACTCTTTTTCGTCAGGTAAAAGCTCTACTGTCTCATCTAGAGGGGGAAAAACACTAAAGCAGTGAGCCGAGGCCCAGCAAGGTACATGCATATGAACTGTAAAATGATTATGCCAAAATGATCATATAACCATGCAGAACCAGAACGTTTAATCAAAACATCATCTGAAAAAACAGTAAAGGCACACCATAACAATATCAAACCTCATGCTTCATAAATCAGTACGCTATAGACTGTAAAACAATAAACTGTAAACTTTGACAATACATGGTAAAACTGAAAACAATACCCTATCATCTTTTCACTGTACGATTCATTATCATCATTTTATTGTAATATAGCATATCGGTAAAACAATAAACGATACTTCATATTATTTTCCTCCTTGTACAAAGCCCCAAGGACGGCTATCATTACCTCCTTGTACTAAGCCCCGAGGACGGCTATCATTACCTCCTTGTACCAAGCCCCGAGGACGGCTATCATTTCCTCCTGGTACCAAGCCCCGAGGACGGCTATCATTACCTCCTTGTACCAAGCCCCGAGGACGGCTATCATTTCCTCCTTGTACCAAGCCCCGAGGACGGCTATCGTTCGTCTTTTTATCAAAAACCCCATTCTTTTAAAGTCAGACTTTCACAAATTACTTTCAGCACTTCTTTAAATTTACATAGAAATTTCGTTGGTATACGTTCGTTCACATTTTTAAAAATAAATTATACCAAAAGTTTTACATCAATCTCAATTAACTTTCATGTAACTGGAGCTTTGGTTAAAAGTCACTAAAATCCCTTCATTTTCGTACTTAGCGCTTCGCCAAAACCTTCGGACTCAAATCGATCACTAAACAAGTCTTATTTCATGAAATCAAAGCCATAAATCCAAACATATATACTCAATCATGCATTTAAACTATAAATCCCCAAAATTTTGAGTTAGGGTTTGGCCATGTTCTTTCAATGTCAAAATAAACACATAACACATGCTCATGCATGAAATCGGACCCGAATACTTCCATAAACATGAACAAACATGAAATCTAACCGATTAATCAAAGGAAACATGCTTCAACATCATTTTTACAACATTTCCATGAACTTTAAAGCAAGTGAAATGGTAAAAACGTAAAACGACATCTGAGGTACACTAGCCTTGTCGCGGGCTTTCACTTTTATAACTGGCTCATGGATGGATTTGGGGTCCCGAGCCTCGTTCTCCCTTCTTCTCTCTCTAAGGTCAGCGCCCCTCTCTCTCTAAAACCCTAAAACTGTGCGAAAATGAGAGGAGCGAAGTCTGATCGTGTTTTTATACTGTGCCTACCGCTCGAGCGGAGCTCGAGTGGCCAGCGAGCGGCCAAGATTCGAAAATGCCACTGGTTTTTCCACCCGATATGAGGGCTCAAGCGGCCAGCGGGCGGAGGGATTCATGAACGCCACTGGTTTTTCCGCTCGATAGGATGGCTCGAGCCCACAGCAAGCGCCACTCGGCTGCTTGCTGAATTTGGACATTTTCCAACTTTTCACTTTTAACTAACACTTTTTCACTACATGCATTGCCTCTTATTGATATTAATCACCTTAATCACATCTAGTTATTACATTTTCGGTTTTAGGTCCTCACAATATCTCCTTTCTTCTTTATGTCGTATTTCCTTAATCCTCAAATTTATAGAACAACGTATACAATTTCCTTGAGTAAGAATCTCATCGGTCAATCTTAATTATGAGCAAAATAATTTCAATTGCAAGCTCCTCCCCCACTTATAATAGGGCGGGACCCTATCACGAAGTGAGATGAATATAATTTTATCCTTCCTTAAGGATATCACCTCCTACCGTAACATATCAAACCCATTAGGGGTCAACCCAACAAAGCGGCCAACAATTTACCCTAAATTTCTCGAAAGTTACCTTCACAGATCTCATTCTTAGGAATACTAAATATTCCTAAGCCAAACGCCTTGCGGCTCTACGATCCTTAGGAAATATTTGTTAGATTGTTTATTAGATCTGATTTAACCCAAGAAGTGTATATACCTTCACAACATCAATTGATTCTGTCTAAATGTCATCATTCAATATCCACTAAATCATATTTAAGCCCAATCTATTATATCCCGAACTTACACTTTCCTAGTTGGCTATAGAGTACCCCTTCATTTTTAAGTCAGGGTACTATCTTTAAACAAAACTAATCACGCCTTAGACTCCTAAAATTTCTTGAATAAAATCATCACAAACTTCCTTCTAATTACCACAAAAGTCTTGGGGCAATTTTTAATAACATTAAATTCATACGTCCTTGATGTTACACAAAGTCCTCAAATATCCGAATTGACCCTAGCGTATCCTCAATTTAATAATTAACAATAATCAACTAAATATATCAACAGATCCAAAAATATCACAGACCTCAATGTCACTCATATAAAATCTATGGTCCTCCCATGACACATTGTCTTAGAACAAGAAATATAATTTTAGAGTCCCAAACAATGCACGCCTTAAGATTTAAGGATTTCGGAGATATCACTTTCCATCACGACAGCCTTTACCTCGATACCAATGTTATCACTACAAAACCTCTATCCCAAGCATTAGATTTCTTTCATATCTGACCCGAGGAAATACAAGCTATTTCAAATCATATGATTTAAACTATCCTCAAGATAAAGCATACCCCAAAATCTCTTCAAACAAAATATTCCTTAATAAGGCTATTACAAAATTAACCTACATGTAACTAGAAGATCCAATCTATAATTCTTCACAAAACATCAACAAACTTACAAGACCCGAATGGTGGTATAGGAACTCACAATTGCCAGATTCTGTAGGCTACCACAAATATAATCCTTAATTGTGGAAATATTACTTCACAACAAAATTTAAATTGATACTTCTTTGAATCAATTGCCAAATTTTCAAATGTCAAGGGTGACCTCGACACAGCCTCAAATGACTGATTAATAGAAATTCAATTTGACCTTCTTCTTTAAGAATTGTCCCCCCTAAGTAGATCATGCTCCTAAATTCCCTTCAAAACGAAATATTTATTTAAAAAGCATTCACAACATATCCTATATCATTTCTTTATCCTCAAGTCCCATAATTCTTTTCATATTAATCATCCAAATCAACTTTTCCTTTAATTTGTTATGAGACAACATCAACTTGTCTCCTCCAAACATCAGATCACAACAAATACCACCAACACCTTCGAAGCCTTCAAGATCCATATCTTAACCTCAAGCCACCAATTCTACCTTATCCATTATATTTGATGATCAACTTTAACATCCTTTCTTAGCATCGTACTAGTAATGTACTAACTTGAGAATTTTAATCAAAAGCCAATCAAATTTTCACTTAAACAAATTTGACTACTTGGACCTCAATTAGATACTATCGTATCCAACACTTGTTCGGCATGAATTAAATTCAGATCCTTAAGGTGCCTTCAATTTCTTCTCATCATCCTCGCGGTCAACCAACACCCTGATGAATGCCCTTGCCTAAAAATCATGTTGCTTTCTATGATCACAAACATCACAATATTATTAATCACAATATTATTAATCCTCAAATAATCAGATTAGAGGGAGGAGTTAGAATCGATGCATTTTAAAATTACGTTCTTAAAGCCAAAACTTAAATATTTCCTCTGAGCCTAACCACTTTGTCTTGCCTCAACATGGAACAAATTAACCAAAATCCTCAAACCAAGTCGATTAGCCGAGGCCTACATTTGGTATCAACTAGTTTAAACACTAAGTTTCAACATAATTCTAATCTAGCTCATGCAAATTAGGATATTAATCTACCTATTTCGACCAAACCATAACTGATCCTAAACTTTCGCATATGATTTAAATCAAACATAAGGCATCTCTTTTCTCTGATACTAATTGTGACGGAACGGATCCTTATTCTTTAAAGACCTTCCGTTAATAAACAAACAAAACTAATATTCATAAAATTCAGAAAAATTTTGATAGAGTTTCTTCTGCAACTGAACTAAAATCAAAATTTAAAACCTGTTTAGAAGAACCTATACAAGCATACAACTAAACAAATATCAAGAACATATAACAAAACAAATAACATATAGCAAAACAAATAAGGAAAGATGTTAATTTGTCATGAAAGCAAACTAAAGGTCTTAAATCAAGTTCAAAACTTTACTTATTCTTAAAATCTGACTTTACTGACCGAAGAGGCCCAAACTAATAGATTTTACTAGTTGAGGAAGTGAATAATCAAGAATAAATTGTATTCATTCCACACAATCTAAGGCCTAAACTTAAATATCCTCTCTGGATGGGATTTATATACCGAATACCTCCAATGGTATGTCCGATTCTGAATTGAACTGAATCTACCCTTCGCATTTAATGTCGCGATGAGAGGCGGACCATGTATGACTCCGTAAATGGAGTTATCTTCAATTATCATTATAACGTTCTAAGGTATGTCGGAGAACTTTACCTGACTAACTAATAGTCTTAGGGCCAATTTCACATTTACTGGCTTAACTGAAAATACATAACTGAAACACTTATCTGAAATTCTTACTAAAATACTCAATTGAGACATTTAACTGAAAAACTTATCTAAAGGAATTCTTACTCATATTCTCTTAGCCAAATTTCATCACATCAGAAAGCTAAGTTCAAACGTATACAATCAACCCTTTAGATAAGTTCAAAGGAGTCTCCAAAATTTGGTAACACAGTCTCATGCAAAATTCTTCAGAAACAAATCGTTTAATAAACTTTAACAAAACACTAATTGACATTTAAATCTCAAGATTTCAAGTTTCTAAATATAATTTCCCGATTTTCATTCTAGGGTTTCCTTATGAAGTTTCTGGATGAAATTGCACCTAAATCATAAACCAATTTACAAAATCACAGTCATATATTATAATACATATAAAAAATCATGCATTTAAACAAAAACCCCCAAATTTTCGAATTAGGGTTTGAACCAAATCTGTTCGGACAAAATTGAATGCCAAAACATAAATTAAACATAAAATTGAAACCACAACTCACAATAATTATGCATAAATACAAGGTCTAACCATAAACTTATAGGAAATATGCATTATTTGTACAAAACTTGGAGAACGAGGGTTTTTGAACATATATAACAAAATGGAAACATTTAAAGCTGTAAAAACGGAAAACAAAGTTGGTGGTATACTTACCTTAGTTTGAGCTACCATTTTTTTTTACTTTGATCGGAGTGGAACGGCCCAAAATTTCCTCTTCTTCCTTTTCTTCCCCTTTTCTCTTCGTGCTTTGTTGCCTCTCTCTCTCTTAAACCCGCAAAAACGACGAAGGGAAAAAGCGCACGATGCTTTAAAATACATCGGGCGCTCCCCTTGACAACATGCCCACGCTCGAGTGCCAACTAGGTGCCCTTCAAGCATGGGCTTCTACTAAATGTGCCTCTGGTGTGTTCGAGGCGCCACCCGGGCGCTGAGGCCTCGGGGCCATTTTTTGCCTCTAAACTGATTTTTTTTCCTCATTTTTTCCTTATTCCATTTGCCTTAATCTTAATGATTTTAACTTAATGACTAGGATGTACTATGCTTTAGAACCTGGGTTATCACAGAAGCCTTGGAGTTCAAATCTGTCTGAGAGTTAGTTATAAAGGTTGTAGTTCGGGTCGATGCAAGTGCTCCCGTACCCTTTTTATCTTCTTTTTCAATTTTTATTTGTTTTCTATCTGGTTCTATCACTCTGATACCCACCCAAGTTGAGAAGAATATGTGACCCATGATTGGTACTTAAAGTTTTCATGTTTTATTGTCCGATTCTCATCCTGTTTGGCCCGGTTTTGCTTTGCCAAACCTAAACTCGTGCCCAGCCCGAGATTTCCCCCTTCCCACTGATTATTTATGTTTTTGTCCCTCAAATATGAACCACCATGCTTCAATTATGCATATATATCAGCCGGGCATCTGATCTCATAAGAATCGACCTGTTCGCGACGTCCGAATGCTCTAAATCAACACTGTTATTGTTCATCCAAGCCTAATTGTGAATTTTATATGCTTCCATCATAATTAATTATTGTATAAGCTATGTCAAATCGTATATGTTCAATTATAAGCCCTAAAAATATGTGTTTGTGCTTCATTTGTAAAGAAATATGTTTCGGAGGACCCCCTAAGTGATCATTGCCTAATGTGGTAAGGAATTTTAATCTTTCCTATATATTGTGACATCCATGCATCCAAATAGACTTGTGAAAAAATTTAAATCTGAAGGAAAGATAATAATCGTATATATAATCGGAAGAAAGTTCACAATGTAATATACGATTGAATGGTTCTCAAGGATGGAGATATTGTGAAATCAAGTATAGTAGACATTCCCGCAAAAGAATAAGAAATCATGAAATTAGGACTATGAAATTTGTTACGAAGGGTAATATCCTTTGGCCGGTCATTAGTGTTACAGTAGAGACTCAAGAATTATCTTGACCACGTATGGTAGCGGGTATTATTCTTGGCAAGCCTAAGAATATTACTGTGGAAGAACGAGGACTGTCTTCGGACCATGGGAGGTTAGCGTAGCATTTTATTAGCCCTGTATGACCGGGTAATAGGCATACTGCTATGCCACCTAGTGTTCAGCCTGTTCACAGGCAATATGTGATGATTGAGTAGATGTAGATCTTAAATATAGCCGATTGCTAAGTAGCTGTAGGCCTAAAATCTTGTTGATGCTTTAGAATGTGTAGAGTAATACATTCATTTCCTTGTTCTCCCACGCCTTTAGTTAGTAAGACCTATTGACCCTAATCTGTAAAAATGAATGATCATGTATAAAGTATATCTCAAAGAGAAGTAAATTATATTCCAAATTATACTTGATCATGTTTTCATTTATGCATCTCTTTTATAATTATATTTCTTTTCCTTATCTTACTTATGTTGTCTACCGCTTTTGATTATGATGCACTGGTTGAGCTGTTAGCTCACCATTATTTTTCTTTCCTTCCAGATGAGCAAGCTATTATATCCGATGAGTTCCACTAGATTGTAAGCGTCGGATAGGTAGCTAATACGGATTGGAAAGCTTTCGAGGACTTAGTTTTGTTATTTTGTATAAGGTATGGATATTGTAATAATTATTTTGATCGTTATGGTTATGTATATGTATGTCATGATGATGATGGATGTATAGTTAGTTTTTGCTATTCATTGATGGATGTAGTAGCTTCCGCAGGTATTTTTTATGGTTGTAATTGATTCTTAGTTGGCATCCTTTCTGAGCCGGCGTCATACCGGAGTTGTGACGTCAAGGCCACCTGTGTATTTTTTGTGGCAATTGGGATCCTATGTTTATGTTGTATGTATCTATGGATTCTGTACAAGATTTTGTAATGGTTTTGTATTTGGTGGACATCCATTTTATAAACAAAACTCTGTTAGATTTTTGATAGAATGTTCGGTCCATCATAGTTGGTATCAAAGAAAGGGATGTTTTAGGATTGATTTGAATTTTATATGAAAGCTTAGGATAGTATAGGCTAAGCCTGAATATGCGAATGTAGATGTAGAAGGACCAAGTTAGGATAGATAGCTCCAGTTATTCTAGCGTATGTAACTTAGACTAGAGCTAAGGTTGGATGGTAGTTTTATTTAATTGCGTACATAGCAATGCCACAGTTAGGGTTTGATCTTATGACTAACCTGTAATCGTTCATATTTCAGAGGTGTCTTTTGAAGTCAAGCATGCCGCCTAGACGTGGAGGGTCTCGTGGAGTTGGCAAGTCCTAAGATTGAGAGGCCAAGTACTTGAATTTGTTGGGGTGTATGGCAAACATCATTGAGAATATGGAGCAGTGAATTCTTGCTCTTGTCCTTGCTCCCGCCCGTACAGGCCCCTGTTAATCTTGGACCAAGTTATTTTCCTTAAATAACCTTTGTCAATAAATATAAAAATAAAGCCCATAAATAATATTATAAACTTTTGTAGAAAATTGGACAGAGCTCCGTTTGTAATTCAGACGTTTTCCAAAATACAAACACCTGTACAAAGCCTTGTACAATAATCCACAATAATTCCACAACACCAAACAACTCAATTTTTCACAGGATCTCCGACTGCCACGACACCACAGGTGGCATCGACGTTATATCTTAGATATAACATCGGCTAGAAAGAATGCCAACTAAAGAAAAAACCCATCATGAACACAATATTTTCTGCGGAAGCATAATAACCATACATACAGCGAAAAAACGACCATACAATCATCCACGAGAAAATCATCATCACAAAAACATAAAAGATAAATTTTCTGAGTACTCAAAATCAAATACAAGTTCCTGTTTCACACATAATATGCAATCTATGTCCTTAAGCTCCACACTTGAAGTCTGCTGCCTATCAAACTCCTATAGCTTACTCAATCTCGTTGAGTATCAGAGCATTCTCATCTGAAAGGAGAGATAGTAAGGATGAGCGTACAGCTCAGCAAGTGAAATCATACATTACTATCAAACGGTAAAGAAACAATAAAAATGATAATGGAAAGGGGCAACATACAATGGAGCATGGAGGGAAGAAGACAATTAGAAGTACAAATTTTCCATTTAACATGATTTAGAACATTTATTTGCCATTTAAATACGTTTTAGTGCACTTATTATTCACTTTAGTCTTTGTAGATTTGGGTCAATAGGTCGTACTGACTAACAATGCGAGAGAACAAAGAAAGGAATGTGTATGCTACACTAACGACCCGAGCTCGGATCCCCGAACCCGACCCGGACCGTCATGGTTAAAGTCTCAAATCATTCCAAAATTTAAAATTACACATCAATAATTAATTTAACATCATCAAAATATCATCAATGATCTTCGTAAATGCATCATAAATTAAACATCCATATTAGGAATAATAATAACTTCAATAAACGATATCGATGTCCCAAAATATCAATTCTTATAAAAAAATCTAACACAAGTCGAAGAATAACTAAATCAAAAACCTTAAATCTCCATTCAGAGAACCTCGAACCCTGATATCACCTCTATCTGGTGGCTACCCAAAAGTCGTGTGATCTCTTGGATCCTGATATTATTCTGTCTAATCTGGAGCCAATAAAACACAAGAGTGAGTCGAATGCCCAGCAAGTAAACATAATCAATAATAGATGAGTATAATTAAGCATCCCGGATAATAAAATAATAAATAAAATCAATAATAGCAGGGAATAGATCAACCACTGTCCGAGACTTAATAACATGTCTTGTCCACAACCCAAAGGCCATGTGAACAGCTAAGTATCAAGGAAGCAACATGGATTCCGTCGAATCCGATCATCAGCTTAATACGATATCACAAGTGAATGAACGACAGCAGCCTCCATGGACCTTATTCTACCATAGTGGACCAAAGGCCGTGTATTTACGCCCCCGACGGCTGGGTGAGTAGCACGAGGTTACCTGGTATCCATGGTATCCCCGCTACCCCTATAGTCCTCCCAAAGGTTTTATTCGTAGCATGCTCATACCATCTTCGATACCCCTCGCCAATAATATCCCAGATATATCCTCTACGATAGTCCCTCGGTTATAAGTATCCCTCTTGACTAACTGTACGAGATAACAAGAATCTGAATATCAACTCAATTTGAGGTCACCACTGTATGAGATAATAAGAATCTCCCTGGACCTTATTCTACCATAGTGAACCAAAGGCCGTGTATTTACGCCCCAATGATTGGGTAATACAATGAGGTCATCCATGGTATCCCCACTACCACTATAGTCCTCCCAGAGGCTGTACCCGTAGCATACTCATACCATCTCCGATATCTCTCAAAAATGATATCCTCAATATCATTCTCAACAATGGTCACTAGGTTATAAGCATCCCTTCTCAATATCAACGACCTCAATCCTTCGGAATGGAATCAGTATTGAAAAAGTATAGACTACTCTACAGTCCCACGGACTCCCATACGGCCGGTTACCGTAGAGTTTTCATACACTCTCCTTTACCTATCCATAGAGCGCCAATAAATATACACACACCAATAAAGTTAACGCAAAGGATAATTTATTAGGATTTCATCAATAGAATACAGAAATAATCACTTACGGACTATCATTATTATAAACGTGCGGAACTTACCTACGCATACAATATGAACGAAGACTGGCAGCTCATTTATAATTATAAGATACAAATATATATATATATATATATATATATATATATATCCACACAATAACAATATCCACCGACATATATATATATAACTTCCCATATTAACACATGCATATACATAATTAAATATACACATATTACACACATTCCACTCACTGTGCACACATGCACTTGACCACATACACACCCAGAATACACACACAGCAGCTTCTGCTGCTATTTTCCCACACCAACACACAACCAGAGCACACTCACGCCTGCACACGGCTACACCCCTTGCTCACACACACACCACCACTCACAGCAGTAGCAAGGTTGTTGCCTCACAACCTCACACCCCCTCATGCATACACGCTTGGTAGCACTCTACTGACACTCACTGCACACACTACTCACACACATATACCGTATATGTATTTACGCATACCTACATACATATACATTTCTATCTATACATATGCATATATATACCCCCTCATACACCCATTGATTACACACTTCACACAACACACACTTCCTAATACCCATACTGTTCGTATACACATAATATATACACACATTAAATAATTAAATAAATAGATATACGACCATTATACATACTGTCGATACACCCATACACCCACACATGTATACGCACGGTGCCAATATTCCCATATCAGCACCCACAACCGAGCCCCTATTTTTCCCCCAAATTTCTCACTTTACCACAAAATTGGGGGCGATAAGCATAAATTCACCACACGAAGGGATGTAATCAACATCTAAGAATGAAGAGGAAGTAATTTACTTGCAAAATAATTGGGCTAAGCTCTCTTTCCACCCCGAGTCATTTATCTTGGTTGGAATTATGGAAAACAGAGCACCGTGCTTTGTTTACCCACGGTTGGGCCGTGTCCCTTAAATCAATGTACATAAGATGCAAGATGGATACTACAACTCCATTCCACAAATTACCCAACCCTAATTCGTCATAAATCCCAGATTGCCGGTCAATTTCTCACAGAGCCGTGGCTCTACATTGGGGTTCCCAAATTTGGAACCATAAAAATTTAGCCGATTTCCCACCAAACAGGGATGAAGGAAGAGTTTGTTGGCAAGGTAGGAAGTTTACTTGCCTTAATTTGGAGATCGGTGGCGACGACTTCGGCTTCGTGCTCCACATACAACAGCGGCGGTATCAATCGACGATGGCGGCATTGTAATGTACCAAATTTTTGGGACCTCCTATCATCGAAAATATAAGGACTAAATTCTTTTGTATCAAGAGAATGGCAAAAAGGTGAAGGAAAACATGATCCGGCCAACACCAGTTGTCGGGAAGATGTGATAGAAACGTAATCGGTCAACGTAAGTTGATCGAAAACATGAAAGAAAGCGCATTCGGTCAATGCCAGTTGACCGGAAGGGAAAAAAGGAAGCCTAAAGTATTGAGACGAGAGCGAGCCATGAAGGCCGGCCGTGTAACCCAACTTACGGTCAACGTCGCCTTGACCAAATTCTAAATAGGCATAATTTCGGAGACCATGAAGAGTACATTCCGGAGATTCTTGGAGAATGAAGCTTTCGGAGACCTTGATCCCTGGAGATGATTGAAGCTTGGAGGCGTTCTTCCGAAGACCACGATTCTGAAGGCCTTTTTTCCAGAGACGATTAAGAAGTTTTTCCCGGAAACCTTTCCAGAGGCCTTGCTTCCGGAGAGGATAATTTCGGAAACCTTAGACGCTGAATTCAGAGACTTTCGTTCTGGAGACCTTGATCTCCGGAGATGTTAAATTGGGAGACTTAAGTTCCGGAGACGATTAATGAGTTCTTTCTGGGGACAATCAAGGAGGCTTCCGAAAATGATGAACGCAATTTTTGAAGATGGTTATGTGAATTCGGGAAATGAATCTGGGACAATTCTTCCGGAGATGTTATTCGGGCAAGATTAAGTGTGAATTGGAGACTTATGTACCGGAGACCTTGATCTCCGGAGAAGTTAAATTTGGAGACTTAAGTTCCGGAGACGATGAAGACGACTTCCAGATCTGATTGAGGAGCTCTCCGAAGATAAATTTCAGAGAAGATTGATGAGTTCTCCGCGGACGATTTCCAGGGAAAAAAAGAGGAGTTTTCCAGTTTCGGAGGCCATTCCAGAGACCATTTTTGGAGGCCATCGATGAGCCTTCTGGAGACGTTGCCGGAAACGATGAACACAAATTTCCGGAGAAGATCTCTGATGGAAAAAGGGGAGAATTAAACCGGTCAACTAGCGTTGACCGAAAATGTAAAACGAGGAGATTTTCGGAGAGTGAAAATCTTTTAGAGACCTTTCCGAAAACAACTTTCGAAGACCATGAAGATGATCTCCGGAGATGGTAAGAGAAGAGATTTCCGAAGACGGTTTTTTCGGAGGCCATCTAAATGATTTCCGAATACGATAAGCGATAGAAAGAGGGGGAAATTTAATCCGGTCAACTAATGTTGACCGGAAAGTGTGAAGAGAGGCCAAGGAAGGATTGACCGCCTGATTGATTAACGTAATGACTAATTATGAAGACCATGCCTAAGTAGGTAACCGACTTTCAACCACCTCCGAGTGGTTGACCTGCCCTACCTACTACCGTCAGACCAAAGGCCCATAAATGAAGAACTAGAGAGTGTAAGGAAAAAGGCTTGGAAGAGAGTCTGGGCCAAGTGTCTTAGTGAAGGTACCCGAATTCCAGGACGAAGTAAAGAGATTCAAGCAAATGTACCCCCCTTAAATTCTTGATTTACTATAAGCATGTTCACCTTTCTGTAGTTCATGTTTGCAATGTAAATATGTCTGCTTTTTTATGAACTTATGTTACGGTATGCATGATATTTGTTCTGATCTTCTGAATTGCTGTTAATGCCATATTTAAAGGAAGCTATGTTATATGTTTTCATAAAGATCTTCGTTTTACCTTACTTACTTGCTTGAATTCTTGCCGCGAACAAGGTTTTAAGATATCTGATTTGAATATGCATAAAAGACCTCTGGCTTGTTAAAGAAAAAGTATTCAGCTTTTGATCAATGACCTCTAGCTTTTAACATAAGACCTCCGGCTTTGATAAATGAGACTTTTGACACTTTGATAAAAGATCTTTGGTTTTATGACGTTAAAGGAAGGGCTTTACGGACTTCAATTGTTTGAAGTTAAGAAGAAATGCTATAAGAATGAGGAAAAATATATGTAATCTGGATAGCAAGTGGG
The DNA here is from genome assembly GCA_033239525.1 of Nepenthes gracilis. NCBI lineage: Eukaryota > Viridiplantae > Streptophyta > Magnoliopsida > Caryophyllales > Nepenthaceae > Nepenthes > Nepenthes gracilis. The sequence goes on from BSYO01000012.1 coordinate 12,062,042, forward strand.
ACTCTATGACTTTCGACTTTTGAACTATGATAGATGGCCATCGAGCAAAATGGACTAAGAATCGAGTTTTGATTAAGCTTGCTGTTAAAATTGGATGAAGGATATTGGAGTGACACTCGAGAATTGCCCCTAGGTGTGACGGAACAGATTTTTTTTTTAATTCCGTCATTCATAACACGACTGAAAGCCCAAACTAAACCAATTAAGTGCAACACAGGATCTTAGATGCCATCTAGGAACCATATACTTTTAACAATAATAAGTATAGCGGAAGTTATTCTAACACTTGCGGAAGCATTCACATTCATTCCAAAATATTTATTTTCGAGTACATAGCCAAAATGTTTAGCCATAGAAGTCCATCAAGTCATTACAATAATATTTCTCCAAAATAAGCTTCTGAGGACTTTAATAATCCTTCAAATAAGCTCTAATCATTCCAACTCGTCTGGCACAAGATCTGAAGCTTCATCCGAGGGGAGGAAAACATAAAATAGTGAGCCGAGGCCCAGCAAGGTACATGCACATGGGTAGTAAAACGATGATGCAAAACGGTCATGTAATTATGCTTGAACAGAACGGTTATCGGAATGTACGAAATCATGCTATGACCATATTATACTTCGGAATTAGAAATCAATAGTCAGAAATCAGTGATAAGTAATCATTATAATCCAGAAAGTAGAATCAGAAACTTCTCTTTTATTCAAAACAGTACAGTAGTCGGTACGGAATAGAAATCAGTACAATAATAACGGTATAGAACACGGTACAGAATAAAACAGAATCAGAACAGAACGGTATCTGAGCAGAACAGTATAGACCCTGCCAGTATCCCCTACTAGCTGAGGGGGCGAATAATTGAGGATAGATTGTGTTTACTCCACACAATCCAAGGTCAGTATCTGAAGTATTCCATCTCGAGGGATCAGAACAGAGTACCTCCCGAAGGTAGGCCGGTAACAGAATCCCTCCTGTCCGTAACGCCCCGAGGGTAGGGCGGACCACAAATAACTCCATGGACAGAGTTATCCTCGATTACCACCAAAAAGTCCTCAGGCATGCCCGAGAACCTATCCGGACTGTAGTCAGTCCAGGGTCCAAAATAACAGAAACAGAAATACTTCTTATTGCTTACTGAAAACTATTTTCACATCATACAACTTAATTCGAAAATCATATACTCAAAGGCCGATTTCAAGGTACACTTGAGGCCGGTTTCGATTTCATGGCATAAAATGTACTTAGGGCCGGTTTAGAATTTTATCAAGGAAGGGCCGGAGCTCTTTTCTTGTTAAGGGAGCCGGTTTCATTTTCAGTTCAAGCCAGAGCTCATTTTCGGTTCTGAGTTGGAATTCATTTTCAATTCAAGTCGGAGTTTATTTTACATTAAGACCGAAGTACTTTTGGATGGACTGCTTTTCACAACTGGGCAGAGTGCTTTTCATTAAAAGGGACGGAGTACTTTTAAAAGCCGACGTTTATTTTCCTCAAGGGACGGAGTTCATTTTAACAAAGGCCGGAGTTCATTTCATATTAAGGCCGAAGTTCTTTTTCCAAAAAAAGGACGGAGCTTATTTTCTTATTAAGGCCGGAGTTTCAAAGCCGGAGTACTTTATTAATAAAAGCCAGAGTTCTCTTTTCTTTTACACATGTAATAACCGATCAACTTAAAACATAGATAGGCTTCATGCATCTAAGTAAAACGTCCAAATGTCATGGAATTACTGGTACTTTTTCATAAACAAATAGCTAGTCGTCATCAATCATGCAATAATCAAAGCTTCATGCATTCGAATATCATGAAATAACCGAACATTAATAGACTAACCGATCAACTTAAAACATAGATAGGCTTCATGCATCTAAGTAAAACATCCAAATGTCATGGAATAACTGGTACTTTTTCATAAACAAATAGGTAGTCGTCATCTGCAATCATGCAATAATCAAAGCTTCATGCATTCGAATATCATGAAATAACCGAACATTAATAGACATGATAAACTTACATTAAAAACATGAACTTAAAACAATGAGTATTCTTGCATTAAATCATGAACTTAAAAAAACGGAGAGCACACTTGCAATATTTGTAAAACATGAACTTAAAGAGTGGCGTCCGAGGTACACTTGCCTGGCTTTATATATGGCTACCTTTATTTGATCGAAGTCGGACAGCGTTCTCCTACTTTTTCTTTTCTTCCCTCTCCTTCCTCTCTTCTTTTTTTTCTTCTCTCCCTTAAAACAATCCTGTGTACGTGATGTAAAGTATATATATAAAAGAAAAGAAAAATTTTTATGTCCACCTAGTTAGCATTTATACCGTACATGTTGTAAAGGTTAGACTTAACGGCGGCCGTATGTGGTGGAATACGTCCGGGGCCGTCACAACGGTATTAGAGAAAACTGAGATGCTTTAGGTTCAATCTAAATCGATACGGAAACTTAGGATAGGATTAGTTAAGGCTGAAGGGGGTTAACATTACTTATGCGTAGGACGGAGTACTATGTGTTAGCCGCCTTTGGCTAGTAGTCTAACCAAAATGTTCTTTTCAGAAATCTAGGTCATTGTTGACGAAATGTCTAATAGTGGAAAACGAGCCGTCCGGACTAACAACCCTTGGGACCCGGAGACAAGGCACTTGAATCTGCTGGACATGATGGCTGATGTCATAGAAGCCTTGGCTCCACCAACCCCGGTGACCGCCCCAATTCCTGTTCATCAGGAGACGTCAATCTATGATTGCTTTACTGATGAGCAAATTCCTGAATTCTTCGGAGAACCCGACCCGTTGAAGGCGGACACTTGGATCCAACGATTAAGGAAGATGTTCGTAGTGATTAAGTGTCTTGCTGGAGATAAGGTCCTATATGCCACCCATAAGTTGGTGGGTGAGGCCCACCACTGGTGGGAGATGCAGAAGAGAGTCTTCAAAGTGCCAGAGAGGGAAATTACTTAGGGAATGTTCGAAGCAGCATTCTTGGTGTGATGGAATGGATTTTTTTTCCTCAAAAGCTTCCATCAAGACAGGAACAGGATTAACATACTAAAATATAAGGCAAGCCTTCTGCAGAAATTTCGGCAGAGTCTCCTTTGTAACGGGATGAAAAACCCAAAATACAACCTGTATGATCATCCATTACAAGCATACTACTATCAATCATTCACAATTCTTCCTACAACAAGCATCACAGGATCACATGTGCCATCCATGGCAGAAATCTATAAAAGCATTAGCTACACTAATAATTCAATAACGAGATGCCATCTAGGACCTATACAGTATATCCAAAAGTTTAGAGCGGAAGCTAAACTAATAACCTGTAGAAGCATAGTTTTTCCTTTTTGCTATCATACACATCATATACATTCTATACAAAATTCACATGTCCATGAACATCCATAAATACAAGATCAGTATACAAAATCACATGATCAGACAAGTCCTTACCTCGACAAGCTCTTCAAAAATAGCTCCAATGCGCTAAGGTTCCCAAAGGTCTTCAAACAACACCTTTCTGTCTACTCTTTCTCATCAGGCAGTAACTCTACTGTCTCATCTGAAGGGGAAAAAATAATAAAATAGTGAGCCGAGGCCCAGCAAGGTACATGCACATGAGCAGTAAAACGGTGATGCATAACGGTCATATAACTATGCATAAACATAACAATTAATCAAAATATACTCCCGAAAAATAGAGAAAACATGCTTTGACAGTATTATACTTCAGAATCAGAAATCAGTAGTCGGTAAACAGAAATCAGTAACCATTAATTAACAAACGAAAAACGGTAAGCAGTAATCGGTGCACAGTATTTGGTAAACTATAAACAGTCATCGATACTTCATAACTTAACATATCGGTAATCGATACTTCATATTCGATAATTAGTGCTTCATATTCAGTAATCAGTACTTCATATTCGATAATCGGTGCTTCATATTCGGTAATTGGTACGACATCATAACATATCGGTAAAACAGTAAACGGTACTTTGTAACATATCGGTACAGACCCTGTCAGTATACCCTACTAGCTGAGGGGGCGAATAATCGAGGATAGATTGTGTTCACTCCACACAATCTAAGGCCGGTAACTGTCATATGGGCATCCCATCTCACGGGATTGATACGGTATGCCACCCGAAGGTAGGCTGGTAACGGTAATTTCTCTTGACCGTAAGGCCCCGAGGGCAAGGCAGACCACAAATAACTTCATAGACAGAGTTATCCTCGATTACCACCGAAAAGTCCTAAGGCATGCCGAAAAACCTATCTGGACTGTAGTTAGTCCGGAGTCCTAAAATAAATGTAACGGAAACCATCTCTTTATCAAGAACCCCTTTTTCAAAATCAGACTTTTACAATACTCTTTTAGAAATTCCTTAAATTTACATGGAAATTTCGTCGGTACAGGTTGGTACATATTTTCGGAGACAAATTATACTGGAAGCTTCATTTCGATATCAATTAACTTTCATATAACAGAAGCTACGGTTAAAACTCATCAAAACCTCTTCATTTTCGTACATAGGGCTTTGCCAAAACCTTCGAACTCAAATTGATCTCTTACATGTACATATTTCATGAAATTAATGTCATAGATGTCATGCATATACATTAAATCATGCAATTTACTCAAACTACACAACATTTTCGAGCTAGGGTTTCATCACGTACTTTTCAAGACAAATTGAACACTATTTTCATGTTTATTCACGAAATCGAGGCCAAATCTTGCAATAAACATGGATAAACACAAAATCTAACCGAGTAATCGAAGGGAACATGCTTCATGTACTTTAAACATGCATCAACATCATTTTCACAACATTTTTATTAACTTTAAAGCAAGAGAAACGGTAAAAACAAAAAAACAACGTCCGAGGTACACTTGCCTGGCCCGATTCACCGTTATTCTTTTACCCGAAGTGTGGATTGGAATAAGTGATTTCTCCCCTTTTCTTCCTCTTCGTGTATACCGTCGTACCTTAGCTTCTTCTATCTTCAGAAGGAGCTGATTAACTTAAAGAGCCTTCGAATATGAATTCCTTCGAAATTAGGCATGCTGAAACTTTTAAATTGAACAATTGAATCTACACGAATACATATCATTTAATCGGTATTTAAACATGGAAACACAACACAAAATGTCGTCCGAAATTCTCGGGTGAATAGTACCCGTGATTAGTACCCGCGAATTGTGCACATATACACAAATCGATAAATTCTCGGAATTTCAGACATCCAACAGGTAGTCTATATAACCCGAGGCACGGGTAACTAAAATCACAAGTCAATTTATACATTGAACTCCAAATAGAAGCTCAAATGGTGTCCGGGCGCGGGTCAAGGGCTTCGCGAACGAATTTCTATTAAATTCTACAATTTCGGATACCCAATCGGTAAATCAACTTACCCAAGTCATGTATAATCATAATCTAGTCCCAAATAAATCAAAAGCCCCAAAAATCGAAGCCTGAAACCACCCGGGCCTAGGGTTAGGGTTTCGGAAACGAAATTTCATAAAATTCCACCAAATCGGGTACCCAACCGATGAATTAACTTATGGGGATTTGGGTAATCATATTCTAATCCTAATTCATGCAAAAGCCCCAAAAATCAAAGGTCAGAATCCACCCGATCGCGCATGAACAGTGCACGCGCGTGGGTGAGGGTTTCGGATGCGCATAACGGTACGTAAACAACCAATAGGACGATGATTTTCACATATATACACAATTAGACTATGGGCATCGCAATGATATACATAGGGTTCGGTATCGAGGCAAAATACCCAAAGGGGATCGGACGAAAACCAACAGAAATGGAAGAAAAACGGTATAGATGTACTTGCCTCGATATGCTCTACGATTTCTCTAACGGGCTCGAAGCCGGATTCGGACTCCACAGCCTTGATCTCCTCCTTTCTCTCTCTTGTTCGTCGCCCTCTCTCTCTCTAAAAGCTTTTGGGCTCGTGGGAAAATGAGGGAAAAGAAGCACGACGGGGCTTTAAAACAAACTTGCACTCGAGCGCACATCAAGCGCATGGCGAGCACGGGCAAATCTAGATTTTGGCCTCAATAGGTGGGCTTGAGCGCACGAAGGGCACGGGTCTGGCCCGCGGCAAGCCTGCAGCAAGCCTACGTCGCGTTTTCGCCGTTCGGGACCCGTTTTGACAATTTAACCCAATCTTTTACATCCTTGGACCTTATTTTTTATTATATAACCTTAATAAGTCATGGTTATCATATTTAAAACCCACGATCTTATTTACAAAGTAACATTTCACGATTTACAGTTTTCGTTCCCGATTTACCATTTTCGGTTCTTTAAGCTTTCCAATCCATTCCTCCCGTACCTTTTGAACACAATTCACCTATTTTAACTTAATTACCTCCCAATTATCACATTCAGGAACTCGGGTTGTCACATTCTCCCCCACTTATAAAAATCTCGTCCTCAAAATTTGACGAATCTCGAAATTCCTGTGTCAAAGGCAATCTCCCAAGCATTCCCAATCACCTCTTCGGTTAGACGATTATCCTAGAAAACTTCAAGCATTGAATTGTTCTAATTCTTATTACCCGTTTCATTCTATCAAAACCTAAATTGAAACCTCGTTATGGGGATAAGTTCTAAATTTTTCAAGATAATTCATCACAATCACTTATTTACTTCCACATTTACGATACCTATGAAAAACTTTACACTAATCTATCAAGTTTGAGGGCAACTTAAACCTATTAATCCCCTGCGACTTAGCTGAAGTACTCAATCGGTTGAAAATTCTTACTCTAATTTATGCTAAGTCTCAGTAATGAGCATTCTCCCCAAACCTTAAATTCCTATAATCGGTGGCAACCTTATAAATTCTTGTAGCGTTTCCAAATCACCTCATTGATTAAATGGTTATCTCGAAGAATCTTTGGCGTTGAATTATCCCGATTCTTATTATCCAACGCGTTCTATTAGAATCTAATTCTACCGAGTTCGAAGACACACCAAATTCATTAACTACTTTCCCGACTTAACTCAAAACCTCAAACGGCTGAAAGTTCTTGCTTGATCCTACCTTAAGTCTAGAAGGGGAAATATTCCTTCTGAGCCTCAGATTGAACCTTATCATATGTGGGTTTGTCACATTTTTGCTGCGCTACTCTAATTATTTATCTAGCTACGAGTCATCCGGTTATAATTTGCTTCTATATAAAAATTAATTTAACTCCTAAAACTCCCTAATCAAGTTTCAATTAAGATTTTGGCACAAATTTCAAATCGTAAACAACCTAATGATTGAAATACCTTATATCCTCAAATTACAACCAGATTAGAAACTACAATTAAAATTATCACCCAAAAATTTATTACAGCTTTAGGTCATTACCCGAAATCTCAAAATCCAAATACTTAGAAACCTCAAAATCTTGTTGGCATACCGATGGGCTACCTAATTTAATCCGAACACGTTCTCCGTAATTATAATATAGGTGAATCATCCTGAAACAAAACCACAGGGATTTCTCATTCCAAAATTTCATAGCTCTAATACTTTGAATACGTTTCTATCTCCCAATTTAAGAAAACGACCCTCTATTATCCAAAAATTTGGACGTATTCGCAATTTGTCCTTTCACATCTCCTACAAAGCATCGAAAGCACACTGAGTCTAAAAACTCTTAACGTTAATTATCAGCATTAAGGCCAAATTTCTTGAAGACGCTAAGGTTTCTCCCAGCATTCCTTAAATGGGTTTATCCATTCGCAATATCGTAAGATTATTTCTTTATTTTTGACGCAACTATTATAACCCTTGGAATTATCCAGTAATAGCTACCTCCAAGGTAATATACCTAAGTTCCCAAAGCGGAGATTCCAACTAGTTATTTCGACGTACTGGCGGAGTAATTCTAACTATGAACCTTTCTTCCACTTATATGGGGATAGTCACCTATCACGACACTAGAATAGAAAAATTCTAACCTCCTAAAAAATATTACCCTTTGTATCACATCATAACGTTTACAAATCCTTCTCGAGCTAAACGACTCATGGATACTACAATCCTCAAGGGATACTTGCCAAATTGCTTATCAGATTCAGTTAATCCTAAGAAAACCATACCCCTTCTCAACATTAATCAGTTTTCCCTGTTTAGTCACTACTTAGGGTCTTACGGATTCAAAATTGTGCTATCAAAGATACCATACGCTCAAAGGGGCATTTTCTTAGACTAAACTTGCATTCCTTTCTCGGTCAGGTCTTCGGTTAACAACTGCTCTCAATCCATGACACAATTTCCAATGGAGTACATATTTCCTACATTCCTTTGGACCCATCAATGAGGTCATCTCAATATGGACCCAAATATGGTTGAAAGATCCATCTCATAAAATTCATGGACACCCACAAAAATTCAAAACCCATATAGCACTTTCGAACTTCGTAGCAACCACACCTTTATCCGAATACTGCTGCGGCAAAATTTTTTAATCATCCAAAATCGATATGTTATGGATACAGATCGATCTTAGAAATCACATGTTCAGTTATTGTGCCCACTTATCAATTGATTAATTCTCTGAGTAACCAATTACTCAGTTTATCAGTTTATCTTACTTCCTAGAGGTTTCAGGGTATCCATAACAGTACTTAGACATTGCTCCTTTAATTCCATAAAAATCCTCAGAGGCTAATGCCGATTTCAACCGACTCCAAATCATATCCATTAAAACAAGTCAATTTGATCTTTTTTTCTAAAGATATATAGATATCCTCAAAACTTTTCATAGTTAGATTTCTTAACACCCATCAACTGACTCAAAGGGGTGGTCTTATTACTAATCGGATTTAACATCTATTCTTGGTTCAATTAGCTTTGCTTCTTATTCAGAATTCACAACCTGATTGAAAGGTATAATGTCCTATCAGTACCTTTCACATAAACATCTACGAATACCTTTCTCAATTTCAACGGATTTGCATTACCCAAAAATTCATGCACTTGATCACTGCGAATTGATCCTAAATGGGTAACCTTAAACTTACTTTTCCGAAATCGACTCCAAGTTACATAGACCTTAATCCATCAATTCCACTTATCCGTCATACTGACTAGATTGATCCACTGTCCCTTTTAGGACCTTAACCCAAAATGATCAAGCCTAAACTTCGAACCAAAACTGATTACCAAAAACCTCGAATCAATACCAATCAGCTCAACCACTAAATCGGTGCCAATCAATTTAGGACGTCAAGGTCCCTTCTCACGGCTCTCTTGACCTGTTGTTACAGGAATTCAGTACAGAGATTCAAACATATGCTTCCGCTTTTCGATCAATCAATTCCTAAGGTATCTCAATTCTTTGATACCAAATGTGATGGAACTTATTTTTTTCCCTTAAAAGCTTCTGTCAAGACAGGAACAGGATTAACAGTACTAAAATATAAGGCAAGCCTTCCTAGAAATTTTGACAGAATCTCCTTTGTAACGGAATGAAAAACCCAAAATACAACCTGTATGATCATCTATTACAAGCATACAACTATCATTCACAATTCTTCCTACAACAAGCATACACAGGATCACATGTGTCATCCATGGCATAAATCTATAAAAGCATTAGCTACACTAACAGTTCAATAACGAGATGCCGTCTAGGACCTGTACAGTATATTTTAAAGTTTAGAGCGAAAGCTAAACTAATAATCTGCAGAAGTATAGTTTTTCCTTTTTACTATCATACACATCATATGCATTCTATACAAAATTCATATGTCCATGAACATCCATAAATACAAGATCAGTCTACAAAATCAACTGATTAGACAAGTCTTTACGTCGACAACCTCTTCAAAAACAGCTCCAATGCACTACGGTTCCCAAAGGTCTTCAAACAACACCTTTCTGTCTACTCTTTCTCGTCAGGCAGTAACTCTACTGTCTCATCTGAAGGGAAAAAAATAATAAAATAGTGAGCCAAGGCCCAGCAAGGTACATGCACATGAGCAGTAAAATGGTGATGTAGAACGGTCATGTAACTATATATAAACAGAACGGTTAATTAGAATATAATCCCGAAAAATAGAGAAAACATGCTTTGACAGTATTATACTTCAGAATCAGAAATCAGTAGTCGGTAAACAGAAATCAGTAACCATTAATTAACAAACGGAAAACGGTAAGCAGTAATCGGTGCACAGTATTCGGTAAACTATAAACAGTCATCGATACTTCATAACTTAACATATTGGTAATTGGTACTTCATATTCGATAATCAGTGCTTCATATTTGGTAATCAGTACTTCATATTCAATAATCGGTGCTTCATATTCGGTAATCGGTACGGTATCATAACATATCGGTAAAACAGTAAACGGTACTTCGTAACATATCGGTACAGACCTTGCCAGTATACCCTATTAGCTGAGGGGGTGAATAATCGAGGATAGATTGTGTTCACTCCACACAATCTAAGGCCGGTAACTATCATATGGGTATCCCATCTCACGGGATCGATACGGTATGCCACCCGAAGGTAGGCTGGTAATGGTAATTCCTCCTGACCGTAACGCCCCGAGGGAAGGGCAGACCACAAATAACTTCATGGACAGAGTTATCCTCGATTATTACTGAAAAGTCCTAGGGCATGCCGGAGAACCTATCCGGACTGTAGTCAGTCCCGGGTACTAAAATAACTTTAATGGAAACCATCTCTTTATCAAGAACCCCTTTTTCAAAATTAGACTTTCACAATACTCTTTTAGAAATTCCTTAAATTTACATAGAAATTTCATCGGTACAGGTCGGTACATATTTTCGGAAAGAAATTATACTTGAAGCTTCATTTCGATATCAATTAACTTTCATATAACAAAAGCTACGGTTAAAACTCATCAAAACCTTTTCATTTTCGTACATAGGGCTTCGCTAAAACCTTCGAACTCAAATCGATCTCTTACATGTACATATTTCATGAAATTAATGTCATAGATGCCATGCATATACATTAAATCATGCAATTTACTCAAACTATATAACATTTTTGATCTAGGGTTTCATCACGTACTTTTCAAGACAAATTGAACACTATTTTCGTGTTTATTCACGAAATCGAGGCCAAATCTTGCAATAAACATGGATAAATACAAAATCTAACCGAGTAATCGAAGGGAACATGCTTCATGTACTTTAAACATGCATCAACATCATTTTCACAACATTTTCATTAACTTCAAAGCAAGAGAAATGGTAAAAACGAAAAACAACGTTCGAGGTACACTTGCTTGGCCCGATCTACCGTTATTCTTTTACCCGGAGTTTGGATTGGAATAAGTGATTTCTCCCCTTTTCTTCCTCTTCGTGTATACTGTCGTACCTTAGCTTCCTCTCTCTCCAGAAGGAGCTGATTAATTTAAAGAGCCTCCGAATATGAATTCCTTCAAAATTAGGCATGCTGAAACTTTCAAATTGAACAATTGAATCTACACAAATACATATCATTTAATCGGCTTTTAAACATGGAAACACTACACAAAATGTCGTCCGAAATTCTCAGGTGAATAGTACCCTGATCAGTAACCTTCACGGACAGAAGGAAGAGGAATTCCTTTACTTAAGGCAAGACACTCGCACCGTGGCTGAGTACGATGCAATATTTACGGAACTGTCCCGCTATGTTCTTTATATGGTGGAAGATCAAGTGAGAAAGGCTAGAAGGTTCTTTCAAGAATTAAGAGATGATATTAGGAGATATCTCTCAGCCTTGAAGTTGGCTATGCATGGAGAGATGTTAGAAAGGGCCGTTATTTATGAAAAGGAGTTGGAAAGAGGGGAATTCTTCAAACAGAGCACTTTCAATCAGGCTTCAAGAACCAGTGCTAGTGGAGGACCTTCAAAGAAGGTAAAACCATTAAGATCCAGTAGGGAGCAGGACCAATTCATACAGACTTCCTGAGCATCCAACAATCCTTGTGCTCATTACAGAAGGTCGCATGAAAGGAAGCTGTGCTATAAGAAGTTAGGAGTCTGGCTATAATGTGGCCAAGGTGGACAAATGATCAAGGACGGCCCACTCACAAAGCGAGCCCCAGAATTAAAGTCCCCCATCCCAGCTAAGACGTTCGTTGTTTCTGCAAAAGAGGCCGAAGCCTCTACTGAGGTGGTGAAAGGTACACTTTCTATCTGTGGCAATTTTAGTCATGTGCTATTTGACTCAGGATCCACCGACTCTTTTGTTTCCCATGATTTTGCGAAATGTCTTACGACACTCCCCCAAGTTCCTAGCTGTCCATTGATGGTCGCCTCACCCATAGGGTCATCAGTAATTTTAGATGTTATGTATCCGATGTGTCCGGTCAAGTTGAATGGATTCCTAATGCCCGTTAACCTAGTTTTGCTAGAGATGAAGGACTTCAATGCAATCCTAGGAATGGATTGGTTGGAAAAGTATCATGCCAGTATCGAATGTTTCCAAAAAAGAGTGGAATTCACTATCCGTGGAAATAGACCCTTCTATATTCAGGGAGTCCGGCGGAAGAAAGTATCCTACTTCATTTCGGCCCTCCATACCTGGCACTTGATTAGTAATTGGTGCCAAGCCTGCCTAGCCTTCGCCAGTGTGACTGAGGGTCAAGGAACTTTGGCCAAAGAGATTCCTGTGGTATGTGACTTCGAAGACCTATTCCCTTATGAATTACTTGGGCTGCACCCAGACGGGAGATAGAATTTGAAATAGAATTGGTGCCAGGATCAGCGCCAATATCTAAAGCACCATATAGGATGGCGCCGGCTGAACTTAAGAAATTAAAACAGCAACTGCAGAAGTTATTGGATAAGGGTTTCATCCGGCCAAGTATGTCTCCATGTTGTGCACCGATCCTGTTTATAAGAAAGAAGGATGGAACCTTAAGGTTGTGTGTGGATTATCGGAGTTAAACAAAATTACCACTAAGAATAAACACCCCTTGCCAAGGATAGACACCTCCTTGATCAGTTGCAGGGAGCTTGCATTTTCTCAAAAATCGACCTTAGATTCGGGTTTCATCAGCTTTGAATCAGAAAGGATGATGTAGCAAAGACTGCTTTTCGAACTAGATATAGGCACTATGAGTTTGTAGTGATGCCACTTGGATTAACTAACGCTCCAGCCGCATTTATAGACTTGATGAACTGGGTTTTTTAGCCATATTTGGACAAATTTGTGATAGTATTTATTGATGACATCCTTGTTTATTAGAAGAGACATGAGGATCATGAGGAGCATTTAAGAATTACACTTCTGATTCTTAAGGAACACTGGCTGTTTGCCAAATTAAATAAATGCGAATACTGGTTAGAGGAAGTGGAATTCCTTGGACACATCATTTCTAAGGAGAAAATTTTTGTCGACCCTATGAAGATGGAGGCAATGGTGAAATGGAACTGGCCACCTCTATGGCCGTGGTACGGATCTTTTTAGGCATGGCAAGATATTACCGACGATTTGTGGAGAACTTCTCCCGAATTGCCTTGCCACTTACCCAACTAACAAAGAAATAGGTCAAATTTGATTGGGCCGACGACTGTGAAGGGAGCTTTTAGGTACTAAAAGACCGGCTAACTTCTGAACTAGTCTCGACCATTCCAGATGAATCAGGAGGACTAATTGTCTATTGTGATGCCTCAACGTTTAGGTTGGGCTATGTTTTAATGCAGCATGGAAGGGTAGTTGCCTATGGATAGTATCAGTTAAAGGATCACGAAAGGAATTACCCAACTCACGATCTAGAATTGGCCGTAGCAGTATTCGCCCTAAAAATCTGGAGACATTACTTGTGGGGTGAGACATTCTTGATCTATTCTGATCATAAAAGTTTAAAGTATTTATTCTCTCAAAAAGAACTGAACATGCGGCAGTGAAGGTGGATTGAATTTCTGATGGATTATGACTGTGAGATTCAGCACGAGCCAGGTAAGGCCAATGTAGTCGCCGATGTGCTAAGTCGACAACCGAGTGTCTTGGCAAGGATGCAGGTCAAGCAAATGGAGATGTTGGATTGTCTAATGCACTATGACATCCAACGATATGTTCAAGGAAAGCGAATGATTTTAGCATACCTTTAAGTCCAGCCAGAGGTGATAAATGAGGTTAAGGGCAGGTGAATGATCCCTTTCTTATGAATATCATGAGTGATCTGAATAGAGATTCCTAAAGTGATTTTTATGATAGGTCGGATGGGGCATTGAGGTTTAGGGATCGATTTTGTGTGCCGGACGACAAGGAATTGAAAGAAAAAATTTTGAAGAAAGCCCATCGATCACGGTATACAATCCACCCAGGAGTCAATAAGATGTACGAGGACTTAAAGAAAACGTTCTGGTGGAGGAATATGAAGAGGGACATCACAGCTTATGTAGAGAGATGTCTTGTGTGTCAACAAGTGAAAGCAGAAAGGAGAAAGCCATTTGGGCTATAATAACCAATGCCACTTCCATGCTGGAAATGGGAGGATATTGCCATGGACTTCGTGACCGATCTACCAGGGACGCCAAGAAAATATGATGCTGTTTGGGTTATAGTTGACCGGCTCATAAAGTCAACCCATTTCCTAGCAATCCGGACGACTTACTCCCGTGATAAACTGGCCTTGTTGTATGTGAACGAATTCGTCAGACTTCATGGTGTGCCTGCCTCTATTGTATCTGATAGGGACCCTTGCTTTGTTTCGAGGTTCTGGAAGTGTTTACGTAATGAATTGGGAACAGAATTAAAATTCAGTACCGCTTATCATCCACAAACCGATGGCCAGTCAGAACGGACGATTCAGATCCTTGAGGATATGTTAAGGGCCTCGGTCTTGGAAATGAAAGGGACTTGGGATAATTTCTTGGCCTTGGCAGAATTCGCATATAATAACAGTTATTAGGCAAGTATAGGCATTGTCCTTTTTAAAGCGTTGTATGGAAGGAGATGTAGATCACCGATCCTCCGGGAGGAACCCGGAGATAAAAGAATTTTTGGTCTAGAAATTGTTAGAGAGATGACGTAAAAGATAAAGCTAATACATGAGAATTTAAAGGTTGCCCGGAGCAGACAAAAGAGCTATGCAGACCAGAGAAGATCTGTATTGAAGTTTGACGTGGCATTTTTGTATTCCTAAAAGTATCGCCATCTAAAGGGACATCAAGATTCAGGGTAAAAGAAAAGTTGAAGCCACGATTTATTGGCCCCTTTGAGGTTTCAGAAATGATCGGAGAGGTGGCCTACAGACTGGTGCTACCACCAAGCTTGGAGGAAGTACATGACGAGTTTCATGTATCAATGCTTAGGAAATATGTCCATGGTCCTGCACATGTGATTGAGTTCGAGCCTTTGACAATTGACAAGGATTTATCCTACGTAGTGGAACCAAAGCAGATTTTGGATCAAAAGGAACAAAGGCTACGTACAAAATCAATCTCCTTAATAAAGGTACTCTGGAAGAATCATTTGCTTGAAGAAGTAACTTGGGAACGAGAGGAAGAGATTCAGAACAAGTAAACCCCACTTGTTTTCTTGAGGTTAGTAACTTCATTTAAAATTTCAGGGATGAAATTTCTATAAGTAGGGGAGAATTATAATGTACCAAAATTTTGGGACCTCCCGTCATTGAAAATATAAGGAGCAAATTCTTTTGTGTCAAGAGAATGGCAAAAAGGTGAAGGAAAATATGATCCGATCAATGCCTGTTGACCGGAAGATGTGAGGAAAACGTAACCGGTCAACACAAGTTGACCGGAAACGGAAAGGAAAGCACATTCGGTCAACACCAGTTAACCAGAAGGGGAAAAGGGAAGTCGAAAGTATTGAGACAAGAGCGAGCCATGGAGGCTGGCCGTGTAACCCAACTTACGGTCAACGTAGCCTTGACCAAATTCTAAATAGGCATAATTTCGGAGACCATAAACTGCAAATTCCGGAGACGCTTGGAGAATGAAGCTTCTGGAGACCTTGATCTCCGGAGACGATTGAAGCATGGAGGCGTTCTTCCGAAGACCACAATTCCGGAGGCCTTTTTTTCGAAGACCATTCCGGAGACTATTAAGGGGTTTTTTCCAGAAACCTTTTCGGTGGCCTTGCTTCCGGAGAGGATAATTCCGAAAACCTTAGACGCTGAATTCGGAGACTTTTGTTCCGTAGACGTTGATCTCCCGAGATGTTGAATTGGGAGACTTATGTTCCGCAGACGATTAATGAGTGCTTTTCGGAGACAATCAAGGAGGGTTCCGGAAATGATGAATGCAATTTCCGAAGAAGGTTATGTGAATTCGGGAAATGAATTTGGGACAATTCTTCTGGAGAAGTTATTCGGGCAGGATTGAGTGAGAATTGGAGACTTATGTACCGGAGACCTTGTTCTCCGGAGAAGTTGAATTTGGAGACTTAAATTTCGGAGACGATGATGACGACTTCTCGAGCCGATTGAGGAGCTCTCCGGAGACAAATTTCGGAGAAGATTGATGAGTTCTCCAGGGACGATTTCCAGGGAAAAACTAAGGGGTTTTCCAGTTCCGGAGACCGTTCCCGAGACCATTTGCAGAGGCCATCAATGAGCCTTCCGGAGACGATGCCGAAAACGATGAACACAAATTTTTGGAGAAGATCTGTGATGGAAATAGGGGAAAATTAAACCGGTCAATTGGCGTTGACTGAAAATGTAAAACGAGGAGATTTTTGGAGAGAATGAAAATCTTTCGGAGACCTTTCCGAAGACCACTTCCGGAGGCCATGAAGATGATCTCCGGAGACGGTAAGTGAAGAGATTTCCAGTGACGCTTTTTCCAGAGGCCATTTAAATGGTTTCCGGATACGATTAGCGATAAAAAGAGGGGGAAATTTAATCCGGTCAACTAATGTTGACCAAAAAGTGTGAAGAGAGGCCAAGAAAGGATTGACCACCTGATTGATTGGTGTAATGACTAATTATGAAGACCATGCCTAAGTAGGTAACCGACTTTCAACCACCTCCGAGTGGTTGACCTGCCCTACCTACAACCGTCAGACCAAAGGCCAATAAATAAAGAACTAGAGAGTGTAAGAAAAAAATGTTAGGAAGAGACTCTGAGCCAAGTGTTTTAGTGAAGGAACCCAGAATTCCAGGACGAAGTAAAGAGATTGAGGCAATTGTACCCTACTTAAATTCTTGATTTACTATAAGCGTGCTCACCGTTCTGTAGTTCATGTTTGCAATGTCAGTATGTCTACTTTTTTATGAACTTATGTTACGGTATGCATGATATTTGTTCAGATCATCAGAATTGCTGTTAATACCATATTTAAAGGAAGCTATGTTATGTGTTTTCATAAAGATCTTTGTTTTACCATACTTACTTGGATGAATTCTGGCCGCGAACAACTTTTTAAGATATCTGATTTGAATATGCGTAAAAGACCTCTGGCTTGTTAAAGAAAAAGTATCAGCTTTTGATTAATGACCTCCGGCTTTTAACATAAGACCTCCGGCTTTGAGAAATGAGACTTCGGACACTTTGATAAAAGATCTTCGGTTTTAAGACGTTAAAGGAAGGGCTTTACGGACTTTAATTGTTTGAAGTAAAAAAAAGGCTATAAGATGAGGAAAAATGTATGCAATCCGGATAGCAAGTGGGACTCTATGACTTCTGACTTTTGAACTATGATTGATGGCCATCGAATGAAATGGACTAAGAACCGAGTTTTCATTAAGCTTGCTGTTAAAATTGGATGAAGGATATTGGAGTGACACTCGAGGACTGCCCTTGGGCCACGGGGGAATTTTTGGTGGCACAAGGCTTATGGACTACGGCCTCGTATGCTGGGTAAAAGGCATTACCATCCACCTCTAGGAGTATAATAGGAGGATACGACCTTAGGTTGTGGGGTAGCACACAACCCTTCCTCGATGTTGTCTGCTCCCGTCCAGTCCCTGAAGATGATAAAAATCTCGTACAATTTTATGACTTTTTAGAAGACAAGATAATAAGAATAAGAACAAATATTTCTGAACTTAGGAAGAAATTATATGGTGATTTTGGTATGCTAAGTTTATCTTGCTTTGATCCGATGATACGTATGTTAATGTTTTCCGCATGTGGGCACCTTGCTGGGCTTTGTAGCTCACTCTTGCTATTTTTCAGAATATGAGAAGCTTATGGGGGATGAAATTGAATAGAGTCATGTGGTGTAGCAAGACAGCATAGCTGGCCGGAGCTGATCAGCGAAGGAGTGAAGGAATTGATATATTTTCTTTTGATATTTTGGGAAGGACTTGTAAAACATTTCAGCTGTAAGTGAATTAATGGATGTTAGTATGTTTCGTAATTACAATACGGGAAAATGAAGTTGACTTTCCTAGTAGCATCTCATTTCATGTCAAGCTCTTCATATCCGACCAACCTTAATGTTGGCCGGTCAGGTATGAGGTTGAACTTTGATGGCCAACTCAAGGAGTTTGGACTTAAGCGATCCTGTGTATGCGATGTAAAGTATATATAAAAGAAAAGAAAAATTTTTATGTCCCTCTAGTTAGTATTTATACCGTATATGTTGTAAAGGTTAGAGTTGACGGCGGCCGTATGTGGTGGAATACGTCCGGGGCTATCACAACTGGTATTAGAGAAAACTGAGATGCTTTTGGTTTGATCTAAATCGATACCGAAATTTAGGACAGGATTAGTTAAGGCTGAAGAGGGTTAGCATTACTTATGCGTAGGACGAAGTACTATGTGTTAGCTACCTTTGGCTAGTAGTCTCACCAAAATGTTTTTTTTAGAAATCTAGGTCGTTGCTTAGGAAATGTCTAATAGAGGAAAACGAGCCGTCCGGACTAACAACCCTTCGGACCCGGAGATAAGGTACTTGAATTGCTGGACTGGATGGCTGATGTCATAGAAGCCTTGGCTCCACTAATCTCGGTGACCGCCCCAATTCCTCTTCATCAGGAGACGTCGGTCTATAATCGTTTTATCAATGTGTGAACTCCTGAATTCTCTGAAGAACCTGACGTGTTGAAGGAGGACACCTGGATCCAATGATTAAGGAAGATGTTCGCAGTGATTAAGTTTCCTGCTGGGGATAAGGTCCTATATGCCACCCATAAGCTGGTGGGTGAGGCCCATCACTGGTGGGTGATGCAGAAGAGAGTCTTCAAAGTGCCAGAGAGGGAAATTACTTAGGGAATGTTCGAAGCAGCATTCTTGGAGAAATACTTTCCTGTTAACCTTCGCGGACAGAAGGAAGACGAATTCCTTCGCTTAAGGCAAGTCACTCGCACCGTGGCCGAGTATGATACAAAATTTACGAAACTGTCCCGCTATACTCCTTATATGGTGGAAGATCAGGAGAGAAAGGCTAGAAGGTTCTTTCAAGGATTACAAGATGATATTAGGAGACATATTTCAACCTAGAAGTCTGCTACGTATGGAGAGGTGTTAGAAAGGGCCGTTATTTATGAGAAGGAGCTGGAAAGAGGGAAATTCTTCTGACAGAGCACTTTCAATCAGGCTTTAAGAGCCATTGCTCGTGGAGGACCTTCAAAGAAGGCAAAACCGTTGAGATCCAGTAGGGAGCAGGACCAATCCGTACAGACAAACCGAGTATCCAACAATCCATGTGCTCATTGCGGAAGGTCGCATGAAGGGAAGCCGTGCTATAAGAAGTTGGGAGTCTGCTATGACTGTGGCCAAGGTGGACACTTGATCAAGGACTACCCACTCACAAGTGAGCCAAAAAATTTAAGTCCCCCATCCCAGCTAAGGTGTTCGCTGTTTCTGCAAAGGAGGCCGAAGCCTCTACTGAGGTGGTGGAAGGTACCTTTCTATCTGTGGCAATTTTAGTCATGTGCCCTCTGACTCAGGATCCACCGACTCATTTGTCTCCTATGATTTTGAAAAATGTCTTAGGACATTCCCCCAAATTCTTAGCTGTCCATTGATGGTCGCCTCGCCCACAGGGTCATCAGTAATTTTAGATGTTATGTACCCAAAGTGTCCGGTCAAGTTGAATGGATTTCTAATGCCCGTTAACCTAGTTTTGCTAGAGATGAAGGACTTCGATGCAATCCTCGGAATGGATTGGTTGGCAAAGTATCATGCCAGTATCGATTGTGTCCGAAAAAGTGAGGAATTCGCTATCCGTGGAAACAGACCCATCTATATTCAGGGATTCCGACGGAAGGAAGCATCCTTCTTCATTTCGGCCCTCCATGCCTGGCACTTAATTAGTAACGGGTGCCAAGCCTACCTGGGCTTCGCCAGTGTGACTGAAGGTCAAGGAACTCTGGCCAAAGAGATTCCTGTGGTATGTGAGTTCAAAGACCTATTCCCTGATGAATTACTTGGGCTACCACCCAGATGGGTGATAGAATTTGAAATAGAATTAGTGCCAAGATCAGCACCAATATCTAAAGCACCATATAGGATGGCGCCGACTGAATTTAAGAAATTAAAACAACAATTGCAGGAGTTATTGGATAAGGTTTTCATCCGGCCAAGTGTGTCTCCACGGGGTGCACCGGTCCTATTTGTAAGAAAGAAGATGGAACCTTAAGGTTGTGTGTGGATTATCGAAGACCTGAGGTTTCATTTTTTCGTGAGAGAAGCTCTCGCTTCTCTCTTCTTTTTCAAATTTCGTGTTTGAATTTTGAATTGCTGGGCGGCGTCGTCCTTGACGATTCCACTTTGGGTGCAGGGCGACACCGGCGTCAGCCATGACCGGCCTCCCGGTTGCTTGCCCGGCCCCCCCACCCTCTTCTGGCTATCCGTCTCCACCCTTCCTGCTCTGGATTTGTCGTTCACGGTGTCATCGAAGCTTCCGATGTGGCCGGCGAGTTTAATCTTCTGTTCTCGCTTTCAGATTGGGGCGAAGGCTTTTCATCTGTTGCAGATTGCGTTGCTGGGACCCCTGGCCGCTGAGAGTGCGTCGGTGCTCATCTTTTGAGCCCTCGCATCTCTCATCAGTTTGTTTCATCTTCTCCTCGGCTGGCGCCTAGGGTTTGTTCCTGCATCGTCTCTTCCAGTCAGATTGGGATAGGGCTCCCGTAGGTCTGGGTTTTGGCTTTGAGGTGCCCATGCCTGGTCGTTCCCATCTAGTGTACGGTTTTGGGGAGTCCGTGTTGTGCTGGTTTGGTGATGATTGGCAGAGGCATTGAAGCGCTGGACGTGGACCTCTTGAGTGCCTTTGAACTTTCTGGTGCGACGGGGTTCTCTCTCTGTCTTCCATTTTTGGAGACTTGCTTGGATGCATGGGACTTGGTTTGCTGCGAATGTTGTGCTCCCTCAGATGTGTGGCTTCGGGCGCTGCTTCCTTTGGCCTCCTGGCGGGTCTCGTTCTCTGTTCGGCTGCTGGTGCTCGAATCTATCTGTTGAGGATTGATGTTCCTATGCCAGTGTGAATCACCCCGGTTGGTTGGGTTGGGGGTGCCCGTACTGCTCTGGGTGAGGCTTCCTGGTTGTGGTTGGTTAATCTGTCAGTGGTATTGGCTGCAGTGGCTGTATGTTGAGGTGATTTCCTGCCGGTTGATGCCTCTGTGGGGTGCGTCTGATGCTGCTGAATTTGAATCTATTTTCTTGTCAATTGGTAATTGGCCTTCGGTGAAGCTGTTTTCAGCTTGAATGGGCTCTTTTGTAGCTCTCTATCTGGCTAATTCTGTCAAATTGTGGGTGCAGTTGCTTTGCAACAATTCTGCTTGGACGCCATGGTTGATGAGCCTTCATTGGCTGATCCTATTGGCTGAGGTGTGATGATCTTCTGCTGCCAGTTTGCTATTGGGTGAAACTGATCGTGCTAAGTGATCTGGCGTACAATGCCAGTTTGCTGCTGTTGTATCCTTGCAATAGCTTCTTCCAGTGGGTTGCTGTCTCTTCTCAAGGGAACTGAGGTTGCCGTCTGTCCTTCTGTGCTGCTCGGTCTGCTCTGTTTGGGTCATTTCGGCTGAGGGCTGAGCAGCCGGATGAGGCACACTTTGATGACTAATTTTCCTTTTTGTTGAGATGGTGCCCCTGTATGTTCACTGCTTAATTGTGGTGAGTTTATGTTGATGTTGGCTGGCTTTTATGCCAGTTTGTTGTTGGTATTGGATTTAATTGACTTTGCTGCGGTGGGGAAGTCCTTTTGATCGCTGATGCCTGAAGAGAGGGAATTCATGGCTCTGTGAGCCTGAAAGGGTTAGCTCCTCTTTCCATGATGGAAGTTCTGCAATTGCCCGTGGCTGGGTGGATTCTGCGGATGTGGAACCTTATGCTGCTGCTGTTGCTGTTCGGCTTACGTGGAGGTGGAAAGCTCCTGATTTCCTCTCTCCTGCTTGCTGCAATGGTTTCTGTGTTTGGCCGGTTGCTGCCCCTGGGGCATGTTCAGTCTGCAGATTGTTGCCTCTGTTTTGGAGGATTAGTGAAACTTGTATTGGGGGTTTGCTGCCATGTTTTCAACTGCGGTGGAGCTGCTGGGGAGCTGGTGCATTGTGCAATATCCCTTGCCATGCCACTGTGAGATGGCGTTTTTAGGTGTCATCATTTTGCATGATGTATTCAGT
Organism: Nepenthes gracilis; assembly: GCA_033239525.1. Lineage (NCBI taxonomy): Eukaryota > Viridiplantae > Streptophyta > Magnoliopsida > Caryophyllales > Nepenthaceae > Nepenthes > Nepenthes gracilis. The sequence goes on from BSYO01000012.1 coordinate 12,084,575, forward strand.
TTGTTTTGGTAAACGTTGTCCTCCTAGAGGCTATATTGTATATTCAGATGTAATTCCGCTCGGGGTATGCCCTAGCGTATTATGTTTTATCTTCAAGTCAAAATACTTGGAGAAAAACATATTATTTTGTACTATTTTTTCACCATTAATCCAAAATACTTACTTACCAAAAAAAAGTGTGGATTATCGGGATTTAAACAAAATTACCACTAAGAATAAATACCCCTCGCTGAGGATAGACGACCTCCTTGATCAGTTGCAGGGAGCTTGCATATTCTCAAAAATAGACTTTAGATCCGGGTTTCATCAGCATTGAATCAGAAAGGATGATGTAGCGAAGACTTCTTTCCGAACTAGATATGGGCACTATGAGTTTGTAGTGATACCATTTGGAATAACTAACTCTCCAGCCCCATTTATGGACTTGATGAACTAGGTTTTTCAGCCATATTTGGACAAATTTGTGATAGTATTTATTGATGACATCCTTGTTTATTCGAAGAGTCATGAGGATCATGAGGAGCATTTAAGGATTACACTTCCGATTCTTAGGGAACACCGGCTATTTGCCAAATTAAATAAGTGCGAATTCTGGTTAGAGGAAGTGGGATTCCTTGGACACATCATTTCCAAGGAGGGAATTTCTGTCGATCCTAAGAAAGTGGAGGCAGTGGTGAAATGGAACCGGCCAACTTCTGTGACTGAGGTAAGGATCTTTTTATGCATGGCTGGATATTACCAACGATTTGTGGAGAACTTCTCCCGAATTGCCTTGCCACTTACCCAACTAACAAAGAAAGAGTTCAAATTCGATTGGACCGACAACTGTGAAGGGAGCTTTCAGGTACTAAAAGACCATCTAACTTTTACACCGGTCCTGACCATTCCGGATGAATCAGGAGGACTAATTGCCTATTGTGATGCTTTAAAGTTTGGGTTGGGCTGTGTTTTAATGCAGCATAGAAGGGCAGTTGCCTATGGATCACGTCAGTTAATGGATCACGAAAGGAATTACCAAACTCACGCTCTAGAATTGGCCGCAGTAGTATTCACCCTAAAAATCCGGAGACATTTCCTGTATGGTGAGAGATTCTTGGTCTATTCTGATCATAAAAGTTTAAAGTATTTATTCTCTAAAAAAAACTGAACATGCGGCAGCGAAGGTGGATTGAATTTCTGAAGGATTATGACTGTGAGATTCAGCACGAGCCAGGTAAGGCCAATGTAGTCGCCGATGTGCTAAGTCGACAACCGAGTGTCTTGGCAAGGATGCAGGTCAAGCAAATGGAGATGTTGGTTTGTCTAATGCACTATGACATCCAACGATATGTTCAAGAAAAGTGAATGATTTTAGAATTCCTTCAAGTCTAGCCAGAGGTGATAAATGAGGTTAAGGGTAGGTGAATGATCCCTTTCTTGTGAATATCATGAGTGATCTGAACAGAGATTCATGAAGTGATTTTTATGATAGGTCGGATGGGGCATTGAGGTTTAGGGATCAATTTTGTGTGTCGGATAACAAGGAATTAAAAGAGAAAATTTTGAAGGAAGCCCATCGATCACGGTATACAATCCACCCAGGAGTCAATAAGATGTACGAGGACTTAAAGAAAACGTTCTGGTGGAGGAATATGAAGAGGGACATCACGACTTATATGTAGAGATGTCTTGTGTGTCAACAAGTGACAGCAGAAAGGAGAAAGCCATCTGGGCTGTTAGAACCAATGTCGCTTCCAGGCTGGAAATGGGAGGATATTGCCATGGACTTCATGACCGGTCTACCAAGGACGCCAAGAAAACATGATGTTGTTTGGGTTATAGTTGTCCGGCTCACAAAGTCAGCCCATTTTCTAGCAATCCGGACGACTTACTCCCGTGATAAACTGGCCCAGCTGTATGTGCACGAAGTCATCAGGCTTCATGGTGTGCCTGCCTCTATTGTATCTGATAGGGACCCTCGCTTTGTTTCAAGGTTCTAGAAGAGTTTACATAAGGAATTGGGAACGGAATTAAAATTCAGTACCACTTATCATCCGGAAACCGACGGCCAGTCAGAATGGACGATTCAGATCCTTGAGGATTTATTAAGGGCCTCGATCTTTGAAATGAAAGGGACTTGGGATAATTTCTTGGCCTTGGCAAAATTCGCATATAATAACAGTTATCAGGCCAGCATAGGCATGGCCCCTTTTAAAGCATTGTATGGAAGGAGATGTAGATCACCGATCCACTGGGAGGAGCCTAGAGATAAAAACTTTTGGATGCAGAAATTGTTAGAGAGACGATGGAAAAGATAAAGCTAGTACATAAGAATTTAAGGGTTCCCCGAAGCAGGCAAAAGAGCTATGCAGACCAGAGGAGATCTGCATTGAAGTTTGACGTAGGCGACTTTGTATTCCTAAAAGTATCGCCATCTAAAGGGACATCTAGATTCGGGGTAAAAGGAAAGCTGAAGCCATGATTTATTGGCTCCTTCGAGGTTTCAGAAATGATCGGAGAGGTGGCCTAAAGACTGGTGTTACCACGAAGCTTCGCGGAAGTACATGACGTGTTTCATGTATCAATGCTTAGGAAATATGTCCATGATCCAGCACATGTGATTGAGTTTGAGCCTTTGACAATTGACAAGGACTTATCCTACGTAGAGGAACCAAAGAAGATTTTGGATCGAAAGGAACAAAGGCTACGTACAAAATCAATCTCTTTAATAAAGGTACTCTGGAAGAATCGTTTGCCTGAAGAAGCAACTTGGGAACGAGAGGAAGAGATTCAGAACAAGTGACCCCCACTTGTTTTCTTGAGGTTAGTAACTTCATTTAAAATTTCGCGGACGAAATTTCTATAAGTAGGGAAAAATTGTGATGTACCAAATTTTTGAGACCTCCTGTCATCGAAAATATAAGGACCAAATTCTTTGGCGTCAAAAGAATGGCAAAAAGGTGAAGGAAAACATGATTCGGTCAACACCTCTTGACCGAAAGATGTGAGGGAAACGTAACCGGTCAACGCAAGTTGACCGAAAACGTGAAGGAAAGTGCATTCGGTCACTACTAGTTGACCGGAAGGGAAAAAGGGAAGCCGATAGTATTGAGACGAGAGACAGCCATGAAGGCCGGCCGTGTAACCCAACTTACGGTCGACGCAGCCTTAACAAAATTCTAAATAGGCATAATTTCGGAGACCATGAATAGTAAATTCCAGAGACGCTTGGAGAATGAAGCTTCTGGAGACCTTGATCTCTGGAGACGATTGAAGCTTGGAGGCGTTCTTCCGAAGACCACGATTCCGGAGGCCTTTTTTTCGGAGACCATTCCGGAGACGATTAAGGAGTTTTTCCTAGAAACCTTTCAAGAGGCCTTGCTTTTGGAGAGGATAATTCCGAAAACCTTAGACGCTGAATTCGAAGACTTTCGTTCCGGAGACCTTGATCTCCAGAGATGTTGAATTGGGAGACTTAAGTTCCGGAGATGATTAATGAGTTCTTTCCGGAGACAATCAAGGAGACTTTCGGAAATGATGAACGCAATTTCCGAAGACGGTTATGTGAATTCGGGAAATGAATTTGTGACAATTCTTCTGGAGACGTTATTCGGGCTGGATTGAGTGAGAATTGGAGACTTATGTAGCGGAGACCTTGATTACCGGAGAAGTTGAATTTGGAGACGTAAGTTCCAGAGACGATGAAGACGACTTCTAGAGCCGATTAAGGAGCTCTCCGGAGACAAATTTCGGAGAAGATTGATGAGTTCTCCGGGGACAATTTCTAGGGAAAAACTGAGGAGTTTTCTAGTTCCGGAGGACGTTCTGGAGACCATTTCCGGAGGCCATCGATGAGGCTTCTGGAGACGATGCTAGAAACGTTGAACACAAATTTTCAGAGAAGATCTGTGATGGAAAAAGGGGAAAATTAAACTGGTCAACTGGCGTTGTCTGAAAACGTAAAAGGAGAAGATTTTCGGAGAGAATGAAAATCTTCCGGAGACCTTTCCGAAGACCACTTCCAGAGACCATGAAGATGATCTCCGGAGATGGTAAGAGAAGAGATTTCCGGAGACGCTTTTCCCGGAGGCCATTAAAACGGTTTTCGGATATGATAAGCGATAGAAAGAGGGGGAAATTTAATCTGGCCAACATCAATTGACCGGAAAGTGTGAAGAGAGGCCAAGGAAGGATTGACTGCCCGATTGATTGACGTAATGACAAATTGTGAAGACAATGCCTAAGTAGGTAACCGACTTTCAACCACCTCCGAGTGGTTGACCTGCCCTATCTACTACCGTCAGACCAAAGGCCCATAAATAAAGAACTAGAGAGTGTACGGAAAAAGGCTTGGAAGAGAATCTAGGCCCAGTGTCTTAGTGAAGGAACCCAGAATTCCAGGACGAAGTAAAGAGATTCAGGCAAATGTACCCCCCTTAAATTCTTGATTTACTATAAGCATGCTCACGTTTCTGTAGTTCATGTTTGCAATGTAAGTATGTCATCTTTGTTATGAACTGATGTTATGGTCTGCATGATATTTGTTCTGATCATCTGAATTGCATTTAATGTCATATTTAAAGGAAGCTCTGTTATGTGTTTTCATAAAGATCTTCGTTTTACCTTACTTGCATAAATTCTGGCCGCGAACAAGTTTTTAAGATATCTGATTTGAATATGCGTAAAAGACCTCCAACTTGTTAAAGAAAAAGTATTCAGCTTTTGATCAATGACCTCCGGCTTTTAACATAAGCCTCCGGCTTCAATAAATGAGACTTCCGATACTTTGATAAAAGATATTCGGTTTTAAGACGTTAAAGGAAGGGCTTTACGGACTTTAATTGTTTGAAGTAAAAAAAAAGGCTATAAGAATGAGGAAAAATGTATGCAATCCGGATAGCAAGTGGGACTCTATGACTTCTGACTTTTGAACTATGATTGATGGCCATCGAACGAAATGGACTAAGAACCGAGTTTTCATTAAGCTTGCTATTAAAATTGGATGAAGGATATTGGAGTGACACTCGAGGACTGCCCTTGGGCCACGGGGGAATTTCTGGTGGCACAAGGCTTATGGACTACGGCCCCGTATGCCGGGTAAAAGGCCTTACCGTCCGCCACTGGGAGTATAATAGGAGGATACGGCCTTAGGTTGTGGGGTAGCACACCACCCTTCCTTGATGTTGTCCGCTCCCGTCCGTTCCCTGAAGATGATAAGAATCTCGTACAGTTTTATGAATTTTTAGAAGACAAGATAATAAGAATAAGAACAAACATTTCTGAACTTAAGAAGAAATGACATGGTGATTTTCGTATGCTAACTTTATGTTGCTTTGATTCAATGATATGTATGTTAATGTTTTCCACATGTGGGTACCTTGCTGGGCTTTGTAGCTTACTCTTGCTGTTTTACAGATAATGAGAAGCTTATGGAGGATGAAATTGAATAGAGTCATATGGTGTAGCTAGATGGCATAGCTGGCCGGAGCTGATCAGCGAAGGAGTGAAGGAATTGATGTATTTTCTTTTGATGTTTTGGGAAGGACTTGTAAAATATTTCAGCTGTAAATGAATTAATGGATGTTAGTATGTTTCTGTAATTACAATATGGGAAAATGAAGTTGACTTTCCAAGTAGCCTCTCATTTCATGTCAAGGTCTTCATATCCGACTAACCTTAATGTTGGCCGGTCAGGTATGAGGTTGAACTTTGATGGCCAACTCAAAGAGTTTGGCCTTAAGCGATCCTGTGTACGCGATGTAAAGTATATATATAAAAGAAAAGAAAAATTTTTATGTCCACCAAGTTAGTATTTATACCATATATATTGTACAGGTTAGACTTGACGGCGGCCGTATGTGGTGGAATACGTTCGGGGCCGTCACAACTGGTATCAGAGAAAACTAAGATGCTTTAGGTTTGATCTAAATTGATACGGAAACTTAGAACAGGATTAGTTAAGGCTGAAGGGGGTTAACATTACTTATGCGTAGGACAGAGTACTATGTGTTAGCCGCCTTTGGCTGGTAGTCTAACCAAAATTTTCTTTTCAGAAATCTAGGTCGTTGTTGAGGAAAGGTCTGATAGAGGAAAATGAGCCGTCCGGACTAACAACCCGTGGGATCCGGAGACAAGGTACTTGAATCTGCTGGATAGGATGGCTGATGTCATAGAAGCCATGGCTCCACAGACCCGGGTGACCGCCCCAATTCCTGTTCATCAGGAGACGTCGGTCTATGATCGCTTTATAAATGAGCGAATTATCGAATTCTCCGGAGAACCCTACCCGTTGAAGGTGGACACTTGGATCCAACGATTAAGGAAGATGTTCGTAGTGATTAAGTGTCCTGCTGGAGATAAGGTCCTATATGCCACCCATAAGCTGGTGGTTGAGGCCCACCATTGGTGGGTGATGCAGAAGAGAGTCTTCAAAGTGACAGAGAGGGAAATTACTTAGGGAATGTTCAAAGAAGCATTCTTGGAGAAGTACTTTCCTGCTAACTTTCGCGGACAGAAGGAAGATGAATTCCTTCGCTTAAGGAAAGGTACTCGCACTGTGGCCGAGTATGATGCAAAATTTACGGAACTGTCCCACTATACTCCTTATATGGTGGAAGATCATGAGAGAAAGGCTAGAAGGTTCTTTCAAGGATTAAGAGATGATATTAGGAGACATCTTTCAACCTTGAAGATGGCTACGTATGGAGAGGTGTTAGAAAGGACCGTTATTTATGAGAAGGAGCTAGAAAGAGAGGAATTCTTCAGACAGAGCACTTTCAATCAGGCTTCAAGAGCCAGTGCTAGTGGAGGACCTTCAAAGAAGGTAAAATCGTTAAGATCCAGTGGGGAGCATGACCAATCCCTACAGACTTCTTGAGCATCCAACAATCAATGTGATCATTGCGGAAGGTCGCTGGAAAGGAAGCCGTGCTATAAGAAGTTGAGAGTTTGCTATAACTGTGGCCAGGGTGGACACATGATCAAGGACTGCCTACTCACCAAGCGAGCCCCAGAATTTAAGTCCCCCTTCCTAGCTAAGGTGTTCGCTATTTCTGCAAAGGAGGCCGAAGCCTCTATTGAGGTGGTGGATGGTACACTTTCTATCTATGGCAATTTTAGTCTTGTGCTCTTTGACTCAGGATCCACTGACTCGTTTGTCTCCCATGATTTTGCAAAATGTCTTACGACACTCCCCTAAATTCTTAGCTGTCCATTGATGGTCGCCTCCCCCATAGGGTCATCAGTAATTTTAGATGTTATGTATCCGAAGTGTCCGGTCAAGTTGAATGGATTTCTAATGCCCGTTATCCTAGTTTTGCTAGAGATGAAGGACTTCGATGCAATCCTAGGAATGGATTGGTTGGCAAAGTATCATGCCAGTATCGATTGTGTCCAAAAAAGAGTGGAATTCGCTATCCGTTGAAACAGACCCTTCTATATTTAGGGAGTCCGGCAGAAGGAAGCATCCTACTTCATTTCGGCCCTCCATGCCTGGCACTTAATTAGTAATGGGTGCCAAGCCTGCCTTGCCTTCGCCAGTGTGACTGAGGGTCAAGGAACTTTGGCCAAAGAGATTCCTATGGTATGTGAGTTCAAAGACCTATTCCCTGATGAGTTACCGGGGCTGCCACCCAGACGGGAGATAGAATTTGAAATAGAATTGGTGCCAGGATCAGCGCCAATATCAAAAGCATCATATAGGATGGCACGGGCTGAACTTAAGGAATTAAAACAGTAATTGTAGGAGTTATTGGATAAGGGTTTCATCCAGCCAAGTGTGTCTCCATGGGGTGCATCGGTCCTGTTTGTAAGAAAGAAGGATGGAACCTTAAGGTTGTATGTGGATTATCAGGAGTTAAACAAAATTACCACTAAGAATAAATACCCCTTGTTGAGGATAGACGACCTCCTTGATCAGTTGTAGGAAGCTTGCATATGCTCAAAAATTGACCTTAGATTCGGGTTTCATCAGCTTTGAATCAGAAAGGATGATGTAGCAGAGATTGCTTTCTGAACTAAATATGGGCACTATGAGTTTGTAGTGATGCCATTTTGATTAACTAATGCTCCAGCCGCATTTATGGACTTGATGAACCGGGTTTTTTATCCCTATTTGGATAAATTTGTGATAGTATTTGTTGATGACATCCTTGTTTATTCGAAGAGTCATGAGGATCATGAGGAGCATTTAAGGAATACACTTTTGATTCTTAGGGAACACCGGCTGTTTGCCAAATTAAATAAGTGCGAATTCTGGTTAGAGGAAGTGGGATTCCTTGGACACATTATTTCCAAGGAGGAAATTTCTGTCGACCCTAAGAAGGTGGAGGCAGTGGTGAAATGGAACCAGCCAACCTCTGTGACCGAGGTACGGAGCTTTTTTAGCATGGCCGGATATTACCGACGATTTGTAGAGAACTTCTCCCGAATTGCCTTGCCACTTACCCAACTAACATAAAAAGAGGTCAAATTCGATTGGACTGATGACTGTGAAGGGAGCTTTTAGGTACTAAAAGACGGGCTAACTTCTGCATCGGTCGTGACCATTCCGGATGAATCAGGAAGACTAATTGTCTATTGTGATGCCTCAAAGTTTGGGTTGGGCTGTGTTTTAATACAGTATGGAAGGGTAGTTGCCTATGGATCGCGTCAGTTAAAGGATCACGAAAGGAATTAGCCAACTCACAATCTAGAATTGGCCGCAGTTAGTATTCCCCTAAAAATCTAGAGACGTTACCGGTATGGTGAGAGATTCTTGGTCTATTCTGATCATAAAAGATTAAAGTACTTATTCCCTCAAAAAGAACTGAACATTCAGCAGCGAAGGTGGATTGAATTTTTAAAGGATTATGACTATGAGATACAGTACGAGCCAGGTAAGGCCAATGTAGTCGCCGATGAGCTAAGTCGACAATCGAGTGTCTTGGCAAGGATGCAGGTCAAGCAAATGGAGATGTTGGATTGTCTAATGCACTATGACATCCAACAATATGTTCAAGGAAAGCGAATGATTTTAGCATACGTTCAAGTCTAGCCAGAGGTGATAAATGATATTAAGGGCAGGTGAATGATCCCTTTCTTATGAATATCATGAGTGATCTGAATATAGATTCCCGAAGTGATTTTTATGATAGGCCGAATGGGGCATTGAGGTTTAGGGATCGATTTTGTGTGCCGGATGACAAGGAATTGAAAGAGAACATGATGCTGGCTGGTCTACCAAGGACGCCAAGAAAACACGATGCTGTTTGGGTTATAGTTGACCGGCTCACAAAATCAGCCAATTTCCTATTAATCTGGACGACTTACTCCCGTGATAAATTGGCCCAGCTGTATGTGAACGAAGTCGTCAGGTTTCATGGTGTGCCTGCCTCTATTGTATCTGATATGGACCCTCGCTTTGTTTCGAGGTTCTGGAAGAGTTTACATAAGGAATTGGGAACGAAATTAAAATTCAGTACCGCTTATCATCCGCAAATCGACGGCCAGTCAGAATGGACGATTCAGATCCTTGAGGATATGTTAAGGGCCTCGATCTTGAAAATGAAAGGGACTTGGGATAATTTCTTGGCCTTGGTAGAATTCGCATATAATAACAGTTATCAGGCCAGCATAGGCATCTCTCCTTTTAAAGCGTTGTATGGAAGGAGTTGTAGATCACCGATCCACTGGGAGGAACCCGGAGATAAAAGAATTTTGGGTCCAGAAATTGTTAGAGAGACGATGGAAAAGATAAAGCTAGTACATAAGAATTTAAGGGTTGCCCGAAGCAGACAAAAGAGCTATGCAGACCTGAGGAGATCTGCATTGAAGTTTGACGTAGGCGACTTTGTATTCCTAAAAGTATCGCCATCTAAAGGGACATCCAGATTCAGGGTAAAAGGAAAGCTGAAGCCACGATTTATTGGCCCCTTCGAGGCTTTAGAAAGGATCGGAGAGGTGGCCTATAGACTGGTGCTACCACCAAGCTTGGCGGAAGTACATAACATATTTCATGTATCAATGCTTAAGAAATATGTCCATGATCCCGCACATGTGATTGAGTTCGAGCCTTTGACAATTGATAAGGACCTATCCTACGTAGAGGAACCAAAAAAGATTTTAGATTGAAAGGAAGAAAGGCTACGTACAAAATCAATCTCCTTAATAAAGGTACTTTGGAAGAATCATTTGCCTAAAGAAGCAACTTGGGAACGAGAGGAAGAGATTCAGAACAAGTAACCCCCACTTTTTTTCTTGACGTTAGTAACTTCATTTAAAATTTCGCGGGCAAAATTTTTATAAGTATGAAAAAATTGTAATGTACCAAATTTTTGGGACCTCCTGTCATCGAAAATATAAGGACCAAATTTTTTTGCGTCAAGAGAATGGCAAAAAGGTGAAGGAAAACATGATCCGGTCAACGCCTGTTGACCGAAAGATGTGAGGGAAACGTAACCGGTCAACGCAAGTTGACCAAAAACGTGAAGGAAAGCGCATTCGGTCAATGCCAGTTGACCGAAAGGGGAAAAGGGAAGCCGAAAGTATTGAGATGAGAGACAGCCATGAAGGCCAGTCGTGTAACCCAACTTACGGTCAACGCAGCCTTGACTAAATTCTAAATAGGCATAATTTCGAAGACCTTGAATAGTAAAATTTGGAGACGCTTGCAGAATGAAGCTTCCGGAGACCTTGATCTCCGGAGACGATTGAAGCTTGGAGACGTTCTTCCGAAGACCACGATTCCGGAGGCCTTTTTTCTGGAGACCATTCTGGAGACGATTAAGTAGTTTTTCCCGGAAACCTTTCCAGAGGCCTTGCTTCCGAATAGGATAATTCTGGAAACCTTAGACGCTGAATTCGGAGACTTTCGTTCCGGAGACCTTGATCTCCGGAGATGTTGAATTGGGAGACTTAAGTTCTGGAGACAATCAAGGAGGCTTCCGGAAATGATGAATGCAATTTTTGAAGACGGTTATGTGAATTCGGGAAATGAATTTGGGACAATTCTTCCGGAGATGTTATTCGGGCAGGATTGAGTGAGAATTGGAGACTTATGTACCGGAGACCTTGATCTCCGAAGAAGTTGAATTTGAAGACATAAGTTCCGGAGACGATGAAGATGACTTCTAGAGCCGATTGAGGAGCTCTTCGGAGACAAATTTCAAAGAAGATTGATGAGTTCTCCGGGGGCTATTTCAAGGGAAAAACTGAGGAGTTTTTCAGTTCTAGAGGCCGTTCTGGAGACCATTTCCGGAGGCCATGGATGAGGCTTCCGGAGACGATGCTAGAAGCGATGAACGCAAATTTCCAGAGAAGATCTGTGATGGAAAAAGGAAAAAATTAAACCGATCAGCTGGCGTTGACCGAAAACGTAAAAGGAGGAGATTTTCGAAGAGAATGAAAATCTTCCGGAGACCTTTCCGAATACCACTTCCGGAGACCATGAAGATGATGTTCGGAGATGGTAAGAGAAGAGATTTTCAGAGATGGTTTTTCCGGAGGCCATTTGAACGATTTCTGGATACGATAAGCGATAGAAAGAGGGAAAAATTTAATCCAGTCAACTAATGTTGACCGGAAAGTGTGAAGAGAGGCCAAGGAAGGATTGACTGCCCAATTGATTGACGTAATGACTAATTATGAGGACCATGCCTAAGTAGGTAACCGACTTTCAACCACCTCCGAGTGGTTGACCTGCCCTACCTACTACCGTCAGACCAAAAGCCCATAAATAAAGAACTAGAAAGTGTAAGGAAAAGGGATAGGAAGAGAGTCTGGGCCAAGTGTCTTAGTGAAGGAACCGAGAATTCCAGGATGAAGTAAAGAGATTCAGGCAAATGTACCCCCCCTTAAATTCTTGATTTACTATAAGCGTGCTCACCTTTCCGTAGTTCATGTTTAGAATGTAAGTATGTCTGCTTTTTTATGAACTTATTTACAGTATGCATGATATTTGTTCTGATCATCTGAATTGCTGTTAATGCCATATTTAAAGGAAGCCCTATTATGTGTTTTCATAAAGATCTTCGTTTTACCTTACTTACTTGCATGAATTCTGGCCGCGAACAAGTTTTTAAGATATTTGATTTGAATATGCGTAAAAGACCTCCGGCTTGTTAAAGAAAAAGTATTTAGCTTTTGATCAATGACCTCCGGCTTTCAACATAAGGCCTCCGGCTTTGATAAATGAGACTTCCGACACTTTGATAAAAGATCTTCGGTTTTAAGACCTTAAAGGAAGGGCTTTATAGACTTCAATTGTTTGAAGTGAAAAAGAAAGGCTATAAGAATGAGGAAAAATATATGTGATCCGGACAGCAAGTGGGACTCTATGACTTCCAACTTTTGAACTATGATAGATGGCCATCGAACGAAATAGACTAAGAACCAAGTTTTCATTAAACTTGCTATTAAAATTGGATGAAGGATATTCGAGTGATACTCGAGGACTACCCCTGGGCCACTAGGGAATTTCCGGTGGCACAGGGTTTGTGGACTAGGACCCCGTATGCCGAGTAAAAGGCATTACCGCCCGCCTCTAGGAGTATAATAGGAGGATACCGCCTTAGGTTGTGGGGGAGCACACAGCCCTTCCTCGATATTGCCCGCTCCCGTCCGGTCCCTAAAGATGATAAGAATCTCGTACAGTTTTATGAATTTTTAGAAGACAAGATAATAAGAATAAGAACAAACATTTCTGAACTTAAGAAGAAATGATATGGTGATTTTCATATGCTAACTTTATGTTGCTTTGATTCGATGATATGTATGTTAATGTTTTCCGCATATGGGTACCTTGCTGGGTTTTGTAGCTCACTCTTGCTGTTTTTCAGAAGATGAGAAGCTTATGGAGGATGAAATTTAATAGAGTCATGTGGTGTAGCTAGACGGCATAGCTGGCCGGAGCTGATCAGCGAAGGAGTGAAGGAATTGATGTATTTTCTTTTGATGTTTTGGGAAGGACTTGTAAAACATTTCAGCTGTAAATGAATTAATGGATGTTAGTATGTTTCCGTAATTACAATATGGGAAAATGAAGTTGACTTTCCTAGTAGCATTTCATTTCATGTCAAGGTCTTCATGTCCGACCAACCTTAATGTTGGCCGGTCCGGTATGAGGTTGAACTTTGATGGCCAACTCAAGGAGTTCGGCCTTAAGCGATCCTGTGTGCACAATGTAAAGTATATATATAAAAGAAAAGAAAAATTTTTATGTCCACCTAGTTAGTATTTATACCGTATATGTTGTAAAGGTTAAACTTGACGGTGGCTGTATGTGGTGAAATATGTCCGGGCCATCAACAACTGGTATTAGAGAAAATTGAGATGCTTTAGGTTCGATCTAAATCGATACGGAAACTTAGGACAGGATTAGTTAAGGCTGAAGGGGGTTAGCATTACTTATGCGTAGGACGGAGTACTACGTGTTAGCCGCCTTTGGCTTGTAGTCTAACCAAAATGTTCTTTTCAGAAATCTAGGTCGTTGCTGAGGAAATGTCTAATTGAGGAAAACGCGCAGTCTGGACTAACAACACTTCGGGCCCGGAGACAAGGTACTTGAATCTGCTGGACAGGAAGGCTGATGTCATAGATGCCTTGGCTCCACCAACCCCAGTGACTGCCCTAATTCCTATTCATCAGGAGACGTCGGTCTATAATTGCTTTACCAATGAGCGAATTCCCAAATTCTTCGGAGAACCCGACCCGTTGAAGGCGGACACCTGGATCCAACGATTAAGGAAGATGTTCGTAGTGATTAAGTGTCCTGCTAGAGATAAGGTCCTATATGCCACCCATAAGCTGGTGGGTGAGGCCCATCACTGGTGGGAGATGCAGAAGACAGTCTTCAAAGTGCTAGAGAGGGAAATTACATAGGGAATGTTCGAAATGGCATTCTTGGAGAAATACTTTCCTGCTAACCTTCGCGGACAGAAGGAAGACAAATTCCTTCGCTTAAGGCAAGGCACTCGCACCATGGCCGAGTATGATGCAAAATTTACGGAACTGTCTCGCGATGCTCCTTATATGGTGGAAGATCAGGAGAGAAATGCTAGAAGGCTCTTTCAAGGATTAAGAGATGATATTAGGAGATATCTTTCAACCTTGAAGTTGGCTATGTATGGAGAGGTGTTAGAAATGGCCGTTATTTATGAGAAGGAGCTGGAAAGAGGGGAATTCTTCTAACAGAGCACTTTCAATCAGGCTTTAAGAGCCAGTGCTAGTGGAGGACCTTCAAAGAAGGCAAAACCGTTAGGATCTTGCAGGGAGCAGGACCAATCCGTATAATAACAGTTATCAGGCCAGCATAGGCATGGCCCCTTTTAAAGCGTTGTATGGAAGGAGATGTAGATCATCGATCCACTGGGAGGAGCCCGGAGATAAAAGAATTTTTGGTCCAAAAATTGTTAGAGAGATGACGGAAAAGATAAAGCTAGTACATGAGAATTTAAGGATTGCCTAGAGCAGACAAAAGAGCTATGCAGGCCAGAGCAGATCTACATTGAAGTTTGACGTAGGCGACTTTGTATTCCTAAAAGTATCGCCATCTAAAGGGACATCCAGATTTGGCATAAAAGGAAAGCTGAAGCCACGATTTATTGGCCCCTTTGAGGTTTCAGAAAGGATCGGAGAGGTGGCCTATAGACTGGTCTTACCACCAAGCTTGGCGGAAGTACATAACGAGTTTCATGTATCAATGCTTAGGAAATATGTCCATGATCCTGCACATGTGATTTAGTTTGAGCCTTTGACAATTGACAAGGACATATTCTACATAGAGAAACCAAAGCAGATTTTGGATCGAAAGGAAGAAAGGCTACGTACAAAATCAATCTCCTTAATAAAGGTACTCTGGAAGAATCATTTGCCTGAAGAAGCAACTTGGGAACAAGAAGAAGAGATTCAGAACAAGTAACCCCCACTTGTTTTCTTGAGGTTAGTAACTTCATTTAAAATTTCGAGGACGAAATTTCTATAAGTAGGGGAGAATTATAATGTACTAAATTTTTGGGACCTCCTATCATCGAAAATATAAGGACAAAATTCTTTTGCATCAAGAGAATGGCAAAATGGTGAAGGAAAACATGATCCGGTCAATGCCTGTTGACCGAAACATGTGAGGGAAACGTAACCGATCAACACAAGTTGACCGGAAATGTAACCGGTCAACGCAAGTTGACCGAAAATGTAACCGGTCAACGCAAGTTGACCGAAAACGTGAAGGAAAGTGCATTCGATCAACGCCAGTTGACCGGAAGGGAAAAAAGGAAGCCGAAAGTATTGAGACGAGAGCAAGCCATGAAGGTCGGCCGTGTAACCCAGCTTACGGTCAACGTAGCCTTGACCAAATTCTAAATAGGCATAATTTCGGAGACCATGAACAGTAAATTCCGAAGACGATTGGAGAATGAAGCTTCCGGAGACCTTGATCTCCGGAGACGATTGAAGCTTGGAGGCGTTCTTCCGAAGACCACGATTCTGGAGGCCTTGTTTCCAGAGACCATTCAGGAGATGATTAAGGAGTTTTTCCCGGAGACCTTTTCGGAGGCCTTGCTTCTGGAGACGATAATTCCAGAAACCTTAGACACTGAATTCGGAGACTTTCGTTCCGGAGACCTTGATCTCCGGAGATGTTGAATTGGGAGACTTAAGTTCCGGAGACGATTAATGGGTGCTTTCCGGAGACAATTAAGGAGGCTTCCAGAAACGATGAATGCAATTTCCGAAGATGGTTATGTGAATTCGGGAAATGAATTTAGGACAATTCTTTCGGAGACGTTATTCGGGCAGGAATGAGTGAGAATTGGAAACTTAAGTACCGGAGACCTTGATCTCTGGAGAAGTTGAATTAAGTTCTAGAGACGATGAAGACAACTTCTAGAGCCGATTGAGGAGCTCTCCGGAGACAAATTTCGGAGAAGATTGATGAGTTCTCCGGGGATGATTTCAAGGGAAAAACTAAGGATTTTTCCAGTTCTGGAGGCCGTTCCGGAGACCATTTCCAGAGGCCATCGAGGAGACTTCTAGAGACGATGCTGGAAATGATGAACGCAAATTTTCAAAGAAGATCTGTGATGGAAAAAGGGGGAAATTAAACCGGTCAACGCTATAAAAGGAGGAGATTTTCGGAGAGAATGAAAATCTTCCGGAGACCTTTTCGAAGACCACTTTCGGAGATCATGAAGATGATCTCCGGAGACGGTAAGAGAAGAGATTTCCAGAGACGCTTTTTCCGGAGGCCATTTAAACAGTTTCCAAATACAATAAGCGATAGAAAGAGGGGAAAATTTAATCCGGTCAACATCAGTTGGCCGAAAAGTTTGAAGAGAGGCCAAGGAAGGATTGATCGCCCGATTGATTGACATAATGACTAATTATGAAGACTATGCCTAAATCGATAACCGACTTTCAACCACCCCCGAGTGGTTGACCTGTCCTATCTACTACCGTCAGACCAAAGGCCTATAAATAAAGAACTAGAGAGTGTAAGAAAAAAAGCTAGGAAGAAACTCTAAGCCGAGTGTCTTAGTGAAGGAACCCAGAATTCTAGGATGAAGTAAAGAGATTCAGGCAAATCTACCCTCCTTAAATTCTTGATTTACTATAAGCGTGCTCACCTTTCTGTAGTTCATGTTTGTAATGTAAGTATGTCTGCTTTTTTATAAACTTATGTTACGGTATGCATGATATTTGTTCTGATCATCTGAATTGCTATTAATGCCATATTTAAAGGAAGCTCTGTTATGTGTTTTCATAAAGATCTTCGTTTTACCTTACTTGCATGAATTCTGGCCGCGAACAAGTTTTTAAGATATTTGATTTGAATATGCATAAAAGACCTCCGGCTTGTTAAAGAAAAAGTATTCAGCTTTTGATCAATGACCTCCGGCTTTTAACATAAGACCTCCGGCTTTGATAAATGAGACTTCCGACACTTTGATAAAAGATCTTCGATTTTAAGACGTTAAAGGAAGGGCTTTACGAACTTCAATTATTTGAAGTTAAGAAGAAAGGCTATAAGAATGAGGAAAAATATATGTAATCCGGACAGCAAGTGGGACTCTATGACTTCCGACTTCTGAACTATGATAGATGGCCATCGAACGAAATGGACTAAGAAACGAGTTTTCATTAAGCTTGCTGTTATAATTGGATGAAGGATATTGGAGTGACACTCGAAGACTGCCCCTGGACCACGGGGAAATTTCTGGTGGCACAAAGCCTATGGACTACGGCCCCGTATGCCGGGTAAAAGACATTACCGCCTTGCCTCGGAAGTATAATAGGAAGATACGGCCTTAGGTTGCGGGGTAGCACACACCCTTCCTCGATGTTGTCCGCTCCCGTCTGGTCCCTAAAGATGATATGAATCTCGTACAGTTTTATGAATTTTTAGAAGACAAGATAATAAGAATAAGAACGAAGATTTCTGAACTTAAGAAGAAATGATATGGTGATTTTCGTATGCTAAGTTTATGTTATTTTGATCCGATGATATGTATGTTAATATTTTCCGCATGTGAGTACCTTACTGGGCTTTGTAGCTTATTCTTGCTATTTTTCAGATAATGAGAAGCTTATGGAGGCTGAAATTGAATAGAGTCATGTGGTGTAGCTAGACGGCATAGCTGACCGGAGCTGATCAGCGAAGGAGTGAAGGAATTGATGTATTTTCTTTTGATGTTTTGGGAAGGACTTGTAAAACATTTCAGCTGTAAATGAATTAATGGATATTAGTATGTTTCCGTAATTACAATATAGGAAAATGAAGTCGACTTTCCTAGTAGCATCTCATTTCATGTCAGGGTCTTCATGTCCGACCAACCTTAATGTTGGCCGGTCAGGTATGAGGTTGAACTTTGGTGGCCAACTCAAGGTGTTCGGCCTTAAGTGATCCTGTGTATGCGATGTAAAGTATATATATAAAAGAAAAGAAAAAATTTTTATGTCCACCTAGTTAGTATTTATACTGTATATGTTGCAAAGGTTAGACTTGACGGCGGCCGTATGTGGTGGAATACGTCCGGGGCCGTCACAGGCAACACCAACCCCCGGCGGTGACTTTGACTACATACACGTCGGCATCGTCCCAACACACGACGACAATTAGCTATGGCAACGAAGGGGAACGAGGATGACTGCATCAGCTCACGGCTAGGGTAACGATGGCCCCCCCTTCTCCTTCCCCCACCATTTCCTTAAATAATGAAGGGGTCGATTTAGGGTTTCCATTTGGGATGCCGATTTCTTTCCTCCTTGTCGAAAATCTGTCGCCACGCCTTCCTCTCTCTCTCCCTCCTTTCCTTCTTCTTCCCTTCCTTCATTTCTTCTTACTTTCCTTTCTTTCTTCTTTTTTTCTCCCGTTATTTGTTTCTCTTTATTATTATTATTATTATTACTTATTTTATTATTATTATTATTATTACATATTTATTATTATTATTATTATTATTATTATTATCATCAGATATTTATTATTATTATTATTGCTTTTATTTATTAAAATATTAATTAATTATTTATCTAATTATAATAACACTTAAAATTTTAATATTAATTTTTAATATTTTAACCTGTCAAATTTAAATTTCTTAATTATCTTTTAAAAATTTTTAAAATACTAGTATTCATATAATTTAAATATATAATGGTTCACTTGATTAATTAAACCTATAATTCAATTAAGTACATTAATTATTATGACTGAATTTAAGGGTTGAAACATCTAAGCACAAATCATTAATTCAAATTAATAACCTAATCACAAAATTTAATACTCAAAATATTTACTAAAATAGTCGAATGATCATTAAAATTAATTAAATAATATATTTTTATAAAATTAAAAACTCAAAAATATTCAAGATATTACAATCTATCCCCCCTTAAAAGGTTTTTCGTCCTCAAAAATTTTGGTATAGTCCTTAAAAGTGTTTGCCATGATTTTACTTTTATCGGAATAATTTTAATCCTTAAACCTTCAATCTTTTTATCGAAATAAATTATTATTATTATTATCATCATTATTTTTTCAAACCTTTAATCTTTTCAAATCATTTATTTATTTATTATTATTATCATTTTAACATTTGATGATCTAGACATTGTTATCATCATAATAATTTTCATATGACTACTTTCAATTTAGTTAGGTTTATAAATCTTCTAATGCATAATAATCTTGCAATTCATCAATTTCTTTGTCACCTTATCATTTTTTTTTCTTTAATAGAACTTTAATACTCAGATTGGATATCTATCAAATATACTAAAATCTTAAACTGTATCATTATTTTGTTATAATATTATCTACGAGCCAATTGACTAATAACCATCTCTAATCACCAATATCGGATTTCAAACCAAGTTGCGATATACCCGCATATGTACTCAATTTTTTTCTATATGAGTTGACCTAGTTAATTGTCAACTATAACTATAGGATGATCATTTAATTATGATATCTTTCCTACAATCCATCAAATTTCTTAACGTAGTTTAAACCCACACTAAAATAGATCCCATAATAAATTTTATATATAATATTTATACTTTGCTTCAACTATCTTCTAAAATCTTACCATCCAAAGTTAGAAGTTAGGCTAATTGACCCCACTTAAATCCTTAATGTATCAAATTCATTATTATTTATTCCAATTTATTGTCAGTAGACACTTGATACTAGTTGTTACTTCTTCTCCTTTATTTTACTACTATTATTTTTCGTGAAAAGGTTATATTGATTCACAAGAGTTAATGGACAATTTAGTGAAGTTGGAGGAAATTCATTCTGATATCTAAGGAACAAATTTAAACAAGAAAATTGAAATAATGAATCCGAAATTGAATAGAAGATCACACAAGGAACCACAGATAGATGGTACAGTGAGTATAACAGAAGGCTAAATAGTATTTAAACAAGAATGTCAAAATTTAAAATTTTAGCATGGTGCATGAAGCATCAAAGCAATCCATCAAGGGGTCCTAAACCATTAGATAATGATGATAATTGGATTGATAGCACATATACAACAATAAAAATAAAAATAAATAAATAAATAAAGGTTACAAAATGTTTATTAGAAGGAAATATTTGGGATACAAAATTAAGGATAACTGAAGAAAAGAGGTCTAAGAAATCCCAATCACAATTTCTGTCCCTTTTTTTTTTCTTTTTTTTTTGTTCTTCTTCTTTGATTATAAACCTTAATTTCTTTTATGGTGAACATGATTGCCATTTCGATTGTGTTTCTAACTCTTTAAGTTTTTTAATTCCCATCCCATAAAGTCTTTTATGGCGATGCGATTATTCAAGTTAACTCGGTAGAAACATCGATCTTCCACACAGTGTTTGTACCAACAATATAGTCGTAATGCATTTGAGAATCTTCAAGTTCATAATAACGCCTCTAATTGATAATTCATCCCATTCCATTATAGATGTGAGAGCCCTAAATCTTCCAAGAGTATACGGTTGACGTGCTGCACTACAACGGTCGGAGTTAAAACTCTCTTGATCGGGAATGGTGGAAGTTCTAGTTGACTCTATGATCATCGCCGATCAAACAGAGTTGGCATATTCTTCTTTGGAACACGACAATGCACGACGCGTAGCCCTAGATTATGAGAAATCCGTTAATCTTTTGTCGCTTATCCATTAAGAAAGATGATGGCCCGATCTCAAAATTTGTAAAAATAGGTGTTGGTGGTCTTCTTCTTCCGAAAAGCTAAACAATAGAAGTTTGTGTATTCAACACCTAAGATCCGCAAGTCAATACTCGTACTATGAGCTGACCTACTCTAATATTTTTGCCTACCTATTCCTACATAATCTAGAATATTCTTAATCCTAAACCCAAAATATAATATAAATTTCACGACTCAAAATCACCAACGATTTTCTAAGTCCTCAAAAAAAAAATGCTATAAAATTCTCTTCGACTCAAAACGATTATTGACATTTCAAGTTCTTGAACCACTTAGTGAATCAAAACTTCCAAAATATCATGCCCCAAAATTCCTCTAAAATACATACTATTCTCTACGCCGACTTACAAAATAAATCAAAGTCCTCAAATATCATTGATTCGCCTAACATCCTCATCCATTATCAACTTCAAAAATCATCAAGTATTCACACAGAACCTTAATTCTCTGATACCATTATTTGTAACGACTCGAACTCGGATCCCCGAGCTCGACTCGGACCGTCACGGTTAAAGTCTCGAATCATCCCAAATTTTAAAATTACACATCAATAATTAACTCAACATCATCAAAACATCATCAATGATCCTCGTAAATGCATCATAACTTAAACATCCATATTAGCAATAATAATAACTTTAATAAACGATATTGATGTCCCAAAATATCAATTCTTATAAAGAAAATCTAACACAAGTCAAAGAAAAACTATCAAAAACCTTAAATCCCCATTTAGAGAATCTCAAACCCTGATATCACCTTTATCTGGTGGCTACCAAAAAGTCGTGTGATCTCCTGGATCCTGATATGAACCTGTCTAATTTGAAGCCAATAAAACACAAGACTGAGCCGAAGGCCCAGCAAGTAAACATAATCAATAATAGATGAGTACAATTAAGTATCCTGGATAATAAAATAATAAATAAAATCAATAATAGTAGGGAATAGATCAACAACTGTTCGAGACTCAATAACATGTCTTGTCCACAACCCGAGAGTCATGTGAACGGCTAAGATCAAGGAAGCAACATGGATTCCGTCGAGTCCGATCATCAGCTTAATACGATATCACAACTGAATGAACAACAGCAGTCTCCGCGGACCTTATTCTACCACAGTGGACCAAAGGTCGCGTATTTACGCCCCCGACGGCTGGGTGAGTAGCACGAGGTTACCTGGTATCCATGATATCCCCACTACCCCTATAGTCCTCCCAGAGGCTGTACCCATAGTATGCTCATACAATCTCCGATACCCCTCATTAATGATATCCCAGATATCATCCTCTACGATGGTTACTAGGTTATAAGCATCAATTCTCAATATCAACGACCTCAATCCTTCGAAATGGAATCAGTATTGGAAAAGTATAGACTACTCTACGGTCCCACGGACTCCCATACGCCCGGTGACCGAAGAGTTTTCATACACTCTCCTTTACCTATCCATAGAGTGCCAATAAATATACGTACGCTGACAAAGTTAATGCAAAGGATAATTTATCAGGATTTCATCAATAGAATACAAAAATAATCACTTACCGACTATCATTATTATAAACGTGTGGAACTTACCTACACATACAATATGAACAAAGACTGGCAGCTCATTTATAATTATAAGATACAAAATATATATATATATATATATAACTTCCCAAATTAACACATGCATATACATAATTAAATATACACATATTACACACATTCCACTCACTGTGCACACATGCACTTGACCACATACACACCGAGATTACACACACAGCAGCTTCTGCTGCTATTTTCCCACACCAACACACAACCAGAGCACACTCACGCCTGCACACGGCTACACCCCCTGCTCACACACACACCACCACTCACAGCAGTAGCAAGGCTGTCGCCTCACAACCTCACACCCCCCTCACGCACACATGCTTGGCAGCACTCTGCCGACACTCACTGCACACACTACTCACACACATATACCATCTATGTATTTATGCATACCTACATACATATACATTTCTATCTATATATATACATATATATACCCCATCATACACCCATCGATTACACACTTCGCACAACACACGTCCTAATACCCATACTGTTCATATACACATAATACATATACACATTAAATAATTAAATAAATAGATATATGACCATTATACATACTGTCGATACACCCATACACCTGCACACATATATGCACAGTGCCGATATTCCCATATCAGCACCCACAATTGAGCCCCTATTTTCCCCCCAAATTTCTCACTTTACCACAAAATTGGGGGCGGTAAGCATAAATTTACCACATGAAGGGATGTAATCAACATCTAAGAATGAAGGGGAAGTAATTTACTTGCAAAATAATTGTGCTAAGTTCTCTTTTCACCCCGAGTCATTTATCCTGGTTGGAACTATGGAAAACAGAGCACCGTGCTCTGTTTTCCCACCCTTAAATCAGTGTACAAAAGATGAAGATGGAAACTACAACTCCATTGCACAAATTACCCAACCCTAATTTGTCATAAATCCCAGATTTTTGGTCAATTTCTCACAGAGCCGTGGCTCTACACTGGGGTTCCCAAATTTGGAACCCTAAAAATTTAGCCGATTTTCCACCAAACACGGCATATAATTAGAGGTTCAACATTAACAGGGATGAAGGAAGAGTTTGTGATCAGAGATGACCATTGGGTTTGGCCCAATCCTTATGATCAGGAAGTGTCTCGTCTTGCAGAAAACATACCCCATTATCTTCCTAGCATCGAGCATAAAGATTCCCTGAGATGGGACGGAAGCCCGAACGGAATATATTCGTCTAGATCTGCCTATCTTCTTATCCACCCACCCAAACCAAAACTTAGCCGGACCAACTTAGTTTGGGGCCCCTCCCATATTCATGCCTATGCTTTTACTCTATGGCTGGCTATCAAAAGCAGGCTAAATACCACTGACCGCATCCACGGTGTTCCAAACCTTTCTAATAAATGCATTCTATGCACCTCGGACGATGAAAACCATGAACATTTTTTTCTCCTGTCCCTTCTCCAGATCCTTACGGACCAAAATTCAATGAAAAGCCTGGCCTTCAATGGCCTTACCCGAATGGTTCCATAAAATCGTTTGGGCTGCTCATCAATGGAAAGGGAAGAATTTTATGGCTATTGCTAAGCGTCTTTCTCTTGCAGCCACAGTCTATTTCATTTGGAGAGAACGTAATAATCGGATCTTCCGAAAATCCTCCCCATAGGATATATCCCAGATTCTTTCTCAGATAACCAATGTCGTTCTGGATAAATTGAAGGCTTCCTTGACTGTTGACAGGTGTGTTTCCCGATCGCACCTTATCCGTTGGAATTTATACAAAAAAGAAGATATATATATATATACTCAAAAAAAAAAAATTCAGTCTTTGGGCGCCATTCTGTATCTTTGGCCTCTTTTGCCTTCCACCTTATTGCTTTCCCATATTGGGGCCTGTACTGCCTTGGACGGTGTCTTTTATGCCACTATCTTGTTATTTTATAGTATCTTCGCCGAAGCCATGACTTCGTCTCCTTTTCAATGGGAGACCTTTTCTATTTTGGTTTACTTCCGATTCTCTCAAAATAAATAAATAAATAAATAAATAAACAATAATATATATATTTATATATATATGCATATATATATATATATATTAAAAAAAAAAGAGTTTTGTTCTACTTTCCAGGTACCATCGGTTGGTAATGATTGGATTATATAGCAATATAGTGAGCGGTGCTATGACTTGAGATGCTGAGGCTGCATCACTGCCAGGTTGAAATTATGATGATTTTGTTGCCCCTCTGTGCCTTTTTGGATGCGTCTCTGATATTGACTCTAGGGTCTGCTGAGTATATGGCTCTGTTGCTTTGCATCTGATACTTATGGCTGCTAGTCCCCTATGGGGTTGTACTGGTGGTATGTTGTTGAGGCTGATGGTTTGCCCAGTAGTGGATTGGTTGAGTCTTTCTGATGCAGTTGGAGTTGGGGCAGCTGGGCTCGCATTCGACTCTTTGGTCTGGAGCATGATACATCTCAATGATGATTCAGTTGATTGGGCCTCGTTACTTTGGCTCTGCTGCACCTGCATTATGTATCCAGGCCACAGTGGATTTTAAATGGTAAATTGTTGCTGCAATAGGCTTGCCCGGCTGTGGTTTGGATGAGTTGATCTAATGGCATTGAAGTTGGGCAGCTGGTCTCATTTTTGACCATCTATTATGGAATATGTTGTATCTCAATTTTGCTTCGGCTGTAGCTCTTGCTGAGTATGGGGGACCTAATCTGATTACCTAGTTGGGGTTGAATGTAGAATGTAATGTTGGTTTGAATTATGCTTGTGCTGTGGGTTGATCAATATCTATAAAATGTACTGGATCAAAAAGAGTATTGGGTTTGCAAATCTGATGTGTTTTTGCTGAGCTGCAGTAGCAATTGGTTGGGCTCCGTTTTTGAACCTTACTCTAGTATCTTTGCTATTGCTCCCTTCTGGAATGGACAGCTGTTTGAGGATTGTTACAGTCGGTAATATTCTGCACTGCTATGTTTGGCCGAGAGAGTATTGTGTGGTGCACAACCATGTGTTGGATGTTGGTTTGGTAGATGCTATGCTGAATTTGCTTTGCTACCCAAGTAGCGGGCTGCTCATTCTAGAGTGTCATTGCTGTGATTCAGCTTGAAAGCTCCCTCATAGCTATACTCTGCTGCAGCCCCTTACTGCTTGATGCTGATGAAGCAACTGATTCTTTATTGAAGTGTGGTGTGATGCTAGCCGAGTTGTGATCAACAGTTGTGATGATGGGTTCCTGTGGCCACGGTTGAGAAAAGGTCTCCTAACGTGGCGAAGGTACCCCAAGAGCTAGGTGTGAGTACCGCTGTGTGGGCGCCATCTCACTGCTGTTTTCTTGGAAATCTATCTGTGGAGTGTTGAGGCTGTGCAGGTTTGCTGAAGCTTTTTGGATATCCTATGCTGCCATCTTCAACAGTATGATCGAAGGAAAATGATGGATTGATGCTGGATGTTGATGCTGAAAAGGGTTTAGAGGAGGCTTGAAGATAGTTGCTGTCGGCATATCTCTACACTGATTTCAAAGGTGTGGGTCTGGAGCCAATGCTTGCAACTTGGTCTTGCTAGCTGCATCGGTTCGAGGCTAGTGGCCAGCGAGTGGTGTTGCTTTGCTGAGGTATGCATCGGTTGAACTGCATCTGCCCGAGGTCCAGTTTGGATGAGGGTGTTTTGTGTGTTGCATTTGCCTGTGTTGGTGCTGCAGTGTCTTCTGGTAGGTCGTCTATAAACCTGCCCCTGGCTGTTTATCTGCATTGCTCTGAGCTGCCTGCTGAGTTGTGGGTTCTGCTCCTTGGTTTGCATTGAGGATTTGTGTGTTGCATTGACCCAAACATTTCCGGGTTGTGTTGGATGCTGAACTTGAGTAAGATATGTGGATGATGAGGTTTTTTCCTTATATCTTGTTTTATTCCCTTGTATTTGGAGGGATATTCTTTTGATTAGTCGGTGGCGTTGCGGATTGAAATTAGGTTTACTCCATCTTTTCGTTACATTATATCGATGTCTTGTTCCACTTTTGCTCGGGGTATGCCCTAGAGTCTTTGTTCTAAGTCCAAGTTAGAAAAACACTTGGAGATAGAATATTGGTTTTGTACATTTTTTTTCATTTATAAAATTACTTACTCACAAAAAAAGAAGAAGAAAGAGTTTGTGTGACGGACTGGCCACGTTCCACCGCATGCGGCTGCCTGTCGATCGAAACCGATCATAAACTCTGATTAAAAAGGTGGACTTAAAATTTTTTCTTTTCTTTTATATATACATACATAATGTGTGCATAGGATTGTAAGGCCCAACTTCGTAAGTTGGCGGCCAAGGGGCATGGTTCCTCTCTTTTGACAGCCCAAGATGAGGTCGGTCGGACATGAAGGTTCCAAACAAACTGAGATGCCACTAGGAATCACAAATTACTCAAACCATAACAGTGTATGGAAGCATACTAATGTTCATTAACTTTCAGCAAAAAGAGAAAATTTACAAATCATTTTCCAAAACATCAAAAGTGAAGACATCAGTTTTGCTTTGCTGCTTAAAAAAATTCTGGCCAGCTATCCTACCTATCTAGACCATCGGACCTCATTCTTTTTCGTTTGGCATAAACTTGTCATCACCATCATCAATACCTAAATAATAGAAGGGATGAGCTAGAGAGCCCGGCAAGGTACTCTTGTATAAGTCATGCATAATCATGAACAAGCAAGCATAATATAATAGAGACATATATACGTGTAGTTTCATAAAATAGGACCGGAGTTGATGTAAACAGATTCCAAAGTCATTTTCATGCAATTTGATTCCCAAAAGCATACTTATGTTTCCAAATTCATTTCCGTCAAAAACCGGCTACATTTAAGGTCTGCAGCTACTTGACCATCATTCTCAATAATGGCTACATTTAAGGTCTGCGGCTACTCGACACTAAGAATCATATAACTCTACATTTAAGGTCCGTAATCATGACCCAATCAAATGGCTACATTTAAGGTCTGCAGCTACTCGACCATCATATCTCAATAACGGCTACATTTAAGGTCTGCAGCTACTCGACCATCATATCTCAATAACGGCTACATTTAAGGCCTGCAGCTACTCGGCCACCAAACACTTAGATCCGCAAATCATGCTTTTCCAAAAATCACAGTCAAATATGCAATTAACCGGACACCATAAGGTCTTTCTTTTAATGTCTTAACACCGAAGATCTTCTTAACAAGGCTGGAGGTCTTTTCAACAAAAGCCGGAGTTTTTTTATTAAGAGCCAGAGTTCTTTTTCTTAAAAGTCAGAGTTCTTTTTCATAAAAGCCGGAGTTCTTTATCATAAAATCCGGAGTTCTTTTTCTTAAAAGCTGAATTCTTTTTCTTAAAAGCCGGAGATCTTTTCCTTAAAAAGGCGAAGTTCTTTTCATAAAAGCCGGAGTCCTTTTTCTTAAAAGCCGGAGTTCTTTTTCATAAAAGCCGGAGTTCTTTTTATCACAAGCCGGAGGTCTTTTCAACAAAAGCTGGAGCTCAAAAGCCGAAGTTCTTTTTGGACAAAAGCCGATGTTCAAAAGCCGGAGTTCAAAAGTCAGGGTTCTTTTCCAACAAAGCTGAAGTTCTTTTTATCAAAAGTTGGAGTTCTTTTTATCACAAGCCGAAGGTTCTTTTTCACATGCAATAACCGAACATCTTAAAAGATGGCCTGACTTCATGCATTTAAGTAAAATGTCCAAACATCATGAAATAACCAGTACCTTTTTATAAACAAATAATTTGTCATTATCTAAATCATGCAATAATCAAACTTCATGCGTTCGAACATCATGAAATAACTGAAAATCATTAGTCAGATAAATAGGAATAATATACTTGCATTAAAAACATGAACTTAAAACGGTGAGTACTCTTGCATTTCAAACATGAGCTTTAAAAACAGGGAGTGCACTTGCCTGGATTTGTTCTATGAACCTTTCACCTGGTTCTAGCTCGAAGTTCTTAACGCCTTCACCTAGTCATTTGCTTGGCTTCCTATCCTAACTCATGGGGAGGGCCATTACTTATAGGCGTTGGGGTCGGTGGTAGTACGTAGGGCAGGTCAACTTCTTGTACTTCTTTTCTATCAGGGTAGTTGGGAGTAGGTTACCTGCCCAGGCATGGGCATTCTGACTTTATTTTTCGTAAGGGTTCCTTAATGTTTTGGTTAACTGATGTTGCAGGTCTTGATATTCTGACTTTACTTTTCGTAAGGGCTTCCTTACTGGCGTTGCAGGCATGGTTATTCTGACTTTACTTTTCGTAAGGGATTTCTTTATTATTTTTGGTCAACTGGCCTTGACCGAATTTGGGTTTCTCCTTCGCGTTTCCGATCGACTGCCTTGACCGGACTTTAATTGTTCCTTCCTACATATTCCGGTCAATTTGCCTTGACCGGATAAGGCTTCCTTTACGTTTTTTGGTTAACAGACGTTGACCGGATTACTCCTTTTTCCTCACGTTTTTCGGTCAAACTTGTTGACCGGATTACTATCCTTACTCATCCTCCGGTCAACAAGTGTTGATCGGATAGCCCTTGATTTTTCTCAACTCCTTGATTATGTTGACTAGATGTCGGAAATTTTCTATGTTTTAGGATCTGGGCCCTTACAATCTCCCCCACTTATAGAAATTTCGTCCTCGAAATTTAACGATCCATAGCCTGTCATTTGCCAGGCTCCACCTCCTGCTTGCTATTCAGATTAGGTCTTTTACTACTACTTAAGATGCAAAAAGAGTGAGGAGAAGTTAATTCTTCCGAAGGTGCCTTTAATCATGCTTGACGACATTTTGGTATCCTGAACTATTACTGCAAAGACTTTAGATGGAACAGTGGGCTTTTTTCATATCGGCTTCTGAAGCGTGGGGCAATCTTTGACTTGGTGACCCTGCTGACCACAGTTAAAACAAGCCCCCGTTAGATTAAAACAAGTTTTTCCTAAGTGTTTTCTTCCGCAGTGGGTGCAATTCTCTGTAGATGCTTGGAAACTGAATGCTGGCTCAATTTCAGTGCTACTCCTTTCTTGCTCAGCTATTTTCCCCATTTTAGATGGTCCTAAGGATTCTGGATTGACTCCCTCACTAAGACTTTTCCGATTAACCATCCTCTTTTTGAAAAATTCTTCATTCTCAATTTCCTTCTCGTAAATGATGGCCCTATCTAATACCTCTGCATATGTAAGCAACTTTAATGTATATAGGTGTTTTCTAATATTGTCCCTTAGACCTCGAAAGAATCTTCTGGCCCTCCTTTCTTCATCCACTACCATATAGGGAGCATATCTAGATAGTTCTGAAAACTTCACATCGTATTCAGCCACGGTACGAGTGCCTTGTCTTAATTGTAAGAACTTATCTTCCTTCTGCCCCCAAAGACTGACAGGAAAATATTTCTCCAAAAAAGTTGTCTCAAACATATCCCAGGTAATTTCATTTTCTGGCATCCCAAATACCCTTTTCTACGTCTCCCACTAGTGATAAGCTTCCCCTACTAACTTATAAGACGCAAACAGGACTCTATCATCGGCCGGACATTTAATCACCGCAAACACTTTCTTTATTTGTTGGATCCAAGTCTCTGCTTTTATTGGGTCTGGTTCTCCTAGAAACTCTGGAACTCGCTCATTAACGAAGCGGTCATATACAGACGTCCCCTCTTTGACGGGAACTGGGATCGGAATGTGGGCCTGATTTTGTTGTCCCATGGTTTCCATGAAAGTGGTCATCCTTTCTAGTAGGTTCAACCACCTCTCCTCCCGATCCTGAGAAATACTAGTACTACTAGCCGTTCGTTTTCCCCTGCTCGCCATTTTCCAACCCGCGCCTCGACTTCTGAAATCAAGACAATTTTGTTAGATCAAAATTTAGGCTCTAAAGTTCATTAAGATGCGACTTTCTCCTAGACACCACGTTCTGATTTTGCTTAGCGTTAGCCTATTGGCCGGACTAGAATGGTTAAGCCTAAGTTTTTATAAGTCACTTCCTTCTCCCATCCATTGATTCCTCTTAACCTATACTAAGCGTCTGTATAGATTCAGATCAAAACCTAAGGCATCTCATTTTACTCTGATACCAACTGTGACGGACCAGCCACGTTCCACCGCATGCGGCGACCCATCGATCAAAACCGTTCATAAACTCTAATTAAAAAGGTGGACTTAAAATTTTTTCTTTTCTTTTATATATACATACATAATGCGTGCATAGGATCGTAAGGCCCAACTTCGTGAGTTGGTGGCCAAGGGGCATGGTTCCTCTCTTTTGACCGGCCAAGACGAGGTTGGTCAGACATGAAGGTTCCAACAAACTGAGATGCCACTAGGAATCACAAATTACTCAAACCATAACAGCGTACGGAAGCATACTAATGTTCATTAACTTTTAGCAAAAAGAGGAAATTTACAAATCATTTTCCAAAACATCAAAAGTGAAGACATCAGTTTTGCTTTGCTGCTTGAAAAAATTCCGGCCAGCTATCCTGCCTATCTAGACCATCGGACCTCATTCTTTTTCGTCCGGCATAAACTCATCATCACCATCATCATTATCTGAAAAATAGAAGGGATGAGCTAGGGAGCCCGACAAGGTACTCGTGCATAAGTCATGCATAATCATGAACAAGCAGGCATAATACAATAGAGACATATATACGTGCAGTTTCATAAAACAGGACCGGAGTTGATGTAAACATATTCCAAAGTCATTTTCATGCAATTTGATTCCCAAAAACATACTGATGTTTCCAAATTCATTTTCGTCAAAAATCGACTACATTTAAGGTCTGCAGCTACTCGACTATCATATCTCAATAATGGCTACATTTAAGGTCTGCAGCTACTCGACACTAAGAATCATATAACGCTACATTTAAGGTCCGTAATCATGACCCAATCAAATGGCTACATTTAAGGTCTGCAGCTACTCGACCATCATATCTCAATAACGGCTACATTTAAGGTCTGCAGCTACTCGACTATCATATCTCAATAACGGCTACATTTAAGGCCTGTAGCTACTCGGCCATCAAACACTTAGATCCGCAAATCATTCTTTTCCAAAAATCACAGTCAAATATGCAATTAACCGGACACCATAAGGTCTTTCTTTTAATGTCTTAACACTGGAGATCTTCTTAACAAGGCCGGAGGTCTTCTCAACAAAAGCCGGAGTTCTTTTTATTAAGAGCCAGGGTTCTTTTTCTTAAAAGTCGGAGTTCTTTTTCATAAAAGCCGGAGTTCTTTATCGTAAAAGTCGGAGTTCTTTTTCTTAAAATCCGAAGTTCTTTTTCTTAAAAGTCGGAGTTCCTTTCCTTAAAAGCCGAAGTTCATTTTCATAAAAGCCAGAGTCCTTTTTTTTAAAAGCCGGAGTTCTTTTTCCTTAAAAGTCGGAGT
This sequence comes from Nepenthes gracilis, assembly GCA_033239525.1. NCBI lineage: Eukaryota > Viridiplantae > Streptophyta > Magnoliopsida > Caryophyllales > Nepenthaceae > Nepenthes > Nepenthes gracilis. Next base: position 12,116,221 of record BSYO01000012.1, read on the forward strand.
TCTTTTTCTTAAAAGCCGGAGTTCTTTTTCATAAAAGCTGGAGTTCTTTTTATCACAAGCCAGAGGTCTTTTCAACAAAAGCCAGAGTTCTTTTCCCACAAAAGCCGAAATTCAAAAGCCGGAGTTCTTTTCAACAAAAGCCGGAGCTCAGAAGCCAGAGTTCCTTTTCAACAAAAGCCGAAGTTTAAAAGGCGGAGTTCTTTTTCAACAAAAGCCGGAGTATAAAAGTCGGAGTTCTTTTTCAACAAAAAGCTGGAGTTCAAAAGCTGGGGTTCTTTTCCAACAAAAGCCAAAGTTCTTTTTATCAAAAGCCGGAGGTTCTTTTTCACATGTAATAACCGAACATCTTAAAACATGGCCTGACTTCATGCATTTAAGTAAAACGTCCAAACATCATGAAATAAGCGGTACCTTTTTATAAACAAATAATTGGTCATCATCTAAATCATGCAATAATCAAACTTCATGCGTTCAAACATCATGAAATAACTGAACATCATTAGTCAGATAAACCGGCATAACATACTTGTATTAGAAACATGAACTTAAAATGGTGAGTACTCTTGCATTTCAAACATGAGCTTTAAAAATAGGGAGTGCACTTGCCTGGATTGGATCTATGAACCTTTCACCTGATTCTGGCTCAAAGTTCTTAACGCCTTCACCTGGTCATTTGCTTGGCTTCCTATCCTAATTCTTGGGGAGGGCCATTACTTATAGGTATTGGGGTCAGTGGTAGTACGTAGGGCAGGTCAACTTCTTGTGCTTCTTTTCTATCAGGGTAGTTGGGAGTAGGTTACCTACTCAGGTATGGTCATTCTGACTTTACTTTTCATAAGGAGTTCCTTACTGTTTCGGTTAATTGACGTTGTAGGTCTAGTTATTCTGACTTTACTTTCCATAAGGGCTTCCTTACTGGCGTTGCAAGCATGGTTATTCTGACTTTACTTTTTGTAGGGGATTTCTTTATTATTTTCGGTCAACTGGCCTTGACTGGATTTGGGTTTCTCCTTCGCGTTTTCGGTCGACTACCTTGACCAGACTTTTATTGTTCCTTCCTACATAATCCTGTCAATTTGCCCTCACCAGATAAGGCTTCCTTTACATTTTTCGGTCAACAGACGTTGACCGGATAGCCCATGATTTTCCTCAACTCCTTGATTATATTGACTCGATATCGGAAATTTTCTATGTTTAGGATCTGGGCCCTTACAGTTTGTTGGCAAGGTAGGAAGTTTACTTGCGTTGATTTGGAGATCGGCGGCGACGGCTTCGGCTTCGTGCTCCACTTACGACGGTGGCGGTATGAATCGACAATGGCGGCAACACCACCCACGGCGACGACTTTGACTGCATACATGTCGGCATCGTCCCAACACACGACGACAATTACCAGTGGCAACGAAGAGGAACAAGGATGACGGCATCAGCTCACGGCTAGGGTAACGATGGGCCCCCCTTCTCCTTCCCCCACCGTTTCCTTAAATAATGAAGGGGTCGATTTAGGATTTCCATTTGGGATGCCGATTTCCTTCCTCCTTGTCAAAAATCTATCGCCGCGCCTTCCTCTCTCTCTCCCTCCTTTCCTTTTTCTTCCCTTCATTTCTTCTTTCTTTCCTTTCTTTCTTCTTTCTTTCTCCCGTTATTTGTTTCTCTTTATTATTATTATTATTATTATTATTATTATTATTATTATTATTATTATTGTTATTATTATTACATAATAATAATTGATGCGTACCTGGATCGACTTCGAACAGATTCGGATTCTTCTGGACGGTTTGAACCGGCTCCGTTCACTGAATACGAATCCTGCGCACCACTAAAACGAACAAGAGGTTAGCGTTATCGGCGGGAAGTCATCCCATCAAAAACACTCCGACGCTCAAGTCAGTAAACAGTCTTCAAAGGGAAGAAACTGAAAATAAAGAGAGAGAGTGTTTGATCCAGATGTAAGAGAGACTTGAGGTTTTTTTGAATCTGGAAGGTGGGAAGGCAGTAAACGGCCGTGAGGGCTCGCTTGTTGCCTTAGGGTTTTTTGGGAGAACGAAGGTGGCAGAGAAGGCAGGCTTCTGTGAGCACTCGATCGTCCCAGAAGGCATACGCAATTGGATGTCTCCAAAAGTGTATGCTGTTGAAAGTATGGAAGTAAGCCTCAATGCAAGCATCGAAGAAAGCATTCCCTGAATGATGATTCAATGGCTTCTTTTGTAGCTGAGAGGGCAATCCTCCTTTGGAAGGAGTGATTGCCTTTCTGATTTGCTGGCTGGCTTGCCTTCTGGAGCTGATGCCAGTTGCCATGTTGATCGAGATCGTTTTCCTTGTGAGGTGCCAACAACTTTCCAAGTTGGTTTCTTTCCTCCTCAGCATATTGCCGTTGGAGTGCCTTGGTTGGCAAGGAATTGGGAAGATCTGGTGCTTTCCTTCTTTGAACGGCGCCAATCTTGTTAATGTCCTTTTTGGTCTGAGTCGAGATCGTGGAATGTCCTTGGAGGATCGTTTTTGGCCTTTTAATGATTGGTGGGCCTAAACGGGTCAGGCCCGTTACTGTTGAAAGGCTTCTTGGGGCCCAATGTGCAAAACGCGGATGGTCAATGCTCAAGTTGACCGTCTGCGTGCGTGTTGGCCGCCCTTATGAAAGATATCCGTCGTCAGCCGCAAGATGGGCCATGGGCCAGGCCCATTACTGTAGAAGAGCCCCTTTGGGTCTAATGCGCTCAAGGCAGACGGTCAACGTTTCAGTTGACCATCTGTTTGAGAGTTGGCCACCCAACGGTCAACGCCAGCGTTGACCGTCCTGGGCTTTTTTTAGCTCTTGGGCCCGTTTTCCAATTGGGCCGTTAGAGTGTTGACCGTTGTCTTGGGCCTTTGACTTTTATGGGGCCAGCCCATTTTTGGTGTACCCATCACTAGCCCCCCATGGTGGTGGCCAGAAGTCTGGCCTCTAGTATGTTCATGATGGGATGTCTTTTCTTACTTTGAGGATCTCGTGGGAATTCGTAAAAAGCGTGAAGGAGAGTTTGACCGAAATTGTTGACCGTTTTGGTCAATTCCGGAGTACCAGAATTATTGACCGTTTTGGTCAATTCCGGAGTACCAGAATTGTTGACCGTTTTGGTCAATTTTGGAGCATCAGAATTGTTGACCGTTTCGGTTAATTCTGGAGCACCAGAATTGTTCACCATTTTTGCCAATTCTGGGAATACTTTCTGCCAGCTTTTGGCCGGTTTGTAAGGCAGAAAACGACACATGTCTCCCTTTGGTTGGGCAGAGATCCTGGCCATTAATGCGCCAGAGATCCGTCCTTTTGCAGGGTCAAGTTGGGAGGTGACACGTGGCTAGACTGACGGCGTCCTTAATGAGGGGTTTCTGTGCCAGAGGCCCGTCCTTTTGTGAGGTCAGGTGAGGAGGTGACGCGTGGTAGGATTGACGGCGTCTTTTGTATGCTTGGCACTTAAGTTTCCCTTTCGTTTTTTGAAATCAGTTACACCTTCAAACCATCATCTTCTTCGTTCTCATTTCCCAGATGAACTCTTCCAAAAGAAACCCTAGCTTCCGCTCGATTATGGCTTCAGTCTTAGACTTTTCGTCCGTCTTGAGGGAAAACGATGTTAAGGCACTGTGTGTTGAATTTAAGATTCCCAAAGAGATGGCCTGGAGGGTTTCGGGTGAGGACGACAAAGCTTTTACCCCACCGGAGGGGTACATTACTGTCTACGAGGCCCATCTGAGGAGCGGCCTCCGTCTGCCTTTGCCGAAAGAGTTGGAGTCGATCGTGGCGGCTCTACAAGTACCCATAGCTCAGCTCCATGCCAACGCAGTGAGGTACCTCTGCACTCTGTATTTTTGCCAGGAAGCTTGGCCAGAAATTTAGGATGTGTGGCGTTAAAGTTGTATTTAAAGTGACCCAGGGGGCGGAGTGGATTTCACTCAGTCTCCGTACGGGAATAAAAATTAACAAGGCCATTCATGATTCACTGAAGAACTGGAAAAACCGATTCTTCTTTGTGAAAATGGGAGAGAAATGGCCTATTGCGAGGAGCTGGGGCAGGGTTCCAGAGGCGTACCTTGGCATGCCGTCTAACGACGAGAGCTCCTCCTATGCATGGTTGACCAAGGCCATATGGCTTAACCCTGACGAGTTCAAGAGGGACTTCTTGGTTTCCCAGGCGGAGACCAAGAAGGTTAAATGGGGGCCGCCATCATCGGCTTAGAAGCCACACCCTCCGGTTATGATGATGAGGCCTGAAGACTCAAGGGGTGTGATCATCCGCCCAAGGCCCTTGGAGAAAGCTGCTGAGAGGGTAACTGGTATGCCCTCGTCATCCTCATCACAGATTGACCTTGTGGCTGCCAGGATCTACGGCGGATCCGGCAGCACTTCTGGAGTGGGGAAGTCCGTTGAGGACAAGCTGGCGGAGGCTAGAGGAGTCATCCTGGCCCAGCCTATGGCGAAGGTGGTTCCAGGCACCGCCTGGATGGAATCTACGGAGGAGCCAGCTCGCGACATGCCTGAGGGTTCACACGTTTTTATTGTGGAGCCGTCGACGAGAACTGATCCACCAGCAGCCGTTCCAAAGGCAACCAGAAGAAGGAAACCTGTTGCGGCTGCTCCAGAGGCTGCAAGAGAGGAGCCCGCCACTGCTGTTGATGATGATGAGCTTTTGGATCATATTTTGGATGAGGCAGCGGCGTGTTCGGCACGAGAGGGTGCTCCTGGCTGGTCATCTCCTATTCCACCGCCAGCTGGACCAGCCATAGAGTCCAGGCCCATGAGGCCCTCCAGGAAGACTTATGAGCTATGACTTTTGCAATGGCTCCCTTGTATTTCTTTCTTCCTTGTGTTTGTAAACTCACACTTTGCTTTTGTCCTGTGCAGTCGAGAAGGTTGATCTCAGCTATCTCCCGGGAAGTGGAGCAACACGATCGCATCATTGCGGATCGGGAGGCTGAGATCGCCTGGCTAGAGGCCAAGCTGGCCGCCTCAGGAGGTGAGCTCCGTGAGCAGACCGCTGCTCTTGAGGCTATCATGGCGGGCGTGGAGGCAGAGAACGCTGAGCTGAAGGCCGAGGTTGCTCGCTTGAAGGAGGAGGATGATCGACTTAAGGCGAGCAACAAACGCCTTGCAGATCGAGCCGCCGCCGCAGAGAAAGTTAGCCACTTAGATGAGCCCCCAAGAGGTCGGGGGCGCACTGCTTGCCCGGCTGTTGGAGGGGCTCAACATTGGACGGCGCATTGCACGGTTGATCGTTCCTGACTTCCCAGTGGAGTTTATCAATCAGAGAAACTGCGCAGCGTAATGTAAGGAAGATTTGGAGGGAGAGCCCTAAGAGTGCCAGGGTGGTCCGCTGCCCTTGTAGCCTTTTGTATTTCTTCGGCTTTTTGGACCTCATGTAAATTGTAATACACTTTGTGAGCAATAAAACAAAAAATTATTTCCAGTTTGGTGTCCACTGTCCTTTATTGCTTTTTGTGCTTGCGTGAATTATTACGTTGGGCGGCCAACCTGGTTGGTCGTTGACCGTTGCTTGGTTGCCTAAGGAGCCGAGTCCCTAGGCCTGGCAGGTGGTTGCGCGTTAACCAGCCTTGCGGTGCTGTCCAAGTGAAAACTTGGGCAGTCAGTGTTAGAGAAGGGACGCTTCTCGTTATTGTTTAATCACGCTACCCTTTCATTGAGAAAGTTAGTGTGTGGGGCGGCCAACCTGGTTGGTTGGCTGCCAAAGGAATAGGATCCTTAAGCTGGGCAGGCGGTTGTAATAACCAGCCTGGTGGCGCCGTGCAAGTGAAGACTTGGGCTGCCAATGTTGGAGAAGAAATGTTTCTCCCTTCGACTGTCGTTGACTAACGTTGTTGCTCCCCGAGAGGAGGTCGTCCCGTGTGCCATACTTGCCACCTAAGGTTTTTAGACTGCTATGGGCCACTTGGATGACCAAGGTTTCAGACTGCTCATGGGCCACCTGGATGACTAGGGTTTCAGACCGCTCATGGGCCACCTAGATGACCAGGGTTTCAGACCGCTCATGGGCCACTTGGATGACTAGGATTTAAGACCGTTTATGGGCCACCTGGATGACCAGGGTTTAACGAGAGGGTGAAGACCCTCCCAACTTAGGGGCAGTCTAGGTCGGGTGAACCTGCAAGGCAAACACAGTTCATACACAGAGCCTAGGATTCTATATGCTAAGTAAACTCCCCATTTTATCAAATTAAAACAAGCATGCGAATGAATGCACATAAGTGAGTGAGTGCGTAACTGGGTTCCCTATTGGAAGTAGCGCTTTAGGTGGGTTGCATTCTATGTTCGTGGGACCAACTTTTTGTCCTAGTTCCTGAGCTTGTATGCTCCGTTGCGCTGGACGGCGAAGACAAGGAAAGGTCCCTCCCAATTGGGAGAGAGCTTGTTTCGACCGGCCAGCTTGCCTGTGGCCTCGATGCCTCGTAGGACCAAGTCCCCAACGTCGAATTGCCGGGCTTTCACCTTTTTATTGTAGTACCGGGCAACTCGGTGTTGGTACGCTGCTGTCCATATTCTGGCGGCGTCGCGGGCTTTCTCTAGCAAGTCTAAGTGCTCCCTGATTTTCTGGGAGTTGGTCTATGGGTCGAAGGACTCCACCCTGAGACTTGGAAGCCCGATTTCGATCGGGATCACTGCCTTAATCCCGTAGCAGAGACTTAAGGGTGTCTCACGTGTTGGTTCTTTCGGGGTTGTACGATAAGACCAGAGGACGGATGGGAGCTCGTCAGCCCAGGAGCCCCCGACGTCCTCCAGCTTAGTCTTTATCCCGTGGAGTAGCGTACGGTTTGTGACCTCCACCTGTCCGTTGGCCTGGAGGTATGCCACCGAAGTGTGGACCAGTTTGATCCCAAGGCTGGTGCAATACTTGGTGAAGCATTTTCCCAAAGTTGGGTCCCGTTGTTGGTCACTACGACTTCTGGGATGCCAAACCTGCAGACAATGCCCTGGTGAAGGAATTCCAGTGCATTGTGCTCTGTGATTTGTGCCAGCGGGACTGCTTCACCCACTTGGTGAAGTAATCGATGCCAGCGATGATGAACTTCCTTTGCCTCGTGGCAATGGGAAATGGGCCGAGAATGTCGAGCCCCCATTGCGCGAAGGGCCACGGAGCCTAAAGTGACTTTAGGTCAGCGGACGGCTGGTGGTGAAGGTTGCCGTGAAGCTGGCAGCTTTTACATTTCTTCACAAACTCAAGCGCGTCCTTCATCGAGGGCCAATAGTAGCCTTGTCGCATGATCTTGAAGGCCAAGTTTTTCCCGCCTATGTGCGATCCGCAGATTCCGAGGTGAACTTCACCCAGTGCGTAGTCGGTCTCCTCAGGAGATATACAGCGGAGATACAGAGTTGAGTATCTGCGGCGGTATAGTCGCCCATCAACTACGGTGTACCAGCCGGCTGTCTTTTTAGTTCGCTTGGCCTTTTCGGCGTCCTCTGGGAGTGATCCGTCGGCCAAGTACCTAAGGTAAGGCGTCATCCAGTTTTTCGTCTCGAAAATCTGCATTGCCTCATGTTTCTCTATGCTGGGAGCGTTTATGATCTTCCGCATGTCCCTCGAATACTGTTCTGGGTTTTCGGCGGCAGCGGCTCTAGCCAATCGGTCTACCTTCCAATTTTCAATTCGAGCAACGTGAACTAGGGTCAGTTTGTTGAAACCCTGGACGGCCTCCCTTGCCTTTGCTAGGTACCTGGCCAAGGGAGGGTTGTTTGCCTCGAAGCCCCCATTGACCTGGTTGACGATTAGTTCGGAGTCGCTGTAAACCGCCAACCTCTTGGCAGAGCACTCCTTTGCTAATCACAAGCTAGCCAGCAGGGCTTCGTACTCGGCGACGTTGTTGATCACCTAAAAGTCAAGCTTTAGGGAATACTTGATCTTGAATCCATCAGGGGTCATAAGGACCACCCCTGCTCCGCTGCCACTGTCCGTGGATGATCCGTCCATGTGGAGTGTCCATTCTCGGACCTCATCGGACTGTTCTTCATTTTCTGCGGGCTGTTCCTCTTGAATCGGGGTCATGGTCTCAACGATGAAGTTAGCCAGAGCCTGTGCCTTTATGGCAGGTCTAGGCTTGAATTCGATGTCAAACTCACCCAATTCAATAGCCCACTTCACCAGCCGTCCCGAAACGTCAGGTTTCTAGAGTATGCCTTTCAGCGGCTGGTCAGTAAGGACCACTATGCGGTGCGCCTGAAAGTATGGCCTCAATTTTCGCAATGCGAAGATAAGTGCCAGGGCCATTTTTTCAGCGCGTGGATAGCGTGTTTCTGGGCCAGTCAATGTTTTGCTTACATAGTAGACCGGCTACTGGATATCGAATTCCTGGCTCACGAGGACGGAGCCGAGGGACACTTCCGATACTGCCAAATAAAGTTACAGCTCTTCCCCGTCCTTGGGTGACGCTAACAGTGGCAGGCTGGCCAGATACTGCTTCAATTCATTGAAGGCGGACTGGCTGTCAGCCGTCCACTGGAATCCGTTGGATTTTGTTCCTCTCAGTGCTTTAAAGAAGGGCTGGTACTTGTCACCGGACTTTACGAGGAAGCGGGACAAAGCAGCCAGCCGCCCAGTCAATCGCTGGACATCTTTGACATTTTGAGGGGGAGCCATGTCAGTAAGGGCCTTAATCTTTTTTGGGTTTGCCTTGATCCCCTGCTAGGAGATGATGAAACCCAAGAACTTCCCAGAGGCTGCCCTGAAGACGCACTTGGCTGGATTGAGCTTCATTTGGTGCCGGCGGAGCACCTCAAATGATTCTTCCAGGTCACGTATGTGGCTGCCAGTGACCCTGCTCTTGACGAGCATGTCGTCGACGTAGACCTCCATGTTGCGACCAATTTGCTTTTCGAACATCCTGTTGACCAGTCGCTGGTAAGTTGCTCCAGCGTTTTTTAGTTCGAAGGGATCACTTTGTAGCAGTAGGTGCCCTGGTCCGTCATGAACGACGTATGCTCCTCGTCTTCCGGACTCATTCGAATCTGATTGTAACCCAAATAGGCGTCCATGAAGCTGAGCAGCTCATGTCCAGCCGTGGAGTCAACTAGTAAGTCGATCCTGGGCAAGGGAAAACTATCCTTCGGGCAGGCCTTGTTGACGTCGGTAAAATCGATGCACATTCGCCATTTTTCGTTGCTCTTTTTAACCAAGACGACATTTGAGAGCCAATCCGGGTACTGGACTTCTCTAATAAACCCAGCGTCCAATAGCTTTTTCACCTCCTCTCGGATGGCGATCAGCTTTTCGACGGAGTGGTTACTCTGCTTCTGCCTGACCGGCTTTCGGTCGGGATCGAAGCCCAGCTTGTGGACCATCACCTCAGCCGAAATCCCGAGCATGTCTACGGGAGTCCATGCGAACAAGTCAGCATTCCGTTGTAGGAACGTAATCAATTCAGCGCATAGCGTGCTAGTGAGTGAGCCGCCAACCTGAACGCACTTCTCCGGTTCCTCCGGATTTAGTGGGACCAGATCTGTGGCTTCACAGGACTGTGCCTGTTGCAGGGTGGTCTCGTCTCGGTGATCGAGTTCTCCCACCGCGCTAGTGCTGCCGCTAGGGGCAATCTGGGACATGTAGCATGTCCGCCCAATTATTTGGTCGCCTAACACCTCCCCAACACCATAGGGTGTTGGAAATTTTATTTTGAGGTGCGAAATCGAGGTAACTGTCCCGAATGTTGCCAGGCAAGGTCTACCCAGTATAGCGTTGTATACTGAAGGCAGGTCAACTACCAGAAAGGTTAGCATGTGACTTGCTGTTTTCGGATAGGTGCCCACCCTGACTTCCAATTGGATTGTCCCTTGAACGAGCACCGGTTCATTGTCAAGGCCGTATAAAGGTCCTTCAGCGAGTTTTAATTGGTTTCTTTTTAAGCCTAATTTAAAGAACGCATCCAAGTAAAGCAAGTCCTTAGAGCTACCATTATCAATAAAGACTCGTTTCAACTGGTAGTCTGAAGTACCATCTGAAACGAGTGCTGAGATTACAAGGGGATCAGCATGGGGGGACATTACATGATTTGAGTCACAATCACTGAAGCTAATCAAATTATCTATGGTACGCTACTTCTTCCTCCGAGTCTGCTGCTCCTTGCTGTCTGCCGGGCTCTTGGCAGGTCGGCTGGTGACCATGTTAACCACTCCTGCCGCAATCCTATTTCGGGGAGGAGTCTGCTCCTACTCCTCTTCATCAGCCGCCCCTGAGTTCTGTCCAGGACCTCTAACAAACTTCGTGAGGTGTCCTCTGCGAATTAGATCCTCGATTTCCCTCTGCAGTGTCTTGCAGTCCTCAGTTGAATGGCTAGCAGAGTGATGGAAGTCACAATATTTTGACTGGTTTCCAGAGTCTTTCTTCAGCGGTTTGGGCCACTTCAGGAATTTTTCTCCACGGATCTGCATGAGGATGTTGGTGCGCGTGTCTGTCAGAGGTGTGAAACTGGTGGGCCCATAATCTCTGCATTCTGGGGGCCCAATCCGGCGCTGCTTCTGGCAGGTGTGTTCTTCACCACTGTACTTTCTCTTCCCCTCACCAGGGAACGACCAAGGCTGATCTGCCCGTTCAGGACGTTTTGCCTCGTTGGCCTCTTCTACTGCAGCGTAGGCCCTGGTGATGGATTCTGCCTCGCGAAAGGTCTGAGGATTCTTGTGGGCAAGGTGCTTGAAAAAGTCACCGAAAGTAAGCGCAGAGATGAAACTACCCAGCTTCATCTCCTCTGTGATCCTGGGGATCCTTCTGGCTTCAGCCACGAAGCAATCCAGGAAACGCCGTGGGTTCTCTCCCGGTTTCTGCCTTATGTGGGAGAGGTGCCATGGCTATTTTTTTTCCCTTCGGCTCGAAGCGTACTAAGCCAGGAAGAGGTCCGTGAGCTCACGGAAGCTGCTGACAGTGCTTGAAGGGAGGTGATGGAACCAGATTCTGGCGTCTCCCTTTAACGTGAGCGGGAAGCAGCGGCACATCGTTGAGTCTTCTAGTCCTTGTAGACTCAGATGGGTGTGGAAGTGATCCAGGTGGTCAACCGGATCACTGCCCCCATCGTATAAGTCAAGGGACGGCATCTTGAATTTTGACGGCAGTGGACAGCTCAGGATCTCCGCGTGAAAGGAGATCGGTCCAGGTCGGTGGCACGCTCCTCCTCTTGGAACACACGGTTCCATATCTTGTCCACTCGCGGATCGGTGCTAGCGACGTTTGCTGATCATTTGGAGTTGAGGTAATCCCTCAACTCTGTCTTGTTCAATGGAGTTCAAGCACTTCATTTCTTGCCTCGATAGATCTGGCGATCCCGAGGCTCACTCTGGCTGCGTTGTTGTCTTCGCCGAGAGTATCGTGGATTTCTTCTTTCTGGGCTCTCTGGCGGAGACGTACTCCCAGAGCGTTCCATAGGCCTGTTCTGGCCAGGAACATGGGATGATACTGGAGCCAGATTGTCTTCGATCTTTTCGGGCCTCTTAGCCAGCTTCTTCTTCCTCTGGCCACCCCTTTTGGTGGCAGGAGCAGGAATGGCTGCTGGTGGAGCCGCTTGTTATTGATGCTCGTTCTGTGCGCAAAGTAGTTGGAGCAGGCGATTGTTGGCCTGCATCTGCTCCACCAGTTGCTGAAAGTAAGGCAGTGGAACTCCGCCCGTGGCCCCGTTGACCATGGCACCAGTAGTGTGGTCCTGGTCGGGGTTTACAGTATCTCTAGCGGGGTCGCTAGCTTGAGCTCTCGTGTTCTCCATTGTAGAATCAGAAGGTGACAGAGAGAGTTTGTGTAGATTTTTGTGGTAGGCTTTTTATAAGCGCTTCCCACAGACGGCGCCAATGATGCGTACCTGGATCCGATTTCAAATAGATTCAGATTCTTCTGGATGATTTGAACTGGCTCCGTTCACTGAGTACGAATCCTGCATACCACTAAAACGAACAAGAGGTCAAGTTAGTAAAATAGTCTTCAAAGGGAAGAAACTGAAAATAAAGAGAGAGAGAGTTTGAGTGTTTGATCCAAATGTAAGAGAGACTTGAGGTCTTCTTGAATCTGGAAGGTGGGAAGGCAGTAAACGGCCGTGAGGGCTCGCTTGTTGCCTTAGGGTTTTTTGGGAGAACGAAGGCGGCAGAGAAGGCAGGATTCTGTGAGCACTCGATTGTCCCAGAAAGCGTATGCAATTGGATGTCTCCAAAAGTGTATGCTATTGAAAGTATGGAAGTAAGCCTCAATGGAAGCATCAAAGAAAGCATGCCCTAAATGATGATTCAATGGCTTCTTTTGTAGCTGAGAGGGCAATCCTCCTTCTTTGGAAGTAGTAATTGCCTTTCTGATTTGCTGGCTAGCTTGTCTTCTGGAGCTGATGCCAGTTGCGATGTTGATCGAGATTGTTTCCTTGTGAGGCAGCCAACAACTTTCCAAGTTGGTTTCTTTCCTCCTCAGCATATTACCGTTGGAGTGTCTTGGTTGGCAAGGAATTGGAAAGATCTGGTGCTTTCCTTCTTTGAAAGGCGTCAATCTTGTTAATGTCCTTTTTGGTCTGAGTCGAGATCGTGGAATGTCCTTGGAGGATCGTTGTTGGCCTTTTAATGATTGGTGGGCCTAAATGGGTCAGGCCCGTTACTATTGAAAGGCTTCTTGGGGCCCAACGTGCAAAACGCGGACAATCAACACTCGAGTTGACCATCTGGGTGCGTGTTGGCCACCCTTATGAAAGATATCCGTAGTCAGCTGCCAGATGGGCCATGGGCCCAGCCCATTACTATAGAAGAGTCCCTTTGGGTCTAATGCGCTCAAGGCAGACGGTCAACGTTTGAGTTGACCGTCTGTTTGAGAGTTGGCCGCCCGACGGTCAATGCCAGCGTTGACCGTCTTGGGCTTTTTTTAGTTCTTGGGCCCGTTTTCCAATTGAGCCGTTAGAGTGTTGACCGTTGTCTTGGGCCTTTGACTTTTGTGGGGCCAGCCCATTTTTGGTATACCCATCAATAATAATAACAATTATTATTATTATCAAATATTTATTATTATTATTATTACTTTTATTTATTAAAATATTAATTAATTATTTATCTAATTATAATAACACTTAAAATTTTAATATTAATTTTTAATATTTTAACCTATCAAATTTAAATTTCATAATTATCTTTAAAAAATTTTTAAAATACTAATATTCATATAATTTAAATATATAATGGTTCACTTGATTAATTAAACCTATAATTCAATCAAGTACATTAATTATTATGACTAAATTTAATGGTTGAAACATCTAAGCACAAATCATTAATTCAAATTAATAACCTAATCACAAAATTTAATACTCAAAATATTTACTAAAATAGTCGAATGATCATTAAAATTAAACAAATAATGTATTTTTATAAAATTATAAACTCAAAAATATTCAAGATATTACATTTTAGGTCTGCAATAACTCGGCCGTTGGCTACATTTTAGGCCTACGGCAACTCGGCTATCGGCCATATTTTAGGCTTACAGCAACTCGGCCATCACAATTCGCCCCATTCCCCCGGGGTACCAGGGCAGTAGCTCGTTATTCCACAGTTGTATCCTAGGGCATACCACGGACATTTCCCACTCCCATGAGCGACCATAATATGTGGCCAAAGTATTCCTTGGGTTCCCACCGTGATGGACGTGGCAAGCCAAAGAATACTACCCAATGGACATAAGTTCATGGTCCTAGTTTCAGGATCATTATTCTTTTGAGGGAGGATCCACCATTTTCCATTCACGTTATCTCCATCCAAGAGATTATTTTCATACATTGTATCTCCATCCAGGAGATCGTTTCATCCACATATCTCCATCCGGGAGATCCATTTAATCATTTCATACATTGTGGATTTCCCTCCAATTACTTGTACGATTCATATCTTTCTTTAGACTTATGTGTTTTGACTATTCGATTCACATGCATAATATCATATTTCATAGATGAGAGTGAAAATTCTTACCATCAATGAGCAATTGCTATATTTAGGAGCTTCAGACCATTTTCCCTTCACAATTGATTACAAACACATTTTACTAAAACTTGCAATTTCAAATGTATATTAGACATAGCTTTCATGACAATTGAATGAGGGTAAAGCATGCCAATTGTCCATTTATTTTGTATGAACAGTAACAGGGGTCATTTAGAGCTCCCGGATGTCGTGAACGGGTCGATTCTTGTGAAATCGGAGTCCGGTTGATATAGAAGCATAATTAGGGTGTGGTGATTCACCTTTTGAGGTGAATTTAACATAATTCGAAGGTGAAAGCATGCAAATTTCCCATTTATTTTAGGATGAACAGTAACAGTATACATTTAATGCTTTTGGATATCGCGAATGGGTTGATTCTTGTAAAATCAGACACCCGGCCAAAGTATAGGCATAATTAGGATTTTATAATTCATATTTTGGGGTCATTTTGACTTTTAATCGAAGAGGAACTGAGAGGACTTGAGAAAGCTACGGGTTAGGGTGTGGAGATATCCAACCGAACGAATCGGAGCACGATTCGAACAATAACTTTTTTTTTTTGGTAAGTAAATTTTATAAATGAAAGTGGAAAAGAGATACAGAAACAATGATCTATCTCCGAGTGTTTTGCCGACTTGGATTTAGATTAAAGACACTGAGGCATCCCCCGAGCACTGTAAAACATTTCACGAAACAAAAAAAATAAGCCAAAGGAGTAAGCAAAATTACATCCGCAAAGGCCACCAACTAGAACAATCAAAACGGAAGACAAAAACATGGTTGGAGAGTTTCACATCAACCCGTCACAATGCACTCCACCCCTCTGAAGCACGGGCCAAACCACTAGCACGCCCAAATTGAGTCTTGTAGGGAAAAGAGAACAAACACCTTGGCGAGAGGGCTGCACCTCATCCATATGCAACGGGGTCACGACCTCATCCACGTCATCACGGCAACAACAGATCAGCCCTATGAATCGCAGCCCATCAATCATTATGCCTGACAATGACCAGGTGGAGATAAAAAGATAAATAAAATATATATATACATATATATATATATTTATCAATATAGGTTTTTTTTGGGATATATAAATGAAACCATTTCAGGACATGAGCACAGAGCAGCCACTCCAAGCTCGAGTGTGATAGCACAGCAGTCCTTCGGACCCTGCTATAGGAAGGGAGCTCAGCCTACACCATAGAAACAAACGAACCCCCTTGGGGCAGAGAAATAGCTTCTAATGCAGTCCAATCCAGCACCTTCCATCAGGGAGTGGAAGCAAACAAGTCTGCACTATTGACAAATCAGCCAGTCCTGACAATGTAGTAACCTGGGCTTGGCATAGACAAAACAATGCCAATGCACCTGCTCCATCAAACCGCAATACCAGACCCGACAGTTGCATACACAGAGGTCAACTCCCAGCATCAAGAGAAGCTAACCAAAGAAATGGGCAGGCTACAAAATAGCAGAACAGAGCATCCAGGAGGAATAGTTTTTCTTTTTTTTTTATCACCATCTAACCCAACGGATGAACCAAGAATAAACCGAGGTCGGGGCGACACTAGAAGGGTTTTTTTTTTTACAACTAAACCATCGGATGAACCAATAAAATAACCCGAGATGGGTGACAAAAGTAAGGATTTTTTTTTTGGATCCACTATAGGTTCCAACGAATCTGGTGCATTTTGTCCACACATTTAGTATCATCTGTATAGGTTATCAGTTTGGACCTAACAATGTTGATAATAAGAGAACATAGATGAGAGGTGTCCTGTGGGGGAAAGTTTTGAAAAATGCGGTTGTTGCGCTCCTTCCAAATAAAATAGACTGTAGCCACAAGAGAGAGCTGTTTAGAGAGGGCCTTGAAAATTACCCCACTTATGGATGCAGCACGGTAAAGTTGAAGCTTGTGGATCTAGTCATCTGGAAAGTGCATGAGAAAACTACCCCACTTATGATCTGGAGCTTGTTGTTATTGTTTTTGCCTTGAAAATTTGAAGACATTATTTGTATGGTAAAAAGTTCCTTATGTACTCTGATCATAAAAGTTTAAAGTACCTATTTTCTCAAAAGGAACTTAACATGAGGCAAAGAAGATGGCTTGATTTCTTAAAGGATTATGACTGTGAGATACAGTATAAGCTAAGGAAGGCCAATGTAGTTGTGGACGCATTGAGTCGCCGATCGGGGTATATGGCTGTGTTGCAAATCAAGCAGATGGAAATGTTAGATTATCTGAAGCAGTGTGATATCCAACGTTATGCTAAGGGTGATAGGATGCTCCTATCTTATCTTTAAATCCAACCAGAAGTAGTCAGTGAAGTTAAACAAAAGCAAGTGAATGATCCGTTCCTTATGGATGTTGTAAGTGATCTGAATAAGAAATCTTGAGCTGATTTTAACATTTGAACTGAGGAGTGTTGAGGTTTAAAGACCGATTATGTGTACCGGATGATAGAGAATTGAAGGAGAAGATTTTAAAGGAGGCTCACCGGTCCCGGTATATGATTCACCCTGGGACGAATAAAATGTATCAGGATCTGAAGAAGACCTTCTGGTGGAGAGACATGAAGAGAGATAGCATGGCTTATGTGGAGAAATGCCAGGTATGTCAGCAACTGAAAGTTGAGAGGAGGAAGCCTTCTGGATTGTTACAGCCTATGCTGATCCCAAACTGGAAATGGGAGGATACTACTATGGATTTTGTATTGAGATTATAGAGGACTCATAGGAATCATGACGCCGTTTCGGTTATAGTTGATCAGCTGACCAAATCAACTCACTTCTTGGCGATCAGGACAACCTATTCACGTGATAGACTGGCTCAATTATATGTGAACAAGATCATGAGGTGTGAGATCCCAAAATCAAAAAGCCTAAAAATCGGAAGAAAATATCCCAACTTAATATTTTGATAAGGATAAAATCTGGAGTGATTTCATGAGGCCGGAATGATTCATGAAAGGAGGAATGATTTTGTGTCCCATGATGCTGGAGTAATTTAAGGCCGGAAGTGGTTTGCGCCACTTGGAGACCGGAGTTGCCTTTTTGGTCTCTTGAAGCCACTGAAGGCCGGAGCACTTCATGAAATGACCGGAGTGAATTGTGTGAAGTGAGGCCGACGTGCCCTGATAACCGGAGTGGCCTTTGTGTGAGGAAAAAGAAGTTCGTCTTCTCTTAGCGTAAAAGAATTCCGTCCTCCCTTAGTATAAAAGTAGTCCTGCCTTTCACTCAAGCTGAAATCAAGTCCGGCCTTGTGTGCTGGTTAAAGCGGAGTAAAGTTATGGGTGCAAGGAGAATAAAATCCGAAGTTTATGAGAAGGTAATGGACGGAGTAAATAATAAGAAGTTGACCAGAATTGGAGACGTTGACCGGATTTTGAAGAAGTTGACGGGAATAAAAGAGTTGACTGGATTAGAAGATATTGACCGGAATTGGAGAGTCGATCGGCAGCATTGGCACTAAATAAGGAGTAGTTGGCCGGAATAAATTAATAGAGCTAAAGACAGAAGTAAACTTCAGGATTTAGTTAGAATTCAACTAGGCGGCGACCGAATAGAGTTGGCAAACTAATCTGGTTACCCCACCTACCCTCTGAGAAAAGTACCGAGCTAGTAACCTACCTCCACTTACCCACCTGCTCCCTCCTCATTATATATCGGACTCTAGTTAAGGAGTAGCGTGAGTTTCTGGCGGGTGTGAGTTCTGGTGCCAAGGAAGAGTAAGGAGCGAAGAAGAAGGGAAGAACTTTGAGGCAGTTGGAGTGGACAGTCAGGCAAGTGTACCTCGGACGCCGTTTTTAAGTTCATTGCAAGTGTATTTGCTCTGTTTCTAAATTCATGCTTTGAGAATATTGCAAGTATACTCTACTCTGCTTTGAAGTTCATACTTTACTGCACGTGTACCCTGTTTTAAAGTTCCTGCTGTCTGCATTAAATATCAACCTTCTGCATGGTAAAATGAACTTGGCTACAAGAAAATTGAACTCAGATTCCTATATATGTAAAATCAACTCGATTTCCAACACATAAAATGAACTCGAGCGCTAATGTGAAAAGAAACTTCGCCTTTTTGAACTCCGGCCTTAAAATGAACTCCGGTTGTTGATAAAATGAGCTCCAGCCCTTGAGAACATAAGCTCCGTCTTCTGAGAAAGAGAACTCCGTCCTTTTGTTGGAAGAAGAACTCCGGCTTTTAATGAATTCCGTCCTTTAAGAGAAATGAACTCTGGCTTTAAAATGAACTCTGGCCTTAATATGAAAATGAGCTCCGGCTTTATATAACAAAAATAACTGCGGCCTTAATTTAAAATGAACTTCGGCTTTTAAAAGTACTCCAGCTTTCAGTAAAAAGCACTTCGTTCTGTTAATAAAAAGCACTACGTCCTGTTAATGAAAAGTACTCCATCCAAAAAGAGCTCCGTCCTTTTGAAAGTACTCCGTCCAAAGAGAGTTTCGTCCCTTTAAAAGAGCTCCGTCTAAAAAGAGCTCCGTCCTTTTGAAAGTACTCCGTCCAAAAACAGCTCCGTCCCTTTAAAAGTGCTCCGTCCAAAAAGAGCTCCATCCTTTTGAAAGTACTCCGTCCAAAAAGAGCTCCGTCCCTTTTAAAAGTGCTCCGTCCCTTTGAAAGTGTTCCGTCCAAAAAGAGCTCCGTCCTTTTTAAAAGTACTCCGTCCAAGCTTTCTGAAGTCCGGCATTTTGAAGAAAAAGAACTTCAGCTTTTCTTGAACTCCGGCTTTTTAAGGAATCCTGCTTTTTGAGAAAAAGCACTCCGGCTCTCATTGATAAAGAACTCCGGATTTTGTTAAAAAGAAAACTCCGGTTTCTGTCAAAATGAACTCCGACTTCGTATGGAAAATGAACTCGATTTTGTTGGAAAACAGCTTTTCAAGAAGGAAGTATTTATGTTTCTGTTATCTTAGTCCGGCTTATATCGAAAGTGAACCCCGACTTCGTAAACTGAAAATGAACTTCGGCTTGTGTAAGAAAAGAAAGAACTCCGCTTTAATGAACTTCCGCCCTTTACGAAAGAAAGAACTCTGGTTTTAAAGGAATTGAACTCCGGTTTTAAAGGAATATTATTCCGATTTTTAAGAAGGAATTTGCACCCCGGTTTTAAAGGAAAAGCACTCCGTCCCGAGAATAGTAAAAAGCACTTCGTCCCTTGAGTAAAAGCACTCCGTCCCTTGAGTAAAAGCACTCCGTCCCTTGAGTAAAAAGCACTCCGTCCAAAAAAGCACACCAGCCTCTGTCAAAAAGGAACTTCGACTTTTTACTGAAAATGAAACCGGCTCCCTAACGAGAAAAGAGCTCCGGCCCTTACTTGATAAATTCTCAACCGGCCTCAAGTGTATTCAAGGATATGATTTTCG
The DNA here is from genome assembly GCA_033239525.1 of Nepenthes gracilis. Lineage (NCBI taxonomy): Eukaryota > Viridiplantae > Streptophyta > Magnoliopsida > Caryophyllales > Nepenthaceae > Nepenthes > Nepenthes gracilis. The sequence continues at coordinate 12,135,559 of BSYO01000012.1, forward strand.
AATTAAGTTATATGATTTGAAAATGGTTTTCAGTAAATAATATGAAGGAAGTATTTCTGTTTATGTTATTTTGGTCCCTGGACTGACTACAGTCTAGATAGGTTCTCCGGCATGCCTTAGGACTTTTTGGTGGTAATCGAGGATAACTCTGTCCATGGATTTATTTGTGGTCCGCCCTGCCATCGGGGCGTTATGGACAGAGGGAATTACCGTTACCGGCCTACCTTCGGGTGGCATACCATACCGATCCCGTGAGATGGGATACCCATATGACAGTACCGGCCTTAGATTGTGTGGAGTGAACGCAATCTATCCTCGTTCGCCCCCTCATCTAGTAGGGTATACTGGTAGGGTCTGTACCGATATGATATGAAGCACCGTTTACTGTTTTCTGATATGTTATGTTACCGTATCGATTACCGAATATGAAGTACCGATTATCGAACATGAAATGCTGTTTACCGATATAATATGTACTGTTCACCTTTTATCGTACCGATTACCGATATGTTATGTTACTGTTTACCGTTTATTGTACCGATTATCGATTTTGAAGTATAGCACTGTCAAGGTATGTTTTCTCTATTTCTTGGACTACATTCTAATTTACCGTTCTATTTATGCATAGTTACATGACCGTTCTGCATCATCGTTTTACTACCATGTGCATGTATCTTGCTGAGCCTCGACTCAACTGTTTTATGTTTTCCCCCACAGATGAAGCGTTAGAGCTTGTGCCTGACGAGTTAGAGTGATTAGAGCTTGTCTGAATGATTAAAGACCTTGAAAGCTTATTTTGAAGAAATATTATTGTAATGACTTGATGGACTTCTATGGCTAAACATTTTGGCTATGTACTCGGAAATGAATATTTTGGAATGAATATGAATGCTTCCGTAAGTGTTAGAATAACTTCCGCTATATTTGTTATGGTTAAAAGTGTATGGGTCCTAGATGGCGTTTGTGATCCTATGTTGCACCTAATTGGTTTAGTTTGGGTTTTCAGTTGTGTTATGAATGACGGAATCAAAAAAAAAAAAAATCCGTTCCGTCACATGAGGCTTCATGGAGTTCCTACCTCCATTGTATCTGATAGAGATCCCCATTTTGTCTCGAGGTTTTGGGAACATTTGCATGGGAAACTTGGGGACGAGTTAAAATTTAGTACTACGTGTCACCCCCAAATTGATGGCCAATCTGAGCATACCATTTAGATTCTTGAAGATATGTTAAGGGCCTCTATTTTAGATATGAAAGGAACTTTGGACATTTATCTACTGCTAGCTGAATTTGCTTATAATAACAGTTATCAGGCTAGTATCGGCATGGCACCTTTTGAGATGTTGTGACGGACCGGCTTTATTACACCGCATAAAGCTGTCGTCAAGCCTAAATCCTTGTGTTTATAATAAATAATAAATAAAAACTAGGTGGACCTAAAAATTTTTCTTTTCTTTCATGTGAATAAACCTTTCTTTTATACACAGGATTGCTTGAGGCTGAACTACATGAGCTGGCCTTCAGGTTTTAATTTCAAACTTGGTCGGCCAACATTAAGGTCGGTCGGACATGAAAACCTTAACATGACATGAGATACTACTAGAATTATCAATTTCATTCATCCATAGAACAATTACGGAAACATGCTAACATCCGTAGATTCTTATAAAGCGGAACTGTTCTACAAGTCTTTTCAAAACATTAAAAGAAATACATTAAGTTCTTCACTAATCAACTTCGGCAAGATATGCCGTCTAGCTACTTCATGAGCTTCTACTCAACTTCATCTTCCATGAGCCTCTCGTCATCGGAAAATGGCAAGAGTGAGTACAAAGCCCAGCAAGATACTCACATGCAGAAAACATTAACATACATATATATATACGGATCCAAGTAAAGATTCATAGCATAACTTAGCATACAAAAATCATCATATCGTTTCTTCTTTAGTTCAAAAATCCTTGTTCTTATTCTTATTATCTTTCTTCAGAAAACTCATAAAAACCATTCGAATTTCTTATCATCTTTAGGGACCGGATGGGAGAGGACAACATCGAGGAAGGGTTGTGTGCTACCCCACAACCTAGAGCCATATCCTCTCATTATGCTCCCCGAGGCGGGAGGTAATGCCTTTAACCCAACATACGGGGCCGTACTTCAAAGTCTTATGCCACCAAAAGTCCCCCCCGTGGCCCAGGAGGCCGTCCTCGAGTGTTATTCCAATATCCTTCATCCATCTTTAACAGCAAGTTTAATGGAAACTCGGTTCTTGGTTCATGTCTTTTGATGGCCATTCGTCATAGTTCGAAAGTCGAAAGTCGTAGAGTTCCTCTTGCTGTCCGGATTACATACATTTTCTTTGTTCTTATAGCCTTTGTTCTTTAACTTCAACAATTGAAGTCCGTAAAACCTTTTCTTTAATTATCTTAAAGTCAAAGATTCCTTGATCAAAAGTCAGAGGTCTTTTTCGTCAAGCAGGAAATCTTTTTCTTAAAAATCGGAGTACTTTTCTAGCAAGGGCGGAGTTCTTCTTCTAAATAGGCCAGAGTTCTTTTTCTAAAAAGGCCGGAGTTCTTTTCTCAAAAAGGCCGGAGTTCTTTTCTCAAAAAAAAGCCAAAGTTCTTTTTCATTAGAATCTGAAGCTCCAAAAGTTAGAGTGCTTTTTCTTTAAAATCCGGAGCTCTAAAAGTCAGGGTTCTCTTTTCATTGAAATCCAAAGCTCTAAAAGCCGGAGTGCTTTTTCTTAAAAATCCAGAGCTCTAAAAGTCGGAGTTCTTTTTCTTTAAAATTCGGAGCTCTAAAATCCGAAGCTCTAAAATCCGGAGTGCTTTTTCTTTAAAATTCGGAGCTCTAGATGCCGAAGTTCTTTTTCATGAAAATCTGACGCTCTAAAAGCCAGAGTGCTTCTTCTTTAAAAAGCCGGAGTGCTTTTTAAAAAGCAAGAGTACTTTTTCTCAAAAGGCCAGAGTGCTTTTTCTTAACAGGACAGAGTATTTTTTTCTCAGCGGCTAGAGTTCTTTTTCATGGGATAGGCTCCGATTTCGAAACATATGTTCTTAAAGCCGATTTCAATTTTCATGGGACAATTACAGAATACCTTTCTTTTAACAAAATCGGAAGTCTTTTCTCAAGGATTGGAAGTCTTTTCTTTAAACATGCAATTATCAAAGTTTATATAATTCGACAAATAATCATACTTCAAACAGAACATCAGGAATATCAGGGTTTGTTTTTAAACATGCGATTAGAAGGATTCTTCCTTAAATCAAAGGAACAGAACAAACATCATACATAAGTTCATAAAAATTTCAGATATACTAGTGTTGTAAACATGCATAATCATGAATTTAAAAAGGGGTGAGTACTCTTGCCTGAATTTCTTTTACTTCGCCTTGAACTTTTGGTCTTCCTTTACTAGCAAACCCTGTCGAGTGCCTCTTTTCACCGCTCTCTAGTTCTTATTTATAGGCTCTTGGGCCTGGTAGCCGTCGTTAGGGTTTGGCAACATTCGGGGGCAATTCGGAGTAGGTTATTTCTTTTCTAAGGGTTTCCTTATTATAAGGTTTCCTTATTATTACTTATTATTTCCTTATACTCGGTTTCCTTATTATAATGTTTCCTTATTATTACTTATTATTTCTTTGTACTCGGTTTCCTTATTATAAAGGTTTCCTTATTACGCATTCCGGTCAACTAATTGGCATTGACCGGATCACTTTCCTTTTTCCCATCCTTCCTCCCATTTATGTTTTCCGGTCAACATGTGTTGACCGAATTACTCCTTCCCTCACGCATTCCAGTCAACACTCATTGACCGGATTATCATCCTTAATGTATTATTTTGACTCGACGTCGGGGATTCTCTATATTTTGGAATCTGGCCATTACAGGTGTTGCATGGGGAAAAATGCAGGTCACCGATTCACTGGGAGGAGACTGGAGGCAAAAGGATTTTGGGCCCAGAGATTGTGAAGGAAACAACAGAGAAAATTAAACTGATCCACGATAATCTAAAGATTGCTCAAAGCAGACAGAAAAGCTATGCAGATAGGAGGAGGATAGAGTTGAGCTTTGAAGTAGGGCATCTTGTATTTCTGAAAGTCTCACCGTCCAAGGGAACATTCCGATTTGGAGTGAAGGTAAAACTAAAGCCGCGGTTCAATGGTCCTTTTGAGATTCTGGAAAGGATCGGGAGGTAGCCTACAAGTTGGCATTACCACCTAGTTTGACGGGCATACACGATGTATATCATGTATCAATGCTTCGGAAGTACGTCCACGATCCTGCACACTTGATTGACTACGGATCCTTGGTTATTGACAAGGATTTATCCTACATCGAGGAACCGATGTAGATTCTGGATCAAAAGAATCAGAAGTTGCGTACGAAAACCATTCCCCAGGTAAGATACTTTGGAGAAATCCTTCATCGGAGTAGGCCACTTGGGAGCACGAAGAGTAAATCCGAAGTAAATATCTCCACTTGTTTTCTTGAGGTATGTAACTTTGTTTAATTTCGAGGACAAAATTTCTTTAAGTAGGAGGAGTGTGAAGCCCCGGAACCGAAAACATGATAATTAGGAGTAATTAAGATGATGATAATCTATAAGAGGCCAATCATGTATTGAAAAATGAGGGTTGAAGGTAAAACGTTAGAAAATACCTGAGTTCAGCAAGCAGCAGGGTTGTGCCTGCCACGTGCTCGAGGCACGGCAGTGAGCACAAAATCTAGTGCCTAGCCACTTGCCATGCACTAGGTGTGATGTCTCACATCAGATGGGGAGGGAAACAAAGCGTGCCTCATAAGGGCATGGATACCTCTCCTTTATGGACGTATCCTGGGAACCTGTGGGGGGTTTGCTAGGAGAAAACCTTAAGGCCTGTGTATGGCTGGAAATGCCGGGAAGTTCTCCCATGCCAAAGAGGACAATATCTCGCCACGTTGTGCCGTCACTGCGCCACTCTGGGGGACACGTTTTGGGGGCGGTGGAGACCGTCTGCCAGGAACAAAATAGTGCGCCTGTGTGGCAAAGCGGACAATATTCACAAGTGGGTGCCTGGAGACGTTACAATGGTATTAGAGATAGGACCCGATTTGGTGTGTCAGCGCGGACGCTAGGCTCCCAAGGGGGTGGACTGTGATGTCCCACATCGGATGGGGAGGGGAACGAAGCGTGCCTTATAAGGGCATGGATACCTCTCCCTTGTAGACACGTCCTGGGAGCCTGAGGGGGGTTCCCTAGGAAAACCTTGAGGCCTATGTATGGCTGGAGATGCTAGAAAGTTCTCCCAGGCCAAAGAAGATAATATCTCACCACGCTGTGCTACCACTACATCACTATGGGGAACACGTTTTGGGGGCAGTGGAGGCCATCTGCCAAGAATAAAACTGTGCGCCTGTGTGGCAAAGCGAATAATATCTACAAGCGGGTGTCTAGGGACGTTACACTAGGCGCGCTTGAGTGAGCCCCTAGCAGAAGCCCCACACTCGCCGCGTGCTCACTAGGCGCTCGATGGATACTAGCAGAATGCGACGCGCTTGAGTGCGGTCGCAATTTTTGCCTTACATTCTGATTTTGTTTTTGTTATAAAGGAAAGGGGGAAAGGGAGAAGGGGAAAGCAACTGAAGCACGAAGGAAGAGGAGGGAGAAGAGAAGAGGAAAAAGGGGAAATCATTCATTCTGATCCACTCCGGGTAAAAATAATGGTAGATCGGGCTCAGGCAAGTGTACCTCGGACGTTGTTTTTTGTTTTTACCGCTTTCTCTTGTTTCAAAATTGATAAAAATGCTTTGAAATTTTATTGTTGCATGTTTAAAGCAAACGACTCATGTTTCCCATGATTGTTTGGTTAGATTTTGTGTTTATTCATGTGTATTGTAAGATTTGACTTCGATTTCATGAACAAGCATAAAATTAATGTTCGATTTGGTTCTGGAAGCATGTGATGAAACCCTAACTCGAAAATATTAGGGATTTTTGGTTAAATTACATGATTTAGTATACGTATTTGGATTTATGGCGTTAATTTCATGAATAAATACATGTTTGGTGTTCAATTTGAGTTTGGAAGTTTTGGCAAAGTCCTAGGTATGAAAATGAAGGGGTTTTAATGATTTTTAACCATAGCTCCTGTTATATAAAAGTTAATTGGCTCCGAAATGAAGCTTTTGGTATAATTTCTTTTTGAAAATTTTACACGGACTTATACCGATAAATCACCGTGCACTTCTGAAGTAAAATTGAAGAGTAAAAAGATTGTTATTGTATATTCTGAACATTCTGAAGTTAATTGAAGGGTAATTGTAAAACTCTGAAATGAAAGAAGGTTTTCAGTTAAGAAGTTATTTTTGATACTATTATTTAGGACCTAGAGCTAATTACAGTCAGCTTATGTTCTCCGGTATGCCTTAGAATGTTACGGTGGTGATCGAGGACAACTCTGTCCATGGAGTTATATATGGTCCACACTTCCTCGGGGCGTTATGGTCAGGAGGAAAGTTTATGTTTTTGGCCTACCTTCGGGAGGCACACCTATACTGATCCCATGGGACAGGATCCTCTGTTTCTGTTTATAACCTTGGATTGTGATGAGATGTGCACAATCTATCCTCAATGATTCGCCCCCTCAGCTAGTAGGGTCTACTCATAGGTTCCATTACTGTTATGTTCTGTACTAAATTCTACTCTGTACTGATATAAAAGAGAAAGTTTCTAACTTTGCTTTTTGATTCTGCTTTTTGAATTGCACTGGTATCTGATTTCTGAGTTTAATTATAGTTAAGTTATGCTTTCTCTATTTTCTATGTTCTATTCTGCATTACCATTCTGTTTCTGCATAGTTTCACAACTATTCTGCATAACAGATTTACTGCATATCTACATGTACCTTGCTGGGCCTCGCCTCACTATTTTACTATTTTTTCCCCTCCAGATGAGACAGTAGAGCTAGTACCTATTGAGAAAGAGTGACTTAAAGCATCTTCTGAAGACTTTTGAGGATCTGAAGCAATTTGGAGCTATTTTGGAGAATCAGTTGGATATAAAGACTTGACTTGATATGTGATTTAGTATATGAATTTTATGCCTATGGACATTTATGTATATATGATTTATTATAGAAATGCATGTGATGAATAGGAAACTATGCTTATGCAGGTTAATAGTTCTATAGGAAACTATGCTTTTGCAGGTTAACAGTTCTGCTTCTGCTCTATACTTTTGGATATTTTGTACAGATCTTAGACGACATCTCACTTATGAACTGTTAATGTAGTAGATGGTTTGATGGATTAATGCTATGGATGGCATCTGTGGTCCTATGTACGTGTGTTATAGGAAGAATTGTGGTATAAATAGATAGTTGTGTGCTTGTACTGGTTGGTTATACAGGTTTTGTACAGGTTGTATTTTGGGTTTTCATCCAGTTTTAAAGGAGACTCTGCCGAAATTTCTGTAAAAGTTATACTTTGTATTTTTGTCCTAAATCCTGTTTCTGTCTTGACGGAAGATTTTGAGGAAAAAAATCCGTTCCGTCACAGTTATCCTCGATTACTATAATAACGTTCTAAGGCATACTGGAGAACCTTATCTGATTGTATATCAGTCCTATGTTCTAATTAACAATATCGGAAAGCTTATAATCTATTATTCTTTAGAAAATTAGTTAGAATCTCACGGTTAACTCTTCAGTATGCTTCAGTAATTCTCAACAACTCAACAATGCAGTTTCATGTAAAATTTTTCAGTTACGATTCATAACATGGGCAATACTCTTTTGCAAATCAACTCTTACATGTCAAACTCATGAATTTAAAGCATCAAATCTCTCGATTTCGTACCTAGGGTTTCACATAAACCTTCCAGATATAAAATGAACACTAAACATATATTTATACATGAAATCGAAGGTAAATATTGTAGTATATGCTAGTAAACATGAAATTTGTCCGATTAATCAGGAAAAATATGCTTTATTTACAGTAAACATGGTGAAACATGAATTTAGAGTAAGAACACAAACTTAGAGATATTAAAACACTATAAAAACGGTATATGACATTCGAAGTACAATTGCCTTAGCCCAATCTACCGTTATTTTACCCAACTTGGAGTGGAACGGCCGGATTTCTCCTCTTCTCTTCCCTTTGCCCTCATCTCTCCCTCTGCCCTTCACTGGAGTGCCAAAATGGCCAAGGGAAATCGCGCATGGTGCTTATATACCCAGTCGGCGTGCTCGAGCGCCCGTCGAGTGGTCCTCGAGTGCTCCCCTCATAAAAACCCTCGCCCACACTCTGCCTCAGGAAGTCCATTGAGCGCAACTTTCGCAGATTTGTACCTCACCGGCGCTCGAGCATTTTCTTCCTATTTACTCATTTTTTGCTCTGGTACCTATTTTTTGCTTACTATTAAGCCTAATCATATTTATCATCAACTTAATTACTCCATTTTTATCATATTTTGGGATCAAAATCTCACACTCCCCCCCCCACTTATAGAAATTTCATCCTCGAAATTTAATGATCCTTAAATTTTCCCGATTTTCAAGCATTACCAATTCACTTTCATGTTAAAACAGTTGTCCTAAGACCTTAAATCTCCATTTCGTCTTAGTCCTCATTATCTAATGCTTCTTATTTCAAATCTAAATTTGCTAAGCTCGAAGGTAAATCCAGTTCATTAACTATTTTTCCCGATTTGGCTCTAAATCTTAAACAAGCAAAATGCCTTACCACATCTCATTCTAAGCCTAGAAATTGAGTATCTCTTCTGAACATTAACTTAGACCTTAATACATATATAAGTTTATCACTCTTTCGCTACGCGCTCTGATAAATTAGCTAGTTCAGATCATCTGATTGTGATTTCAGCACCACCATATTTGCATTTAATGTCTTAATTCCTTATCAGACTTAGTTAACATTCTGACACAAACCTTGAATTACAATTAAATTTCAAGGGTAGGTACCTTACATTCTCTTCATTTCGTTGGCATGTTCTCAAATCGACATTTCCATTAGATACATATTCCATCTTGAACACCTAATTTACATAGTAACCATGGTTAAGACTGATTTTAAGGTAGCCATATCACGAAAATAGCCCTCACAGATCCTCAATTCACAATAGAACAAAAGTTCTAACTATAATAGTCATCAAAATTTTGATACAGTTCTAGATCATTACCTTAAAATTTCAAGATTTTAACAATTAGCAACCTCAAGATTTCAAAACTCCCACACTGAGCAATTTTAGATCTTGTTGGCATACCGATAAGCCCATTGATTAATCCTGAACACGTCCTCTAAAATCATAATTAGTGGGTTGTTCTAGTACGAAATCATAAGGGCTTTCTCATTTTGAAATCTCATAATCCCAACATTCAGAACATAATTCTACTTTCCAACTTAGGAATGTGGTATTCTATTTTCTATGCAACTGAGCCTACCCATAATTTTCCTTTCTCATGTCCTTTAAGGTACCAAAGTATATCAAGCCTATAGACCCTTGGCATTCATTATCAGTACTGATGCTCATTTTTCTCAAGATATTGAAGTTCATTTACAAAGTCCTTAGACAAACCTATCTACCTGTAAAATCCTAAGGTCAACTTCTATCATAACATAGTTATTCTAACTCTTAATTTATCAGATAAAACTATCTCCGAAGACAGAATCAACAATTTCTCAATAGAAACTTTTAATTACTGACTTTGAACAATAAAAAGGTAATTTCAACTAGGAATCCCTCTTCCACTTATCCTAAGGATATCGATTCACAAGCGATACAGGAAATAAAATCTTAGAGTTTCCTTGACAATTTCAGGGTCTATCGTTATAATCCCTAAACAGATTAATCCACTCACGATCTCTTAAGATTACCTCACTGTCATAACATAGCTACTTGAAATCCTTGAAATTATTAGATCAAATTATCTCCAAAGCAATTGTATAATTTCTCAAGTGGAGATTGCCGATATCAACTATTGATCTTAACATCCACCTCCATCGAATATATTGAGATCCACCTGTCTCAACCTCTAACTTTTATATTCATAAGACTTTAATTTCTTTCAAGGGATCATTCCTAAATCCTCAAAGATCTCATCACAAAGTTTTAATTACAGAGGGAGCAATTCTACCCCATGGACACCTCCCTCACTTTGCTTGTAGGTGATTATCTATTAATACAGGATAACGAAATCTCAATCTTTCTCAAGGACATCAACTCACTCAATCCATTAATCAATGCAACTTTTCGGAGGTCTCAAAGCATCCTCTACGGCACTCAACTAATACTTTTCCGATTTCATACAATTCCTTAGAGACTAGTTCTAATTTCAGTTTCCTCCAAACTGCCCATTAAAATAGTTTGGCTTGGTCCTTTTTTCAAGATACATATATTCTCAAAACTTTAATAGCTGAATTATCAAACGGCCATCTACTAACTTCAAAAAGGGTAGTCCATTTTCTAATTAGGCTTAACGCCTATTCTTAATTCAATTAAGTTTGCCTCTTACTCAGAATTCTTGATTTGAATTAATTTGATAAATCTAAAGTGTGCCTCTACAGGGTATCATATCCTCTTGGAACAATTTACACAAGTAATCCTTGAGTACAATCTCAATTTCTGAAAGGATCTTCATAACCCAAAAGATCTTGAAGAGATTAACATCACAAAAACAAAATCCACAAATTTAAGATATTTAATTGGAAGAAAAACATCACTGAGACAACCATTCCAAAATTTCAGCACAGTCCCCAATTATCATTTAAACTTTAACATTTACTAACTTAATGTTTCATTGTCAAGTTAATTCACTTATGCTAGATTAGACTACTCAGTTTTCACAATAATCTAACTAAAACCTAGGGGCTTTACCGTTCGATCAACCTCAAGCAAAAATCACAAGGGTTCCTTTTTTTTTCAGGCTTTCATAACCATACTTGTTTTGATAGTGGGACCGGTTCGAAGTAATCCTTCACTTGTCTTATGAATATGTTAATCTTAAAGACTCCCAATCATCAAATTAGTAACTTCTGATTGTTCAAAGTTCACCAAATATCCTCATCGGTTAAACTTGAATCCTTAAAATCATTTCTGATTCGTGTACAACCTCAACCTCACATAACCAATCACTTTCTCAATTAGGAGTTCAATCATCTACTGTCCACAATCCACAGAATTTACAAAATAACACATAAATACAATCACCAAATAATTAAGAATCTTGAAGATGAGGGGAAACATATCATGTAAATCATGGAAGAAACAAAAGAACATATAAATCCTTAATCAATTAAAACATAAATCAAATTCCACAATCAAGGGAATACCTCCATCCACCTTTGGGGGTACTTCAGTGCCTTGAACCATCACTATAAGTGCTTTAGCTGAGACAGTGGACTCCTTTACTTTTAACCTCTGAGGATATGGATAGTCTTTAATAAGGTGGCTTTACTGTCCACATCTAAAGCAAGCTCCCGTCGCCTTGTGACAAGAATATCCTGCATGCTTCTTTCCACAGTAATTACAGGCATTATTGACGTTTCAAAAATCGACAACTGATTGAATTCCGATGCTACATTTCTTTTCACCAGAAATTTTCATATTCTTTTTATTAGATTATGGGTATTCCAAATCGAACTTCTTATTGAGGTTCACCTGACTGAATACCCTCTTACTCAAAGGACTTTGAGCCTCCAGTTCTTTCTCAAGTACTAGAGCCCTATCTAAGACCCCAGCATAAGTCTGAAACTTCTGGGTCACTAGCTGATTCCTAATCTCATTCTTTAACCCTTGCAGGAACTTCTTGGTCATCCTTAATTCGTCTTCCCCAACAAAAGATTCATAACGAGATAATCCAATGAACCTCGCAGCATACTCCGCTACGGTGCGGCTCCCTTGCCTAAGTTCCATAAAAGCTCTTTCCCTCCAATCTTGAAGGCCAGAGGGAATATACTCTTCACAGATTGCTTCCTCAAACATCTTCCAAGAAATTTCCCCGTCGAATAACCCATTGTCCTTTTCTTCTTTGCCCACTAATCATCAACTTCTTCTTCTAATTTATATGTTGCGAAAGCAACCTTTTCACTATTAGAATATCGAATAACTATAAATATTTTCTTCAATTTCCTAATTCAATTTTCTGCCCTCACCGGATCTGTTTTCCCCAAGAATTCAGGCACCTTCTTTGCCTTAAACCTCTCATACATCGTTGGAATCAGCTTTGGTAAAAGAACCATAGCCATATGACACTACTCCATTCTTTCTACAACGTTTGTCATCTTTTCCAACAAATTCACATACTTAGCTTTTCGATCATGGGGGGTACTAGCACTCCCACTATCATTGCTTCCACCCATTTTACTTGCAATTTGATAACCTATAATAAAAAACATGGCAATGTTAATAAATCTGCGAACATTGACCAAGACATTTCAACAGAAATGCTAAGTCCAACCCTTAAACATTTCATTCATTCCTATTTAGCCTCTATCTTCCTTAATCCTAGAACAGATCAAAACTTGGACCTAGAACCCAAGTTGATCAGTCTAGGCCTGAGATTAATAGCGATCAATTAATCACTATGTCTCAGTTCAGGTCAATTTTAGCTTATGCAAGCTAGAACTCCTAGGATTTCCTAACCTAATTTAATCAGTCTATGTCTATTCCTACATATTCAGTCAGTCATAACCGTTTTCCTAAGCTTCCGCATACGATTCAGATCATTCCTAAGACATTTCATTTTCTCTTATACCAATTGTGAAGGAATGGGTTTGTTTTGTCCTCAGATCATTTCGTCATTACAGATATAGGAACTGAAGCCCAAAATCTCAACTTAAGGTTTTAGGAAAAACGGGTAGAGTCTCCCCTAAAATTAGACAAAATCAAAACATAAACCTATATAACATAATCAGTATATGCATACAACTATCTAAATATCATAATCTACAACCTACAACACATGTACATAGGACAACAAATGTCATTCATGGCTTATATCCACAATCCTAACTACTATACTAGAATCCATATGAGAGATGCCGTCAGGACCTATACAAAATCAGAAAACTTATAGCGAAAGCAACTATATCGAAGATATAATCTGCAAAAGCATAAATATAGTTCTAACAATTCACAGAACATGCTACAATTATTTATGCATAATTTCCTTTACAAAACTCTATGGAACATCCAGAACTATTAGATTTTCCAAAATCTTCCGGATGACTTCGAGGCTCCAAATCTTCCTTACTAGCTCTAGCTATGCCTAATCATCCGGTATCGACTCTATAGCCTTATCTAGAGGGAAAAAAAATAAAATAGTGAGCTGAAACACAACAAGGTACCAAAACATGCAGAATATAATGCTTTCATACATAATATAAATGCAGAAGGTCATAGAAACTGTCAAAAAATAGGAATATAAACAAAAAGTGTGAGAAAAGTATCATTCAACATGAATAGGTCTCGGTAATCATTATTTATTCTTTCATGTAAAATATATATTCATTAGAGCAGAAAACTATGATAATATCAGGAAAATAGAAGCATTCATGGAATAAAGATAAAGCATAGTGCTATTTAAACATGCGCTGAAGATCATGAATTGGTATAATCATGTTTTGATAATCATAAATCGGTGAAACATGCTTCAAAAATAAAAAAAAATAGTATCAATTATGAAAATTCTAGAAAATTCTTTTTCAATATCAGGAGGACCACACTAGTTGACCCTACAAGTTGAGGGGACGAGTAATCAAAGATAGACTGTATTCACTCCAAACAATCCAGTGCTAGTAACAGTTATCCCTTCTTGTGGGATATATCCCTTCTCGTGGGATTTAAGATGGTGATGCCGGTCGGTAATAGTAACTACCCTCTAGGTTATCACCCTGAGAAAGGGTGGACCACGTGTAACTCCATGGATAAAATTATCCTCGATTACCACCATAACGTTGTAAGGCATGTCGGAGAACCTTACCTGACTGTATATCAGTCATAGGTCCTAATTAACAACCTCATAAAGGTTATAATCTATCGTTCTTCAGAAAATCAGTTAGAATCTCACGGTTAACTCTTCAGTATGCTTCAGTTATTCTCAATATCTCAACAGTGCAATTCCATATAAAATTTTCAGTTACGATTCATAACATGGGCAATAGTCTTTTACAAATCAACTCTTGCATGTCAAACTCATGAATTTAAAGCATCAAATCTCTCAATTTCGTACCTAGGGTTTCACAAAAACCTTCCGGACGTAAAACAAACACCAAGCATATATTTATACATGAAATCAAAGGTAAATATTGTAATACATGCCAGTAAACATGAAATCTGTCTGATTAATCAGGAGAAATATGCTTTATTTATAGTAAACATGGAGAAACACGAATTTAGAGCAAGAGCACAAATTTAGAGATATTAAAACACTGTAAAAACGGTATATGACGTCCAAAGTATACTTACCTTGACCCAATCTACTGTTATTTTTACCGAGATCGGAGTGAAATGGCCAAATTTCTCCTCTTCTCTTCCCTTTTCTCTCCGGCTGCCCTTTGTTGGAGTGCCGAAATGGTCAAGGAAAATCAAACACGGTGCTTATATACCAAGTCGGGGTGCTCGAGCACCCCCTCGTAAAACCCTCGCCCCCGCTCCGCGTCAGGCGGTCCCTTGAGTGCAACTCTCATAGATTTACGTCGATTCCATTTTCTTCCTATTTTCTTTTTTACTTTGGTACCTATTTTTTCCTTACTCCTAAGCCTAATCATGTTTATCATCAACTTAATTACTTCGTGTTTATGATATTTTGGGATCGGGATCTCACACTTTCTATTAATTCTAAAAGTTTATCAATGAAGCCAACCAAAAAGCATTGAGGCACCTTACGATGAAATACTCGATCGATGTCTCATCAGTTCTTTATAGAGTCCTTAAAATTACGTGCCAATCTTGGCACAACTCCACAGCAACCATCACTTTAATGATTAGGAAACGATTTGGGCTGATCGTTTCCTCTAGGAAGCGTCCTCAAACACTTACACTATCCAACACTTTTGAGACCACAACATGATTCCCAAATGAGGTCTTATATGCGAACTAATCTTGGCACTTATATTCCTCAAGCGGCTTGTAGGCAAAATAACATCATCTTGTTGGTACTCCATCCTCTACACTTCGTATTTAAGATTTCATAACTTGAAGGAAAGTATTATATCCTACCGTCACAATTCGTGCTAGCATGACAACTCACCAAGTCAAGACATCATCATCAATGTCATGTCGAGTCTTAGCGCCACAAGGAAATTAAATCAATCTAATCAATCATATCTATAAACATGAGAAAACATTGCAAACCTCGATACAACTAGTATAAGGCTTACGATCCTCTGATAAATAAATAAGCTTAGGAAACCCCAATAAAGTATAGATTCTAGATCCCATAATAACACATATACTGAAATATCAAGATCTGGGAACTTTACCTCCTACCACAATAGATGATACTTCTATACTTCATGCCATCACCATGATGCCTCAATTTCAAGTACTAGGCTCCTTAACTATCCGACCCGTGGAATAAGGACAATCCCTATTCATATGGTCAAACTATCCTTACTTGAAACATATTCCTGAAAATCTCATTGAATTAAGATACTCATCCATAAAGCATTCACAACAATTCCTATGATATCTCTTCATCTTAAGATTCGTCAACCTCAAAATTAACTCCTAGTTTTTCCAACTTCAACCCATCGCTCCGATCTAATCGATCATACTTAACACATCGATCAAGGACTCCTTCTTAACTAGTTACTAATCCGAGGACCTCAATTCAGGGCTGATCAAGCCTAAACTTTGAACCAAAACCACTTAACCTAGGCCTCGAATCAATACCAATCAATTCGAACACTGGGTTGGCTCTAATCAAATTGAAACCTCAAGATACCCTGCTACAGCTCCTCCCGACCTCATGGTCGATCACTGCCACGGGTAAACCCTTATTTAGGAGCCACCGCGGTTACTTATATCCTATTTGAAAGCAACGCAATATGGGTTAGGTTCTGCTCCAGACACTAACTAGGACTGCATAAGCTAGACAACTGAACTCGTTTTCTAATTCTAACTTAGCTCAAGCCTAAGCTAGTTAAATCAGGATAACTAGAACTATCCAATCTAACTTAATTATCCTATTCTTACGTCTACTTCTCCAATCAATCTTAACTTATCCTAAGCTTCTACATACGATTTGAATTAAACCTAAGGTATCTCTTTTTCTCTGATACCAATTGTAATGAACCGTATTTTCTGTCAAAAATACAGCAGAGTTCCTTCTATAATATGACCGTTGAGCTGATACAAAACTTGTACAATTACCTATACAACACATAATACATCCAACAATCCTAACGACCAACAACATACAATATCAACACAAAACTACACAGGATCCAAATTGCCACTACTTTGTTGTGGCTCCAACATTGTGTACCTATATACAATGTTAGCCAAAGAGAGATGCCACTAGGTACCTATAACAAACTACAATATCCTGCGGAAGTATAAATAATCCACACGATAGCAAAAATTAAACTAACTAATTATTAGTCCTTTGTACAATATACATTAATAAACCCAACTGAAATATGAAAGTATACATTTAGTTACAATCTATAAGGTATAAGTCTTCTGATCTGGTCTTTTGAATCCCAAGCCTAATCCATTTCCAATCTCTATGCTATCCAATCTAGTTTAACGAACCAGTGTTAAACTGGAGATAAGGAGAAGCAGAGGTGAGCAAAAAAGCCCAACAAGTACATCATAACAAAACGATAATCAACATAGACAAAGGTAAGCAAGAAAAAGCGTAAGCATGAAAGAGATACATTAAATAAGAATATGATCAAGTATGCTTTGGTACATAGTTCACTTCTCTTTTAGGATTATGATTTAAACATAGTTATTCGTGTGACGGAATGGATCCTAATCCCTATAGGACCTCCATCACATACATACAGAATAAAGTCCATAAATTTAAATTATCTAACTTCTACAGAAATTTCGACAGAGTCTCCTTTGTAACTAGACGAAAATCAAAAGCACAACCTATATTAAACAATCGGTACAAGCACACATCTAATCAGGTACCACAAATTTTCCTACAACACACATTCACAGGATCTCAAATACCATCCATGGCTTTAATTTAGCTATTCTAATCTACTCTACCAAAATTCATATGAGAGATGTCATCTAGGACATGTACAAAATCCAAAGAAACAGGATAGCAAAAGCATCTATATTCTTGACAAAACCCTGTGGAAGCAATAACAAAACTATTATCATGATATAACATTTTTCACATTATCGTAATATACAATGTTCATTTCCAAAATGCTAATTACAAGAATCTAATATCCTTTCATCCAATGAAGTCCTGCATGGTCTTCAAAACTTATGAGCTTTTCCTTCTTCTAGTTAGATTTGACTTCAATCCTTTTCAGGCTTTTGTTTATCTGGAGGGGAGAATAGAAAGAAATGAGTGAGTTTAACAGCTTAGCAAATGTACCCAAATTAGTGAAAATATAAAGTTTCACATATATACAGAACATATACATACTTTCAGACGAAAACTTAAAAAGAGATGTGGGAAATTCATGCATGCAGACAAGAGAACAGAAGCATAAATACGATGTAGAATACTAGGAAACCTATTGTGGAGTAGAATACTAGAAAATCTATGATTTTAGATCCTTAGTTCCTGATTCAGAATTCGATTCGGAGTCCATATTTTAGAACCTTTATTTAGTTCTCGGTTTAGAGTCCATATTTCAGAACCTTAACTTAGTTCTCGATTCAGAGTTCATATTTTAGAACATTAACCTAGTTTTGGGTTCAGAGTCCATATTTTAGAATATTAAGTTTCCTTTTAAATCTATTATCCTCCATACTTTACATTCCGAGGGTAGGATGGTTCTCAATCAGTTTAATCATTTAGATACCTTCCATACTTTACATCCCGATGGCAGGATAGTTTTTGTTCAGTTTAATCCTTTACATACCCTCCATACTTTACATCCCGAGGGTAGGATGACTCTTTTTCACTTTAGTTTTTACATATCCTTCATACTTTACATTCTGAGGGTAGGATGATTTTTGTTCACTTTAATCTTTACATACCCTCCATACTTTACATTCCGAGGGTAAGATGATTTCTTATTTAGTTTATTCCTTTACATACCCTCCATACTTTACATCCCGATGGCATAATGACTTCTTTGTTCAGTTTAATTCCTTACATATCCTCCATACTTTACATCCCAAGGGCAAGATGGTTTCTTTAGTTCAATTAGCTATTATTCAGTACAGTTCCAATGCCTATTATTCAGTGTTTCAATGAAGTAACCTAAGGACGAAGTGAAGGACTAGCTATACCAAAACTTTACTGATTTATTTAACAGAAAACATTCTTATCCTTATTTTCTTATTCATAGTTCTCCTGACCATTAAAAGTTTTCCAATTCATACGATTAAACCTTCAGTTAGTTTCAGATATTCTCTATAACTTAACGATATAGTTTCATATTAATTTTTCAAGTGCAATTTGTCAGATAAACCTCATTAAACATCCAATTAGCATTTCCATCTTGAGATTCATGCATTTCTTCTCATTCTTTAACCTTTAACTTATCATATTTCAGTCGGCCAGTTAAACCTTGTTCGGTAATCCTTCAGATAACTTCAGAATACCCCAGAAGATTAACAATGTATTCCTATAAGACTTTTTAGACTAAATCGTAATCGGAGATCCTTCAAATAGCTTCAGAATACTCTAGAAGATTAACAGTGCATTCCTATGGGACGTTTCAGACTAAACATTAATCGATAATCCTTCAGATAGCTTCAAAACATCTCAAAAATTCTACAGTATATTCCTATGGGACTTTTCAGACTAAGATTTCCTCATAGGCCTTAACATATTATAGGATCAGGGAAACTTAATCATCAATCCCTAATTTTTGACCTAGGGTTTGACGTGGATCTTTCGGATGATAATCAGACACCTACAGCATGTACAATCATGAAACTAAAGCCCTATATTGCGATTCATACAGATAAACTTGAAATCTATATGATTAATTTGAAACCCTTCAAATTCATTTTAAAATATACCGTGACAGTTTATAATCCTTGAGTTTACTTCAGAATATACAAAAACAATTTAAAAAACCCTTCAGTTTATCGCCAGGAGTTTGCAGTAATTTATCTATATAAGTCTGTATAAAACTTTAAGATACAGAAAATATTATGAGCTTTATTTCAGTAGAGGTTAAATTTTATATTACAGAAATTGTGGATAAAAATCATTAAAAACTTTCAATTTCGTACCTAGGATTTTGATAATATTTTCGAACGATAAATGGATACCAAATCCTTGTAGTTTCATGAAATCGATGCCATATGTTGCAGTACATATATATAAGCATGAAATCTGTTCGATTAATTTACAAAAACAGGCAGTATTTATGCAGAATATGGAGAAACATAGATTTAGAGCATCAATACAATATTTGAGGTATTAAAACTCTGTAAAAATGGTAAATAATGTTCAGAGTACACCTGCCTGAGGTTGGTCTATTGTTATTTTTACCCGGATTGGAGTGGATCGATGGATTTTCCCCTCTTCCTTCTCTTTTCTTCCCTTTCCTTTCATGCTTGCCACTCTCTCTCTCCATAAACCCTCAAAAATGCCGCACAAATTGCACACGGGCTTTATAACGCAGTCGGGTGCTTTAGCACCACCCAGGTGCACTGCCCTGTCAATACCGTGCCTCGAGCGCTCATCGAGCGGGAGGTTCTATTTTTCTTGCCCCATTAGCGCTTGAGCTCTACTCAGGGAAGGGTTAGGCCCGCATCGAGCCTGCGGCAAGCCTACTTCATATTTTCACCATCTGGCACCCGTTTCGACCATTCCAACAAAATTTTTCGCATCCTTGGACCCTAATTTTGATTATATAACCTTAATAGGGCCTGATTATCATAATTTAAAGCCCATAATCTTATTTATGAATTAACGTTTCATGGTTTACAACTTCAATTCCTGATTTACTAATTTCAGATCTTTGGGCTTTTCGATCCGATTCCTTTCGTTCCTTTTGACCACAATTCACCTATTTTAACTTAATTACCTCTTAATTAGCATATTTTAGAAATTTAAAACCTCACCACTCATATTAATGATATCTTGGAAATCGGTGCCTTACAGGACTTAACCTCCTCTTTTCGCTTCCAAACTCACTTTTTCCACATTCTTAAACCTTAGCATGATTTTTATCCACATAATTATTTCCTAATTATCACACTTGTGGGGTCGAGATCTCACATTCACCCTGATATTTTGACCGAAAGATCTATTTATTTCTTGTAAGGTTACATTCTAAGGGATCTTCTTTTTTTTTTGGTAAGTAAGTCAATTGTATTAAAAAGAAAAAAAATACAACCTATGATTTAATTCCAAGTTTTTTTCCGACTTGAAATTTAGTCATAGATGCGATGACATTTGCCGATCAACCAGAAAATGACAAAAGAGTCCTAAAAAAGGACATTAATCATCAAAGGAAAGTTAGCACAATTTTTAGAAAAGGCAAAGAAAACTGTAAATGAGAACAGAGACTTTGCAATTTTGCTGTTGCACCAAGTCCCCATTCAGCATGAGAGCCCAGCATGCAACAACATTTTCATCAGCAGAAGCCAGCATCAGATCATCACTTTCCTCCGAGCGACTGATGAAGGTGGCAGCAAAGGAAAACCGAATAGCATCAGCACACTTGCACAAACCCATCACTGAGCAGATAGAATGCCATGAAAAATAGCAATGAGTAGGCACCCACACAGCAGGGCTCATACTTTCACAAAATCCAAACTCGAGTAATACGACCAGCTGAAAATCCCCACTGAAATATCGAGACCAGGGAGTTCTCAGGGGGCATTTTTGTCCAGATCGAAAATTGCAAAGGAACATGGATTCTGAGGGATCTTCACTTCTTATTGGTGAAATCTTATGATCGTTGTCACATTAGGGTTTGGAGTGACCTGTTTTTCTTATACATTTGAATTGTAGATGCGATGAAATATAAATTCTTTGATATATGTATCTATTGGATAATGTATTGTTGTTCATGACTCTTGACATACATTATATATTGTATATCTGTGACATTTATTATCATTCGCTATTTGTTTTTTTAGAGTTGTTATTACTTATTGAATATTTGGCTTACTCTTATTATTTTTCTTCCTTCTAGAGTAACAGGTGTAGACAATAGTGACTCTAGAGTTAGATAAAAAGTTGTGGCAAGAGAGACTGAGGCCCAGTGGGAGAGAGTGTTGATTTTATGCTTTAGAGATATATTTTGATATTTTACTTTATTTTGTTGGGATTGTTGGGATTTTTTGGGGCTATGTATTTTTTTCGAATTTATTATTTGTCTCAGGATGTTTAGATTTTTATATTTATATTTTTATCAATTGTTAATGTGCTATATATAGATTGAAGACTTAAATTTTTCCTATGTGATCAGATCTGGATATTAGTTGTGGATTTTTGATTAGGATGTCACAACTTTATGATATCAGAGAATTAAGGTTCTGTGTGAACATTTGAGAATCTTTTGGAGTTGATAATAGTTGAGGATATTCGACAATTCAATGATATTTGAGGATTTAGATTTGTTTCTAATAAATCAAGTCTTAGTAGAGAATAGTTTGTATTTTGGAGGACTTTCAAGGCTAAATATTTTGGAGTTTGGATTAGCTAAGTGATTCAAAAACTTAACATGTCGATGATTGTTTTGGTCGAGGAAAAAAAAATTTTTTTTGCACTTCTTTGAGGACTTATGTGACGGAACGGGTTATTTTCTTCTAATAACGTCCGTCAATAAATATACAAAACCAATGCCCATAAAATTAATGTAATATCTCGATTTTCAAATAGAGTAATTAAGATCAAATAATCAAGATTTGGCTTTATTAATCAGATATTAAGGCAAAAAATTTATCTGCTAAGGACAAGAATAGTGGACTAGCAGAAAATCGTTGACTGGAATTGGCAAGTTGACCGGTAGGTTGGGCTGTTGTGGCTTGCGTAGTCGTCCTCAGGGTTTTAGGGATGTTTCTAGAGAGAGATGCTCTCCCCTCTCTCTAGGTTTCAAAATTTGAAATTTGAACTACGCGCCTAGGGTCCAGCGCCGGCATGGCCGGCCCTCTGCAGGCGTCATTGATCCTCCCCAAGGCCTCCTCTCTTTCACCGTCCCCCATCCCTTCTTCACAGTCTTCGGTTTCGCCTGTAGCGGCTCTTCTCTCTCCCTCCTTCCCTCCTCTGCACCGGAATGCCCTGTTGCCGTCCCCTGAACCCGATGCGGCCTTCTTAGAGCGCCTAAAGCTCTCGGAGCCCTGCAACCCCCACATTTTGACGTCTCCTTCTCCCGTTAACTCATGCATCGAATCTGCTGTTCGGAACCATAACGAGGTGCTTGTTGGTTGTGCTGGAGCCAAGAGCGCAACCGCTGTTGACGCTAGTACTGTTCCAATCTCTCCGCATTTCAATTTAGGTGCGTCCCTTACTAAGCCCCCTTCCTCCTGGGCTGAGGTCGTCCAGGAGAAAGGAGCTTGCCCATTCCCTCCTCTAAAATACTTTCCCCCTCCTTCTTCCGAAGGAAATGTCGTGCCCATTTCTCCTCCGTCCGATGTCATCAAACAGAGCCAGGAAGTTTGGGGCGCTACTCTTGTGGGTTTCTTGTAACGACCCAAAATTTTAATAAGGCAATTTTAAACATCATGTCTGGTCAACGCACGTTGACCGGAAAACGAAATGTGAAGAAGTCTCGAAATTTTGTTGGGGAAAGTACTGTCCGAATTTCCTTAATTCAGTCCGGATTTCCATGACAAAAGAAGTCCGGATTTCCGTTGATGGAAACAAGTCCGGATTTCCCTCGGTGATCAGAAGTCCGGATTTTGTTAGAAAAATGAAGTCCGGATTTCCCTTGGTAAAAGAACTCCGAATTCCGTAGGAATCTGAAGCGCGGATTTTCTTGGAAGATCGGATTTCCTTGAAAAGGACTCCGGATTTCCGGAGTAAAAACGCGTGTGGGTTTACTTGAAAGAAAGGACTCCGGATTTCCGGAGTAAAAACGAGTCCGGACTTGCTTAATGAAAGTACTCCGGATTTCCGAAGTAAAAACAAGTTCGGATTTTTGAAGGAGTCCGGTCACAGTAAGGAATAATATTGGGAAGGAGCGGCAATGAATATCAGCGGTTCCCAAGACACGTTGGAAAACGAAATCCATAAATAATCCTCTTGGAAATGTAGGACAATTTATATCACCTTGGAAAATAGGAAAAATTATAAATGAAGGTCACCTAACCCAGGGCCTATAAATAAGGGCTTAAGATTAGCAGAAAAAGACACCACTAGAAGCTCCTAGTAGAGAAAGAAACCAAAGGCTAAGGCAACGTAAGAAAAGAATTCAGGTAAGATACTCACCCTATTTCAAAAACTCATGTTTTATTTATGTTGCTATGAAATTATATGGAATTCTGTATGGGTATGCTTTTACTGTTCACACTAAAAATGCATGTTTAAAGGAAATTCTATTATGCATGATATTAGATCTCTGTTATGATTTACTGCCAAGGATTATAAATTTTTGTTCAATGCATGATTACGGAAAGAAACTTTAGGTTTTAAGAAGAACCATGAATTTCTGTTACTGCACTCTAATTCTCTGAATTTAAAGCAAAAAGACCTCCGGCAATTGTTAAAGAAAATGAATTAGAACTCCGGCATTTGTACTTCGTCCAGTTTGAATAAGACACTCCGGCCTTTTTATATAATGTACTCCGTCCCCTTGAAAAGTACTCCGGCCTTCTGTTTGAATAAAGAACTCCGTCCAAAATGAACTCCGGTCTTTACGTCTTTAAAAATATACTCCGTCCATTTGGAAAAAGAGCTCCGTCCCTTTCAGCAAAAAGAACTCCGGTTTAGAATGATCTCAGGTTTAAATAAAGAAAAGAAAAATTTTTATGTTCACCTTTTTATCTTTTATTTGTAAGAACTTTAGTTTTGACGACGGCTTTTGATGGTAATAAAAGTCGGGTCGTCACAGTTGGTATCAGAGAGAAAACTGAGATGCTTTAGGATAGTTTGAATCAACACGGAAACTTAGGACAAGTTTAGTGTTGACCAGAAGAGTGTCATCCTTACCTACGCTTTGGGATAAAAGACTATTATGATAGTATTGTTTTAACTAATGAAATTGTTCTTTTCAGACGTTTCTGCAGCCATGTCTAACAGAGGAAGGAGAAATGATCAGGTCAACAACACTATTGATCGTGAGGCAAGATATGCGAACTTACTAGACAGAATGGTCGAAGTCATAGAAGCCTTGACTCCGACCACTCCACCAACTCCGGTGACCACCCCAATTCCAGTCCATCAGGAGAGGTCGGTCTATGATAAGTTCACCAATGAACGGATCCCTGAATTTCTAGGGGAACCCGATCTGTTAAAGGCTGAAACATGGATTCAGCGACTAAAGAAGGTATTTGCTGTAATCAAATGCCCTGCTGGGGATATGGTGCTTTATGCCACTCATAAGTCATTTGGGGAAGCACACCTTTTTGGTGGGAGATGCAGAAAAGAGTTTTTAACATGCCAGATCAGGAGATTAGCTGGGAGATGTTTGAAGCAGCTTTTCCGAAAAAATACTTTCCTACAAATCTTTGTGGGCAGAAGGAGGATGAATTACTTCGCCTAAGGCAGAGAAATCGCTCGGTAGCAGAGTATGATTCGAAATTTACTAAATTATCTCGTTATGCCCCTTTCATGGTGGAAGATAAGGAGAGGAAGGTCAGACGGTTCTTTCAAGGATTACGAGATGATATCAGGAGACACCTTTCCACTCTGACATTGACAACTTATGGAGAGGTGCTTGCAAAGGCGGTTATTTATGAGAAAGAATTAGAAAGGGGTGCAATGTCCAGACAAAGAACTTTCAGTCAGGCATCCAAGGCCAGTGCTAGTGAAGGGCCTTCTAAGAAGGCAAGACCATCAAGGTTCAGCGGGGAACAGAGACGATCGGTGCAGAATTCTCGATCTACGGCTAATGATGTATGTGATCATTGCGGGAGATCACATGGAGGAAAGCCTTGCTACAAGAAGCTAGGAGTTTGTTATAACTGTGGGCAGGCGGGGCACATGATCAGAGATTGTCCGGTTGCTAAACAAGCCCCAGGAGTTAAGTCTCCTATCCCAGCCAAAGTATTTGCTATTTCTGCAAAGGAGGCTGAAAAGTCTACGGAGGTGGTAGAAGGTACACTTTCTATCTGTGGCATCTCTTGTCACGTACTCTTTGATTCTGGATCTACTCATTCTTTCGTTTCCCATGAATTTTTGAAACATCTTATGACCCTTCCTAAAGTTCTGGAGTACCCATTAATGGTTGCCTCACCAACAGGGTCGTCCGTAATATTAAATATAGCATTTTCTGAATGCCCAATAAAAGTAAATGAATTATTGATGCCTGTTGACTTGGTTATACTGGAAATGAAAGACTTTGATGCAATCTTGGGGATGGACTGGTTAGCTAGATATCATGCCAAGATTGACTGTTTTCGGAAAAGAGTAGAATTCACCATTCCTGGAAACAAGCCTTTCCACATTTAGGGTGTTCGACGAAAGGAAGCATCCTGCTTTATTTCGGCTCTTCATGCCAGGCATTTGATTAATGATGGATGCCAAGCCTATCTAGTATTTGCTAGTGTGTCTACAGAAAATCAAGAATCTCTGGCTAAAGAGATTCCGGTGGTGCTGGAATTTGAAGACGTATTCACAGATGAATTACCTGGATTGCCACCCCAACGAGAGTTAGAATTTGGTGTGGAATTGATACCAGGTTCGGCACCGATATCCAAACCACCATATCGAATGGCACGGCTGAGTTCAAAGAGTTGAAACAACAACTGCAGGAATTGCTTGATAAAGGTTTCATCCGGCCAAGTGTGTCACCATGGGGAGCACCTGTTCTTTTTGTCAAAAAGAAGGACGGGACCATGAGATTATGTGTGGATTATCGGGAATTAAATAAAATCACCATCAAGAATAAATATCCTCTGCCGAGGATTGATGATCTCCTTGATCAGCTACAAGGAGCTTGCGTATTCTCAAAAATCGATCTTAGATCCGGGTATCATCAACTCCGGATCTGCAAGGAGGATATAGCAAAGACGGCGTTTCGAACCAGGTATGGGCACTATGAATTTGTAGTAATGCCTTTTGGGTTGACTAATGCTCCGGCTGTTTTTATGGATCTGATGAATCGAATTTTCCAACCATACCTGGACAAGTTCCTGATCGTATTTATTGATGATATCCTTGTGTACTTGAAAAGCTCTGAGGAACACGAGGAACATTTACGCACTACACTTCAAATTCTTAGGGAGCATCGGTTGTTCGCCAAATTGAAGAAGTGCGAATTTTGGTTGGAAGAGGTAGGATTCCTTGGACACGTCATCTCCAAGGAAGGAATCTCTGTCGACCCTATGAAAGTGGAAGCAGTTGTAAAGTGGAACCGGCCAACTTCCGTGACTGAAGTACGAAGCTTCTTAGGCCTGGCTGGATACTATAGACGGTTTGTGGAGAACTTTTCTCAAATCGCCGTGCCACTCACTCAGTTAACTAAGAAGGATGCCAAGTTCGAGTGGACTAAAGATTGTGAAAAGAGCTTCCAGACGCTTAAAGACCGGTTGACTTCTGCTCCAGTCCTGACCATTCCAAACGAGTCGGGAGGACTGATTGTTTACTGCAATGCTTCGAAGATTGGATTGGGCTGTGTTCTAATGCAACACGGTAGGGTAATTGCTTATGGGTCGCGACAGTTGAAGGACCATGAAAGGAATTACCCAACTCATGATCTAGAATTGGCCGCAGTGGTTTTTGCATTGAAAATCTGGAGGCATTACTTATATGGTGAAAGATTCTTGGTCTACTCCGATCACAAGAGTCTAAAATATTTGTTCTCCCAGAAGGAACTAAATATGAGGCAGAGGCGATGGATTGAATTCCTGAAGGACTATGACTGCGAAATCCGTTATGAGCCAGGAAAGGCCAACATGGTTGCCGACGCGTTAAGTAGGCAGCCTGGGATGCTAGCTAGAATGCAAGTTAAGCAAGTGGAGATGCTGGATTGTCTCATGAACTATGATGTCCAGCGCTATGTGCATGGGAAGAGGATGATTTTGGCACATCTACAAGTTTAGCCATAATTGAGTAATGAGGTGAAAGGGTGTCAAACGAAGGATTCTTTTCTGGTAAAGATCATGGGCGAGCTGGATAAAGAATCTCGAAGTGATTTTCAGATTTCGCCGGATGGAGCTTTGAGATTTAGAAATCGGTTATGTGTGCCGGACAATAAAGACTTAAAGGAGAAAATTCTTAAGGAAGCTCATCGATCCCGTTACACAATCCACCCAGGAGCCAATAAGATGCATCAGGATTTGAAGAAAATATTTTGGCGGAGAAATATGAAAAGGGATATCGCAGCTTACGTGGAAAAGTGCCTTATATGTCAACAAGTAAAGGCTGAAAGAAAACTGCCGTCTAGGTTATTACAACCAATGCCATTACCGGGCTGGAAATGGGAGGATATCGCCATGGATTTTGTGACTGGTTTACCAATGACGCCAAAGAAACATGATGCTATTTGGGTGATTGTTGACCGACTAACAAAGTCAGCCCACTTTCTGGCAATCCGGATGACTTACCCTCTTGATAAATTAGCCCAGCTGTACGTAAACGAGATTATCAGACTTCATGGTGTGCCTGTCTCTACTGTATCCGATAGAGACCCTCGCTTTGTTTCACGATTCTGGAAAAGTCTACATAAAGAATTGGGTACTGAATTAAAATTTAGTACTGCTTTTCATCCGCAAATCGACGGCCAATCGGAACGGACTATGCAAATTCTCGAGGATATGTTGAGGGCCTCGGTCTTGGAGATGAAAAGGACTTGGGATGATTCATTGGCTCTTGCAGAATTCGCTTATAATAACAGCTATCAAGCTAGCATTGGCATGGCTCCTTTTGAGGCATTATATGGGAGAAAATGTAGATCACCAATTCATTGGGAGGAACACGGAGATAGAAGAATTTTGGGTCCAATATTATCAAGGAGTCGGCAGAAAAGATAAAGATATTACATGAGAATCTCAGAATAGCCCGGAGCAGACAAAAGAGCTATGCAGACCGGAGAAGATCGGCATTGAAGTTTGAAAATGGCGATTTTGTGTTTCTAAAGATATCACCATCCAAGGGAAAGTATAGATTCGGGGTAAAAGGAAAACTAAAGCCTCGTTTTATTGGGCCTTTTGAAATTTTGGAAAAGATTGGAGAAGTAGCTTACAGAGTTGCGCTGCCTCCAAACTTGGCTGAAGTACATGATGTGTTTCATGTGTCAATGCTTCGAAAGTATGTCCATGATCCTACTCATGTAATTGAGTATGAACCTTTGACGGTCGACAAAGACTTGTCCTATGTAGAAGAACCAGTGGAAATCTTGGATCGAAAGGAGCAGAGATTACGCACCAAATCAATTTCTCTAATAAAGGTACTCTGGAAGAATCACACACCCGAAGAGGCAACTTGAGAACGAGAGGAAGAGATTCAGAACAAATACCCATATTTATTTTCTCGAGGTTAGTGACTTTATTTAAAATTTTGAGGACGAAATTCTTATAAGTGGGGGAGGTTGTAACGACCCAAAATTTTAATAAGGAAATTTTAATCATCATGTCCGGTCAACGCACGTTGACCGGAAAACGAAATGTGAAGAAGTCTGGAAATTTTGTTGGGGAAAGTACTGTCCGGATTTCCTTAATTCAGTCCGGATTTCCATGAAAAAAGAAGTCCGGATCTCCGTTGATGGAAACAAGTCCGGATTTCCCATGGTGATCAAAAGTCCGGATTTTGTTAGAAAAATGAAGTCCGGATTTCCCTTGGTAAAAGAACTCCGGATTCCATAGGAATCTGAAGCGCTGATTTTCTTGGAAGATCGGATTTCCTTGAAAAGAAGGACTCCGGATTTCCGGAGTAAAAACGCGTGCGGGTTTACTTGAAAGAAAGGACTCCGAATTTTCGGAGTAAAAACGAGTCCGGACTTGCTTAATGAAAGTACTCCGGATTTCCGAAGTAAAAACAAGTTCGGATTTTTGAAGGAGTCCGGTCACAGTAAGGAATAATATTGGGAAGGAGCGGCAATGAATATCAGCGGTTCCCAAGACACGTTGGAAAACGAAATCCATAAATAATCCTCTTGGAAATGTAGGACAATTTATATCACCTTGGAAAATAGGAAAAATTATAAATGAAGGCCACCTAACCCAGGGCCTATAAATAAGGGCTTAAGATCAGCAGAAAAAGACACCACTAGAAGCTCCTAGTAGAGAAAGAAACCAAAGGCTAATGCAATGTAAGAAAAGAATTCAGGCAAGATACTCACCCTATTTCAAAAACTCATGTTTTATTTATGTTGCTATGAAATTATATGGAATTCTGTATAGGTATGCTTTTACTGTTCACACTAAAAATGCATGTTTAAAGGAAATTCTGTTATGCATGATGTTAGATCTCTGTTATGATTTACTGCCAATGATTATAAATTTTTGCTCAATGCATGATTACGGAAAGAAACTTTAGGTTTTAAGAAGAACCATGAATTTTTGTTGCTGCACTCTAATTCTCTGAATTTAAAGCAAAAAGACCTCCGGCAATTGTTAAAAAAAATGAATTAGAACTCCGGCATTTGTACTTCGTCCAGTTTGAATAAGAAACTCCGGCCTTTTTATATAATGTACTCCGTCCCCTTGAAAAGTACTCCGGCCTTCTGTTTGAATAAAGAACTCCGTCCAAAATGAACTCCGGTCTTTACGTCTTTAAAAATATACTCCGTCCATTTGGAAAAAGAGCTTCGTCCCTTTCAGCAAAAAGAACTCCGGTTTTCAGTTTAAAGAACTTCGGCTGTTATATTTTTAGAGGCACTCCATCTTCTGTTTTGAAATGAACTCCGGCTTTTGAACTCCGGATTTAGAGCTTCGGATTTTATGAGAAAGAACTCCGGAATTATAAACTTCGGATTTTGAAAGAAAAGAACTCCGTCCATTTTAAATAAAGCACTCCGTCCCTTTGAGCTCCGGATTTTTAAAAGAAAAGCCACTCCGGCATTTGAACTCCAGATTTATGAAGGAAAAGTCACTCCGGCCTTTGAGCTACGTCTTTTAAAAAGAAAACGGCACTCCGTCCCTGTTAAAGAACTTCCGACTTTTGAGCATAATCTAAATGTGCTCCGTCCTTCATAAATAAAGAACTCCGGCTTTGATTAAAGAAAAGAACTCCGGTTTTCGATTAAAGACAACGAACTCCGGCTTTGACTAAAGAAAACGAACTCTGGCTTTGACTAAAGAAAACGAACTCCGGCTTTGACTAAAGGAAATAAACTCCGGTTTTGAAAGACAACGAACTCCGGTTTTGATTAAAGGAAATGAACTCTGGCTTTGACTAAAATTAACTCCGGCCTTGTAAGAATTTCGGTTTCAGGACTTCGGTCTCCCATTTAAAAAGAACTTGGGAAATTAACGAAATTCTTTCCTCAATAAGAACTTCGGATTCTTTTGAAAATGAGCTTCGGCTTTGATAGATGATATGAATTTCAGTAAAGAACAAGAAAACATATGGATTATGGACAGCAAGTGGAACTCTTCCGACTTTTGAATTTTGATGATTGGCCAATAAAGAACACGAACCAAGAACCGAGTTTCCATTAAACTTGCTGTTAAAGATGGATGAAGGATATTGGAGTGACACTCGAGGATGCCTCCTGGGCCATGGGAGGGGACCTTTTGGTGGCATAAGAACTATGGACTATGGCCTCGTATGCCGAGTTAAAGGCATTACCTCCCGCCCCGGGGAGCATAATGAGGGCATACGGCTTTAGGTTGTGGGGTAGCACACAACCCGTCCTCGATGTTGTCCGCTCCCGTCCGGTCCCTAAAGATTATATGAATTCCGAATGATTTTCCGAAGATAAGTTGAAAAGAATAAGGACCGAAGAAGAAACGATATGATGATTTTTTTATTATGCTATATTATGATCTCTAATTTGATTATATGTATGCTTGTGTTTTCTGCATGTGAGTATCCTGCTGGGCTTTGTAATCTCATTCTTGCAATTTTTCAGATGACAAGCTTATGGAGGACGAAGTTGAGTAGAGTCCTATGGTGTAACTGAATGTTTAAGTTGCTGGAGCAGAATGTTTAAGTTTGTTGGAGCAGATTTTTGGAGTTTTGTTTATTTTGAGGAAATTTGTAATGTTAATTCCGCTGCTTATGAATGCTAGAATGTTTCCGTGATATTTTGGGATTATGAAATTATAAATGTTTAGAATGCATCTCAGGTTTAACTAAAGAAAAGAAAAATTTTTATGTTCACCTTTTTATCTTTTATTTGTAAGAACTTTAGTTTTGACGACGGCTTTTGATGGTAATAAAAGTCGGGTCGTCACATTTCTTCTCTATAACCCCTTTACACTTTTTGGCGGTGAACACCATTGCCCGCAAAATTTTGGGCGAGATTTGGAATCAATCATGTTGCTGCGAATGAAGATGGATTCTTCTTCTTCCGGTTTGATTCCGAACAGAAATTGTCTCACTGTCTTTCCAAAGGTCCATGGACTTTTGGCAAGAAACCGATTTTCCTCAAACGATGGCAGCCTAGGATGGAGTTGTCTAAGGACACTCACCAATCCTTCCCAATTTGGATTTCTCTCATCAACGTTTCGATTGAGTTCTGGACCCCCTTGGGTCTTAGCTGGTTAGCTAGTGTGGTCGGCAAACCCCTTTACCTTGACCCGTGCACAGCCCGTATGGATCGAATGCACTTCGCTAGGATATGCGTCAAAGTGAGTAAAATGGGTCCTCTTCCTTTAAAAATCAGTATTAAAGCTAATGAGAATGTCTTGGCCAAGGATGTGGTCATTGTGGTTGATTACCAGTGGAAGCCGAAGCACCATGGAAATGGTCGCCCTGCAATCCATAAGAACACTAGTAAGAGTACCGCTGCCAAACTGGCTGTCATGAACCTGAACCCTGATGTTGTCTCGGTGACATCCGCTGAACTTGAGGCTTCCATCACTATTGAAAAGGTGCCTGTGGATTCTATTTCAATTTCTCTTGAGGAGAAAGTGGATATTCTGGTGAATTCTACGTCAACCTCTGGAATGTCTGGAAGGTCGGAGGATCTTTCCCTAGCTTCAAAGGAGGGCGCCTGCTCTGCTCCGGCAATATCTCTTCCAGTGAGGTTGGACCTATCTCATTGCCTCTCCAGGCTGATGCGGATCCTCCAAATAATCCGGATGCTGTTGGCTCAGTTGCAGATTCATTAGATGCAGATGGGCTTCCTTGAGTTTCAGATGCAACCCCCTTTAAGGCTCTGGATCAGGCTCCATTCTTTAAGAGGGTGCGGTTTGCTCCTAAGATCTTGTCAGCTGAGGCTCCCAGTAGTTCTCCTCATCGCAGGATGTTGGCTCCTTGCAGTGATATTTGTCATCCAATTAAGGTTCGTAGATCCAATCTAGGAAACTTGGCTTCTGAGGACGTCCCTGTGGATGATGGCCCCAATCCTGGTGCTGATATCGAGTACCATGACCTGTCGATTCCTCCATCTGATGGAGTGACTCCGGAGATGGAGCCTGCGTCTGTTATCGATCCGAATCTCACGCCCAACCCTATCTCTCGTATTTCAAAAAAATACTCCCTGGTTGCTTCAAACTTTGAGGAGCCGTTTTCTTCAAGTTCCATGGGTAGCACTGAACGGACTAAGAAAAAAACTCGAAGTAGGATAAAGCCCTGTAAACCTAAGTGATTTGTAGTGGGAGTTCCTTTTGTTCTCTAAAAGGCCAAAGTGGCTTGAATTCGTTGCGGCTGAATTGCCTGTTGATCTCTTTAAGGCCGGAATGGCCTTGTGCTTGGGGAGCGCTTGCTGTTGTGGCTTCCAAAAAAAAAAGATGGAGTGCCTTTGCTCACTTTATCTGGGGGCCGGAGCGCTTTTGCTCTCTTTATCCGGAGTGCATTGGGCGGTATGCATTGGATGAAGTGGCATTGTTGAATCCGGTGCTCCTTTGTCTGGAGGCCGGAGTTATTTGTGAGATGCTTAATGGCCGGAGTGATTTAAGGCCAGAGCTGAATTGTGCTTCTTATAAGTCGGAGTGATTTAAGACCGGAGTTGAATTATGCTTCTTGATGGCCGGAGTTGCCTTGCGCTTTTTGAAAGCCGGAGTGATTTGTGGCGCCTTGAAGGCCGGAGTTACCTTGTGCTTCTGGAAAGCCGGAGTAACTCCAAAGGCGGAGTGACTTTGGACGGAGTGACATTGGACGGAGTGACTTTGGACGGAGTGACTTGTACGGAGTGTCTTTGGACGGAGTGGCTTTGGACGGAGTTTGCTTTTGCTCACTTTATCTAGGGGCCGGAGCGCTTTTACTCTATTTATCCGGAGTGCATTGGACGGAGTGTATTGGACGGAGTGGCTTTGTAGAATCCGGAGTTCTTTGTCTGGAGGCCGGAGTGCATTGTAGATTCCGGAGTGCATTGGACGGAGTGCCGATTTCGATATTGTAATCTTGTTTTTAATGACTTTAGTCATGGTTTAGGGGACTCCCTGTTTCTATGTTTCTTTTGCCAAGTCGGCAAAACACTTGGTAAAGAACATAGCTGCTTGTACATTTTATTTAAATTTTAATGCAATTAATTACTTACCAAAAAAGGTTGTGACCGGTAGGAAATCGTTTACCACAATTGGCAAGTTGACCAGTAGAAAATCGTTGACCAAAATTGGCGAGTTGATCGGCTGATTAGGATTTTGCCCAGATTGGCAAAATTACAGGTATGGCAAGGATGAATAAATGGTGTCCCTGCTGCCTCCTGGATTAAACCTAGTGAGAGAAGCTCTGCCTTCTCTCTTCATTTCCCTTTTCATCTCTTATCGTCTCACCTCACCCATCTCGTCGGTGCCTCATGGTGCCGGAATCTCTCATCCCTGACCCTTCCCTGACCTCTTCCCTAGATTCAGAATCGGCTTCCCCTTCCTCTTCTCCCTTAGCTCCCTTTGTTGTTGGCTTCGGTGTCCCCCCTCCTCACCACTCCCCCCCTCCACCTTCATTCTCTTCTATGGGGTTCGATTCTGGAATTGGACT
The DNA here is from genome assembly GCA_033239525.1 of Nepenthes gracilis. Classification (NCBI taxonomy): domain Eukaryota; kingdom Viridiplantae; phylum Streptophyta; class Magnoliopsida; order Caryophyllales; family Nepenthaceae; genus Nepenthes; species Nepenthes gracilis. Next base: position 12,169,857 of record BSYO01000012.1, read on the forward strand.
CCAAGTTTGTTCGCCCTGCCCCCAAGTTTTTGTCATGGCTTCCCTTCCAGATGAGGATTCCTCCTCCCTTGTTGCCTCAAGGCTCCCTCCTGCTTCTCGGTCGAACCTGAGTCAGTGTGCTTTGGACGATCGCTCAAAGATGGTGACTCAGCCCACGCCTTCGTGGGCTGCAATAGTCTCAAAGGACACCCCGGAAGAAGGTACCAAGCTTAAATTCTTCCCTTCCCCACCCCAAAATGGATCTGTCATTGAGCTGTTCCCCCCTGCTGAGGTATTCAGCAAGGCAAAGTCACATGGAGGGATTCCCTAGTAGGTTACTTCTACGACTCCCCCGTTAGTTTCTATGTTGTTAATCACATTGCCCGCCAGATTTGGGCTAAATTTGGGGTTTCCTGTGTTTTCGAATTGGACAATGGGTTCTTTCTCTTTCGTTTCGCCAGCGAAGCCAACAAGCTGGAGTGTCTGAATCATGGTACATGGTCCTTCGCTAGTCGACCATTCTTTTTGAAGAATTGGTCCCCAGACCTGGTTCTTTCCAAAGAGGACCACAAAACAATTCCCATCTGGATTCACCTTAAGGAGGTCCCGATCCAATTCTGGACCCTCCTGGGCCTTAGCTGGATTGCCAACGCCGTTGGGAAGCCCCTCCTGCTGGATCCTGCTACTGCCAAGATGGAACGATTGCAGTTTTCCCGAATTTGTGTTGAAATCTCGGCATCCTCTCCTCTGCCTTAGCGAATTAGGGTCAATTCTGGAGCTAATTCAGGTGTTTCCCAGGGTGTTGATGTTGCTGTGGAATATCCATGGAACCCTAACCAGTATGAAGCTGGTAAAACCTTGGGGATCTCTAAAATCCATAAGAAGATGACCCCTAAGTTTAAAACTATTGGTCGCCTGATTCCTTCTGTGCCTGAAGCCCGTGCCTTGGAGGGCAAAGACAGTATGAGTAAACCTGGCTTTCTTGTGGCCACTGTGAAACCTGCTGGCTATTTGTCGGCCTCCAATTCCTTTGCTGCGCTGCAAATCCCTGAAGAAACCTTCCTTTCGAATTGCTTAGAGGGTAAAGTTGACAAAGGTGCACAAGGACATGCTGAGTTAGTTTCAGAATCCAGCATGGACGTTGTGGAGACTAAGCCGGTGATTCAAGCCCCCTCTGATAGAGGAGAGGCTCCTAGGATCGAGTCTGCTCAGGTTATTGGTCACCTGCCCTAGATGGATATTGTAGTGACCAGCTATTGCCTGTTTATGCTCCTCTCTTGCCTGATGTTGACCTCCTCGTAGTCGACCTCCTGGGTCAAGCCCTGTCTGGAGCCCCTAGTACTTGGTCTCTGAAGGTGGTTGGGGTTGCTCAAGGATCCACCCCATTCCTGCCTAGGGATCCTTCCTATGTCCCTGTAATTAAGACCGGAGAATCATTCCAGCCAAAATCGATCTTGAAAAAATCCAAGGGGCCTAAAAAGAAAAATTCCCCTTCTCCCAAGGCCCATGGTTAGTGTCGCACGCTGGAATGTTCGTGGACTTAATGGGGCTCTCAAAACCCATGAAGTCAAACACTTTATCTTATCTACCTGATGCACTATCATTGGTCTTGTGGAGACTCGTGTTAGAGAGAATAAGGCAGCCCATATTTCTAATATGCTGATGCCTGCCTGGAAGTGGGAGATGAATTACTCCGCCACTCCTTCTGGCCGTATTTGGATTGGTTGGGATGATAGTAGTGTTGATTTGAGCATTTTGTCAAAAACTGACCAAATCATCCACTGCAACATCATTAATAAAATCAATAACCTCTCCTGTTTCATATCTTTCATTTACGCCTCTAATTCTGATATAGACAGAAAAATCCTCTGGGATAAGTTGTGAGACATCCACCAACTTATCTCTGGCAAGCCTTGGGCTGCGTTGGTTGACTTTAATGCTATTAGAGCATCTTCTGAGAACCTAGGGGGTTGTTGGTATGGTAATAGTGCTAAGGCTCTTGACAACTGTCTCATTGACTGCGAGTTGCAAGATCTGAGCTATGACGGGGCCTTCTTCACTTGGAATGATGGAAGAGATGCTGGCTCTCATATTTTTCGTAAGCTGGATAGAGTGGTGGTCAATGGTTCCTGGCTTTTGGAACTCCCCTCCATAGCCTCCTTTCCCCCGGCTAGGCTTTCAGACCACTCTCCACGCATTCTATCCACAATTACTTCGAAGCCGCCAAAAGCTAGGTGCTTCCGGTTCAACAATTTCATCACCCACCGTCCTCAATTTATCCCCATTGTTTGCCAATGCTGGGGGAACACTATCCAGGATGTTCCCATGTTCTAAATTGTCTCAAAGCTGAGGCTTGTCAAGGAGAGGATGAAGGAGCTAAATCGTAGCATGGGCAATGTCTCTGAAGAGGTCTCTCGTACGCGAAAGGCCCTTGAGGACTACCAGAGGTATGACCTTCTTTCTGTCCCTCAGCTCGTGGTTAATGAAGAAGAAAATCTTAAAGCTGATTATCGTAGAGCCCTGAGAATTGAGCTTGAATTCCTTCAGCAAAAGGCGAAAGTTAGATGGCTCGGTGCGGTGATCAACGCACAAAATACTTCTTTCGATCAATTGTTGGATCTCATAACAAAAATAGGATCCTCTCCTTATCCAAAAAGGATGGCTCTCCTATGAGCAGTTTAGAGGAAGTGCAGCATCTCTATCAATCACTTTACGCACCTCCTGAGTACTGACAGAGCGAGCGAATCGTTCCCAATGGAGAGCCTCTGCCCTTTTATCCTTAGAACCGTCCCAGATGACCTCTGTCCAGGTGTCTGTCGCCTAGTCACTGCTGAGGAAATCCGTCAGGCCCTGTTCTTGATTGATGATAATAAAGCCCCGGGCCCGGATGGTTTTTCTGTCAAGTTTTTCAAAGCCGCCTAGAACAAAGTTGCCCCGTCCATTATTGAAGCCATTCAAGATTTTTTCCATCATGGGAAGCTCTTAAAGCAAATCAATGCGACCACATTGTGCTTAATTCCGAAGTCCAAATCGCCTACAAAGGTCTCTGATTTTCGTCCTGTCACCTGCTGTAATGTCTTATATAAGATCATCTCTAAAATCATTGCCACTCGCCTTCAACCTTCGCTCCCCTCCCTGGTCGCCAAAAGTCAAAACCGCCTCCATAGCTGGTAGGAACATTGGTGATAATATTCTGCTCGCTCAGGATTTACTTCATAGATATCACCTAAATAAGGGGGTTCCGCGCTGTGCGTTAAAAGTGGACCTAATGAAGGCATATGAATCCATCCATTGGGATTTTATACTGGCAGTCCTCGAGCTGATGAAATTTTCCCCTTGTGATCAGATGGATCAGCAAATGCATTACTACGACCTCATTCTCAATCAATCTTAATGGAGAATCTGTGGGGTTCTTCCGAGGTGATAAAGGTTTTAGATAGGGGGACCCTCTTTCGCCCTATCTTTTTGTGTTAGGGATGGAAGTCCTGAATGGTATTCTGAAAAGAATGACTCGGTCTAATCCAGACTTTCAGTTCCACTGGAAATGTAATACTCGAACTGTGATGCTTGGTTTTGCAGATGATCTCCTTCTTTTCTCCAAAGCTGACTGTAAATTCATCCTTGCTTTACATGAGAGTCTTAAAATTTTCAGTAACCTGTCCGGTCTTACTCCCAATCTAGATAAGAGTGAGGTTTTTTGTTGCTCTACTAATGAGAATACCATTCAGGGTATCCCTGATACCCTTGGGTTCAAGTTAGGCAAACTCCCTGTCAGATATCTTGATGTCCCTCTCATCACCACGAAGCTATCTATCTCTAACCGGTAAACCTCTCCGGGAAGAGTCCACCATAGAATTTCATCTCGGAAGAATTGCTGGCTTTCCTTCACTGGGAGGCTCTAACTGATCTCCTCCATCCTCTCACTATCCATAACTACTGGGCCTCCATGTTCATCCTTCCTAAATCCATCTTGAAAAGCATTGAAAAGTTCATTCACTCTTCTCTGGTGGTACGGTTCCTTGAAGGTAGATTTTATGCAAAGGTTGCATGGAAAGATGTGTGTTCTCCTAAAGAGGAGGGTGGGCTTGGTATTAAAAACTTGATTGCATCTAATAAAGCTTTGTTGAGTCGACACTTCTGGAGGATCATCTCTAAGGATCCGGACTCCATTTGGGTGTCATGGTGCTATGACCATAGAATCAAAGACCGATGCATCTGGACTATCAAAGTCCCGGATTCAGCCCCTTGGAGCTGGAAAAAACTGATGAAGCTTCGCACTGCCCTTCGCCCTAAGATTCGATACCATATTGGTAACAGAGCTGACACTTTCCTTTGGCTTGACTATTGGCATCCGCTCGGTCCTCTCTGTGATCGGTTCAATGAGAGGATCAGATGTATAACCGGGTTGCCTTTAGATGCAAAAGTCAAGGACATCATCATAAATGGTGTTTGGAGGTGGCCCAACCCGTTTGATATGGAGGTTGCTGGTATTGTGGATAGCATGCCCCCTACCCCCTGATCCTTCCTGCCGTGATGTGGCGCTTTGGACTGCCGACCGCTATGGGGTTTTCTCATCTAAATCTGCTTATGGGCTTTTCCATGAGCCAAAAGAAGCGGTGGCGTGGTCTAGCCTTGTCTGGGGCCATATATACATTCCGGCTCATGCCTTTATTCTTTGGCTGGCTATTCGCCTTAGGCTGAACACTCTGGATCGGGTTAGTAATTTCCTTCACATTCTGCGTCTTGTGTCCTTTGCTCCGACGATAGGAAAAGTCATAACCACCTCTTTTTTGATTGCCCGTTCTCCTCGACCGTTTGGCTTCTTTTGCACCAAAAGGCAAGTTTTAGTTGGCCTCATCCCGATTGGCATTCCAACATCTTGTGGGCTGCCAATCGCTGGAAGGGCAAAAACCTCAAAGCCCGCTCCTTCCGCCTCACCCTTGCGGCCTCAGTCTACTTTATCTGGAAGGAGAGAAATCATCATGTGTTTAAGAAAATGATGGCGCTAAATGAAACCCAGTTGGCTTACCAAATTTTAAGAATTAAAGCTGGAGATTCCTCACGTTGCCAATGCACATAGGGATAGATTGGTGTTGATCAGATGGAGCATCCCACTTACAGTCTTGAGACCAGACGTTGAGCGCTGACTGATTTTTTTGGGTGGTCTGGAGCAATTGTTTCACCAATGGTGTGTTTGCTGGATTGTATGAGATGCTAGTTGGCAAGGTTTCATCTCTCTTTCCCAAGTTGCTTCCCGGTAGTCAGGGCTGACCCTTGGGTCTTACCGTGTTCTTGTTTCCCTGTTCTGTTGGCCTGATGGGTGCTTGGGCACGCTGTTGCTCTACTGCCGGCGTGGAAAAAAAATTACTGGGGCCTGTTTAAAAGGCCGGTTTAATTTTCATTGCACAAAGGGGGCCGGTTTCGATGTTTATCATGCAAAAGGGCCAGTTTCGATATTGTGAGGTTCCGGGTTTATGGGAAAGGTAGTTAAGGAATAATCGTCGTCTTAGTAATTAATTATAGATCGATTGAATGATGTAGGGATGTGTATAAGGTAAAAAGGTGGTAAATATTCGGACTTTCTCCTGCTGAGGTCCTGGGTCAGCAGCCAGTGCCCGCTCGCCGCTCGAGCTCAACTCGAGCCGAAAAACCAGTAGCGAACCCGCTTGCTGACCACTCGAGCGGACCAGTAGCGGGGCAGCTCGCTTCCCGCTCGATCCAAGCTCGAGCGGGGGATGACCCTTGGCGAGCCCGATCGCTTCCCGCTCGAGCGGGGCTCGAGTGGGCGACGCAGTACAAATACGCGCTCTGTCTCTTTCCTCGCCATTTTTCACGCAGCTAGGGTTACTAGTGAGAGAGGGAGGCGCGTTTCTAAAGTGAGAAAGAGGGAGAACGAGGCTTGGGAGTTCGAATCTGTCCGAGAGCCAGTTATTAAAGTTAAAGCACGGGTCGAGGCAAGTGTTCTCAAACCCACTAACTTTCCTCTTTCGTTGATTTTCATTGTTTATCAGGTATTTTCGTTTTGATACCCACCCATGGCTCGAAAAATGCAGTACCCGTGTCTCAACACAAGGGATAGTATAATTTGTTCGCTGATTTGCTCACCGATTCGTTTGGTGGAGCTTCGCCAAACCCTAACCCATGTGATTTTGGGGGTTTCCCGTTTCCCACCGGTAAATCGTTAAATTGACTTCATAATATGAATCCCCACGTTCTTATTGTCCATATATGTTGGCCGCGCGAGAAATCTCGCGCGTTATGACCCGTTTGTGGCCTCCGAGTCCTCTAAGTTATTGTTCACCCGTGAATAAATTGTGAAATTGCTCATGTTGCTCCTATATAATTATGATGAAGCTTATGATATGTGTTACTGTAAAAGTATAAGCTTTGAACTGTGTAAATTGCGCACTGGAAACGTGGGAACGTGTCCCGAGAGCTTTTAAGGTGGTGGTTGTCCACCGGAGGTAAGGAATTCCAAACTCCTTGTGAACATTGTGTTAAATTGTGATAAAAGTTAATGTCAAAGAAGAAATTAAGCCCAATAAGTAAATGGAGGGAGACCCACTAGGTGTGTCGTGGAAAATGTGATCTCCCGGATGGAGACGTGTGATGGGAATGGGACTTCCCGGTGATGATTGAGTGTGTCGTGTAGTGGGTCCCCCCTCCCGAAGTGTCAAACCATGAAATTAGGACCGTGGTTGATAGGAGTGGTGTCCTCTAACCTGCCACGTACATCATGGTGGGAACCAAAGAAATACTCTGGCCGCCCTTGGGGGTGGGTGACGTACATGGCAAGTTCTAGGACACGACAGTGAAAGAACGAGGATGGCCCTGGTCCCCGGGGGTGTGGGGCATGTCGTTGAACACTACATATCGAGATGTAGTTGTTCCGTGGATTGTTGTATGGATGCAACCAGTGGTCGTGTGCTATCGACCTAAGAATGTAGCCGTGGCTTTAGAATGTGTAGCGAACACATTACTTTCCTCGTTCTCTTACTTCGTTGGCTTGTACGATCTACTAGCTCCAGGGTCCGCAAAGATAAATGTTTAAATAAAGACAAATAAAATGAATCAGATAATCTCAAGTTCTCTCCTCCCACTTGTGCTCCCTTGTACTGTTCCTATGCTCTTTCTTTTCAGTATCAGTGTCTGTTGTTAGTTAGTCGGATATGATTTCATTTGCTGGGCTTTATGCTCACCCTAGCTTTATGTTTTTCAGATGAGAATGCCTTGATGCCTGATGAGTCAGCGTAGACCCTAGAAGCTCGATAGCTAGCTGTCTTGCGTGCTTGGCTCGAGACTTGGACTTGGATTGGCTAGATGTATGCCAAGAATATTTTGAATTTTTGGCTTTTGTATCAGATCAAACTTGTATGGAGTTAACTTATACTAGTAGATGATGGATGATGTATATGTATTAGCCTGCTGTGTATTGTGGTTTTTATGCTTCCGTAGGTTTTATCTTATGGAGGTGTCAGGGTTCCTAGTTGGCATCCTTCTTTGCCGGTGTCTTCTAATTTAGGTCACTGGTGCCACCTTGGTTCTTGTGGCTTTTGGGTCCTGTGTGGTTGTCATTGGATTTTATTTGAGAATTATTTATGGATTATTGTGTAGGGTTGTGTTTTTCAGGTGTTTGTAGTTTGAAAATGTCCAATTTACAGACGGAACTTTGCCCAGTTTTCTGTAGAATTTATGATTATTGTATTCTTAGTTTGTCCTTAGATGTTATTGATGGAGGTTATTCGGTGGAGAATAATCTGTTCCGTCATAGTTGGTATCAGAGAAGGGATGCCTTAGGATGGATCTGAAGTTACGCGGAAGCCTAGGGTGTCGTAGGTTGGGATCGAATGAGTAGTCATAGGATAGCCTACTTGAGTATAGGTTCTCTTAATTGTGTACGTGTTTAGCATGTCGAAAGATATTGTCATAAGGGGTCTAACCTTTGGCTCAATCTGTTATAATTTCCTTTTCAGTGAGGACTTCTAAAGTTGACCATGCCGCCCAGACGTCGGAGTATGTCAAGGGATGATCGGCCCCGAGATCGAGAGGCAAAATATCTAAATTTGTTGGGGCATCTTACCAATCTCATAGAGAACATGGAGCTTTTTTTTGGTAAGTGCATAGAGAACATGGAGCAGCGAAACCTTACTCCTGTTCCTGTTCCTGTTCCGGCTCCTGTTCAGGCTCCTGATAATCCGGGGCCATCTGTTTATGACCGCTTCGTTCAGGAGCGGGTGCCAGCGTTTCTGGGGGAGCCCGACCCGATGAAGGCTGATTCATGGCTTGAGAATTTGAAGAGGGTATTTGCTGTGATTAGATGCCCCGAGGAGGATCAAGTGTTGTATACGTCTTACCGGCTACAAGGTGAGGCGCATCATTGGTGGTTAATGAAGAAAAGAGCTCTTGGGATACCGAAGACAGAAATTACTTGGAGAATGTTTGAAGATGCATTCCTTGAGAAGTATTTTCCTCCTAGCCTCCGTATTCAAAAAGAGGAGGAGTTCTTCAGGCTTAGGCAAGGTAACCGATCTGTGGCGGAGTATGATGCCAAGTTTTCGGAGTTATCTCGATCTGCCCCATTTTTGGTTGATGACGAGGAAAGAAAGGCTAGGAAGTTCTTGTCTGACTTGCGGGATGATATGCGCAAGCACTTGGCGACCCACAAGTTGACTACTTATGCTGAAGTTCTCGATCGGGCTTTGATTTATGAGCAAGAGAATGCCCAGGAGGAGTATTTCAGGAAGAGGTCGTCGAGTAAAAGTGGGTCAAGCTTTGGCTCTGGGACTAGTTCTGGAGGATCATTCAAGAAACCGAAGCAGTCAGTTTCCGGCCAGAAGAGTGGCCAGACTTCATCATCATCTCAAGCTTCAAGTGGGTTTTGCAGGCGTTGTAGAAGGGATCATGGCGGTAAACAGTGTCCTATGGCGACGAGTGCTTGCTTCACTTGTGGACAGGTGGGGCATAGGGCAAGGGAGTGCCCTCAGGCTTCGGGGGTCCGAGTTCTGAAGCCAGCGGTCTAGGGTAAAGTGTTTGCAGCTTCTGCTAGTGATGCCAGAGCTTCAGATGAGGTGGTGGAAGGTATACTCTCTGTTTGTGGTATATCTTGTTCAGTACTCTTTGATTCTGGGTCCACCCATTCATTTATTTCTTCCCAATTGGCTCGTCGTATTACACTCTCTCCCATGACCCTTGACTTTTCTCTAGTCGTGGCTACGACCATGGGGCCTTCGGTTGTGACCGATGTAGCCTACTTTGGGTGTATTGTGGAGGTGAAGGGGTTTTCCTTGGCGGCTGATTTGGTTCTGTTGGATATGCATGATTTTGATGTTATCCTGGGTATGGATTGGCTGTCCAAGTATCACGCAACGATTGATTGTTTCCATAAAAGGGTGGACTTTGCCATTCCAGATTGTGACCCCTTTTATGTTCAGGGGGTACGGAGAGTGGAGCAGTCTCACTTTATATCTGCTCTACAGGTTCGCCACTTGTTGAGTAGTGGGTGTCAAGCCTTCTTGGCTTATGTTAGTGTGGTGGAGAATCGGGGATTGCCCGTGGCAGACATTCCTGTGGTTTGTGAATTTGAGGATGTGTTCCTCGACAAGTTGTCTACTCTACCACCACGCCGTGAGATTGACTTTGGGATTGACCTTGAGCCAGGGTTGACTCCCATATCGAAGCCTCCCTACCGTATGGCTCCTGCTGAGCTAAAGGAGTTGAAACAGCAGTTGCAAGATTTGCTTGATTCGGGTTTTATTAGACCCAGTGTATCGCCGTGGGGCACTCTGGTTCTTTTTGTTAAAAAGAAAGGTGGATCCTTGAGGCTATGTATAGACTACCGCGAGCTGAATAAGATTACGATAAAAAACAAGTATCCCCTTCCACGGATCGATGATCTCTTTGATCAGTTGCAGGGATCTTCAGTGTATCCCAAGATTGATCTTCAGTCAGGGTATCATCACTTCTCATTAAAGACGGGGATATTGCAAAGACGGCCTTCCGAATGAGATATGGTCACTATGAGTTCTTAGTGATGCCGTTTGGTCTGACTAATGCTCCTACGGTGTTTATGGACCTGATGAATCGGGTCTTTCAGCCATTCTTGGATATGTTTGTCATCGTTTTCATAGATGACATTCTAATTTATTCTAAGGATTACTCCGAGCATGAGGAGCACTTGAGGCTCGTGCTACAGACTCTTCGGGAGCATCGGTTGTTTGCAAAGTTTAAGAAATGTGAGTTCTGGCTCGGTGAAGTGGTGTTTCTTGGCCACATAATTTCTGGAGGAGGCGTCTCAGTGGATCCACAGAAAATTAAAGCGGTGGTCAATTGGAGTCAACCGACGACCATGGCAGAAGTCCGAAGGTTTTTGGGGATGGCTAGTTATTATCGTCGCTTTGTGGAAAATTTCTCTCAAATAGACTTACCTCTCACCCGTTTGATGAAGAAGGAGGTAGACTTTATCTGGACCGAGGAATGTGATCGTAGTTTTCAAGAGCTAAAAGATCGGTTGACATCAGCCCCAATTCTGACTCTTCCCATTGGCACGGGTGGATTTGAGGTATATTATGATGCATCTAAGTTGGGGATTGGTTGTGTTCTTATGCAGTGGAGGAAAGTAGTTGCTTATGGGTCTCGACAGCTGAAGACTCATGAGAAGAACAACCCAACCAATGATTTGGAATTAGCTACTGTGGTTTTTGCCTTGAAGATCTGGAGGCATTATCTTTATGGTGAGAAGTTTCTTGTGTACTCCGACCACAAAAGCCTCAAGTATTTATTTTTGCAGAAAGATTTGAATATGATGCAGCGGTGTTGGACTGAGTTCCTCAAGGACTATGATTGTGAAATTCAATACAGACCAGGAAAAGCAAATGTGGTCGCCGATGCTTTGAGTCATCGCACCTATTGGGTGGCATCCTTACAGATCAAGTAGATGGAGTTGCTTGACTGTTTAAAGTCATGTCATATCCAACGGTATGTCAAGGGTAACCGAATGATGTTATCCTTTCTTCAAGTGCAGCCCGAGATCTTTCAAAGGATCAGGGAAGGGTAGGTGTGCGACCCATTCTTGATGGATATTGTGGGAGATCTTGATAGAGACTCTCGAGTTGATTTCTGTGTTCGTCCCGATGGGATTTTGAGGTTTCGAGAATGCTTGTGCGTGCCGGATGTCAAGGATTTGAAAGAAGAGATTTTGAAGGAAGCGCGTAGGACTCGGTATACAATTCATCCTGGTATTAATAAGATGTACCAGGATCTGAGGAAAATGTTCTGGTGGAGGAACATGTAGAGAGAGATTGTGGCCTTTGTTAACCGTTGTCTAGTCTGTCAGCAGTTAAAGGCCGAGAGGAGGAAGCCTTCAGGGTCGTTGCAGCCGTTGCCCATTCCCTACTTGAAGTGGGATGATATCTTGATGGACTTTATATCTGGATTGCCTAGAACTTCGAGGAATCATGATGCAATATGGGTCATTGTTGACCGATTGATGAAATCTACTCATTTTATAGCCATTTAGACTACATTCTCCCGTGATCGCCTGGCACAGCTGTACATCAATGAGATCGTGAGGTTGCACGGTGTGCCAGCATCTATTGTGTCTGATCGTGACCCGCGGTTTGTCTCTAAATTCTGGGTGAGTTTGCAGTGCGAATTAGGGACGAGCATGAAGTTTAGTACGGCGTACCATCCTCAAACCGATGGTCAGTCTGAGCGAACGATTCAGATTTTGGAAGATATGCTTCGAGCTTCAGTGTTGGAGTTCCAAGGGAATTGGGATGATCACTTGGCCCTCGCCGAATTCGCATATAACAATAGCTTCCAGGCGAGTATCGACATGGCTCCCTTCGAGGCACTTTATGGTAGGAAGTGCCGATCTCCCATTCATTGGGGAGAGACTGGGGACAGGTGGTTACTTGGTGCAGATGTTGTTCGTGAGACATCAGAGAAGATCGCTTCGTTTTTGAAAAGCTAAAGGTCGCCTAGAGCCGACTGAAAAGCTATGCTGATAAGAGGAGGTCCGAGCTTAGATTCGAGGTTGGAGACTTTGTTTTCTTCAAGGTATCACCGTGGAAAGGAATTTCGAGGTTTGGAGTTAAAGGGAAATTGAAGCCGCGTTTTATTGGGCCTTTTGAGATCCTTGAGTAAGTTGGTGAAGTGGCCTATCGTTTAGCTTTACCCCCGAGCTTAGCCGAAGTGCATAACGTCTTTCATGTCTCGATGTTAAGGAAGTATGTTTATGACTCATCTCATGTGATCGATTTCGGTTCTTTGGCTATCGATAGAGATTTGCATTATGTTGAAGAGCCCGTGGAGAACTTAGATCGAAGGGACCAAATCTTGCGATCAAAAGTCATTCCTCTCGTGAAGGTCTTGTGGAGGAACCATTCCAGCGAGGAAGCAACTTGGGAAAGAGAGGATGAAATGTGGGAAAGATATCCCAATCTGTTTTTATGTAAGTGAACTAAATCTGGTTTTATAGAGTCATTAAAAATTTCAAGGAAGAAATTTTATTAAGGGGAGGAGAGTTGTGAGGTTCCGGGTTTATGGGAAAGGTAGTTAAAGAATAATCGTCATCTTAGTAATTAATTATAGATCGATTGAATAATGTAGGGATGTGTATAAGGTAAAAAGGAGGGAAATATTCGGAATTTCTCCTGCTAAGGTCCGGGGTCAGCAGCCAGTGCCCGCTGGCCGCTCGAGCTCAGCTTGAGCCGAAAAACCAGTAGTGAACCCGCTTGCTGGCCACTCGAGATCCGTTCGAGCGGAAAAACCAGTAGCGGGGCAACTCGCTTCCCGCTCGAGCCGAGCTCGAGCGGGGGATGACCAGTGGCGAGCCCGCTTGAGCGGGCAGCGCAGTATAAATATGCGCCCTGTCTCTTTCCTCGCCATTTTTCACGCAGCTAGGGTTTCTAGTGAGAGAGGGAGGCATGTTTCTAGAGCGAGAAAGAGGGAGAACGAGGCTTGGGAGTCCGAATCGGTCCGAGAGCCAGTTATTAAAGTTAAAGCACGCATCGAGGCAAGTGTTCTCATACCCACTAACTTTCCTCTTTCGTTGATTTTTGTAGTTTATCGGGTATTTTCGTGTTGATACCCACCCATGGCTCGGAAAATGCAGTACCCGTGTCTCGAGACCAAGGATAGTATAATTTGTTCGCTGATTTGCTCACTGATTCGTTTGGTGGAGCTTCGCCAAACCCTAACCCACGGGATTTTGGGGGTTTCCCGTTTTCCACCGGTAAATCGTTAAATTGACTTCATAATATGGATCCCCACATTCTTATTGTGCATGTATGTTGGCCGCGCGAGAAATCTCACGCGTTATGACCCGTTTGTGGCCTCCAAGTCCTCAAAGTTATTGTTTACATGTGAATAAATTGTGAAATTGCTCATGTTGCTCGTATATAATTATGATGAAGCTTATGATATGTGTTGATGTAAAAGTATAAGCTTTGAACTGTGTAAATTGTGCACTGGAAACGTGGGAACGTGTCCCGAGAGCTTTTAAGGTGGTGGTTGTCCACCGGAGGTAAGTAATTCCAAACTCCTTGTGAACATTGTGTTAAATTGTGATAAAAGTTAATCTCAAAGAAGAAATTAAGCCCAATAAGTAAATGGAGGGAGACCCACTAGGTGTGTCGTGGAAAACGTGATCTCCTGGATGGAGACGTGTGATGGGAATGGGACTTCCCAGTGATGATTGAGTTGTCGTGTAGTGGGTCCCCCCCTCCCGAAGAGTCAAACCTTAAAATTAGGACCGTGGTTGATTGGAGTGGTGTCCTCTATTTTTTTTTGGTAAGTAAGTGTGTATTTTTGATTATCGGGAGAAAAAATTTACAAACACTATGTTATAACTCCAAGTATTTTGACTTAGAGTTAGAACATACAACGCTAGGGCATACCCCGAGCAATAGGTACGTCAGAGAATAACTCAAAAAAACCTCTAAGAGGAAAAGATTAACAAGCATACAAAAATGAGTCTTGTCATTACACATAAAGATCTACCACCAATGTAAAGGCACCCCTAGTTTTCCATCATCAAGCAGCAAAGGGCAGCTGCATCTCACCCACCGATCCAACTCCAGTAGAAAACACCAGCAGCGGCAGCAAAAGTGGCGCCCAGCAAGAATTGGGCCGAAGTCCAAACCAGAGTGGTGTCCTCTAACCTGCCACGTACATCATGGTGGGAACCCAAGAAATACTCTGGCCGCCCTTGGGGGTGGGTGACGTACATGGCAAGTTCTAGGACACTACAGTGAAAGAACCAGGATTGCCCTGGTCCCTGGGGGTGTGGGGCGTGTCGTTGAACACTACATATCGAGATGTAGTTGTTTCGTGGATTGTTGCATGGATGCAACCAGTGGTTGTGTGCTACTGACCTAAGAATGTAGCCATGGCTTTAGAATGTGTAGCGAACACATTACTTTCCTCGTTCTCTTACTTCGTTGGCTAGTACGATCTACTAGCTCCAGGGTCCGCAAAGATAAATGTTTAAATAAAGACGAATAAAATGAATCAGATAATCTCAAGTTCTCTCCTCCCTCTTGTGCTCCCTTGTACTGCACCTGTGCTCTTTCTTTTCAGTACCAGTGCCTGTTGTTAATTAGTGGGATATGATTTTATTTGCTGGGCTTTATGCTCACCCTTGCTTTATGTTTTTCAGATGAGAACGCCTTGATGCCTGATGAGTCAGCGTAGACCCTAGAAGCTCGATAGCTAGCTGTCTTGCGTGCTTGGCTTGAGACTTGGACTTGGATTGGCTAGATGTATGCCAAGAATATTTTGGGTTTTTGGCTTTTGTATCAAATCAAACTTATATGGAGTTAACTTATACTAGTAGATGATGGATGATGTATATGTATTAGTCTGCTGTGTATTGTGGTTTTTATGCTTCCGTAGATTTTATCTTATGGAGATTCGGGGTTCCTAGTTGGCATCCTTCTTTGCCGGTGTCTTCTGATTTAAGTCACTGGTGCCACCTTGGTTCTTGTGGCTTTTGGGTCCTGTGTGGTTGTCATTGGATTTTATTTGAGAATTATTTGTGGATTATTGTGCAGGGTTGTATTTTTCAGGTGTTTGTATTTTGAAAATGTCCAATTTACAAGACGGAACTCGCCCAATTTTTTGTAGAATTTATGATTATTGTATTCTTAGTTTGTCCATAGATGTTATTGACGGAGGTTATTCGGTGGAGAATAATCTGTTCCGTCACGGATATCATGCAAGAGGGCTGGTTTGGAAGGCCGATTTAGATTCTTGCTTATGGCCGATTTAGACTCATGCTTCAGGGAAGGCCGATTTCATGGTTAAGGTCGATTTAGCCTCATGCTTCAG
The DNA here is from genome assembly GCA_033239525.1 of Nepenthes gracilis. Classification (NCBI taxonomy): domain Eukaryota; kingdom Viridiplantae; phylum Streptophyta; class Magnoliopsida; order Caryophyllales; family Nepenthaceae; genus Nepenthes; species Nepenthes gracilis. Next base: position 12,185,166 of record BSYO01000012.1, read on the forward strand.
GGAAAGCCGTTGTCATGCTTAAGGTCGATTTTGCCTCATGCTTCAGGGTTGGCCGATTTCATGCTTAAGGCCAATTTATAAATCATATTATAACGCCGATTTTAAAAAGGCCGATTTCAAAATCAAGGCCGGTTTGGATTTTCAAATAAAAAAAAATTCTGTTGTTGGCAGTGATAAAAATATATATATATTTCTGGGGTCTATTTTTAAGGCCGGTTTCAATTTCATTGTGCAAAGGGGGCCGGTTTCGATATCATGCAAGAGGGCTGGTTTCAGGGAAGGCCGATTTAGATCCTTGCTTATGGTCGATTTAGACTCATGCTTCAGGGAAGGCCGATTTCATACTTAAGGCCGATCTAGCCTCATGCTTCAGGGAAGGCCGATGTCATGCTTATGGCCGATTTTGTCGCATGCTTCAAGGAAGGCTGATTTCTTGCTTAAGGCCGATTTCAAAATCATGGTCGATTTAGATTTTCACCTCACAAGGTCGGTTTGGATTCATCTTCACAATGGCCGGTTTGGATTTCAACACTCAAAGCCGGATTGGATTGGGCTGCTAGGTGATTGGGCTCTGATGTTGTTGCCCCTTGATTCTGCTGTGATCAACCTTGTGATGTTGGGTCCGTGTTGCTTTGGATACGCTGGCATTGCTATTTTTCTGATGAGAGGGATGGAGTCACTGAGTTGTGTTATGTAGTAAGGAAATGCCATGTTGGCTTATGCTACTGACATTTTTGTTTTTGCTGCTGTTTTTATACCTTTAGCATGTTCTAGTTCTTTAGAGTTTTTTTATAGTGTGTATGTATTTTGGCTGGGTCTCATATGACCGTTTTAGATAATGCTCATCTAGATGTTGGTGTTGCTTTTTATTTCTTTTTTCACTCGGTTTCATGATTTGGTTCATGGTGGTGCTCGGGGAATACCCTAGCTCGTTGTTCTACCTCTAAGTCGGCAAAACATTTGGAGTTAGAATACCGTCTTGTAATTACGATTATTTTATATTTTATTTACTTACTTACCAAAAAAAAAGGATGAATAAAATTATAGGTATGTAGAAATGACCAGCATGCGTGTGAGAGAAATGACCGATATACCTCTGAGAGAAATAATCGGTATGCATGTGATGAGAAATGACCGGTATACTTGAGAGAAAGATGACTAGAATGAATTTTAAGGAGATCATAGCCGGTATGCACAATTTGCCCAGTATGGTATAAAATGCAAGAGTGGTACAATTTGACTGGTATGGTGCAAAATGTTGTTATGGTGCATTTTGGGCGGTTTGGTGAATTTATCAGAATGAAGCAAATGAACGGAAAGTAGTAAAATGACCGGTATGCTTGTGATTAAAATAACTGGCATAGATTGAAAGGGATGAAATGGCTGGTTTGCATAATTACCGGTATGGCAAAAAGTGACGGGTACACATGAAATTATCAGTTTGTATAAAATGACCAGAATGCATAGAATTGCCCGGTTTACTGTAATGATTGGTATGGTTTTTCATTAAATGATCCGGTCAATGGAAGGTTGACCGGCTATGGGAGGCAAAAGGCATATTCCGATCAACTGAGACTGGACAATGGATTCTTTCGGACAGGAATTGAGTAAATATTCGGATATGATTTCCAAAGAGAATTGAGTGAGTTTTTGGAGACAATTTCTGAAGAGAATTGGGTGAGTTTCCGAAAGACGATTTTCGGAGAGAATTTGGGAGAGTTTTCGGAGATGATTTTCGGAGACAATTGAGTAAGTTTCCAGAGATGATTTTCAGAGACAATTGGGTGAGTTTCCAGAGACGATTTCTAGAGACAATTAAGTGAGTTTTCGGAGATGATTTTAGAAGAGAATTGGGTGGGTTTCCGGAGATGATTTTTGAAGAGACTTGGGTGAGTTTCTAGAGACGATTTTTGGAGAAGATGACCCGGATTAGATTGTCAAAAGGCAACTAAAGTAGAATAATGTATGAATTGACAAAGTGCGAGAGTGGACTAGACTGATTTACTAGCTGAAAATTAATCTATAGTCGGAGTGGTCAAAACAGAGTGAGTGAACTGCTTCTACCTTCTCCTGCCTACTTGAGTAGTCTCAAAAGATTTAGAATTCTCTAGAAGAAGAAATAAGAGAAAAATATCGGTAGTAGGTGACCTGCCCCACCTACTCTCACCTACTCCCATTGCCTATAAATATAAGATGCGAGAGGGAGGGTTAGGGAGGAAGTTTTGAAGTGGAGGAGAAACAGAGACAAAGGAGCAAAAGGAGGAAAAACTCAAGGTCAATTGAGTAAGAAAATTTGGAGAAAAGGCTAAGGCAAGTGTACCCGACGTTTTATTAAAATTCATGTTTTTGAATCTGATAAGTATTATTGTTTTTATGCTCTTTATCTAGCATGATATAATGATTGCCTTCCTATGATCAGAATATATGTTACGTTTTACATATGAGATTTTGTTCCATAATTCCTACTTGAATAATATTAGAATTCTTTTATTATTATGATCGGTTTGAAATAGAATTATGTGCATTCGTATATTGATGCTGTTTATGAATGAAAGCATGTTTAAGGAAGTCCAGTTAATTGCATAAAAAAAGTCCGATTATTTGCATGTAAAAGAAGTCCGGTTATTTACTGATTTGCATGAGTCCGGTTAATTGCATCTTTGAAGAAGCCTGGTATTTGCATCTATAAAGAACTTCAGATTTTTGGAAGACTATGATTTATGAAAATGGATTATGACGGTCGAGAGCCACTGGCCTTAAATGTACTGGTTTTGTTGGTCAAGACTATGGATATTAAATGTAGCATTATATTGATCAAGACTACAGACCTTAAATGTAGCGTTTATGAGATATGATATGGGATATAACGGCCGAGAGCTGCAGGTCTTAAATGTAGTGGTTTTGTTGGTCAAGAGCTACGTACCTTAAATATAGCGAGTTTTCAGCATTTGGTCTTGAATCTGCATATGCTTTGGAATCCATTCACATGGAAATGATTTTGGCACATGTTTTTATGATCTCACGTAAATGACTTGGGTTCACATATTAAGTTTTCATCAAAAGGACCTTGGCCCATGGTTTATGTTCTGTATGCATTCTGTTCTCATTCTATTTTCTGTTTGAAGTTATGTATTTATACATATGGGTACCTTACTGGGCGTCTGCTTAGTCTTTTGTTGTTTTCTTACTTTCTGAGGAATAAGTAATTATGTTAGATGAGAAAGCTTAGAACAAAGCTGGATGGACTAGAATAAAGAAAACGGCTGATCCAGACTTATGAAGTAGTAAGGACCGAACTTGATGTATAAAATTCTGGAAATTTTCTAGGCTTATGTATACCGATTCCGCTGTAAGCTTAAAGGACTTTAGTATGCTTCTACTTAGTATTATGGTTTATGAAATTTTGGTTCCTAGTGGCATCTCATGTGACTTTGGTCAATCGACTAAGTATCTCGGACGGCCAAGTTATGACCGACTTAGATTAGGCCAACTTAAGTTGTCCGGCCGCTTGTGATCCTGTGGTTGCTAAAAATAAAAATTTTAAATCCACCTATTTATGTCTTTTGTATAGAATTTATTTATTTAAGGTTTGTGTACGATCATTAATGGAATGTCATTAGGAGAATAATGGCCCGTTTCGTCACAATTAAACACATTAATTTCCGCAGAAAATTGGGTATAGCTTCCTCTAAAAATTGATAAACCCATACAAACAACTTGTATTAAACAACCTGTTCGAGATATACAAACAATCAAATCTAGAAATTCAATGTCATCTCAAGACACAGGATCCACAAATACAATATCATCCATGACTCTAACACAGTACTCCTAACTACTGTATTGGATCTAAGAGAGATACTATCTAGGACCAAAACAAATCCAAATGTCAAAAATAATTGCAGAAGCAACTATAACTATATATCAATCTACGGAAGTAAAAACATTACATTAATCAGGGTACAAAAGCATTCTATATCACCATAATATATAACATTCCTTCAAAATACCACCTATATACATTTACAAGTCCTCAAACATTCAAAATCTTCGAAAGCCTTTGAGCTCCACAAGTTTCTTCTAACGAATTCCTATCTTCGGTCCTTCCTATCAGGCTTCAACTTATCTAAGAGGGAATTAAAAGCAAGGGTGAGTAATTGCCTAGTAAGGTACCTAAAATAGTAAGAAGATACAAATATCATATAAAACATGCAAAATATAAGGATAAAGAAATTTAGAAGAAATTGGGGAAATTATACATGCATGCAAACGAGACGAAAAACATAAATCGATGCATAAACCAGAAGGTGTTATGTTCAAAAGTTCTCGGCTCTTCATTCAAGGTCCTTATCCAAAATCCTCATTCAGAGCTTCTCATTTAAAGTTCTTATTCAAATGTTCTTATTCAAAATTGTTATTTAGATGTTCTTCTCCTCCTTATTTACATCCCGAGGGCAAAATATTCAAAAGTTCTTATTCAAATAATTCAAAGACCAAAGTCCTTATTCAAATGATCTGAAGATCCAAGTCCTTATTCAAATGATTTGAAGATCCTTAGTGCAAAGATTCGAAGATCCTTAGTTCAAATGATTTAAAGATCCAAAGTCCTTATTCAAATGATCCAAAGATCCTTAGTTCAAATGATCTGAAGATCTAAAATTCTTATTCAAATGATCCGAAGATCCGAAATTCTTATTCAAATGATCCAAAGATTCAAAATTCATATTCAAATGTTCTTATCCTCCTTATTTACACCCCAAGGGCAGAATGTTTAAAAGTTCTTAACAAATAATTCTTCCTTATTTATATCCCAGGGAAAGGATGTTCAAAGTAATGCCCCATAGAAGGCGGACCATACATCACTCCATGGACGGGGTCATTCTCAAGGCATGCCAAGGAAATACGAGCCGAAGCCTCCGTATAATTTTGGAGCTCCTAATCATCGAAAACATGGATGATTTCAGAAGTTCTTCACGAATAATTTTCTCCGCTCTCTTCTCTCTCTTAATTTTCAAATTCGTCCCGCCTGAGAATTTGAATCCTCAGCTTCGACGGCCACCTCGAGCCCCCCTAGGGTCCTCTCTCGGGCTCTGATTCCTCTGTCCCCCCTGTTCCTTCCTCTCCAAAGGATTCGGTGCCTTCGGGTCCCTTTTCTCCCGCTCCAGATGTCCAGTTTCTGGGCGATTCGAAACCTAAGGGTTTCGACTTCGCCTCCGATGGTCTTGCTCATCGTTCCTCTCGCTGGGCTGACATCGTCCGTAAGGATAGTCTTGAGGCGCGAAATGAGCTAAAATTCTTCCCCCCTGTGGCCGATGGGGCTGACTCATCCATCATTTCTCCTCCGCCAGAGGTCATCAACCAAGGCCATACTTTCTGGGGGCTTTACTCGGTAGGCTATTTCTGTGATTCCTCACCTCACTATTTGGCGGTCAAAGCCATAGCTAACAAGATTTGGGCCCGTTTTGGTCTCACACACACCGCTGGCAACAAAGCTGGCTTTTTCTTCTTCCGATTCTCATCGATGGAGATGATGGATAAATGTCTTCAAGCTGGTCCTTGGCTCATGGCTAGGAAGGCTATCTTCCTTAAACGTTGGACGCCGGGAATGATTCTGAACAAGGATGAACATAAACGCTTTCCCATTTGGATCAAACTCTTCAATTTGCCGATTGAGTACTGGACCCATGCCGGCCTCAGCTGGGTGGCTAGTGCTGTTGGTATTCCTCTCCAGGTCGACCCCCAGATGGCCCGTATGGAGAACGTCTCCTTCGCAAAAATCTGTGTTGAAGTGGGTATCGATGACCCCTTTCCCAAAAGTATCACCATTAAAGCTTGCCACGATTCGGCTCCCATTGTGGTGAAGGTGGAGTATAGCTGGCGACCTATCGGTGTATTCGTTGCCGTTTGTTGGGGCATGATGAAGCTCAATGTCATCCCAAGGATGCTAAACCTCTAATAGGTATTTCCCGCTCCAAATCCCCCATCCCTGCTCATGTGGAAAAAGTCCCATTGGTCTTGCCGCCCTGCCCGGGGCTCTCGATCGATGGTTGTGTTCCAAATTTAGTGGATGATGAAGTTTTGAATCATCCGATTTCCCCCCCACATCCAATTGCTGCCCCGAAGGCTGCTGATGGCCTCAGTGGATGTTGCCTGGGGCCATGCTGGACTCTCAAAACGTCCCTGGTCTGTTGGTTCCCCCGAACCTAGATTCCCCTACTCCTGGTCTGGCGACCCAGGCACCACTAGACCTTACTGCCTGCACCCCTGCTGCTTTGCTCCCGGCCCCTGTCCATGGCCCTTGTTTTCAGAGTTCCTCTACTGCCCTTGGGCAACAATCGCGCCCATCGGATGCTTCCGGTTGCTTGGATGGCCTTCCTGGTGTGCAGCTTAATGAATTGGATATAGGTTCTGGTTCCGACAGTGATCCAACTCCCAATTCAATCTCTCGAATTATAAAAAAGCATGGTTTGGCTTCTTCTAAGATTGGCGGAGCTGCCCCTGCATCTGAAATCTGTACGGGCCGGATTGTTGACTATTCTAAAGAGAAATTCCTAAATGTAAATGAGGCATTGGCTTTGGAGTGTGATTCTTGGAAGCCTTCTAGATCTCGAAAAAAGAAACAATCCAAAAAATCCAAGGCATCACCCAGTTCTTAGGGGTCGTGCTGTGGTGTTATGTCATTTTTGTATGGATGCTAATAAATCCAGCTTTTGCCTTGATGGTTTTTTGTGTCAGCTTGTACATTGGCCTCTGGTAATTATGTAGTGCAATTGAGATGCCCCCCAACTATAGATCCTCTAATCTGGTGCTGGGTTAATTGAGCTGCAATTCTGTCATGAATGAATTGCTTGACTTGGGTTCTGTTTATGCCTGATTTTGCATGCTGAATGTTGAGATTTGGTGATGTTGATCTTAGGTCCCTGGGTGGACGCAACTCTTGGAGTCTTTGATTACTTTTTGCTCTGCAGTGTAGCGGTGGAGCACTCTCTTTTCACCGCAGTTCGCTGATGATGCGGTGTCTTTGCAACTCTTGGAATTGCGAGATTGGTACATTTATGCATTTTGAGTCCTTTGGACTATTCCTGCTTTGCATTTGATCCGCTATTTGGCTTTTGGTGGAATGTCTGGAATATGAATCTTGCCTCGGCAATGTTGGAAGTGGTCCTTGGCCTTTATGCTGGCGATGATCGTGGCGATTAGTTTGGCTAGTTATTGCGGTTTTGTTGGAGTATACAGCCTAACTGCCAAGGCTTCTATCATTTGGGCTACTGTTGGTCTGAGTCTGATTGTGTGGACTTGGTTGTGATCTACTGCTATGGGTCCTTGGGTTGTGTAAAGCAAGGTCGCTCCAGCCTATGGCTGATCTGTTTTGTCGGATTGTGATGGTTGGTCCTTAACTAGCCTCTTTGTGCAAATGATGGTGCTGCCATCGCTGGTGATGGATCTAAAGATCTAATGCCAGTGATATGGCATGCCGATGCGGGTGTGCTGCATCCTCCCTGCTGGTTGTCCATTGTTCTGACTGTGCTTGGAAGATGTAGATTGATGCTGTCTTGCAGCATATCGAGGGAATGCAAATCGGTTTATGCAGTTCTGGCCGATTCTTTGTTGGGCCAATTCCCTTTATTTATTTGTTTGAAGAGTTTGTTGTATGGCTCTGGAGAATTTGTCTTTGTGGTGATGGTTTCTTGTCTCTCTTTGTGCCGTACATTTTTGGAATGGGTGATCGCTCCAGTTTGTTTCGGTGATGTTGGTGCCATGAGGTTACGTTGATGTTGCTGTTTTATGCCTTGCTGGCTCGGGGCGGTCTATGCAGAATTGTTAGGTCTCACTATTTTAAACCCAGCCAATTGTCGGGTTCTTGGGATGTGCGATTCTTGCTGGAAAATTTAGTTGGTGTTGGGGATGGGCTATGCTGCAGGTTGCCTAATGATTGGATTGCTTAGTTTGCTGCAGATGGTTTGAGATTCAGATTGGGGCTGACTCCTTCATCAGAGATGAATGAGGCTCATGTGGCTGCTGATACTGGATTTGCAAAAGATGCTTAGTAGCCGTGCTGGCTAGTGCTGTTGAATATTGTCGGCTCCAATAAGTTTTTGTGCAGATGCTGGGTCATCTGCTGTGAGCCCGTGGCTGAGTGGAGATATAGTTTACGCTTTCAAAGTTGCTATTGCGGCCGTCTTTGTGGTGCTTGGAGTGTCTTTGCATCTTTGTTGATGGTGGATAAGTCGCTTGAGAAGGTGCTGATTTGCTGGTTGAAGGTACACGTGCTGAAGGATGTGGCTGCTGGCCTTCTGGAAGCAGTTGCTGGTCCTGGGAAAAGAACCTTGCTACTGTTGATAGCTAATGCTGTTGATGTGGGTGGTCTTGGTTTTGTCTAATTCCCATTTGTATTCTTGTTGAACTTGTTGTCTTTAGGTTTGTTTTGTTGTGGGGCCGGGTTGCGTTCGGTCTATTTTGATGAAATACCCCTAGGTGAGGTTTTTATTTTCTTTTAATGGGTTCATGATTTTGTTCATGGTGATGCTCGGGGTATGCCCTAACTCTTTGTTCTAAACCTAAGTTGGCAAAACACTTGGAGTTAAAACATTGTTTTTGTAACTTTCATTTCATTTAATTCATTTAACTTACTTACCAAAAAAAAAAAGAATAATTTTCTCCTTATTTACATCCCGAGGACAAGATGTTCAAAAGTTCTTACCAAATGATTCCTCCTTATTTACATCCCAAGGACAGGATTTTTAAAGTCCTTAACAAATTTTAGGTGGCTTAACTTTTACAAAATTTTCAGACAAAATTGTATAAATAAGCTTAAACATTTCACTAATCAATAATTTATCTCAAAACTCAAGATTTGTAAACACCCTATACTCAATTTTTGAATTAGAGTTTGGGGCGAAGTTTTCTGACACAAATCAAACACAAAACATAAATCAAATGACGAAATCGAAGCCGTATATCTTTATATTTATGCATAAACGTAAAACATATCCAATAAATCATGAGAAACATGCATTATTCGAAGTAAATCGTAGAGAGAGAGGGTTTTAGAACATAAATACCGAAGTGGAGATATTAAAAAGCAGTAATAATGGAAAATAAAGCTTAGGATATACTTGCCTTGGCCTGATCCACTGATTTTCTTACTCTGATCGGACAGGATGTGGCAATAAATCCCTCCTCTATCCTCTTTCTCTTTCTCCTTCCTCTCCTTCTTCGTGCTTCTTCATCGTTCTCCCCAATACCCTTCCCCCTTCCCCTTTTTATAAACCCAGAAAGAAGGTCGTTGGGTTAAAAACGTGACTGGTGCTCGAGCGCCTATCAAGCGTGTAGCAAGCGCAAGTTTGGAACAATTGACGCCACCCAGGTGGCTCGAGTGAACAGGGATCTTGGCCATTCTGTTTTTCAGCACCTCCTTGCACTCGAGTGAGTAGCGTATGCGAGCTTTTCAGGAGCATTCTGTTTTTGGCGCCTTCTGCTGGGCTTGAGCCTATAGCGAGCCCAGTAGCTACTAGATTCGTCACCTACTTTTGGGCTCGAGCCCACAGTAGGCTCAGCCTTGAAATTTTGCTGCACTAAGTAAATTTCTTATTTTTTTTCAATTTTACTTACCCCAAACTTAATTACATCAAAGTAATTATTAGAATTTACTATATTTTTGAAAGTCGGACCTCACAATTCTCTCCCACTTATAGAAATTGAGTCCTCAAAATTTAATGAATATCGAATTTCCTTAATTGGAGGAAACCTTTCTAACTTTCCCAAGTCATTTCCTCTATTAAATGATTATCCTAGGAAATCTTAAGCATTTAAATCGCTTTGATCTTTAGTACTTGATTCATTCTATAAATATCTACGTTCACCAAATCTGAAGGCAAACCCAATTCATTAACTACTTCTTCAACTCAGTTCAAAACTTCAACGGTCAAAGATCCTTGCTTCAATTTATGCTCAACCTCGAAAGTAATCATTCCTTTTGAGCCTCAAATCGAACCTTAAAATATATGGGTGCACCACAATTCTGCTACGCAACACTAATTAATTTTCTAACCACAATTCCTCTACGCAACTCTAATTAATTTTCTAACTACGAACCAGCCGATTGTAATCCATCACCAAATCCAATTTAACTTGACACCCATAATTCTCCGATCAAGTTTGGCTTAGATTTTGGCATAAACCTCAAATCGCAATCAAACCTTAAATTGAAAATACTCTATATCCTCATTAATTCGTTGATATGATGACAAACCGACATTTTCCTAAAATAAATAACCCATGTTGAACACTTAGTAAACAAATCCTGAAATATTCATATCATGTAAACAAATCCCCAAAATCTTCAAATTACCACCAAATTAGAAATTTCAATTGTAGCAATCACCCAAAAATTTATACAACCTTAGGTGATCACCGAAAACCTCAAACTCAAACACTTAGCAATTTTAGGATCACGTTGGAACCCCGATAAGCCAACTAATTCCATCCGAACGTGTTATTCATAATCACGATGGGTGGGTCATCCTAATCGTCCTGAAATAAAACTATGAGGACTCCTCATTCCTTGGTTTTTTATCTTTAATGCTTCAGATACAATTCCCTCTCCCAAAATCAAAGTAAGAATCCCATATGGAGCACCAAAGACACATTAAATTAAAAGGCTTCTGACATCAATTAAAAATCACACTCTTCACTTTCCTCAAAAGACACTAAGATCCACTTTTACTATTCTCAACTCGTTGCCTGTACTATCGCATATTCATTTATTTTTTACGATACAATTTCCTCAAAGTTTTAGAACTATTGGACAATAACAATCTCAGATAAGCAACGTCTACAATTTCTCAAGGGAAGGACTTCGTTAACTAACCCTAACTATGGGCGAAGTAATTTCAAACTATAAGCTTCTCCCCCACTTTGCTCGTGGGTAGTCACCCATCACGATGTAAGAATCACATAGTTCTAACCTTTCTCAAAAGTATTATGTTCTCTTATAACTCAACAAACCCATCAGGGGTCAACCCAAACAAAACAGTCATTAATTTATCCTTACTTCCTCAAAAGCTACCTTCACATGTCCTAAATCCATTAATACTAGCCACTTCTAAGCTAAACGCCTCACACCCACATCACATTTTCCTTAATTAAATTCACATTCCTTCCTCCAATGAGCACTCGGCTAACTGCAATTCACAAATCACAGAGCCCACAAAAGAATGCGTAAACACAATTAGGAAACAATTTAGAATCCTTGAAGCGGAACATGATATAACATGCAGATCATGGCGGATTAGCAGAATACACAAATCCTAAACCAATTAAAATAGAAATCAAATCTCCATAAATAAAAGAAATACCTTTATCCGTAGTTGGGGATGCCTCAGCATCCTAAATTGTCACTGTAAATGCTTTATCTAGAACAACGGGCTTCTTCGCTTTCAGCCTCTTAGGCAAGGAACAATCCTTAATTAGATGGCCCTACTGACCACAATTAAAACATGACCCCGTCTTCTGAAAATAAATTTCTCAGGATCGCTTCTTTCCATAATGATCACAGTTTACCATAGATGCCTGGGAACCTGACACTGACCGAATTTTGATGCTACCTTTCATTTTATCAGACACTTTCATCTTCTTAGAAGGTTTGGAGGGTCCTAAACCTAATCCCGTACTAAAACTTATTTGGCTAGTTGTGTGACAGAACGGATATATATATTTTTTTTCCTCAAAAGCTTCCGTCAAACAGATAACATAATTAACGGTCTAATTAAGGCAAGACTTCTGCAGAAATTTCGGCAGAGTCTCCTTTGTAACTGGATGAAAACCCAAAAATACAAACCTGTAATATTCATCCATAACAAGCACACAACTATCCATCATTCACAATTCCTACAACAATTATTCACAGGATCCTATGTGCTATCCATGGCACAATTTCATAAAACATTTACTACTCTAACAGTCAAATGACGAGATGCCATCTAGGACCGCACGTAAAATCCAGTATATAGCGGAAGTAGCTAAGAACCTGCAGAAGCATAGCTTTTTCTTTTTCTTTTACAGACATACATTTCACATGCTTGTTATACAAAATTCCACATGTTCTATAACATTAGGGACCAAAAGAGCAGTATATAAAAATCATGTTTCTAGCTAAGCCTTTACATCAACAGGCTCCTCCAAAATAGCTTCAATATGCGGCGGTCCTCAAAAGTCTTCAAGCAACTCTTCTCTGTTTACTCTTTTTCATCAGACAGTAGCTCTACTGTCTCATCTGGAAGGGGAAAAACACTAAAACGATGAGCCGAGACCCAGCAAGGTACATGCACGTGAGCAGTAAAACCATGATGCAGAACGGTCATGTAACTATGCATAAATAGAACGGTTAATCAGGATATAATCCATGAAACAGAGAAATCATGCTATGACGGTATTAAATTCCATAAATCGGAAATCGGTGAACAGTATGCAGTGTACAGTATTCCGTAAACCATAAACAGTCATCGGTAATCGGTACAGTATGCTTTTTGTGCTCGATAGGAGGGCTCGAGCTCTCCGAGGGCGCTGGTCTGGCCCGCGTCAAGCTTGCAGCAAGCCTACGTTGCGTTTTCGCCCTTCGGGACCCGTTTTGACCATTCTAACCCAATCTTTCACATCCTTGGACCTTATTTTTTATTATATAACCTCAATAAGTCATGATTATCACAATTTAAAACCCGAATCTTGTCAACGAATCAACATTTCACCACTTACGATTTCGGTTCCCGATTTACTAGTTCCGGTCCTTTGAGTTTTCCAATCCATTCCTCCCGTACCTTTTGAATACAATTTACCTATTTTAACTTAATTATCTCCCAATTATCATATTCAGGAACTCGGGTCGTCACAAGTTGCCCTTTTAGCAAAAGATTTCTAAGCTTCAAGTTCTTTTTTAAGTATCAGAGCCCTATTTAAGGTTTCAGCATACGTTTGAAACTTCTGGGTCATCAATTGACTCCTAATTTTACCCGCGTCGAATCGGAACGGTGGTCTATCCCCTTTCTTCCTCTTCGTGCTTACTGTTGTGCCTCAACTTTCTCTCTCTACAAACATATATCCTTTAATCGGCATTTAAACAAGGAAGTATTACACAATATCGTCCGATATTTTCGGAAGAGTAGTCCCCATGTACAGTACACGTGAACAGTGCACGTGAACAGTGCACACGTGCATGAATCGGTTGATTCTCAAAATTTTGGACATCCAACAGGTAATCTATAGAACCCAAGGCATGGGTAACTATAATCTCAAATCAATTTATACATTTAACTCCAAATAGAAGCTCAAACAGTGTCCGGGCGCGGGTCAAGGGTTTCGCGAACGAATTTCCATTAAATTCCACAATTTCGGATAAACAATTACGGAATTCTTTCAAGGCTCCCGGATGCCACAAACGGGTCAAATCTTGTGAGATTCGGCATCCGGTCGATATATACGTACAATTGGGATACGGGGATTCATATTCTAGGGTCATTTTAACATTTTACGAAGGTGTCAACGTGCAAATTCCACCTTCAGTCTCGGGTGAACAGTAACAGTGCCCGTTTAGAGGGCCCGGACGCCGCGAGCGGGTCAAAACGTGCGAGATCGGACCCACGGCCGACATATATGCATTAATGGGACGTGGGGATTCACATTTTGGGGTCAATTTCATGATATACGGCCGGAAAATGGGAAATCCCCAAAATCCCGTGGGTTAGGGTTTCGGTGAAACCAAACCGGGCAAATCGGACACGATCCGAGCAACTAACTACATTTTCCTCAACCCATACCCATGGGTTTCAAGATTCTAACGTTTACCATGGGTATCGACACAAAATACCCAACGAAAATACATAAAACATCGAAAGAGAACGAGAAATGGGTATGAGAACACTTGCCTCGACGCGTGCTTTCACCTTTTTAACTGGCTCGAGGTTGGATTCGGGCTCCCCGGTCTCGTTCTCCCTTCTTCTCTCTCTAAGTCGGCGCCCTCTCTCTCTCCTCAAACCCTAAAATCGCGTGGAAATGAGAAGGAGAGAGCCGCGCGCGTTTTTATATATCGCGCAGCCGCTCGAGCGGAGCTGGAGCGGCCAGCAGGCGGCAAGGCTTCGGGCAGCCTGCCGCTCGAGCGGAGATCGAGCATGCATCGAGCAAGCTTGCTACTGGTTTTTGTGCTCGATAGGAGGGCTCGAGCTCTCCGAGGGCGCTGGTCTGGCCCGCGTCAAGCCTGCAGCAAGCCTACGTTGCGTTTTCGCCGTTCGGGACCCGTTTTGACCATTCCAACCCAATCTTTCACATCCTTGGACCTTATTTTTGATTTTATAACCTCAATAAGTCATGATTATCACAATTTAAAACCCGAATCTTGTCAACGAATCAACATTTCACCACTTACGATTTCGGTTCCCGATTTACTAGTTCCGGTCCTTTGAGCTTTCCAATCCATTCCTCCCGTACCTTTTGAATACAGTTTACCTATTTTAACTTAATTATCTCCCAATTATCATATTCAGGAACTCGAGTCGTCACATTCTCCCCCACTTAAAGAAATTTCGTCCTCGAAATTTAACGAGCCTCGAATTTCCAAACCCGAGATGAACTCCTTACATTTAGAAATCATTTCCTCAGACAATGCCTATTTTAGGAACCTCAAGCATTGAATTGTTTTAATCCTCATCCCAATCAAACCCATAGCCTCTCCGAACGACTCAACTCAGACACTTACCGATTCTCTCAACCATCGACACTAGGAAGACCTTATAATGATTCCTAGATATACCAAAAGTGACCTTCAAACATGCCGGACATTCTTTCAATCCAATCCGATACTTCAAATGGATCGATGAACTTTCACTTTAATTCATTCCAAGCCTCGAAAGAATTCGGTCACTGGAACCTCAACCTTAATGAGAAATCTCTGGGCCATGGGTCTACAACGCTTACTCTGCGCTACTCTGATTAATACAATCCTAGGATAGCCATACCATAAGGACAAATCCCCCAATCATCCAATTACGCCACATTCAAAACTATAATCATAACGATCACCCAACTGAACCAAATTCGAATACACCTTCCAGGGCTACGATAAATGGGTCATTCTAAGTGTCCTGAAACAGAACCATAAGGACTTCACATTTGATAAACCCGTAGCTCCCATAAACGAATGTGATTATATCTCTCGACTAAGAACACGACATTCTATCACCCAGTCATTTCTACTTACTTGCGATTCATCTTTCACACCTTCTAGGAAACTTTGAAGACATACTAGTCCAAGACTCACAACATAAATTGTCCACATTGATGTTTGCTTTCCCAAAGAAAACACCGAGGTTTACTTTCTCAACTTTTAAATAGGTCTGACCACATACAATATCATATGACCATCTTCCATTATGATATAACTGCACTGGCTCCAAAAATCTTAATGCCTATCTTTGAAGACATTACTCCTGAGTTTTCAAAAGAAGACCTTAATGGCCAATTCCGACATACACGTGGGGGTAACACTAACCATGAATTTCTCCCCCACTTATTTCAAGGGCATTCCCTTAACAAAACTTGCACTCCCTTCACAATGAGGGCATACGGATTATCAGCCGCCAGAACTCATGACATATTCCTCAAATAATTACGTACGCCCCTTTATTCCTTTGAATTTATCAATGAAGTCATCCTAATATGGACCCGAACATGGCCAAAAGATCAAACCCATAAAATTTCATGAAACGCCAACGATCTTACAAAACCCAAACAGCGTTTTCTGGACTTTATAGTGGCCATAGCCTCACCCTGAATACTGTCAGGGCTACAACTTCTATTGATCCACAAATAACACGCTATGGGCCCAAATCAATCTTAGAATTCATCAAGCCTTCACAACGGTCCATGTAATTCACCTATCTAATCACGAAGTCCGTTTGACAAATCATCAATTTTCCTAGGCCTCCCAAAACAACCTTATCGGTCTGTCTTATCTACCTCAAAGGTTCTGGGGGTATTTCACAATGATACAAAAGCCTAAAACTTTCAACGATCGCCGTCGAGTTTGACACAACCTCGAATTATCGGTCATTAGATAAGTCAACCTAATCTTCCTTCTATAATCATCCTCAATTAGTCACACGGCCAAAGCTCCTCAATGACCACAAAATAACTTCAAGCGGTGGCCACATATACTAATTAGACTTAACGCAGATTCTCATTAAATACTCTACAAGAAGGATGACATCAATTTTCTGATACTTCGATCAATTCACCTCATGCTTCAAATCCCACAACCTAATAGCCAGAGATTATCTTTTACCAATCTAATTATATTAGCACTGCAATTTGTCCATCGAACAATTATTAAGATCAGGTCAAGACTAAATACCTTAGTCGGCTCAAATTCATACCCCAAATCGCACAATTCAATTACAAGGCATAATACACTTACTAATACAACTCCGGCCGACTCAACCAATTACATCTACAAACTCAAGGAAAACGTTTTTTTTTTTTTTGGTAAGTAAGTATGTATTTTGGATTAAAGGGAGAAAAGTTTACAAAAAATTATGTTATAACTCCAAATTTTATGACTTGGGGTTAGAACATAAAAAGCTGGGGCATACCCCGAGCAGCTGGTACAACAAATAGATCCTCAAAAGACCTAAGGGGATCTATCTAGCAGAAGAAAGAAAGATAACACTGTCGTTATACAATATCAAAAGCAAAAAGTTACACCCGAGAGGACCGGATCATCCACCGATCACCTCGCAGCAACAAACTTCAGCAAACCGGATCTACCGGCAACCCATAGCATCCTAGATTCCAGCAGCAAGGATGACAATGCATCAGCAAGCAGGCAACAGCTACATATTATTATCAGCAGCACACAGCAGCATATCATCAGCATCCTGCACGTGAGGCAGCAACTCAAGGAAAACGTCACAACCTTAATACCGTCTATATCAAATTCAGGTCCTTAATGAAACAACTTAGGAATCACCAAAATTATCCACAATCAGGATCCCAACGATACAAGTGTTGTGACATCAAAATAAAGAAATCTCATCTTCAATCTCAGCAATCCACATATTCCCTCATACACCATCACCACTGAAACTCTGATCCTACGACACTTGATTTCTTCACTTCAAGGTTAGAGGATACAAACTATCTTTAAGCCAACGACCATGCTATTTACACTTAGGTCATAGTCCCAAAGTCTCTTCGGGAAGGCATTTATCCAAACTTCTTACTTGAACATCCACCTTGGTACATCCTTTTACCTTTCCGAATACTAGATTACCTTTGCCGCTATCACAAAGCCTATGTCCTTCAATCACACATAACTCAAAACACAACGCAACCAAGGGTTTGGAATCCCCCAAAAAGATACCGGGCTACAATATCAGACGTAAGAGCCTTACCTCTTACCTCAACTGGTGACACTTAACATCTTGAGTTAATACCTTAGAGCCCTAGGTTAAAACGGTGGACCTTTTTACCATCCGTCTATGAATAAGGACATCCTCAATCTTACGATCAACCAACCACTATTGAATCATACTCTCGAGAGTCTTACCGAAACAAAGCATTCACCCAAGGAGATTTCAAAGCACATGAGACAATACCTCTTAATCCTCGCGACCCATGGTCCCTCTCATGTCAACCAACCAAGGTCGAAACCACCTCCTATCTAGCATGGGGCAACACGCCACATTTTCTACCAGACATGGGGGTCACCACAGCGTCATCCTCAGTCTAAGATTTCACATTGCAATCTCAATATAACTCGGGGCTACCCAAAGTCCATACACTTAAGCATTCCCAAAACAATTATGAATTATCATCTTAAGACTTGATACGCTCAAGAATTTACTCCAATTTACAAACCTTGAGCTGACGGCGCGACTCCATTCATTCCGCTGGCTAGGTTGACCGGCACCCTTCTTAGCAAACCCAAACCTCAAATTGAGATAATTTAACCGAGGGCTCGAGTCAACCACTGATCAATTCAAGAATCCAATTGATATCGATCAAATCCCAACACTAAGGTGTCTCTACACACCATCATCCTTTCAATCCTATGCTTCCGCTTTTCGGTCGATCAATTCCTAAGGCATCTCAATTCTCTGATACCAAATGTGACGGAACGGATATATATATATTTTTTTCCTCAAAAGCTTCCGTCAAACAGATAACATAATTAACGGTCTAATTAAGGCAAGACTTCTGCAGAAATTTCGGCAGAGTCTCCTTTGTAACTGGATGAAAACCCAAAAATACAAACCTGTAATATTCATCCATAACAAGCACACAACTATCCATCATTCACAATTCCTACAACAATTATTCACAGGATCCTATGTGCCATCCATGGCACAATTTCATAAAACATTTACTACTCTAACAGTCAAATGACGAGATGCCATCTAGGACCTGCACAGAAAATCCAGAGTATATAGCGGAAGTAGCTAAGAACCTGCAGAAGCATAGCTTTTTCTTTTTCTTTTACAGACATACATTTCACATGCTTGTTATACAAAATTCCACATGTTCTATAACATCAGGGACCAAAAGAGCAGTATATAAAAATCATGTTTCTAGCTAAGCCTTTACATCAACAGGCTCCTCCAAAATAGCTTCAATATGCGGCGGTCCTCAAAAGTCTTCAAGCAGCTCTTCTCTGTTAACTCTTTTTCATTAGGCAGTAGCTCTACTGTCTCATCTGGAAGGGGAAAAACACTAAAACGATGAGCCGAGGCCCAGCAAGGTACATGCACGTGAGCAGTAAAACCATGATGCAGAACGGTCATGTAACTATGCATAAATAGAACGGTTAATCAGGATATAATCCATGAAACAGAGAAATCATGCTATGACGGTATTAAATTCCATAAATCGAAAATCGGTGAACAGTATGCAGTGTACAGTATTCCGTAAACCATAAACAGTCATCGGTAATCGGTACAGTATGCTTTTTGTGCTCGATAGGAGGGCTCGAGCTCTCCGATGGCGCTGGTCTGGCCCGCATCAAGCTTGCAGCAAGCCTACGTTGCGTTTTCGCCCTTCGGGACCCGTTTTGACCATTCCAACCCAATCTTTCACATCCTTGGACCTTATTTTTTATTATATAACCTCAATAAGTCATGATTATCACAATTTAAAACCCGAATCTTGTCAATGAATCAACATTTCACCACTTACGATTTCGATTCCCGATTTACTAGTTCCGGTCCTTTGAGTTTTCCAATCCATTCCTCCCGTACCTTTTGAATACAATTTACCTATTTTAACTTAATTATCTCCCAATTATCATATTTAGGAACTCGGGTCGTCACAAGTTGCCCTTTTAGCAAAAGATTTCTAAGCTTCAAGTTCTTTTTTAAGTATCAGAGCCCTATTTAAGGTTTCAGCATACGTTTGAAACTTCTGGGTCATCAATTGACTCCTAATTTTATCCCTTAATCATTGTTGGAATTTCTCGGCTTTTCTCAATTCATCTTCCACAACATAAGGTGCGTACCGATCATGAACATCTCTTCTTTTCCTGTTCATTCTCTAAAGATCTTTGGTCCTGGATCCAAAGGAAGGCGAGCATTCAGTGGCCCTACCCTGATTGGAAACAAAACATTGATTGGGCAGCCCAGAAATGGAAAGGAAAGAATTTTTTGGCTCGGTCTAAAAGGATTACTCTTGCAGCCACTGTTTATTTCATCTGGAAGGAATGTAACAAGCGAATTTTTCAAGAATCCGCTCCACAAGATATTCCACAGCTTCTTTCGACGATTATCAATGCAGCTCGAGACAAATTGAAGACAACATTGGAAAATGACAAATGCACCCCGACAATGTATCTGATGCATTGGAATTTATAAAAAAAAAAAACTTATGTCGGGATTGGCTGTTCTCATTTTGATACTTTCCCGTGTTCCAGTCCTCAAAAAAAAAAAAAAACCTTGTGTAGGGATTGGCTGTTCTCATTTTGATACTTTCCCGTATTCCAATCCTAAAAAAAAAAGTAGCTTTCGGGATTGACTGATCTCATTTTGATACTTTCCCATATCCCTTAGATATGGTACGTGTGTATTGGGCTAAATCCAGGCTGAATTTGTCTTCTTGCTCGAGGTTTGCATCGTGTACTAGAAAAAAAAAGAGAGAGAGAGAGAGGAGCTTTTGGGATTGGCTGTTCTCACCATGTTATTTCCTATTATTCAATCTTGTATGGTCTCGATATCAAGATCTTTCCAAAAAAAAAATTTCTTCTTTTTTCGTTCTTGCAGGACACATTTTCATGGAAGTGGACAACTCCAGGCGCTGGCTAATGATGCTTCCTTACACAGGCATTCCCATGGGTTCTAAGAGATGTCAAATGAAGACATTGGGTGTTTATGAAGTAGATTGATGCACCATTGAAGATTGCCCATCCATTATACACAATGATGGATGATGGTCAAGTGATGTT
Source organism: Nepenthes gracilis (assembly GCA_033239525.1). Taxonomy (NCBI): domain Eukaryota; kingdom Viridiplantae; phylum Streptophyta; class Magnoliopsida; order Caryophyllales; family Nepenthaceae; genus Nepenthes; species Nepenthes gracilis. The sequence continues at coordinate 12,205,642 of BSYO01000012.1, forward strand.
GATTCCTTTAGTTCCACATTTGCTGAATATCGCCGGTTCCCCTTTCTTTGTGGATGCGGTTTTCTGATTGACAAGATGAGTTCCTTCAACCAAAGAGATTTGCGATGGATTAGTTTTTCGTAATCTAGATGAGAATTGCTATTCTGTTATTTTTTGTATGTTTTCATAAACTGGTCTATGGTAGTGCTCGGGGTATGCCCTAGCGTGTTGTTCTTCCTCTAAGTTGGCAAAACACTTGGAGGTTGAACATCTTTCTGTAAATTTTATTTAATTTAATCTCATCTTACTTACCAAAAAAAAAGGTGCGTACCGTAACAATTCAGCAAATTTTACGTCATACTTTGCTACAGTGCGGTTTCTTTGCCTAAGCGACATAAATGCCTTTTCCTTCCAACCGTGGAGGCTAGCAGGTAAATATTTTTTCCAAGAAAGCTTCTTCAAATGTTTCCTAGGAAATTTTCTCATCGGGTAAACCCAACACCCTTTTCTTTGTCGTCTACCAATTATCGGCTTCACTTTCCAACTTCTAAGGCGCAAAGTAACCTTTTCCTGATCAAAATATTGAATGACAATAAATATTTTCTTTAGTCTCCGAATCCAAATTTTTGCCTTCATTGGATCAAGCTCTCCTAAAAATTCAGGCGCCTTCTCTGCCGCAAACTTCTCATATGCCATTGGGGCGGGATTTACTAAGGTTGGCTCTAGTGCAGGAACTATAGCCATGCAACCTTGCTCCATCGATTCTAAAATGTTAGTCATCCTCCCCAACAAATTCAGATATTCGACCTTAGGATCTTGGGGAGTACTAGCACCTCCATGAGTATTTCTTCTCCTATTTTTTTTGCTAGCCATGCTAATATCCTATAGTAAAAAACATTAAAAGATTATATAACCTCAAATAATCAAATTAGAGGGAGGGGTTACAATTAATCAATGCATTTCAGAATTAAACCTAGGGGATAGACTTGAACATTTCATCTAATTCAAACTACCTTGACCTATTTCAATTCTACGAGATTCATAAGACCCAAAATTTCAAGTACTCTATTACTACTAAATCAATCACATATCCACATTCTTAATTTCACTATACCAGAAGTTGACTTCAAGTTATATTGTGAGGTTCCAATTCCTAAACATGATAATTAGGAGGTATCTCAATCAATAATGATCAAAATTGGACTTGTGAAATAAGAAAATTATTATCGAAAGCAAAACAAAAGGGCAGTAGGCCCAGCACCTGAGTAGCGCTCAAGGCGCCACTCGAGTGTGTTTAAAAGAATGGCGCACTCGAGCAGCACTCAAGGCGCCACTCAAGTGCATTTAATAGAATGTTATGCTCAAGGGATGACTGAATGGCGCTCGAGCGCCAACCTTAAAAATTTCCCCAACTTGATTCGTTTTTGTTATAAAAGGGGAAGGTGAGAAAAGTTAGGGCACAACCACGAAGAGTAGCAAAGGAGGAAGGAGAAGAAATGAAAAGGGAAGGAGATTTTTGCCAATTTCGGTCCAATCAGAGTAAGGAAAATGGTATATCGCGTGAAGGCAAGTGTATCTCCAAGTTTGTTTTCCATTTTTACCGCTTTTTGACATCTCCATTTTCATGTTCATGTTCTAAAACCCTCATCCCTTAAGCTTTGTCACAAATAATGCATGAATTTCATAAATTCTTTGTTAGATTTTGTGTTTATATATGATTACTATGAATTGTGACTTCGATTTTGTTGTTTAGCTTACGTTTTGTGTTCGTTTTATATCCGGAAGGTTTCCTTCAAACCCTTTGTCGAAAATTTGAGGGTGTTTGGCTCTACATTTTTTGAGAAATGTGATAAAAAGGTTATTTGACCTATTGTTAAGCTCATTGAAAAAATTTTATTCAAAGTTTTGAAAAAGGGCTACATCGTTCAACTTTCCAAAAGTATTCCAAACCATTTGAAGGGATTATTTGTAAAAGTTTGATTTGGCCTTTGAGGCATATTGAGTTAAGATTAAGGAAATACGAATAAGAATTCCTTCAATTAAGTAAATCAGTAAGAAATCAGACCTTGGACTATCGTACAGTCAGGTAAGATTCTCCGACCTGCCTTAGAACGTTACGGTAGTTATCGAGGATAGCTCCGTTCATGGAGTAACACATGGTTCGACTCTCCTCGGGGCATTAAATTAAGAGGGTAGTGACTTTTGAACATTGAACTATGGACATTAAAAACTTTTAAACATTAACCTTAGATTGTGTAAAGTGAACACAATCTATCTTTGATTATTCACTCCCTCGACTAATAGGGTCTACTAGTTTTGGTCTATTCGGATAATAAAGTTTGATTTTGAAGAACTAGTGAAATTTAAAATTTGACTTATGGCTTCTGACGTGCTTTTATAATCAATTAATGCTTTTCTCACTTTTATGTGCCTTTTGTTCTTTGATAAGTCTCATAGCTTTTACTCTATTGTAAGTATGTTTTGTATAAAAATTTCATTACACGATTTTATGGTACCTTATTGGGTTTCGACTCATTCTTTTGTTTTCTGCTCCAGATAAGATCGTAGAGTTGATGTCAGCTTCCCTTTTTTTTGGTAAGTAAGATGAGATTAAATTAAATAAACTTTACAGAACGATGTTCTACCTCAAAGTGTTTTGCCAACTTAGAGGTGGAACAACACACTAGGGCATGCGCCGAGCACTACCATAGACCAATTCATGCAAAACGTACAAAAGACAGAATAGCAATTCTCATCTAGGTTACAAAAAGACTAATCCATAGCATATCTTTTTGGCAGAGGGAACTCGTCTTGTCAATCAGAAATCCACATCCACGAAGAAAAGGGAACTGGAGACATTTAGCAAATCATGTGATCATCATCCATCAATGTGTATATTGGATAGGCAAGCTTCAATGATGCATCAATCGGCTTCATAAATACACAATGTCTACATTTGTCGTCTCTTAGAACCCATGGGAACACCTGTTCAAGGTAGCATCATTAGCCATCGGCTGGATTGGTCCACTCCCATGGAATTGTGTCAGCTTGAGGTCATCAATCTGCTTCATAAGCGCCCAATGTCTTCGCTTGACTTCTCTTTGAACCAATGGGATCGCCTGTGTAAGAAAGCAACATTAGCTAGTGCCTGGAGTTGTCCACATCCATGAAAACGTGTCCTGCAAGAGCGAAAAAAGAAATTTTTTTTTTTTAAAAGATCTTGAAATCGAGACCATACAAGATTGAATAATGGGAAACAACAAGGTGAGAACAGACAATCCCGAAAGCTCCTCTTTTTTTTTTTCAAGAACACGATTCAAACCACGGGCAATGAGACAATTTCAGCCAAGATTTAGCCCAGTACACACAAATCATATTTAAGGGATATGGGAAGGTATCAAAATGAGAACAGTCAATCCCGAAGCCTTTTTTTTTTTTTACTAGAACACGGGAAAGTATCAACATGAGAACAACCAACCCGACACGATGGTTTTTTTTTTTTAGGGCTGGAATACGGGAAAGAAACAAAATGAGAACAACCAATCCCGATACAATGTTTTTCTTCTTTTTTTATAAATTCCAACGCATCAGATACATTCTCGGGGTGCGTTTGTTATTTTTCAATGTTGTCTTTAATTTATCTCGAGCTACATTGATAATCGTCGAAGAAATCTGTGGAATATCTTGTGGGGCAAATTTTTGAAAAATCCGCTTGTTACGCTCCTTCCAAATGAAATAAACTGTGACTGCAAGAGTAATCCTTTTAAATCGAGCCATAAAATTCTTTCCTTTCCATTTCTGGGCCGCCCAATCAATGTTTTGTTTCCAATCAGGGTAGGGCCACTGAATGCCCGCCTTCCTTTGGATCCGGAACCAAAGATCTTTAGAGAATGAACAGGAAAAGAAGAGATGTTCGTGATTTTCATCAGTCGAGTCACAAAGGATGCATTTAGAAGAGAGATTGGGAACCCTATGGATGCGATCATTGGTACTTAGCCTACCTTTAATGGCCAACCAGAGTGTGAAGGCATGAGCAGGAATATGGAAGGGACCCCAAACTAGATTAGTCCAAGTCAACGTCGGCTTGTGAGGATGGATAAGAAAGTAAGCAGATTTAGAAGAAAATTTACCATCAGCATTGTCATCCCATCTCACTGAGTCAGATACATTGGCATTGGGAGGATAAGTGGGCATTTTCTCTACAAGACAAGAGATTTCGTGATCATATGGATTTGGCCATACCCATTGGTTGTTTCTGATAATCATATGAACTTTAGCATCCCATGGCAGCCCCGAGACCAAACGAGTACGGTCAGAACTAACCATACTCAGTGGCCCCAACGGGTGCCAATTGTCATGCCACAGAAAAATATCAGACCCGTCACCAATGGTATGGATGGAGTGAGAGCGCATGAATGGGCGAAGTTTCATGATCTTCCTCCAACTCCACGGTGTTGACTCCGGGACTTTAATAGTCCAAATACAGCGGTCTCTTATCCTGTTTTTATGAATCCAAGAGGACCAGACCAACTCGGGATCTTTAGAGATGAGCCGCCACAGGAGTTTGCATATGAGAGCTTTATTCAGGTCCCGCAGGTTTCTAAGTCCCAACCCACCCTCACTCTTAGAGTAGCACACTTCATCCCATGCGACCTTTGCAGTAAACTTTCCTTCAGAAGATCCAGACCAGAGGAACCGACAAATGATACATTCAATCGATTTGAGAATGGATTTGGGCAAGATAAAAATTGAGGCCCAGTAGAGATGAATGGAGGATAGAATAGATGCAACAAGTTGCAAACGACCCCCAAATGATAGCCACCTATTCTTCCAGGATTGAATCCGACGAGTAATGTGACCTATAAGAGAAGTACAGTCCTTGGAAGAGAGCCTAGTGGTGATCAAAGGCACCCCCAAATAACGAATCGGAAGACTACCATCTTGAATCCCAAAAGACCAACAATGTCATGATGGAGAGAACAGTCCTTTGCACAGATAAATACCTCACTTTTATTTCTATTTGCAGAGAGTCCCGAGAGCCATTGGAACTCCTCAAGACATTCTTTAAGAATCCGAATAGAGGTAATATCAGCGTGAGAGAAAAGAAGAAGGTCATTTGCAAAGGCAAGCATAATTGTTTGAGTCTCTTTGCATTTCCAATGAAAATTGAATTGATCATTCCTCATAGCCTTCACTTCAATGATTCCATTTAGCACCTCCATTACAAGCACAAATAAATATGGCGAGATAGGATCTTTTTTTTTTGGATTAAAGGGAGAAAAAAAATTACAAAAACTATATTTTATCTCCAAAGTATTTTGATTTGGATTTAAAACATAAAACGCTAGGGCATACCCCCAGCGAACAGTACATCAGAAAATACATAAAAACCTCTAGGAGGACAACGTTCAACAAAAATGACAAAATATGAAATTTCCTTCATAAAAAAATATGAAAAAGGTTCAGCACCAGAAGCACGAAAATCTGAACCAAGCAAGGCAATTTTCCTTCATCAGAGGGAACTAGCAGCCGAGTCCCATCCGAAGCCACTGCAAATGCCATCAGCAAGAGTAGCAGTAACCAAATTATAGATGCATAATTCTTCAGATAGGCAGCACAGTCCAGCAGATGAAGACAGTGGCCACGACCCAACAGCAGCAATGCAACACCTGCATCACACCCAGCATCAAAACTGGGCCCGCAAATCTCCAGCCACAGCCTGCCACCGAGAGTCAAAAACAGAAATTCTAGCATCATCACCCAGCAACCACCACAATAAAATGCAGCAGATTCAAACTCGGCAGCATCAGCAGAATCTTCAGCCATAACAGCAACCCTCCCGTGCATAATTCAGCAAATAACAGCTGGCCAGACACCACTTTATAACCCGGAGCACCAGTACCGCTTCTCCAATAGCCATTCTTCACAACAAGGCATCAGAACGGAAAATCAGCAGCACCAGCACCCAGGGTGCTGCAATATCTGCGAGATAGGATTACCTTGGCGCAGGCCTCTCCCCCCTTGAAAAACCCGATTGCTTCTCCATTGATGTTCATAGTGTACGAAGGGGTGGGAATACATTGCCTAATCCATTCTACCATTTGAGAAGGAAATTTCATAAGAGACAGCATAGAGATAATGAAGTCCTAGTAAACAAAGTCATATGCTTTCATCGGATCGATTTTCAAAGTACATCTGGGAGGATCATGTCTAAGGTGATACTTATGTAGAAGTTCCTGAGGTAAAAGAATATTGTCACTAATTTGGCGACCAGCAACAAAAGCCGTTTGGCATTTTCCAACAAGATATGGTAATGTCATCTTTAGCCGGTTTGCAATGATCTTTGAGATGGCTTTGTAGATTACATTACAACATGATATTGGTCGGTAGTCAGAAATGGTTCTCGGGGACTGCACCTTCGGCATAAGACTGATAATAGTTGTATTCAATTATTTGAGAAGTTTTCCGTGGTTGAAAAAATCACAGATGGCTTTGCAAACAGATTGACCTAGAACCTCCCATGAAGCCTCAAAGAATTTTGAAGAGAAACCATCTGGCCCAGGGGCTCTATCATCACCAATCATGAATATCGCTTTTCGAATCTCCTCCTCAGTAATTGGCCCAATGAATGGTCCAGTTAGACAATCCGGAACAGTGTGATGGATGTAAGGCCTAACCCGTGATGCATCAATCGGGCCACCCGTACGTTCGGACCCAAGTGCCTTCTTGAAATGATCAACAACCAATTTATGGACAACCTCAGTCCCAACAGTCGGGTTCCCAGTCTCATCAAGCAGGGAGATAATTCTTTTCCAGTTATTATTACCGTTTATGGTCTTGAAGAAGAATTTTGTGCACCGGTCTCCCTCTTTAAGCCATCTGGTCTTAGCTTTTTGTTGAAAGAATTCAGCTTCCTTTGCCATAGCATTGTGATAAGCTGCCCTTCATAAAGATTCCACATTGGAACACCCAAGTGGTGAAGGGAGTTGACCCTGAATTTCCTCCAATTTTTTCCTAGTCCGCAAGACTTCATCATGGACATCACCTTCCTGAAAATTTAGAGCTTTCAGTGCATACTTTGTGCTTTTGAGTTTTGACACCAGACGAAACATAGGAGTACCTCTCACAACATCAACCCAGGCATCTTTAACCACTTGGTGAAATCTTGGGGATTTGGTGAGAAAATTGTTAAAATGGAACATCCCATGATTTCGAGGTCGATCATCTGACGGAAAAAGAATGCATGGAGAATGATCAGACAGTCTGGGGGGTGGGAAAGTTGCTTTGGCCCTTGTGAAGTGATCCATCCACTGCCCATTTGTCACAACTCTATCTAGCTTCCTGAAAATTCGATTTGTAGGGTCCCGCCCATCATTCCGTGTATAATGCATGCCATCGTGGCACACATCCTCAAGATCACATTCTCGAAGGCATTTGTCAAGTTCGAATGAACTTTTTTGGTGCCAAACACCACCAAGTGCCTCGAACGGAGACCGAATAGCATTGAAATCCCCTAGCGCTGCCCAGGGAAGATCACCAGGGAGGGAAGCCACCTATCTAAGGCTCTCCCACGACCGCCTGCGGAGACTTTCTGAGTTTGCACCATAAATGAATGATATAATACAACAAAAATTTTCCTCCAGAGCCAGGACTTCAGTGTGAATAACCTGATCTTCTGAAGAAATAATTTTCATCCCTACCTTGGTAGGATCCCAACCAACCCAAATACGCCCAAGAGAGGCGGCAGAGTAGTTCATGTGCCAATCCCAACGAGGACGAATCCTAGTTGATATGGACACAGAATTCTTCCCAGCAACTTTGGTTTCGACTAAACTCACAATACTATAGCTGTGGGAGCTGATGAGGTTCCGGACTTCATGGCTTTTTACCAACCCATTTAGCCCCCTCACATTCCAACAGGCTATATTAATCATGAATTGAAGGCGAAAGCGGGGACGATCTCTTAGACCCCGAGGATTTTTTCTTTTTTGATGCTTTTTTCCCCCACTTATTAACCGAGCCATTGGAAAAATGAGTAGTCATGGAAGCTGGCCTTTGCTTATTCAAAAATAACTCTGGAGTACCAGCTGATTCAGGGTCAGAAGACTCCCGAGATAACTCCACATCCACATGCCCACCAGAATCAGATGTTGGGGAAGGTGATGTAGATTCCGGATGGCAACTAAGGCTCAACCGATCCTCATGAAGTCCACATTGCAATTTCAGGGCATTATTAATCTCATCGGACCTCATGGGAGATTCTAAGCCAATATCGATCGAATTTATTGGGGTAATAGTGGGGACCTCCTCCAGATAAACCAGAGGGCATTTGTCACCATGAAGAGGTTCAACTTGAGCTAACCCCTGAAGGACTGTAAAGGAATTGGAAGAATCCAAAGACTTATGGTCTGACTCTCCAGAAGAAAAAGAGCCATTGGCAGTACCACCCTTGTTGCTGGGGGAACAATTCGGGGCTGGGGTAGTCCGAACCGTGTTATGGTGATTTCCCACGTCCTTGGGGACCCACTTTCTTTTGGAAGATGGAGCCTTAGTCCCAACATCACCATACTTGGTATTCTTTAGATGTCTCCATTGGTAATCAAACTTAATCTCAATGAATGGATTGTCTGAGTGCTTATCAGGGCATCCGAAATGGACTTTCACAGATTCAGGTAAGTGAGCATCAACCCCTACTTCGACACATACCCTAGCAAAACCCATTCTTTCAAGCCGCTCAGTGACAGGATCAAACCAAATGGGCTTCCCTACAGCGCTGGCAAGCCAGCTTAATCCAAGAGGAGTCCATAGTTCAACAGGAACCCCAGTCATTGTCACCCAGTTGGGGAAGGATTTGTGCTTCTCTTTAGACAACAACATTCCCGGTATCCATTTCTTTAGAAAGAAAGGATGACCAGCGATAGACCAAGGGCCACTATTAAGACATTTTTCCAACATTTGGGTAGAAGAGAATCTGAAAAAGAAAAACCCCAAATCATTCCCGGCCACATGTTGCAGTTCAAAGCGAGCCCAAATTTTCCTAGTGATATTATTAACGGCATTGTAATGAACGGGGTTGCCCACACAATAACCAACCAAAGTGGATCCCCATATCTCCTCACCTTGGTGTCTAACCTCATCCGGGGGTGACAAAATAGAATTCTCTACAATGAAAAAATTTGGAGGATAATATTTTAGTTGAGACTTACCTCCAAGAGTGTTCTTTGTCACCACCAATGACCACGTGAGGCCCTTATGTTCGTCACCACGCACCACAAATAACCCCAATTGGCATCCATCGGGGCCGCTCTGTGATCTTTTTGACTCGCGGATCAGGTGTATCACTGGACTGCCCCTTGATGCAAAGGTAAAAGACATCATCATTGATGGTAACTGGAGATGGCCTAACCTGTATGACATGGAGGTTGCGGAAATTGTAGACAGTATGCCGCCCTACGCCCCTGACCAGTCCCGCAGTGATGGGGTTCCCTGGACTACTGACCGCTCCGGGATGTTCACTTCTAAATCCGCGTATGGGATCTTTCATGGGGCCAACGAAGCGGTAGTATGGTCTGATCTTGTCTGGGGCCCCATACTCATTCCGGCCCATGTTTTCATTCTTTGGTTGGCCATAAGAAATAGGCTAAGCACTCTGGACTTGATTAGCAAATTCCTTCACTGCTCAGTGAACTGTGTTCTCTGTTCTAATGGGGTTGAAAGTCATAACCATCTTTTCTTTGGCTGCCCTTTCTCCTCGACTGTCTGGAGTCTCATGAGCCAGAAGGCTGGTCTTAATTGGCCTTACCCTGACTGGCACTCAAATATTCTGTGGGCTGCCAACAAATGGAAAGGTAAGAACCTCAAAGCTCGCTCCTACAGGCTCACTCTCGCGGCCTCAGTTTATTTCCTTTGGAGAGAGCGAAACAATCGTGCCTTTAAAGATTCTGCGTGTAGCGAAACCCAGCTGGCTTACCTGATCACAAATGCGGTGAGAGCAAAACTGGAGTTATCCCATCTTACTGAAGCCCGTAGCGACAGATCTATTTAGAGCAGATGGAACATCCCCCTTGCGGTCTTGAGATCGGGCGCAGTCATATGATCTTGATGTGGTTTATTTGTCCTTGCCCTAAGGAATCCGGTATTCGGAGTGTTTCTGCTGCTTTGTCCTTGTTTTTGGGAACTTCGGAATTTGAAGTTCCTATTGCTGGTTCTGTTTTTCTCTCTTCCTCGCGGAGAGTGAGAAAAAAAAAAATCTCCTCCCTCGCTTTGGTTTCTCCGTAATCCGGAGCTCTTTTCTCTTTTGGACGGAGTGCCTAGAAGCCAGAGCTGTTTTTTATATATAAAAAAAATTGCTTTGGTTTCTCTGAAATCCGGAGCTCTTTTCTCTTTTGGGCGGAGTGCCTAGAAGCCGGAACTGATTTTTGCTCTTGCTTTGGTGTGCATGTGATTTCCTCTCTTTGGACGGCGCACTTTTTCATCGTGCCTCCATTTTGGTCTATTTCTTTTCCCGAGTTTTCTCCTCCAAAAAAAAAAATCCCCCCTCGCTTTGGTTTCTCTGTAATCTGGAGCTCTTTTCTCTTTGGATGGAGTGCCTTGAAGCCGGAGCTGATTTTTGAAAAAAAAAACAAAATCCCCTCGCTTTGGTTCCTCTATAATCCGGAGCACTTTTCTCATTTGGGCGGAGTGCCTAGATGCCGGAGCTGAATTTTGCTCTTGCTCCGGAGTGCATGTGATTTCCTTTCTTTGGACGAAGCACTTTTTCGTCGTGCCTCCTTTTTCATCTTTTTTTTCCGGAGTTTTCTCCTCCAAAAAAAAAACCGCTTTTTATTGAGGTGGCTGCTTCGTTTCAACTCATTTTAGTTGGAGTAATTGTTCCAAGCTTCTGGTGTTATCTTTTTTCAGAATATCTTCTTTGTCTCCTTGGACGGAGTGATTTTGCCAGAGTGAGGTGGCTGATTGTTTACCTCAATTTGGTCGGAGTGTTCTGTTAGCGCCTTGGAGTGAAAATGTCCGTTTTTCGGAGTGCTGTCTATGTCTCATCGGACGGAGTGCTTGTCTCACCTTGGAATGGAGTGAAATTGCTCTAATTGGTCGGAGTGATTTTGCTTGGGATTCCGTTGTGTGCTTTACTGTCTCCAAGGACGGAGTATTATTTTCTCACTTGGACGGAGTGCAAGCTTTTCATTTATTCGGGAATGCTCCTCATCTCCTTGGTCAGAATGTAATAGCCGGAGTGGGGTGGATGGAATGCTCACCTAAGTTTGGACGGAGTATCGTTGTTAGAGCTCCTGGAGTAAATTTTTTGGAGTGCTTTCATTGTCTCCTTGGACGGACTGTTTTGACCCACCCTGATCGCCGAGTCTTGCTATCTTTAGACGGAGTGTTTTCGCTTGTCCTTCCCATGCCATTTCTGTCCGTCTTTTTTACAGGCAGGAGTGGCATGTTGAAGACGGAGTGCATATTGAGGCCGGAGTGGAATGCCGTTTGAGGACGGAGTAGAATCTACTGGAATGCCTGTACACACTTAAAAGCTGGAGCTGGTCTGCGTGTATTGAAGCCGGAGTGTCATTTTGATGCCGGAGTGCCTTAAGAGGCCGGAGTGGCTTCTTGATGATGGAGTACTTTTTGAGACTGGAGTGGTTGGTTTACAATAATTGAACATTATTGTAATTTTTAATGACTGTTGTCATAGGATTAGGGGTCTCCCCTGTTTTATGTTCCTTCTCCAAGTCGGTAAAACACTTGGTTATAAACATAAATTTTGTACATTTTTTTAAAAAAATTAATCCAATTAATTACTTACCAAAAAAAAACAAATAACCCCAATTGAGCATCAGATCTGGGAACATTACTAACATTCCTGTGAGGAGATTGATGGTTCGTTGCAACTTGAGTATCCATGGAAGCACAATCCACAACTGATGCCAAGGGAGTCATCACATATTCACCGTGCTCATGATGCTGGCTAGAACCACCAGATTGGATTCCTTGCCTGTTAACACAGACACGATCGACTGGCACCGCGTCTGGCCCCAAGTCCTTCACATCCAAATTGCCAGCGCGAACCATAGCAACATGGTCATAATCAGCCGAATCCCGGTGGCACCCAATATCGGCAGAATTCAATCCTTCATAGCACATATGAGAGGATGTTGAAATCCCTGCAGAATTTGTTAAAAAATTCTGCTCTGAATCCAATATTGGAATTAAAATAGCATCAGATGAAGCAGACGATGAGTTCTCATGGTGTACAGAATGGTGCGCTTCCACCAATCCCTAACAATAATCAGATTGAAAACAGGGGTAACAGGGGAAACGGAGAAACCAGCGGATACCCTAGGATCTCGAACGCTAGAATTAACCTTAAAGGACACCTTCTTGGTGGTTTGTAAACATGGAAAATCACGTTCCATAAGATTTGGACCCATCGTAGCCAACGCTTCAGAACCCATTAAAGCAGACGGGTTCATCAGGAGGAAGCCATACAGCAGGCTACAATGGCGACGAAACGAGAATTTGGAAAAAAAATTCCAAACGGAACAAAAAACGAGCAGGTAGATTTGAGTGGAGAGCGAATGTGAATGGATCTAAAGGATGGGGAAAACGAAAAAAGGTAGGCTTAACGACGCTCGCCACCAGAAACCAGGCAAAAAGATTGAAACCGAAAAAACAGGGGTGAGATTCATATGAAAAACAAAGCGGACGAAATCAAGAAGAGCGACGAAATTTTAAGAGGAGGGAGGAAGAATGAGTCCCAATTCCGAACGATAGAAGAAGGACAGGAAGAGAAGGGAGGGAGGTCAGGGCGCCGGTAGCAGAGGCAGACGAAGCGGCCAACAGCAGAGGAAAGGTCTTCAGCCGCCAGGGAAACTAGAGAGAGGAGAGAGCATCTCTCTCTGATGTCAGCTTCCCAAAAAAAAAAAAAAAAAAAAAGAGTTGATGTCAGATGAACAGGAGTGAAGAAAGAACTTAGATAAGAAAGCTTGGCAAATACTTAAAGTCCTTGAAGAACTTTTGGAAGCTTGAAGATAGTGAATGTAAATAGCAAACTTTGTGGATGGAAATTTTATATAATTGATAGCCATAGCATGTTATATTTTATGTTGGATTGCTGTTTTTGCTTTTGCATGACTATCTTATGGATCTAGTTTTGCTTCCACATTAGTTTATTTGTTATTGACGGAGGTTGATGAAAAAAAAATCCGCTCCATCACATATACTGATCTCGAGCTATTAATTCTATTTTATCCGTCATACTTGCTAGGTTAACAAAGGCATACCTTTCTAATGATTTACTAACCTGAATACCTCAACTCAGAATAGATCCAACCTGAACTTTAAACCAAGGTAGATTAGCCTATGCTGGAAATCAATGTCAATCAACTTAAACACCAAATCCCAACTTACATCCAGCCTATGGGATACAAACTAGGATATCTTGAGCTTTCCAATCTAACTTAATCATTCTACACCTTAATCTACTTATTCGATCAATCTTAATCGATCATAAACTTCTGCATACGGTTCAAATTAAACTTAAGGCATCTCTTTTCTTTAATACTAGCTGTGACGGAACGAGTTATTTTTCTCTAATAACTTCCATCAATAAATATACAAAGCCAATGCCCATAAGATTAAACACATCGATTTCTATAGAAAATTGGGCATAGCTTCCTCTAAAAATGTACAAACCTGTAAGGTTTTGATTTTTAAAATACTATAACTTCTAATAATTAATATTAATATATTAGAATAAGTGGATTGGGAAAATATGAGGAAAAACCGGTAGGCTAAAAGAAGAAAATAACCAGTCAATGAAGAGTTGACTGGCTAAAATAAAGTTAGGAAGCAAGATCGTCAACGCATTGTTGACCGGCCAAAATGAGTACCAAAAAGGCCCAAATTCTCGGTCAAAGAATTGACCAGCTGAGACACAATTGGCTGGCTGCCAATATGACCAGACACTAATAAGAGGAAAATAACCGGTTAATGCCCCTGTTGACCAGATGATATCAAAATGGGCGGCAGCAAATTGATGAAAATGACCTGTGGCTATTTGGTGAAAATGGCCAGCTGTTATTTGGCAGAAGTAATCGGTCACTAGTTGGAAGAAATGCCAGGAAGCAAAAGTGACCGGCCGTCAAAGGAAGAGAATGTCCGGTCAATGCTTCGTTGACCGACCAAAATGCAGCGTCAGCCGTGAAAACCGGCCGCTAATTACAGCCATGGGAAGATGACTGCTTTAGCTAAAGGAAAATAAGTGGCAATGAGCTGCGTTAGCCGCCGTAAAAAGACAAGCCACCTTAGCAGCCAAGTCACCGGCTTAAGTAAGGAAATCTCTGGTCAACATGTTGATTGGACAAAATGCAAAGCAAAGGGCAAACTGGCCGATCAAATGTATGTTGACCGGCTAATATGCAAAATACCAGCAATGCTTTTATGGCTTAGATTGGTAGATTGATTAAGCTAGATAATGGCCAGTTGCTTGAGGAAGCAAATTGCCTAGCTGGTTAAGGTACAAATTGCCCAAGGTGTAAATTGACCGGCTAATACTTAAATTGCCAAGGAAAGCATTTCAAGGTGAAAGAATCCTATTGCCGAAAATCCCGGTCAATGCATTGATCGGGAATTGTGACATTTTGCCCAGGTTTGGGGAGAATGACAAGTATACTTTGAACCTGTATGGGAAAAGAAACCAGAATGCATGAAAGGGAAAATGGCCGGTGTGAATGGCCGAATATGACAGACTTACCAGTCAGAAAATTTATCGGGATGATGGCAGAAGGAATTTTTTTTTGGTAAGTAATTAATTGCATTAAATTAAAGTAAATTGTACAAAGAACTATGTTTTTTACCAAGTGTTTTGCCGACTTGGAAAAAGAAACATAGAAATAAAGGGGACCCCTAAACCCATGACAAAAGTCATTAAGAAATAAGATTACAATAATATTCGATTACTGTAAAGGAAAAACCCATCCGGACCTTGCAGCCAAGCCACTCCGTCCTAGGAGACAAGAAGGCACTCCGAATAAAAGACAAATGCAATCCGGGAGTACAAAAAAGAGCACTTCGTCTAAAGAGAGGAAAAACACTCCGGCTAAGCCACTCCATCCAAGGAGACAAGAAAGCACTCCGGATAAAAGAAACACATGCACTCCGGAAGCACGAGCAAAATCACTCCGTCCAAAGTGAGAAAAATCACTCCGTCCAGAGTGAGAAAAACACTCCGTCCAAGGAGACAAAGAGAGCACTTCAGAAAAAGGACAAATGCATTCCGGAAGCACTAACAAAGACGCTCCATCCAAAATGAGATAAAACAATCCAGCCACCTCACTAATTTTTTTTTCCGGAGGAGAAAAAGCACGAGACCTTGCTGCCAAGCCACTCCGCCCTAGGAGACAAAAAGGCACTCCGAATAAAAGACAAATGCAATCCGGGAGTACGAAAAAGAGCACTTCGTCTAAAGAGAGGAAAAACACTCCGGCTAAGCCACTACATCCAAGGAGACAAAAAAGCACTCCGGATAAAAGAAACACATGCACTCCGGAAGCACGAGCAAAATCACTCCGTCCAAAGTGAGAAAAATCACTCCGTCCAGAGTGAGAAAAACACTCCGTCCAAGGAGACAAAGAGAGCACTTCAGAAAAAGGACAAATGCATTCCGGAAGCACTAACAAAGACGCTCCATCCAAAATGAGATAAAACAATCCAGCCACCTCACTAATTTTTTTTTCCGGAGGAGAAAAAGCACGAGACCTTGCTGCCAAGCCACTCCGCCCTAGGAGACAAGAAGGCACTCCGGATAAAGACATGCACTCCGGAAGCTCGAAACAAGGCACTCCATCCAAAGAGAGGAATATCACTCCAGTTAAGCCACTCCGTCCAAGGAGACAACAAAGCACTCCGGATAAAGGAAACACATGCACTCCAGAAGCACGAGCAAAATCACTCCGTCCAAAGTGAGAAAAATCACTCCGTCCAGAGTGAGAAAAACACTCCGTCCAAGGAGACAAAGAGAGCACTCCAGAAAAAGGACAAATACACTCCGGGAGCACAAACAAAGCGCTCCGTCAAAAATGAGATAAAACAATCAAGCCACCTCACTAAATTTTTTTTTTTCGGAGGAGAAAAATGCCGGACCTTGCTGCCAAGCCACTCCGTCCTAGGAGACAAGAAGGCACTTCGGATAAAGACCTGCACTCTGGAAGCTCGAAACAAGGCATTCCGCCAAAGAGAGGAATATCACTCCGGCTAAGCCACTCCGTCCAAGAAGACAAGAAAGCACTCCTGATAAAGGAAACACATGCACTCCGGAAGGACGAGCAAAATCACTCCGTCCAAAGTGAGAAAAAACACTCCGTCCAAGGAGACAAAAAAAAGCACTCCGGAAAAGGAAATGCACTCCGGGAGCACTAACAACGACGCTCCGTCCAAAATGAGATAAAACAATCCAGCCACCTCACTAATTAATTTTTTTTTCAAGCCCACACGGGAAAAGAAGGCACTCCGGACTTAGCATCCAAACCACTCCGTCTAAAGAGTAAGAAAGCACTCCGTCCAAAGTGAGAAAAAAACAAACCATGTCAGGAACAGGACAAAACCCAGCTTTTCAATCCGCAGCATCTAACGATAAGCTCCATTGCGCAATTACGTTCCTAGTGCAGCAATCATAACCCTTGATACTGACTTCTAATTTCCTTCGAACGGCTTCAATTATAAGATTAGCAATATGAGTAAGGGTCTTTCCATTGGCATCGTCAAAGATTCTTCGATTTCGTTCTTTCCATATGAAATAAACAGCAGCAGCAAGAGTGAGTCTAAAGGATAGTGACTTGGCATTCTTGCTTTTCCAACTACAGGAAATCCACTCAATATTTCTCTTCCATTCCTGGTGTGGCCAGGTTATCCCAGCCTGAAGACATAGATTGTCCCAGATCTCAAAGGAGAAAGGACACATAAAAAACAGGTGATCGTGAGTTTCTCCAGCGTTCTTACAAAGAATGTAAATGTTGGCTTGCTGCACAAATCTCCCTACTCTATCGAGCGTGGCCAGCTTTCCTAATATGGCAAGCCATAATATGAAAGCATGTGATGGAATATGATTAGGACCCCAGACAATATAGGACCAGTTGCATTTGGCCACGGTTCCTTGGAAAATGCGGTAAGTCGATTGGGTGGTAAACTCACCATTTGGTTCAGCAGTCCATCTGATTGTATCTTTCCTTTCTGGATCAGGGCAATAATTTGGCATGCCGTCAATGTTCTGATCCACTTCCATATCATACCGATTCGGCCATCTCCAACCACCATTTGCCACTATCGAAGCAACCTTTGTATCCAAAGGCAGCCCAGTCACCGACATCAGCCTTGAGGAAAACAAATCAGCTAGGGGACCTTTTGGGTGCAAGTTATCAAGCCATAGGAAAGTATCAACCCCATTTCCTATCCGATATTGGATAAATGGCCAAATAGCAAATCGAAGTTTTAACATTTTCCTCCAGCACCAGGACGTGATGGCTAGCACCTTAATGGTCCAAATGCACCTATCCTTTAATCTATTTATATGCATCCAAGAGACCCAAATAGATTTGGGATCCTTTGTAATGATCCGCCATAAAAGGTGAGATATTAGGGCTTTGTTAGAGTTTTGAAAATTTTGAATGCCAAGACCACCTTCAGACCGAGGTTTGCATACATGCTCCCATGCCACTTTAGCAGTTGAACCCCCAGAAATGGTTCCGGATTTTTTTTTTTTTTTTGGTAAGTAGAAATGGTTCCGGATGGCAGAAGGAAATTGTAGGAAACATGGGAATGAACACAAGAGAAAGCACCGGAACCAGTAAATTGATGAAAATGCCATAGGAGAAGATCGCCGAAATTTCTAGAATTTCCTAGATGCGTGAATGCTTGGGAAAAACTAGAAGCCTCTAGAAGGGAGAAGTTGTGCCTATGAATAGGATGAGGAAGAGAGAAGAGGTGGATGGCATGGCAACAAAGCAGGACAGTAGAGGAGCAAAGCAGCAAAGCAGAACAACGAAGTAGATAAGAAAAAGGGAAAAGGGGATCTAGCCATAGGCAAGTGTACCTAACTCTTGTTTTCTCTGTTAATATTTTTATAATTCTCCAACTATGAGATTTGTGTACAATATTACATGCTTTTCTTAATATTATAAATAAATATCATGATTTTACCCAAGTATTATAAATTATTGGTTTAATTATATTGCTCAAGTTTTATGATAAATAAATAAATTATGATATTGAAAAGATATTATTATGAAATATTAAAATCTAATGAATACTATTATCTACAATTATTTGATGAATTAAAAGAAGAGAAAAATAGTAACCGATGAGAAATATGAATTCGGAGATGTGAAGAACAGTGACCGAGGAGAAATAAAGAATTAAGTAGAAAAATTAAGGATGAAACATATTGTGATGATCTGTACATGTTACATTGTGAAGTATTAATTGATACATGATTAAAAGTTATATGATGAACGATTATGAAGAACATCAAGTGATGACAAGAATATCTAAATGGCTTCCTAAGAAGTTAAAGTAGCCGTGAATGAATAAGAGCCAAGAATAAGAATGCAAGAATTGGGATCTCCAAGGTTAAGAACTCTAATGAAATGGCCACTAATAAATACAAGAAATCAAGATCCACCGAGTTAAGCAAAAATAATAAGAAACTAGACTAAGGATTGTTTAGTAGGTAATCTTCTTTGGCCTGCTATGAATATTGCAGTGGAGACCCAAGGACATCCTGGCCACATGACTTGGCTGCTTATGTGAAGCGGGTGATATTCTTGACAAGCCCTAGGAAGTTACAGTGGTAATCTAGGATAATTCCATCCATGTAGTGATACATGGTCCACCGTCCTCGAGGCATTGTGTAAGTAGGAAAAGAACCAAGATCGCCATCCTCGGGGCGTTGTAAAAGGAGGGAAAGAACCAAGATTGCCATCCTCGAGGCGTTGTACAAGGAGAAAAAGAACCAAGATTTCCGTCCTTCGGGCGTTATACAGGAGGAAAAGAACCAAGAATTATGACTATGAAAGATGCATGCATGAACAAGAACTAAGGCATTTGATTGTGTGGATTGAATACAATCTATCATCGATTATTCACTCCCTCTACTAGTAGGGTTTACTAGCCCTGGTCCCTCAAGATAAATCGAAGAAGAAGAAAGAGGAATAAGTAAAATAAAATATGAAACAAAATAAAAGCAAGAATTTTTCACGAGCTTATAATTAAGCTTTGCCTCTTTAAGCGTAATCACGTTGAAGCAAAATTATCGGAAATGAATTTGTGTTTATGCATCATTTTATGATTAGTTAAAATATATGTATATATGTTTATGTTTTCTGTATGTTTTATTTTGTGGTACCTTGCTGAGCTAGTAAGCTCATGCTTACTGTTTTTATTTTTTCCTCCCAGATGGTATTATTAAGCTAAAGTCTGATGAGTCGATAGAGATAAAGTATAGTTAGAAGGTAGCTGGATCATGAAGACAAGAAGAGGCATGTTATGACAGGTAAGTTAACCTTATGACATAAAGTGCTTCTGCAAGATTATATAAGGATATAAATATGCTTCTACAAATTAATTTTAGGTACCTAGATGGCATCTCTCATTTGACTTAATGTAGTAGTTGAGGTTTTATGGTAGTCGATGTGATCCTATGCATGCATTGAATGATTCAAAATTTTACGACATTAGTTTTATATGTTATTAATGGAGGGTATTTAAAGGATAAGGGACTGTTCCGTTACAAAACCCACATAAACTACCTGTATTAAACAACCTGTTTAATACATGGCTCCACAAATGCCATATCATACATGGCTCCAACACAGTAATTCTAACCATCGTATTGGATCCAAGAGAGATGCCATGTAGGACCAAAATAAATCCAAATATCAAAAATAATTGCAGAAGCAACTATAACCATATATTAATCTTTGGAAGTAAAAACATTACATTCATCAAGGTACAAAAGCATTATATATCACCATAATATATAACATTCCTTCCAAATACTAGCTATATATATTTACAAGTCCTCAATCATTTAAAATCTTCAAAAGCCTTCGAGCTCCACAAGCTTCTTCTAGTGGGTTCCTATCTTTGGTCCTTCCTATAAGGGTAAGCAATTGCCCAGCAAGGTACCCGAAATAATAAGAAGATACAAATATCATATAAAACAGGCAAAATATAAGGACAAAGAAATTTAGAAGAAATTAGGAAAATTATACATGCATGCAAACGAGACCAAAACCATAAATCGATGCATAAACCTGAAGGAGTTATGTTCAAAAGTTCTTTGGTTCTTCATTCAAGGTCCTTATCCAAAATCCTCATTCAAAGTCATCATTCAAAGCTTCTCATTCAAAGTTCTTATTTAAAGTTCTTATTCAAATGTTCCTGTCCTCCATATTTACATCCCAAGGGTAGGATGTTCCAAAGTCCTTATTCAAACGATCCGAAGATCCAAAGTCCTTATTCAAATGATCCGAAGATCCGAAATTCTTATTTAAATAATCTGAAGATCCAAAATTCTTATTCAAATCATTTGAAGATCTGAAATTCTTATTCAAATGATCCGAAGATGCGAAATTCTTATGGAAATGTTCTTATCCTCCTTATTTACATCCCAAGGGCAGGATGTTCAAAAGTTCTTAACAAATAATTCCTTCTTGTTTACATCCCGAGAATAGGATGTTCAAAGTAATGCCCTGCGGAAGGCGGACCACACATCACTCCATGGACAAGGTCATTCTCATGGCATGCTAAGGAAATACGGGCCGAAGCCTCCGTATAGTTTTAGAGCTCCTAATCATCGAAAACATGGATGTTTTCAGAAGTTCTTAACAAATAATTTTCTCCTTATTTACATCTCGATGACAGGATGTTCAAAAGTTCTTAACAAATTGTTTCTCCTTATTTACATTCCGATGACAAGATGTTCAAGGTTCTTAATGAATTTTAGGTAACTTAACTTTTACAAAATTTCTAGATAAAATTGTCTAAATAAGCTTAAACATTCTACCAATCAATAATTTACCTCAAAACTTAAGATTTGTAAACACCCTATACTCCATTTTCGAATTAGGGTTTGGGGCAAAACTTCCAGACACAAATCGAACACAAAACGCAAGCCAAATGATGAAAATGAAGCCAGACAACTTTATAGTTATGCATAAACATAAAACCTATACATTAAATCATGGGAAACATGCATTATTCGAATTAAATCTTAGAAAGAGAGGGTTTTAGAACATAAGTACCGAAGTGGAGATATTAAAAAGCAGTAATAATGGAAAATAAAGCTCAGGTATACTTGTCTCGGCCTGATCTTCTAATTTTCTTACTCTTATTGGACCGGATGTGGCGATAAATCCCTCCTCTTTCCTCTTTCTCCTTCTTCATGCTTCTTCGTCGTTCTCCCAAAAACCTTTCCCACTTACCGCTTTTTATAAACCCAAAAGAAGGTCAGTGGGTTAAAAATGTGACTGGCGCTCGAGCGCCTATCGAGCACGTGGCGAGCACAAGTTTGGAACAATTGATGTTGCCCAGGTGGCTCGAGCGAACAGCGAGCCTGACCATTCTGTTTTTCATCGCCTCCTTTGCGCTCAAGCAAGCAGCGTGCGCGGGTTTTTCAGGAACAATCTGTTTTTGGCACATCTATTGGGCTCGAGCCTGTAGCGAGCCTAGTAGCTACTGGATTCGGCGCCTACTTCTGGGCTCAAGCCCACAGCAGACTCAACCTTGAAATTTTACTACACTAAGTTAATTTTCTATTTTTCTCAATTTCACTTATCCCAAATTTAATTACATCAATTTAATTACTAGAATTTACTATATTTTGGGAACTCGAACCTCACAACTTAGAAAATCATCGGCAATTCTGAGTCATATATTTTTGGTTTAGGAGGAAATTTGTATTCACATTTTTCACACATATACTTCAAAATTGGAAAGCAAATCGACATATATGCACAATTAATACATGAATACTTCAAAATTTAAGCTTGGATGGGCATTTGAATAAGAATACCCAGAAGGAATGGTAAGAAATGAGCAAAAAGGGAAAGAAAAGTATTGGAGTGTACTTTTCTCGACCCAATCTACGAGTTTCTCAACTAGCTCCACGTCAAAAATGGACCCGAGAGCCTTGATCTCCTCTTCTCTCTCATCGCCAGCGCATTCTCTCTCTCTACTCTCTTTCCTCCTCCTTCTACAAAAATGATGAAATTTGAGTGTGCGGGCTTTGAATACCTGAACTGGCACTCGAGCACCAGTCGGGTGTGGGGCCATTGGTTCCCGTGCTCGAGCGCGCTTCAGGCGTTGGTCAAGTTTGAATCAGGCTTGCAGCGAGCCAACTTCATGCACGTGTCGTTCGGAACCTGTTTCGACCTTTCTAACCCAATATCTCATATCGTGGATCCTAATTTTTATTATTTAAGTTTAATAAATCATGATTATCATAATTAAAAACTTGAATCTTATTTATGGATTAACATTTCAAGGTTTACAATGCTAAGTCCTAGTTTTGCCAATTTTGGGTCTTTGGGCTTTTCAATCCAATTTCTTTGATATCCTTTGACATCGATTCAATTATATTAACTTACTTACTCATAATCACTGTATTTTAGAAATTGGTACCTTATAATCCTCCCCCATTTATAGAAATTTTATCCTCAAAATTTTAAAAACCTTAAAATTTAACAATCCGGGATAATCCTTTTAGATTTCTTCTTAGCATTCCCAAGTCACATTCTTGATAAAATGGTCTTCTTTCCTAGAGAACTTTAACCAACTGAATTATCCTGATTCTTAATACCTAATATATTTTTTTTATCTAAGATCTAAATTGAAACCTTATCATAAGACAGACTCTTAATCTACTGCAACGGCTTAACTCGAACACATACTTATTCCCTCAATTATCAATATATGGGAGACATTATGATAGTCCACCAACTTCAAAGTCAAGCCAATTTATTGATCACCTCTCCAACTTACTAAAGAATTTCAAACAAGCCAAATAAACCTCAACTTTAATACAAAATCTCAAACAGACTAATAAACTCTACTTCAATTTACCCTAAGCCTCGAAAATGGTCATTCACTTTGAACCTGAAATCAAGTTTTAAAACATATGGGCTCACATGCTTCCGTTGCTCCACACTGATTAACCATTTATTTGCATACTAAAACTCTTCTTGCAACTCTAATCCATTGATTCATATCAGACACTTCGGTTACATGGCAGCCATAGACCTAAGAAAAACTCTAAAGATGTGAGATTTTGATCCCAAAATCTAATAATTATGGAGTGATTAAGTTGATGATGATCATAATTAGGCTTAAGAATAATGGATAAATTTGGTACCGAAGCAAAAAGGAAGCAAATGGGAAGAAAATGGAATCGGCACCCAAGTGGTGCTCAAGCACCGGGTAGGAGCTAATTTGCACAAGAACCCACTCGCAGGCCGCCAAAGGTAAGGTGCAAGCAGTCCTAGCTATGAGCGGTGCTCGACTGGAGCTCGAGCGCCAGTCACGAGGGCAGCATGTGCTTCCTCCTTTCTCTGTGTTTTAAAAGGTAACTTAAGAGAGAGAGAAGGATGAACGAATGACGGCAATGAAAAGGAGGAGGAAGGAGAGAAAAGAGAAGAGAGGAGGGGAAAATCCACCGAACTGATCCAATCCGAGTAAAAATAATTATAGATCAAGCTCAGGCAAGTGTACTTTTGACGTTATATACCGTTTTTACAGTTTTTTAATACCTCAAATATTGTATTTATGCTTTAAATATTTGGTTCTGCATGTTTATTGTAAACAACACCTGTTTCTCCTGATTAATCGAACATATTTCTTGTTTACTTGTAAATACTACTAAATATACCTCCAATTTTATGAAAATACTTGTGTTTGGTGTTCGCTTATTGTCCAGAAGTTTTGGCAAAACCCTAAGCACGAAAATGAAGGGATTCAACAGTTTTAATCCAAAATATCTGATATGTACAAGTTAATCTATAGCGTGATAATGTCCAAAATGTGATTTATGTCTGAAAAATTTATACGAATTTATAGTGTTAAATTTCTAAAGATTTCTGAAGTAAAATTTGAAGGGTTACAAACTATTATTGTACATTCTAAAGCTAGCTGAAGAGTTACTATAAAACTCTAACTGATATCGGAAGCTTAATAAGTTTTCAAATAGAAATAGGAGAAAAATATTTCTGATACTATTAATTAGGACCCAGGATAGATATACAATCAAGTTAGGTTCTCTGGCATACCATAGAATGTTATGGTACTAATCGAGGATAACTCTATCCATAGAGTTACACGTGATCTACCCTTCCTTAGGGCGTTAATCTAGAGGTAATTACTGTTACTGGCTGGCATTACTGTACTGAATCCCGTGAGAAGGGATATCCCACGAGAAGGGACAACTGCTACTGGCCTTGGATTGTGTGGAGCGAACACAATCTATCTTCAATTATTCGCCCCCTCTATTAGTAGGGTATACTAGTTGGGCCCTTTACTGATAGAAAAGGGAGATTTTCTATAATTCATAGATTTCATATTGGTCTCTGACTTTTGATTCATGTTTACTGATTTATGTTTTTTGAAGCCTGATTATCACTAATTTATACTTTTTTTATTTTCATGCATTCTTCTACTACTACAATAATTGAATATTTTCATATTACTGTTTATCTGCACTTATATTCTGCACGAACACTGTATATTCTATTTATTTTGGTACTTTGTTGGGCTTCGGCTCACTGTTTACTATTTTTTCCTCTAGATGAGACTGTAGAGCTGGTATCAGATAAGAGATAGTGATTTAAAGTTTAGCCTAAAGACTTTTAGAGACCTGAAGTACTTTGGAGACCTTGAAAAGAAACAGTTTGAATGTAAATACTGGACTTTGTATATGGATCTTGTGTGTATATGGATTCAGTATACGAAATGTATGTGATGGATGTGATGAAACGGGAATTCATGCTTCCGTAGGTTTATAGTTCTGCTTTCGCTATATGTTTTCTGGATTTTGTACAGGTCCTAGATGGCATCTCTATTCCGAACTATTAATATAGTCGATAGAAAATGTGAAATGTAAGCCATAGGGAATTATACGGTGCTTGTGATCCTGTGTCTGAAATGAGAATTCTTATTGTTGGATATTATGATTATATTATTCTGTATGTTTACAGGTTATAAGCAGCATTTGTATTTCCGTTTAGCACAGTTTTAGGGAATACTCTGTCCGTTTTCTCCTAGAACTTTAGGTTATTAATTGGGTTTAGATTTTTATTTTCTGTAATGACGAAAAATTCTGAGGATAAAAAAAAACCCGTTCTATGAGATCCAGAAATCAAAAAGGCTTAAAATAGGAATAAAATATTACTACTTAAAATTGGAGTGGCCTTATGCCACTAGAAGGTCAAACCATTTCATGGAAGTGTAAGAGGCCGAAGTAAATACTAAGAGAAATTTAACCGGATTTGAAGAGTTGACAAGATTTGAGGAAGTTGACTGGATTTTGAAGGGTTTAGAAATTTAACCAACTAGGCCTCGACCAAATGAGGTGGGTAAACTACCTCATTACACTCTGAGGAGAAGTACTGAGGTAAGTAAACTAACCTACCTACTTCCACCTAATCACTGAAGGCAAGTACCGAGTAGGTAACTTACCTCCACTTACTCCACCTACTCCTTCCTCTTTATATATCGGGTTCTAGTTGAGGGATGAGTGTGAGTTTCTGGCACAAAGGAAGAATAAGGATCGAAGGAGGGAAGAACTTTGAGGCAGCTAGAGTGGGTAGTCAGGCAAGTGTACCTCAGACGCTACTCTTTAAGTTTTATTTTTAAGAATATTGCTAAGTGTACCCCAATTTTAAAAGTTTATGCTTTAAGAACTCCCGTTTCTAAGTCCAGTTTTAAGAAAAACTGCTAGTGTTTCTCCTTTTGATTTAGAATGCTTACCGTTTTAAAGTTACTGCTTAAGTTGTATTTACGGTATGATGAATTTCATGGTTAGTTCACGTTCTCTGTTCTCTACCTTCTGTTTCCTGCTTAAACAAAAATTGCATAAAACCCGGACTAAAAATGAAATCAGCATTGTAAGCATCATTGCATGGTAAAATCAGAATCGGCCTGCTTGCACAATCTGAACCGGCCTACCCTTGTGAAAATCAGAATCGGTCTGCTTGCATGATAAATCTGAACCGGCTTACCCTTGTGAAAATCAGAATCGGCCTAATTGCATGCTAAATTTGAATCGACTTATACTTGATAAAATCGAAATCGGCCCCCTTGCATGTTAAAATCGAAATCGGCCCCTTGCATGATAAAATCGAAATCGGCCTTTGCATGTTTAAAATCAAAATCGGCCCCTTTTGCATGATAACAATGAAATCGGTCCCCTTTGCATGAAAACAAGATCGGCCTCCCCTCTTGATGAAAATGAAACCGGCCTTCACTTCATGAAATCACAACCGGTCCCCTTAAGCCTAAAACAAGATCGGCCTTCCCTTAATGTAAAAAGAGGTCCGGCCTCCACCCTTGGACAAAATCAAAACCGGCCCCCCTTGAGTGATGAAACAAGTCCGGCCACCTTAAGAATCACAACTGACTTTTGTGTGAGAAGAAAACAAGACCGGCTCCGTGATGCACAAACTCCGGCCACCTTAAGAATCACAACCGGATTTTGTGTGAGAAGAGAACAAGACCGGCCACCCTTTTTAAATCAAGACCAGCCCTCCCTTAAGCATTGAATCAAGTCCGGCCTTGTGTGAGATGAAATCACAACCAACCTTCCCTTATGTTGCAAACAAGACAGGCCCTTAAAGCATGAAGCCACAAACCGGCCTTGTGTGAGATGAAATCACAACTGGCCAACCTTATATCATGAAAATGAAACCTGCTCCCTTGATGTAAAAAGAGCTTCGGCCCTTCCTTAATCAAAATCTGAACTGGCCACTTTAAGCATGAAATCTAAACTGGCTTTCCTTTGTAAGAAAATGAATCCAGCCTCCCTGTGTAAGAAAATGAATCCAGCCTTCCTGTGTGAGAAGATAAATCCAACCTTCCATTGGAAGAAAATGAAACCGGCCTTATGACACGAATTGTAAGTCCTTCTTACTTATACAGAAGAGATTTTGAACCGGCCTTCTTAAGACTCAAACTGTGATAACTGTGCATAATTTTTGAAGGGTAAAATATGATGTTTCTGATACTGAAAATGGCTTTCAGTAAACGATAAGAACAAAATGTTTCGGTTACTATGGACTCAGGACTGATATGTAGTCAGGTTAGGTTCTCCGGCATGCCTTAGAACGTTATGGTGGTAATCGAGGATAACTCTGTCCATGGAGTTATATGTGGTCCGCCTCTCCTCAGGGCGTTATAATAGGAGGGTAGCTTCTATTCCGTTCTGGCCGGCGCCCCCTTAAATAGGGGAAGGATCTCGTGAGGTGGGATCATTCTGTTCTGTTATTGCCATTGATTGTAGGGAGATGTACACAATTTATTCTCGATTATTCGCCCCCTTCGCTAGTAGAGTCTACTGGTAGGGTCCTTTACTGATTAAAAAATGAGTTTTCTACAAACTATCAAGTAAGACCAATTTCTGTTCTTCGAAACATGAGTACGTTGATTCTGATTTCTGAAGACCATTTCTATTTTCTGATAGTTCTGTATATGTCTGCATCCTATTTCTGTTATAAATCACTTCCTTATGGCATTTGTATCTTCATGTGAAATAATATCTATTTTGTTGAGTTATGTTCTGCATATATATTTTACTATGTACCTGCATATACCTTGCTGGGCCTCGGCTCACAATTTTCTATTTTCTCCCTCCAGATGAGACTATAGAATTTGTGCCTAACGAGAAGGAGTGACTAAGGCTCCGTTTAAGAGATTTTAAGGATTTCGAAGCATACTTTTGAAGTTACCATGGAAGAAGCAGCTGATGTAATGATCTAAATAGATGTATTTTTGAAATTGGATCCTTGTGCCTATGTGCACATGAATGAATTTTATAGGAATGAGTTTGAATGCTTCGACAAGTTATTAGATTTACTTCCGCTACATGTTTTATGGATAATGTGTGTGGGTCTAGATGACATTTGTAATCCTGTGTTATGAATGACAGAAAAAAAAAAATCTGTTCCATCACAATTGGTATCAGAGAGATAAGATGCCTTAGGAATTGATCAATCGAAAAGCGGAAGCATAGGTTTGAATCCTTCTCCTAAATTTTCGTAGGATTAAGTCTGGGTAACCAAGGTGATTAGAACTCTTAACAAGTTGACTCCTACGCTAAGTTTGAATTTCACGAAGCTGATGGATATTTTCCTTTTCTCTGACTGACTTTTTGGGATTTCAATATTGTGCCTATCTTGATTTTAGGATGGTTAACTAAAGGGGAAGAAGAGATGGCCGAGATGGTGCTAGTACCCCCCATGACCAAGAAGCTCAGTATGTGACCTTGCTAGAAAGGGTGACACATGTTTTAGAGAAGATGGAACAGCATCATGTGGCCTTGCTTCTTGCACCACAACCAATTCCATCTATGTACGAGAGGTTTAAGGTAGTGAATGTGCCTGAATTTTTAGGAAAAGAAGATCCGCTGAAGGCAGAAAATTGGATTAGGAGATTGAAGAAAATATTTATAGTTATCCTATGTTCTGATAACGAAAGAGTTACCTTTGCAACTTATAAATTGAAAAAAGAGGCCGATGATTGGTGGGCTAAAAAGAAAAGAGTAATGGGATGGTTGGATGAGGAAATTTCTTGGGAGACGTTTGAGGAGGCTTTGTGGGAAGAATATATTCCCGATAACCTTCAGGATTGGAGGGAAAGAGCCCTTATGGAACTTAGGCAAAGGAGTCGCACCGTAGCAGAGTATAACGCGAGGTTCATCGAATTGTCTCATCATGTACCTCTCATTAGTAATGATCAATTGAGGATGACCAAGAAGTTCTTGCAAGGGTTAAATAATGAGATTAGAAATGAATTAGTGACCCAGGAGTTTCAAACTTATAATGAGATCCTAGATAGGGCCTTGGTACTCGAGAAAGAGCTAGAGACACAAAAATTTCTTACAAAAAGGGCTGCTAGTTGGGCGGATCAGAGTAGGAAATCACATGTAGAACCACCTGAGTCATCCAAGAAGGAAAAAATGGTGGATGCAGGGAAAAGCACTGCCAAAGTTTTGTAGTGACTAGTTCGCCAACATCAACTGCTAAATGTGCATATTGAAGGAAGAAGCACATGGGAAAAACTTGTTATAAAGCAATGGGAGCGTGCTATAATTGTGGAAAGTTAGGTTACCTGATAAAAGATTGCCCGTTATCAAAAGGTCAAAAGAAAAGATGTCGGTTGTTGTGGTTAGAGTATTGCGGCGACAGTGCGAGGCCTAGAGATACCCCAAAGGCAGATGAAGGTATTCTCTTAATCATGAAATTTTGATTTGTTTCCTGGTTGCATAGATATATGTGTGCTTTGTGGATTTTGTGAGATTTAGAAACTGTAGCATAGATGAGTATACAGCTGGAAGAAAGAATACTTGATTCATTTGATTGGCATAGCAAAAAAAAAAGAGTAGAGCTGATGGTTTAGGATTGATTTTTGAGAAAATGCAAACCTCTGGGTTTGAAATAATACTCAAGGATGTTGGTAAAAGATGCAGTACCCTGTCATTAAGTTATGAAATTCTGAGTAAGAGGCAAGATTAATGAGTTAAAAAGGGGTTCAACCTAATTAGAATTAGGATTGACCTTTTTGAAGTTAATAGATGACCGTTCAAGAATCTGGCTGTGACGGTCCGGACTTAGTTCCACACATAAAGCCGCTGTCAAGTCTTAAAAAGATGATTAATAAATAAATATTAATGGACATAAAAATTTTATTTCTCTTTTACATCGGATTGGTTGAGGCCGAACTGCATGAGCTGGCTATCCGATTTTAATTTCACACCAGGCCGACCAACATTACGGTTAGCTGGACTTGAAAGTCTTAGATTCTTACTAAACTTTTCAATATCATTAACCAAAAAGAAATCATGGAAACATACTAACAACATCCATAGAGTCATAAATAGCAGAATCATTTTATAAGTCTTCACAAAACATCAAAAGGAAATAAAATTAAGTTCTACATTTAATCAGCTCCGGCCAGCCGAACCATTTTGCTACACCATAAGGTTCTACTCAATTTCGTCCTCCATGAGCCTTTCGTCATCTGAAAATAACAAGACTGAGCCACAAAGCCCAGCAAGATACTCATATGCAGAAAACATAAACATTTACATAAGCGGAATTAAAATAGAGTTTTATAACATAATTTAGCATACGAAAATCATCATATCGTTTCTTCTTTAGTTCAGAATTTCCTTATTCTCTTTCTTCTTATCTTGTCTTCGGAAAGCTCATAAAAAAACATTGGAGATTCTTATTATCTTTAAGGACCGGACGGGAGCGGACAACATCGAGGACGGGTTGTGTATAACCCCACAACCTAAAGTCGTATCCTCTCATTATGCTCCCCGAGGCGGGAGGTAATGCCTTTAACCCGGTATACAAGGCCGTAGTCCAAAAGTCTTATGCCACCAAAAGTTTCCTCCCGTGGCCCAGGAGGCAATCCTTGAGTGTCACTCCAATATCCTTCATCCATCTTTAACAGCAAGTTTAATGGAAACGCAGTTCTTAGTTCATATCTTTTAATGGCCATCCATCATAGTTCAAAAGTCGGAAGTCATAGAGTTCCACTTGCTGTCCGGATTACATACATTAGCCTTGTTCTTAATTTCATCAATTGAGGTCCGTATAACTTTTCCTTTAATCATCTTAAAGCCGAAGTTCTTTTCTTAGAAAGACGGAGTTCAAAAGCTGGAGTTCCTTTTCCAGTCGACGCTCAAAAAGCTGGAGTTCTTTAAAGTCCGGAGCTCTAAAACTGGAGTTCTTTTTAAAAGGACGGAGTACTTTTTCTTCAAAAGGACGAAGCTCTTTTTCTTAAAAAGACGGAGTGCTTTTTCTTAAAAGTCCGGAGCTATTTTTCTTAAACAGACGGAGTACTTTTTCTTCAAAAGGACGGAGCTCTTTTTCTTAAAAAGACGGAGTGCTCTTTCTTAAATGTCCAGCGGTCTTTTTCTTAAAAGGACGGAGTACTTTTTTCTTAAAAAGACGGAGTGTTTTTTCTTAGAAGTCCGGAGCTCTTTTTCTTAAAAGGACGGAGTACTTTTTTCCTAAAAAGACGGAGTGCTTTTTCTCAAACGGACGGAGTTCTTTTTCTCAAAAAGGCGGAGTGCTTTTTTTCTCAAACGGACGGAGTGCTTTTTCATCAAACAGACGGAGTTCTTTTTCTCAAAGAGGCGGAGTATTTTTTTCTTAAGGGTCGGAGGTCTTTTCTTTAAACATGAAATTATCAAAGTTTATATAATCATACATCAAGCAGAATAAAATCGAACATCATAAATATTAGGATTTTTTAAACATGCAATTTAGAACAATTCTTCCTTAAATCAGATAAACAGAACAGATTTCATACATAGAACAAATTTCATGCATACTAAAACATAAGTTCATAAAAATATCAGATAAAGGAACAGAACAAACTTCATACATACTAAAACATAATTTCATAAGAATATTAGATATACTCGTATCGCAAACATGCATAATCATGAACTTTAAAACAGGGTGAGTATTCTTGCCTGGGTTTCTTCTACTTTGCCTTGATCTTTACTCTTGCCTGGGTTTCTTCTACTTTACCTTGATCTTTTGGCCTCCTTTTACTAGAAATTCTATTACATGCCTTTTTCTTACTCCTCTAGTTCTTATTTATAGGCCTTAGGTTTGATGACTATTATTAATGATTAGCAATACAGGGGAAATGTTTCATTATTAATGATTGGCAATATAGGGGGAATGTTTCTTATTTATGGCTCTACATTTTCCAAAAAGTTTCCTTTTTAATTAGACCATTTATGGTTTTACATTTTCAAGGAGTTCATTAATTCCTTGTTAACTAAACTTAATGGGATTAATTCCTGGTTCACTGAACTTAACAGGATTTAGCTTTCTCATGTAAACACATTCAATTACTTCTACACGACTTCCGGTCAACACCTGTTGACCGAATTATCAACTTCGGCTTTCCCATAATGTACTCCGGCCTCCAATACACAAAGCCACTCTATCCTTTAAGACCACTTCGGCCTTATAATGTACTCCGGCCCTTAATGAAACAAAACCAAATTTCAAAACCTGTTCAAGGCCGGTTTTGCTTTTCTTTAAAGTGGCTGGTCTTGATAATGATGGAGCCGGACTTGTTTTGTACCAAGGAATAACCAAACTTTTTTTTTTACTAAGGAGCAAGTCGAACTTATCTTTATCAAATAAAAGCCGGACTCGATTTTCATCAAGAAAATCTGGACTTCTTTTCATCATGCAAGGACCAAACTTGATTTCATCTTGAGGCCGGTTTACTTTTCTTATTACCTTTTCCGGTCAACTGGCGTTGACCGGATTATAAGGATTTGTTGACTAGAATTTCCTATGTTCTAGAATCTGGGCCATTACACTGGCTATGAAGGTTTTAAGGAACGTATGTATGACCAAGCTAATCTGTTTTAATGAGTGGTTTAAAGGAAACTGAATTTGGCATTAGTCTCTAAGGATGTGCGTGGAATTAAAAGAGTATCGACTAGACACTATTAACGAAGTCGTAGAACCATGTGATAGTAGGACTTGTCGATGACCAAATAAGTTAGCATAGGTGCTGAGTTTATAAGAAAGATTGGGGTTTTGTTAGTCCATACTAATAGACGATCACCCACAAGCAAACAGGAGAGGCATCCGTGGGATGGAACTACTCCACCTGTAATTAAAACTTTGTGATAATATCCTTAAGGACTTAGGAATGATCCCTTGATAGAGATTAAAGTCCTATAAAAAGTTAGGAAGTGGCAGGTGAATCTTGATGGATTCGACGGAGGTGAATACTAAGATCAATAGTTGATATCAGAAGTCCCCATTCGAAAGTATGAAGAATCACTTTGAAGATAATCCTGACCTGATAATTTTAAAAATTTTGAAGATGAAATTTGATAATTGTTGAGAAAACCCTAGGATTATGTCTTTTTGTGTCACCTGTGGATTGATATTCTTGGGATAAGTAGGAGAAGAATCCCTTATCAGAATTACTTTTTCATTAATTGAGATCAGTATTTGAATGTCTCCACTTAAGTAATGATCAAGTGATTTCAAATGAGGTGTTTGGGTTAAATTAATTGATTCATTAATACACCAACGAGATCTTAAAATTTTTAAGTGCAAAAGAGTTGAATTGGACACTGGAATCTGAAGTCACATTGAACCAGTGGTGACCGTATAAATTGCAGTTTATGATCTAGCCATGGATTGAAGGTTTGTGAAAAGTTGTTTCCCTCGGTATATGGACTTTTAGATTTTGAGGCTGTTAAGTGTTAGGGTCTCGAGGTCTTGAGCAATGGTTTAAGACAAAACCGAATCCGTAGAGATTGTTATAGTTAGGACTTCTTATTGTATTATGAATTGAGGATCTGTGAGAGATATTTCTGTGGTATGGATATTTTAGAATCAATCTAAATCAAGGCTCGGATGTTCGGAAGGGAATATGACATGAAATAAAGAAAATGTAAAGTATCCTGCTTTTAAAATCTAATGGTACCTTAAATTTCGTGTTGGAATTTTGGATGAAAGAATCGAAAGGCCAGGCAGTGATAGTGGCAGTAAGCTGAATTGAATAAACCAAAGCTAACTGATTGATTAGAGCACGCAGCGGAAGAGTGATGAACCTGTGCATATAGAAAAGTTTAAGTTAATGTCCAAAGAAAATGCTCAATATTGAGGTTCAGCGCCAAATGAAATGAGGCATTTTGCTAATTTCGAGGATAAAATTCCTTTAAGTGGGGGGGAATTATGAGATCCCGAAGTCAAAAAGGCTTAAAATAGGAATAAAATATCGCTACTTAAAATTAGAGTGGCCTTATGCCACTAGAAGGTCAAACCACTTCATGGAAGTGCAAGAGGCCGAAGTAAATACTAAGAGAAATTTAACCAGATTTGAAGAGTTGACCAGATTTGAGGAAGTTGACTGGATTTTGAAGGGTTTAGAAATGTTGACCAGCTTGAGGGAAAGTTAACCGGTCTTGAATAAAAGAGGTAAAACCGTGGGCAATGAAATGACTTAATTAGAATGAGAAGCATTGACCGAAAAGTTGATCGGAATAAATTAAGGGCAACTAAAGTCAAAAACAAACTTTATTGTTTAGTTAGAATGCAACTAGGCCTCGACCAAATGAGGTAGGTAAACTACCTCATTACACTCTGAGGAGAAGTATTGAGGTAAGTAAACTAACCTACCTACTTCCACCTAATCACTAAAGGCAAGTACCGAGTAAGTAACTTACCTCCACTTACTCCACCTACTCTCTCCTCTTTATATATCGGGCTCCAATTGAGGGATAAGTGTGAGTTTCTGGCATGAAGGAAGAATAAGGAGCGAAGAAGGAGGGAACAACTTTGAGGCAGCTAGAGTGGGCAGTCAGGCAAGTGTAACTCGGATGCTACTCTTTAAGTTCTATTTTTAAGAATATTGCTAAGTGTACCCCAATTTTAAAAGTTCATGCTTTAAGAACTCCCGTTTCTAAGTCCAATTTTAAGAAAAACTGCTAGTGTTTCTCCTTCCGATTTAGAATGCTTACCGTTTTAAAGTTACATCTTAAGTTGTATTTAAGGTATGATGAATTTCATGGTTAGTTCATGTTTCTCGTTCTCCACCTTCTATTTCCTGCTTAAACATAAATTGCATAAAACTCGGACTAAAAATAAAATCGGCATTGTAAGCATCATTCCATGATAAAATCAGAATCGGCTTGCCTGCACAATCTGAACCGGCCTACACCGTTGTGAAAATCAGAATTGGCCTGCTTGTATGATAAATCTGAACCGACTTACCCTTATGAAAATCTGAATCGGCCTGCTTGCATGTTAAATCTGAATCGGCTTATCCTTGATAAAATCAAAATCGGCCCCTTGCATGATAAAATCGAAATCGGCCTTTGCCTGTTAAAATCGAAATCGGCCTTTGCATGTTTAAATCGAAATAGGCCTTTGCATATTTAAAATCGAAATCGGCCCCTTTTGCATGATAACAACAAAATCGGTCCCCTTTGCATGAAAACAAGATCGGCTTCCCCTCTTGATGAAAATGAAACCGGCCTCCACTTCATGAAATCACAACCGGTCCCCTTAAGCCTAAAACAAGATCGGCCTTCCCTTAATGTAAAAAGAGGTCTTGCCTCCATCCTTGGACAAAATCCAAACCGGCCATCCATTGAGTGATGAAACAAGTCCGGCCACCTTAAGAATCACAACTGACTTTTGTGTGAGAAGAAAACAAGACCAGCTCTGTGATGCACAAACAACTCCAGCCACCTTAAGAATCACAACCGGCTTTTGTAAGAGAAGAGAATCAAGACTGGCCACCCTTTTTAAATCAAGACTGGCCCTCCCTTAAGCATTGAATCAAGTCCGGCCTTGTGTGAGATGAAATCACAACCAGCCTTCCCTTATGATGCAAACAAGACTGGCCCTTAAAGCATGAAACCACAAACCGGCCTTGTGTGAGATGAAATCACAACCGGCCAACCTTATATCATGAAAATGAAACCTGCTCCCTTAATGTAAAAAGAGCTCCAGCCCTTCCTTGATGAAAATCTAAACCGGCCACTTTAAGCATGAAATCTAAACCGGCTTTCCTTTGTAAGAAAATGAATCCAGCCTCCCTATGTAAGAAGATGAATCCAGCCTTCCTGTGCGAGAAGATGAATCCAGCCTTCCTTTGAAAGAAAATGAAACCAGCCTTATGACACGAATTGTAAGTCCTTATTTGGACAGAAGAGATTTTGAACCGGCCTTCTTAAGACTCGAAGTATGACATCTATGCATAATTTTTGAAGGGTAACATATGATGTTTTTGATACTGAAAATGGCTTTTAGTAAACGATAAGAAGAAAATATTTTAGTTACTATGGACCCAGGACTGATATGCAGTCAGGTTAGGTTCTCGGCATGCCTTAAAATGTTATGGTGGTAATCGATGATAACTCTATCCATGGAGTTATATGTAGTTCGCCCCTCCTCAGGGCGTTATAATAGGAGGGTAGCTTCTATTCCATTCTGGCCGGCACCCCCTTAAATAGGGGAAGGATCTCGTGAGGTGGGATCATTCTGTTCTGTTATTGCCATTGATTGTGGGGAGATGTACACAATCTATCCTCGATTATTCGCCCCCTTCGCTAGTAGAGTCTACTGGTAAGGTCCTTTACTGATTAAAAAATGAGTTTTCTACAAACTATCAAGTAAGACCAATTTCTGTTCTTCGAAACATGAGTACGTTGATTCTGATTTCTGAAGACCATTTCTATTTTCTGATAGTTCTGTATATGTCTGCATCCTATTTCTGTTATAAATCACTTCCTTATGGCATTTGTATCTTCATGTGAAATAATATCTATTTTGTTGAGTTATGTTCTGCATATATATTTTACTATGTACCTGCATATACCTTGCTGGGCC
Source organism: Nepenthes gracilis (assembly GCA_033239525.1). Lineage (NCBI taxonomy): Eukaryota > Viridiplantae > Streptophyta > Magnoliopsida > Caryophyllales > Nepenthaceae > Nepenthes > Nepenthes gracilis. Next base: position 12,242,271 of record BSYO01000012.1, read on the forward strand.
TCGGCTCACAATTTTCTATTTTCTCCCTCCAGATGAGACTATAGAATTTGTGCCTAACGAGAAGGAGTGACTAAGGCTCCGTTTAAGAGATTTTAAGGATTTCGAAGCATACTTTTGAAGTTACCATGGAAGAAGCAGCTGATGTAATGATCTAAATAGATGTATTTTTGAAATTGGATCCTTGTGCCTATGTGCACATGAATGAATTTTATAGGAATGAGTTTGAATGCTTCGACAAGTTATTAGATTTACTTCCGCTACATGTTTTATGGATAATGTGTGTGGGTCTAGATGACATTTGTAATCCTGTGTTATGAATGACAGAAAAAAAAAATCTGTTCCATCACAATTGGTATCAGAGAGATAAGATGCCTTAGGAATTGATCAATCGAAAAGCGGAAGCATAGGTTTGAATCCTTCTCCTAAATTTTCGTAGGATTAAGTCTGGGTAACCAAGGTGATTAGAACTCTTAACAAGTTGACTCCTACGCTAAGTTTGAATTTCACGAAGCTGATGGATATTTTCCTTTTCTCTGGTGACTTTTGGGATTTCAATATCAGGCCTATCTTGATTTTAGGATGGTTAACTAAAGGGGAAGAAGAGATGGCCGAGATGGTGCTAGTACCCCCCATGACCAAGAAGCTCAGTATGTGACCTTGCTAGAAAGGGTGACACATGTTTTAGAGAAGATGGAACAGCATCATGTGGCCTTGCTTCTTGCACCACAACCAATTCCATCTATGTACGAGAGGTTTAAGGTAGTGAATGTGCCTGAATTTTTAGGAAAAGAAGATCCGCTGAAGGCAGAAAATTGGATTAGGAGATTGAAGAAAATATTTATAGTTATCCTATGTTCTGATAACGAAAGAGTTACCTCTACAAACTATCAAGTATGACCAATTTCTGCTCTCTGAAACATAAGTACATTGATTCTGATTTCTGAAGACCGTTTCTCTTTTCTAATAGTTCTGTATACGTCTGCATCATGTTTCTGTTATAAATCACTTCCTTATGGCATTTGTATCTTAATGTGAAATAGTATCTGTTTTGTTGAGTTATGTTCTGCATACATATTTTACTACGTACCTGCATGTACTTTGTTGAGCCTCGGCCCACTGTTTTCTATTTTTTCCCTCAAAATAAGACTATAGAATTCGTGCCTGACAAGAAGGAGTGACTAGGGCTCCGTTTAAGAGATTTTAAGGATTCCGAAGCATACTTTTGAAGTTACCATGGAAGAAGCAGCTGATGTAATGATCTAAATAGATGTATTTTTGAAATTGGATCCTTGTGCCTATGTGCGCATAAATAAATTTTATGGGAATGAGTTTGAATGCTTGACAGGTTATTAGATGTACTTCTGCTACATGTTTTATGGATAATGTGTGTGGGTCCTAGAAGGCATCTGTGATCCTGTGTTATAAATGACAGAAAGAAAAATATCCGTTCCGTCACACGTTCTATCACAATTGGTATCAGAGAAAATGAGAAGCCTTAAAAATAATCTGTATTATATGCAGAAACTTAGAAAATGTTTATAACTGACTGAATAAATTGGTATAGGCATTGGATGAATTAAGTCTTAGGTATTCTAGTCTATGTTAAAAATTGACTTGAACTAGGACTTAGTGATTAGGTTAATTGATATTGAGTGTAGGCTAAGCGTAGACCGATCGATTTAGTTTTAAGGATTTAAGTTGAACAATTCTCTGTTAAGATAAAATTGAAGTGGTTAAAATTAGATGGAATGTTACGTTTTTGCCCTAAGGATTGAAATTTCAAAATGCATCGATCCTAACCCTCCCTCTAACATAATTATTTGATTGACCGCAAGGAAGAGGAGAAGAAATTGCTTTGGACCACCTCAAGAATTTGAATTTAATTAGTGTTGAGTCAGTAATGAATATAATAGTACCGAAATAAGGTATAAATAGTCGGTTTAGTTTAAGAGAAGTTCAATTGGCCTTGCAACGAGGTCCTCAGGGTTTGATATGATGGATAGGATAGAATTGATAGCTTGAGGTTATGGTATGCATCCTGCTGATTCCAAAGGTGTTGGCGAAGTTGATAATAATCGGATGCTTGAAAGAAGAGAAGCTAATATTGTCTTAAATAAGACAAAAAGTGAAGCTAGCTAATGATGACAAGGGAATAAGTTTATATATATTCCAAATTTTTAGAATAAAACCTGATGATGTTAATTCCTGAGGAGCAACCCTTGTCTGAAGGAATTAAGAATTTCGTTGTCTGGTTTGGGTTTGTGAATAAATTAACTTTAATGGGATATTGAGATGATTTAGTTGGCAAATTGCCCCACTAGAATCGATGATTTGAAAAAGAGTGATCTGAATTGCAATTAGGATTACAGGTTTTAAATTATTGGATGAGTTACAAAAGAAGTAATTGAACTAATATGGTGGCATTTGCAAGTTATGTAATGAGGTGTGTGCTAAGTATAGATGGCGTATTAGGCCATACCTGAAAAATCATTAGGTAGATGAGGAAATTTGAGAAAACTGTTAAAAGAGAAGATTTGCCAATCTGATTGATGAATAAAGTTACTGTTGAGGTTATACTGATATCACAAATGATCTTGAGGATTCAAGTATAATCGATAAGGACATTTGATAGACTTTGAAATAATCAGAAGCTAATGATTTGATGATTGGGAATCTCTGAGTTTAAGATATCTATAAGACAGGTGAATGATCATTACAAACCGGCCCCGATATCGAAACACGTACGGTTATAAAAGCCTGAGAGGAGAACCCTCGTGATTTTTGCTTGAGGTTGATCGAACAGTAAGGCCCTTGGGTTTTAGTCAGATCCTTGTGAAAAGTTGAACAGTCTGATTGGAATGAATAAATTCGCTTGACTATGGGACATCAAGTTACTAAATGTTAGGTTTTAATGGTAATTGGGGACTGTGCTGAAATTTTGGAATGATTGTCTCACTAGTAGTTTTGTGCCAATTAAATATCTGAAATTTGTGGAAATTTCTTTTGTGATGTTAAATTTCTTTAGGATCTTTTTGGGTTATGCGGATCCCTTCAGAAATTGAGATGACACTCCTTTAATGTAAACTGTGTGAAAAGGATATAATACCCTATAATTCGATTGGAAATTCTAAGTAAGAAGCAATATAGATCAAATTAAGGATAGGCGTCAGGTTTAATTAGGAAATGGACTGCCCTTTTTGAAGTCAGTAGATGGCTGTTTGAGAATTTATTTATTTATTGGTAAGTAATTGAATTTCATTAATGAAAAGGAAAAAAAGAATACATAATCAATGTTCAAACGCCAAAGGTTTTGCCCACTAGGGACTTGGACAAAGACGCTGGAGGAAACCCCAATCACCATGAATTAGATAATGAAAGCTTTTTTTTTTTATGGAAACAATCAGAAAAATGTCCTCCAAAAGCCGACTGATAGGATGACAGTAGCAAATCAGAACTCTAAACTCGCCACATCTGCAAATTGGTAAGACACTCCAAACCAGCAGACGACCATCCAAAGAGTAATGACTAGCAAAGGGAAGGAGTCTTCGTTTAGGTAAGGTACCACCAAACATCGGCAACCCTAGCGCTGCACTACAGGGAGATAAAAAGGAGGAAGAGAGGCCATCCTGAACAAAGACGCCATGAGTCTGTAACGTATCAGTAGAGTTGCCAACTGTATCAGCAAGCTAAACATGTCAAATCCAAGCTCCAGCAAAATACACCCTTTTTTTGGTAAGAAGATGATGAGGACCAAACCAAAACTCCGATGAAACCAACCAACCAGCGAGCTATCAAGCGGTCAAAACATCAGGAACCATAGAATGGACACCAGACAGCAATAAAGTACTTTAGCCAAGAGCATCTGATCCTATCCAAATCATCAGATTCCAAACCGTTGAAAGACAGGAATTCTAGGGATGCCATGCCTACCAAATGCGTCAGAAATGAGGGAAGGATGGGCATAGTCTTTCTTTTTTTTTTTTGGGAAAGGGAGCATCGCCATGAAGAACAATAGCAAAGACATAAACCTACCAACATGACCCAAGGGACCACAATATCAAATAGGTCCAACGAAATGGGGACAGAGACATTGAGAGAGATACTCCCTTGTTGCCTAGCATACCAGCCATAGACCCACTTGGCCCAAGAACATGACTGGACCAAAGAAGACAACAGATGGGAATGGACCAAAGAAAACAACAGTCGGTTTTTTTTTAACCCAAAACTCCGATGAGAGCCCAGAGAGAAACAACAAAGGAACGAACAAAACAAACAAATAAGGATAATAATAATAATAAGGCTGTTTGAGAATTTAGCTATGAAGGTTTTGAGAATAAAGGTATCTGGAAGAAAAGACCAAGCCAATCTGTTTTAATGAGTAGTTTAGAGAAAACTGAAATTGGCACTAGTCTCTAAGGAGTTGTGTGAGATTAAAAAGAGCATCGGTTAGGTGCTATTAAGGGTGCTTTGAGACCTCCAAAAAATAGGATTACCGAATGAATCAGGTAGGTTTGCATAGGTGGTAAGACTTTTAAGAAAAATGAGGATTCTATTAGCATGCATCAATAGGTAAATCATCCCGAAGCAAAGTGGGGGAGAAGTTTGTGGTTTGAAATTATTTCACCCATAAGTGAAATTTTGTGATGAGGCCCTTGCTTTGGGAAAATTCTGGATGATGTCTTAGGAAAAAATTAATGTCTTGCAAATCTAAGAGTTGAGAACTATAATAAGCAGATCTTGATGTATTCGAGCAAGGTGAATGTTAAGATCGACAGTTAATATCGGAAGTCTCCATTTGAATTGCCTTGGAGATGACTTTGATCTGATAATCTTAAGGATTAAAATGATTATGTTATGGCAGAAGGGTAACCTTAGGAAAACTCTAGAAGATCGTGAATGGATTAATCTGTTTAAGGATTATAAAGATAAAACTTGGTAATTGTGACGGAACGGATTATTCTCCATTGAATAACCTCCGTCAATGACTACACACACTCTAAAGCCCAAAATTAACCTATGGACTCTACAGAAAATCCGGCAGAGTTTCCTCTGCAACTGGACGAAAATCGAAATACAACCTGTTTAAATATCATCCTACAACAAGCACACATCTATCAAAGGGTTAACTCAAAGCCTACAACACGCCACACAGGATCACAACACTGCCATATCATCCATGGCTCCAATACAGTACATAACCTACTATACTGGATCGAGAAAGATGCCATCTAATGAAACCAAACTCAAAACATATATATACAGACACGGAAGCATACTAATTCATCATAAATGCGGAAACATAACAAAATCATAAAACAATAACAATAATGAGCCACGCCCAACTCTAAGTGGCTGCTCAAAATCTGATCCAACTCTGAGTCCAAATCTTTACTGCGCTCGCCGTCCAGCCAATCTCATCAAGCAAGCCTCTCCTTGCTCTAACTATCAGGCGCCGGCTAAGTGTTCTCATCTGAAAGGAAAAACATCAAACAGTAAGAGTAAGCTAACAGCTCAGCAAATGTAATCATAAACACCCCTCCAAGACATGTACAAGGACTGAAACAGGAGGGAATACATACTCTCCAAAATCAGGGAACGGGAACAACTGGAATCACTTGATTCCCACGGTTCTCACGATTACACTGATTGGTCATCATTTGGATTCACAAGATTCTCACGATTACATCTTGAATCACTGGATTCATTCGGTTCTCCTTCTGGTCTACTGGATTCACACTGTTCATCAATTGGATATTATTCATTTTCGTTATTACATCGTCTTTGCGGACCCCGGCTAGTAGATCGTACTAACCAACGATGCGAGAGAACGAGGACAGGAATATGTTCGCTACACATTCTAAAGCCACGGCTACTATTTTAGGTCGGTAGCACACGACCCTCGGTTGCATCCATGCAACAATCATCACAGACGACTACATCTCAATATGTAGCGTCGACAGACACACCCCACACCCCCGGGGTCCAGGGAAATCATCGTTCTTCCACAGTAGTTTCCTAAAGCATACCACAGACATCACCCGCTCCCACGAGCGGCTGGAATACGTGGCCAAGTATTCCTCGGGTTCACACCGCGATGGACATGGTATACTAAAGAATACTACCCATACGACTCAGGGTCCTAGTTTCAGGATTAGGTTCGACACTTGGAGAGGGTAATCCACATTTGCCACACAATCACATCTCAGGAAATCTCATTCCCATCACAATCATCTCCAACCGGGAGATTACATCATCAAACACATCTCCATCCAGGAGATCATATCATCACAAGCACAATGTGGACTCCCTTCCATTCACATCACGGTTCACGATATCCAATGGGACTCAATTCCCTTAATCCACAACAAAACATCACAAGTTCAATTCGACTTCCTTCGGGATCCAATTCCCTTAATCACAACAATCAATCCAAGTACACAATAGAGATTAGATTTCATACCTCAAACGATCACAAGTCACTTTGGAACCTCCGAGACTCATTCCCTTGCATCCAACACACAGATTCACATTCGGGGTTTACATTTACGTTTAATCAGTTAAACGTTACTTTCACAACTATTTTGAAGGCATATCACATTACATTTCTCATTTTATTTCAAGCAAACATTATCAGATTTCCTTTTGAACACCCGAACGCCGTACATGGTTCGATACTTGGAGATCGGATGTCCGGTGGATTCGTACGTACACTTTGTACACAAGGTTACACATTTGGGTTCGATTTAATTTATCACAAGGGTGGAAGTGTGCAACTTCCCAATCATTTTCGGATTATCCACAACGGGAAGCTTTTAAAGCTCCCGGATGCGACGAACGGGTCAAATCTTGCGGGATTCGGCATCCGGTAAATATATACACACAATTTGGACATGGGTATTCATATTCTAGGATCATTTTATCATTTCACGAAGGTGACGACAAGCAAAATCCACCTTCGGTGTCGGGTGAACAGTAACAGCGCCCCTTTAACGGGTTCGGACGCCGCGAATGGGTCCAAACGTGCAAGATCGGACCTGCGGCCGACATATACATCATTGGGACGTGGGGATTCCAATTTTGGGGTCAATTTCATGATACGAGGCCGGGAAACGGGAAACCCCCAAAAATCCCGTAGGTTAGGGTTTCGGTAAAACCCACCTGGGCGAATCGGACACGAATCGGCCAACTAACTATATTTTCTTGGACCTCAAGGCATGGGTTTCGAGATTCTAACGTTCCCCATGGGTATCGATACAAAATACCCAACGAAAATACACAAAATATCGAAAGAGAACGAGAAGTGGATATGAGAACACTTGCCTCGATGCGTGCTTTCACCTTTATACCTGGCACTCGGGCGGAATCAGACTCCCGGGCTCGATCTCCCTTCTTCTCTCTCTAAAAATCGACGCCTCCTCTCTCCTCAAACCCTCGGTCCCGTGCGAAAATGGGAGAAAAAGAGGGCGTAGCCATGCCACTGCCGGCCACCGCTTGAGCCACGGCTCGAGCGCCCAGCAGGCGCATGTCTGCTGGCAGGGCTTCAGCAGCCCGGACCCGAATAGTTTTCCCAATTTTCCTTCCAGTACCAAACCTTAATCATCCCAAAGGATTAGTATTAATCATTAACATACTAATCACCTCATTATTATCAAGTTCCTAAATCCGGAACCTCACAGTAATCGTTAAGAAAACTGTAGGATTATGTTTTCTGCATTGCTTGTGGATCGATGACCTGGGTTAAGCAAAAGAAGAGTTCCTAGTTAAGAGTGGTTCTTCCATTGATTGAAATCGGCAATTGAAAGTATCTGTTTGAGAAATTATGGAGATGGTCTTGGGTGATAGCTTTCTCTTGGGAGAATTTGTGGTTATATTATGACTGAAGTTGACCTTGGGAATTTGTAAGTGAATAGACCTGTCTATGGATTATATAGATAAACTTCGATATCTTGAAGGAGGAACGAACATCAGTACTGATCATGAATGTTAAGGATCTATAGTTTTAGTACTGATGGTGAACTTATGGGCAGGCTCAATTACTTAGAGTAATAGGTTGTTGCATTTCTAAGTTGGGAAACAGAATCGTGTATGAAGTGTGAAAGTCATGAAGTTGAAAATTGAGAAACCCTATGGTCAATCAAAATGATCCACCCAAGGTTATTACAGGTGATGTGTTCGGGTTGAACTAATTGGCTTATCAATGTGCCAACAAGATCTGAAATTGCTCAGTGTAGGAGTTTGGGAATCTTGAGGTTGCTAATTGTTAATGTCTCCAAATTTTAAGGTAATGAACTAAAACTATATCAAAATTATGATTACCATTATAGTAGGGATTTTTGTTGTAACGGCCCAGATTTTAAAACATAAGAAAATTCCAGTTATTGAGTCAATATGATCCAGTCAACGTAAAATGTTGACCGGAAGGCGTGATCCGGTCAACATAAAATTCTGACCGGAATTCAGTCAACGAAAAAGATTGACCAGAAGACGTGAATGGAAGGAAGGACGGAGTGGCTTGTGTATTGGAGGACGGAGTAGTTTATGGGAAAGCCAAATGTTGAAATCCGGTCAACAGGTGTGGACCGGAAGTCGTGAGAAGGAATTGAATGTGTTTACATGATAAAGCTAAAACCTGTTAAGTTCAGTTAACTAGGAATTTATGAACTTCTTGGAAATATAAAACAATTAATGACCTAATTAATAAGGGAACATTTAGGAAATATAAAAGCCATAAATAAGAAACATTCCCCTTAGATTTGCCAATCATTAATGATGAAACATTCCCCTTGGATTTGCCAAATGATGAAACATTCCCCTTGAATTTGTCAATCATTAATGATGAAACATTTTCCCTGTAGTGCCAATTATTAATGACAATCATCCGATTTAAGACCTATAAATAAGAACTAGAGGAGTAAGAAAAAGGCATGCAATAAAAATTCTAGTAAACGAAAGCCAAAAGATCAAGGCAAAGTAGAAGATACCCAGGCAAGATACTCACCCCTGTTTTTGAAGTTCATGTTTATGCATGTTTGCTACGTAAGTATATGATATTCTTATGAAATTATGTATGTGTGATGTTTGTTCTGTTTTTGTGATTTATCGTTCTTAATCACATGTTCAAAAGAAACTCTGGTATTCATGGTATTAGATTTTATTTTGTTTGAAGCATATGTTTGATTGTCGATCTATACGAACTCTGATAATTGATGTTTAAACGACTTCTAACTTTTAAGAAGAAGAGCTTCAGACTTTGAAGAACTACGACTTTTAGAACTATGGACTTTAAATGGAAATGAACTCCGGTTTTTTTTGAACTCCAGATTTAAAGGAACTCTGGCTATTTGAGCTTCGATTTTTAATGGAATTAGAATTTCGGTTTCTAAATCATGGCTTTCGTTGAAAAGGAGCTCCGGCTTTTATGAATAAGGAACTTCGGCCTTTATGAATAATGAACTCCGGCTTTTAAAAGCTTCGGATAAGAACTCCACCTTTTGAAAAGAACTTCGGCTCTTGGAACTCCGGCTTTCTATTTAAAAAGGAACTCCAACCTATTTATATGAACATGGAGCAATGCATGTAATCCAGACAGCAAGTGGAACTCTACGACTTTCGACTTTCGAACTATGATGTATGGCCATTAAAATTCAAGAACTATGAACCGAGTCTCCATTAAACTTGCTGTTAAAGATGGATGAAGGATATTGGAGTGACACTCGAGGATTGCCTCCTGGGCCACGGGAGGAAACTTTCTGGTGGTATAAGACTTCCGGACTACAGCTTCGTATGCCGGGTTAAAGGCATTACCTCCCGCCCCGGGGAGCATAATGAGGGGATACGACCTTAGGTTGTGGGGTTACACACAATCCGTCCTCGATGTTCTCCGCTCCCATCCGGTCCCTAAAGATGATAAGAATTTTTAATGGTTTTTATGAGTTTTCAAAAGACAAGATAATAAGAAAAAGGCTAAGAAAATTCTGAAGAAAAGACATGATAATTTTCGTATGCTAAGTTAACTTATGAATCTCTGTTTTGATTCGCTTATATATATATTTATGTTTTCTGTTTTCTGCATGTGAGTATTTTGCTGGGCTTTGTAGCTCATTCTTGCCACTTTTTAGATGATGAAAGACTTATGGAGGACGAAGTTGAGTAGAACCATATGATATAGCTAGCGGGCCGGAGCTGATCAATGAAGAGCTTAAATTTATTTCCTGTTGATGTTTTGAGAAGACTTGTAAAATATTCCGCTGTATAAGATGGATGTTAGCATGTTTCCGTGATTTCATTTTGGATAAGTGAAATTAATAATTCCAGTAAGCATCTCAAGTTTGAAATTAAAACCGGAAGGCCAGCTCATATAGTTCAGCCACATCAATCCTGTGTAAAAGAAAAGAAAATTTTTTATGTCCACTTTATTATTATTATTTTAAGACAAGGATTTAGGCTTGACGGCGGCTTTATGCGGTGGAATAAAGTCGGGCTGTCACATTTGTTCTGTGGTGAATTGAGGATCTGTGAGGAGTATTTTCGTGATATGGTTATCTTAAAATCAGTTTTGATCAAGGTTATTGCGTAAAGTAGGTGTTCAAAATGGAATATGTGTCTGATGAAAATGTCGGTTTAAGGACATACCAACAAATAGATAAGAATGTAAAGGATCCTGCTTTTGAAGTCTAATCGTACATTGAAATTTATGTTGGGATTTTGACTGAGCTCGGTAAAAGAATTGAAATGCTAGGTTTTGGTAGTGATGGTAAGCCGAAATCGAATAATTCGAAACTAAATGACTGATCAGAGTACGTAGTGGAAGAGTAATGAACCTGTGCATATAATAAGATTTAAGTTAGTGTTTAGAGGAAATACTCGATTTGCCTTCGGAATTAGGTGTAGTATGAAATAAAATGAGGCATTCTGCTTGTTTAAGGATTGAAATTAGGTTAGAAAAGTGGTAAGTGAAATAGATTTGCCTTCGCACTTTGTGAATCTGGATTTGGAAAGGACGCGTCAAATAATGAGGATCAAGGCAATTCCGATATTTATGGTTTGTTAGGATAACCATCCTCATTTAGAAATGAATTGGACATATTAAGAAGGTTCCTTGATTCTGAAAATCAAATGATCGTTAAATTTTAGTGACAAAATTTCTATAAGTGGGGGAGATTGTGAGATCCTGATCCCGAAACCTGATAATTATAGAGTGATTAAGTAGATAATAATTATGATTAGGCTTAAGAACAAGGGATAAATTTGGTACCGAAGCAAAAAAGGGAGCAAATGGGAAGAAAATAGGATTGGTGATCGATCGGTGCTCAAGTGCCAGGTAGGCACTAATTTGTGCAAGCACATGCTCGCAGGCTGCCCGAGGCAAGGCGAGAGTGGTCTCAGCTATGACCAATGAGCTTGAGCTCCGCTCGAGCACAAATCTGCAAGAGCAGGCGCTTGAGTCTAGTCATGGGAGCAGCACGTCCTTCCTCCTTCGTCTGCGTTTTAAAAGGTAAATTAAGAGACAGAGAAGGCCGAATTAACAATAGCAACAAAGAGGAGAAGGAGGAAGGAGAGAAAAGAGAAGAGAGGAGGGGAAAATTGTGATGGACCGGACATATTCTACCACATACGGCCGCCGTCAATCCTTTTTTATTGAACAGATATGGTATAATTACGAGCATTTCAAATAACTAGGTGGACATAAAAATTTTCTTTCTTTCTTTTCTTCTATTTTTATCTTGGGATTTTCCATGCACAAGATCACTTAAGGCCGAACTCCTTGAGTTGGCCATCAAAGTTTTATGCTCTTACCTGACCGGCCAGCGTTAAGGTCAGTCAGATACGAAGACCTTGACGTGAGTTGAGATGCTACTAGGAAGGTCAAACTTCATCCTCCCATATAGTAATGTGGAAACATTCTAAAATCCATTAATTTTACAATGTTTTACGAGTCTTTCCCGAAACGTCAAAAGTGAATACATCAATTCCCTTGCTCCTTTGCTGATTAACTCCGGCCAGCTATGCTGTCTAGCTACTCCGTAAGACTATTCCATTTCATCCTCCATAAGCTTTTTGTCGTCTGAAAAATAGAAAGAGTGAGCTACAAATCCCAGCAAGGCACCCACAAGCAAAAAACATTAATATATATCATCAGATCAAACTAGTGGACTATAACATAAGCTTAGCATGCGAGTAAAAAATTCACTATATCATTTCTTCTTTAAGTTCAGAAATCTTCGTTCTTATTCTTAATTGTCTTGTCTTTATCATCATAAGAATTGTAAAACCATGCAGAATACTTATCATCTTTAGGGACCGAACGGGGGCGAACAACATCGAGGAAGGGCTGTGTACTATCCAACAACCTAAGGCTGTATCCTCCTATTATACTCCTAGAGGCGGGCGGTAATGCCTTTCACCCAGCATACGGGGCCGTAGTCCATAAATCTTTGCCACAAGAAATTCCCCCGTGGCCTAGGCGCAATCCTTGAGTGTCACTCCAATATCCTTCATCCAATTTTAACAGCAAGCTTAACGGAAACTCAGATCAAAGTTCATATAGTTTGATGGCCATCTATCGTATCTCAAAATTCGAATAACATAGAGTTCTACTTGCTGTCTGGATTATACACATTTTTCTTTATTCCTGTAGCCTTCATTCTTAACTTCAAACAATTGAAGTCCATATGACATTAATAGCCTTTCCTTTAACGTCTTAAAACAGAAGATCTTTTATCAAAGTGTCGGAGGTCTCATTTATCAAAGCCGGAGGTCTTGTGTAAAAAATCGGAGGTCATTTATCAAAAGTTGAAGATTTTTTTAACAAAAGCCGGAGTTCATTTTACGCATATTATAATTAGATACCTTAACAACCTATTCATGGCCAGACTTCATACAAGTAAGTAAGGTTAATCGGAGATCTTTACGAAAACACAAAACAGAGCTTCTTTTAAACATAACGTTAACAGAAATTCTTCTTTAATTCAGATGATCAGAGCAAATATCATGGCATACCTTAACATAAATTCATCAAAATTAGGTATTCTTGCATTACAAACATGAACTGAAGAAAAGATGAGTACGCTTACATTAAACCATGAACTTAAAAACAGGGGGTACACTTGCCTGAATCTCTTCACTTCGGCTTAGAATTTTGAGTTCTTTCACTAAGAAGCTCGGCTGAGAGCCTCCTCCTAACCTTTTTTCTTGCACTCTCTAGTTTCTTATTTATAGGCCTTTGGTCTGGCGATAGTAGGTAGGGTAGGTCATCCACTCGGGAGTGGTTGAAAGTCGGTTACCTACTTAGGCATGGTCATCCTGACTTTACATTTTGTAAGGGCTCCCTCATTATTTCCGATCAACTGGCGTTGACCGGATGTGTTTCCTTTCATGGCTTTCTCTCATCTCAACACTTCCGGCCTCCATCTTGGCGCCGGTCAACAACTACCCCGATTCGCCTTTAATTCTTTGTTGACCGGATATGTTTCCTTTCATGACTTTGTCTCGTCTCAACACTTCCGGCCTCTATCTTGGCGCCGGTCAGCAACTACCCCGATTCGCCTTTAATTCTTTCAATCATTCTTTCATCATTTCTGGTCAACTATCGTTGACCGGATTAAGTTCTCTTTCGCGTTTCCGGTCAACCAGCGTTGACCGAATTTAGTTGCTCCTTTTTACATATTCTGGTTAATGCAAGTTGACCGGATAACTTACCTTTAACATTTTTCTGTCAACGGGCGTTAACCGGATTACTTTCCTTTACATTTATAAGGGGTCCTTCATCTTTTCTGCCATAGAAGAATTTGGTCTTTATATTTTTTATGATAAAAGGTATCCAAAAATTGGTACATTATATTTCTCCCCTACTTATAGAAATTTCGTCCTTGAAATTTTAAATGGAGTTACTAAACTTAAGTAATCAAGTGGGGATACTTGCTCCAAATCTCGTCCTCTCATTCCCAAGTTGCTTCTTCAGGCGAGTGATTCTTCTAGAGTACCTTTATTAAGGAGATTGATTTTGTACATAGTCTTTGCTCCTTTCGATCCAAAATCTGCATCGATTCCTCTACGTAGGATAAGTCCTTGTCAATGGTCAAAGGCTCGAACTCGATCACATGTGCAGGATCATGGACATATTTCCTAAGCATTGATACATAAAACATGTCATGTACTTCCGCCAAGCTTGGTGGTAGTATCAGTCTGTTGGCCACTTCTCCGATCCCTTCTAAAACCTCGAAAGGACTAATAAATCATGGCTTCAGCTTTCCTTTTACCCCGAATTTGGATGTCCGTTTAGATGGTGACACTTTTAGAAATACAAAGTCGCCTACATCAAACCTCAATGCAAATCTCTTCTGGTCTGCATAGCTCTTTTGTTTGCTCCGAGCAACCCTTAAATTCTCATGTACCAGCTTTATCTTTTCCATCGTCTCATTAACAATTTCAGGACCTAAAATTCTTTTATCTCCGGGTTCCTCCCAGTGGACAGGTGATCTACACCTCCTTCCATATAATGCCTCAAAATGAGCCATACCTATGCTGGCCTGATAGCTGTTATTATATGCGAATTTTGCCAAGCCCAAGAAATTATCCCAAGTCCCTTTCATTTCCAAGACCGAAGCTCTTAACATATCCTCGAGTATCTGGATCGTCCATTCTGATTGGCCATCAGTTTGCGGATGATAGGTGGTACTGAATTTTAACTATGTTCTCAATTCTTTATGCAAACTCTTCCAAAATCTTGAAACAAAATGAGGGTCCCTATCAGATACAATAGAGGCAGGCACACCAAGAAGCCTGACAACTTTGCTTACATATAGCTGGGCTAGTTTATCACGGGAGTAAGTCGTCTGGATTGCTAGGAAATGGGCTCACTTTGTCAGCCAGTCAACGATAATCCAAACAGCATCATGTTTTCTTGGCGTCCTCGGTAGTCCAATCATGAAGTCCATGGTAACATCCTCCCATTTCCAACCTAGAAGCGGCATCAGTTGTAACAACCCAGATGGCTTTCTCCTTTCCACTTTCACTCAATGGCACACAAGACATTTTTCTACATGAGCTGTGATGTCCCTCCTCATGTTCCTCCACCAAAACGTTTTCTTTAAGTCCTGGTACATCTTATTGACTCCTGGATAGATTGTATACTGTGATCGATGGGCTTCCTTTAAAATTTTCTCCTTCAATTCCTTATCGTCCGGCACACATAATCGATCCCTAAATCTCAACACTCCATCTGACCTGACATAAAAATCACTTCTAGAATCTTTGTTCAGATTACTCATGATATTCATAAGAAAGGGATCATTCACCTACCCTCCCTTAACCTCATTTATCACTTCCGGCTGGACTTAAAGGTATGATAAAATAATTCGCTTTCCCTGAACATATCGTTGGATGTCATAGTGCATTAGACAGTCCAACATCTCCATTTGCTTGACCTGCATCCTTGCCAAGTAACTTGGTTGTCGACTTAATGAATCAGCGACTACATTGGCCTTACCAGGCTTATACTAAATTTCACAATCATAATCCTTTAGAAATTCATAATATCTAATCATAATGCTTATCCCTTCCTTCCGGTATATTTATAGGTATAAAGTATACATTTTTATTAATATATATTGTACCTTACTAAGTATTTGGTTCACTCTCTTACTATTTTACTAACCCCTCAGATGAGTTGCATGAATTCTTACTGGATGAGTAGGAGTGAAGATTGAAATATTTAATGTATGCTCTTATAGATGCTTTACGGTAATCTATGTTTTTGGACACTGTTTAATATACATAAATGCTATATTTTAGTTTAATTTAAATTTCGGACAATAGGCTGTAATGTTGTAATCTTTTGGACAATGTTTAGATATCTTAAATGATATTTTGTGGCATTTAGTATTAGCTGGTATGTTAGATATGTTAAAGTAGCTTATAAGTGAAAGAAACATTATATCTTAGTCGACATTTTTGTAAGGGCCCAGATCCTAAAACATAGAAAATTTTCGACATCGAGTCAATATAATCAAGAAGTTGAGGAAAATAAAGGGCTAGGCGTTGACCGGAAGATGAGTGAGGATAGTAATCCGGTCAACAAAGTGTTGACCGAAAAGCGTGAGGAAAAGGGAGTAATCCGGTCAACGTCTGTTGACCGAAAAATGTAAAGCAAGCCTTATCCAGTCAAGGCTAGTTGACCAGAATATGTAAGAAGGAACAATTAAGTCCAGTCAAGGCTAGTTGACAGAAAATGCGAAGGAGAAACCCAAATCCAGTCAAGGCCAGTTGACCAAAAATAATGAGGAAATCCCCTATGAAAAGTAAAGCGAGAATAACCGTACCTGCAACGCCAGTAAGGAAGCCCTTACGAAAAGTAAAGTCGGAATAACCATGTCTGCAACGCCAATAAGGAAGCCCTTACGAAAAGTAAAGTCGGAACGACCATGCCTGAGTAGGTAACCTACTTCCAACCACCCTGATGACCTTGTAGAAAAGAAGTATAAAAAGTCGACCTGCTCTACGAACTACCACCAACCCCAACCCCAATGCCTATAAGTAATGGCCCTCCCCATGACTTAGGAGAGGAAGTTAGGCAAACAACAAGGTGAAAGCATTAAGAACTTTGAGCCAGAACCAAGTGAAAGGTTCATAGATCCAATCCAGGCAAGTGTACTCTGTTTTCAAGTTCATGTTTTAATGCAAGTACAACTAATGATGTTCAATTATTTAGTGATGTTCGAACGCATGAAGTTTGATTATTGCATGATTTAGATGATGACTAGTTATTTGTATATGGAAAAGTACCGGTTGTTTCATGATGTTTGGAAGTTTTACATAAATGCATGAAATCCGGCTATATTTTAAGTGTTCGGTTATTGCATGTGTAAAATAACCTCCAACTTTGATAAAAGAACTTCGGCTTTTGATAAAAAGGAACTCCGGCCGTCGATAAAAAAACTTCGGCTTTTGATAAAAAGGAACTCTGGCTTTTGATAAAAAAGAACTCCGGCTTTTGATAAAAAGGAACTCTGACTTTTGATAAAAGAACTCCGGCTTTTGATAAAAAGGAACTCCGACCTTCGATAAAAGAACTTCGACTTTTGATAAAAAGGAACTCCGGCTTTTAATAAAAAGGAACTCCGGCTTTTGATGAAAAGGAACTCTGGCTTTTGATAAAAGAACTTCAGCTTTTGATAAAAAGTAACTCCGGCTTTTGATAAAAGAACTTCGGCTTTTGATAAAAGGGAACTATGGCTTTTGATACAAAGAAACTCCAGCTTTTGATAAAAAGGAACTCCGACTTTTGATAAAAGAACTCCGGCTTTTGATAAAAAGGAACTCCAGCTTTTGATAAAAACGAACTCCGTCTTTTGATAAAAGAACTTTGGCTTTTGATAAAAAGGAACTTCGGCCTTCAATAAAAGAACTTCGACTTTTGATAACAGGGAACTTCGGCTTTTGATAAAAGGGAACTCCGGCTTTTGATAAAAGAACTTCGGCTTTTCATAAAAAGGAACTCCGGCTTTTGATAAAAGAACTTCGGCTTTTGATAAAAAGGAACTCTGGATTTTGATAAAAAGGAACTCCGGCTTTTGATAAAAAGGAACTCCGACTTTTGATAAAAGAACTCCGGCTTTTGATAAAAAGGAACTCCGGCTTTTGATAAAAGAACTTTGGCTTTTCATAAAAAGGAACTCCGGCCTTCGACAAAAGAACTTCGACTTTTGATAAAAGGTAACTCCGGCTTTTGTTAAAAGGAACTCCGGCTTTTGATAAAAGAACTTCGGCTTTTGATAAAAAGGAACTCCAGCTTTTGATAAAAGAACTTCGGCTTTTGATAAAAAGGAACTCCGGCTTTTGATAAAAAGGAACTCCGACTTTTGATAAAAGAACTCCGGCTTTTGATAAAAAGGAACTCCGGCTTTTGATACAAAGGAACTCCAGCTTTTATAAAAAAGAACTCCGGCTTTTAAGAAAAGAACTTCGGCTTTTATGAAAAAGAACTCCGGCTTTTGAGAAAAGAACTCCGACTTTTGACAAAAAGGACTCCGGCTTTTGTTGAAAAGACCTCCGACTTTTGTTGAAAAGACCTCCGAATTTTGTTGAAAAGACCTCCGGCTTGAATTGAAAGGACCTCCGGCTTTGTTGAAAAGACCTCCGGCTTTGTTAAGAAGAACTCGGTGTTAAGACATTAAAAGAAAGACCTTATGGTGTCCGGTTAAGTGCATATTTGACTTCAATTTTCGAAAAGCATGAAATTGCTGATCTAAGTGTTTGATGGTCGAGAGCTGTAGACCTTAAATGTTATAGTTTAATTGGTCATGACTACGGACCTTAAATGTAGCGTTTTGGAGGGTCTTGACTACGAACCTTAAATGTAGAGTTTTGGAGGTCTTGACTACGGACCGTAAATGTAGCGTTTTGATTAGTCATGACTATGGACCTTAAATGTAGCATTTTGGATGGTCTTCACTACGGACCTTAAATGTAGCGGGTTTTGATGGAAATAAATTTTGGAAACAAAAGCATGTTTTTGGAAATCTAATTTGCATGATTTCGGAATCTGCTTGCATTGACTCCGGCCATGTTTTATGAAGCTGTTATTGCATTCTTTCTGTTTACCGATCATGATTATGCATGATTTACGCATGAGCACCATACTGGGCTCCCTAGCTCATCCCTTCTATTTTTCAGATGATGATGGTAACGACGAGTTTATGCCGGATGAAAAAGAATGAGGTCCGATGGACTAGATAGCAGGATAGCTGGCCGGAATTTTAAGCAGCAAGAAGCAAAATTGATGTTTTTGTTTTTTTGATGTTTTGAGAAAGATTTGTAAAATACTTCCGTTGCTAAAGTTAGTGAATATTAGTATGCTTCCGTACGCTGTCACGGTTTGAGAAATTTGTGATTTCTAATGGCATCTCAGTTTGTTCGGGACCTTCATGTCCAAACGACCTTGTCTTGGCCGGTCAAAAGAGAAAAAACCTCAACCCCTGGCCACCAACTCACGAAATTGGGCCTTACGCGATCCTGTGCACGCGATGTATGTCTATATAAAAGAAAAGAAAAATTTTAAGTCCACCTTTTTAATCAAAGTTTATGATCGGTTTTGATCGATGGGCGGCTCCATGCGGTGGAATGTGGCCAGTCCGTCACAATTTTGAGTCTAGACAACGGGTAGTGCCACGTCCTACATTTTATAACCATAATTAACTTCATTTATATGTATTATCCTTTTTGCTCAATAATATTGCTTGTTACAATTGAAAGGACATGTGCTTACTTTATAATCATTTGTATATCACAATAAATCATAATACCTAGGATCCAAAAATAATATTACATCATTAATGGCTCTGATATTCATTCAATAGTAATATGATGTCAGTTTCATAATAAGGAAAGATACCAACTAAAACTCTAAACTCGTCTTATAAAATTACCAATACTTGCAAGATGATCATATAAAATTACAAACACACTTCTAAACGATCAATACTAAAAATATACAATCCTGAGATGCTTATAAAATTTCAAGTTCATACATTATCACTTAAGCTAATTAGTTACATCATTACTAGATACAACATAACTAATCTTTCTTCCTTACTTTTGGTCATCAGGTATGAACTCCTACGAAATATCTAAAGGGAAAGAAAAATAGCAAGAGAGTGAGCCAAGTGCTGAACAAGAACATAATAATCAAGAACAAACATATTTTTTTATAAAAATATATCATATAGAGGATTAGGAGCCATGATACATGTAAAAATATATATATACTTTCAGAATATTTTTATGATACAATTAACTTTTTTTTCCTTATATATTTTTTCTTTTTACTTGCCAACATATTATTACCTTACATATCTTGAGGAATTAGGGTTAATAGGCCTTACTAGCTAACAGAACGGTCAATTAAAAAAAGATTTATGTATGCTTTCACATAATTTAAGGACAAACCCATATAATTTAATATCCCGTGATAAATGATATACTTTTAAGCCAGTATGCGAGCCAAAATAATAGAGATGCCATTAAAAGTACCCCCACGGCTGAGGGGTAGTCCTCAATTTCTACTGTAATATTCTAAAGTATGTCAAGAAATACTACCCACTAAAATAAATCCTTGATTCAGTTTCTTTACTTCTTAAAATTTTGTAGTGGAAGCCCTTATTCAAAATCTTGCTTCTTCTTCTTAATTTTCTCATCTTAGAGAAAATTCATATTTCCATGAAACCATATTGGCTTCCATCCATACATAACATATCATATATATTCGTAATGAAATCACGATGAAGCATAACACAAAGATAAGTTCATATAAATTTTTATATGTGCTGGCTAAATCTTTAAGTAATATATTAATTGGCTTCCAGTCCATAAATTCTTTAATTTCACTGATTTACCAACTGGTTCTGTTCTCTTTTAATTTCTTCAATCGGTTTAATTATAAAATCGGTTTATGGACCAGTTTGGCCTTTTATGATAGTTTTTCGATTTTATCGCGTAAGTCAGTTCACCATTATCCATAAAATAAGTGGCCGGTTCATCATTTTTTTAAAAATTTATACATAAACTGGTTCACTTAATCCATGCGCTTGTTGAAATTTGAGCTGGTTGCTGATACTTGTTCGGTTCCCTTTTTTGGAAGCCGGTTCATACAATGATGGGTTGGTTCACTTGATATTTAATCAGTTTACTATCTTAACATGTCATATTTGATCAGTTTATCCATAAATTTCTGTCCGGTTCACCTATGTTTAACAAAATTGCCAAACTGGTGACAGAACGGAATCCTAATCCTTATAGGACCCTCCGTCAAATACATACAGAACTCATAGCCATTAAATCCTGTAGAAATTTTGACAGAGTCTTCTTTGTAACTAGTCAAAAACCAAATGTACAACCTGTATAAAACAACCTGTATTAAACAACCTGTACAAGCATGCAAATAATCAAATACCTTACTTTTCCTACAACAAGCATTCACAGGATTACAAACTGTCATATCATCTATGGCTTCAACACAACACATTTTATCCAAACATTTCAAACTCAGAAGGAGATGCTATCTAGGACCTATACATATTTGAAACATCAAAACAACTAAATCCATAACTCAACTTGTGGAAGCAAGAACTGAACATACATCATGATATAACATTTTTCACATTATTGTAATTTATAATGTTTATTTCAAAATACTAGTTACAAGAATTCAAAATCCTTTGATCCACCGAAGTCCTTCAAGTTTTTCAAAACTTACGAGCTTTCCCTTCTTCTAATTAGATCTGACTTCGATCCTTTTCAGGCTTTTGCTTCTCTAGAGAGAAGAACAAAAAGCAATGAGTGAGCTTAATAGCTCAACAGATGTACCCAAAATAGTAAAAACATACAGTTTTATATATATATAGAACATATACATACCTTCAAACGGGAACGAAAAAGGGATGCAGGTAAATCATGCATGCAGGAGAGAGAACAGAAGCATAAATACGATACAGAATACTAGGAAACCTATTACGGTGCAGAATACCAGAAAACCTATGATTTTAGATCCTTAGTTCCTGATTCAGAATTCAGTTCGGAGTCCATATTCAAAAACTTAACCTAGTTCTCGATTCAGAGTCCATATATCAGAACCTTAACCTAGTTCTTAGTTTAGAGTCCATATTTCAGAATATTAACCTAATCTTCGGTTCAAAATCCATATTTCATAATATTAACCTAGTTTTTGGTTCAGAATCCATATATCAGAACTTTAAGCTAGTTCTCGATTTAAAGTCCATATTTCAAAACATTGACCTAGTCCTCAATTCAGAGTCCATTTATCAGAACATTAATCTAGTTCTCGATTCAGAATCCATATTTTAGAACATTTAATTTTCTTTTAAATTTATTATCCTCTATACTTTACATCCTGATGGCAGGATGGTTCTTATTCAGTTTAATTATTTATAAATCCTCTATACTTTATATCCCGAGGGCAGGATGGTTTCTATTCACTTTACTCTTTATGTACCCTCCATACTTTACATCCCAAGGGTAGGATGATTTCTGTTCAATTTAATCTTTACATACCCTTCATACTTTATATCCCGAGGGTATGATGACTTATGTTTAATTTAATCTTTACATACCCTCCATATTTTACATCCCGAGTGAAAAAGCACTTTTTGTGTTAACATGAACAATCAAGTTTCGGCCCCGAAAAATATAGCGGAAGCAAAAACAAATAAATATCCAATACACGTAAAGAATATTTAATTCTAGATGCTAACGAGATAACAAGCATGCATGATATAAATAATTATGACTAATAAAGAAAAAGACGCGATTTTTGGTGACGAAGTAAAAACTCAATACCCACGATAATCGAGAAAAACACTCCAGGCTTCAACGGCCAGGGAAGAATTGCACTATGAAAATCAACTTACAGATCGGGTGGTAACGACGCGCTAACCTAGCCGACTTACTCCCATCACGTGATCCCTACCAAGGAACTCCTTCGATTTGCCCGCGGCAACGGAACCGGACACCTTCCGGTCTTCACGCCAATCTTCCCTCTCGTGCCACTTGAAGTGCCAACCACAATCGGATCTCCTTCTTTACAAACCAACGTCTCCCACGAAGGTAAAAGGATGTAAGAGTTTAAATGGAAAAGAGAAACGAAGAGAAAAACCGTTAGAATATGAGGCACAACGTCGTAGAGCGTACTAGGTTCGGTTTCTCAAATGGAGCAAGATGAAAAGGAAGAAGAATGCTCTTCTCTAAAGTAGAATGGCTCCAACACTCTCAAAAGAGGCTGTGGCGTGCTTAGGGTTTCAAAAACATAAGGCATGTATTTATAGAGGGCGCAAAAATTCGTTCAAAAATTCTGCCCGTTACACCGGCGCTCGAGAGGAACTCGAGCGCGCGGCAGGCGGACGTAGGGTTTTGTGAGAAACTATGACGGAACGGATTTTTTTTTTTTTTTTGATTCCATCATTCATAACACAATTGAAAATCCAAACTAAACCAATTAGGTGCAACACAGGATCACAGATGCCATCTAGGACCCATATACTTTTAACCATAATAAGTATAGCGGAAGTTACTCTAACACTTGCGGAAGCATTCATATTCATTCCAAAATATTCATTTTCGAGTACATAGCCAAACATATATAACCATAGAAGTCCATCAAGTCATTACAATAATATTTCTCCAAAATAAGCTTCCAAGGTTTTTAATAGTCCTTCAGACAAGCTCTAATCACTCTAACTCGTTAGGTACAAGCTCTAAAGCTTCATCTGTAGGGGGAAAAATAAAAAACAGTGAGTTGAGGCTCAGTAAGGTACATGCATATGAACTGTAAAACTGTTATCCCAAAACGATCATATAGCCATGCAGAACCAGAACTTTTAATCAAAACATCATCTGGAAAAACAGTAAGGACATACTATAACGATATTAAATCTCATGCTTCATAAATCATTACACTATAGATTGTAAAACAATAACTATAAACTTTACTAATGTATAGTAAAACTGAAAGCAATACTCTATACTGTTCACTATCATCTTTTTACTATATACGATTCATTATCATCTTTTCATCAGATGATACTCTATCATCTTTTCACTGTACAATATATTTTTATCTTTTATTATGACATATCTTAATAATTTCAGACCCTGCCAGTGTACCCTACTAGCGGAAGGCCTATCGTGTCATACATATCCCATTCTGAGGGATATCTGTACTGTGTCACCTGAAGGTCGGCCTATGTTCCTCCTGGCTTAACGCCCTTGAGGACAGGGCGGACCATAAATCGCTCCATGGATAGAGCTATCCTCGATTACCGTATCCTACTAGCGGAAGGGGCGAATGATCGATGATAGATTGTGTTCAGTCCACACAATTCAAGGCCTATCATGTCATATATATCCCATCCCGAGGGATATCTGTACTGTGTGCCACCCGAAGGTCTGCCTATGTTCCTCCTGGCTTAACACCCTTGAGGACAGGGTGGACCATGAATCGCTCCATGGACAGAGCTATCCTCGATTACCGAACCCTACTAGCGGAAGGGGCGAATGATCGAGGATAGATTGTGTTCAGTCCATACAATCCAAGGCCTATCATGTCATATATATCCCATCCCGAGGGATATCTGTACTGTGTGCCACCCAAAGGTCGGCCTATGTTCCTCCTGGCTTAATGCCCTTGAGGACAGGGCAGACCATGAATCGCTCCATGGACAGAGCTATCCTCGATTACCACCGTAAGTTCTAAGGCCTCACCCAAGAACTTACCTGGACTGTAGTCAATCTCGAGTCCCAAAATAACAGAAACAGAAATACTTCCTTCTTATTGCTTACTGAAAGCCATTTTCGATCAGAAACATCACAATTTACCTTTCAGAAATGATGTACAGCGTATATTAAGGCCAGTTCAAAAATCATATACTTCAAACCGATTTCAAACCATATAACTTAATTCGAAAATCATATACTTAAAAAGCCGATTTCAAAATACACTTGAGGCTGATTTCGATTTCATAGTATAAAATATACTTGGGCCGGTTTAGATTTTTATCAAGGAAGGGCCGGAGCTTTTTTCTTGTTAAGGGAGCCGGTTTCATTTTCAGTACAAAGTTGGGATTCATTTTCAGTACAAAAAGCCGAAGTTCTTTTTCAAAATGCCGGAGTGCTCAAAAGCCGGAGTGTTCAAAAGCCGGAGTGCTCAGAAGCCGGAGTGCTTTTTTCTCAAGAAGCCGGAGTACATTTTCTCTAAGAGCCGGAGTGCTTTTCCTCAAAAAGTCGGAGTGCTTAAAAGCCGGAGTGCTTAAAAGCCGGAGTGCTTTTCACTCAAAGGATGGAGTGCTTTTCCTTTAAAAACCGGGGTGCAAATTCCTTCTTAAAAACGGGAGTGACATTCCTTTAAAACCGGAGTTCGTTTTCTTCTTAAGGCCAGAGTTCATTTTGGACGAAGTGCTTTTTTATTATGGGAAAACCGAACTGGTTCTTTATCAAGGAAAAACGGAACTTAATTTTCATAAATGGAAAAACTGAACTTCTTTTAGGCATACGGTTAACAGAAATTCTTTTTTTTTACTCAATGATAAGGACAAACATCGTACATATAACATATACTTATCAAGAATCAGATATACTTGCAATGAAACATGCATATACTTGCATTAAATCATGATCTTAAAATCAGATATCCAGAACTGATTATTTCGTATACTTACAATATTCTTAAAACATGAATTTAAAAGTAGCGTCCGAAGTACACTTGCGATATATTCTTAAAGCATGAATTTAAAAGCAGCGTCCGAAGTACACTTGCCTGACGGGCTGTCTCAAAATTCTTCCCTCCTTGCCTGACAGGTCAATTTTACCGTCTTGGAGCTCTCTCCTTCACTTCCTTCTCTCTGCTTGTACTTTGCCCCAACTTCAACACTCGTTGCCGGTATTTATAGAGGAAGGGTTAGGTGGAGTAAGTGGGGTAAGTCACTTACTCCCATACTTGTTTGCAGACGATAGGTGAGAGTAACTAAATTAATTTACCTACTCCATTTGGTCGCCGCCTAGTTGGATTCTAACTAAATAGTGAAGTTTACTTTTGTCTTTAGCTACCATTAGTTTATCCGGTCAACTTTTTGGTCAATATTTCTAATTAAGCCGAGTTCAAATACATGCAGTACCGGTTTTAATTTTTCTAAATCTTTCAACAAATCTGGTTAACTCTTCAATTTCGGTCAACATCTTCAAATCCGGTCAACTCTTCCAATCCGGTCAACATCTCCAATTCCGGTCAACTTCATATTATTCACTCCGTCCATCGCCTTTTCATGAACTTCGGATTTCTTCTCCACATTCTACTCTGGCCTCACCAACACACAAAACCATTCCGGACTTCAAGGCCACTTCGGCCTCTTGCACTTCCAAAACTGGCCAGTTATTTCATATGGCCGGACTTGATTTGACAAGGGTGGAGCCAGACTTATTTTGTACTAAGGAGAGGCCGAACTTGATTGAGGCTTAAGGCGGCCGCTTTAGATTTCGTATTTCGGTCAACACTTTGAGCTATTGGATTTTGGGATCTCACAGAAACCCTGCGGGAGCTCGAGCGGCCAGATGGCGCGCAGCGAGCGGGCACCCTACTGGATTTTCGGCTCGAGCGGCTAGCGAGCGACAGGCGAGCAGGCACCCTACTGGATTTTCGGCTCGAGCGGCTAGCGAGCTCCAGGCGAGCGCGGGGGCTTCGGACAGCTCCAGCGACTCGAGAATGGACCGGATAAAACAGACTTTATCCCGACAACCCACAACCCGATATTGATATAATAATACATATGGTCACGGAATATGCCAATTAGACAAATGTCTCTAACAATCTCCCCCTTTGGCAATTCCGTGACAAAACTCATAAAATAAAGAAATACAAGTTAATCACGGGTTCAGACACCACCGAGATAAAACCTGTGTACATAAAAACCTACGCCTTGTAATACATAAGAGACACAAAAAAAAATGTAAATAGCTATACGAGAACTGCTGAGGCGATGTGATGAAAACTTGCGTTGACTGCCTGTGTAACTTCAGTTTCCTGGTCAAGCAAGAATAGTACCAACAAAGCAAAAGAGAATAACAATGTAACAGCATGCATGGTACATAAGTATGAGAGACAAGCATTACTGAGATGTAGCAGAAATAACATACAATAATATAACATACAACAATTCTTCCCCTAACGAAAATAATCAATACTCCCCCTAACAGTAATAATAACCTGAAATAACATGAAAATAACAAAAACTCCCCCAAAATAAGCAGGCTCCGCTCCATCTCCCCTAAGCTCCCCCTATCAAAGTGAATCAAGTCTCCCCCTTTTTGTCATGAATGGCCAATGGGTAATGTAGCTCACTTTTCTTAACCCAAACTTGTCTCACTGAATACACTTTTGCATTCAACCTTTTGACTTGTGCATCCAAATGTTGAAGGTGATCAACAAGTTTATTCATGTTTAGCCCTAGTCTTTGGTTGTGCAACAAATTCATGGTGTAGCACCATGGACAAATGTGACCAACTTTTCCACACGCATAGCAGGTAGGCACAAACTTGGGTATGGAAGAATTGTTCACAGCCTTGTGATTATGTAAATTAGTTGAGCCAA
Organism: Nepenthes gracilis; assembly: GCA_033239525.1. Classification (NCBI taxonomy): domain Eukaryota; kingdom Viridiplantae; phylum Streptophyta; class Magnoliopsida; order Caryophyllales; family Nepenthaceae; genus Nepenthes; species Nepenthes gracilis. The sequence goes on from BSYO01000012.1 coordinate 12,269,419, forward strand.
ATCTGTTATTCACACGTTGAGGCACGGTCTTAATGACTTTGGGTGTGATGACGGGTTTGTGTGGAATTTTCGTGGTGGGAATAAACACAGTTTTAGGTTTCACGTCAATTTGGACAAAATTCGCAGCATACCCCAAACCCTATTTATTTCCACCAATTTTTCCCAACCCGAGCATATGATCTAATTTTGTAGACCCATTTAAGAATTGTTTCAAATCTTTTCGAGAGGCCTCAAGTTCAGATTCTAAAGTTGTTATTTGCTTAGTAAATGAGACTTTCAGATTCTCAATTTCTTGGGTTTTAGAATCTAACTCGGATTGTAGAGATATGTTTCCTTTTTCCAAATCTATGATCCTACCGTTTAGGGTTCTATTTAATTTCTTTACTTTCAAACATTCCCTAAACAGTTTATCATATGCTTCTTGAAGGTCATCAAATTCAGCTTCGGACTCATCCATAGAGTCATCAGATTGATTAATGTTTTCTACTGAATTGCCACACATGGAGGTCATAAAAGCCATGTACTTGACAGGGCCATCTTCAAAACATTTTTCACCCTCTTCTTCTTCGTCGTCACTTAAGGTCACATTAGCTTTAAAGGCTTAACCTTGTTGGCGTTTAAGGTTTGGGTATTCAGCCCGGTAGTGGCCAAAGTCTTTACACTCATGACACTGAACTCCTTGAATATTTTTTGATTTGTAATCCTTGAGTTCACGTCAATCTTTCTTCTCTAATTGAGATGACCGTTTTGAATCCACATCAATTTTGTTTGATGAAGATTTATTTTTCCTTAAAAACTTTTTAAAATTCTTAACAAATAAGGAAAAATCATCATCGCTACACGATTCTTCATCGGAATCCCGGTTTCGCTCTTCCCTACTTGATTTTAGAGCAAGTGATTTGTTTTTCCTTGACTGTGGCAAGGTGTGCTCATAAGTTTGTAGGGATCCTACAAGTTCTTCGATTTTCATTTTATCAAGGTCTTTGCTTTCTTTAATAGCAGTGACCTTAGGTCTAAATCGTTCAGGAAGTGACCTAAGTACTTTTCTAACAATTTTGTTCTCAGAGATTCATTCTCCTAAATTAAACGTGAAATTTACAATATCATTTAATTGAGCATAGAATTCATCAAATATCTTATCATCTTTTATTTTTATTTCTTCAAATCTAGTGGTGAGCATTTGTAATTTTGAATTTTTAACTAATTTAGTTCCTTCATGAGTGATTTCTAAAATATCACACGCATCTTTGGAGGTCTCACACATTGAGATTCGTTTAAACTCATCGGGAGAGACAATCATAAAAATAGCATGTAGCCCCTTACTGTTCCAATTACATGCATCAGTTCCTCTTTAGTCCATGAAGATAAGGCTTTTGGTTCGTTGCCAGAGGAACTAGTGGGTGGAGTCCACCCAACTTAGGTACGAGCCCAAACACGCTCATCTAGAGATTTTAGGAAGGCTCTCATCCGGACCTTCCAATAGGTATAGTTACTCCCATCAAAGAAGGGAGGAACGGAGAGCGATCCACTCGTATACATCTAGATCGGGGGTCGCGGATCGGGGTAATTCTCTGATACCAATTGAAAAAGTACTTTTTGTGCTAACGTGAACAATCAAGTTTCGACCCTGAAAAATATAGCGGAAGCAAAAATAAATACATATCCAATACACGTAAAGGATATTTAATTCTAGATGCTTACGAAATAACAAGCATGCATGATATAAATAATTATGAGCAATAAAGAAAAAGACGCGATTTTTGGTGACGAAGTGACAACTCAATACCCATGGTAATCGAGAAAAACACTCCGAGCTTCAACGGCCAGGGAAGAATTGCACTATGAAAATCAACTTACAAACCGGGTGGTAACGACGCGCTAATCTAGCCGACTTACTCCCATCACGTGATCCCCACCAAGAAACTCCTTCGATTTGCCCGCGGCAACAGAACCGGACAATTTCCGATCTTCACGCCAATCTTCCCTCTCGTACCACTTGAAGTGCCAACCACAATCAGATCTCCTTCTTTACGAACCAACGTCTCCCGCGAAGGTAGAAGGATCTAAGAGTTTAAATAGAAAAGAGAAACGAAGAGAAAAACCGTTAGAACATGAGGCACAACGTCGTAGAGCGTAGTAGGTTCGGTTTTCTCAAATGGTGCAAGATGAAAAGGAAGAAAAATGCTCTTCTCTCAAGTAGAATGGCTCCAACACTCTCAAAAGAGGCTGTGGCGTGCTTAGGGTTTCAAAAACATAAGGCATGTATTTATAGAGGGCGCAAAAATTCGTTCAAAAATTCTGCCCGTTGCACTGGAGCTCGAGCGCGCGGTGGGCGGACGTAGGGTTTCGTGAAAAATCCTGCGAGAGCTCGAGCGGCCAGATGGCGCGCAGCGAATGGGCACCCTACTTGATTTTCGGCTCGAGCGGCTAGCGAGCGACAAGCGACCTGGCACCCTATTGGATTTTTGGCTCGAGCGGCTAGCGAGTGCCAGGAGAGCGCGGGGGCTTCAGACGGCTCGAGCGACTCGAGGGCGGACCGGACAAAACGGACTTTAACCCAACAACCCATAACCCGACATTGATACAATAATACATATGGTCACGGAATTGCCAATTAGATAAATGTCTCTAACACCGAGGATAGGATGATTTCTATTCAGTTTAATCTTTACATATCCTCTATCATTTACATCTTGAGGGCAGAATGATTTCTGTTCAATTTAATCTTTACATACCCTCCATATTTTACATCCCGAGGGTAAGATAATTTCTGTTCAATTTAATTTCTTACATACCCTCCATACTTTACATCCCGAAGGCAGAATGGTTTCTTTAGTTCGATTAGTTATATTTAGTGCAGTTCCAATGCCTATTATTCAGTGTTTCAATGCAGTAACCTAAGGATGAGGTCATGGACTAGCTATATCGGAATCCTACTGTTTTACTTAATGGAGGATATTCTTACCCTTATTTCCTTTGCCAAGATTCTCCTGACCACTCAAATCTTTTCAATTCATGTGATTAAACTTTTAGTAAGTTTCAGAACTTCTCTATGACTTAACGATGCAGTTTCAGATTAATTCCTCAAGTGCAATTTGTCAGATAAACCTCATCAAACATCCGATTAGCATTTCCATCTTGAGAGTACCCATTTTTTCTTATTCTTTAATCTTTAACTTATCGTATTTCAATCGGCCAGTTAAACTTTGTTCGGTAATCCTTCAAATAACTTCAGAATGCCCTAAAATATTAACAGTGCATTCCTATAAGACTTTTCAGACTAAACCTTAATCGGAGATCCTTCAGATAGCTTCAAAACATCTCAAAAGTTCTACAGTATATTCCTATGGGACTTTTCAGACTAAGATTACCTCATAGTCCTTATCATATTACCGAATTTAGGGAAACTTAATCATTAATCCCTAATTTTTGACCTAGGGTTTGATGTTGAGCTTTCGGATGATAATCGGACACCTTACGCATGTACAGTCACGAAACTGAAGCCCTATATTGCGATACATACAGATAAATTTCAAATCTATCTGATTAATTTATATAAACATATTTTATTTACACAAAACATGCAAAAATATAAATTTATGGTATAAATACATATTCAGAGATATAGATAAGTAGTAAAAACAGAGGGTAATGTCCAGGGTACACTTGCCTTAGCCTACTCTATCGTTATTTTTACTTGGATCGGATCGGAAGTGGTGGATTTCTCCTATTCTCTTCCTTTTCTTCCCTTCCTCCTTCCTCTCCTCTTCGTGCTTTTTGTCATTCTGTTTCCTCTCTATCTCTCTCAACCCAATTTAAAATGAACTAAAGCAGGTCGGTGGAGGGGTTTTAAGCTAGCGCTCAAACGGCCATCGAGTGCTAGCTCTCATAAAATGCCGCCTGGGTTGGTGCTCGAGCATTGCTCGAGTGCACTCGTCGCAAGCCCATCCCGCTCCTGTGCCGCCTCAAGCGGACCTCAGGTGGTGCTATTCGTAAATTTGCACCTCCATCGGCACTCGAGCATACATCGAGCACCGGTCCCTTCCTTCTTCCCTCTTTGCCTAATTTATTTATTTTATCTCGGTATCCATTTATCCCTTATTCTTGAAACTAATCATATTTATCATCAATTTAATTACTCCACATTTATCAAATTTTGGGATCAGGATCTCACAGGTCGGTTCAGTGACAGTGTCCGATGTTTTGGCCGGTTTAATGGGCAAATCAACATAAAAAATTACTTTCTATACATTTTCAAGATCACCACAAAATTTCAGACTGGCTCATATAAATTTTTTATTTTTATTCTTACCCTGTTCAAAATTATGCACTGATTCGTCATGCATAGCTTTGTTTCTGACCGGTGCAATGATACTTTCTTTTCTTTGGGCTGAATCGGTAAGATTTTTACAAGATAAATTTACGCAAATTTTATGACATATTGTCTATTCATTGAAGTATTATAATTAATTTTTGTAGAGCTTGAGTTGACATAAAATTTAGTAAAAATAGCAATCAAAGTCAATACTTGTAGCTACTCTGTTTTCATCCGATTATATCTACCAGTCTACTTTGTTTCAATCGAACCGGCCAGTTTTATGAAGCATAATTTTTTCACAAAAATAAGATGATTTAGCCAACATCTTAAAGTATATAAAGTAAAAATTTCATTGCTTGAATCAACCAAATAAAGTATGTAAAAATTTAGACATCAGCATGGTTCAACATAGTTCAGTAATTGATTCTGCTGATGACCTAAATCTGACTTTTGCCTATTTTAACATGGATATGGCATGGATTTTGATTATTGGAACAACAATACTCGAAGATAATATCAAATATTTAACAACAAATTAAAGAGAGAGAGGTATTCTTGCCTAGTTTGATGAGAATTCAAATCTAAATTCTTAGTTCCTTGGTAGCAGCTTACTCTCGGTTCTGTTTTTCTCTCTCTCAATTCTCTGATTTTTTCCTTTGGCCTTCTCCGGTTTTCTTCCTTCTTTCTCTTATTTATTCTATTGTTAAACATGCCTATTCATCCCCAAATTAATTTGGAGTAGCCACATGCCCCATATTGTTGGCGATTAACTCATTTGTTCCTGCAGCTGAATCAGCTTCCTTGGCTGATTTGTGATTTCAAAGTTTTGCCACTTTCCTTTGTTTAATTGCTGGTAATTTTTCATGTGTGTTTGGCCCCTTATTATGCCTTGTGTCTCTTCTATTTTCATGCCAAATTTCATCTTTTAATTAATTTATTTAGTTGGTAAACAAAATTGGGAAAGTTGATGGAACCGGGTCACTCCTTTTTCTTCCTTAGAGCTGTGTGCCCCTTTTCTTTCTCTTTTCTTTCTTTCTTCTTTATTTTCTTAGTTTGAATATTTGACTAAGTGTGGGATATTTAAGTATGAGTGCCGTGTGATATGAAAATTGGTGGAATTATATTTGATTTTTATTTAATTCTTGGTGATGAATGCATGAAATCAACATTGCTGATTTTTCCATGAGGCAGCCGTGGGTGTGTGTATTTTTCTCTAATTTCCTTTGAATTTTTGACCTAGTGGGATGCTGCCATGTGTGTAGGAGATTTTTATGTCATGTATGGTTTGAATTTATAAAAAAAATTGGAAACTTAACAATTATGGGGCTACTGCTGAAACCGGGTCTTTCTTGCTGAATTTTGTAAAAATTCAGCTTTGTGTGTGTGAGTTTGTGCCTTGGAATATATATAATTTTACTTAATTAATTTAATTTATACTATATTTGATCAATTAGTTCAAGTTTAGATATTAATCAGTGTAATTTTGGTGATCGGGTCATCTTATCGTCAATCGAAATTAATTTGATTACTAATCGATTGAGAATTCGTTAACCGAATTAGTTCCCTATCATCAGTTCTATCTTTTATTAATCGGAATTGAAGGCGATTTCATCAAATAAATTTTTATTAGATTTTGGGGTAAATTCCTGACTTTTGGGTTTTCATCATTTACTGATCTTAATTTTTACCTATATATTAGTTTAGCTTACCGAATTACCGGTCAACATGTTGACCGGCGATGGTGCAATTGGACGTACAGTAAGCCAAGGTTGTACTAGTGGATTAGAAGGAATTTGGACCGTTAGTTTGGACACCGTTACCTACTGTTTGACGAGCTTGGTTGTTGGCCGTAGTCGGATGTATTCTGTTTATTTTTTCTTTTCTACACTTTGGTTTCATGACATGTTTCATAGTATTAGGGGAATGTCCCAACATCTCTATTCTGAATCCAAGTTGGCAAAATACTTAAAGATAGAACAGTGATTTTGTATTTCTTTTCTTTTTTTCATCAATAAAATTTAATTACTTACCAAAAAAGAAATCTTAATCCTTATAGGTAGTATCTGTTTAAAATCCGCTATGGCCTTATGTCATAATTTGGATACCGTTTGTCCATGATTTGATTTCGATTTATTATTATCGATGATTTTAGTTTCAATTGACCAAGTTCATGGATATTTATTACTTCCGCAAATTGTTATATGATTTTTGTATTAAACGGGCATATTTCCTTATCAGAGTTCGATATTGTATTGCTTTGAATCAGTATCAGAGCCACCAATGACGTGGCAAAGTATTTGGGTCTTGTATTAAATGTTATGCTATTTATATTTTATCAATTGTGATATCAACGTGGAATTTACATTCGAATGGTCAATTGATCGTATTACCTGTCGAAATGTAATTAAATGATAATTAATTATAATTATGGTTGATGATGGGATTTAAGATGTAGTCCATCACAATAGATGTGACCTTTGACTAACTAATTATATTTTACTAATTATCAGGGTTTGATGTGACCTTTAATTATATTTGAATATATTTTACTAATTTTTTCTAATGGTCCAAATATAATCTAATTAAAAATTCTATTTAAATTAAAAATATTTCTAAATTTTTTTATATTGAAAAAATATACTTACCATTACACTTATGCGGAAGTTTTCTTATCTTATCTTCAATTTTACGTTATGCAATAAAGTCTAAACCATGTAAGAATTTTAGCTTGTAATTTAAATCATATATGAATAACATTATATCATTTGTAAACATACAAGAGCTACTATCATAGAAAATTAATATAATCAGTAAAATTTCAGCAAATTTTTCTAATTATAAAATATGCAATAATAATTTTGTGTTAATTTAGAACATGAAAAGGTATAAAACTCAAAATTGAAGACATACAAGAGTAACAAATAGAATTTAAAAATATGTAAAAATATTGTTGTACAAAATCAGTATTTAAATATGATATATAAATATTTAAGATATGTATTTTATAATAATTTTTTTGAAAGTGAGATGGGATCACATGCATTTAAGGGAAAAATAATTTAGATATAAAAATAGTATATGCACGAATATTTTGAATAATGAATGCTCAAAGAAACTAATAAAGATTACTAAAAAAAGGAAAAGGAATATAACGCACTTACCTTATAATTGAATTTACTATGAATCTGTCAAATTTACTTGATTTCTCATTATCCTGTCTTCTTGGTCACCAACTCTCTCATCATCTCTTCTCTTTTTCTCTTAAAAACAGCAAAAAAAAAAATGATTAAAAATCGATCAAAAATGGCCTTAAATAGACAACTAATGCATCTGTACTGGTCAGGTATATCAAGTGTCAAGGCACAAATTATACGGCATGTGTACGTCCATTAAATTCATATTAGGTACCAACATTCTATTCTAAACGTACCTGTACATCAATGGGGTGAACATCAGGTATGTACTAATTTTCGTAAAATTCGTACAAGCACACTAGATGCTCCATTGATGCATGAGTTTATTGTCCAAAATATGCATATGCCTGGGTCAAGCGTTAGTCAGGCATCATTTAGTATGACCTATTCTGATCAAAAAAATTAATTTGACCTAAAATTTTGATTAACCTTAATAATTTATCAGTTTAATTTAATTTAATTATTATTAAATAATGGAAATAGGACCCACCCATATCTTACAATAAATATAATTATATTCATCCTAAGATACAGTTAAATTATGTTATTTGATTATTGACTTTTTGTACTTGCCCAGTCATTAATTTCTTCCATAAATAGACCAAATAACATTCATATAGCCATGCAAGTATTTACCGAGAATATGGCCTACCAGCCACTCAGAGTAAAACCATGTCAAAAATTATACATGCCATTACATCAAATCATTTAAATTGTATCTCACCACAATTGTTCAATATACATGATTCCCAAAATAAAATATTTATCATCCTGAAAATCCTTCAAAGACCTATCAGTCTAACTTTAAAATTAAGTGATTTTAAACTTACTAATATGAATGTATTAAATAATCAGGGTTAGATAAAAGCATAACCGAAATATAAATGATGGCAAATAATTTACAACCAACGTGTAAAATGGCTAATGACAAATATCATGTATAGAAATGTAAAACTTAAAATCAAGTTCTTGTGATAATCCTGGTTGGTAAGGCCAAAACATTAAAATTTGTTCTGCATATCGTATCTCATATATGAGGTTATAAGCCACTACTTAAATCTACAAGTGAGTTGTTTATATATTATATCATGTAGATGAGATTGAATACTTTTTTTTTTGTAGGTAGGATGAGGTTGAATACTACTTTTTTTAATCTGTAGATGTTAGATATATAGCTTTTGCTTACCGAAATCTAAAGAAAATGTCACAATATATTATCATCAATTTTCTTAGAATTATATTTTCACTAAAATAAAAATACATGTTCTATAAAATGAACATATTTTTTAAAATTTGAAATTAAAAATTTAATATAAACTTGATTGTCAAGATTATAAAAAATATTTTTGAACAAACTTGAGCCTACAAAGGATTTCTTCAATAAATTTCAGAATTTCAAGATAAATTTAATGAAGTTAAGTAATTTATTTTCAAAATATCATAAAATGAGAAATAAAAAGTCATGCATGAAAGACAAACACTAATGAAAGCATATATAATCACATGTATGGAGAAACGAAACAATAACTTCAATATTTTGAAAAAAAAATGAAAGAGATTTTTTAATTTTATACAAAATAAAAGAGAATGAAATTCAAAATGTCCTTAACGAGCCAATATTGCATTGATATTCAAAACTTTTCTTCAAATTCACCATTTCTCTTTCCTCTTTCTATTTCTCTTCCTTCTTTTGTCTTCTAGTTTTCCCTCCTCTTCGAGATAGGATGAAAATGAGCTAAATATAATCGAAGTTTCATATACAATCAGTATGCTACTTGAGCGGTTGCTCACGCTTCATTTGTGATTATACTTCTCCGACAAGTAGATGCTACAGCAAAGGACTAGCATATGGTTGCCTACCGCACACCTTAACTACGACTAGACTCTACCAAAGGTGCACTTGAGTGGCCACCGACCGTACATAATGCGGCCCTGGGGCCCCATACCACATATAGAAAAACACTTTGGTACCATTTGAGTCCATATTTAACCTTAAAATTTAACACAAATTATTTAAAATTTAATAGGATTATTCAAAATTAGCACTCAAGTTCTATAATAATAGCACATCTATTTTAGAAAGAGAAGAATGCCAAGCTAGAGACTCAAAAGGATGGTCCAGTGTACTTTGAGCTAGAGGCGGGGAGGTGGACTATATGGGATGAGGACCACGGACAAGGTAGAAAGGTAGAGCCCAGTTCAAAACTCTAAGGGTCCAACCCCATTCCACATTTGGCCTCTAAAGGTTTGGCACAAGACCACATATCTTTAATCATGGATGGAAATATTAATATTAATATTAATATCGATCGCAATTATATTATTATTTGATATTTATTAATATCAAATATATTAGAAAAAAATTTTAAAAATCGTTAATTAATAATACCATAATAACCAATATATCGATATATCGGCTGTATTAATCGTTATGTTGATCAAATATCGAATATATTCAATAATACTTTGAATATTAGTCAATATGTAGTAATATATTATTGATAAAGTAAAATATCACAATATTATCACGACATTGAAAAGTATTGGTATTGGAAGATCCTGATAACAATACACACTGGCTGAGAGTTGCATTAGTGCTTGTAACTGTGACAGACCCGTCCGGGATTCGGGGTGACGAAAAGACTACCTTCTGGACGGCCGTCAAAATCAACTAACTACAAATCCCAAAATGAAATACATCAATATAAATATAAAAACCATCAAAAATATAAAACATCTAGACAAATACAGGATCCAAAAGCACCACAATATATTTGTGGCTTCAATGTTGTATCTCCGGATACAATGTTGACACAGAGGGATGCCATTAGGTACTAAATACAAACCATAATAGCCTGCGAAAACATATAAAATCTTCCATACACAACGAAAACTAAACTCATTGGAATATCATCAATAAAATCAAAATACATCCACATATCCATCCAACATATACATAAGCCCTCCATACATATGCACAAAACCACAAAAATCATCCTCCAAGCTAGCTTAATCAACAAACTTTACTCCTTCTCATCGGGTATAAGCTCGTACTCATTTAAAGGCAAGAAAACAGTAATAAGTAAGCTAAATATTCAGTAATGTACAAATATAACAAAGACAATACATTCTACTTTAAAATAAATCGAGGGAGCAAGATAGGATCATAATATAGATGTAGAAACGTAAATATGATCAAATACATTTCTAGAATATATTTAACTTTCATATCCTGTTTCTAATTTCTTTTGGGTACAGATATTGTATTTAAATTTCTTATTTTACTTTAGATTCCATTAGTTCTAAAATATGCAGAACTTTATTCATATTTAGGAACCAAGATTAGTAGACTTTACTAGCTAATAAAGCAGATATTGAGAAAACGGATTGTGTTTACTCCATACAATCAAAAGACCTTATACCTCTAATTCTACTAGAGGCCAAAACGTATAGAATCTGTCACATAAACCCCAATGGCAGGGAATTTTTCTCGATACCACTATAATATTCTAAGACATATCAAAAAATACTACCATTTGAAATCCAAATTCCTGATCCAATTTCATAATTACTTTACATAGTTTAAATTAGAAACTTTACACAAACATATGGATACTAATAACAGGTAAAGGATAACAAATACAGTTAACAAATAACAGATACTGATAACAGATAACAAATAACGGATACAGATGACAAATACCGGTACTGACGACGAATAATAAATAACGAAATTGATGATAAATATTGGTACTGACAATGGATAACAAATTATAGAGTCTCAATTTCTTGTTGCAAATTCAAATTTCATATTCTTGCAGAAATAGGTACACATTTTATATACTTGGGATACAAATACATAACTCCATATTCTTACAAATACATATTCATATTTTATATTCTTGTGGACTTATTTGGATATATATTTTCATATTCTTGAGGATTTAAGCCTTCACATGGCTTCAAATACATGTATAAATTAACTTAAAGCTTAAAAAAATTTAAAAATTCTTACCATATTGAGTCAAACAAAATATTGTAGCTTTCGGACCACTAATCTATTATAGCTTCCAAACCAAACAAAATATTCAGATACATGTGAAGTATCTGAAGGAAATTTCACAATCTATTATATCTGTTAATTCATTCTTCAAGAAGTGAGAACTTCTGTATAAGTTTCTGGTGAAACATCCTCTTAAGAATAAGTAATTAAGAATCTGGACTAAGAATTTATATTTCAGATTATAGTATTTTCTTATATACCTTAGGATATTATAGTAGTAGATGAGAAATGCTCTTGGACTATGGGAGATGCTCTGGTGCTGTATCTGTTATTTGTTATCTGTTTCTAACCCTATATATTAAGAGAAAGGTATACTGTCTGCCACTGGACATTAAATTTGAGGTTCGTGGTTAGTGCCATAGAATGTGTGAGGACATTTACATTCCATTCCTCAATTGACTATTCCATTAGCTGATAATGCCTACGGCTTCTGGTCCGCAACGCAAAAAAGTTAAGCATATTTTGGAATCAAAGAAAGATAAGTAAATCAGAAAAGATAAATGTATTTCAAAAAGTTTATTTGATCATATTGTATGTTTATACATCTTCATTATACTTTTATATCCATCCTTTACTTTATATTGTATATATATCATTTATTGCCTTTAATTGTGTTACATTTGTTGAGCATTTGGCTTACCCTTGCTATTTTTTTTCTCCAAATGAGTACGAACTTATACTCGATCAGACGTGTTAGAGGATTAGAAGTCAACTAGTGACGAAAACTTGGAGGATGATCTTATGACTTAGATTTTATGACTTTGTACCTTATGGAGTACTTTTGTATACTATTGATGGACATGTACTTGTGTATTATGACTTAGATTTTATGACTTTGTACCTTATGGAGTACTTTTGTATACTATTGATGGACATGTACTTGTGTATGGACTATGGACAGATAGTTTAATTCCGCTGTGTATGTGATCAATGTACATGCTTTCGCAAGGTGTTTATGATTTGTATACAGGTACTAGTGGTATCTTTGTAATGTACCAATTTTTGAATATGAGGTAATATAATCAAAATTGGGCTCAATTCATATGAAAAAGATTAAGTTTCGAAGGCAGTAGGAGGTGATTATAATGACCGAGGAAGTTGTTGTGTTAATAGCTGAACCAGACTAGAAAAATTGACCAGTTAAGAAAAGTTGACCAAATTAATATCGTTGACTATTTTAATGAAAATCAGCCCAGATAGTGAGATAAAAAGTTGACCAGATTTGGCGTATAGTTGACTTTCTTTAATGGCAAAAATTTCGGAGACAATTTCAGGAGAGGAAATTCAAAGTGAAATTTCGAAGAGTATTGGGTGAATTTTCAGAGAGGATATTCCAAAGATGATTGAATGAATTTTCGGAGAGGATTGAGTGAATTTATGAAGAGGATTTTCGGAGAGGATTGATGATAAGAGTAGAATGTTGATTGAATAAGAGAGTTGACCAGAGTAAATTGATGGTGAGAGAGAATTGTTGAACGGATTGACCAATTTTGATCTAAGGCCAAAGTAGCGAGTCGACGTAGGTGAACTGCTTTTACCTACTCCCATCTGCTATGATTAATCGAGAACCTTCTAGATAGGAGATTTGAACGGTTGATTTAGAACTTTCTAAATAAGGATTTGAGAAAAATATCTAAAGTATGTGACCAGTCCACACCTACTCTCACCTAACTCATTGCCTACAAATACTGGGTCTGGGGGTTAAGTAGCAAGTTTAGAAATCTGGAGAAACAAGGGGCACGAAGGAGTAGAGATAGAGAGGAAAAGAAAGAAGAACGAACGTAGGGCATTACGAGCAGAAGCAAAGGAAAGAAAGGAGAAGGAAAAAAAGGGAGATAAGAATTTCTAAGTGATCTTCAATTCGATCAAAGAAAGGAAGAAAATAACAAATCAAGTTAAGGCAAGTGTATCCTAAAACTCTGTCTTTTCTTAATGCCTTTTGTTATCTCCTTCTCCTACAAGATTTGTCATGTAATGATACATGTTTTTTCAGTTCTCTCATGATCTGAAGAATAAATTACATGATTAAGAATTAGTATTATGATTTACAGAGCATGCGTTTCATGACCGAATCTATTCTGATATTTTTCTCAGACCCTAATTCAAAAATTGAAGGCACGATTCTTGTAAATTTTGAGCTATGTAGTGATAATATTATTTGATAAATTAGTTAAGTTTATCGAACATGTTTATCTAAAATTTTGCTAAAAGTTATACTGAATGAAATTAGAACTCTAAGGCTATCTGAAAGAATTGTTATGAGAAGTTAAAATGGTTCTTAAGGAATGATGAACTATGGCTAAGAAATAAGAATCAGAGTTCTCTAAGTTAAGCTAAAAGTAGTAAGAAACTGGATTATGGATTTGCTATTCAGTGGATAATGTTCTCTAGCATGTCTTAAGATATTACAGTGGTAATTAAAGATGACTCCATCCATAGAGTGATATGTGGTCCGCCTTCCTTAGGGCGTTACGATGGATGACAAGAACCATGAATATTTGATCATCCTGTCTAAAGGATGTAAATAAGGAGGAATTCATAATGATACTATCTTCAGACTAAAGCTAAGAATATGTGATCATCGTATCCTCGGAATGTAAATAAGGAGGAATTTCATGATAATGTTGTCTCCGGACAACTGAGGCCTTAGATTGTGTGAAGTAAATACAATTCATTCTTGATTATTCGCTCCCTTCGCTGGTACGGTATATTAGCCCTAATCCCATAAGACGATAAAGAAATTATTTTAAAAGAGAAGAAATTTTAAGCCGTTCCATGATTTTTAGCAAAGTGTTAAGTATTAACTTCAATTCATTTTACCATGTGTTTGCAGCTCTTACTCTGACCTCTACCACAAATTAACTCCTATGCGCTTACAACGTCATATGCTTGTATTATCCACATGCATGTTTTATATGTTTGATATAAACGAGTTTATACTTCCATGTTTTTATTGTACCTTACTAAGTTATTGGCTCACCCCTTGATGTTTTCTTACCCTCAGATGACCATAAAATTATGCCGGACGAGAAAGAGTGAAGTTGGACAGTTTAGCTACGCAGGAAGGCGGACCGGGATTTATGTAGCAGGCTATGACCAATCTTGTTGTATTTTTGGATCGTTTTGGAAAAACAATATTGTATAATGACTCTGCGGTGTAAATAAATTGATATTTAGATACTTCTGCTGAATTTTTATGGTTTAAAATGATTTGGGTTTTCTAGTGGCATCTCATACGTCTTTTGGTTTTAATATATATATATATATATATATATTGCTGGCCGACCTTGAGACCCGGATGGCTACTTTGTGACTGACCTAGTTAATATATATATGAATTATGGCTAAAAAATAAAAAATAAGAGTTCTCTAAGCTAAGCTAAAAGCAGTAAGAAATTGGACTATGAATTTGCTATTCAATGGGTAATATATTCTGGCATACCTTAGGATGTTATAGTGTTAATCGAGGATAACTCTGTTTATAGAGTCATATGTGGTCCGCCTTCCTCGGGGCATTACGATAGACGACAAGAACCAAGAATATTTGATCATCCTGTCCTCAGGATGTAAATAAGGAGGAATTCATGATGATACTATCTTCGGATTAAAACTAAGAATATGTGATCTTCCTATCCTCGAGATGTAAACAATGAGAAATTTCACGATGATGCTATCTCCGGACAACCAAGGCCTTAGATTGTGTGGAGTTAACACAATTCATCATCGATTATTCGCTCCCTTAATTGGTATAGTCTACTAACTCTGGTCCCACAAGATGATAAAGAAATTATGTAAAAAGGCAAGAAGTTTTAAGTTGTTCCATATTTTCCAGCAAAGTGTTAAACATTAACTTTGATTCCTTTTACTATGTGTTTGCGACTTTTACTGCGACCTTTGCCACAAATTTACTCCTCTGTGCTTACATCGTCATATGCTTGTATTATCCACATGCATGTTTTATATGTTTGATATAAACGAGTTTGCACGTCCATATTTTTATGGTACCTTACTGAGTTATTAGCTCACCTCTTGTTGTTTTTTTAACCTCAGATGACTAGAAAATTATGCTAAACGAGAAAGAGTGAAGTCGAACGGTCTAGCTAGGTAGGAAGGCCGATCGGGATTTATGTAGCAGGACATGACTAATCTTGTTGTATTTTTGGGTTGTTCTAAAAAAAAAGTTATATAATGACTCTACGGTGTAAATAAATAAATATTTGGATACTTCCACTGAATTTTTATGGTTTAAAATGATTTAAATTTTCTAGTGGCATCTCATACATCTTTTGGTCTTAATATATATATATATATTGTCGGCCGACCTAGAGATCCAGACAGCCACTTTGTGACCAACCTAGTTAATGCCGACCAGTTGACCGGTCGTTTGCAATTTTGTGCATGTGAATAGTATTATAAGTCAACTTAATTATGTGCCTTTTGGGCCGAGATGATTTTTCGACCATATGTGTATGATTATTGACGGAGGTCATATGGTGAATTATGACCTGTTCCATCACAATCTCTCTGTCAAACGTTGTGTCTGAGAACACGACCTTGGAGCATGAATATATTCTGGCTATGTAGATCTTGTGTTGTGATATGTGGACGTGTATATGTATACTGTATAGGGTTTAGCGCAGGTTGTATTAGTTTGACGGCCGTTTTACAGATGGAACTCTGTCGGATTTCGGTTAGGTAATGCGGTTTGTCACAGCTGATATCAAAGAAAGAAATATCTTAGATATGATCTAAATTTTATATAGAAATTTAGGTTAGAGTAAGATAGATCGAATAAGTGGTCGAAGGTATAGGACGATTAAGTTAAATTGAATAGTTCTAGTTGTCCTAGTTTGTATAACTTAGGCTAGAACTAAGCCATGATCAGTAGTTAAATTGATCATCTAGTAGCGATGTCCTAGTTAGTGTCTTAATTTAATTAAGTTAATTCACTTGAGCTTGGATTAAGTTAGGATCAGTTAGTTATGTTGAACCGCATAGTATATAGTGTCTAGATTAATGTTCGAGTTGAATGTTAGTAGCTAATCATACAGCCTAGACGAAGGTCGACATGTAGAGGTGGTCAACCACGTGATAAAGAAGTTGAGTATATGAATTTACTTGAAAGGATGGCGAAACTTGAAAGTTTTGGAGGATACCTTGAGGATTAGCTTAGATTGACCTTGATCCGATGACTAGGATTGTTGGATGTTTGAATAGCATGGTGAGGCAGGATAATGTGAAATTGATGGCTTAAGGTCAAGATAATTTGGAGTCGATTTCTAGTGTTAGTAGATCTAAGGATGTCGATCTATAATCGATCTAATGAGAATCAAGTGCCTAAATTTTTGGATGGTATAGATCCTACAGAAGTTGAAATATAGACCCTAAAAATGAAAATTGTGATGGAACGGGCTGTAAATGGCCCAGATTTTAAGACATAGAAAATTCCAATCAAGGAGTCAAGGGGAATCGAAGGTTATCCTGTCAACGCATGTTGACCGAAAAATGTAATGAGAAACGTAATCCGGTCAACATGCGTTGACCGGAAAGCATAAAGGGAAAAGTAATCCGGTCAACACATGTTGACCGGAAAGCATGAGGAGAAAACGTAATCCGGTCAACATGCGTTGACCGGAAGCGTGAGGGAAAAATAAAAGTCGGTCAACTAATGTTGACCGGAAAGCATGGCAAAAAAGGAGACATAACCGGTCAACGCCAATTGACCGAAAATAATAAGGAAGCCCTTACAAAAAGTAGAATCAAAACGACCAGAGTAGGTAACCTGCTCCCAACCACCTACTCAGAGTAGGTAAACTACTCCTACCGACTTTCACCTGCTCTGAAATTCTCTAGAAGAGGCGAGGTATATAAAATATTGATAGAAAGTGACCTACCCTACCTACTCCCAACCACCCCATCGCCTATAAATATTAGATGAGGAAACTTGGGAACAAGTTAAAAGTAAGGAGTCAGAGACGAAAGAAAGGAAGGGAAGGATTCCATGCCAGACATGAGTAAGGAGTTGATAAGCATTTCCAGGCAAGGGTACTCTCCGTTTTTAAGTTCATGATTTGATGCAAGAATACTCACCTTTGCCTTAAGATCATCTTGATTTAACGCAAGTGTATGCATGTTTGCAACGCATTAATGATTTTGATGGACTTATGTTACGGTATGTATGATAATTGTTCTGATCTTTTAATTTAAAGAAGAAACTCTGTTAACCGCATGTTTAAAAGAAGTTCGGCCTACCCTTAAGTATAAAAGAAGTTCGGCCTTCCCTTAAGCCTAATCAAGTTCAGCCCTCCCCTTTTTGCATGAAATCAAGTCCAGCCCTTGAGTGATGAAATCAAGTTCGGCCTCCACCTTGAACATGAAATCTAGATCATCCTCTCCCTTGTAAGAAAATGAAATCGGCCACCTTTGAATATAAAATCCAAACCGGCCACCCTTGGAGTATGAAATCCAAACCGGCCACTTGAGCATGAAATTGAAATCGGCCTTCCTTGGTAAGAAAATGAAATCGGCCTCCTTTGTAAGAAAATGAAACCGGCCACCTTGAGCATGAAGTTGAAATCGGTCTTCCTTGGTAAGAAAATGAAATCGGCCTCCTTTGTAAGAAAATGAAACCGGCCACCTTGAGCATGAAGTTGAAATCGGCCTTCCTTGGTAAGAAAATGAAATCGGCCTTCCTTTGTAAGAAAATAAAACCGGCCACCCTTGCATAATGAAAACGAGATCAACCTCCCTTGGAGCATGAAATTGAAATCGGCCTTAAGAATGTATATTTGAAACCGGCAATGTGTGCCATGAAAGTGAACCGGCCCTAAAAGTGTGATTTGAAACCGGCATGGCACTGGTGACTTGAAACCCTCATTGTATCGTCTTTTGAAACCGGCATTGCACTATGTGTGAGGTTCCAAATTTAAAATGTAATAAATATGAGGCAATCAGCATAACAATAAATAATACTAGACTTATTGGATGCCTAAATAAGAGCATTGGAGGAAACTTGGAGAAAATCTTTGGAAATTGTGGCTGAAGTATCACTGGCGGGCTACACGCTCAAGCCCCGCTCGAGCCAGAAAACCAGTAACCTCCCCGCCTGATGCATGCTCGAGCCCGGCTCGAGCCAAAGAAACCAGTAGCTACCCCGCCTGAAGCGCGCTCGAAGCCCGCTCGAGCGGATGTTCCAGAACCTTCCCCGCTCGCTAGCCGCCTGGGCGAATTTTCCTGAATCTTCCAGAAAGCCTTGGCGCTCGCTGGCCGCTCACCAGGAGCTCGAGCGGTCCGACAAGTATAAATACCCGGCCAGCTTCACGAATCTTGATTTTTCCACTTATTTTCCCACTTTTTCCACTGCTTTCTGGCGAGAGAGAGAGAGAGAACGTGAAGCCTAGTGAGAGAAAGGAAGAAATCAAAGCATAAAGTCCGAATCCGTCCGGGAGTCAGTTACAAAAGTCAAAGCACGCGTTGAGGCAAGTGTTCTCATACTCACTATTTGCTCTCTTTTAATTTTTATTTGATCTCCGTCAGGTATTATCGTACCGATACCTACCCGAAATATGGAAAATATATAAACCATGAATTATACTTCATAATCATGTGATTATTTCTTCCTCTCGTTGGATGAATTATTCGATGTGTCATCGTGAAACCCTAACCCTCACTTAAATTCGGGATTCACTATTTTTCCCTCCAAATCATGATAATTTGACCTCAAATTATGAATCACCACGTCCCGAATATGTATACATACCAACCGGGTATCCGATTCCATAAGAAATGACCCGTTCGTGGCATCCGGACACTCTAAAATGCTGCGGTTACTATTCATCCGAGGTACAATGGTGATTCATCCCCACGATAATCGTTGTTCTAACCAACCATATGTGAATGCAAGCTTGAACATATGAAATAAAACATTGATTGCATCAATTGACAAGCTATGGGCTCCACAGGACCCCGATACAAAATTGGTTTATGAACGGTAAGAAATTCCAAATCTTTCCTAATCTTTAGTAAACATAAATGCTTAAAATCCGAAGTAAAATGAAAACCGATGAGTAACGGAGGGAAATCCAAAATGTGATATGAATGATGGAACCTCCCAAATGGCGGGAGATACGATACATGAGATACGGTGGACTTTCCCTCAAAAGAACATGGAAATAAAATCATGGAATTAGGACCATGGACTTTTAGATTGGTAGTATTCTCTGGCTTGACACGTCCATCATGGTATAAACCCGAAGAATACTTGGGCCACGTATTCTGGTCGCTTGTGTGTAAGCGGGTGGTGTCCGTGTCACGCCTTAGGATACTATTGTGGAAGAACGAGGACTGCCCTGGTACCCCGGGGAAATGGGGCGATACGATATGGCACGATGTGCACGACCCCCCGGAGGGTCATTAAAGATAATCCCTCACGGCCTTAGATCATGTGGAGTATCATGATCCTTTCCTTGTTCTCTCGCATCGTCTGCTAGTACGACCTACTGGCCCTGGTCCGCAAAGATGAAAGTAACTTGAGAAAGTATGTTCAAATGGTAATTAAAGAGCATGACAAATGAGAAATTGGTTCTTCCAAGTATTGCCTCTCTTCATGTCTTTACATGGTCTCCCCCACCCCATTATCATTTCCATATAATTCTAGCTTTCGATAGTGATGTGTGTTGACACTTGCTGGGCGATAAGCTCACCCTTGCACTCTCTCTTTTCAGATGAAAATGCCCTGATGCCCGACGAGACTGAGTAGGACAAAGAAGCAAGATAGGCGACGTGGATTTTGGAAGAAGCCTTGAGGATCTAGCTTGATTATGTATGGCATGGAATCTTTGTGGATGAATGGTTTTGATTTTTTGTATACGATGGTTATAATGCTTCCGCAGTTATGTTTGTGGTTATGCTTGGGTTCTTATAGTTGGCATCTTTACCTCAGCCGACGTCATACCTGAGTTATGACGCCGATGCCACTAAGGAGTTTAGTGGATCTGAGATCCTGTGTATGATGTTGAATATATATGTGGATATTGTGCAGAGTTTCTTACAGGTACTTGTATTTTGGTAAACGTTCAAGTTACAAATAGAACTCTGCCCAATTTTCTACAGAAATTTATAATATTAAATTATATTGGTTATTGACGGAAGGGTTATTGAAAAGGAAAATGACCCGGTCCGTCACAGTTGGTATCAGAGAAGGAGATGCCATAGGACTGAATCGAATCCTTTGCGGAAGCTTAGGATAGAGAACCCTAGTCATTAAAGTTACATCGTTTAGTCAGATTCTAACTAATGATTTCGTTTCAGAAACAATCTTCATCAAAGTAAAAGATGCCACCCAGACGTAGAAGATCTCAAGGCAATGACCAGCCTCAAGATCGAGAGGCTGAGTATATGAATCTGTTAGGCCGAATGGCAGATGTTATTGAGGCCTTGGGACAGCGAAATCTCGACCCTATTCCTGCTCCAATCCCGGCCCCTGCAAATCCGGGACCATCAGCATATGACCGCTTCGTTCAAGAGCGGGTTCCGGAGTTTCTGGGGGAGCCAGACCCCGTTAAAGCAGACACATGGTTAGAAAGAATAAAGAAGGTATTTTCTGTAATTCGATGTCCAGAAGAAGATCAGGTTTTATTTGCATCTTATCGGCTCGAGGGCGAGGCCCATCATTGGTGGCAAATGAAAAAGAGAGCCTTGGGTGTTCCGGAGGGGGAGATTTCCTGGCAGATGTTTGAGGACGCATTTTTGGAAAAATATTTTCCCTCCAGCCTCCGTATCCAGAAGGAAGAAGAATTTCTTCGATTAAGACAAGGTAATCAGTCTGTGGCACAATATGATGCTAGGTTTACGGAATTATCATGATTTACTCCTTATATGGTAGATGAGGAAGAGAAGAAGGCTAGGAGGTTTTTGTCGGGTTTGCGGGATGATATCCGCAAGCAATTGGCCCCCTTCAAATTGACAACGTATGCTGATGTATTGGATCGAGCCTTAATCTGTGAACAAGAGCTTGCAAAAGAGGACTTTTTCAAGAGAAGATCATTGAGTAAATCCGGAATAAGCACCAGCTCACGAGCTAGTTCGAAGAGACCATCTAAAAAGCCCAAGCAGCTGAGTTTTGATCAAAAGAGTGGACAGGTCTCGTCATCCTCCCAAGCATCGGTAGGGTCATGTAAACATTGTGGGAAGATGCATGGGAATAGGCCCTGTCTTAAAATGACTGGGGGTTGTTATAACTGTGGACAAGTGGGACATAAAGTGAAAGAGTGCCCTCAACCGTCGGCAATTCATGCCCCAAAGCCTACTATTCAAGGAAAAACCTTTGCAGTATCTGCAAATGAGGCCAAAGCATCAGATGACGTGGTAGAAGGTATTCTCTATATTTGTGGGATTCCTTGTTCAGTATTATTTGATTCTGGGTCTACGCATTCTTTTGTTTCTCCTCGAATAGCTTGTCAAATTACAATTTCACCCGTATGCCTTGATTATACCTTAGCAGTATCCACACCCATGGGCACTTCCATTTTTACTGATGTTTCTTATCCAGGGTGTGTAGTTGAGGTAAATGGATTACCCCTAAATGTCGATTTGATTCTCCTTGATATGCGGGGTTTCGATGTTATTTTGGGAATGGACTGGTTGTCCAGAAATCATGCAACCATTGACTGTTTTCATAAGAAGGTCGATTTTGACATTCCCGGATGTGAATCTTTTCACATTCAAGGAGTCAAACCGGTGGAATCGTCTAGCTTCATCTCGGCACTGCAAACCCGTCATATGTTAAAAAGTGGATGTCAAGCCTATTTGGCCTATGTTACTGTGAAAGAAAGCCATGTATTGTCAATTAAGGACATTCCAGTGGTGTGTGAGTTCGATGATGTATTCCCTGATAAATTGACTACTCTACCCCCTCATCGAGAAGTTGAGTTTGGGATTGATCTTGTACCGGGATCGGCACCTATTTCAAAAGCCCCATACCGTATGGCTCCTGCCGAGCTTAAAGAGTTAAAGTAACAATTACAGGACCTCCTGGACATGGGTTTCATTAGGCCCAGTGTTTCTCCATGGGGTGCTCCAGTCCTATTTGTGAGAAAGAAAGATGGGACTTTGAGGTTATGCATTGACTATCGTGAGCTAAACAAAATCACAATCAAGAATAAATACCCATTACCACGGATTGATGATCTTTTCGATCAGCTGCAAGGAGCCCGTGTGTTTTTAAAAATTGATCTTCAATCCGGATATCATCAGCTCCGTGTTAAGCAGGAAGATGTGGCAAAGACGGCCTTTCGAACGAGGTATGGACACTATGAATTTCTTGTGATGCCATTTGGGCTGACCAATGCCCCGGCCGTGTTTATGGATCTGATGAATCGGATTTTGAAACCATACTTAGACAAGTTTGTGGTGGTTTTCATCGACGATATCCTAATCTATTCTAAGGGTCACACGGAACATGAGGGACATTTGAGGATCGTTCTTCAGACTCTTCAGGAACACCAATTGTTTGCAAAATTGAAGAAATGTGAATTTTGGCTGGATAAAGTAGTATTCTTGGGTCATGTAATTTCTAATGGAGGTGTCTCGGTGGACCCACAGAAAATCAAAGCAGTGGTCAATTGGAGTTGACCCACGACTGTGACGGAAGTTCGTAGCTTTTTGGGGATGGCCGGCTATTATCGCCGTTTCGTGGAGAATTTTTCTCGGATAGCATTACCCCTCACTCGTCTAACAAGGAAAGAAGTAAGCTTTGTCTGGACCGACGAGTATGACCAAAGCTTTCTGAAACTAAAAGATTGCTTAACATCAGCACCTGTCCTGGCCCTTCCTGATAATTCGGGAGGATTCGAGGTGTATTGCGACGCCTCTAAGTATGGCCTCGGTTGTGTCCTAATGCGAAGGGGTAAGATAATAGCTTATGGATCCTGACAATTAAAAGTCCAGGAGCAAAATTACCCGACTCACGATTTAGAATTAGCTGCTGTGGTGTTCGCGCTAAAAATATAAAGGCATTATCTATATGGTGAAAAGTTTTTAGTATATTCCGACCATCAAAGCCTCAAGTACTTATTTTCGCAAAAAGAGCTAAACATGAGGCAACGAAGGTGGATCGAATTTCTTAAAGATTATGATTGTGATATACTTTATAAACACGGGAAGGCAAATGTGGTTGCAGATGCTCTGAGTCGTCGGACCAGTTTTGTAGCAAGTTTACAAGTCAAGCAAATGGAGATGCTAGACTACTTAACGTCCTACGACATTCGATGATTTGTGAAAGGAAATAGAATGATATTATCCTTCTTGCAAGTGCAACCCGAGATCCTCCAGAGGATCAAGGAAGGACAAAAGAAGGATCCGTTTTTGACAGATATTGCTAGCGACCTCAGTAAGGATTCCCATGTTGATTTCAATGAACGCGCTGATGGAATTTTGAGATTTCGGGAATGGTTATGTGTACCAGATGACAAAGACCTTAAGGAGGAGATAATGAAAGAGGCACATCGGTCTAAATATACAATCCATCCTGGAGTAAACAAGATGCACCAGGATCTAAGAAAAATGTTCTGGTGGAGGAACATGCGAAGGGAAATTGTTGCCTTCGTTGGCCGATGCCTTGTTTGTCAACAACTAAAAGTAGAGAGAAAGAAACCCTCTGGATTACTACAGCCCCTGCCCATTCCTAGTTGGAAGTGGGAAGATATCTCGATGGATTTTGTGACTGGGTTGCCAAGAACTCCAAGGAACCACGATGCGATCTGGGTTATTGTAGATCGACTGACAAAGTCTGCTCATTTCATCGCCATCCGGACCACCTACTCTCGTGATCGCCTAGCACAACTTTACATTCATGAAATTGTTAGACTTCATGGTGTGCCGGTATCAATTGTGTCAAATCGTGACCCACAATTCGTTTCTAAATTTTGGGAAAGCTTACATCGCGAATTGGGAACGGAGTTGAAGTTTAGCACGGCCTATCATCCTCAAACTGATGGTCAATCTGAACGAACAATTCAAATATTATAAGACATGCTTCGAGCTTCGGTATTGGAGTTCAAAGGAAATTGGGATGATCACTTAGCACTAGCCGAATTCGCCTACAACAACAGTTTCCAGGCGAGTATCGGAATGGCCCCCTTTCAGGCACTTTATGGCAGGAAGTGTCGATCACCCATACATTGGGAAGAGATGGGAGATAGGCGTTTACTCGGCCCTGATGTAATCCGTGAAACATCAGAAAAGATTGTAGTAGTTTTTGAAAAGCTGAAGATTGCCCAGAGTCGGCAGAAAAGTTATGCTGATCGAAGGAGGGCCGAGCTCAAATTCGAAGTCGGCGATTTTGTTTTCCTTAAGGTATCACCATGGAAGGGAGTTTCCAGATTTGGTGTTAAGGGAAAACTAAAACCATGCTTCATCGGACCATTTGAGATCCTTGAACGAGTTGGCGAAGTGGCATACCGATTGGCATTACCACCTATTCTAGCCGAGGTGCATAATGTTTTTCATGTCTCAATGTTGAGAAAATATGTTTATGACTCCACGCACGTGATTGATTATAGTCCCTTGGCTATCAACGAGGATTTATCTTATGTGGAAGAACCGGTAGAGATTCTTGACCGCAAAGAACAAACTTTACGCTCAAAAGTGATCCCTCTCGTCAAGGTATTATGGCGAAACCATTCCCGTGAAGAAGCAACATGGGAAAGAGAAGACGAGATTCGGAAAAAGTATCCCCATATTTTTCGAGGTATGTAACATTCTTTCGATTCTTAGCATTGTTAAATTTCGGGGACGAAATTTCTATAAGCGGGGGAGAGTTGTGAGGTTCCAAATTTAAAACGTAATAAATATGAGGCAATCAGCATAACAATAAATAATACTAGACTTATTGGATGCCTAAATAAGAGCATTGGAGGAAACTTGGAGAAAATCTTTGGAAATTATGGCTGAAGTATCGCTGGCGGGCTACACGCTCAAGCCCCGCTCGAGCCAGAAAACCAGTAACCTCCCCGCCGATGCATACTCGAGCCCGACTCGAGCCGAAGAAACCAGTAGCTACCCCGCCTGAAGCGCGCTCGAAGCCCGCTCGAGCGGATGTTCCAGAACCTTCCCGCGCTCGCTAGCCGCCTGGGCGAATTTTCCCGAATCTTCCAGAAAGCCTTGGCGCTCGCTGGCCGCTCGCCAGGCGCTCGAGCGGTCCGACAAGTATAAATACCCGGCCAGCTTCACGAATCTTGATTTTTCCACTTATTTCCCCACTTTTTCCACTGCTTTCTGGTGAGAGAGAGAGAGAGAACGTGAAGCCTAGTGAGAGAAAGGAAGAAATCAAAGCATAAAGTCCGAATCCGTCCGGGAGTCAGTTACAAAAGTCATAGCACGCGTTGAGGCAAGTGTTCTCATACTCACTATTTGCTCTCTTTCAATTTTTATTTGATCTCCGTCAGGTATTATCGTACCGATACCAACCCGAAATATGGAAAACATATAAACCATGAATTATACTTCATAATCATGTGATTATTTCTTCCTCTCGTTGGATGAATTATTCGATGTGTCATCGTGAAACCCTAACCCTCACTTAAATTCGGGATTCACTATTTTTGCCTCCAAATCATGATAATTTGACCTCAAATTATGAATCACCACGTCCCGAATATGTATACATACCAACCGGGTATCCGATTCCACAAGAAATGACCCGTTCGTGGCATCCGGACACTCTAAAATGCTGCGGTTACTATTCATCCGAGGTACAATGGTGATTCATCCCCACGATAATCGTTGTTCTAACCAACCATATGTGAATGCAAGCTTGAACGTAGGAAATAAAACATTGATTGCATCAATTGACAACCTATGGGCTCCACAGGACCCCGATACAAAATTGGTTCATGAACGGTAAGAAATTCCAAATCTTTCCTAATCTTTAGTAAACATAAATGCTTAAAATCCGAAGTAAAATGAAAACCGATGAGTAACGGAGGGAAATCCAAAATGTGATATGAATGACGGAACCTCCCAAATGGCGGGAGATACGATACATGAGATACGGTGGACTTTCCCTCAAAAGAACATGGAAATAAAATCATGGAACTAGGACCATGGACTTTTAGATGGGTAGTATTCTCTAGCTTGACACGTCCATCACGGTATAAACCCGAAGAATACTTGGGCCACGTATTCTGGTCGCTTGTGTGTAAGCGGGTGGTGTCCGTGTCACGCCTTAGGATACTATTGTGGAAGAACGAGGACTGCCCTGGTACCCTGGGGAAATGGGGCGATACGATATGGCACGATGTGCACGACCCCCCGGAGGGTCGTTAAAGATAATCCCTCACGACCTTAGATCATGTGGAGTATCATGATCCTTTCCTCGTTCTCTCGCTTCGTCTGCTAGTACGACCTACTGGCCCTGGTCCGCAAAGATGAAAGTAACTTGAGAAAGTATGTTCAAATGGTAATTAAAGAGCATGACAAATGAGAAATTGGTTCTTCCAAGTATTGCCTCTCTTCATGTCTTTACATGGTCTCCCCCACCCCATTATCGTTTCCATATAATTCTAGCTTTCGATAGTGATGTGTGTTGACACTTGCTGGGCGATAAGCTCACCCTTGCACTCTCTCTTTTCAGATGAAAATGCCCTGATGCCCGACGAGACTGAGTAGGACAAAGAAGCAAGATAGGCGACGTGGATTTTGGAAGAAGCCTTGAGGATCTAGCTTGATTATGTATGGCATGGAATCTTTGTGGATGAATGGTTTTGATTTTTGTATACGATGGTTATAATGCTTCCGCAGTTATGTTTGTGGTTTTGCTTGGGTTCTTATAGTTGGCATCTTTACCTCAGTCGACGTCATACCTGAGTTATGACGCTGGTGCCACTACAGGAGTTTAGTGGATCTGAGATCCTGTGTATGATGTTGAATATATATGTGGATATTGTGCAGAGTTTCTTACAGGTACTTGTATTTTGGTAAACGTTCAAGTTACAAATGGAACTCTGCCCAATTTTCTACAGAAATTTATAATATTAAATTATATTGGTTATTGACGGAAGGGTTATTGAAAAGGAAAATGACCCGGTCCGTCACACTATGATTTCGGAACCAGCATTGTATGTGTTTGAAATCGGCATTTGCATTATGATTTTTGGAAAAGCATGATTTGCAGACTAAGTATTTGATAGCCGAGTAGCTGCATGTCTTAAATGTAGCCGTTTGATTTGGGTCATGACTACAAACCTTAAATGTAGCGTTATTCAGAGTGTCGATAGCTGCAGACCTTAAATGTTGCCGTTTGATTTGGGTCATGACTACGGACCTTAAATGTAGCGTTATGTGATTCAGAGGGCCGAGTAGCTGTAGGCCTTAAATATAGCCGATGGTCGAGTAGTTGCAGACCTTAAATGTAGCCGATTTTTGACGGAAAAGAATTTTGGAAACAGAAGCATGTTTTTGAAAATCTAATTTGCATGATTTCGGAATCAGCTTGCATTAACTCCGGCCTTGTTTTATAAAACTGCACGCATATATGCCTCTATTGCATTATGCCTGTTCGTCTCACGATTTATGACTATTTTGAGATGATGAGAAGCTTATGAAGGACGAGAAATTAGAGTAAGGTGGACGAGCTAGGTCGGGTAGCTGGCCAGAATTATGCATCATGGTAAGAACAGACTTGATGTACTCTTTGTTGATTATTTTTGGGAAGTATTTTGTACAACACTACCGCTGTGAAAGTTAATGAATATAGTATGCTTCCATACGCGATCCTGTGCACGCGATGTATGTATATATAAAAAAAAGGAAAAAATTTTAAGTCCACCTTTTTAACCAGAGTTTATGATCGGTTTCAATCGACGGGCGGCTGCATGCGGTAGAATGTGGCTAGTCCGTCACAGGGTCATAGTCCACCATATGACCTCCGTCAATAATCATACACATATGGCCGAAAAATCACCTTGGCCCAAAAGGAACATAATTAGGTGGACTTATAATATTATTCACGTGCACAGGATCGTAAACGACCGATCAACTGGTCGACATTAACTAAGTCATTCACAAAGTGGTTGTCCGAGTCTCTAGGTCGGCCGGCAATATATGTATATATATATATTAAGACCAAAAGACATATGAGATACCACTAGGAAATCCAAATCATTTTAAACCATAAAAATTTAGCGAAAGTATCTAAATATCCATTTATTTACACCGCAGAGTCATTATACACTATTTTTTTCCAGAACGACTAAAAAATACAACAAGATCAGTCATGCCCTACTACATAAATCCCAATTAGCCTTTCTACCTAGCTAGACCGTTCGACATAATTTCTTGATCATTTGAGGGTAAGAAAACAGTAAATGGTGAGTCAATAACTCAATAAGGTATCATAAAAATATGGACGTACAAACTCATTTATATCAAACATATAAAACATGCATGTGGATAATACAAGCATATGACAATGTAAGAGCACAAGAGTAAATTTGTTGCAGAGGTCGGAGTAAAAGCCGAAAACACATGGTAAAAGGAATCGAAGTTAATACTTAACACTTTGTTGAAAATCATGGAACAGATTAAAATTTCTTATCTTTTTAAATAATTTCTTTATCAACTTGTGGGACTAGGGCTAGTAGACCCTACCAACTAAGGGAGCGAATAATTGATGATAGATTGTATTCACTCCACACAATTTAAGGCCTTGGTTGTCCAAAGATAGCATCATCATGAAATTCCTCCTTATTTACATTCCGAGGACAGGATGATTACATATTCTTAGCTATTGTTTGAAGACAATATCATCATAAATTTCTCCTTATTTACATCACAAGGACAAGATGTTTAAATATTCGTGAATCCTATCCTCCATTGTAACGCCCTAAAGAAAGTGAACCACATATCACTCTATGGATGGAATCATTCTCAATTACCTCTATAATATCTTAAGGCATGCCAGAGAACATTGCCCGCTAAATAGCAAATCCATAGTCCAGTTTCTTACTACTTTTAGCTTAACTTAGAGAACTCTGATTCTTATTTCTTAGTCATGGTTCATCATTCCTTAATAACCATTTTAACTTCTCATAACAATTCTTTCAGATCGCCTTGGAGTTCTAATTTCATTCGTATAACTTTTAACAAAATTTCAGATAAACTTGTTCTGTAAACTTAAATAATTTATCAAATAATATTATCACTCTATAGCTCAAAATTTACAAGAATCATGCATTAATTTTTTTTAATTAGGGTATGAGAAAAATATTTGGAACAGATTCAATCATGAAACGTATCTCCGTAAATCATAATACTCATATTTAATCATACAATTTATTCTTCAAATCATGAGAGAATTGAAAAAGCATGCATCATTACATGACAAATATTGTAGGAGGAGATAAAAAAAGGCATTAAGAAAAGATAGAGTTTTTAGGGTACAATTGCCTTAGCCTGATTTGGTATTTTCTCCCTGACTCTGATCGGATTGAGAATCACTTAGAAATTCTTATCTCCCTCTTTTTCCTTCTCCTTTTTTTTCTTTGCTTCTACTTGTTGTGCCCTGCGTTCGTTCTTCTTTCTTTTCCTCTCTATCTCTATTCCTTCGTGTCCCTTATTTCTCCTAATTTCTAAACTTGCTCCTTAACCCCCCAGACTCAGTATTTATAGGCAATGGGTTAGGTGAGAGTAGGTAGGGGTAGGTTACCTATTTTAGATATTTTTCTTAAATCCTTATCTAGAAAGTTCCAGATCAACCGTTCAAATCTCTTATCTAGAAAGTTCCAGTTAATCGGTAACAGATGAGAGTAAGTAAGAGCAGTTCACCTACTTCGACCTAGCTACTCCGGCCTTAGATCAAAACTAGTCAATCTGGTTAACAATTCTCTCTCGCCATCAATTTACTCTTGTCTACTCTCATATCCGATCAACATTCCATTCTTATTATCAATCCTCTTTGAAAATCTTCTCTGGATATCCTCTCCGAAAATTCACACAATCCTCTCCAAATATTCACTCAATCCTCTTCGAAAAATCTTCTCTGGAAATCACTTCCTTGATTTTTATGATGTCTCTGAAGAACTTTAACTAATGACATCATTCCGATCCTCCACACCTAATTCACTTCCCAAAAATTTTAAACTAGAACTTCATCAAAAGGCTAAATTTTTATTCATCCTCAACAACTCATTTTGATCCCACGCTTAATTCATCAGTTATCGATTCGTGGAAGTGAGAAACATCTTCATAATCCATTAAACTCAAAGACTAAGCAATTCCTATCGGCCACCTCTCCAGCTTTCTACAAAATCTCAAACAAAATAGCAAGCTTCAATCTTTCTTTTTCTCAAACTTTGAAAATGGTCATTCACCTTAAACCTCAAATCAAATCCTAAGAGCTATGGGCCCACACACTCCCACTGCACTACTCTAATTAATCATTTACTAATACCTCGAAAATTTGCTTGCGATTTATGTCTATCAGCCACTTAGCATAGTGTCAATTGACCTAAGAAAATCCGAAGGGTATTAATACAATTACTATTAGGTCTACAATCTTCAAACTCATCTAGGATATAGACTCCAACTGTTGAAATAACACTCAAGCTAAGTGCCAAAGTTTACCCTCGGAGCCGTCATTGCACAACTTCGATTTCAAGAACAACTTCTTCTTACTAAAATTAAAATTCATCATCATAGTTCTTATGCAAAACCATCCACTTTCATGATCGTATAATGACTCTTATCAGCGATTCCTCAAGCCCTCTTGATCAATTTAAACAATAATTTTTTTCTGATAAATAGCGTCTCTAAATCCCAAAGGCGACAACCCAGACATGTTTCATTAATATAATACCAAAATTTTGGTACAACCTCAAATTACCATCGAAACCTCAAAACTCAAACATTGAACAACTTAATATCCTATTGGCATACTGACAGGCGAACTTATTCATTCTGATCGGATTATTCAATAAACGGACTGACCTCATTAGCTAACCCACGTTTATCCAACCAACTCATATCTTTATCCGAAGGTTATCTTAAACACTTACCCAAATTCGTCCTTAACTCAACATAACCCCAAATGCAGATTGGTTTTAAGAAACATTAAGCCTCATAATTGATTTAACAAATTGCCTATCAAATCCCAATATTCATTTATCTAGCGATTCATTTCTTATATAATTTAGCTTTTCAAAAATTCTCAGATAACCTCATCAATTCTATATGGGGTCCTTAAAATCAGTATTGATTCTAGCACAACCTTGACAGCAACCTTAATTACTGATCAGCATATAAGACAGGCTAATCTTCTATTTTAATAACACCCTCGAATTTTCATATAATTAGGAAATCCTTAAGGACCGTAGAATGACTTTCAGGAGTGGCCAAATATGCCAACTAAACTTAGCACATATTTTTATCATGTATCTTGCAAGCACAGCAATATTAAATCAACTTTTTGCCGACTCGTCCTCATACTCAAGATTCACAACCCCAATTGCAAGTCAAAATACTCTTGCCAAGATCATTTGTACTAATTTGGCAACTTGCCAACCAAATCATCCTTAATACCTTATCAAAGTCTGACATTTCAAATAAAATTAGGTTAGTCAACCATTCATATAGACAAACCTAGACTAGACACTGGAATACATAATTCTATCAGACAAGAATTTACCCATCGTGGGTTCTTCCAAAAATTGCCTCCAAAAATATCCCAAAAGATGGAGTGTGACACTGAGAAGCCCACAATCTGCTTGCCTCACCTTTAACTTATGGGCAGCGAACTATAGTTCATCAAAAACTTTGAACACTTTCCCTATTATCTTGGGCTCAATTTTAGTATTGACCTTAATATTGAACAAATCAAACATTTCCATATAATCGTTCGAAAGGCTTTTCATCTTGCCCGAAACCGATCATCCTTTACATAACCATAGGAACCAAACAGAATAGCCCTCCGAGCACCATATCCATCTGCTTAGTCATTCAATCCATTATCCACCCATGTAAAACCTCAAAAGGGTCCATCCAGTTGTTTGACTAATATTCATTATTGCAAGCAAACTCGATGAGTAGCAATTTAGTTATCTCAGAACCAATAACCTCAAAGCAGATTTCAAATTAGATTTTCTACTTCAAAACCCAAATCAACCTTATAACCGAAGGCTATGGATCCATAGGCTTCCGGATTTTGTAATCTTCTAATCCTATCACCCACCAATTAGTTAGATAGTTCTATCTAAACTAATTAATCCACCAAAAGCCTTAATTAAGAGTTAACAATTATTTAATGCATTTAAGGATTAAACCTCCGAGCTTTACACAATTCTACACCTCGGTCACTTTATCCACCTTGGCTCTAAATTACACCACAGCCCTAAATATCTACCTCGACCTTAAATTATACCACGACCCTAATGGGCTATTCACCTCAACACTCCATCAATCTCTAATTACCCTTATCCTACTTTCACCCAGATTATACCTAAGCTCCCGCTTTAAGATTAATTAATCCTAAAATATCTCATTTCTCTGATACCATTTGTGATGGAACGAGTCATAGTTCACCATATGACTTCCATCAATAATCATACACACATGGCCGAAAAATCACCTCAGCCCAAAAGGCACATAATTAAGTGGACTTATAATACTATTCACATGCACAAGATTGCAAACGACCGGTCAACTTGTTGGCATTAACTAGGTTGGTCACAAAGTGGCCGTCCAGTTCTCTAGGTCTGCCGGCAATATATATATACATATATATTAAGACCAAAAGGTGTATGAGATGCCACTAGAAAATTTAAATCATTTTAAATCATAAAAATTCAGCGGAAGTATCTAAAAATCTTTTTATTTACACCGCAGAGTCATTATATAATTTTTTTTCTAGAACAACCCAAAAATACAACAAAATCGGTCATGTCTTGCTACATAAATCCCGGTTGGCCTTCGTACCCAGCTAGACTGTTGGACTTCACTCTTTCTCGTCTGGCATAATTT
Organism: Nepenthes gracilis; assembly: GCA_033239525.1. Classification (NCBI taxonomy): domain Eukaryota; kingdom Viridiplantae; phylum Streptophyta; class Magnoliopsida; order Caryophyllales; family Nepenthaceae; genus Nepenthes; species Nepenthes gracilis. Next base: position 12,303,005 of record BSYO01000012.1, read on the forward strand.
TCTAGTCATCTGAGGGTAAGAAAACAATAAGAGGTGAGCCAATAACTCAGTAAGATATCATAAAAATATGGACGTGCAAACTCGTTTATATCAAACATATAAGACATGCATGTGGATAATACAAGCATATGACGATATAAGCGCACAAGAGTAAATTTGTGGCAAATGTCGGAGTAAAAGCCGCAAACACATGGTAAAAGGAATCAAAGTTAACGTTTAACACTTTGCTGAAAAACATGGAACAACTTAAAATTTCTTGTCTTTTTACATAATTTATTTATCATCTTGTGAGATCAGAGTTAGTAGATTATTCCAGTTAAGGGAGCGAATAATCGATGATGAATTGTGTTAATTCCATACAATCTAAGGCCCTGGTTGTCTGGAGACAACATCATCATTAAATTTCTCCTTATTTACATTCCAAGGATACAATGATCAAATATTTTTGGTTCTTGTCCTCCACTGTAATGCCCCAAGGAAGGTGGACCACATATCACTCTATAGATGGAGACATTCTCGATTACTATTGTAACATCCTAAAGTATGCCAGAGAATATTACCCACTGAATAGCAAATCCATAGTCCAGTTTCTTCCTACTATTAGCTTAACTTAGAAAACTCTTATTCTTATTTCTTAGCCATAGTTCATCATTCCTTATGAACTATTTTAACTTCTCATAACAATTCTTTTAGATAGCCTTGGAGTTCTAATTTCATTTAGCCTAACTTTTATCAACATTTTAGACAAACTTATCTGATAAGTTTAAATAATTTATCAAATAATATTATCACTCTATAACTCAAAATTTACAAGAATCGTACCTTCAATTTTTGCACTATGGTTTGAGAAAAATATTTGGAACAAATTCGGTCATAAACACATGATCCGTAAATAATAATACTCATGCTTAATCATACAATTTATTCTTCAAATCATGAGAGAACTAAAAAAATATGCATCATTACATGACAAATCTTGTAAGAGAATGAGATAACAAAAGGCATTAAGAAAAGACAGAGTTTTTATGGTACAATTGCTTTAGCCTGATTTGTTGTTTTCTCCATTACTCTGATCGGATTGAGGATCACTTAGAAATTCTTATCTCTCTCTTTTTCCTTCTCCTTTCTTTTCCTTGCTTATGCTCATAGTGCCCTGCATTCATTCTTCTTTCTTTTCCTCTCTATCTCTGCTCTTTCGTGCCCCTTGTTTCTCCAGATTTCTAAACTTCCTCATTAACCCCTAGACCCGATATTTATAGGGAACAAGGTAGGTGAGAATAGTTGGGGGCAGATTACCTACTTTAGATATTTTTCTCAAATCCTTATCTAGAAAGTTTCGGATCAACCGTTTAAATCTCCTATCTAGAAGGTTCCATATTAATCGTAGCAGATGGGAGAAGATAGGAGCAGTTCTCCTTCTCTAACCTGGCTACTCCGGCCTTAGATCAAAACTGGTCAATCTGGTCAACAATTTTCTCACACCCTCAATTTACTTTGGTCAACTCTCTTTTTCGGTTAACATTCCATTCTTATTATCAATCATCTCCGAAAATCCTCTCCAGAAATTCACTCAATCCTCTCTAAAAAATTTGCTCCGAAAATTCACTCAATCCTCTCCAAAAATCCTCTCTGAAAATTTATTCAATCATCTCCAAAATTTCACTCTGAATTTTCTTTCCGAAAATTGCCTTCGAAATTTTTGCCATTATAGCCAATCAACTATATGCCAAATCCGGTCAACTTTTTAGCTCACTACCTAGGCCGATTTTCATTAAAACGGTCAACAATATTAGTCCGGTCAACTTTTCTTAACCGATCAATTTTTATAGTCTTGTTCAACTATTAATATAACAACTTCCTTGATTATAATAATAACATCCTACTACCTCCAAAACTTAATCTTTCTCATATGAATTAAGCCCAATTTTGATTATATTACCTGATATTCAAAAATCGATACATTACAAAAATGGCGGTTGCAGTGAACCCAATATCCGGAGGAGGTAAGGTAATGTCTACCTCACATAAGTTTGAAGACGAAGCCGACCGTGGGTGGTTGATGAAAAAAGGGTCATGGGTCGGATAGTGAAGAAATCTAGTACCTTGGATCGAATTTTTACAGTGAAGGCACAAAGTGTAGAGGTGCCGTCTACCGTAGTGAAATGAAGGATCTTGAATTTTAATATTTCAGTATGTGTGTTATCTTGGGATTCTAAATCTGTATTTTCATTGTGTTTCTTAAGTTTATTCATTTATTTGAGGATTTAGGCTTTACACTAGTTGTAGCGAGGTCTATAATATTTTCTTGAATTCGTAGATATAATTCATTGGGCTAATTTGATTTATTTTGTGGTTCCAATCATTAATATGATATTAGTGATGATTTGGTTGGTAAGTCGCCGTGCTGGTATGAATTGTGTTAGTAAGGACATTATACTTTTCGATTGGGTTGTGAAAATTTATAGATGAGGCAGAATTGGTCGAGGTATCAGAAAATTAGTATCGTTGTGCTTATAAGTCATTTAATAAGGATAAGTGTCAAGTTTATCTAGCAGATGAGACCACATTCGGGAGTCATCTTGTGGTCACTAAGAAGTTTTGGCTGTATAAGTATTTGAGGATGTTCCCTAGAGGAAAGGATTTGATTGATCTATCTTTTGATTAGTAATTCGAGGTTAGGTCAAAATCGACATCGATCTTTAAAGATTCCATATAAAATCAAGGAAGCATCGGTTAGGTACCCACTGTGGGATACTCTAGAACATTTGAGTTGAGTAAGATGAGTTGATGAGGTTAATTGTGGATGATTAAAAATTTAGGTCACTAAGGAGATTTATGGTCTAATAAGAAAGCCTTGTAAATTAATAGGCCATTTATTTGATCTATTGTAAAGGTTTGATAATTTCTAAGATTGATCTATATCCGTAATGTTGTTGATCGTGAATTATTAAAAGTTGTGCCAGTGTCAGCATTCGGGATAAAGATGTGGCTATTGCAAGTTCCGATAATGTCATTTGGGTTTATAGGTTCATTTGTATTTCTATAGACTTTATGGATTGGATCCTCACACCATACTTAGGTCAACATTGTGATAGCTTTAGCGATAGTTTAAGGAATTATAGGAGATATATGAACTCTATTTGAGGACTGTGTCATGAATTAAGAATGTTGTTGGCTGTGCGCTCAATCGAAAATAGAATGAAAGTTTGGTTAGGAGAAGTGTTATGTTGGGCATGTAGTTTCTTCGATAGCATGTATGTTGTTCTGTAGAGATTTGAGCGATAGCTCATTTGAAAAAGATTGATTGATGTCACGAAAGTGTGCATTTCACTTGGGACTAGGTGAATCAGGTAAGATGTTCATTAAGTGTTCCTCGAGGACTGTAGCATTTACAGGGCATTTGGTGGAAGCGATCGGTATCCATTGGAGTGAGATATGTGGAGATAGCTTTTGAGGAATGGAAGGTAATTGTCAGCCACATCGATTTGGTTGATCCCTCATTAATCAAGTTAATCTGTGGTAGGTTGTGTTCTAATACAGTGTATTCGAGTGGTTACCTATGGGTTAAGTCGGTTAGAAGTCTATGATCAGAATCACTCCTCAATGGTTTGGAGTTAGCATTGAGGTCTTTATTTTGTAGATTTAGAGATGTTATTTGTATGGAAATAGTTATGGTTCAATTTGATTATAAAGGTTTGAGAAAATTTTTTGTAAAAAGGGAGTTGATCATGCTACAGTGTAAGCAGGTGGATTCGCTTAAGGACTATAATAGTGAGTTTCGGTGTCAAGAGGATCGGGAATAGGTTGTTGTGTCTCCAATGTAGAAGGATTTTTCCTGTTTGTTAAATTTTAAGGTTCGTTAAATTTCAAAGATGAAATTTCTATAAGTGGAAAAAAGTTATAATGTACTGATTTTTGAATATCGTTATTACAAAAAATTAAATTAATATAATCAAAATTAGGTTTAATCCATGTGAAAAAATTAGATTTTGGAAGTAATAGGAGGCCTTAGCAAGGGGTGCTCACTAGGCACCTCGGGCGGCGCCGTGCACTCCCGAAGCAGCACTGTAACTCCTACTGGGCGCTCAAGCGCTCTAGACAAGCGCTGAAATGCGAATAACGCACCTGCTACACACCAACACATGCTAAAAAAAGCCCAATGGCTCTTTTTTGCATTATTTTTACGCGGGAAAAGGGAGAGAGAGAACACAAGGAGAAGAGAGAGAAGGAGGAAATCAATGCTCTCGGGTTCGAATCCAACTTGGAGCTAGTTAAAAAAATGATAGATCAGGTTGATGTAAGTATATCCATGCCCTCTCTTTTATTTTTTGTACTTTTTGTTCCGTTTTCTTCGAGTATCTTCGCTCTGATACCCGATTAATTTTATATTTTATGTTACCCATAATTTGAGCATGCACATATGTGGATTTCATGTCCGATTTTGTAGTTTTGACCAATTTTCCAATGTGGAACCCTAACCCGCGTCCAGATACTTTTATCCCTTTATTTTTGGAGTTTTTGTATAAATTGGTTTTAGAAAATCATTATCTGTGCCTTGAATATATTGATTTATCAATTGAGTATTTGATTTAGTAGTTTGGTACGAAATTATGCTCACCAAAACCATAACCCGTGGCCCCTTTGATTTTACCCAAATTATTTATAATTTATGTATGATTTGGCTTTAGAAATTTATAACCCTAACTTTATGGACGCGGGTACTCCGTATATTTGGTATTTATGTACATATAATTTATATATGTTAATTTTATGTGTTCTAAAAATATTATCGGACGTGAATTAAGATAATTATCCACATGTACATTTCACAATTATGTCCAGAATCTCTAAAATTATGTCCGACATTTTGTAGTAAGAATTCCTTACATGTTCTAAGGTTTTTGATGATTTATTCATATAATTGAAAGGATGTGATATTATAAATACACAAAAAAATAACTATCTGTATCCGTATCATCAATTATGAAAGTTATATAAAGTATTTGAAGGAAATTTCACAATCTATTATATCTGATGATTCGTTCTCTAGGGAGTGAGAACTTCTGTATAAGTTTTTGATGGAACCTTCCCTTAAGAATAAGTAATTAAGAATTTAAAGCAAAGATTTGTAATTCAAATGGTAGTATTTCCTGACATACCTTAGGATATTACAGTGGTAGATTAAGAAATATTTTTGGATCATGGGAGATACTCTGGTGGTATATCTGTTATCTGTTTTTGGCCCTAGATATCAGGAAAAGGGTATACCATCTGCCATGGGATGTTAAATTCGAGGTTAATGGTTAGCGCCTAAAAATGTGCGGGGACATACATATTCCATTCCTCGATCGACCACTCCATTAACTGGTAAGAGCTATTGTTCCTAGTCAGCAAAGTAAAGAAGTTAAGCATGTTTTGGAATCTAAAGAAAGATAAGTAAATTAGGGAAGATAAATGTATTTTGGAAAGTACATTTGATCATATTGCATGTTTATGCATCTTCATTTTGCTTTTATATCTATCCTTTGATTTATATTGTATATATTGTTTACTACCTTTGATTGTATTACATTTACTAAGTATTTAACTCACCCTTACTGCTTTCTTTCCTCCAGATGAGCACGAACTTATACCCAATGGGACGGAGTAGAGGATCAAAAATCGGCTAGCACAAAGACTTAGAGGATGATCTTATGGACTTAGATTTTATGACTTTGTACCTTATGGAGTACTTTTGTATAGTATTGATGGATGTATATGGTTTGTATATAAGTACCTAGTGGCATCTCTCTATTTGATGTTGTATCCAAAAACATGACCTTAGAGCCACGAATATATTGTGACTATTTGAATCCTATGTTGTGATATGTGGATGTGTATATGTATATAGTATAAGGTTTAGCGCAAGTTGTATTAGTTTAATGGCCATTTTACAGTTGGAACTCTATTGGATTCTAGTCAAGTAATGCAATCCATCACAAAGCATGTGGTAACTCCAAATTAAATTGGGGATGAGTAAGCATGTTTGGCAAGATAATAAAAAAGGGAAATAAGGAAGAAACAAAAAGGAAAATCGAAGAGAATAGAAAGAGAAAAACATAACCGAGAAAGAGTTGTCAACTGAGGGACTTAGGAGTTCAAATTTGAATATTTCTCAAATCAGGTAAGAACATTGCTACCTTTTTGACTTGTTGTTAAATCCTTATTATTATCTTCGAATATTGTCGTCCCAATACTCAAAATTCATGCCGTCACCATGTTAGATTAGGCAAAAATCAAATTCATGTCATATGCAAAATTTGTTACTAAAATTTGCTAAACTTTGCTGATATTTTAATTTTTGCCTAATGTATTTGATCGATTCATGTCATAAAATTTATAGTGTAAATACTTTAAGGTGTTGGATTTATTACCATATTTTTGTAGCAAAGTTATTCATCACAAAATTGGCCGGTTTGAAGGAAAATAAGATGATTAGCAGAATGAACTAGCTGGAACAAAGCAGTTACTATGTTGATATTTAGCTATTGTTTTCGCTAAGTTTTTTACCAGTTCAAGTTTCACAAAAATTAATTATGACACTTTAATGAACCAACAATACATCATAAAATTGGTGTAAAAAATTTTTTTAAAAATCTAACTGGTTTAGCCCAAAGAAAAGTAAGTGTCACTAAACCAATCAGAACGCACCAGGATGTAGATTTTAGCATCAAAATCAGTATATAATTTTGAACCAGGCAAGCATAAAATTGAAAAATATGTATGAATCGATCTTAAATTATATGCTGATTTTGAAAATGTAAGTAGAATATTTTTTTATGGTGAGTTAACCACTGAACTGGCTTCAAAACTAGACACTACCACTGAACCAGCAGCTACACCAGTTTGATAGTTTTATTAAATCTGGTAAACCGGATAAAAATTAATTGGTGAATTAGTCATATATGGCATGTTAAGATAATAAACTAATTAAATATTAAGTAAACTAACCCATCATTGTGTGAATCGACTGTTGGAAGTGGGAATCGAACCAAATTCAGTGAACCAGCTCAAAATCAACAAGTAAATTGAACGAATGAACTGGTTCATGTATACCTTTTTAAAATGATGAACTGGCTACTTAATATATGAATAATGGTTAATCGACTCACGTGATAAAATCAATAAAATATTATTAAAGGTTGAATCGGCCCATAAACTAGCTTTATAATTAAACTGGTTGAAGAAATCAAATGGAACCGAACCAGTTCGTAAACCGATGAAATTATAAAATTAATGGATAGAAAGTCGAATAATATGTTGTTTAAAAATAAATCCAGTACATATAAAAATTTATATGAATTTATTTTTACGTCACGCTTGATCATGATTTTTTATGAATATATTTAATATGTTATACATGGATGGAAGCCAATATGATACTATGAAAGTATGAATTTTCTTTGAGAAAATTAAGAAAAAGTAAAAATAAGTATAAAGGCTTCCATTAATAAATTTTAAAAAGTAAGAAAATTAAATTAATGATTTATTTCAATGGATAATATTTTCTAACATGCCTTAAAATATTATAGTGAAAATCTAGGACTGCCTCTTATCATGGAAAAATAAGATAACTGTTAGACCCTGTCTATCGGGAGATAGTAAGTATGTACCGCCCACCTCTTGGTGTTGAATAGGAGCTTATGGCTTTAGATTGTATAGAAGCATATACAATCCTTTTCTCGATTAATTACTCCATTAGTTGGTAAGGTCTATTAGCCCTGATTCCTCAAGATATATAAGATAAGATTGTATAGGCAAGTAAAAAGAAATATGTATAAGAAAAAGAAAGTTAATTGCATCATAAAAATTGTTCTGAAAGTATAAATATATTTTTATATGTATCACGACTTCTATTCCTCTCTATGGTGTATTTCGATAAAATATGCATGTTCTTGATTATTATGTATCTTATAGAGTACTTAGCTCATTCTCTTACTATTTTTTTATCCTTCCGATAATATAAAGGAGTTATACTTGATGAGTAGGAGAGCCTTAGATATTTATATTGTACTTAAAAATGATGTATTTTAGTTTAGTTTAAGAAATGATGTATCAAGTTTGTAATTTTGTATATGTTATAAAATATTAGAGCTTCCGTAATTATTTATGATTATTTTGTCTACTTCCATAAAATCTATATAAGATGTGTTTAGGATTTTAGTGGTATTTTTCGGATCAAGACCCAATAACGTACTCAATAGTACAATATTTGTACCACCTATATTTTGGTAATGTTAAGGATTCTGCAAATAAAAAAGAATATATTACCCATTAACATGATAATTATAATTAATTAAGTAATAAGAACTCGAGACGTGACAATACCAAAGAAAGAAAATCTCGTCGATCACATTTGCTATCGCTTACTTCTTCTAGAGTAAATTGTTTCGATGTTAACTACTTTGTGTTGGCCATTCTCATGTTGGTGTGAAGTTTCTTAAGATAGATATATACTATACGTAAATTTACACCGGAGTTCCTATGTGACAGAACGGATTATTTTTTTCCAATAACCTCGTCCATTAATCACCTAAACTAATGCCCAATATTAAACAATATGGAATCTTTGTTGAAAATCGGGTAGTGTTTTCTCTAAAAATTGGCCAAAACCATACATACAACCTATATAAATAAACCTGTACAAGATATATAATAACCAGACTTCAATTTTACGCCACTACCACAACATACACAGGACCAACAAAAAATACATCATCCATGGCTCCAATGTAGTATCTCTACCACTATATTGGATCTAAGAGAGATGCCATCTAAGCCTAATCAAATCCAAAATCAAATAAATGCAGAAGAAAAACTAAATCCTTACATAATGTGCAGAAGCATAACATTAAACCATAATAATAAACAAAATACTATAACACAATTAATATACAACACTGCTCTAACTTAGCTCTTTACATTTCATCACAATAATCATATTTAAAACTCTAAATCCTTACAGTCCAACAATCTCCTTAGTAAAACTCTCTCCTTACTTTATTTAATTGGGTGTCAACTCGAAACTCTCATCTAAAAGGAAGAATAGGCAAAAGTGAGCTAACAGCTCAATAAGTATATCATAATAAAGTGCTAAACAATAATAATAAAATTAAATAGGAGAAAGATATATGATCAGAAAAAATGCATAAACAGAACTTAAATTGACATGCTTGAGTTGCCTTTTACTTCTTTCATTCATTCTTATTTTCTTTAAGATGTAACATCAATATAATTATTCATTTTTATGAACCCGGACTAGTGGACCCTATTAACCAAAGAGAGTGAATAATCGAGGATAGATTGTATTTTGCATACAATCAAAGGCCAAAAATAGAATAGTAGTATCTCTTCATTTTAATACAATTTTATTTACTTACCAAAAAAAATTGTAGTATCCCTTCTAGTGGGATCAGTTATAGTAATACCTCCCAAAAGTAGGTCAGACTCAGATTTCTATCCTCCAGATTTTAATACCCTGAGAAAGAGCAGACCACGTATCACTCCATGGACGGAATCATCCTCGACTACTGCTGTAATGTCCTAAGGCAGGTCTCTAACATCACCTGTTACAACAAGCGGTAAGGATAATTAGCTTGAGCTTCCACCGTCACACTAATGACATGCCTAAGGGCGTTACCCATTAGAAACATGAATGCGGATCCTAGTTGACGATTACTGATTCTTTTGAAGGAAGTTCTATTAGATTCTTTTCACAAATATCTCCATCTGAGAGATCAAATTCATCTTTTCACAGATATCTCTATCTGGGAGTTCAGATTCATCTTTTCACATATATATCTTCATCTGGGAGATTAGATTCATCAATTCTCAATGTGGAATTTTCCTCCAGTTATTTATATACTTATTATCTTGCTTACGGATTTCAATCTTTTCATAACTTAACATACGTACAAATATCAAACGTATAGAGAAGATTAGGAGTTTTTACTGTTAAAGAACGAATTGACTTTGAGAGCTTTCGGACACAGGTTTTTTTCACAACGCATATATCAAAATTTCAAGATTATTCGATTGGACTTATACAAATATATATATCATTTGATTAGCAACTAAATATGAAAAATTATGTAAAATATCGTCCAAAGTCCTCGGTAAACAGTGCACGTGAACAGTATATGGATTTAACATATCTATTAATTTTTAGAATTTTGGACATCCAATAGGTAAATTATCGAACCCAAGGTATAGGTAACTATAATCCCAAGTCAATTTATAAATTAAACCCCATATCGAAACTTAAACGATGTTCGGGCACGGGTTAGAAGTTCTGCGAACGAATTTCCACCTCAAACCATAAATTCGAATATCCAATCGATAAAATTACATACACAAGTCATGGGTAACCATAGTCTAGTGCCAAATTAAGCTAAAGCCCCAAAAATCTGTGGGTTTCATATCTAGGTGTTGGGGTTAGGGTTTACATTGTCCGAAACCTTACTTAAACTACAAATTTGAACTCCAAATTAACATATATGCATACTTAGATCTCAAAAATCATAAAACATAAACCTAGTCGGGTATCAAAATTAGGACGCCCGAAGAAAATAAGACAAAAGTGCATGAAAACGAAATAGAAGAGTATGAGTGTACTTACCTCATCCTAATTTATTACTTTTTAACTAGCTCTCGAATGGATTTGGATTCGTGGGCCTCCATCTTCTCCTTCTCTCTCTAGTTCCTCGTCCCTCTCTCTCTCAAAAAATCTAGGAAAGTCAAAAAAACGTAAAGGAGAAACCCTCCCGCGATATAACAACCCCGACTGGTGCTCGAGTGCCAGTCGAGCAATCATCGAGCGGCACCTTCTGTTTTTCGCACCCAGGTGGCACTCAAGCACTACTCAAATGCAAAGGTTCTATTTTTTGCAGCCGGTTAGCACCTCGGGTGCTAGTCGGGCGCAGGTCAGGCCCCCATTGAGCCTGCAGCAAGCCTACTTCTTTTTTTCACCATTCGGGACTCGTTTTGACCCTTCTAACCCAATTTTTCACATCCCTGGACCCTAATTTTGATTTTATAACATTAATAGGCCATGATTATCATAATTCAAAACCTGAAATCTTATTTACGAATTAACATTTCTCAATTTACAACTTCGATTTGCGATTCATCAATTCTGAATCTTTGAACTTTTCAATCCAATTCATCCCATACCTTTTGACCACAATTTATCTATTTCAATTTAATTACCTCCCAATTATCATATTTTAAAAATTTAAATCTCACCACCTATATTAACCATATTATGGAAACTGATACCTTACGGGACCCAAATTCTTCTTTTTACTTCCGAACTCAATTTTTCATATTCTAAACCTAATCCTTAATCATTATTAATTCAATTACACCCTAACTATTATATTTCAAAACTCGGGTCATCACATCATAACTGTAGTAAGATATGCTAGCATTGGAGGATTCTTTTAATATTTTAATTTTTTTTGTATAATATAATTAAATAATATTGTTTAATATGCTATTCCTAATAATTTTAATATTTATTTAAATTTATTTGTTTAAATTTTATATTTATCTCCGTCACGGATGTTATATAGCTAAAATTATAATCGCCCTAAAAGTATAAAATTGTTAGAAAATTATAATAATTGACTCAATTGTAGATTTTCAATATGTAATGAGCAACTATAAGTTGATTAGTAATAAAATAAAATATTTTAAAAAATATTGAGTTATTTTAACTATCTTTCAATCGATATCCACAATAGGCTCTACAAATGAGATATTTTGTTTCAAAAGATAATTAAAACAAAATGAAATTGATACACAGCCTCTATCATCCGGTAAATCGAGTTCTAGTATGTTAGACAGTTGATCTTCATCTTCTTGTACTAAGTTTGTTCTCTTAGTATAATGTCTTAAATTGCTACTCTAAAAAAAATATTCTAATAAATAGAATAATATTTTTTATTCTCTTCACATAAGGAAGAAATAAATTATAAAATATCATTAATATAATAGTTATAATATATATATATATGATGGGACACCAAAAATGGGCTGGCCCCACGAAAGTCAATGGTCCAAGACGACGGTCAACACTCTAGCGGCCCAATTGAAAAACAGGCCCAAGAGCTGAAAAGCCCAGGACGGTCAACGCTGGCATTGACTGTCGGGCGACCAACTCTCAAACAGACGGTCAACTCAAAGTTGACCGTCTGCCTTGTACGCATCATCCATTAGGCCCAAAGGGGCTCTTCTACAGTAATGGGCCTGGCTCACTCAGGCCCATGGCCCATCTGGCGGTTGACGACGGATATCCTTCATAAGGGCGGCCAACACGCACGCATACAGTCAACTCGAGCGTTGACCGTCCGCGTTTTGCATGTTAGGCCCCAAGAAGCCTTTCAACAGTAACGGGCCTAACCCGTTTAGGCCCACCAATCATTAAAGGGCCAACAACGATTATCAAAGGATATTCCATGATCTCAAAAAGGACATTGACAAGATTAGCGCCCTTCAAGGAAGGAAAGCGACAGATCTTCCCAATTCCTTGTCAACCAAGGCATTCCAACGGTAATATACTGAGGAGGAAAGAAACCAATTGGGAAAGTTGTTGGCCGTCTCATAAGGAAACAATCACGATCAGCATGGCAACCGGCATCTGCTCCAGAAGGCAAGCCTGCCAGCAAATCAGGAAGGTGATCACTCCTTCCAAAGAAGGAGGATCGCCCTCTCAGCTACAAAAGAAGCCATTGAATCATCATTCAAGGCAAGCTTTCATTGAGGCTTTCTTTCATGATTTCTTCCACACTTTCTTTGACGCACGCTTTCTTGAACACTTCCAACTGCCTACGCTTTCGGAAAGACAATTGTGTGCTTTGAGAAATCTACCTTCTCTGCCGCCAACATTCTCCAAAAACCCTAAGGCAACAGGCGAGCCCTCACGGCCGTTTACTGCCTTCCCACCTTTCAGATCCAAGAAGACCTCACGTCTCTCTTACATTTGGGCCAAACACTCTCTCTGCATCTCTCTCTCTTAATTTCAGTTTTCTTTCTTTCGAAAACTGTTTTACTGACTTGAGCGTCGCAATATTTTCGGTGGGAAAATTTTTCGCCGAACACGCTGACCTCTTGTTTTGTTTAGTGATGTGTAGGTTCCAACTCAGGGAACGGAACCGAAGCCAAGACAGGGGAATCATCTGAATCTGTTCGAAATTCGGATCAAGGGACGCATCAATATATAATATAGTTTACAATTTAAATTAAAAAAAATTATAGTTTAAATAAAATATGATAAAATTATTATTTTAATTATTATCAAAAGTAATAGAAAAAATCTTATCAAATATTTTAAATTTATTTATAAAAATATTAGTTGTTTTAAAAATTGTTGAATCAATGTCTTTAAAAATTTTGAAGCCAATAACATTTTATAATTCCTAATATTTGAAAATTTATTATGTAGTAATACAAATATAAACTAAATTATTACATGATGATCATATATCACTAGTTAAAAAATATTATGTTTTACTTATATAAATTTTAAAATTAATTCCTACTTAAATTGTAAAAAAAAAAATAACTTATCTTTAACAATATGTTAGGATTTTTATATATCTAGATTACAAACACTTCTACATATACCTTTTAATTTTATGGTATCTACCATAAGAAAATGGCTTTCCGAGTTAACTATATATTGTACATGTCCTCGATTTAATATCTGATTATGTTGAATAGCTCCTAACCATGTGTTAGGATTAAAATTGAGCCATATAACATTTTACATAATTTTTCTCACATATCTAATTTCTTTAAAAATTTAAGTGAATTTATTTTAAATTTTAGCATTTAAAGAAATTAGACACCCACTTATGAAAGTTGAAAACTTTCAAGGTAGTGCCAAGGACTAAAATGTTTAAAACCATCTATATGAGAGAATAAATTCTTAAAATCTTTTTCTACATTCAATTGTTGCCTATTATTTAATTTTTTATTTATATTTCTACATTTTTAATCAGCGATTTATTTACATTTGACGGATTTGACACTAGTATAGTTTTTGCGTTTGTATCTTGGGATCTGCTTCTACATTTAAGTGTGCTAGCATGTCAACTTGGTTTGTGTATGGTTTCCAATAGAATGGACACACCACACAATTTTAAAACTATAAAATTTTGATCGTGGTAGTTGCTATTAGAGCTTGACTTATCGGAGAAGTGATAAGAAAGGCTTCCGATTTGGAAAAATCTCATATGGTGCAATAGTAATGATCCAAGTGACACTACGGAAGTGATGGTCCAAGCTTGATTGGAGATGCAAAACTATAGTAGCACACCAAATGTAAGGAAATTGCACGCAGTAGATTGAACATTAACTTGTGAGAGGACCTAAAGAGATAATTGAAGAAAGATTCTAATAGATGTACACTGAAAGTTAATGCCATGACAACCATTGACTCAATGAAATGAAATTTTTTAATTGATTTGTTGAAGATGATGGGCTTCTCAACATCACCTCTCCTACGTTTGGGAAATCGTCAAACTTCTTCGAAAGTGGTAAGAGCCTCCGTTAGGGTGACCCTATGTCGACCTATCTCTTTGCCCTTTATGTGGAGGTTTTTCATGATATTATCAAGATCAAGACCTCTAGTAATCCTAACTTTTTGTATCACCAGAAACTTCAGAGATTTTAAGACTACAATTCTTGATTTTAGTGATGACCTCCTCTTCTATGTGACTGATTGAGAGTCTATAGACACCTTTCATCAGTACCTTAAGATATTCTCCAATCTTTTTGGGTTGGTTTCTAATACGAAAAAAAAATTAAATGCTTCATTTGCAATCGGGATAGTCAATTCATTGATATTATCAAGGTATCATCAAGTTTCTAAATGAAAATCTTATAGTTTGCTATATAGGTGTACCTCTCATTTCGTCTTGCCTTATTGTTTTTAATTGTCAGGGTCTCATTAATAGAATTTCTAACAGTACCATATCTTGGAAAAATTCATTAGCTCTCCTTTGGTGGTCTTCAGCTGGAGATCAGTGCTGGCCTTGAGATCAATGGTACTGGTTATTCTGGCTAGCAAAGGGTGTCTTTGCCAAAATAGGAGCGTTAAGCTGATCGTGTGCCTTCTGCTTGGATTGCTGTCTGGCCGGGTCGATGTTCATCCAAAAAAAATGGAGGATTGCGGGAGTTGGCTCTGTTCTTAACTGGATTGGTGTCTCTTCTCCGGCTGCTTGCCCTCTTGCCTGAGAGCACCTTTCTACTACCTTGGCCAGTTTGGATATCCTGGCGCTGCACGGATGCTACCTCCTCTTGCTATGACGCATTTGCTAGTCTATTCGTGCTGACTTGATCGATATGAATGGAGCAGCGTGGTGGTGATAACAATGGATTGTACGGATGGTGATTTCCTGAGGCTTCGTACCTGGTTAGTGTGTCTGGTGGTTATTGGCGTTTGTATATTTATTTTCCTTTGCCTTTCTTCTTATCTGGAGATATGTATCACTATACTCGGGTTATGCTCCCGTCTCTTTGTTCTATTTTCAAGTCGGTAAAACACTTGGAGATAAAATATTAAATTTATATTTTTTTTTATTTTAATATAATTTAATTACTTACAAAAAAAAAGTTCTTATTAATGTTCAACTATGAGACTTTCATCTTCATCTTATCCAAATCTATCTTGAAGAAGATTGACACATCCTTAAGATATTCCTTTGGAATGATCCTTACTTTGAGAGGACCTCTGCTAATATTGTGTGAGATAGGGTTTGTATGTCCAAGAAGAAAGGTGCTTTTGACCTCAAGAATTCTGTTGCCTAGAACAAAGCTCTCCTTGCCAAGCATTTATGGAATCTTTTTTTTTGGGGGGGGGGGAGTGGCAATTTAATTTGGGTGAATTGAACTTGGCATCACCACATTAATGATGGATATATCTAGATGATTAAGATCACCCTAGTCAATTTCTTGTAATTATTACAAAATTAAAGTTGTGCGATTCTATAAGATCTTTTGTGACTAATAGAAATAGCCTCCTCTCCCTTTCTTTATTGTAGATTCCTTCATTAGATCATGACTCTCCTATGATCCTTGCCCCTCTTTAGCTATTTTTGTCTGCTGGGATCTTAAGACCTATGCTATGTGATTGACTAGGAAAATATTCACGTCAACGAGCTCAGAGATGGCCTAAGCCTTCTTAGTTTGGGGTCCTAGCTGCCAACCCATTCACTCCTTCATCCTCTAACTAGCTATTAAAAACAAATTCGAAACCTTGGTTGGACACGCAACATTTCCTCCATTTTCTTTCCTGTATTGCATTTTACAAGTTCGATGAGAAATTTGTGCATCACCTCTTCTTCAAATGTAGAATAACCAAGAAGATTTAGAAAATTATGCAGTTTAACATCAAATGCATGTTGCCATATGGTAACCAGAATAGAGCCATCAAATGGGTAGCTCTCAAATGGACAACTCATTCCCCCTCCATTAGTACTTTAAGTGGAGGTAATTTTGAGTGACTCTTTTTAGTTTTACTTATTATTTCCTTTGTTGTATTTTAGATCTTCGCCATTATGCCTTGGAATAATAAGGTTAGACTATTCTCGGCTCTTTCAGCACTCCCTTTGGATATTTTAGAGTTATGTACATAATATATTTTTATAAAATATATTGCAATACTCACCTATAAAAAAAAAAAAAAAGAAAGAAAGAAATGTTTACTATTAAATGTTAGTAAGTGGGTTGAAAATTAAGCATTGGTATAGAATCCTCGTTGATTCTAAATGCTTGAATGGTTATGTAAATTATTGCAAGTATATATAATTTGAAGGTATCTTAATGCATACTTAATATAAACTAGTAAGTTTCAAGGTAACAACTAATTAAAAATACATCTATGAATGCTACAGGAATAGAATACCTATAAGATTGGTTATCATTTACTTGAATGATATCTTTCGCGTCAACTTATGTATTTGTTATATATATATATATTAAATATATTTTATTTTACATTATTTGGTATAACCGCTGAATCTTTATAATTATATAACTTTTTAATTGATTAAAAGAAAGATCATAACATTAAAAATTAAACATTTTTAAAATTTTGCTGCACCTTTAACAAACAATAATCTCATTGTATTATTATAATAAAACTATATTTTTTAAAGTCCAAAATATAAGATATCCCATTCTTCATATTATTCTTCGTCAACAATAAATCCATCCATAAAATAAAGGCAAATTTCAAACTTTAGGTTACAAAAATGTCGTACATTATCCCTTTTTGGTCCTCTTGCGAGCCTGTGTTGGAGACATCATTAGCCCACGAACAGTACTTTACGACTGTGCTCCCCTCTTTTTTAGATGCTTATTAATTTTTACTTTTCATGTTTTTAAATATGCCCTGTCGGCCATTCATCCTCTGGTTGGAGAAATTGCAGCCTTCCACCAAAGCTAAAAGTAAAAGCATATATATACACATACATACGAATTAAAAAAAAAAAACAAAACAGAACATATGCACTTACAATGCTACAATATTCTCCAAATTAAAAATATTTGGTTGATGTAGCAGAAATGCAATTTAAATAACTTTTTTTTTCTTTGATTAGTGTGAGAATTGAGCTTTAACTGTTGTAAAAATGTTCAAAAAATTGCCAACTTTAGGCTGACAAAATATTTCAATTAATCATTTCACTTTATGAAATTGTAAAGAGGTAATAAGTGGAGCTGGTCTCCATGCATCTTTAATCTTAGTAAAGGTAGTAGCACCAATAATTATATCTAATTAATTAATTAATTAAACATCACAAAAGGAATTAAAGCTAATAAAAAGGTCTAAAGCAAGGATAATTAATATATAAATTTTCATTATATGGATCTTAATGGCTCTGTTTGCTTCCGTCTCCATCCACTACAATTGCATCTTTCTACCTAGAGAGGAGCAAGCTAGCTCGTAAGCTACATTTTATAATATGGATAATTTCTTTACCAGTGCGATTTTGTTATTTGCTGGTTATTAGTGTTTTTAATTTTTTTCTTTAATTTTGAAAATCAAAAGTTATAATTTACAACTTCCATAAAAAGTGCTTTGGGAGTACTTAAAAAATTACGTTAAATGTTGTTAATTAAAAGGACCACCACGGGCAACTGATACAGAAAAAAAAAAAAAACCTTCATATTGCTATTTTACAAATTTTTTTAGAAAAACTTATTATTCTTCTATGAAAAAAACCAAATAGGTCAGTACGTATGGCACATGCATGTAGATATTTTACCCAATTTTTTTTTAATAAAAGGAGTTTTTAGGATGGGGAATTTATATTTTGAAATCATTAAAAAATCAAATCTATATAATTTTATCTCTGCGTTCCTTATAAATTAATTTTATAGTTTGACTATGTGATCATTAAATTATGATAGGAAAACCTTACCGTTATGTTTATATTCATATTAAAGATTGAACATAAGACGTTCTTTTTTTTTTTTTCTTTTTTTTCTACAAGTAGTTGTTGGCTTTCTTGAGAGATTAAACTGAGAAAACTTGTCGAGCTATATGTTTGAAAACAATATTTTCTACTCTGAGTTCATTTTCATTTTTCTTTGGTTATTATTATTGTTATTATTTTGAGAAAAATGGGTACATTAAAACGATATTTTGGAAAATTAATATTTGTGAACGGGCACGAGGCAACGAGGGACCTTGAACAGATTAAGATGGGCCATTAGCAAATTAGCCAGCTGGAGGAGCAATGGGATTGGCTTCTCAGCCAGCAAATATAATTAAGAGTATTATTATTTATATATTTATTTACGTATGTACTTATATTAAGATTATTAAAAATAAATGAGGGTCTCACTTTATTTTAATTTTTTTCTTTTTTTCATCTTTCTCTATACCAATTTCAGTAATTTCAGACAAATTAATATATAATTGAGTATATAAATATTATTTTTTATAATTAAATTGTATTAATTGCCCCTTGTGTTAACAGCGAGCTAGCACACGTAGAGGTGGAAGATAAAAGTAGCTAGGTGCACTCAATTTGTACCGCGTACGTGAGGAGGGCTTTTCCTTGTCATTGAATAGGATTTTGACCTTAACTTATATGTATTATTTATTTATAACAATAGGCTAATGATTTGGCCCACTCAGGCATTCTCATGTAATAAACAATTTCTCTTTTTCAAAATGAAATATTCTTTTATATATTGCTACTTATTGACCGTTTGTAATTTGATGATTTGATTATCTGCTTATCTAATTAAAAAATTTATAAAGAATTTAAAGGTTTGTAAATGGAAAAAGGCTAGATAATGTACTGCATGCTGTAAAAATTAAATTATATTAAAATTGATTAGATAATCGTTATGATCTGAGTGTTTTGATTATTTTAATTTTTGGTGACCTTGTTCTAAATTTGATCTCCGTTTTTATATGCAGATGTGACTACTCGAGTCTTGACGTAACAATATAATTGACGTGAAACTTTAACTTTTAGACTTAATGTATGTCCGTTCAAACATTTTTTTATATTATTTCTGTATAATGCATAAATAGATGTTTTGCTATTATATTTTTTATTATAAATAATTATTAATTGTTATTATGCAGATTATACAAATAAAAATTATAATTACTAATAGGTACGGTAATACATAGGCTAACTCAGAACCCAATACGTGAAAAGAAAAAGAGCCCAAGTAATGATGGTTTATCACAAAACTCTTTGAGCACAAAGATATAGTGGTTGACCCAAGAGGCGAGATCAAAAAACGTCTAACAATAAATGGGTATTAAATGATAATTAATTGACTATTACAGGCAATTACCGTGTTGATCAAACGACCAAAAACTATAACAATCTAACCAATAAAAATAGACGACGGTTATACAATTAACGCTTCTCGTAACTGTGAAGGTGTGACGCCCAAGAGCTACTAAACTGGCACTGTGACGGAACAGATTTTTTTTTTTGATTTTGTCATTCCTGACACAATTGAAAACCCAACAAAACTGATTGGGTGCAGCAACGGGATCACGATACCATCTAGGACCCATATACTTTTAACTATAATAAGTAAAGCGGAAGTTATACTAACACTTGTGGAAGCATTCATATTCATTCCAAAATATTCATTCCTGAGTACATAGCCAAAATGTTTAACCATAAAAGTCCAACAAGTCATTATAATAATATTTCTTCAAAATAAGCTTCCAAGGTCTTTAATCCGTAGACAAGCTCTAATCACGCCAACTCTCAGCACAAGCTCTAAAGCTTCATCTGTGGGGAAAAAATATAAAACAGTGAGTCGAGGCTCAGCAAGGTACATGCACATGGATAGTAAACGACGATGCAGAATGGTCATGTAACTATGTGTAAACAGAACGGTGATCCAGAATGCTATCCAAGAAATAGAGAAAACATTCCTTGACGGTACTATATCTCAAAATTGGTGATTGGTTCAGTAAACGGTAAACAGTAACAGAACATATCGGTATTGGTACGGTGAAGAGTACATATCATATCGGTAAACGGTCTTTCATAATCGGTACTTCATATTCGAAAGTCGGTACGGTAATATAACATGTCGGTAAAACAGTAAACAGTACTTCATATCATATCGGTACAGACCCTTCCAGTATACCCTACTAGCTGAGGGGGCGAATAATCGAGGATAGATTGTGTTCACTCCACACAATCTAAGGCCGGTACTGTCATATGGGTATCCCATCTCATGGGATGGTACGGTATGCCACCCGAAGGTAGGCCGGTAATGGTAATTTTCTCTGTCCATAACGCCCCGAGGGCAAGGCGGACCACAAATAACTCCACGGACAGAGTTATCCTCGATTACTACCGAAAAGTCCTAAGGCATGCCGGAGAACCTATTTGGGCTGTAGTCAGTCCCGGGTCTTAAAATAACAGGAACACTTCTTTTCTTGAAAGCCATTTTCAGTAAGCCGTAGTTCATTTTCTGTACGAAATTGGAGTTCAATTTTCAATACAAGCCGGAGTTCATTTTCACGTTAAGGACAGAGCTCTTTTTCATGTGCAAAACCAGAGCTCGTTTTTCATTCAAGCCGGAGTTCCTCTTTTGACAAAAACAGGAGTTCAAAAGCCGGACCTCAAAGCCGAAGTTCATTTTTAATTAAGGACGGAGCTCTTTTTCATGTACAAAATCGGAGTTCAGTTAAGGACGGAGTTCTTTTCTTAAAAGCAAGAGTTACTTCTTTATTAAAGATGGAGTGCTTTTTCTGAAAAGCCGGAGCTCATTACAATCCGAAGTTTATTTTTTTCTCAAAGGACGGAGTACTTTGAAAAGTCGAATTCTCATAAATCCGGAGTTCTTTTTATCAACAAAGCCGGAGTTCTTTTTATCTACAAAAAGGACGGAGTTCTTTTTAACAACAAAAGGACGGAGTTCGTTTTCTTATACAAGCCGGAGCTCTTTTTCTTTATTACGGCCGGAGTTCATTTTACATTACAAGCCGGACTTCTTTTTGGATGGAGTGCCTTTTGGACGGAGTACTTTTCTTAAAGGACGGAGCGCTTTTCACTAAAAGGATGGAGTACTTTTCAGACGGGGTACTTTTCTTAAGGGACGAAGCTCTTTTGGACGGGGTACTTTTAAAAGGGCCGGAACTCTTTTGGACGGAGTACTTTTCAGACGGAGTACTTTTCTTAAGGGACGGAGCTCTTTTTATCTTAAGGCGGGAGTTCACTTCACATCAAGGGACAGAGCTCATTTTCATTAACAGGATTGAGCTCTTTCTCATTAACAGGACGGAGCTCTTTCTCATTAACAGGACGGAGCTCTTTTTCCTTAACAGGACGGAGCTCTTTCTCATTAACAGGACGGAGCTCTTTCTCATTAACAGGACGGAGCTCTTTTTTATTAACAGGACGGAGCTCCTTCTCATTAACAGGACGGAGCTCCTTCTCATTAACAGGACGGAGTTCATTAAAAGCCGGACTTCTTTTCCTTCTTAAAAATCGGAGTTCTTTCTTTCATAAAAGTTAGAGTTCTTTTTAAGGACGAAATTCTTTTTCCGAAATGGACGGAGTACATTTTACATTAGGGCCGGAGTTCATTTTACATTAGGGGCCAGAGTTCGTTTTACATTACAAGAGCCGGAGCTCATTTTACATAAGGGGTCGGAATTCGTTTTACATTACAGGAGCCGGAGCTCATTTTACATAAGGGGTCGGAGTTCGTTTTTACATTACAGAGCCGAAGCTCATTTTACATAAGGGGCCGGAGTTCATTTTACATTACAGGAGGCGGATATTTAATGCAGAAAGTAGGAACTCAGAAACAGAATATACTTCAATATTCTCAAAACATGAACTTAAAAGCAGAGCAGAGTACACTTGCAGTATTCTTAAATCATCAATTTAAAAGCAGCGTCCGCAGTAACTTACAATAAAGCATGAATTTAGAAACAGAGCAGAATACACTTGCAATGAACTTAAAAACGGCGTCCGAGGTAACTTGCCTGAGAGTTGATTCCTAGATTTTTACCGCCTTGAAGCTTTCTCCCCGTCACTCTCTCTTCCTTCCGCTTGCCTCTCGCATCACTGACCGGTGGGGGTTTATACAGAGGAGGAGTTCGGAGTAAGTAGGGTAAGTTACTTACTCCCGTACTTCTCTTCAGAGGATAGGTGGAGTAACTACGTTGGTTCACTTACTTCGTTAGGTTGCCGTCTAGTTGGATTCTAACTCGACAATAAAGTGCACTTTTGTCTTTAGTTACTATTAATTTAATTCAAGCCAACTGCTCCAGTTTCGTGCCTGCGGCCCACTCTTTGCTGATCAACCTTTTTGGACGGATTGTGTATTTCACTGGATGGGCCGATTTTGAAGAAGGCCGGTCCATTATTCATCAAGAAGGGCTAATTTTGATTCACAGCCGGCCTTGATTACAAGGCCGGCGTGACCAAGGCCGGAGTGCTTAGGGCCGGACTGGATTTTCGTATATGCAGGCTCAGCTCATTAATTTTTTTTTTGGATCTTACAATTTTCCCCTACTTAAAGAAATTTCGTCCTCGAAATTTGAGTAATGTTCATACCTTAAGGGAACAAGCGAGGATACTTGTTTCGGATCTCCTCTTTGCGCTCCCAAGTGGCCTCCTCGGGTGAATGATTCCTCCAAAGCACCTTCACTAAGGGGGTGGATTTCGTTCAACCTTTGATCTTTTCGGTCTAATATTTACAGCGGCTCTTCAATGTAGGACAAGTCCTTGTCGATGGACAAAGTCCCGTAGTCAATCACATGCGCTGGATCGTGGATGTACTTTCGAAGCGTCGAGACATGAAATACATCGTGTACGCCTACAGGAGTCGGTGGTAACGCCAACCTGTAGGCTACCTCCCCGACCATTTCTAGAATCTCAAAAGGGCCAATGAACCGGGGTTTCAACTTTCCCTTTACTCCAAACTGAAAGGTGCCTTTTGACGGCGAGATCTTTAGAAACACAAGATCTCCTATCTCAAAACTCAGCTATTTCCTCCGCTTGTCCGCATAACTCGAGAAAGGAGGAGCGTCTGGCCCGAGCAATCCTCAAATTATCGTGAATCACCTTAATCTTTTCTGCTATTTCTTTCACAATCTCAGGGCCCAAAATTCTTTTGTCTCCAGTTTCCTCCCAATGAATAGGTGACCTACACTTTCTTCCATACAACGCTTCAAACGGCGCTATGTCGATACTAGCTTGATAACTGTTATTATAAGCAAATTCAGCTAGTACCAGATGAGTATCCCAAGTTCCTCCCATCTCCAAAACAGAAGCCCTCAACATGTCCTCGAGAATCTGAATGGTACGTTCGGATTGGCCATCGGTCTGGGGGTGATACGCGGTACTGAACTTTAATTTTGTCCCCAACTCTTTATGCAAGCTCTCCCAGAACCTCGAGACAAAGTGTGGATCTCTATCAGACACAATGGAGGCAGGAACTCCATGAAGCCTCACAATCTCATTTACGTACAACTAAGCCAATCTATCACGCAAATAGGTCGTCCTGATCGCCAAAAAGTAGGTTGATTTCGTCAGCCAATCAACTATGACCCACACTGTGTCATGATTCCTAGGAGTCCTTGGCAAGCCTGATACAAAATCCATAGCAATGTCCTCCCATTTCCAGCTTGGAATGGGCATTGGCTGTAACAGTCCAGAAGGCTTCTTCCTCTCGGTCTTCAATTGCTGACACACTAGGCATTTCTCCACATGGCCCATGATATCCCTCTTCATATTTCTCCACCAAAAAGTCTTTTTCAGGTCCTGATACATTTTATTCGTTCCCAGGTGGATTGTATACCGAGACGATGAGCCTCCTTCAAGATTTTCTCCTTTAATCCTTTATCATCCGGTACACATAATCGATCTCTAAATCTCAACACACCATCAGCCCCGATGTTAAAATCAACCCGAGACTCCTTACTCAAATTATTAACAATGTCCATAAGGAACAAATCATTCACCTGTTTTTCCTTGACTTCACCAACTACCTCTGGTTGAATCTGAAAATACGACAGGAGCATCCTATCACCTTTGGCATAACGTTGGATGTCGCACTGCTTCAAATAATCCAACATCTCCATCTGTTTGACTTGTAGGTGCGCCATATAGCCCGATCGGCGACTCAATGCATCTGCTACCACGTTGTCCTTTCCTGGCTTGTACTGTATTTCACAATCATAATCCTTCAGGAAATCGAGCCATCTCCTTTGCCTCATGTTGAGTTCCTTTTGTGAGAATAAGTACTTCAAACTCTTATAATCGAAATACACAAGGAACTTCTCGCCATATAGATAATGTCTCCAAATTTTTAACGTAAACACCACCGCAGCAAGTTTAAGATCATGGGTAGGATAGTTTTTCTCATGCACTTTCAATTGTCTAGATCCATATGCCACGGCTTTGTCGTGCTGCATCAACACACATCCTAGACCCGCTTTAGAAGCGTCGCAGTACACCTCAAAGCTTCCAGAACCCTCTGGAATAATCAGCACCGGGGCGGTGGTCAGACGATCCTTTAGCTCCTAAAAGCTCAGATCACACTCTTCTGTCCACGTAAACTTAGCCTCTTTCTTCAGCAATCGAGTTAGAGGCATAGCAATCTGAGAGAAATTCTCTACAAAGCGCCTATAATATCCCGCCATACCGGTGGAGCGAAGGCCAAAAGGCAAAGCTCCTAACCTCATCACACATCCTCCGAAGTTGGTCGGCTCTAACTTGAAAAACTGAAGTGACCTCTATTTTCTTGGGATATCTATTTTTAAATGCCACCATGTAAAATTACATGCCCTAAGAACATCACCTTCTTTACAAACAACACCGGTGCACCCCAAGGAGATACACTCGGTCTGATAAAACCTTTGTCTAACAGCTCATGTAGTTGCAACTTTAATTGCTTCAGTTCAGCCGGAGCCATAAGATAAGGGGATTTAGAGACCGGACGAGCACCAGGAACAACAACAATCTCAAACTCAACTTCCCGATGTGGGGACAATCCAGATAACTCCTCTCGAAATACATCCTCAAAGTCACGAACAATCGGGATGTCCCTAGCCGGCACACTATGACTTCCAGTAGTGCAGGCATATGCTAAATAAGCTCTACATCCACTACTTATCAAATGCTTAGCATGTAGAGTAGAGATCAACATAGGCACCCCCTTTTTCTTAGTGCCCTGAAAGAAAAAGGGCTCCATTCCAAAGATGTCAAAACAAACCCGCTTCAGGAAACAGTCGATACTAGCATGGTATTTAGCCAGCCAGTCCATCCCTAGGATCACATCAAAATCACCCATGTCTAACAATACCAAATCCACAACTAAATAGTTCCCATTCACCTCAACCACACATCCCGGATACATCACATTAGTAACCACAGATGATCCGGTGGGAGTACACACAGATAATTCACAATCCAAAACACATGAGGCAGATAGGATATAGCATGTAAATTTTAGGGAAACGAAGGAATGAGTAGATCCTGAGTCAAATAATATGGATGCAGAAACTCCACAAATAGAGAAAGTACCTTCCACAACATTCGGAGAGGCCTCCGGATCTTGAACAGCCACCGCGAAGGCTCTTGCCGAGACAGTAAGCTTCTTTACTTCCATCCTTGGAGGTAGTGGGCAGTCCCTGAAAAGATGGCCTTGCTGCCCATATCTAAAACACGCTCCCGTCATTCTAAGGCATTCTTGCCCCGGATGCTTCCTTCCACAGAAGGTACAGTCTTCAGCCGACGCTTTAGTTCCAGTTACTGACTGAGCTACCATACTCTTTCCTTTGTCAGCCTTCCTGGTCTTCTTGGATGGTCCAGAAGACATTACCGCTGATCCGGTACTTACTCCCGTTCTGCTGGCAGTTCTCTTTACATAGAACCTTTCTGTTTCCGTCTCCTTCTCGTAGATTGCCGCTCTGTCTAAGATCTCGGCATAAGTCTGGAACTTCAAAACAGACAACAACTTCCTAATATCATCTCGTAGCCCTTGGAGGAACTTTTTAGCTTTCCTCTGTTCATCCTCCACATAAAATGGTACAAAACGAGACAATTCCGTGAACTTGGCATCATATTCTTTGACGGTCATACTCCCTTGTCTCAGCCTCATAAACTCTTACTCTTTCTGATCTCGGAGATTGGATGGAAAATACTTTTCCAGAAATGCCTCCTCAAACATCTCCCAGTTGATAGCTTCATTAGGCACTCCCATTGCCCGCTTCTGCATGTCCCACCAACTATCCGCTTCACCCTCCAATTTATACGCAGCAAATTTGACATTTTCTTGATCAGTACAGCCAAGCACATCAAATATCTTCTTCATTCTTTTCATCCATACGTCCGCCTCAGCCGGATCAGGCTTTCCTAGGAAGCCCGGTGCTCTTTCAGCTGTGAACCTGTCATAAGTTGTAGGTCCAGGAGGTGCTGGAGCTGGCTCGGGTGTCAGAGCCATATGCTTTTGCTCGACGGATTCTACGACATTAGTCATCCTTTCCAATAAGTTGATGTAGGCCGCCTCCCTATCATAAGGCGTGTTAACGCCACCGCGACCATTTCTCCCACCTCTTCTACTTGCCATCCAATAATCAAGGCAACACGTGTATATAAGGACAATGATCCAATGGATAAGAAAGAGGTATTTAATAACTTTAAGGAATTTTTAACCAAGCCTAAGAACCAATCTCTTAAAGGTCCCAACTGCCTTAGCTTCCTCTACCTATTCCTACAGAATTCTAATTCAGAGATTCAAACTTATGCTTCCGCTTTTTGATTGGTCAATTCCTAAGGCATCTCAACTCTCTGATACCAATTGTGACGGAACGGATTTTTTTTTTTTTTTGATTTTGTCATTCCTGACACAATTGAAAACCCAACAAAACTGATTGGGTGCAGCACAGGATCACAGATACCATCTAGGACCCATATACTTTTAACTATAATAAGTAAAGCGGAAGTTATACTAACACTTGTGGAAGCATTCATATTCATTCCAAAATATTCATTCCTGAGTACATAGCCAAAATGTTTAACCATAAAAGTCCAACAAGTCATTATAATAATATTTCTTCAAAATAAGCTTCCAAGGTCTTTAATCCTGTAGACAAGCTCTAATCACGCCAACTCGTCAGGCACAAGCTCTAAAGCTTCATCTGTGGGGAAAAAATATAAAACAGTGAGTCGAGGCTCAGCAAGGTACATGCACATGGATAGTAAACGACGATGCAGAATGGTCATGTAACTATGTGTAAACAGAACGGTGATCCAGAATGCAGTCCAAGAAATAGAGAAAATATTCCTTGACGGTACTATATTTCAAAATTGGTGATTGGTTCAATAAACGGTAAACAGTAACAGAACATATCGGTATCGGTACGGTGAAGAGTACATATCATATCGGTAAACGGTCTTTCATAATCGGTACTTCATATTCGAAAGTCGGTACGGTAATATAACATGTCGGTAAAACAGTAAACAGTACTTCATATCATATCGGTACAGACCCTGCCAGTATACCCTACTAGCTGAGGGGGCGAATAATCGAGGATAGATTGTGTTCACTCCACACAATCTAAGGCCTAAGATCATTATATATGGGTATCCCATCTCATGGGATGGTACGGTATGCCACCCGAAGGTAGGCCGGTAATGGTAATTTTCTGTCCATAACGCCCGAGGGCAAGGCGGGACCACAAATAACTCCACGGACGAGTTATCCTCGATTACTACCGAAAAGTCCTAAGGCATGCCGGAGAACCTATTTGGGCTGTAGTCGATCCGGGTCTTAAAATAACAGAACACTTCTTTTCTTGAAAGCCATTTTCGATGAAGCCGTAGTTCATTTTTACATTTTAAATTGGAGTTCAATTTTCAATACAAGCCGGAGTTCATTTTCACGTTAAGGACAGAGCTCTTTTTCATGTGCAAAACCAGAGCTCGTTTTTCATTCAAGCCGGAGTTCCTCTTTTGACAGAAACAGGAGTTCAAAAGCCGGACCTCAAAGCCGAAGTTCATTTTTAATTAAGGACGGAGCTCTTTTTCATGTACAAAATCGGAGTTCAGTTAAGGACGGAGTTCTTTTCTTAAAAGCCGGAGTTACTTCTTTATTAAAGACGGAGTGCTTTTTCTAAAAAGTCGGAGCTCATTATAATCCGAAGTTCATTTTTTTCTCAAAGAACGGAGTACTTTTAAAAGCCGAATTCTCATAAATCCGGAGTTCTTTTTAACAACAAAGCCAGGGTTCTTTTTATTAACAAAAGCCGGAGTTCTTTTTATCAACAAAGTAGGAGTTTTTTTTATCAACAAAGCCGGAGTTCTTTTTATCTACAAAAAGGACGGAGTTCTTTTTAACAACAAAAGGACGGAGTTCGTTTTCTTATACAAGCCGGAGCTTTTTTTCTTTATTATGGCCGGAGTTCATTTTACATTACAAGCCGGACTTCTTTTTGGACGGAGTGCTTTTTGGACGGAGTTCCTTTTGGACGGAGTACTTTTCTTAAAGGACGGAGCGTTTTTCACTAAAAGGACGGAGTACTTTTCAGACGGGGTACTTTTCTTAAGGGATGGAGCTTTTTTGAACGGAGTACTTTTCAGACGGAGTACTTTTCTTAAGAGACGGAGCTCTTTTTAGCTTAAGGCGGGAGTTCACTTCACATCAAGGGACAGAGCTCATTTTCATTAACAGCACGAAGCTCTTTCTCATTAATAGGACGGAGCTCTTTTTCCTTAACAGGACGGAGCTTTTTCTCATTAACAGGACGGAGCTCTTTCTCATTAACAGGACGGAACTTTTTTTCATTAACAGGACGGAGCTCCTTCTCATTAACAGGACGGAGTTCATTAAAAGCCGGACTTCTTTTCCTTCTTAAAAACCGGAGTTCTTTCTTTCATAAAAGCTAGAGTTCTTTTTAAGGACGAAATTCTTTTTCCGAAACGGACGGAGTACTTTTTACATTAGGGCCGGAGTTCATTTTACATTAGGGGCCGGAGTTCGTTTTACATTACAGGAGCCGGAGCTCATTTTACATAAGGGGCTGGAGTTCGTTTTACATTACAGGAGCCGGAGCTCATTTTACATAAGGGGCCGGAGTTCGTTTTACATTACAGGAGCCGGAGCTCATTTTACATAAGGGGCCGGAGTTCATTTTATATTATAGGAGGTGGATATTTAATGCAGAAAGTAGGAACTCAGAAACAGAATATACTTCAATATTCTCAAAACATGAACTTAAAAGCAGAGCAGAGTGCACTTGCAGTATTCTTAAATCATCAATTTAAAAGCAGCGTCCGCAGTAACTTACAATAAAGCATGAATTTAGAAACAGAGCAGAATACACTTGCAATGAACTTAAAAACGGCGTCCGAGGTAACTTGCCTGAGAGTTGATTCCTAGATTTTTACCGCCTTAAAGCTTTCTGCCCATCACTCTCTCTTCCTTCTTCTTGCCTCTGCATCACAACCAGTGAAGGGTTTATACAGAGGAGGAGTTCGGCGGAGTAGGTAGGGTAAGTTACTTACTCCCGTATTTCTCTTCAGAGGGTAGGTAGAGTAACTACGTTGGTTCACTTACTTCGTTAGGTTGCCGTCTAGTTGGATTCTAACTCGACAATAAAGTACACTTTTGTCTTTAGTTACTATTAATTTAACTCAAGCCAACTGCTCCAGTTTCGTGCCTGCGGCCCACTCTTTGCTGATCAACCTTTTCGGGCGGATTGTGTATTTCACTGGACGGGCCGATTTTGAAGAAGGCCCATCCATTATTCATCAAGAAGGGCTAATTTTGATTCACAGTCGGCCTTGATTACAAGGCCGGCGTGACCAAGGCCGGAGTGCTTAGGGCCGGACTGGATTTTCGTATATGCAGGCTCAGGACATTAATTTTTTTTTTTTTGGATCTTACAGGCACCTAATAATATAAAAGTACCCTTTCCTTACATCCTTGCCGGATAAAAAAAACTTTCAGACAAAAGAACATTCAGACAGACTATTATTTAGTCAAGCAACAAGCTTCCCAAAGCTACTCTTCCTCTCTTTTTTGAAAGTAATTAAAATTGTATTAAGATAAAAGAAAGTACAAAAATTATGTTTTAACTCTAAGTGTTTTACCGACTTAGAGGTAGAATATAAACGTTAGGGCATACTCCGATTACCACCATGAAACATAGCATGAGACCGAATTAAATTTACAAAAAAAACGGGGGCAAAATTGCCATAGCCCAAACAGCCACATGCCTTCAACAACCGGCCATCAAATCTGGTCTTTGAACACTCGGGCAGCAGCAGTGCAGCTGCTTGATCAGTAGCCGCGACTCCTAGGCATCAGCGTGGCTTTCCATGGGCAGCGGGAGCTTGTGAAACCGGTTGGCCAGAAGAGCCATATTAACCAAGTCAATAGGCGTCCCACACCGGAAACTTGTTAGAGAAAGAACTGGTGTGCCCAGGCTGCATGGCTTTCCATGGGCAGCGGGAGCTTGTGAGAGAAGGAACTGGTTGCCCAAAAGAGCCACATCGTCCAAGTCAACAGGCGTCCCATACTAGGAACTTGTGAGGGAAAGGACCGGTTTGCCCAGTAGATTCATTCCCTTTTAAGCTTTACTATCTTCACAATAGAAGACTTTTTTTTTTTTTTTGTAAGCAAGTATTTTGGATTAATGGGAGAAAAAATTATAAAATCGATGTTTTATCTCCAAGTATTTTGACTTGGGGATAAAACATAACCCGTTGGGGCATACCCCGAGCAACTAGTACAACCAAAGGTACATAACATACCTCTAGGAGGCCAATGTTCTACATAACCTATAGAAATTGAAAAATATTACATCACAATATAGAAGGAAAGCGCCGCTTTCCATCCCCCTGCAACCAACGACAGCCGGCTGCTGTAATATACCAGCAGCAACAAAGAAATCAACATCCACACAGCAATGGGAGCTACAAGACCCAACTGCCAGACCCACCAGCTTCCATGCATCCAAATCACCAAAAACGGATCCAGGATCTAGGTCATAGCCAATATCAACAGCAAAAACTGATTACATCAGCAAGGAAAGACCATCAGCAGGCGCCAACAGAAGCAGAGACCAGCTCAGCAAACTGCAAACACGAGCTCCCGGGAGTATACAACAGAACAGTCAAATTTAAAGCTGATCGGTGCCAATAGAGCAAGCAATGTTGGGTAGAAAATCATAAAAATGGAGTAGCAATGCTGCGCCAACAAACCCAGCATCAACCACATTCGATCACACCATAGTCCAGCAAAGGGAACCAGCCTACAAGGCATCAGCCAACATCACAGCAAACAACACATCCCATCACCTGCTGCATCTAACGCAGCAACATATTAGCAGAGAGCACATAATGGGCTCAGCAGTAACATAAGCAAAGCAGAGCAGCTCCACTAAACAAGATCTTTGTCAATAGAACAATCAATCTTTACATTTACAACAGTGACAGCCACATCACCACATCAAAGCAACTCCATCACCACTACATAAGCCCGCATTAGCCTAACGGCAATTTCAATCATAGAAAGGGCACTCACCTTCATCATCTGGCCTGTAGCCAGTCAAAATGTAAGCACAGGAACCAGAAATAACAGCAAACAGAGAGCCAGCCAAAACCTACCCAACAGCCAACCATATCAGCAATACTGCCCATCTCCATAGTAGCATAAGCAATTAATCCAAGGCTTCAACCAACAAACCAGCAGACAGCATATCCACACACCTGCTTCATCACGGTAGAGTTTGCAACTCCACAAAGAAACCTTTATCAAAAGAACAACCAAGCTTCACATTAACATCAACAAAAAGATGAACCCGCCATTGTATTGACAGCCACCTCACCACTTCAAAGCAGCTGTATGACCATAGCACAAGCCCATTTTAGCCATACGGCAATCTCAAACAGAGAAGGGGCAATCACCTTCATCAGCTGGTCTGAGGCCAGGCAACCTTTTCTACAACAAGCAGAGAACTGGCCAATGTGCCAACAGCCACATCACCATAACAGAGCAGCTTCCATCATCACAACACAAGCCCTCACGAGACCTACGGCTAAATCTCCATACAATCAGATAATGGCAATCACCCATCAACTTCTGGACAGCAGCCAGGCAAAATGCTGCGCTAGAAATAGCAGCAGCAGGATCAGGTTTCAGCAACTTTCTGGAGGCAGATGATGATCCCAGGAGATCAGGATCACATTGCCAGAGTCACAGCATACATCCTTCGCGGGGATAAGCATTAAAATTCACACCAAGCACTTGTCTTACATATTTTATTCAAGCCAAAAAGACACGCCTAGACATAGCAGGCAGTAGCACAGAAGCTGACCTAAATCAGAAATTCAAAACCAGGGCCCCGGGAGTAAGACCCAATCAAAAAAAATACCCCAGCAGCAAAGGCCTAAGAGCCAGAAGCGCCCCTGGATTTTTTAGAGGCAGCTTTTTTCTTTTTCCTAGTCTTTGGAGTCTTCCAATCAGACTCCAGGCCCCGCAAATCATCTACCAAATAGGAATTCGAGGTATACTTCTTAGAAATCCTCTTGATAGAGCTTGGGGTAAGCATAAACTCATCAATATCAAGAGGATGATGATGAGTCTCAGAATCAGGGGAGTTAGAAGACAAATCATTAATCTGCATATCATGAGGACCATCCAAACACCTGGAGGCATCCGATAGGCATTCTTGGTGCCCAGTGTCAGCAGATGAGTTTGATGGAGCACACTCATTCTGGATACAGGAACTATGGACTGAGATCGGAAGTAGTGCAACAGGGGTGCAAGCAATGTGGTCCAGAGGGGGGAGCAATGCATCAGGGGTGTAGGCAGAATGGGCCAGAGGAGGTAGGGACACCAGACCAGGGGTAGAGGTAACTGGGTTCGTGGGAACCAGCAGACCAGGGAGGGTATGAGAGTCCATCACAGCCCCAATAGGGGACTGCTCACATCCACAGAATTGGGAACACATTCATCAATCATGTGCTCAGGACATGGCGAGGGAACCATTTGGGCTTGTTCCACATGAGCAGAGATGAGGGAATAGGAGCTAGAATTACCAGTTGAAGGTTTAATTACCTTGGAACGGCAATGAGCTTCATCATGCCCGAACAAACGGCATCGACTACACCTAATTGGCCTCCAGCTATACTCCACCTTCACCACAATGGGAGCTGAATCATGGTAGGATTTGATGGTGATACATGTGGGAAAGGGGCCATCGATGCCCACTTCAACACAGATTTTTGCAGATGATATGTTCTCCATACGGGCAGTCCGGGGGTCAAGCTGAAGAGGAATCCCAACAGCACTAGCCACCCAGCTGAGGCCGTCAAGGGTCCAGTACTCAATCGGCAAATTGAGGAGTTTGATCCAAATGGGGAAGCGTTTAAGTTCATCCTTGTTCAAAATCATGCTCGGCGCCCAGCGTTTAAGGAAGATAGCCTTCCCCGCCAAGAGCCATGGACCGGCTTGAATACATTTTTCCATCATCTCCAACGAAGAGAAACGGAAGAAGAAAAAACCAAATTCGTTGCATGCGGTGTGGGTGAGACCGTATCGTGCCCAAATGTTTTTTGCTATGGCTTTGATCGCCAGAAAGTGAGGCGGGGAGTCATAGAAGTGGCCTACCAGAGTAAATCCCCAGAAAGCTTGGCCTTCGTTTACAACCTCTAGCGGAGGAGAGATAATGGACGAGTCAGCCCCACCGGCCAAAGGGGTAAAGAATTTCAGTTCATTTCGAGCCTCAATACTATCCTTGCGAACAATATCAGCCCACCGGGTGGAGCTTTGCGCATGACTTTCGGAGACGAAGCCGAAACCCTTCGGTTTTGAAGCGTCAAGAATCTTGCATTCCGGAAGAGGACCCGAAGGCACCAAAGCCTTTGGAGAGGAAGGAACAGAGGGGACATGGGAAACGGAGCCCAGGAGGGGACCCGAGGAGGGCTCGAGGTGGCCGGCCATGGCCGACGGAGACGAGAAATCAAAATCGCAGGCGGGACGATTTTGAAATTTTAGAGAGAGAAGAGAGCGTCTCTCTCTACGCTGATGATTATCCCGCTGGCAGTTGAAGACTTCCCTCCACAATAGTGGATAACACCTCCAAACTTAAAGTCCTTCAGCCAAAGTACACGCGCCAGCAACTCCCCAACTGAAAAAGAAGAGAGCTCTGCAACATGCCGCTGCCTCCAGTAGTTGCTTCCCCAAAGCTACTATTCCTCATGAGTGCGATACTACCAAAGCTATAAGGATCGAGTTTCCTACTTATGTTATTTATAATTTATTAAGCTAATATAATTAAATAGAGATTAAAGATTAGGGAAAAATTTGGATTAAAGGGTCCAACATTCCGAAGCTGTAATCTGCCCTTTGCAAAACTGTGAAACTGAAAATTTCATCTGCAAATCTGCAATATTAAATCAGACACGAAATTGCATCTGCAATCTATAATTCGTTACTACTAAATCTGGAAATTTCAATCAGCTTAAATCTGAACTTGCAAACTGAAATCTGCAACCTGGAAAGCCTGCGATCTAAAAACAGACCCGAACCATGAACTGAAAATTGCAGAATTAATTGAATTATAATCAGCCCCAGGTTGCTGGAAATTTTCAAAATTATGCCATATGTCAGCCAAGCGATCAGCCTAAGTTGCTGGAAATTTCCATCAGCTTAAGGTGCTGAACCACAAAATTAAAATTAGTACAATGTTAAAACCTGCCATCTGTTAAGCCAACTCATCTAAATTCTAGCAACACCTTAGGTTCAGATTAAAAGCCATTTCAATTTTGAGAAAAGCTTCTAGCAATTCAGCTGCCAACTAAGGATAAATCTGATGCCAGCTTTAAATCTGGATTTAATCCTGAAAATTTCCACGATGGAGAAAGATCAGCTGAAAAGAGTAGAGAGGGAGAAGAATGAGAGAAGAGTGGGGGAAAATCGAAGGGGAGAGAGAGCTGAAGAAAGAAAGTGTTCCAAGGATTCCAATAGCTGATTTGAGTGAAGTTTTTGGATAAATCAAATTAAAGTAAGTGCATTTTAAGCTTTCTTTTTCTCTTGCTATCAATTCTTACTGATTCCTTTGGGTATTATCATTCTAATACTCGTCTCCATTAATATTCTAAAGTAAATATAGCACGAAAATTATTTTTCCATGATTTATGTGAAGGAAATTCATGTTCTTGCTACTGTAATATGCTTGCTGATTTGTATACCTAGCTGTACCATGTTTACTGATTGTTTATTGATTTTGAAACACATTTTGCTGATTTTCTTTGCACGTTACTACACCGTGGTTAATGACTTTTAAATCTGAGAATATGTGCAGCAGGATGTAATCTGGAAATCTGATTTCTAAAGCTTTCTAATCTTTATATGTAATGTTCAAGTTGCTGAAATTAAATTTGTGTAACAGGTTTTGTTGAATTTCCAATTTGAACATATGTTGCGGAATTATGTTTTGCTGATTTTCTATTGCTGAAAACAGGATGCTGAAATTATGTTGTAATTTGAAATCATGATCTCTAAAGGAGTATATTGTGTTGAGTTTGGTCACTTACTTACCAAAAAAGTTGTGTTGGGTTTGGTCACTCTATTGTGGATGGTTCAACAAACAGATACGTCATCGAAGAATTGTACCGGATTTGTGTGATATTCGAAGTGCTACAAATTAGCTGCAGCAAAGACCAAGATGATCATTTGTTGAAGTAGGCAAACCTTGGAGAAGACCATTTGTCGGAATAGGCAAACCTCAAATAATACCATTTGCCAAAGTAGTCAAATCTCGGAGAAGGCAAACCTCGGAGGATGACCATTTACCGGAGCAAGCAAACCTCGGAGTGGCCATTTGCCAATGTGGGCAAATCTCGGAATGACCATTTGCCGGAATGGCAAATCTCGAAGTGAAAATCCGGAGTAAATTTCCGAAATGGAAATTCGGAGTAGATTTTCAAAGTGGCAAATGCCAGAGTAAAAATCTAGAGTGCAAATGTCAGAGTAGTATTTGCTGGAGTGAAAATCCGAAGTGGCAATTGCCGGAGTAGAAATCCGGAGTGGATTTTCAGAGTAGAAATCCGGAGTAAATTTTCGGAATACAAATGCCGGAATGAAAATCCGAAGTGATATTTGTCGGAGTGGCATTTGTCGGAGTGAAAATCTAGAATGAATTTTCGGAGTGCTTTTGTAGGAGTGATGCCAAAGGCCGGAGTGGTGTGCAGTTGACCTTGTAAAGAAGTAAATTTTACAGAATTGGTAAGTTTTGCCGAATAGGTAACTGACTTGTAGAGCAGGTAGCTAACTTGTAGAACAATTGACTTTCCAGAGTTTGTAAGTTTTGTAGAGTAGGTAATTGACCTGCAGGGCATATGCCATCTGAATAGAGTGGTTGACCTGCAGAGCATGTGCCGTCTAGGGAAGCGTAGGACTGGTGCAGTTGTAGAAAAAAAGATAAGGTTAGTATGATAAATTATCTGTAAGATCAGACCAGATAAACATATGGGATTTAAAGTCAAGGTCTTTATAAAGGCACATCAGACGCTTCAGAAAAGAGAGCGGCAGTGGAACAAAGTAAAGTGTGGAAGGAAACTCTTGACATTCACTGTTTGCCGTCACACTTGTAAAATCAATCAGCATAGTGCACCATCAGTGAGAAGAATGGGAGAAGAAAAACAAATAGATAAGAGAGTAAGAGAATTTCCTAACTCTGAAAATTATTTTTTTTGTTCTGTCTCAGGTGTATTGCGAGTATTTTATTTCAGGGGTTCTTGTAATAAATTTTACATAGTGGAAGCTTATTCGGAATTTGTCTTGTATTTTTTTCTTTGGTTGAAAAAAGTTTCTACATTAAAAATATTGTATATTCTTTATTCTTGATTCCTACTAAACGGGTGGCTGACAACTGACGGGGATTTTGGATTTTCCGGCTACGCAGGGTTATGTGAGAATCCGGGTGACAAACCCCGACATATGGTAAGCTGAAACTTTAAGTCACTGAATTTTGAAGTTGTATCAAGTCTACGGATCCTTGAAGCTGTGCAATTTGCTTTGCTAATTTATATGTTGCTGTCTCATTATTCTGTCTTGTTCTGCCTCACGTTGTTGTCTCACGTTTGCGGTAATAATATTGCTGTAATCTGAAATTTTAAGTTACTAATTATAATCTCATTACAATAATATTAATATTTAATGACAAAATAATTTATTACTAATAATTATAAATTTATTAGTTAAAGTTTTAGTGACAAAATAAACCGTCACTAAACCTTTAGTGATGGATTTTTAATTTATTACTAAAAGAGTTTTTTAGTGATAAAATAAATTATTACTAAATAATATTTTTTAGTGATAAAATAATATCATCATTAAAATATATTTTTAATTTATCACTAAATATTATATTTAATAACAAATAATTATCACAAGTATAAATAAATTTTATATATATCTAAATTATATATTTTAATGGATAATTTTAACACAAATATCAAATTTATATTGATCAAAAACACAAATGAATTACATCAAATGGTCTTACAATAATTTTTTAAAAAAATTTCAGTTATACAATATAATACTTTCAGGTTCCAGGTTTCATCAAATTTCAGCTAATACTCTGTATTTGCACGAAAATGATGATGCTTTCATGTCCATATCAATGGCTCATGCTCCCCTGTCGTGAAGGGGTTCTTTTTTTGATTGCATGCTTCCGTACAAGCAGAGGGTACTGATCTCAGTTTACCTTCTTTCGCTCCAATGTCTTTAGTGGAGACGACGCCCATTTGTAGAGAGGATCATAAATGAAAACCTGCAGATTGATCATAATGGTAATTAATGAAGATGATGAATCATTTTGTCTTTGACAAAGGAAGATGTTTGGATTCCTAGCATTACCTCGACGATGGTTAACAGTGCTTCCTTATTTGTTTGCATTACAGTGAGTGTTTCCTCACGACATCTTCTAAAAACACATTCTATTCCAGTGACACCCATTCCATCAACGATGTCTCGTGTTAGCCTAAATGGAGCCTGCCAAACATGTTTAGATTTTTATGTTATAACAACTGAAAATATACGCAGCACTACTAAATGATAATAATTAGGAAAGTAAGAGTGGCTGGATGTGTACACTAACCCGTTCCGGAGTCTTAAGCATCAAGCCTTGTTCGAAAGCCACAATGAGATCAATATGAACAACTTCTGCAGTGGCTTGATCAATTAATATATTCATGGAATGTCGATCCCCCAACCGAACAATGTAACCTACCTGTGTGAGAGAAAGTTAAATCTTATCTTACAAGGCACAAACTAAATATCAAAAACTAAGAAAAAATGCAATTAATTTATGCGGAGGAAAAACAAATACTATAACAAAAACATGCACAGCAACTTGGCAAGACATCATATGCTGCAATTAGATCAATTTTTAAGTATTCAAGAATGAGATGCTTTAGTTTCTCCATCCTTCCATTCCATTCAGAGTCTCAACTCCCACAAAAAGATAATCACAGGACTCTTATGGAGAAATAGAAAAGTAAAAATACAACACAAAAAGCCATAAACTTAGTCCTGGTTTGGGCTGGGTAATTGACGCAAATATCAACGTGACAGTCGGGAATATGTTTTTCAAAGATATGTAATGGTGTGCTTTCAAAATCATCCAAAAATTCATTAATCTTAATTTGCTTAACCATACAAATATTTATACTACTATTTATAACAATTATCATATGAATCTTACTTGCAATTGTGAAAAATCCTCTCTTAGAAGAAACTGTAAGAAGCATGAAACGACTCCAGATTGTATAACTTCCTCAATTGGAGGGCTTCGTTCTATGAAGTAATGCAATACAAAATACCCACATGAGTTGCACTATTTCGCATGTAATTCACATATATAGGCTAAAAGAGAGAATCAATCACATGGAAGAAAAAATGGAGATGTTCTAGAACCAAAAATCATGAAAGCTTGAACAGAGGCGGTTACAAGGCACCCACATCATAGTATTTTGGGGTGATAATATGTATGCAACCTTATCCTGGCATTGCAAAGATGATATATTTCATGATTCAAATTCATAACCTCCAAATCATAATGGAATAATTTTCCGTTACACCAATGCTCATCCTTTTAAACTTAAAGAGAATAAAATATTAATTTAAACACTTCAGCATGCCCTTGCAAATGGACCCGTTCAGTCAGCTCCCCAAATGGACATATTTACCTTTCGTCATTCACATGATGTGTAGGATTGCATACCCACACCACCCTAAAAAAATTAATGAACTTTGATTTCCTTGTCAAGACTATCTCAAATTGCATGGGTTGGCTCAATCCCGCCTCTTCTTTGCATAAATCAATGTGAAAAACTGGGGTTGGAGGGGAGACGTAGATACCAGCAGCTACACGAGAATCTCGATCTCCAGATTGTACCTTAAAAGACACCTTTCTGGTGGCATTCAAACTCAGAAATTCACACTCCGGACGAAGTGAATCCATAGAGTCCATCGCTTCAGAATCCATATTAACAGACGAATTCATCTGCAATGAACAGAGTTGAGAACTATTGGGGGAAGAGTCACAATCCGGAGATGATGGAATAAAAGAATGACATTTCTTCGTTTTCGGATATGGGGTAGAAGACCGTCGAACAATCTTTGACATGGCCTCTTACCAGAAGGGAAACAATCTGCAAATCCAAATGACGACAAACACTGACTTGAAAAAAAACAAAAAAAGAAAGAAATTTCACAGCAAAACAGAGCAAGCGTATCGAATTGAGAGGAGAGTGAACGCGAGGGGATCGAACGAAGATGGAAACAACGAATTAGAAAACCAAAAGTTGGAAAGAGAAGTGAAAGTGGAGGAAAAACGAATGACCAGCAACTTTTTTTTTTTGGTAAGCAAGTATTTTGGATTATAGGGAGAAAATGACCAG
This sequence comes from Nepenthes gracilis, assembly GCA_033239525.1. Classification (NCBI taxonomy): domain Eukaryota; kingdom Viridiplantae; phylum Streptophyta; class Magnoliopsida; order Caryophyllales; family Nepenthaceae; genus Nepenthes; species Nepenthes gracilis. The sequence continues at coordinate 12,343,480 of BSYO01000012.1, forward strand.
CAACACTCAGATCTGGAGGAAGAACAGGGAAAAAGCAGAACGAAAACCCACAACAGAGAAATCTAAAGGTGTAAAATTGATGGGAGCAAGAGATGAAGGACGGCTAGACAAGGAAGAAAACAAAAGCAGGGGATGGAGGCTAACACCATCAGCGGCACAGAGAAGCGCAGAGACGACGCGGCGGCGGAAGAGAAACCCTAGAGAGAAAGAGGAGCATACAAGTCATGAAAACAATAATTAGGCATAGAAGGCTAATAACTTAGGAAATAAAAAACAGAGCTAAATCAACATCAACACCTCTGGCATTTGAAACACACACGCCCATAGGCATCTCGGATCTTAACCGGCTCTCTCAACAAGGGCAACTCGCTCTATGAGCATCACGGGAAGAACCACAGATGAAGGCAGTTGAAGACCTCGATCTTCATTGTAGCACAACCATTCAACTCAAAGGAGAACCAACCAAATGCAACTCGAAACTTACCCGACTCCTTAATCCAACTCTCGGTCCTTTGGCATCAGCTCGGTCATTTAATAGAAACAAACATAGCCTTGCAGACATCCTGGCCAAAGACAGTCACGGGGCCTACCCACATTAGCACTTCGGCCGTTTGGCAACTCGGGTCCTATCCGTTGGGCATAGCAACCTAGAAAGCCATCTATCTACAGTAGCACCACGCCCATTGGCATCTCAGTTCGTTATCGACTACTCAATCCAGACACCTCAGCATCGTTCTACAGCTATACCTCTCCCTTTCATAGAGAAATAGGTAGGTTTAGCAAGCAGGACAACAAGGTAGAGCATACTTCCACCAAACGACATACCTGGACCCAGCTAATCTTGTAGTATCAAGCAGGTTTTGCAATCGAGCCCTTTGGATGCTTAGAGGCGGGTTTTCGTCGACGCCGGGCCTTTGGGAACTTTTCGATTACTGCCTGCTTAGCAAAAATCACGTCCTCATCCAACTCGAGAGAAGGCCCTTGAAAGTAGGTGGGGGGTTCAGCGTCATCACGAAATTTCGTTTCCAGATCAGCCACCTCATACCCCGTAGGAGCCTCTTCAGGAACATATCCATGAGCTGCCTATGGGCAGTAAGGCATTTGCGTTGGGGATAGAGTCGGGCAACGCTGTGCTTTTAGCTCCACCAGTTTCCTACGCAAACGCTCAACATCAGATGCAATCCGACTGGTAGAATTTGGCGATGCCTCCCTAGCAGCAATCCGGGCCTTAATCTTAGCCATCTTCGATTCCACTTCTTCAAACGGTGGGACAATCGAGTCATGGTCCGCTACCTCTGCACCAGAGCTGGTAAAACAAGAGGAAGCAGTGCCTACTACCTCCTGGTGACAGCATGGTAGCCCCAGCGCATCCAAGCGCTCCTGATCAGTAATATGTTGGTTGACCACCAAGCCTTCACACGCAAATCAAATTTCAACAGAACCGCGCTTCACAATTTCTACATACAGGACATTATAATGACAAGAACTATGATATCCATCCATGCCCAAACTTCCCTGTGGGAAGCAAGCACAGGGGGCTAGAGAGGACATTATATTTATAGACACCATACCTACTCTTTTCCTGCCTACAGGGCAAGATGCCAAATTCGGGGCAACTTCATACTGATGCACGCAGGAAAGATTTTCAGGATCCTTGCCTGCATCAACACCCATCAACCTGGCCGCCTTTGAGCTGCGAGCAGCACATTCTCCACTCAGGTGACCAGTGTGCTGATGGGAATCATCTGGCAAGGATTCCAGAGCAGTTGCAAGGCCTCCATCTTCCAGAATGGACTGAACCACATGGGTCGCATCACCATAACCATGACCGGTTTCTTGATCAAGCTGCCGGGAAGGACCTACCTTTTTTTTTTTGGTAAGTAAGAAAATTTTTATAAATGAAAAGGAAAATACAGAACCAATGTTCTATCTTCAAGTATTTTGCCAACTTGGAAGAAGAACGGAGACACTGGGACATACCCCGAGCAGCGTGAAATATATCACAAACCTAAAGAAATGTAAAAAACAATGGAAAGTATCATAGGACGCAAGTGCCACTAACTCCACAACCAGCCAAACCCACCAGATGCAAAGTTTAAACACAAGCTAGCAGCTATGCTTCATCAGCAGCTCACTGCCACAACTTAGCAAAAGAGGAGAATAGCAGCACATGTCAGCTGCAAACCAGCAGTTGCTCCACGGCACACAACAACAGAGGCATGCACCTCAGTCGAAGAAGGGAGGTAAACCTCACGGGAGGCTTGCACACAGTAGTCATAAATGATCATCACAGCATACACACACAAGGCAATATGCAGCCGGCAGCCAAGTATAAAGGGAAGGACCTACCTGCACAACAGAACTCTCCCCAAATTGCAGTGTAGCATCACCCTTACGAGAAATCAGGCCATCCACGTGAGTGTGCAATCTCTGCACCTCCAAATCAAAGTAGTCGACCATATCAGAGCCCGAAGACTCAGCATCAACTTGAAGGAGAGCAAAGGGATTGGCAGAGCTACTAGGAATAACAAGTCAATATGCCGATAAGGAGACATGAACCTTACAAAGATCCTTCTTGTCCAGTCCAGTAGCAGCAGAAGATGAGGTGAAAAGATTGGGAAGAATCCTTCCAATAGGTCTAGAGCCCCCCAAGCAGAGACGCGCAGGAAGAAAGCCTAAAACGGCAAAAACCTCGCAACTCCCACAACTAAAGGAGGCCCGCTAACAAGAGGAGAGGACTCATGCAGTATGCGACCACCTTGCGCAAATGGTCGCCACGATCTACGTAGCCATAAGAGAATTCTAAACTCAGGGACTTCATCAACACAAAGAAGAGCAAATCAACCCCTCCGATAGAGGAGAAAGTGGAGAAGATATGGCAGCACTTGTTTAAGGGGGAGTCCTAACAACAGGCGCTCGACCTTCGGAGGTCACCATTCGCCGTGGACATCTGGTCACAACTACTCCCCCTCAAGTTCAAAATGCCGATGCTGGATTCTTATGATGGTAGTATAGACCCAATGGTCCATTTGGACTACTTCTGTATGCTATTGTCCTTCCAGGGGTGAGCGAAGCCGCCATGTGCAAGTGTTTTCCCCTGATGCTTAGGGGAGATGCTAGGTTCTAATTCCATAGCCTTCGACCCAACTCCATTTGCTCTTCCGATGAACTTACGGACTGTTTCTTGTGCCATTTTGCTTCCAGCCAGAGAGAATAAAAGTAGCCCTGACACCTTGTCCACCTCCACCAAAGGCCGAAATATACAATCATTGATGAGCTGAATAAAAAAGAAGTTGAGATGCTGGGCCCTAGAGAGAGAAGCTCTCGCTTTTCTCTACGTTTTCAAATTTCGTTTTGAAATTTCTGTCCGCGTCTTCTGCGGTGCCTCTCCTCTGGCCGGGCGGCGCCGGAGCCGGCCACGGCCGGTCTCCTGGTTGCTTCGCCCGGTTGCCTCCCTTTCTCCTTCTCTTCTCTTGCTCTCTTCGTCTTCGATTCGCTGACCTGGCTTCGCCGTCATCCATTGAGGCCTTGGCCATGGATGTGGGCTCGTTTTGCTGAAGTAGATTGGGAAGATGGCTCATGCCGGTTGCCCTGGTGTAGCTTATTCGGGTATGAGCTAACCAGGGTCTCTGCTGTAGCCTTGTTCGCATCTGATGAGGCTATTTCCGTTTGGAGTTCTGCTCTTTCTGGGCCTCTTCTCGTATTCCTTTCTTTTCTCAACTTCGAGTCTCGATTATTAGGGTTTCTCTCATCCGGCTTTGCCTGGATTCTTTCCTCTGGCTGTTGAGACCGAGGGCCCTTTCTCCGGCTTCCTTACGAAAGTTTTGGCTATGTGTTATCTGGTTTATGCTTCCGATCTCGATTTCGGGAGAAGCTGCCCGAAACAAATGGCCTCGCGCTGCTCGTTGGATCTGTCGCTGACGAACTGTCCTATGCCTGGGTCCTAAAGCCTCTCTGCCTGTGATTTCCTTCCTGTTGGATGGGTTGGGGGGAGCCCGTTTTGCTCTGGTCTGGAATTATAGGTTGGTGTGCTGAAGCGATGGGAGTGGACTGGTTTGGTCGCTGGTAATCCTTCTGAGGCGGTGGGCTTAGAGTGGTCTATGCCATTTACTTCAGATTGCGTGAATGCTAAGTGATGGCATTCACTGCGTTTTCTAACCGCAAGGTATTGTCTGGCTGAAAGATTTTGGTTGGATTGTTGGTTGCTTGGCCTTCTTGGTCCGACCACCGATCATCGGTATGATTTGCTCTGCCTGGGCTGTGTGTTTCTTCGAGAGTACTCTCATTTGCCTATCTTTGTTGCAATGAGATTGTGGTCGCTGAAGTTGAGGGCTTTGACTCCTCCGATTTAAGGTTTGTTGCAATGTTCGTAGATGCCTCCTCCGGCTTTTTATTGATTCTATTGCTGAGACCAGATTGGGCTTGAGGGATTTGGGATTAAACTGTCTCGATCTCTTTCTCGTAATTTTTATTTGCTGATTCTCAGGTCTTTGGTGCTTGACCATGCCCCGAGATAGGATGTCGCCGAGCTGCAGTATGAAGTTGTCTCTGCTGCCGGCTAACGGTTGTTGAAGGCCTGCTTCTCGGCGGCTGAAAAAAGACCTTCGTGTTGGTGGAGGCCATTACGCTTGTAGCCTTATTTGTTGCGATCTCTTGGATTGTTGTTGTCAGTATATGCTGCCGTTTCATTATGGATGATTGAATCTCATGGCGTATTGTCTTGGTGTGTTGGGGCTGTTTCGTGCCCAGAGATTTCTTCTGAGCTGAATGGCTCTGTTGTCTATTCTTTGTTGGATTTTGCGACTTCCGGCTTTGCTGCGCTGCAGCTAAGCCTCTAGTAGTGGTGTCAAGTCAGTAGATTCAACAACTGGCCTTGTCAGCGCATCTCTTGGATTCTTGGAGTTGTAGTCTTGTTGCTCCAGATCGGTTTTTTTGGCTGCTGGCCAAATTTTTGAGTAGCTTTTGAGGCTGCTGCGTTGGTTGAAGCTACGATCGGAGTTGCCGCCCAGTGATGGCTTCTGTGTGGAGTCTTTCTGCGATTGGAGAATTCCTCTTCTGGAATTCTGGATGATCGACTTCTCACGGGCTGGAGCCTTCTTTGGACTTGGTTCTACCGATGGATTTGGCTGAGAGTTTATCCGGTCTTCGTGCTACCCTTAGCTTGGCTTGTGTTGCTTGAAAATAGCTCAAAATCTGCTGATGAGGTTTGGTGACTCGGATTGTTGATCATATGTCCGCTATGTGTAACATCGCATGCAGATTTTATATTTTGTCGATTTTGTTAAACTTTGTTCTCATGGAGGACCCCTATGTTGGGTGTCATTTTTATGTACGAACCGCGGGAATGCCCTAGCACTTTATGCATTATCTCCAAGTCAAAATACTTGGATTTAATGCATAGGTTGTTTAATTTTTTTCTCCCATAAATCCAAAATACTTACTTATCAAAAAAAAAAAAAATCCACCAAAGGCCGAAGGAGAATTTGAAGCACTTCCTCAACTGCTTCATTGCTGAAGCTCGCCAAATCCCCTAGCGCACCAAGTGCCCCCAGTCCTTCCAAGATGCTGAGGCCATTGCTCAAGCCTACATTGCAGCTGAGGAGGTTAATGAGACTAAGTGTGAGGAGTCAGTCCCAAAATATGAGAATTAGAAGATAATTAAATTAATAATGATAAAAAATTAGGCTTTGAAAATGAGAAAAATTAGTTTAGAAGCAAAATAGGGTGAATGGGCTCGACGCTGACTGGCGCTCGAGGCATAAGGCAGGTGCATCTAGCAAAATGGGTCTGCCAGAGCAATGCCCGCGGGGACATTTAGCAAAATCGATTGCCTAAGGTGACACAATGGTAGAACGTGGGTGCCCAAAGGATGCCCAGCTAGCACTCAAGCACCGGTTAGAAACCTTTTTTTTTTTCCTTTTGGCAAGTAAGTAAACCAGTCAGAAACCTAGCCCATCGACTTTAATTTTTGTTTATAAAAAGAAGAGGGGAGAGGGTTTTGGAGGCTCGACTAGTAGAAGCACAAAGGAGGAAGAAAGGAAAAGAGAAGGAGGAGAGATTCTTCACCAAATCCAGTCCGATCAAAATAAGATTATCAGTAAATCAGGCCGAGACAAGTGTACCATAAGCTTTATTTTCCCTTATTATCACTTTTTATTATCTCTACTGTGGTATTAACACTCTAAAACTCTTTTTTTATAAGATTTGCTCTGAATGATGCATGTTTCTCATGATTTATTGGATAGATTTTATATTTATGTATAAATATGATGATGTATGGCTTTGATTTCGTCGTTTGGCATGAAATTTGTGCTCAATTTGTGTTCGGAAGCTTTGCCCCAAACCCTAGGTGGAAAATGAAATATAGGGCATTTATAAATCTTGAGTTTTGAGGGAAATTATTGTTTGGTAAATTGTTTAATCTTATTAGACAATTTTTATCTAAAAATTTTGTAAAGGTTACACCGTCCAAAATTTATTAAGAACTTTTGAACATCCTATCCTCGGGATGTAAATAAGAAAGAATTATTTGTTAAGAACTTTCAAAAATATTCATGTTTTTGAGATTAGGAGCTCCAAAACTATACGGAGGCGTTGGCCTGTATTTTCCTCAGCATGCCATAAGAATGACTATGTTCATGGAGTAATGTGTGGTCCGCCTTCCGCGGGGCATTATTATGGAAACAACAATTAGGCCTAATTGAACATCCTGCCCTCAGGATGTAAATAAGGATGATAAGAACATTTGAATAAGAATTTCGGATCTTTGGATCATTTGAATAAGAATTTCGGATCTTTGGTTCATTTGAATAAGAATTTCGGATCTTCGGATCATTTGAATAAGAATTTTGATCTTTGGATTATTTGAATAAGAACTTCAAATCATTTGAATAAGAATTTCGGTTCTTCAGATCATTCAAATAAGAATTTCGGATCTTCGGATCATTTGAATAAGAATTTCAGATCTTTTTTTGGTAAGTAAAATGGAATTAAATTAAAAAAAAATATAAAAACTATGTTCTAAGTCCAAGTATTTTGCCAACTTAGAGGTAGAACATAGACGCTAGGGTATACTCGAAGCACCACCATGAAACATTCATTAATACCGAAAGAAAACATACAAAAGGAAAACCGGCGAAAAACCATCATCCAAACTGGCCATGAGCCTTTGACCCAACCGGTTGAGAGACTCTGCATATCATTTACAAACCGGCATTTCGCTGCAGAGTTGCATACCTGGCAAAAAGCACAACATGTCATTTCGATATTTATATCATTTTGTTACATAACGGCAAATATCCAATTTGGGAAAAATGCATACCAGCATTTTGGCAAATTAGCAATAGGAGCATAGTGGCTAAAGCATAGCACGATAGGCCCACCAAACAACCAAACTCAATACTAGCCAGGCAACTAACAGTATACCGATCACGGAGCTCATCCATATCGGGCGAATGGGCCACGTCAGCATGACACCAAACCGGCAGCAATAACGATCCTCGAGCGATTCTACCAAACCGTCCTTCTATTCCAAAACCAGTAATTCTGACTATGCCATTCCAAACCGGGACTCCCATCCATTCTAGGCTGGAACAAGCAAACTGGTCGAATCAGGCAAACTAATGACGGGGTGCAAATTAGAATTCATCGAAGACTAAGCTTCCAGATCCGCCACCCATTCTGCCCAATGCTAGCAAATGACCATTCTTACTGGGACATCCATTCCATCCCAACACCTTCACTGATCTACTTACCATCTGGCAACCAATCGTCCAAACTAGCCGTATTAATCAAATGAAGACCATTCCACCCATTCTGGAGATTGTGGGGAGGAGGAGCCGAAATGAGTTTGCACTTTTTTTTTTACAAACATGTGCAAATCAGTATAATCCTCCAATCTGACAATTTGCACCATTCTGGCAAATTGCTTAACACTAGCAAAAACACTAAACCAGAAATAATCACCGAACCAATAAATCAGGAAAATTAAAGGCATACCATCCAATTGAAAGCACCAAGTTAGCTGGTCATCACTTACCAAAAAAAAAAAGTTGGCCAGTCAACGAGTTGACCGGCCAAGAGCCTTCTCCCAGCACGCCAAAATTGCACCTCCAATCTAGTCAGCCTATTGACCGAACAAAGGCAGCAAGCCTTCCATGCTATGCTGGCAGCCTACATGATCCTAGGCCAAATTGGCCAGTCAGCACTTTGATCAGCCAAAATCCATTGTGCCAGTCAACAAGTTGACCGGCCTAAGAGCCTCCTTTTTTTTTGGGGTGCCCATAGCCTAACGAAAGCACTAGTTTAGCCGGTCATTTGAATAAGAACTTTGAATGAATAACCAATAATAAGAGAACCATCCTATCCTTGGGATATAAATAAGGAGAAATTTATATTTAACCTATTTTTGGATAAAAACCAAGAACTTTTAAAAATAACTCTTTTATGTTTATGCATCGATTTATGCGTTTGCCTCGTCTGCAAACATATTTGATTTTTTAAATTTCTTCTAAGTTTTCTTGTCCATATATTTTACATATTTTATATGATATTTGTATTTTCTTACTATTTTGGGTACATTGTTGGGCAATTGCTCACCCTTGGTTTTATTTCCCCCTTCCAAATAAGTTGAAGCCTCATAAGGACTGAAGATAGGATTAGTTGGAAGATAGGAGACTTGTGGGCTTAAAGACCTTGAAGATTTTGAAAGCCTTGAGAACTTGTGAATGTATATAGCTAATATTTTGAATGAATGTTGTATATTATGATGATATAGAATGCTTTTATACTTTGATGAATGTATTGTTTTTGCTTCTGTAGGTTGATATATGGTTATAGTTACTTCTACATTATTTTTGATATTTGAATTTATTTTGGTCCTAGATGGCATCTGTTAGATCTAACACGGTAGTTTAAGAGTATTGTATTGGAGCAATAGATGACATGGTGTTTGTTGATCCTGTGGATATATTGTGTATATGTTGTGGGTTAAAATGATGAGGAATATTTATGTATATGTTGTATTCATGGTGTGTAATTCAGGTTGTTTGTATGGTTTTGGCCCGTCTTTAGATGGAGCTCTACCCGATTTTCTATAGAAATTGATATGTTTTAATTTTATGGGCATTAGTTTGATATATTATTGATGGAGGTTATTAGAGAAAAATAACTCTTTCCATCACAATTGGTATCAAGGGAGAAAGATGCCTTATGTTTGATTTGGATCGTATGCGAAAATTTAGAATCGATTAAGATTGATCAAATAAGTAGGTAAAGGTGTAGGATGATTAAGTTAGATTAGAAGGCTCTAGACATCCTAGTTGTATCACTTAGGCTAGAACTATGTTGAAATTTAATGTTTAGGTGGATTGACATTGATTCCAGACTTAGGCTAATCGATTTTGGTCTAAAGTTCAGGTTTGATCTGATCTGAGTTAAGGTTCTCAGGTCAATAAGTTCTTAGAAAAGTGTGTTTGGGTCAACTTAACAAGTATGACGGATGAGATAGAATTGATGACTCGAGCTCAGTGTAATTTGAAGTCGATTTCTAGTGTAGTGAAGTTTAGAATGCCGATGTATGATCGATTTAGTAGTGATCGAGTACTTAAATTTTGGGCCGTACAAGTTTTGTAGTATTGAAATAGGTGAGGGTAGTCCGAATTAGGTGGAATGTTTAGGTGCTAGCCCCTAGGTTTAATTCTGAAATGCATTGATTTTTACCCTTCCCTCTAATCTGATTATTTGATTTCAACTAACCTTGTGACATTTTGACTACAGGATATTAGCATGGCTAGTAAAGGGAGAAGAAATATTTGTGGAGGTACTAGTACTCCCCAAGATCGTGAGGGCAAATAGCTGAATTTGTTGGGAAGGATCACTAACATTCTAGAATCGATGGAGCAATATCACATGGCTCCGGTTCCTGCACCAGAGCCAGCCCTAGTAAATCCCGCCCCAATAGCATATGAGAAGTTTACGGCGAAGAAGGCGCCTGAATTTTTGGGAGAGCCTGATCCAGTGAAATCAGAAATTTAGATGTTGAGATTGAAGAAAATATTTACGGTCATTCAATATTCTGATAAGGAAAATGTTATTTTTACAACCTATAAATTAGAGGGAGAAGCTGATAGTTGGTGGTCGATAAAGAAAAGGGCGTTGGGTATGCCCGATGAGGAAATTTTCTGAGAAATGTTTGAGGAAGCCTTCCTAGAAGAATATTTCCCTTCTAGCCTGTAGGATTGGAAGGAAGAGGTGTTTATGCGGCTTAGGCAAGAAAACCGCACCGTGGTAGAATATGATGCAAACTTTGTTGAATTGTCACGATAAGCACTGTATATTATGGAAGATGAGTTGAGAAAGCCAAGCAATTCCAACAAGGATTGAGGGATGAGATCTTTTTTTTTGGGTAAGTAATTAAATTGAATTAATAATAAAAGAAAATACAGAAATTATGATCAAACTCCAAGTGTTTTGCTGACTTGAAGATCGAGCATAGCCAATGAGGCATACCCCAAAAGCCATCACGAAACAATTCATGAGTCCTAAAGAAAAAACTAGGAAAAAAAAAACCAGCTAGATCACGGCATCTAAATTGGCCACATGACTACACCAATCCAGAAGGTTGGTTGAGAGCCAATCCGGGAGCCAACTACAAAATCATCAAGCCGCCATAATCATTGACTGAGTCTATGTATATCAGTCCACAACATTACGGCCAAAATACAAGGACATTGCAACATCACATATTCAGCAAGTAGCCAAGCAATAACAAGACCATGGACGGTACTGTAGCCAGCCACAGTACTGGACACACTTCGGCATCTCGAGCAGAACCATCAGTCCAAACTCACATCTGCAGCCACCATTCAACAAAGGAGAAACTGCATCACCCTTCAATACTCACACTTGAAGATAGCAGCCGATCTACATTTGTCATGAGAATGACAAATTACATCAAAGGTAAGCAGCCCAACTCCAAGGAAATCAAACAAGGCTCACTGTAGCTTCAGCATCCCGGCTAGCAGGAGAAAGGATTGCTGCACAATACAAATCTGATTTCAGCCAGGGGGCACTGTACAAAGGCAAAGACACAGCTTTACATTAGGCAACAACTACTGACGGGGAAGCAAAAGAACCAGCAGTGCAGAAACTGATATGTAGCTGCACCATAGTCAACACACACTGTCAGAGATAACAGTATAGTGAAAGCACAAGCTACAGCCAGCAGCATTCTATGGACTACGACACCACCAACAGCCAACAGCACCTCCAGCAGCCGAAAATCACACCAACAGCATTGCACCAGTAGCAAAGCATTACCTGGACGATGAGAACTACAGCAAACTCTTTAGAAAACAGGAAACAAATGGGTGATATTATACTACAGCCCTTGGCAATTGTAAACCATACATAGTTCCACAGATTGGTTACCAACCAAAAAAACAATGCCTTAGAACTTCTTCAGGCCTGCAGCATCCCATGGCAAAAGAATACCATCAATGTGACGGACCGAATTATTCTCCATCGAATAACCTCCGTCAATGGTAACATAAACTAAAGTCCACAATTAGCAATTATGGATTCTACAGAAATTTCAGCAGAGTTTCTTCTGTAACTGGACGAAAATCAAAAATATAACATGTTTAAAAACATCCTGTACAAGCACACAACTAATCATTATTGAATGTTTGGCCTACAACACACAATACAGGATCATATAACTGCCATATCATCCATGGCTTCAGTATAGTAACACTATTAACTATACTGGGTCTAGAGGGATGCCATCTAACAAAACTCAAAATCTAAGAACATTAACATAATATAAATGCGAAAGTACAACTAAATCATCAAAACCTGCAAAAGCATAACAAAACCTTTTTTTTTTTGGTAAGTAAGAATTTTGGATTAATGGGAGAAAAAAAATTACAAGATATATGTTTTAACTCCAAATATTTTACTTAGAGGTAAAACATAAAGTGCTAGGGTATGTCCCGAGCAACTGGTACATCAGAAAAAAAACATTAAGAACTACCACAAAAACAGAAAATGAAATCTGTCATCTATTTCACACGAACAAGTTCGTGATTAGCTACGCCTAAATCAATGAGGTCGACACAGCAAACAAAATAACAGATCCATCTAGGATCTTCATCGGCACAGGACAGTATCCCACTGACCGGACAGCATAGCAACCTGAGAGAGCAAGCAGATCAGCACCTTTATTTGCTTCGGTGCTAACAAAAGCAGCCACACCCACACAGAGAGCATTATCAGCACATTAGCCGTGTTCCCTTCGTACAAGGCCAGCAGCAATTTCAACACCAAAAGGTGGACAGCCCGACCAGCATCAGAAATCCAATTATTCTAAGCCACAGCAAACAGAACAGCATTCCAGCAGCTCCAACAAGGCTTGGTCAAGTCAGCTCCAGCAAACTCAATAGAAGAAAACTTACACTTCTGCACAACCGCAGCCAGCATCCACAATCCGGCATAATGAATCAGCCACAAGGCTGAAAGAACCATGCTTCACACAAGATAGGATCAGCAACCTTCTATCTACTGCAACACCAATGCAAGACAGCAGATTGCAGACCCAACATCTTCAGGAAACAAAGAGACTGCTGGGTGGAACTTGAATGCTTCCGCACTCACTCAAAAAAACCACACAGCAGGGTCCAAAGAAAGGCCCAGCAATATCAGCATCAGCAGCAGGGCTCAAATCACCACAGGCACTTCCATAGCCAATCAGATTCTAACTAGAAGTCCGAGCAAGCCAATCAGCAGCTTACCAAGCAAAGGGCTGCATCAAAGAGAACAAAACTCCCAGCCAATGATTTGTCATGTTAGAGAGGTCCGAATTTTATAAGACGCAGATTTGCGCCTCCTCCGGGACTTAGGTTTCTGCTAGGCTTCTTCCTGCTCAGCCTGACAATCACCCATTTCAGATACTCTTCGATCTGACCGCATCGGCGAGAACGAAGAAGTATCGCCTCGGAGACCGACTAATAGATCAGCCAGATTGCTAAATTGAGATACCGGGAAGCACGTCTTTGCTTTTAACAGAGAAGACAGACTTCCAAAAATTAACCTTTCGTCAACTGGAGACAAAGAAGCTATGTAAGTCTTGGAGGCTTCGACAGTCACTAAACGACGAAGTGCATCCAAGAGAGCTCCTGGGGAAAACTCCTGTACAGCCGCATCTGACGGGAAAGCTGAATTGAATTCAAGCTTGGACTCAATGGACACATCATGCCAACAGTAGTGCAGAAAATCAAGCACAATGTCCTTATGCTCAGGAGGGAAGTCGGCAAAAAGAAGTCGAAATTCATTAGCATCCAGTAACAACTGGATAGCCTGAAACATTGGATCTGATTCAACAATCAAAGCATCCATAGGCATCGTGTTGTCCAAGGGCTCAGGATCGACCTTCTCAGGAGGGATCAAACCCTCCTGACTTACAATCCGATCCTCGTCTTCCAGACCTCCAACCATTGAACTAACATTGGTAGGAAGGGAATCGATCGCCAAAGCGCTACCTCCTTGAGCTCGCCACCGCTTCAACACTGGGATGGGATCACCGGCCTCGGGTGGAAAGGCCCAACAGAGTCTCGATGCATTGCCCCCAATCGAACCGAAACTCTGTGTTGACACATTGGATCGGGGCGCCCACACACCAACTCACACCCATGAAGTCGGATGCTACATGCTGTGGAGGCATCGGGGATTTCAATTTTATTATACAAGGCAACCAGACTGGACAAGCGCAAGGGGTGGCACTTAGGCCAGCACTCTTGCGGGGGGGCGAGCCAGGCGCAGAACGAGACTTCAGGGTCTTGCAGTGGGTCTCCTCATGACCAAACAGCTGACAATGGCCACACTTAGACGGCTTCCATGCGTATTCGACATCCACTACAGCCTTGGAATAGGGCGAATTCAAGATAATCCTAGAGGGAAAAGCCGCCTCTGCCGCGATTTCAATACAAATACGGGCAACAGCGAGCTTCTCCATTGTGGCGGTATTAGGACAGAGATGGAGCGGCTTCCCAATAGAGCTGGCAATCCACCCCAACCCCAAAGGCGTCCAGAATTCAACCGGCACATTGATTAGTTTAACCCAAATAGGGAACAAGGAAGGCAAATCCTTGGACAGCTTCATACCAAGGAGATATTGCTTAAGGCAGAGGGCTTTACCTGCAATCGACCAAGGACCCGCCTTTAAGCACTGCTCCATCTTAGCCAACGAGGAGAACTGGAAGAAGAAGAAGCCATTGTCATTGGAAGCAATGTGTTCCAGACCAAATCGTACCCAAAGAAGATGGGCAATGGAGCGAACCGCTCGATAATGAGGAGGATGGTCGTAAAAGTATCCGACCAAGGTGGATCCCCAAAAGCGCCAACCTTGGTCGAGAACCTTAGAAGGAGCGGAGATGGAATCACTGACGCCAATCACACCCTGAGGAGGGAAAAACTTCAGATCGAGAATCAAGGAGACACCATCGTTCTGAGCTATTGAAGACCAAGATGGGGAGATCGCAACCGGTTTGACCTCAAGGCCAGAAGGACCAGAAACAACCTTAATCTTCGAGGGAGAAGAAGCCAAAGGAACGGCATCCGGACGCAGAGATGAAACGGGCGACATGGGCAACGCCTCTAGAATAGGGGGCCGAACTGGTAGAGAGGGGGAGGCGCAAACCGAGGAGGAACCGGGAGGGCCACCCAGGAGACCAGCCATGGCCGACTCCGGCACCGCCAGAGCCGGGAAACGGCAGGAGCAAAGACCGGAAGAAAATCAAATTTCAATTTCGAAATTTGAAAGTAAGAGAGAAGGGAGAGCTTCTCTCTCCTCTGAAGCATAACAAAACCATAATATAACAACAAGCCACATCCATCCATGAGTGGCTGTTTATATTCTAATATTATAAACATAACCCAATCTTCAAGCTTTGACATCCAACTAATATCTTCAAGCAAGTCTCTCTCCTTACTCTAACTAATTCGGTGCTGGCTAAGTGTTCTCATATGGAAGGAAAAACAGCAAGAGTGAGCGTACAGCTCAACAAATATAATCATACTCAATACTCGTAGGCAAATAATAGAACAACAGGAATGGGGAAAAATACAAGTAATTTCAATAATCATGAATTAGGAGAGGGAACAGAAAACATCTGGAATCACTGGATTCTCACGGTTACATCGATTAGGCATTATTCATTTTCACTATTATATCATCTTTGCAGACCCGGGCTAGTATGCCGTACTAACCAACGATGCGAGAGAACGAGGAAAGGAATGTGTTTGCTATACATTCTAAAGCCAGGCTACATTTTAGGTTTGCAGCACTTGACCACCGGTTGCATCTCCACTATG
This sequence comes from Nepenthes gracilis, assembly GCA_033239525.1. NCBI lineage: Eukaryota > Viridiplantae > Streptophyta > Magnoliopsida > Caryophyllales > Nepenthaceae > Nepenthes > Nepenthes gracilis. The sequence goes on from BSYO01000012.1 coordinate 12,358,849, forward strand.
CAACACTAAACCAAATGGCTACATTTTAGACCTGTAGCACTCGGCCATCTCAACACGCCCCATATCCCTCGGGGACCAGGCAGTTCCTCATTCTTGCACAGTAGTATCCTAAGGCGTACTACAAACATTACCCGCTCCCACGAGCGGCTAGAATACGTGGCCAAGTATTCCTCGGTTTCACACCGTGATGGACATGGTAAGCCAAAGGTTACTACCCCTATGAATCATAGTCCTAGTTTCAAGATTAGTTACAACACTTGGAGAGGGAAACCCACATTTGCCATACACATTCATAATTCGGGAAAACCCATTCCCATCACATACATCTCCATCTGGGAGATCATTCCATCACAATATACAATGTGGATTCCCTTCCATTTACTTGCTTGGTTCACAACTTTCTGTGGAACTCAATTCCCTTTTTACCATTCAATTCACATTCACTAGAGGATTCCGAATTTCATACCTTCGATAGCCAAATACTGTCTTAGAAACCTCCGGGGCTCATTCCCTTGCTTTCGGTACACGGATACACCTTTTCGGGGCTTACATTACATTGAAACATTTAGACATCACTTTCATAACAATTAAACAAGGTCAAAGCATGTAAATTTCCTATTTATTTTCGGATGAACAGAGTGTCGCCTCTTTTAGAGCATCCGGATGCAGCGAAGGTTCGATACTTGTGAAATCCAGTGTCTAGTTGATACATATGCACAATTGGGACGTGGTGATTCATCTTTTGGAGTCGATTCAACATACACGAAGGTGGAAACATGCAATTTCCTCCTTTACACTTGGATGAACAATGTCAGGGCCAATTTAGAGGGCCTGGACACCGCGATAAGGTCAAAACGTGCGAGATCGAACTTGCGGCCGACTTATATACATATTTAGGACGTGGGGATTCACATTTTGAGGTCAATTTCACGATATGTGGAAGGAAAATGGGAAATCCCCAATTTCGTGGGTTAGGGTTTCGGTGAAACCGCCTCTATCCTCTCGTCCGTCCACCTATATTGGGCCTCGATTTTCATTTTGCCCAAAGCTATCCTCAATACATTCAACTGTCTCATGCGGTGTTTTCTTTGGAATGGATCTTCTGATGGAAAGGTTACTGCAAAAGTAGCGTAGGCTGACATCTGCTATCCGAAGACCGAAGGTGGGCTGGGCCTCAAGAACCTGCAGGCTCAGAATAAAGCCCTCATTTGCAAGCTATTATGGCGTATCCTGTTGAAGGATTCTGAGTCGGCCTGGTCCTCATGGATCCATAAAAACAGAATCAAGGACCGTTGTATATGGACGCTCAAAGTTCCAGACTCAGCCCCCTGGAGCTAGAGGAAGATTATGAAGCAACGTCCCTTAATGCATACTCATTCCATCAAGAACATTGGCGATGGCTCTGATACTTTCCTCTTGCATGATAACTGGCACCCTTTGGGCCCGCTGAGTAATGTTGGTACCGATAGTAGTCGTTTGGTTATGGGCTTGCCTTGGGACGTAAAGGTTTCACAAATAATCAGAGATGACCATTGGCTCTGGCCTAACCCTTATGATCAGGAAGTTTCTCGTATTGCTGAAAACATGCCCCTTTATCTTCCTAACATCGAGCACAAAGACTCCCTGTGATGGGACAGTAGCCCGAATGGAATATACTCGACTAAATCCGCCTATCTTCTTTTCCACCCACCCAAACCAAAACTCAGCTGGACCAGCTTAGTTTGGGGCCCTTCTCATATCCCTATCCACCCTTTTAAATTATGGATGGCTATAAAAGGCAAACTCAATACCACTGACCGCATTCGTGGTGTCCCAAATCTTTCTAATAAATGCATTCTTTGCGGCTTGGACGATGAAAATCATGAGCATATTTTCTTCTCCTGTCCCTTCTCCAGATCCCTAGGGACCAAAATTCAAAGAAAAGCTGGTCTACATTGGCCTTACCCCGAATGATACCAAAACATCGTTCGGGCTACTCATAAATGGAAAGGGAAGAATTTTATGGCCCCATCTAAACGCCTCTCTCTTGCGGCTATAGTCTATTTTATTTAGAAAGAACATAATAATCGGATCTTCCAAAATTCCTCCCCACAGGATATATCCCAGATTTTTTCTTTGAAAACCAGTGTCGTTCGGGACAAATTGAAGGCTTCCTTGGCTGTTGATAGGTGTGCTTCCCGTTCGCATCTTTACATGTGGAATTTATAAAAAATAAAGGAAGAAGAAGATTCCAAAAAAAAAAAATTAATCTGTAGTCTTTGGGCTTCTTTCTGTATCCTTGCTATTGAAATTTGCCCTTTTCCCTTATTGATTTCCTCTACTGGAGCATATACCGCCTAGGTCGAAGCCTTTTAGGTTTTGACTTGATTCCTTGTGGTTGCCTCGCTGTAGCCTCGCCCTCGCTCCTAGTCACTTGGAGTTTTTTTTCTTTGATGTTTCTTTCATCTCTCTCACCTCAAAAAAAAAAAAAAATTATATATATATATATATATATATACATCTCTATTTAGATATTTTTTATAAAAAAAAAAAGTATAGAGATTCTTTTCAGGTGCCATGTGTTGCTATCGGCATCGCTTTCCCAGTGGAGTCTGTGGCCAGATTGTGAGATTTATTGTGTCTCTGGGTGCTGATGCTAATTCACTGCTTGTCTGAAATTATGCTGGACTTTGGTGCCATGCTGTGATTTACTGATCGCATCACAATTGCTTGGCCAATTTCTGCTACTTCACTGCCAATGCCTTCCGATTTTGGTGGTGATGTTCTTTGGATTCTATTGTCTGGTGATTCCTTGTTTTGACAAATTTATAAATGGGTCCCTCCTCTACAATGCTTGGTTGCCAATGTGGTGCATATGTCTTGAGCTACTGCTGATCTGGATGTGGAATCTGTGTATAGAAAGTTTGTTGCTCTGGGTTGATGGCAGTACTTGATAATTGATGATGTTGGCGCCCCCTTTTGTGCTGTATGGAGATTTTGTGGAACATGATGGACTATAATCAGTGAAACGTGTGCTAATGATGCTGTATAGTACCATTTGATTGGTCACATGTTAGCTGATGGATGTATCAGGGTGATGCATGTAGTGAAATGGATCTCGTCCAGTCAAGGTGACAGCGAAAAGCTGCTCCCTTGTTATCTAAGGTTTCCTCATGCTGGTATGTTATTGCCTGCCATCTGGAATAATTATCCTGGGTGTGTGGAAAGGCGCTGGTTGGAAGAGGTGCTGGGGATGACAGCTTTTGAGAAACAGCAAAGTGCTGTGATCCTGCTGTTGGTAAGGGTCTGTACTGAAGTTCGGGAGCTGCTGTAGTGTTGGTGGCGGATTATGATCCCTTAAAGTGGATGTGGTCTGCAGTTTTCTGCAGCTATGAAGCAGGACCGTTGAAAGCCGGCCGGCTGGAAATTATGCGGTTTAAAAGGAATCCTCTGCCTTCGAATTCGCTGCTGGCTAGGGGCGATTTGTGGAGCTCAGAAACTTGTTTTGGCCCTACTCCACTTATCCTAACTTCGGTAGACGGAATGTATGCCGTGTGACGGAGTGGCATCCGGGATGCCAGTTTGGGCCTGGTGGCTGCAGAACTTGTGACATTTCCTGGTGCCGGTATTGCCGGTATGCTAGGTGGGTTGCTCTCTTGGGCGAAGTGGCGTACAAACCGCTGTTGTGCAGTGGGTGGCCGGTTTTTTGGCTGTGTCTTCTGCTGGGCTTGGTTATCTACTATCTTGAACGATTCTGGAATGTTGCTCCATTGGACGGGGTGTTAGAAGCTGCCCGTATGCAGTTGCCTGATGAATGGTAGTGGCTGGCTACACTGTGCGGTATCAAGCAACTATAATGCTGGCGCTGGAATGGAGACATCCAGTTTGTTTTGTTCTTTGTTCCTAGCAATCCTAATGGAGATGTTTTATATATTTTTTTGTTTTTCTTGTTGTCTGTTGAGCTTGCTCGCTCGATTTCATGACTTGGTTCATTGTGTTGCTCAGGGTATGCTCCAGTTTGATGTTCTACCTCTAAGTCAACAAAACACTTGGAGTTACAAAACACTTAGAGTTAGAATATCGTATTGTAATTTCGTTCCTTTTTTTAACTTCATTTACTTACTTACCAAAAAAAAGGTTTCGGTGAAACCAAAACCGAGTGAATCGGACATGATTCGAACAACTAACTACATGTTTCTTGGTCATTAATCATGGGTTTCAATATTCTAACATTAATAATGGGTATCGACACAAAATACCCAATCAAATCAAACAAAACATTGAAAGAGAACGAGAAGTGAGTTTGAAAACACTTGCCTCGACGCGTACTTTCACCTTTAAAACTAGCTCTCGGACGGATTCGGACTCCACGGCCTGAATCTCCACCTTTCTCTCACTAAAACCGGCGCTCCCTCTTTCTCTAGAAGCTTCTGGCTCGTGGGAAAAATGAGGAAAAGAGAAGCAGCCGCGACTTAAAAAGGCGCCACCGCTCGAGCACGCCTCAAGCGAGCATCAGGCGGGCGCGATTTGGGAATTCCCGCTCGAGCTCCGCTCGAGCGGCTAACTGGCGGGCACAATTCTGGAAATCATGCTCGAGCCACGGCTCAAGTGCGCAGCAGGCGCAAGCCTATTGGTAGCGCTTCAACAGCACGAACCCAAATTCCTCTCGATTTTTCTTCCGATACCCAACCTTATTCGTTCCATAGGCCTAGTATTGATCATTAGCATACTAATCACCTTATCATTATCCAGTTTTTAGACCCGAAACCTCACAATCTACTCCCAACAAACCAGTAGCAATACACAGAAGCATCAGGTGCCAAATTTAGTCACATGCCAACAGCTTAGCTACAACAGCAGCTCATTTTCACAGGTAAGCAAGGGAGGAGAAGAGCTTCACTGCAAGAGCATTAAAGGACTTCTCCAGCCCGAAGCTCACAGTAGAGGAACCCAGCCATTACAGACCGAGACCAAGGAGAGATCACCCTCAACATACCCGGTCATGGCAGATCTTCTCCAAAAAAACCACACACTCCCACCAAATGAAACACCCAGCCAACTACCTCTGCACTAAGAACAGGATCATCTCAGTTAACAGACGACTCCAGCACAAGGAGGACAGCCGGAAGGGAGCAGCATCACCCGGCTTCAGCAGCCGAATTAGTCTACATGGCCCTTTAGGAACTGCGAAAGGAGCAGCATTGGGACACAGGATAGCAGGGCCAACAGCAATACTGTACAAAAGGGCAGTGGCCCAAAAATAAATATAAAAATATATATGAATATAAATATATATATATATAATTTTCTTTTATATTGGGAGGGGGGAGAGCTTCTAAACCAGAAGCCCCAAATAACAAGGACAAACCCAACCTAACCGAAATTAATTAATTTTTTTTTCCTAAACAGGAGCGACTGAGACACAAAGCTGACACCCCCACGCAAGAAAAACAATTCCTACCACAATCGGGCCAAAAGCTTAGATCTAAGGGACAAAACGGCCCAAAGGAGCTACAACTACCATGACAGCTGGCATCCCAAACCTAAACTATGGAACCAGGCTAAACCTACCACTGGAGCCTAGCAAAACCTAGGGCCACACCATCTTGGCCTGCGGGAGCAAGAACTGCAAGACCATGACAGACCAACTAGAAAACACCCTTCTTTTCATTTTCTTTTTTTTTTCCTTCTCTTCTTCTTTTTTCTTTTTTTTTCACGTATACCAATACACAACGATTTTTTTCCAACCATAGTGGACAATATGAAAGCCGAAAAAACAAGGTATTGGGAACGAGCAAACCGTCCACACACCAAGTGGCGGACAGGAAGCAAGCCACCAAATGACCTTGGCTCAGTCTAAACAATCCATTCAGCATACTAGGAAGGAAAGAAAATCATCTCCAATTAAGAAGGGGGATACTCCATCTCGTCAAAATAGATCTAGAGCTATGCGTCCTGTCGGCTTGAGAAATTTCCAGCTTGCACCGAACCGCAGAGGTGATTTGATTAATCAATAGGGGTTCATTAAGAGGCAGTGATTTTTCGAAAAGGCGATGGTTCCTCTCTTTCCAAATAAAGTAAACAGAGGCAACAAGAGTGAGACGAAAAGAAAGAGCTTTAAGGTTTTTTCCTTTCTAGGGATTGGCAGCCCACATAATGTTGGACTGCCAATCTGGATAAGGCCAAGACATCCCAACCTTACGGCGCATCCTCTGCCAAACAGTCGAAAGTGAAAGGGCAAGCAAAAAAGAGGTGGTCATGACTTTCAGATCTATTGGAACACATTATACAAGATACCAGTTGGTGGATGAAGGTGCCCACACGATCCAGAGTGCTAAGTCTCTGACAAATAGCCAGCCATAGAATAAAGGCATGAGTCGGAGTGGACTTCGGGCCCCAAACAAGGTTGAACCAAGGCACCTTTTCTTGAGGCACATGGAACAGCCCATAAGCTGATTTAGTTGAGAAAACCCCATTGTTTTCTTCACACCATATAACCACATCACTAGAGAATTATTCAAGGTGATAAGACGGCATGCTCCCTGCAATTTCTGCAACCTCCAAATCGAACGGATTAGGCCACATCCATTTGCCATGCTTGATGATATCCTTGACTTTCGCGTCAATGGGCAATCCAATTATACAACGGATTCTCTCATTAAACCAATCATAGAGGGGACCAAAAGGATGCCAACTATCCATCCATAAGAAAGTGTCAGCACCATTACCAATGTGATAGCGAATCTTAGCGCGAAGGATAAGGCAGAGTTTCATTAGTTTTCTCCAACTCCATGGAGTTGAGTCCGAATTTTTATTGGTCCAGATACACCTATCTTTAATGCGATAATTATAACACTAAGAGACCCAAACAGAGGCCGTGTCCTTTGTTACGATCCTCCAAAGATGGCAACACAACAAGGCTTTATTAGATGCGACAATATTTTTTAAACCCAGTCCACCTTCCTCTTTAGGCGTGCAAACATCTTTCCAGGCAACCTTGGCTAAGAAATTCCTTTCCAAGGACCCACTCCACAGAAAGCGATGGATGGCCTTATCTATACTCTTCATTACTGCATTTGGAATGATGAACATAGAGGCCCAGTAATTGTGGATAGTCGATAGGGTGGATGAAATAAGCTGCAGCCTCCCCCCAAAGGAAAGCCATCTATTCCTCCACGAGAAAATTCTCTGCTAAACTTTATCAAGGAGAGGTTTGCAGTCTGAGAAGGAAAGTTTAGTGGTGACATAAGAGCTTCAAACTTATACTGAGGTTCTAGATAGGGCTCTGATATTTGACAAAAGAACTTGAGACTCAAAAATCTTTTACTAACAGGGTAACTATCCAAATAAATTTTAGTACGGGATCAAGTTTAGGACCCTCAGGACCTTCTAAGAAGATGAAAGTGTCAGATAAAGGGAAAAGTAGCATCAAAATTCAGTCAGTGTCAGGTTCCCAAGCGTCAGTAGCAAGCTGTATTCACTGTGGAACGAAGCATTCAGGAAAAATTTGTTTTAGAATGATGAGGAGCCATTTTTAATTGTGGTCAACAAGGTCATCTGATTAAGGATTGTCCTCTACCCAAGAAACTGAAAACAAAGAAGCCCATTGCTTTAGCTAAAGCACTTACGGCGACAGTTTAAGACACCGAGGCACCATCAAATGTGGATGAAGGTATTCCTTTATTTATGGAGATTTGATTTCTATTTTATTTAATTTGAGATTTATGTATTCTCTTATTCCCCATGATTTGTATGTTATATCATATCTGCCCTAAAAATTCTAGGTTATCCCATGGCTGTATCTTTGTATTCTTTTGTGGATCTTATGAATTGAGAAGGGCAGTTAGTCGAGTGTTCTTTCGAGGAAAGGAAGGCGAATTTAGTTGAGGAAATGCTCTATGGAGCATGTGGCATCTTCAGTAGCATGATTTTTAACCTGTGGGACTAAAGTAATGGCTAATTGGGAAAATCGATTGATGTTGTGAAGGTATATGGTCTTCTTGGGTTTAGCTGAATCTAATAAGCGATCCGATAAGTATTTCTCGAGGATCATAGAATCGTGAGACATTTGGCTTAGGAGCGATTAGTGTTTATAAGAATGGGACATGTGAAGGTAGCCGTCGAGGAATTTAGGGGAATTGATGACCCTTTTATTTGGGAATGACCCCTGATGGGTCTGGTGAATTATAGTAGAACATAATGCTTTTGAGAAAGGTCAGGATTATGTTATTCTTGCACCGTAATTGGTGGTTACCCACAAGCCAAGTGGGGGAGAAGCTTATGGTTTGAAATTGCTTTGCTCATAGTTGGGATTAGTCGATGTGGTCCTTACCTTGAGGATTTATAGACATTTGCTTTTGGAAATAACTAGTGTCCTACGATTCTAAAAGTTTGAAGACTGTAAAAGGTGGATCTCGGTATCTTTTGAGGAGAGTGAGTATTATGATTGATAATTGATCTTGGAAGTCTTCCCTTTGAGAACTTGTGGGTATTGCCTTTGGAGATATCTTTTGTCTGAAAATTTTAGGAGCCATGATAATTATGTCATTAAGGAAAGATGATCTTATAGTATTGCAAGTGGATGAGACCTGTTTAAAAATTGTGTGGATGAACCTCAATGTTTCCCAGAAGAATGGACCCTAGTATCGACAATTGATGTTGCGAGTCCTTAGACTTAATATGCCTTCGATGTTTTGTAGGAGATGTGAAGTGAGCACAATCAGCTCACGGTCCTTAGTTGTTGGATTGTGTTAATCCAGCCAGTGATAGTGGTCAATTGGGGATCGGTACGCCGACCGGTTGATGTAGGCATGTGGCCGATCCGGGTTTTGGCTTCTTTTTGCCGGGTTTTCCTTTTGTAAACTTACTTTGGTCTCCTGATATGTGGCCGGTCCAGGTTTAGTTTTTTGCAAGTTTTTTTCCCTTTTGAAAACTTACTTCGATCTCATGATATGGTTCATGGAGGTGCTCGGGGATGCCCTAGCGTCTATATTCTACCTCTAAGTCGACAAAACATTTGGAGTTAGAATATAGTTTTGTAATTTTCTTTTACTTTAATACATTTTTACTTACTAAAAAAAAATTGTAGGAGATGTGAAGGGTAAATTGCGAGTATGTTCATACACTTGGGTGATGGGATGTGGCAGTCTTAGATTGGGAAACAGAATCATATTCAAAGTATTAGGGTTATGAAATTATGAAATGAGAAGCGGTTATGGTTTGTTTCATGACAATTAGGACAACTTACTCATCGTGATTGTGGATAATGTGTTTGGATTGAATCAATTGGCTTATGGTATGCCAACGATATCTTAAGGTTACTAAGTATTTGAGTTTGAGGTTTTTGGTGATGACCTAAGGCTGTATGAATTTTCGTGTGATTGTTACGATTGTAATTTCTAATCTGGCAATAGTTTGAGGATTTATAGGAATTGTTTTCATGGTATGGATATCTTGGGATTTGTTTTAATTATGGCTACCATATAATCTAGAGGTATATTATAGATTGTGTATTTTAGAAAATGTCGGGCTGTTGACATACCAATGAATTAATAAGGATATAAAGTAATTTTGATTTGTAGTTTAATTGCGATTTGAGGTTTATGCCAAAATCCTAGCCAAACATGATCAAGGAATTGTGGGTGTCAAGTTAAATTGGATTTGGTGGTGGATTACAGTCGGATGGTTCATTGTTAGAAAATTAGTTAGAGTTACACAGTGAAAATGTGGTGAACCCAGACATTTTGAGGTTCTTTTGAAGCTCAGAAGGGATGATTACTTTCGAGGGTCAACATAGAATGAAACAAGAATCTTCTACCCATTTGAGGTTTGCGCCTATGTCGGAGAAGTAGTTAATGAATTGGGTTTGCCATCGGACTTGGTGAGTTTAGATTTTGATAGGATACATTAGGTAATGAGGATCAAAATGATTCAAAAGCTTAAGGTTCTCGGGGATAAATTAATTGCTCGAGGAAATGCCTCGGGAACGCTAAAAAGAACTTCGGAAAATTTACCTTCGATTTTGAAATTTCGGGGTTTGTTAAATTTCGAGAACGAAATTTCTATAAGGGAGGAAAAATATGAGGACCCGATCCCAAAATATTGGAATTGGAAGACAATTAAATTAATAATGATAAAAAATTAGGTTTAGGAAATGAGAAAAATTAGATTTGGAAGCAAAATAGGGTGAACGGGCTTGGCACCTGACTGGCACCCGAGGTGCAAGCCAGGCGCATTTAGTAGAATGGGTCCACCTGAGTAGAGCCCAAGGCGGCGCCCGGGCGCATTTAGCAAATCGATCGCCCAAAGGATGCTCAACGAGCACCTGAGGCGACACCATTGCAAAATGTGGGCGCCTGAAGGACATCCGACTGGCACGCAAGCGCCAGTCCGAAACCTAGCCCATCGACTTTCATTTTTGTTTATAAAAAGGAGAGGGGAGAGGGTTTTGGAGGCTAGACCAGTAGAAGCGCTTTTTTTTTTGGTAAGTAATTAACGATTGATTAAATTTAAAAAATATACAATTCTCTATTCGACCTCCAATTGTTTTGCCGACTTAGAGATAGAATAAAGTCACTAGGGCATACCCCGACCACTCCATACATGAATCATGAACCTAATAGAAAGCATACATGAACCAGATAGCCCAGTACAGCTATAGGCCTCCCAAGCCAAAGTCGAAGTCATCAATAACACCAAATCAGCACGTCCTCCCAGACAAACCTGTAGACAGGCCCGTCTCATCTACACAGCTAGCTACCAGGCATAGTTCTATGCTGGACCTGTCACAAAGCTGCAGAAGCCGATCATGCGACAGTAGGAAAACAGACTAGCCAATGTAGATAAGCCAACCCATAACAGCAGCGAGATGTAGAGAAGCCATCCCATAAAAACAGCAGAGACCAGAATTGCTTCCGGCTGTAGAGCACCACACCACCCTAGAACCTCCAGCAGCTTCCACCATCCACCTTTTTTTTATATATGTAAAAAACCTACTGCCACAGTAGGATTTCAATCCAAAAAGTGAATCACATGAAACCAAGGAGGTACCCCAGGAAAGGAAACTACCAAGACCGGTAGCCAAGAGTCAACAACAGCCTTTAAACTAAACAAAACACCGGAATAACCGCTCTAACAAACAGTCATCCGGGAACAAAGCACCAAGAGAAAATAAATATATATAATATATCTTTTTTTTTAAAAAAAAACCTACTGGCACAGTAGGATTTCAATCCAAAAAGTAAACCACATGAAACCAAGGAGGTACCTTGGGAAAGGAAACTACCAAGACCGGCAGCCAAGAGTCAACAGCAGCCTCTAAACTAAACAAAACACCAGAATAACCGCTTTAACAAACAATCATCCGGGAACAAAGCACCAAGAGAAAATAAATATATATAATATATATATATATATTTTATCTCCAATAACATCGAACTAACCAAGTAAAACCAACCAAGCAAAAGGTACACCTGAACCCAAGGAGGAACACAGAAATAAGTTACCAACCTCTACTGACAGCCTACTGGCAACCCGCAATCCAAACATGAAAAAAGTCAACGGAATAACCGGCCTTTCAAATAGCCATCCTAGAACCAAACTCCAAGAGATGCTACAGATATATATATATATATATATATATAATTAACTATATATATATATATCTATATGCAGGAATTTTTTTTATAAGTTCCAACGCCTCAAAAAAGCACGGTCCGCCCCTCGGGAAGTGTCTAAATGAATCTTCAGCTTGCTTCGAACCACATTGAAAATATGGGAATATAAAAGAGTGGTATCCTGGATAGGAGAGTTTTGGAATGTACGGTTGTTGCGCTCCTTCCAGATGAAATAGACCGTGGCCGTAAGGGTCAGGCGTTTAGATTGGGCCTGCAAGTTTTTCCCTTTCCATTTATGTGTAGCCCAAAGGATATTTTGAGACCATTCAGGGTAAGGCCATAGGACTCCTGTTCGCCACCGGATTTGATGCCATAGTGAAGCCGAAAATGGGCAGGAGGAAAAAAGGTGATTATGGCTTTAATCCCCCACTTTGCAAAAAATGCAAATTGTTGGTATGTTGGTGTAGCCACAGATACAGTCCAGAGTGCTCAGTCTACATCGGATAGCTAGCCATAAAGTGAAAGCATGGGCGGGTATGTGAGGGGGGCTCCAAACTAGGAAGCCCAAGGCATTTTCGCCTGTGGAGGGTGAAAGAGGTAATAGGCAGAGTAACTCGAAAAAACGCCCTCAGTAGAGGCCATCCAATGAACAGAATCTTTGTTCTGAGACATCGGGAGGTAGGGGGCATGTTATCCGTCAAATAAAAGATTTCCATATCAAACGGGTTTGGCCATACCCATCTATCCCCTCTAATAATGTCTTTTACTTTCGCATCCCAAGGCAGGCCAGAAACCGTATGAGTCCTATCTATGCTCATATCCCACAAAGGGCCCAAAGGGTGCCAATTATCAAGCCACAGGAAGGTATCAGTTCTGTCCCCAATTAAATATGCGTATGAGGCCTCACGTAGGGATGTAACTTCATAATTTTCCGCCAACACCACGACATTGATATCGGGACTTTTAAGGTCCAAATACATCGGTCCTTAATCCTGTGCATATGAACCCAAAGAGCCCACACAGAGCCCGAGTCTTTTGTTATAATGCGCCAAAGAAACTTGCAGATCAGAGCTTTATTTTGGGGCTACAAGTTTTTAAGCCCCAATCAACCTTCGCTCTTTGGGTAGCAAATGTCGACCCAAGCTACTTTTGCAGTTGCCTTCCCATCATAAATGCCATGTCGTAGAAAATGCTGGATGTAGCTCTCGATGATTTTAAGAACAGACTTTGGCAAAATAAAAATGGATGCCTAGTACAAGTGGATGGATGAGAGAATTGATGACACGAGCTGAAGACGCCCTCCAAACGAGAGCCACCGATTTTTCCAGGAAGAAATACGTCGAATGACTTTCTCAATTAGAGGCTTACAGCTAGATACAGAAAGTCTCGAGGTGATCAGAGGAACACCCAAGTATTTTATAGGGAGATGACCTTCCTTGAAGCCCAATATGCCCGAGAAAACCTTCTGAAGGTCAGGGTCTTGAGAACAGATAAAAATTTCACTTTTCTCATTGTTTGCTAACAGACCAGACACGACCTTAAACTCCTCAAGACATTCCTGTAAAATTTTGATGGAGTACTCTTCGGCACGGGAAAAAAGTAATAAATTGTCCGCAAAGGCAAGCATAACTGTGCTTGTTTCCTCACAACGCCAGTAAAACTTGAATCTAGCATTCTGCCTAGCCTTCACCTCAATAATGCCATTCAACACTTCCATGACCAACACAAACAGGTACGGGGAGATAGGGTCGCCTTGTCTCAAACCCTTACCACCTTTGAAGAAACCAACCGATTCTCCATTAATATTTATTGAAAAGCAGGGCATTGTAATGCATTGGCTAATCCACCCAATGAGTTGAGGGGGGAAACCCATCAGAACCAAGATATGGATAATAAAGTCCCAATAGACGGAATTGTAGGCTTTCATAATGTCAATTTTCAGAGCACAACGGGGAGAACCACGACCCAAGTGGTAGTTGTGCAAAAAGCTCCGAGCTAGAAGGATGTTATCACTAATTTGGTGCCTTGCAACAAAAGTTGTTTGACATGAATCAACCAAGTGAGGAAGGGTCATCTTAATTCGATTAGCAATGATCTTTGATATAGCTTTGTAAATAACATTGTAGCAGGAGATAGGCTTGTAGTCAGTCACCAGACGCGGGTTCTGAATCTTTGGGATAAGACTGATAATGGTAGTATTGATCTGTTTGAGAAGCTTTCCATACTGAAAGAAATCACGAACAGCTTCCATCACATCATTACTAACAATATCCCAAGCATTTTTGAAGAACTTGGAAGAGAACCCATCAGGCCCAGGGGCCCGAAAATCCCCAATTGAGAAAATAGCCTCCTTGATCTCCTCAGCACTAACCTGGGCCGTGAGGGGGGCGATTAGGGAGTTTGGACTGGTTTTAAAGATGTACGGCTGAATCCTGTTAATATCAGCCATTCCCTGGGTACGCCCGAGTCCTAAAACCTTTTTAAAGTAATCAACAATAAGCTTGTGAATATCCTCCCTCCCTGAAGTAGGGGTGCCGTTTTCATGAAGTAAGGAGGATATCCTATTCCTGTTGCCATTTCCATTTACCGTCAGAAAAAAAATTTGGTGCATTGACCACCGTCCTTTAGCCATTTGATTTTAGCTTTTTGCTTAATGAGATCAATTTCCATCTCTAAAGCACGGGAGTAAGCCTCCAGACAAGTTTGTTCATCATAAGAAGAAGCCATGAGAGAAGGATAACCGAACTGGAGATCTTCGAGAGCCTGGCGGGATTTTACCACCTCCTCGTGAATGTTCCCATTATGAGCATTTAGGAATTTCAATGTGTGTTTCACCTTTCTCAGTATTGAAATGAGCCGAAACATCTAGTAACCAGGAGTCTCATCGACCGATGCCTCCCTAACAATGTTAAGGAAATTTGAGTGCTTGGTGAGGAACTTATTAAAACGGAACATACCCCTTTTACCTGCAGAATCACCAGTCAACCGAAAAATACAGGGTGAATGGTCCGAGAGCATAGCGGGTAGGAAGATGGCTCTGCCTCTTTGGTACATTCCCAGCCAATTTCCTTTAGCAATACATGGTCTAATTTTCTGAAAATGCGAATAGAGGGATCCCTACCATCATTCCAAGTATAATACATCCCCTCATGACTAACATCTTCAAGATCACAATCTCTGAGGCACTTGTCCAGGGCCAAAGCACTTCTGACATTCCAGACTCCCCCAGCCCCTCTGATTGAGATCGGATAGCATTGAAGTCACCCGAGCAGCCCATGGGAGGTCCATGGCAAGGGCACTGATTTTGCGAAGGCTGTCCCAAAGAACACGTCATTGAGTTTCGGAGTTATCTTCGTAGATAAAAGACATAATACACTTTTGATTGTCCTCTTTAACCAATGCCTCAATATGAATAACCTGATCCTCAATGGAGAGGACACTAACATTCATATAGTTTGGATCCCAACCGACCCAGATTCTACCTTTGGAGTAGTCCGAATAGTTCATAGACCAAGACCAATAAGGTCTTATATTAGATGCAATAGAGACCGAGTTACGAACATCCACTTTAGTCTCCACCAGTCCCACGATGTGGCACTTGTAGGAACTAATGAGATTCCGCACTTCATGGGCTTTTACTTTGCCATTAAGCCCCCTAACATTCCAGCAAGCAATATTAATCATGGGAAGAGGAGATCTGGGGAATTATACTTTTAGGCCCCTTGGAACAATCGTGGGTGGTTTTCATATTTTTGGAAGCTCTATGACGTTTCCCACTTTTTGATTTAGATCTTCTATGTTCCAACCCCCTCAAAGTGGAGGAATCCTTACAATGAAGTGGTTGGACAGGGGAGTGTGTGGGGTCCTGATCAACCTTGGTCCGGTCCCGGTCCTCAAAGCATTGTGAACACTCCGAAATCTCACCCTCAAGGGGACTTAACACGCTCAGTCTATCTTGAATGGAAGGTGTATTCCGTTGAGCATTTTGATCGGAAGGAGATACAGGGTTTCCACTAACCCCATCAGAAACGTCACTCACTGAAGCAGGACAACCATTAAGACTGAATTTATCCCCCAAGGGCTCCATCACCATAGTGGTATGGATAACAGTCCCATTTTGTGGGAGGGGGGATCGATCCTCCTTATCAGAACCCAGGGCTACCCCTACATAGTTCCCTTCTCGCCCCATCTCCTTCTCAACAAAGGGGCCATCATTCTCAACGTCCTGAAGGGCTCCAAAGGAGTTAGAGAGGGGAGGAGGGGTGGGTATTTGAAGTTCACCCGGAACGGGCCCCTTCGAACCAATTGATGAACCAGAAGAAATGGGTTTTGGGTTAACCCGAATCTTGCTCTTGTGTCTGTAAACCCCAGAAGGATGTTTCCGATAACCTCTAGGCCTTTCTGAGCAGGCAATTTATGCTTATTAGGCTTCCATTGGTAGTGAAAGCAGATTTCAGCAAATTGGCAATCAAATTGCACTTTCAAGCTTCCTACCTTAATCTTCACTTTGTCAGGCAATGGGGCATCACCTGCAATTTCCTCACAAACCCGGGCATAGTCCATCCTTTCCATCCTCGCAGTGATAGGGTCTAATTGTAATGGCTTACCAACGACACTTGCAATTCAGCTGAGCCCCAAAGGGGTCCAGTATTCCACTGGAACTCCAGTCATAGTGATCCATTTGGGAAAACATTTGTCCTCCTCTTTAGAGAGAGTCATTCCTAGCTTCCAGAGTTTTAGAAACAAGGGTTGGTCGGCAAAGGACCACGGTCCCTGAGCCAGACATTTCTCCAACATGTTGTAGGAAGAAAAACGAAATAAGAAAATGGAGGAAGAAAGGAAAAGAGAAGGATGAGGGATTCTTCGCCAAATCCGGTCTGATCAAAGTAAGAAAATCAGTAAATCAGGCTGAGACTAGTGTACCCTAAGCTTTATTTTCCCCTATTATCACTTTTTATTATCTCCACTTTGATATTAATGCTCTAAAACTCTTTTTCTATAAGATTTGCTTTAAATGATGCATGTTTCTCATGATTTATTGGATATAATTTATATTTATGCATAAATATGATGATGTATGGCTTTGATTTTGTCATTTGGCATGAATTGGGTGCTCGATTTGTATTCAGAAGCTTCACCCTGAACCCTAGCTCGAAAATGGAGTATAGGGCGTTTATAAATCTTGAGTTTTGAGGGAAGTTATTGTTTGGTAAAATGTTTAAGCTTATTCGACAACTTTTATCTTAAAATTTTGTGAAAGTTATGCCGTCCGAAATTTGTTGAGAACTTTTGAATATCCTATCTTCGGGATGTAAATAAGGAAGAATTATTCATTAAGAACTTCCAAAAACATTCATGTTTACGAGATTAGGAGCTCCAAAGCTATACGGAGGCTTCAGCCCATATTTTCCTTGACATGCCATGAGAATGACCTCGTCCATGGAGTGATGTATTGTCCACCTTCCGCAAGGTGTTATTATGGAAACAACAATAAGGCCTAATTCCATTATTGAGATGCTTGAGGATACTACTCTTAAGAATCTGGATCCTGATGATGGCAGGGGTGATAGAGGGTCTCCCTCTCTAGTTTCCCCTTCTGCTAACCACAATGCTCACTGTGTGGTGATTAGGCATGAAGTTGGACATCCTCTTTGTTCGTTAGTGGAATTTGACTTGTTATCTATTGAGCAGCCTTCCATTGGTCATCTCACCCAGCCATCTCTCCCTACTGATGTTGATCATCTTAACGCTATCTAAACTCCGCAGTGTCATTCAAATGATGAAATCCCCTCCAAAATTGGGTCTGTGCTGGATTCTCCTGTTGAGCTATCATGCAATGCTTAGGTTTCTGCTACTGGAAATAAGCTTGTTGATCTTGATTCAACTCCCGAATCAATCAATCGACTCACCAGAAAGTATTCCCTGGCCGATCCTGTCCTTGTTGAGCCTACATTAGTGTGCCCAAGGGGTTCACTGGATGGTGATCAGCAGGGCGGGGATCTAGAAGCCTTTAGGAAGAGTATGCTCCCTCTAGGTTTGGATAATCTCGCCCTGGAGTCCTTTCCCACGATGGAGTCTTCCATGTCTGAGGAAGTTGAGTTTGATGAGGCTGAACCAATGGTTCAAGCCCTCCAGTTATTACTGGATGCTGATGCCTCTCAACAACTTTTTGCCGAATTACCTCCTGAACATGTAGACCTTGTTCTCAGCTTCCTGAACAGCTGCTGGTGTGCTGTTAGCGAGGAAACAAAGTTGGAATTCAAATCATCTTACTCTTTGGATGAGGAGGATCAGGAATTTTCCTCTTGCGCTTATTTGGCAGCCCTCAAACTGTTAATGGTTGGCGATGGTTCTAAATTCCACATTGCTTCCTTGTCTCCTGACAAGGAGAAGATAGTTTTTGGTTTCCTCTCTACTGTGTTGAAAGCAAAAACGACCTTCTCAGCTTCTCAATTTAGCAATATGGCGGAATTAAGGGCCGGTCTCCTCGATGCTGCCTCTAAGCCCTCTCTGATGTAGGATGAGCATAGAGGTATAGAAGTGGATTGCCCTCAAGCTTCATCCAAGCTCGTAGGTACCTGGCAGTACGCTAAGTCCCGGAGACGGCAAAAGTCTAAGTCCAAGTACATTCGGCCCCCTCATACATGAGAGCCTGGTGGCTCTGGGTCTGGGGCTTGGCTAGATCTTCGTTTTGGCCCTTTGCTATATTGCCCTTTGCTGGGGTTGTAGGTCCTGCTTTGTTGCTGCTGGAGCTGTGGCCGGTTTGCTTTGCTGACGTGGCAAGTCTACTGCTGATTTGGATTTGAGGCAGGTTTGGACTGCTGAAGTGACCTGTCAATTACCAATTTCGTTTTGAGACCGGTTTGGCATTGCTGAATAGGCATGTGTGTTGCCGGTTTTGATGTGTATTGGGCCGATTGCGTGTCCTATCATGCACAAGGGCCGATTCTATTTTGTGCACCGGTTTGACTTTGAGGCCGGTTTGACTTGGCATTTCTATTGCCGATTTGGGATGGAGGTAGCTGATTTGGACTTGCGTGCAACATGCCGATCTCGTCTTGCATGCAATATGTCGATTTAGATTTGCCGCCAAAATCCCGATTTGGATTTGCGTCCCAAATGTCGTTATCGAATTGAGGCCGGTTTTTTTTTTGCTGACTTGGCATGACAATTGCCGATGTGGACTTAAGGGTGCCGATTTGGATTGAGCTTCAAATTGCCGATTTGGACTTGTGTGTTAATTGCCGATTTTGATTTGAGTCGCAAGTGCCGATTTGGAATTGTGGTTTAGAAGCTGGTTGGGCTTTGAGGCCAGATTGGCTTAGCCAAGGCATATCAATTGCTGTTTTTGAACTAGAGGGTTCCGATTTGAACCCATATGCAGATTTCGACAGGAGGCTAGTTTGGCTATGCTGACTAGGCATATCAAATGCCGATTTGGACTTGAGGTTTCCGATCTCAACATGCGCTTCAATTTCTGATTTCGACGTGCGTTTCAAGTGCCGATTTGGATTTGCGTTTTCAGTGCCGATTTTAATATTGTAATCTTATTTCTTAATGGCTTTTGTCATGGTTGTAGAGGACTCCCTAGTCTCTATGTTTCTTTTCCTAAGTCGGCAAAACACTTGGTAAAGAACATAGTTTTTATGTACATTTTGTTAAATTTTAATGCAATTAATTACTTACCAAAAAAAAAAAACAATAAGGCCTAATTGAACATCTTGCTCTTGGGAAGTAAATAAGAAGGATAAGAACATTTAAATAAGAATTTCACATCTTTGAAACATTTGAATAAGAATTTTGGATCTTTAGATCATTTGAATAAGAATTTCAGATTTTCGGATCATTTGAATAAGAACTTTAGATCTTCAGATCATTTGAATAAGAATTTCGAATCCTCAGATCATTTGAATAAGAATTTCGGATCTTCGGATCATTTGAATAAGAATTATAGATCTTTGAATCATTTGAATAAGAACTTTGAATGAAGAACCAAGAACAACAGAAGCATCCTATCCTCGGGATGTAAATAATGAGGAATTTATGTTTAATCTATTTTCAGATAAGAACCAAGAACTTTTGAACATAACTCTTTTATGTTTATGCATCGATTTATGCTTTTGCCTCGTCTGCATACATGTTTAATTTCCAAATTTCTTCGAAGTTTCCTTGTTCTTATATTTATTATGTTTTATTTGATATTTGTATCTTCTTGCTATTTTCGGTACCTTGTTGGGCAATTGGTCACCCTTGCTTTTATTTTCCCCTTCCAGATAAGCAGAAATCTGATAAGGACTGAAAATAAAATTAGTTAGAAGGAAGGAGGCTTGTGAGCTTGAAGACATTGAAGATTTTGAAAGCCTTGAGAACTTGTGACTGTATATAGCTAGTATTTTGAATGAATGTTGTATATTATGATGATATAAAATGCTTTTGTATTTTGATGAATGTCTTATTTTTGCTTCCGTAGGTTAATATATGGTCATAATTGCTTCCATACTATTTTTGATATTTGGATTTGTTTTGATCCTAGATGGTATCTCTCTTAGATCCAATACGGTAATTTAGGAGTATTGTGTTAGAGCGATGGATGACATCGCATTTGTTGATCCTATGGATATATTGTCTGTGTTGTGGGTTAAAATAATGAGGAATATTTATGTATATGTTGTATGCATAGTGTGTAATTCAGGTTGTTTGTACGGTTTTAGCTCGTTTTTAGAGGGAACTCTACCCGATTTTCTGTAAAAATTGATGTGTTATAATTTTATGGGCATTAGTTTGGTATGTTATTAACAGAGCTTATTAGAGAAAAATAACCCATTTTGTCAAACTAAATGTCCCGAACGCACGGACTGACAGCTAGAAGGACTTGTCGTCAGGAAGAAGAGGAACGGAGACGGCGGCCACTCTCGGGAACCCCGTAAGCAGTTGAGGTCCAAGCCGAGTGTCTGAAAAGAGTTCAGGCCCTTGAACCTAACTTCCCTGAATAATGCTCGCTTCAACATTCTAATGCAGATTCGAAATGAGAAGTTCTTGAGGTGGACCAAAGCGCCGAAGAACCCAGAGGGCGAAGACCAGATAAAGTACTGCCACTATCACCGGTCTCTGGGGCATACCACAAGGATTGTTGGACCCTGTAGAGGGAGATCGAAGACCTTGTTAGTCGCAGGCACCTCACTCGGTTCCTAAGGAGCTCGGGGCAAGCACCCCAGTCTGCCAAAGACGAAGCCAGAGATCCACCAAGGAACCGAGTCGCCAATTGTGTCATCAATATGATCTCCAGCAGACCGGCAAGGAGCAACAACCACGGCCGGTCAGAGGCCATGTGCAGTAGCAAGAGAGCGAGGGTAGGGGCCAAGACTGATGTCATTAGTTTTAGCGATGATGGTTTGACACATGTAACTTTCCCTCATTCAGACCCTCTCGTTGTATCAGCCCTTCTCTCAGGCAATACGCTTGACTATCAACTGAGACAGTTTTTATTGATGAAGAAAGCTCTCACGAATTATTGTACCTTGATGCGTTATTTAAGCTTGGTCTAAAGAAGAGCCAAATGAGAGCAGCTGAAGGACTCCTCTATGGCCTGGACAATGAGCCAATGCTCGTGTAGGGAGAGATCCAGCTAGAAGTCACATTGGGAACCCACCCCCGTATAACCACTCGTGCACTCACATTCCTCGTTATTGACTTGCCATCGACTTACAATGCCATTCTCAGACGGTCATTCCTTGTCACCTTTGGGGCAATGACATCCATACCTCACCTGAAAGTGAAGTTTACAACACCGCATGGAATCGAAGAAGCATTAGGTAACCAGGTGATAGAACAGACATGCTACCTATCCTAGGACTTGGAAGTCAACACACATCTGCCACTTGCCATTATACTTCTTAATGAGCACGATATTTGACAGCCAATTTGGGTATTGGATCTCACTTATGAACCTAGCGTTAAGTAGCTTCTTCACCTCTTCCCATATTGCCACTAACTTCTCAATGGAGTAGTTCTTGTGCTTCTACTTAATAGGTTTGTAGTTAGAATCGAGGCCCAACCTGTAGATCATTACTTTGGCTGGTATTCCAAGTCCTCCGCTTGTTTGTGACTGCCAAGTCCTCAAAGCCTCACATTGACTCCTTATCTCCTGATCGGAGGTCGATTATATTAGATTCTCTAAAAGTCATGTTGAAATGGAACACGGCTTTTCCGTCAGATCATTTTAGCGATTTGGATGGTGGAGGGCCTCCATAAGTTTTGTTAATTCATCCATTCGTATAGAAGCTGAATGGTTTTGTTTCGGTTGGAGTTCATCCTTCTCTGTGGGCTGGATCCACTATGGTATTTTGTGAATAATGGCAGGATGATCCATGATGCTATTTGAAGCATCATGGATTGCGTGTGATTGAGGCCAGAGTGGCGTTTTGAAGCCGGAGTGCCTTTAGAGGCCGGAGTGACATTTTAAAGCTGGAGTGCCTTTTGCACTCTAAAAGGCCAGAGTGGTTTGAGTGTGTTGAGGCCAGAGTGGTTTTTTGAAGCCGGAGTGCCTTTGCACACTAAAAGGCGGAGTGGATTGCGTGTGTTTGAGGCCGGAGTGGCTTTTTGAAGCCGGAGTGCCTTTTGAGGCCGTAGTGGCTTTTTGAGGCCGGTGTGCC
The DNA here is from genome assembly GCA_033239525.1 of Nepenthes gracilis. Lineage (NCBI taxonomy): Eukaryota > Viridiplantae > Streptophyta > Magnoliopsida > Caryophyllales > Nepenthaceae > Nepenthes > Nepenthes gracilis. The sequence continues at coordinate 12,381,095 of BSYO01000012.1, forward strand.
TTTTGAGGGCGGAGTGGCATTTTGAAGCCGGAGTGCCTTTTACATACTAAAAGGCCGGAGTGGATTGCGGATGTTGAGGCCGGAGTGGCTTTTTGAAGCCGAAGTGCCTTTTGAGGCCGGAGGGGCTTTTTGAAGCCAGAGTGCCATTTGTACTCATAAAGCCGGAGTGATGCGGGATGCGAATTTTTTGGTTCGAAATAGTGTTGATCTGAAGCGGCTTGAGGATGCTGATGTGACGATGATCTGTAGTGGCATGGGGCTGCTGGTTCCCTCTGATGATGGAAAATTGCCTTGCCTGGTTCAATTTTGGTGCTACTGGTGCTGAACCAAATTTCATATTTTTTATAAAGGAAAATTTCATATTTTGTCGATTCTATTAAACGTAGTCCCCTTAGAGATTTTTTATGTATTATCTGATGTACCATTTGCTCGGGGTATGCCCTAGCGTTTTATGTTTTAAATCCAAGTCAAAATACTTGGAGATAAAATATAGATTTTGTAATTTTTTTCTCCCTTTAATCTAAAATACTTACCAAAAAAAAAGTGTTGACTTCACCAACGTGAATAAGGCCTGCTCGAAGGACAGCTTTTTGCTTCCTTGGATCGATCAACTAGTGGACTCGACATCTGGGCATGAACTCATAAGTTTCATGGACGCCTACTCAGGCTACAACAGATAAGGATGAGCCCAAATGATGTAGAGCACATCTATTTTATAACCGACCAAGGAATGTATTGCTACAAGGTGATGTCCTTCGGCCTAAAGAATGCCGGTGCAACTTACCAGCGATTGGTGAATAAAATATTTGAAGCCCAGATCGGAAGCCCATATGTAGACGACATACTTGTCAAGAGCAAGGTGGCCGACAATCACGTTTGGGATCTGGCAGAAACCTTTGAAGTACTTCGGGCCAATAGGATGAAGCTCAACCCGGCCAAGTGCATGTTCAGGGTAACGTTCAAAAAATTCCTGGGCTTCATAGTATCCTAATGCAGTATCGAAGCAAACCCAGAGAAGATCAGAGCCATTCTTGACATGAACCCTCCATGGACCGTGAAGGAAGTCTAAAAGCTCACAGATGACTTGTCGCCGTATCATGGTTCTTGGCTAAGTCCACAGAGAAGAACTTACCATTCTTTAAGGCCCCCAAAGGAATGAAGGCATCCGGATTCCAATGAACGGACAAGTGCGAGGCTGTATCCTAGGAGCTGACGGCGTACCTCGCCAATCCTCCACTTCTAACCTCACCTTCGGAAGGCGAGAATTTGTATCTTTACTTGGCAATGTCGGACACGTCCCTAAGTTCGGTGCGTATCCAACAACATGAGGGTGTGCAGCGACCCGTGTATTACGTAATCAAAGTGCTGACGAACACGGAGTACCAATACCCTCACACTGAAAGAATTGCCTTGGCCCTCATCTATTCTACCAGAAAGTTGAGGTCAAACTTTAAGGCCCACCGGATTGTTATGCTAACTGACCAGCCTCTAAAGGTGATCCTCCAAAAACCCGAGCTATCCGGACAGTTGGTCAAATGAGTTATAGCGCTGGGTGAGTTCGACATAGAGTTCTAACTCAGGCCGGCCCTTAAGGGCCAAGCCCTCACGGACTTCATTGTTGAGACGGCGACCCCAGTCCACGACGCTCAAGATCAGGCCGAAGATATAAATACCCCGACACACCAATATGGACCCTCAATGTCGATGGATCACCCACATAACCAGGTAGCGGGGCCGGAGTCGTGCTCAAGACTCCGGATGGCTTGGAGATTAAGTACTCCCTTATGCTCACCTTCCCAGTCACCAACAATGTTGTAGAATACGAGGCCCTTCTTGTAAAACCTCGGCTGACCAAGGAATGCTCAGCTAGAGCACTAGTCATGCGCAGTGACTCAGAATTAGTGGTCAACCAAATCTAGGGAACCTTTGAAGTGTCCAACCCACAACTCGCTAAATACTTGGCAGAGACTAAAGCCTAAGCCTGGGCATTCGAGAAATTCAAAATTGAACACGTCCGAAGAGCTGAGAACTAGAAGGCCAACCAACTGGCCAAGGAAGAGCAATGGGATCCCAGAAGTAGTACACCAGGTGCATGCGGGAAGTTCTGGCTGCACCAAGCATTAATGACCCAGAGCTGGAAGTGCTACAGATAGCCAAATGTGACAACTAGATGGCCCAATACTACAAGTACCTGATAGACGGAATGTTTTCAGAAAACCCCGAAGAGGCCAAGTGGATAAGGAAGATAGAAGGCTAGTACACAATCATTGACAGAAGGTAATACGGCGGGGAAACTCAACTCCTTACCTAAAATGCCTCACTCCGGGGGAAGCCAAATATACGCTGGGCGAAGTCCACCTCGACGTATGTGGCTCGCATGTTGGAGGAAAAAATCTCACATTCAAGATCATGTGATAGGGTTTATTTTGGCCCACAATAAAGCAAGATACCATGGACTTTGTCAGAAAGTGTGAGAGCTGGCAAGTTTGCGGGACCCTGACCCATCAACCACACACTGAGCTTGTAGAGCTGTAGTCCTCATGGCCATTCACGCAATGGGGACTCGATATTCTCAGGTCCTTTCCCTTGACCTTCGAATAGAGAAAGTTTCTCATTGTCGGTATCGACTATTTCACCAAATGGGTCGAGACGACTCCTCTAGCACGGATAACCGAGCAGAATGCAACGAAATTCATCCGTCAGAACATCATTTGTTGATTTGGGATTTTCGAGGTCATAGTGACTGACAACAAAACCCAATTCATTGGCAAATGGTTTACCAAGTACTGCACGAGCTTGCGCATCCGACTGGTTCACACATCAGTGGTGTATGCTCAAGCCAATGGGATGAGGATGGCCTTATTTCTCATAAGGGTGATGCTACACTGGGAATTGGGGAGAGTTCTACAGCGCAGGTAGGCCCTTCCCCTTAGGTTTTTTGAATCGCAGGGTTTTTCAAATTTTACGATGGCGGGTTACCGTCGTTTCTCACCAGCGCTGGGCATGACGGGCCCTCGGGGTCAATGATTTTTCCTTTCGTTTGGCCCCTTCATCCATTCTTCCCCTTTCGATCTCCTTTGGAAGTGGACTCTGGGCTTTACTCCGATTGGGCTCATGGCAGCTGCTGAACTTCAAAATTTCCCATACCTGTAGAGCGTCACTTTGCTGCCATCCCCTACACCTGATGCCTCCTTTTTGGAGGGGTTGAAGAATCTGGATGGGCCTCCCCCAGACCCGTTAGAAAGGACTGCCGACCGAAGTAGCAGGACGGTGCGTTTTGGTACTGGGGAGGTAATGGAGCCTGTGGTTTTTCCTAGTGCTTCTGATTCTATGCCTCTTGATGTCTCTACCTCTCTTCGTTCGGAGCCTGGACAGGGCATTGCTCTTCCTGATTCTATCTCTGCTCTAGAAGTGGACTCTGCCATTTCACCTTTGAAAACTAGGGAGGGTCACGATTTTCCTAAATCTTCCTCGGCTAAAGTCGTTCTGAACACAGGTAGTTCTCAAACAGCTCCTCTCAAATACTATCCTCCCAATTCTCAGGATGGGGATGCTGTCTCCATCTCTCCTCCTACTGATGTTATTCAGCAGTGTCAAGACATCTGGGGAGCAACATTAGTGGGGTACTTTTATGAAAAACCATTACATTTTCTGGGTAGTAAAAGCATTGCCCAGAAAATCTGGGCTAGATTTGGCATAAATCATGTTGCAGGGAATGATAAGGTTTTTTTCTTTTTCCGGTTTGAGTCTGAAGCCAAGTTGAATGCATGTTTGGCTAAGGGCCCCTAGGTCTTTGGTAAGAATTCCATTTTCCTTAAACTATGGAAGCCAGGTATGACCTTATCTAAGGATTCCCACATGACGTTCCCTGTGTGGATCACTTTGGGTAAATTCCGTTTGAATACTGAACTCCTCTAGGTCTTAGTTAGATAGCTAGTGGGGTTGGTAAACCCATCCAACTGGATCCTAACACAGCTCGTATGGAACGTGTGAACTTTGCCCAAGTTTGTGTTGAAGTGAGAAGGGATGACCCACTCCCTGCAAAAAATAGATTAAACTCCGGTGGTACTGAATCGGCCTTGATTGATGTAGAGGTTGGGTATCAATGGAAGCCGGTGCGTCGAATCATTAATCGGACTGCCAATCCGAGTAAACATACTAGATCGAGCAAGAATCTGGCTACTTTGAATTCTGAAGTTGCTGTTAGAACCCCTTCATCCCCGGTTCCTGGTGAAGATCCGGTGGGTTCGCTGGATTCAGTTCATCTGGATGGCCACACTGTTGATAACAATTCATATCATAGAAAGTGGAGGCCTGCTGAAGAGCATCCTTCCAGCCAAAATGTTGTTCCTGTGAACAGCATTGGTCAGAGAATGGCGGAGAGATGTAGGATGAGTCTTAAAATTGGCCGTCACTCAGCTCTTTGCAATTCAACGGCTATTCTCAATATCACGGTACGTTTGGTTGTTCGAATAGAATAAGGTGGGAATATAATAGTTATTCTAGGGAATAGAAAATGATGGAAATAGAGTTGAACTTGTTATTCTTATATTTGGTTGTTAAAATAGAATAATGTATGAATTAATATTCCATTATTTGGTTTATAGAATAGTATGAGAAATACGGTAAAAATAGTAATAATAATAATAATATGTAATAATAATAATAATACTTAATAATAATAATAATAAAATAAATAAAAATAATAATAATAATATGTGGGAATAACAATTCCCATCTTACCACTAACCAAACGGAAAAATTTCTATTCTGTGAAAATAGGAATCTTACCACTAACCAAACGGAAAAATTTCTATTCTGTGAAAATAGGAATTCCATTCCCCCTCAATTCCTGCAACCAAACAATGGGTAAGTGTCATATTCCCAATAATGTTTCATTTGAAAATATCACCGTCCGATAAAATGGATTGTCTTTTTTGTTTTAAGTTTTTGAAAAACAATCGGCAGCAGCCGGCAGTGACGCCATTGATGCAATCCAACTACTAGACATGCAATAAATGCTGATTGAAGATACAATAATGGACACTTTCCTTACCACAATAGATAACCTAAAATTGAATAGACACCGTATGAAATAAATGTTATTATTGATACTATAAAATCAAACAATCGTATTGTTTAATTTGCATGGAAGATAAATTTTACGTTCAAAAATAAAGTGTCATTATAATGGCTGAAGAAGAGATAGGTGTTGAGACAATACCGGCGGTGGAGGTGATGGTGGTGCTTAGGAGAGGGCGGCACCAAGAGGTGACTGACATCTAGACGAATTATAAATCATCAATGAGGATCAGCAATCCTGGAGAGAAGAAAAACAAATGACTTTTTTCCTAAAAACAAGGACCAACAGTATAGATCGTTCCAAAAAAAAAAAAAAAAGATTACATGCGAAGCTTGAAGTTCTGTTTATGAGATACCAACGAAGCTCAAGGCACACTATGGTCAAGGGAACGGGACTGCAGGATGCATGCAAAGCTGTCACACATAATCCACGTTATAATTAACGAGACTAAGCATAGTAATGTTCGCAGCACCTAACAATAGAATAGCACAAACCATTTCAACAGAAGTTATGCCATTTCAACCCAACAAATTACAAAGCTAATAAAGAGTGTCCGTCAAACCATTGCAAATAGACATGGGCAATGGAGATAACAACATTACAGCAACGCAAACAGAGTACTTGAAGCTGCAATGATCTCCCGATCCTCCCCTTTATCCATCTTACAGGACAACTGTGGATACATGCACCCAACTTTTGAGCAGTGTCATGGGCATCAAATTTCAATACATCAAACTTCCACCAAGACAACTTTTAAATTTTATCGAGCTTTTCTGCCCTGACAAGAGGATTGGCTTTTGCTATGGCATCGCGAGCAGCAGTTTGATAATCAAAGGGGCAGTTGTGTTTGTCCGAGTATCGATGTACAGCACAGAAAAGCTCACCACATCGACAATAGAATCCAGTTAAACCAACCCGTTTCTTGCAAGTGCTGCAACGATTAGGACCTTGTTTCACCTTCACCTCCCCACTCTCCCTCAAGCCTGATGCACATGCTTCTGTGGCAATGACTTTTGCCTCCACTGGATCAACTTGCATGTCCACACTGCCAGCAACAATGGGTTCCTTTCCATTGCTACTGGATGATCCATTCACAATATTCTCAATGGATGATGCAGCAAGTTTAGCTTGCTCCTGCTTAAAAATTGCATCTTTGTAGCACTTGGAACACATGTTCATTGTAGCCACACTACCAAAGAAGCCACAGTTGTTGATGCACAAAATAGGACCCTCTGGAGGAACTTGGCACCCTGTCTCATCATGGTCCATTTCTGAGCACTGCACTTAAACCAAATTTGGACAGAAGATAAATTAATCCATAGATGCACAAGTATCAGCTAACATAAAAGACGGTCACAGTCTTTTATTGGATGATCAGAGTTGCCTACATATTTAAAGACAAACTCTGCTCACAGCAAGGACAGACAATAAGATTGATTAACAATTCAGAAACAGATCTTAACAATAATGCCTTTAATCCTTTAGTATTATCAAGTTAGTTAATGATAGTTCCATACGAGACAGCCTAGCAACAAGTGAGCCTCGTAATAAGCAAATTAAACCCTAGTTTGAACTTAGGAAGGCCTAAACAATAAATATAGTGGCATTCCAAAAAATTTTCAATTCAAACTTTTTAATGCACATGTCAAGCCCAGTAGTTATCAAAAGTACTAGGGCCTAAGTCGTCTCAAGGGACAAAGAACTACAGAACAGATCATCACAGATGACATCTGAACATTTGTTCCTTCCTCTGATATCCTAAAAAACCAATAGCGATTCTGCCAAAAACTAAAAGTACAAATTAACAAACCTATGACTCAATACAATAACATCAAACCAGAGATGAACGAAATGCAATGAAGACCCCCCCCCCCCCCGGGGGGATCTTTTACTGTGTATGAGGTGAGGAAATAGAGATAATTAATACGACAACAGCAAAACTGTCAACCGAATACTATTGACGCAAAATTAACCAAACGAACGAATCAAAACCCGCAATCCAATCAGCTATAATAAACGTATAGCAAAACCCTAAATGAAGCAGTGTATATAAATAATATTTAAATTCGAAGACCTAACCTTGAAATTCAATCGGTGTGGTCAATGTTAAACCATGATATAGAACCAATTGGCCCTGTATTCCCCCCCCCCCCCCAAAAAAAAAAAGACTATGTATGTATTCGTGAAATCGAAAACCTAACCTCGAAATTCGATCGATGTGGCCTATTAAATCGACGATGTAAGGCCAATTGGTCCTGTATTCCGCAAATGAAAACAGAAGAAATAAATTAGAGCAATTTCCAAATCGATCGAAAGAACAAATTCACAAAACAATTCAAAAAAGAGAAAGTTGTCAACCGGATCACACAAGATTGAAAAAAAATTTCGGTAAGCAAACAAGGTTGGAAATTCAACAGGTAACAAGAATATAATTGCATCAAACCCTTACCCAAGAAAGCTGGAGAGATCGCTTGGAGGCAAAAAAACAAAACAAAATCAAGGGCGCGGGGGGGAGGCGAGAGAGAGAGAGAATGGCGATTCTCTCGCTCTCAATCTGCGTCCTCGTAATAAAGAGCCGTTCTCGCTCCGCCAACGAACGCTGCTTACTGATGGCAGAGGAATCGTCCTGCGATCCCAGCTCTATCCCTAGCCTCCGCTAGAATTTTAAGACACGGTTTGGCCATTAATTTTCGCAACGATGTTTCTCTCACGCTCGCTGCAAGGGCGTGATGGAACCCTCTTCAAGACTTCATCAAAATCGATCCGTCCGTTTTAAGAATTATACGGTATATTAAAAGTTACGTCTTTTGATTTTGTTGGATCGCACATGGCTTCGAGTGAAAATAGTTGATCCAAAATATGAATTTTGTTATATATTTCTAATTTAAAAAATATCATATTTATTAAAAAATATAATAATATTTCATATTTTTATATGATTAATATTTTTTAAAATATTTTTAATAAATTTTTAAATTTTAATATATACCAAAAATCTCGATTCTGATCTAATTGCATCAGGTTTGACCTTTGTACATTCTAATTCAAATTCTATGCACCACAATAATGAATGAGAGGTAAGATGATATGAAACTCGCTCATTCACATATTTTTCGACACTCAAATTAGAAATCGTTTTAATAAAATAAAAGATATAAAGGAAATAGGGATAAGTTTATAATGCGTCCTTGGTTCTCGGTTGTGGTATGGAATAGAGAGCCTTGCGATCTTTTATTGTGGTCGATCTAGATAGGGTCCGGTCTCCGTCACTAGTAACTTGGAACCTACACATGACAAACTATAAATAAAAGGTCAGAGGATGGCAGGAGGTTATCCCATCGTGAACATTCCGACGCTCAAGTCAGAAATCTTTCACAATAAACGGAGAATTACATGCTTAAGAATATACGTGACGGTAATGCAAAGATGCAGGGATCAGGGGAGTGTGAGTGAGATGCATTTGCAGGGCTAGACTTCGAGAGTTGTACCGTTATAGGTGGCTCACTAACTCCACCGAGAACTGATGGTATCTCGAGGGAAGAAAGTTGATTCTTTCTCCACAAGAATGGAGGGTGAAGGATCGAATACTTGATCTCTGGTCACCGTTTTTGCTTAAGATTGGACCCTCTCATCTCCTGTTAGTAGGAGAGGGTATTTATAGGCTTTCTCTAGGAGGCTTTTGGAGCCAGGACTCCCGATAAGCAGTTTATCGAGATTCGTTTGCCACCATCTGCAGGTGCTAGCCAGCGGCATCAGTTGTCATTTTTGCGGAGGCAAAGGGACCGTCATCGAGCGTGAATAACGGCTGGTCTGCTACCCGTGTATGGATTGGTTGAGCAGCTGCAAAGATGGCGTGCACTCTAGCATGTAGCATTGACCTTTTCTCTCATTGGTCGGCATTTTCTGAGTTGGAGTCCACCGCCTGCAGTCGCCTCTGGAGGTCGTAAGGGTCCGTTGATTGGTTGGTTGTCTGGGCCATCACGTGGGCCGCGCACTAGGATTCTTTGGACTTTCTAGGGGGTTTTGGGCATTTCTGCTAGATCGAACCCATGCCCCTTCAATTGAGCTTCGCTGTTCTTAACCCATTCATGAGTTAAACCCATCACTAAGCCCTCATGTCTAGGGATGGCCCACTGCCGGGGCCTGGCATGTCCAAGGTGGGTCAAGCTGGCTATCCACGTGGGCTTTCATCGAGATGCGCTGGTCTTCGTCTCCTTATGGTGTTGTTCCTTCCCCATGTGAATATGCAACCTTTTAGAAGCGGGGTAGGGATTCGGTGCTTTGTTAGGAAAGATTCGCCGTCTGAGGTCCGGCTCTGCATTGATGGCTTTCCTATTTTTTGATAAATGGCCATCGGGTGGCGCATCTCTTGGGAAGCTTGTTGGGCATTGGCTCGGTTATAAATTGGGGAGTTCTTTAGCTAGGGTGACCCACACTTAGCTATTCATTGGAGAAGTGATGCAAAGTCCTTAGTTTGCCCCATGCCATGAGGGGTTCCACGAGGGAATCAGATGGATTTGCGGGAAATCTGGCATTGCTGTTGAAGCTTGTCATTCGTCCTCTAAATGGGTGATTCCTCATTGTAACGAGGGTGGCCCAACCACTCTGCTATTGTCATGTGCCTCCTCCTTGGCTAGCCACGACTCCAGTCCTTAGGGGATGCAACGGGGCTGACATGTCGTTTCTGGGGATTCTGCTCCCTTGATAGCGTGTTGTCGCCATCTCCTACCACAACCGACGGTTCATATATGCTGCCTAGAGAAGGGGTGGAACTTGGAGTCCCCTTAGGGCGCATGCGAGTGAGTCACAGCCCCGTCGAGACTTTTGATGGATACTTGTCCTTCACCTACGGTGGACCCTATCGCGCTGACAGTGTGGGATCGGCATCGGTGACACCGGTCTGGGGCGGAATCGGTGCTGTGGTGACGCTACAAGAATGAGCAAATATGCTTACACCAAGCCAGTCCCCCATGGTGGCGTCATTATCCTGAGCTTCTTGTGCTTTGTCATATTTTTTACTTTTTTACACTTTTGTTGATGCAAGCTTTGTATTTTGTAAAGAACAGCTTCAATGAATAAAAGTAGTAGTTTGTCTTTTATACCTAGTGTCATTGAACCTTATTTTTCATCGCTTCGCACATTATGACTCAAGGGCAGTGGGGCCCTCTCGCTGCCATACATGCTCAATTGTTCGCTTATGAATGTCCAGTTGTCTTCTGCCGTCTCCACTAGGGCCATCCCTCGAGTCCGTGCTTGGACCGTCGGTGGGATGGTCAAGTGGGAACTCTTTGTGAGCTAGCACTGTCAGTTTCATGCCTGAGCTGGCTAATTGGCGTTGATGGAGAGGGCATCAATTAGGGATCGCCTGTATTTAATGCGCAGGAACTACCAGGGTTGTCGCATCATAATGGCCTTCCTTGGAAAGGTGTGATGTTTCGGGGCTTCGTCACATGGAGGGATTTCATTGGGCAGCTGAGCGCCCCCCCTTAGTTAAACGACGTCGTTTCGTCTTGGAGTTTTGGCTATTTAAGCACCAAGAATCTCTCCAAATCTAGCAACTTTTAGTTGCTTGAAGACATGAAATCTCAGCCTGCAGTTGTTTCCTTCCTTCTTTTTTGTTGTGGTGACCCTGATGGCAAGGTCATCTTCTCCTTTGGAGTTTGAACCTCCCACTAAGGAGTCTCAATGGGAAGAGCAAGCGTTGAGGGGCCATGACGAAGCCATGTTTGCCACGGCGGCAGCGGAGAGTTGTCATTCGGAGCCTTCAATCATCGGGCTGATGAGGTTCCTAAGGACACTTCCAGGCTTTGAGTCCAACAGGGCATCCAACTCCTCTCGGCATTGAAGGCTTGGGGGAGCCAGTTCGTCGCTCTGTCGCGTCTTGAGGGTAGTGGAGGAAATGGAGGCCCTGGTGCAGGTTGCCATTGGTGAGGTCGAATAGACTTGGGCACGAGCGGTTCACTTCGAGCAAGCATGGTCGAAGGCAAAGGCAAGGGTGTCACAACTGGTCGACGCCAACTCGCAGGCTCAAAGCTAGATCATCTCTCTTTAGGAGGAGCTCGAGCGATGTTGGGTGCAACTTAGGGAGGAACACATCGTCCATGTGCAGTAGGAGGCTGAGCTGAGATCGAGAATTCAGCCAGAAGAGTTGGCTCCCTTCTTAGAAAGGAGATGTCAGGAAGGTATTTAGCTTAGCTGGAGAATAGCTTCGTTGGCGGTGCCAAACTTTCGCATCGGTCTCTTGGACTCTTGAAATTCAGGTGACTGGGCGAGCTCAGAACTGACTAAGTTCATGACTCCCGACCCTGCCGAACTCGGAGGGAGCAGATAAGTTATTTTTGTCACCACTGGTCGACATTGGAGTAAAGAAACTTTATTAGTGAAATTATTCAATGAAATTTCTTTACTTAATTAGGCAATTTGTTTATTGCAATTTGTTGTGTTTGGGTGACTTGTTTGTCCTTCTGGTCCTAGATTCTGGAAGGGTTGCTGCGGTCACTTCTGATGGCTAGCATTGTCGCAATAAATGTGGGTGTGATAGTTGGAATTTGATAGGCGACTGCAGTGTGAGTGGGGTGGCAGTTTGCCAAGTTCCATGATGGGCCACCTTGGAATGACTTGTTGCATCCTGTTGAGAGGACCCGTGTCACGGCCATCATTTGAGGCATCCTTTGCATTTTCGCATGCAACGCCGCTTCACCTTCCCAAGTGCTACCTATTTAAAGGGCACTAACTCCCTTTTTTTCACACTTTGCCATTTGCCTTCTCCAAGCATGACAAAAAGAGAGGCTTTCCTTCTTCATCGATTCGTTAGAAAGTGAGCAATATGTAGTCGGTCCTTAGGCTGAGTGCCGTCGCTGCTCTAAGGTTAGAGTACAAAATTCCTAGCGACTGGCTCCATCTCCTTCTTGGAGAGGGTGGTAGAGCAAACCCATCCCATGAGGGCTTTATCATGGTGTATGAGCACCATCTGCAGGGAGGCCTTCATTTTCCCATGGAGTTTGATATGTACGGTCTTTTCAAGGCGCTTAAGGTCCCTGTGGCCCGACTTCATCCCAACACCATCCGTTACCTAGTGACAATGTGTGTCTTTGCTAGGCTTCACAGCACTCCCTCTAGAATGGGAGTTTTTGACAGTGTGGGGCTCCGTGAGGGACTTCTTTTCCAGGAGTGTGAGTGATGAGGAGATGAGGCAAGAGAAAGATCTCATCGGCAATATAGAGGCCGTGGTAGAGACCTTCGCCAAGAGGGGTATTACTTGACCCCAGAGATGTTTGTAGCTGTCGGCTGGGATCGGGTGAGTAGAGCGGCGGCAGGTGCCTCCTAGAAGAGGAAGGCAGGAGCCTTGGTCCTGAGGGAGCCACCCAAGTGGGGCAACTCATCTTTATCTTTGGAGTCTTCTTCTGATGAGGATATGGCGGCTTTGAAGAGGTAGAGGGAGCCGGCGGCACCACTAGGAGGAGGGCTTTGACATTGCCGGCCACGTCGAGCAAATCTGCCAAGCCTACTCCATTGTCACCCATCGCAGCTACTGCCGCCACAAAGGAGCAAGAACCATTGCCGTTGGAGTAAACTGCCAACCCGTCTCCTATTCCAGCCTTTGCCTTAGCGGAGTATGGCATCCAGGTGGTTGATCTTCCCTTAGGAGAGAGGTCTGCGCCAAGCTCCCTGTTTGGTGTCGAGGCGACACCCCTTACCAGTAACTGTCGGCCGAGTCTTTTGAAGGAGCAACTGTATCTTGGCCGAGGAGGTATAGTTTGTCTCGGTGGAGCCCCTTGAGATAGCTGGTTTTTGGCTTGCTTTGCGCTCCAAGATGTATCGGAGGAGGTCAAGGTTTCTCCTTGTGCGCCACCTGAGCCATCTGCCCTTAGCCCTGAGGCAGTCGTTGAGGCCATCCTGCTCAAGGAGGCCCTCGATGGGACTACTGTAAACGGGGCGCCAGAGGGCGAGACAATCGATGTGGTCGAGTGGTCGAAGCCCCTAGGCATCTCCGATCCTTGAGTCACGCAGGAGCCTCCTAGCGCCATGGAGTAGCCTTTGTTGAGGTATGATGCATTTGCTCATCAAATAGTAGATTTTGTTCACTGACTCCCTTTGTGGTACTCTCTTCCTGGTCAAGACTAATGGATATTTTGTCCCTCTTTATCTTTCGCAAACTCTTGATGTAGTCCGCCTCTTCCATGCCGCTCTTGTTCAGTGCAACGAGCACACCCGCCGGGCTCAAGAAGAGGGCGAGCGAGCGACCGAGCAATGCTGGAGGAATGAGGTCGCTGTCCTAAGATAGGAGATTAAACGGCTGAGGGGTGATCTATAGATTGTCGGCTTCTGAGAGTGGTGAGCTCGAGCTGAGGCTCGCTCACAAGTCTAGCTCTCTCCGGAGGGGGGTCACCGACTTCTGGATGCAAGGTTTTGGGATGGCATACACATGTGTCATTGAATAGTCTCCATCGCCATTTTGGATGTTCCCACTGGGATGCTCAATCCTCACAATTATGGGGTCGATGATCGCTCGCGTCTATTCGGCTATCTGGAGGAGATAGGACCCCCAAATTTATAGGACAGTGACCTTTGGTTCACCTTTTGTGTTCATAGTTTTTCCAGAAGGCCTTTGTAATATTTGGCTTAAATAAAGGATACTCCTTTTCTTCTTGCCTTCTTTCTTGTGACATGGATCTTATCTTTGCATTGGCTAAGCCGTTTTGCTATCATCGCCAAGGCGTGCTCCTAGAGTCTCTTGCACTGTACTCGTCCTTTGGTTGAGGATAGAGTTGCATCTCGCATGTAGTGGCATGCTCAGCCCAGCAGATTGGACATCATCACACGCTCGGTGGAGCCTCTCAAGGGCCAGTTGGGTTTTGAGGCCACAGTAATCGGACTTCAGGTCTTAGGCTGTAGCGCGCACGACACTATCTCGGTGCTTGGCTCTACTTGAGGCGTTGTCACTCTCCTGCGCATAGTCCTAGCCCACCAACCGTCGTTGACTGAGGGTGCTCTCTTCTCCTAAGAAGGTCGTGGCATGCCTACCATTTAGGCCCCCTAAGGTTTTGATAGCTGTTCTACTGGGATCATTCAGCGCGAAGCTAGAGTTCGAGGTTCAACTGTGGGTGGGTAGCTTAGTGCGGAGCCAAGGTTTCACGGCCGCTTAGGGCTTTTCGGCACGAAGCTGAAGTTCGAGATTCAACCATGTGTGGGCCGCTTGGTACGGAGCTAAGGTTTCATAGCCACTTAGGGCGTTTCGGCATGGAGTTGAGGTTCGAGATTTGACCGCGTGTGGCCACTTGGCGCAGAGTCAAGGTTTTACAGCCGCTTAGGGCCTTTCGACACGGAGCCGAGGTTTGAGAATAAACCTTGGCGCAGAGCCGAGGATTATTCTTTATAGGCGGACGTCCATCCTCTTGACTTAGGGGCATTTTGGACCGTTTACTCTTTATGGAAATAGCAAGCAAGCATACATTCGCATGAGCAATCAAGCAAGTAGATAGCAACAATAACAATTTACTAATAAAGACGTGTTACATTTACAAGCATTCCGAGTCGTGTATGCACGACTTACCTGGGTGTTTCTACACTTCATTGGTAGTATTTCTTGAGGTGGGTGGTATTCTAGGTCTTAGGGACCAGTTTTTCATCCTAGGTACGTAATTTGTATGCTCTATTCCGGAGGATTGCCGAGATAAGGAATGACCCTTCCTAGTTTGGCGAGAGTTTGTTTCTGTTGATGGTCTTGCCCGTGCCTCTACATTCCAGAGGACCAGATCCCCGACCTCGAGTGGGCAAGCCTTCACCTACTTATTGTAGTATCGAGCGATACATTGCTGGTTGGCCACCGTCCTTAGGGGTGTCGTATCACAAACTTCTGGAAGCAGGTCGACGCATTCCCTTAGCCTTTGGGAGTTGCTGGTGGGGTCGAACCATTTGACCTGTAGGCTATGGAGTCCCACTTAAATGGAGACAACCACTTTGGCCCCATAGTAGAGGCAAAAGGGCATTTCCCTTGTACGTTCCCCCAGAGTCGGGTGGTACAACTAGAGTACAGAAGGTAACTTGTTAGCACATGAGCCCCTTGTGTCCTCAAGTTTAGTCTTCAATTCATACAATAGCATCCGGTTGGTTACTTCAACTAGCCATTGGCTTGAGCTTTTTTTTTTTTTGGTAAGTAAAATTGCATTAAAAAGAAAAGATTTACACATCCAATGATTTATCTCCAGGAGTTTTCCGACTTGGAGGTAAAGCATATACGCTAGGGCATACCCTGAGCAATTGATACATCAACTGACACCAAAATAATATAACAAAATTCAGGTCCTGTAGTAGCTAGTGACAATGGGCAGTAGTATTTAGGCAGCTAAATCACCAGCAATAGAATCCATGAATTTGGAAGGAGAACACCATCCACCTGGCAGCAACATATTTCAGTTCAGTAACACAGCTCCAAAAAGCCTTCAGCAGCACCTCAAAAAAAATATGCATTTTAGGAAAAAAAGACCTCGGATTAACATCACGGCCAGTAGCACAACAGCACATAGCATCACAGCCAAAACTGCCTCCTCGGCCAATGCAACACCTCATCCATTTGCATCAGAGGGTAACTTATCCCATGGCTCAATCACTCCAAACACACTCAATAAACACAGATAAGCTGCACCACAGCCACTAAGCCACGGTCCGAAACATCAAGTCCCAAAGGACCAAAAAAGCTATCAAGGGACGCACCAGCAGATTGTGCATCAGCATCTATATGACATCATCCAGCTTCACAAAATGCAATATCTGCATTCAAGCAATTCACTGCTAACAAAACCTCCATGTGGCTTAAGTGAAGCCATAGTCTTACAGATCACCAAAATCACGGCCTCCTTTACATTTACTAAGGGTTGACCTAAAGCAGTTAGTCCTAAGCCCACCGGCGAGGCTCAGACAGTAGACAATCACTCCCACAGCATCCAAAGGATCTCGGTCTCTTCTGCAACACCTCTGAAGAAAGCAGTTCGTCTCACAGAATCTCGGGCAATTCTACCATCCCAAGCCACTCCGCAAAGGGAGAGAGTAGAATCATAAGTCAATAGCAAATAGGGTGCAACTCATGACAGCAAACAAACCACTACTTACAGCAGCAGGCCATTAATCTAATTCAAAGAACAGAATACTACACGCCATCAGCAAACCAAAATTACAGCAGAGCCTGGACAAGGTAAAACCTCAGCAAGCAAGTACCTCGGTTAAAGCATCATGTACCAAGGAAGACATCTCGGCAACACAGTCTTCACCTCCATATTAATAGTAGCCAGTGTCTGCGAAATGAAGACTGCAGTTGCAGCACCTCGGCCTTGGGTGGAGTGGATAGAAGGAATCTCGTCCACAGAAAAAGCCACACGAAAATGCCAACACCCAACTCGATCTGCAGACACCTCGGGCATAGACACCACAGAACCACAGCTAAAGACCTCGGACTTTCTACATCACCTCGGACAAAGTTACACCTCGGCTATGATGTACCTCGGTCAGTAGCAACAGGTCCCCGAAAGCAGGTATCTTGGTCAATTCACATCAACTCTTTGCACCAGCATTTTTCTCTCGCAAAGGAGCACCCACAACACACACAGCATCAGCTAACAGAACATAGTAGGGTAGATCAGCAACATCTCCGAAAGACTCCTAGCAGCATTGGGAATGCACTGGGTCAACACCTCAACCAATAAGGCCCTCAATCAGCAGAAAAAGCAACGAAATAACTCAGGGCAGAAAGCCCACCTCAGGCAAAAGCAAGACCCAAGAATCCAGCAGCATATTTCAGCAGTAAAATGTCAATCCGGAAGAGATTCCCATTCTTGCCAAACCCCAAACCCTCAAGCCAAATTGGCTCTTAGACGGCGTTTAGGCTGACATTTGTGTTTGAAGAGCCTTTAGAGTTCTTGGAAGCAGATTTTCGCCATCTCCGGGACATGGCATGCTGCTAGGTTCCATCTTGCATAGAAGAAAACTGATTGTAATCCACATCCTTTACTCTTTGGTCAGACATCGGCGGTGAGAACTGAGAGGCATCAAATATATGGAGGCCGACCACTAAGTCATCCAGATTGCTATAATGATAAGTCAGGAATTCCATTTTCATTTTCAGTAGAGTAGTAAGAAGCCCAAATAGTACCTTCTTCCCATCAAGAGTTAAGGAAGTAATGTGTGGTTGAGAAGTTTTGGCAACCACCAACATTCTGAGCACTTCAAATAAGGCACCAGAAGAAATGTCTTGATCCACCGCAACCAAAGGAGAGGATGATTTGAACTCATTCTTTGTCTCTTTGGTTACAGCGTACCAGCAGCGTTCCATGAAAACAAGCACAAGGTACCTTTGCTCTGGAGTGGAGTCAATATATTGTAGAGAAGCTTCTGCCTCCATCAACAACTGGAGGGCATGAAGCATTGGTTCATGAGAAACACCCTCAACTGTCGCAACCTCCTCAGTCTGAGTAGACAAAATCATGGGACTGCTAGCCAGGAACAGTTGGTCTCTCGACGTTGGTTAGATCTGCACCTCCCTTGGAGCGTCCTGTGCCCAGCCCTCCCAAACACCATCCAGTGAACTCCTCGGGCTCATTGAAGTAGGCTCAACATGGACTGAATCATCCAGGGAATACATACTTGAAAGTCGCGTGATAGAGTTGGGTGTTAGATCAAGATCAACACCAATGGCTGAGCACTCCACACACGAGGGTCATTTTTCATGAAACCCTTCAATCTGAACTAAATCAAACATAGGATTTCCAAGGACAATCTGAGCCCTATCTGGATCCTTACCATGCTGGTCAGCTGGGGCAGCTTGAGTGCTGAGAGTAGAGCCAACTACAGGAGTGTCTTCTATCTCAACTTTAGTTGACACACCAGATGAACCAGCATCTAAGTCGCTAACAGCACAATGGCAGGGTGTCAGTGATATGCTTTTAACCCTGACATCCTCAACCTGTGGTATATTAGGAACATCTGAATGATCTACTAGGACTGGGACTTTGTGCTCAGCAGCAGCTATCCCAGGAGCTGAATCAGGAGCAGGCTGGCAAGAACCAATTTGCAGTGTAGTCCCAAAGGCAGAGTGAAAACTATCAATCTCATCTGAATCCAGCTTTTTTTTGGTAAGTAAAATGCATTCAAAAAAGAAAAAATTACCCAACCTATGATTTATCTCTAAGTATTTTTTCGACTTGGAGTTAAATCATAGACGTTAGGGCATACCTCGAGCACCAAAAAAATATAACGAAAACCAAGTCCTGCAGATGGACAACATTCTTTGATGAAAGCCAGCACAAACTTAACAATCAGCAAAGTCAGCATTAGACATAAGTTAAGAGCATGCTACAGCCATAGGGCAGCAGAAAACATTAAAAAAGCTGCTTGCTTTAGCATGAAGATGCCTGCATGCTTCAATAGTTCCAGCTGCAACATCCAGCAGCAGGGCAGCAGTAATTTCCTCAGGCAGCTGCTGAAGATTGCAGCACAACCCAAAGTAATTGACAGATATTCAACATGCTTCAGCCTACAACACACAGCATCAGCAAACCACAGTTAGCAACCTCATACATCAGCAAAATTCCACGAGTTCAGAAGGTAGGCAGCTCCCACCCGGAAACATCAGTTACATGAAGCAACACGTGTGGCAATAGCAGCATCATACTTTAGCAACACAACTCTCACAACAAACCTGCAATCTGCAAACGACAGCAACTTCAAAACTAATCAGCTTGCTCAACCAACAGCTGCACCTCGGCCATTTGGCAACCACGACGCCCATTTGTCATCTCGGTACTATACCGGCTGCACAATCAAGACACCTCGGCACCAGCAGCATCTCGAAACACAAATATCTCGGTTAAAGGCAAATGAAGACCTCAGTAGAGGTCTTGGCAAATAGTTGGAGCATCTTGGTGCTTTCCCAACATCTCACCTTGACTCTTACCTAGATGTCAATAGAGGCATCTGCTGACAATTTATTCCACCAGGGACTTCTTTCAGTAGGCACAGCAGCTGAATATTCATCACACAACCATCACAGTAGGAGACATCACCCATTTAAAAGCTACAAAAGTCAACAGAGGGATCTACTCCATCGTCTGAAAGACAGCAGATCACTAGCACACATGGAGCAAAGAGAAGACTCCAAAACTCAGCATACATAGCTACTAGAACATCCGGTGCTGCCACTACTCCATCAAATCCAATTTGTGATTCAAAAGGGGTGGGAACCTAGGCCCTTTGGATTCTTGGGAGATGGTTTCCGTCTTCCCTAGGCCTTTGATCTCTTCCATGGCACCGCCTGCTGAGCAAAGGAAGGCTCTTGAGGATAGGAGGCTTCAGCAGCACCATGAGAGACTTAGGCAGCCTTCTCACGTTGAGCATAAACCACTTCTATTGTACATGCTGCTTGGGTGCTATAAGGCATGAGCCCTGGTGTTAATGCCAGGCTACGATTGTCCTTAAGCTCCATCAACTGCCTACGTAAACTTTCTACTTTAGTAGCGTTTTTGCTGGCTGAAGAGGGCGAATTCTCCTCAACACAACAAGATTCCGTTTGAGCATCCGAGCGATCCATATCAGAAATAGGTTCAATGAGCAACGAGGTTTCACAATCTGGTAAATTTGAATTAGTACCACTTTTCAAAATATCCACAAAAGATGCTATATAATTGGAAGAAGAAAGAGGCTCGTCGACTCTCAAAACTCCTTATGGATCATCAAACTCCACACAGACTCTATCCATACGGGCGGGTCTTGCTAGGTTGGGTGCAGTTACATACGGTGACAAGAGGGTCACACTTTCAAGATTATTCCCAAGAACAACATCCTTCAATAGGGGTATCGTTGATCCTTACCAAAAAAAAAAGGTATTGTTGATCCTGATAGCTAGGAAATTTCAAGCATGGGTTTCGGCTCATCTGCAAAACTGCCATCATCCAAGGAGGTCTGGAGCTCAGAGGTTGCCTCCCTTATGGCACAACCTATCACTAAGTCATCATTCAAATTAAATCTATGAATCTCTACCTCAGTTTGGTCGGCTACAGCAGGGCCCGAGGATCCCACATCCTCTTCAAGGGAAGCTAAAGGATTGGCAGAGCAACTTCAAATGCTTGCAGCAATTGGTTGGCCACATAGAGCAGGTTTCTTTGAATGGTCCCTTGGTCCTTAAGTGCGGATTTCTTGGTTTTGCATTTTGATTCATCATGACCTAACATTAGGCAGCAACCACGTTGAGTCAGCTTCCAACTAAATTCCACATTTACCACAGTTTGGGATTCGGAATCTAGGCATGACAGAGCAATGCGAGTGGGAAAAGAGTCATCCACTCCCACTTCAACAAAAATCTTAGCAATTGAAACATTTTCCATATGGGCTTTCCGTGGTTCAAGCTGCAGAGGTTTTCCTACGGCACTAGCGACCCAGCTAAGCCCAGAATGGGTCCAATATTCAATTGGCACGTTGTGTAGTTTGATCCAAATAGGGAACCGTTTGTGTTCCTCATTCAATAACAAACCGGGAGACCAACGTTTAAGAAAAAATGGCTTTTCCAGAAAACATCCACAGTCCAGCTAGTAAACATTTCTCCATCAGCTCCAACGGCCTAGCTAACAGAAGAATGAGGGGCCTAGGAAGCAGTAACAGAAGATCTAGTAGGTGTAGCGGTTGACTCGAGAAGTATGATCCAATACTATCCAACGATAAACAAGCAATTATGGCTAATCAACAGCTTACCAAGATAGCCCTAACCCTGAATTGGCTAATGTCATGTAGCTTAGCATATACATTTGGGCAACAATTACAATAATTTGACCCCACGATTGCCATGACGGCTCAGCAAATATATGAGGGATATTACCCTATGATTATAGATCACCCCAAAATCGTAGTGATAGCCCAACAAATTGCCTCAAACAGTAGAGCAATGTGACGGACCGACCACATTCTACCACATATGGTCGCTGTCAAACCTAACCTTTACACATATACGGTATAATACTAACTTGGTGGACATAAAAATTTTTCTTTTCTTTTAAACATACCCTAATGCGTACACAGGATCACTTAAGGTCGAACTCCTTGAGTTGGCCATCAAAGTTTTAACTCCATACCTGGCCGGCCAACATTAAGGTTGGTCGGACACGAAGTCCTTGACATGAAATGAGATACCACTAGAAATATCAACTTCATTCTTCCATATTATAATTACGAAAAGATGCTAACATCCATAAATTCTTTTACAGCGTAAATGTTTTACAAGTCCTTCTCAAAACATCAAAAGAAAATACATCAATTCCTTTACTGATCAGCTCCGACCAACGATGCCGTCTAGTTACTTCATATGACTTTACTCAATTTCATCCTCCATAAGCTTTTCATCATCTGAAAAACAGCAAGAGTGAGCTACAAAGCCCAGCAAGGTACCCACATGCAGAAAACATTAACATACATGTCATCGAATCAAACTAAATGTTTCATAACATAACTTAGCACACGAAAATCAACATATCGTTTCTTCTTAAGTTCAGAGTTCCTTATTCTTGTTCTTATTATCTTGTCTTCAGAAAGTTCATAAAAGCCGAACAAAATGCTTATCATCTTTAGGGACCGGACGTGAGCGGACAATATCAAGTAAGGGTTGTGTGCTACCCCACAACCTAAGGTTGTATCCTCCTATTATACTCCCAGAGGCGGGCGATCATGCCTTTTACCCGGCATACGGGGCCGTAGTCCATAAGCCTTGTGCCACCAGAAATTCCCTCGTGGCGTAGGGGCAGTCCTCGAGTGTCACTCAAATATCCTTCATCCAATTGTAACAACAAGCTTAATGGAAACTCGGTTCTTAGTTCATACCTTTCGATGGCCATCTATCATAGTTCAAAAGTCGGAAGTAATAGAGTTCCAATTGCTGTCCGGATTACATACATTTTTCCTTGTTCTTATAGTCTTTATTCTTAACTTCAGTATTTGAAGTCTGTAAAGCCTTTCCTATAATGTCTTAAAATCGAAGGTCTTTTAAAATGTTGGAGGTTTCATTTATCAAAGCCTGAGGTCTTATGTCAAAAGTCGGAGGTCAATCGTATACTTCAAGCCGGTTTTAAAATTATATTACAAATGCCAGTTTCAAATTCATGATACAAGGCCGGTTTCGAAATCACTATACAATTGCCGGTTTCAAAATACGATATAAGGCCAGTTTCGAATTTACTCTACAAGGTCGGTTTTAAAATCATGGAACAGATACCGGTTTCAAACATTCATTACAAGGCTGGTTTCAAAATCACAGGTGAATGCCGGTTTCGATTAAGGCCGATTTCAATTATTCTATAAGGCCAATTTCCAATCAAGGCCGGTTTCAAAATCAAAGGCAAATGCTGGTTTCGATTAAGGCCGATTTCTATTATTCTATAAGGACGATTTCAAATCAAGGCTGGTTTCAAAATCAAAGGCAAATGCCTTTTTTTTTTTTTGTTAAGTAAGTATTTTGGATTATAGGGAGAAAAAATTACAACATCTATGTTTTATCTCCAAGTATTTTGACTTGGAGATAAAACATAACAAGTTAGGGCATACCCCGAGCAAACGGTACAACAGATAATACCAAAAAAGCCTCTAAGAGGACAGCGTTCAACAAAAAAAACAACAAATGTAATATGAGATTACACATTAACAGACACACACACATAAACAGTGCAGGAGCAACTTGCTGTGCAACGCAAGCAACACCCTGGCAGTTCACTTGCAGTGCATCCAGATCCAGCTACATCACTGGACTTCAAGCTTCACCAGGATCAGCAAAACATCATCCGGAGGCAGCCCAAAATTGCCAATGTACCACTTCACTCGGTGTCACACAAAGAGCTCTGACATTGTTCGTATAGGCCACTATAGGAAATTGGCAGCTTCAACACCTTCAACCGCCCATGCTCCGGAATCACCACGAGCAGGCATCATCAAAGCATCATGACAAAACTCCAAAAGAATGATCACAGACCACGCAAAGAAAGACTCAACACCACTACACACAAAGAAACTCCAAAAGAATGATCAAAGGCAAATGCCGGTTTCGATTAAAGCCGATTTCAATTATTCTATAAGGCCAGTTTCAAATCAAGCCTAATTTCAAAATCAAAGGCGAATGCCGATTTTAAAATTTCAATACAAGTGCCAGAGGTCTTTTTACTCATGTCAGATATCTTAAAAGCTTGTTCGTGGCCAGAATTCATGCAAATAAGGTAAAAACGAAGATCTTTATGAAAACACATAACAGAGCTTCCTTTAAACATGGCATTAACATAAATTAAGATGATCAGAACAAATATCATGCATACAGTAAAATAAGTTCATAAAAAATCAGACATACTTGCATTGCAAACATGAACTATAGAAAGATGAGTACGCATATAGTAAATCATAAATTCTGATCAACTCCTTACTTATGTTTGGCATGGAATTCTTCCATTCCTTTCTTTCGTCTCTGACTTCTTACTTTCAAACTTGCTCCCAAATTCTCGCATCCAAATATTTATAGGCGATGGGGTGGTTGCAAAAAGGTGGGGTATGTCACCTACTACAATATTTTATTCATATCGTCTCTTCCCGAGAATTCCAGAGATTTCCAGAGTAGGTAGAAGTAGGTAAGAGTAGTTCACCTACTCATTACTAGCACTCCAGCCTCAGTTAAAACTGGTTAATATTTCATTTTGTCCTCTTTCTTCTCCGTTTTACTTTCGTAAATGTTTTCTGGAAGCCTTATTATCCATCTATTCCGGTCGTCAGTGTTACACTCTGGTCAATATCTTTGAATCCGGTAAATACTTATATTCCCAGTCAACCATCCAATTAAGCCATCATCAATTCCTCCCACCACTACGGCTAGTCATCACCCTTCGTTGGCCTCCTTCCTTTCCGGTCAACGTCTCCATCACATTTTTCGGTCAACAGGTATTGACCAGATTACTTTCTTATTATATTTTTCAGTCAATAATCACACAATTCTGGTCAACTCTTCCTTAGCTTCTCTTCACATTTTTTGATCAACTAGTGTTGACCGGATTAACTCCTCCTTACATTTTCCAGTGAACTGGTGTTGACCGAATAAACTTTAATTTTCCTTCATTCTTTTGTCTTTGCCGGTCAAAGGCGTTGACCAAATAAATCTTCATTCACAACTTGGCATGGCTCCATTATCACTCCCGGTCAATTGGCATTGACCGAGTTAATTTTTCTTTACTCTTTGGTTATATTGAGTTAATGACTTGGACTTTCTATGGCCTTGGATTGTGAGACTTAGAAGCCTTCAAAATCCAAGAAAAAGAAAAAATCCAAAAAACCAAAGTCATCACCGGGCTCCTGCTGAAGGAATTGCTTGGTTTGTTATCTAGCTGTAAATAGCTCTATGTTGCTGGATAGTTTCTTATATCTATGCTGTCAGCATGTTTTTTCGGGTGGCTATGGCCTTCCCTGAGGGTGCCTGGTATTTGAGCTAAAAGGCCAGAGTGGCTTGAATTCGTTGAGGCTGGATTGCCTTTTGAACTCTTTAAGGCCGGAATGGCCATGTGAGTGGGGAGGCTGGAGTGATTGCTGTTGTGGCTTCCCAAAAAAGAAAATGGAGTGCTTTTGCTCACTTTATATGGGGGCGGAGTGCTGTTGCTCTCTTTATCCAGTGTGCATTGGACGGAGTGGCATTGCAGAATCCGGAGTACCTTTATATGGAGGCCGGAGTGCATTGTAGAATCCGAAGTGCATTAGACGGAGTGGCATTGCAGAATCCGGAGTACCTTTATCTTGAGGCCAGAGTGCATTGTAGAATCCGGAGTGCATTGGATGGAATACCTTTATCTGGAGGCCGGAGTGCATTGGACGGAGTGCACTGGAGCACCTCTGTTGTGGGGCAGAGTGGCATTGTGATTCTGGGAGGCCGGAGTGCTTTTGCTCACTTTATCCGAAGTGCGTTGGACGGAGTGCATTGGACGGAGTGGCATTGTAGAATCTGGAGTACCTTTGTCCTATTAAAGGGCGGAGTGGCCTTGGTTCTCTTTAAGGTTGGAGCGACCTAGTGTGTGGTGTGGACGGAGTTGAATTGAGATTGCCACTCTCGTCTTGTAGTTCAATTGCCGTTTTCGGAATGCCGATTTGGATATTGTAATCTTATTTTTAATGACTTTCGTCATGGTTTAGGGGACTCCCTGTCTCTATGTTTCTCTTACCAACTCGGAAAAACACTTGTTCTGCTAAGCTGTGGAATTTCGGATGGCCGGTTGATAGTTAAGGGTTCCTACAGCAGATTCATGCTGCTATGGACTCTAGTGTGGAATGCTGATGCTACTGATGATGGTGGATTAGCCGCTTGAGAAGGAGCTGATTTGCTGGTTGCTGGTAAACATGCTGAAAGGTTGAGGCTGCTGGATTCTGGGAGCAGCTGCTGGTCCTGGGAGAAAGAACCTTGCTGCTGTTTATAGCTAATGCTGTTCGGTGGCTAGATGATGCTGGAGTTCCCATTAGTGCTTTTTTTGTTGAATCTGTTTTTTAGGTTTGTTTTTGTTGTTTACTTACCAAAAAAAAATTGTTTTTGTTGTGGGACCGGGTTGCATACGGTCGATTTAGA
The DNA here is from genome assembly GCA_033239525.1 of Nepenthes gracilis. Classification (NCBI taxonomy): domain Eukaryota; kingdom Viridiplantae; phylum Streptophyta; class Magnoliopsida; order Caryophyllales; family Nepenthaceae; genus Nepenthes; species Nepenthes gracilis. The sequence continues at coordinate 12,406,786 of BSYO01000012.1, forward strand.
TGAATTATACCTAGGTGCGGTTTTTCTATTTTTTTTTCATCGGTCCATGATTTTGTTTATGGTGATGCTCGGGGTATGCTCTAACTCGTTGTTCTAAATCTAAGTTCGCAAAATACTTAGAGTTAGAACATCATTTTTGTAATTTTTATTTCATTTAATTCATTTAACTTACTTACCAAAAAAAGACTTGGACTCTCTATGTTTTAGAATTTTGGGCCGTTATAATCTTCCCCACTTATAGAAATTTTTTCCTCAAAATTTAACGATCCTTATAATCCCATATGAGAAGGGATAATTTTTCCAAATTTCTTTCAGCATTCCAAGACATATTCTTTGATAGAAAGGTCTTTTTTAGAGAAACTAAATAAGTCGGATTGTCTTAACTCTCTATTTCGTCTTACCTAGGGCTTTACCACAAGGCTATCTCCCGATTTTACATAATGGTCGAACCCAATAAATCTACTTGTTGTGGTAATCCACCCAACTTTAAAATAAGTTTCTTGATTGACTATTTCAAATGAATAGACAGACTCTCATTTCAATTCATCCTATGTTTCGAAGATGATCATTCATTTGGATTCTCATCATATCCTAGAATTTGCAAGTGAAGGCCCACACAATTTCGTGGCGCTACTCTGATTAAAATAGTTCTAGGATAGTCATATTATGATGACAATTCTGCAATCCTCAGACTACAGTCACATTCCAAGTTACAGTCATAACGATCATTCGAAGAGTCAACATAACTTTAAGTCATTACCCAGAATCTTAAGATCCCAATTACTTAGTAACCTCAAGATCCCATTGGCATACCAATAAGCCAACTAATTCCAGCCGAACACGTCTTCTATGATTACGATAAGTGGGTCACCCTAATCGTCTTAGAACAAATCATAAGGACTTCATATTTCATGAACTCCTAGCTGCCAAACATCGGATACGGTTTTGTCTCCCAATTCAAGAACATGGCATCCTATCACCCCATCGTTTAGACTTACTCGCGATTTATCTTTTACGTCTCCTATGAAACTTCAAAGACACACAAGTCCAAAGACTCGAGCATCAATTGCCAACATTGATGCCTGCCTTCCCAACGAAATACCGAGGTTCACTTTCTCAACCTTTAAACAGGTCTGTCCACATGCCATATCATATGATCATCCTTTTTAATGGTACAACTACTTTGGTTCTTAAAACTTTAGGTAATAACTATCTTCAAAGACAAAGCCATAAGCTCTCAAAGCAGAGTCTTTAATTGTTAATTTTGACTTACATATGGGGTAACACTAATCATGAACTTCTCCCCCACTTAAATCAAAGGTATCTACCTGTGATGGACCGGATTATTTTTCCAATAAATAACCTCCGTCAATGGTAACACAAACTAAAGCCCATAATTAACCTATGGATTCTACAGAAATTTCGGCAGAGTTTTCTCTCCAACTGGACGAAAACCAAAAATACAACCTGCTCAAATACATCCAATATAAGCACACATCTAACCAAAATAATCAATACAAAGCCTACAACACAATACACAGGATCACATAATCAGTCATATCATCCGTGGCTCCAATCACAGTATCCCCAACTATGAAACTGAACCTATAGAGATGCCGTCTAGGAAGAAACAAAATCTAGAAACATCAACACAAACGCGGAAGCATAACTAGATCATCAAAAGCCTGTGGAAGCATAACAAAACCATAATATAACAATAAGCCACTCCCATCCATGAGTGGCTATTTACATTCTAATATGATAAACATAACCCAATCTTCAAGCTTCGATGTCCACCAACTCCCTTCAATACAAGTCTCTCTCCTTGCTCTAACTAATTCGGCGCCGGCTAAGTGTTCTCTTCTGGAAGGAAAAACAGCAAGAGTGAGCGTACAACTCAACAAATATAATCATACTCAATACTCATAGGCAAATAATAGAACAACTGGAATGGGGGGATACAAGTAATCTCAATAATCATGAATCACGAGAGGGAACAGGAAACATCTAGAATCACTGGATTCTCACGGTTACATCGATTAGGCATTATTTATTTTCATCATTATATCATCTTTGTGGACCCGAGCTAGTAGGCCGTACTAACCAACGATGCGAGAGAACGAGGAAAGGAATGTGTTCGCTACATATTCTAAAGCCACAGCTACATTTTAGGTCTGCGGCACTTGACCATCGGTTGCATCTCCACCATGCAACACTCAACGAACGACTACATCTCCACTATGTAGCGTTCAACCAACGGCTACATTTTAGGCCTGCAGCACTCGGCCACCTCAACACGCCCCGTATCCCCCGGGGACCAGGGCAATCCTCGTTCTTCCATAGTAGTTTCCTAAAGCGTACCAAAAATATCACCCGCTCCCATGAGCGGCCAGAATACATGGCCATGTATTCCTCGGGTTTACACCGCGATAGACATGGTAAGCTAAAGAATACTACCCCTATAAATCATGGTCCTATTTTCAAGGTTAATTTCCACACTTGGAGAGGGAAACCCATATTTGCCATACACATTCACAACTAAGAAAATCGCATTCCCACCACATACATCTCCATCCAGGAGATCATTCTATCATAATGCTCAATGTGGATTCCCTTCCATTTACTTGCTCGGTTCACAACTTTCTGTGGGACTCAATCTGATCATTACAATTCAATTCGTGTTCACAAGAGAATTCCGAATTTCATACCTTCGATAATCATGTATCATTTTAGAAGCTTCCTGGACTCGTTTCCTTGCTTCCGGCACATGGATACACATTTTCGGGGCTTACATTTACGTTCAAACAATTAGACGTCACTTCCATAACAATTAAACGAGGGCATAACTTGTATATTTCTCATTTCATTTAGGGTGAACAGTGTCAGGTTTCTTTTTGAACATCCGGATGCCATGAACGGTTCGATACTTGTGAGATCGGGCGTCCGGTTGATACATACGCACAATTGGGACACGACGATTCATATTTTGAGCTCAATTCAACATAATACGAAGGTGGAAGCATGCAATTTTCCCCTTTGGTCTCGGGTGAACAGTGTCAGTGCCCGTTTAGAGGGCTCGGACACTGTGAACAGGTCGAGACATGCGAAATTGGACCTACGGCCGACGTATGTACATCATTGGGACGTGTGGATTCACATTTTGAGGTCAATTTCATGATACATGAAAGGGAAACGAAAAATCCCCAATTTCGTGGTTAGGGTTTCGGTGAAACCAAACCGAGTGGATCGAACACGATTCAGACAAATAACTACATATTTCTTAGACATTAATCTTGGGCTTCTCTGTTTATTATTCCCAAATCCATTTTGAAAATCATGGAAGGTTATATTCGTCGTTTTTTGTGGCATGGATCCATTACTGGGGGCTCAACAGCTAAAGTGGCGTGGGAGCATGTCTGCAGGTCTCGTTCTGAAGGTGGTCTTGGCATTCAAAATCTGCATAACTCTAACAAAGCCCTGATTTCTCATCTGTTATGGAAGATTATTACAAAGGATCCCAAATCTATCTGGGTCTCATGGATGTATGTATATAGATTAAAGGATAGGTGTATTTGGACCATAAAAGTGCCAACCAACACTACCTGGTGCTGGAGGAAAATGTTAAAACTTCGATATGCTATTCGGCCTTATGTCCAACATCGTATTGGAAATGGGGTTGATACTTTTTTATGGCTAGATAACTGGCACCCGAAAGGCCCCCCTTTTTTTGGTAAGTAATTAATTGTATTAAAATGTAAATAAAACTGTACAAACATCTATATTTTTTACCAAGTGTTTTACCGACTTGGAAAAAGAAACATAGAGAGAGGGAAACCCAAAAAAAAAACAAGACATAGGAGTCTTAAATAAAAAAAATTACACAGATGGAATCAGCCATTGAGACTCAAAACCACAACTGCCAGCAATACTGAACAGGAGGACGCTACTTCAGCAATAGGCGAACCTTGCCACGTCAGCATATCCACATGTAGAGAGCAAAGGAGCAAAGGAGCATAAGCCACTCCATCCACCTTTTGGTGAAGCAATGGAAACTCCGGAAATGATCACAAAGTGGTCACTCCGGCCAAGAAGATCCACTCCGTCCAAGAGGAGCATTAAGCACTCCGGCCAGCTAGGAGCACAATCCACTCCGTCCTTCCTATTAGTGAAACAAAGGGACTCCAGAATGTTCGCAAGGTGGACACTCCAGATTTTTTGAACCCCCGATAAAGATGTTCGGCTTTAGGAACTCTGGATAAAAGGAAGCACTCCGTCCAAAGGGCTCCGGATAGAAGATGACATATGGAAATTGATAAAATAAACCTCGAAAGTAGGGTAGGATTTTTTTTGGAGCTCAAGCCACTCCGGCCAAAGAGAGAGCCAGCTCCGGAATCCGAAGTTCACAGAACAACGACTGAACCTGCCATTTTTTTTAGAAGCACAGAAAAAAGAAGGAGAACACTCCGGAACCAGAGTCCTCAGAAGCAAAAGCACTCCGAAAATCGGAGTCCTCAAATCTAGGACAAAACCCTTTTTTTTTTTTAGGAAGCACAGAAAAAAGAAGAACACTCCGGAACCGGAGTCCTCAGAAGCAAAAGAACTCTGAAAACCGGAGTCCTCAAAGCCAGGACAAAACCCCCCTTTTTTTTTAAAGCACAGAAAGAAAGAAGAAAACACTCCGGAAACGGAATCCTCAAAATCAAAAGCACTCTGAAAATCAGATTCCTCAAAAGCCAGGCCAAAACACATTTTTTTTTTCAAAAAAAGCACAGAAAAGCACTCCAGAAGCCGGAGACCTCGAAAGCACCGAAACAAGCAGCGCACAAAAACACTCCGAAATCCAGAGTTCACACACCCTTTTTTTTTAAGCACGGGAAGAAAGAAAGACAACAAACGCTCCAGATCCGGAGTCCTTAGAAGCAAAAGCACTCCAGAAAAAGAAGCAAAGAAGGAATCACTCCGGAACCGGAGTCCTCACAAGCAAGTACATAGAAACACTCCCGGAATCCGGAGTTATCAAGCGCTAACAACTCCGGATTCAAGTCACATCCTCCAATTGTCAACGAAAAACTAGTCATCCGAGTGCAAGTTAAATTCGCCTGTCCTGCACATTAACTGCACTATGGGATGTCTCAATCTTCCCCCGGACTGTCACAGAAATCTGGGTAACCAGCTGGGTTACGTTAAGGTTCCCCGAATCCTTAAACATACGATGATTCCTCTCTTTCCAAATAAAATAGACGGAAGCAGCAAGGGTAAGGCGGAATGAAAATGCTTTGAGATTTTTGCCCTTCCACCGTTTAGCTGCCCACAAGATGTTTGAATTCCAATTAGGGTGGGGCCAACCACACCCAGCTTTGTGGCGCATTTTTCGCCAGATAGACGAGGAAAAAGGGCATTTAAAGAAAAGGTGATCATGACTCTCCCTTCCGGAGGAGCAGAGTATACATAACGCAGGAATGTGAAGGTAACTACCAATCCTGTCAAGTGTGCTAAGTCTCTAGCGGACCGCCAGCCAGAGGATAAAAGTGTGAGTCGGGATTGTCATCGGGCCCCAGACAAGGCAGAACCACTCCACCACACCTTTTGACTCTCGGAAAAGCTCATAGGCAGATTTTGAAGAGAAGATCCCACTGCGGTCGGCAGTCCAGACAACAACATCATTGCGAGATGGGTCAGAGAGGTATGAAGGCATGTTATTCAAAATCCTATCAACCTCCATATCAAAATGGTTTGGCCAATTCCAAACCCCGTTTCAGATGATATCCTTGAACTTAGCATCCAAGGGTAAGCCAGTGATACACCTGATTCTCTCATTAAATCTTTCCTGAAGCGGACCTAACAGGTGCCAAAAATCAAGCCAAAGGAAGGTGTCACCACCATTACCAATTTGATGCCGAATCTTACTGCGGAGAGTAACACGGAGCTTCATAAGCTTTTTCCAGCTCCAAGGGGTAGCATCCGGAACTTTGATGGTCCAGATGCAACGATCTTTGATACAATGACCGTGATACCAAGCGACCCAGATGGAATTCGGGTCCTTAGAGGTAATCCTCCAGAAATGCCGGGCCAACAGTGCTTTATTAGATGCAATTATGTTTTTGATTCCAAGCTCGCCTTCCTCTTTTGGAGAACACACATCCGACCAAGCAACCTTTACAGATATTTGATCAGCTGAGGACCCGTGCCACAGAAAGGTACGAAGAGATTTTTCAATGCCTTTCAAGATGGCTTTGGGCAATATGAACATTCAGGCCCAGTAATTATGGATTGTGGATAAAATGGACGAAATTAATTGAAGCCTGCCCGCAAACGAGAGCCAACGATTCTTCCAGGAAGAAATCCGAAGTTGGACTCTATCAAGAAGCGGTTTGCACTCAGAGGTAGAGAGTTTAGTGGTTATGAGGGGGACGCCAAGGTATTTGACAGGAAGGGCACCCAATCTAAATCCTAGAATGTCAATAATACCCCTTTTGGTGGTCTCACTTGTTGAGCAACAAAAAATCGGGCTTTTATTAGGGTTAGGAGTAAGCCCAGACAGAACACTGAACATTTTGAGACTCTCGTGTAATGCTTGGATGGATTTGCAATCAGCTTTGGAAAAAGGAGAAGGTCGTCCGCAAACCCAAGCATCAAAGTTCTAGTAATTGCACATTTCCAATGAAACTGAAAATTCGGATTGGTCTGAGACATCCTAACCAAAATACCATTAAGGACTTCCATCCCTAGTACAAAGAGATAGGGCGAAAGGGGATCCCCTTGTCTAAGTCCTTTGGCCCCCCGGAAAAAACCCACTGACTCACCATTGAGGCAAATGGAATATGATGCAGTGGAAATGCATTGGCTAATCCAATTGATCACCATAGGGGGGAAATTCATCAGATCAAGGACCGCCAAGATGAAGTCCCAATGGATGGAATCATAAGCCTTCTTCAAATCCACCTTAATCACACAACATGGAACTCCCTTATTCAAGTGGTATTTATGAAGTAATTCTTGCGCAAGCAAAATATTATCTCCAATGTTTCTGCCAGGCACAAAAGCAGTTTAACACTTAGCAACCAGGAGAGGAAGCGAATGTTTAATGTGGCTGACAATAACCTTGGAGATGATCTTGTATAAAACATTGCAGCAAGCAATAGGCCGAAAATCTGAGACCTTGGACGGCGATTTAATTTTCGGAATTAGGCACAGTAAGGTCGTGTCTATTTGCTTTAACATTGTCCCATGAAGAAAAAAGTCCTGGACTGCTTCAGTGATGGAAGGCCCAATTTCGTTCCAGGAGGCTTTGAAAAATTTGGCAGAAAAACCATCTGGCCCTGGAGCTTTGTTATCTTCAATGGAGAACAGGGCCAAACGAATCTCCTCAATAGAGATGGGCCTACACATCTCCTGCCGGAGCTCATCAGGGACAGAGTGAAGAATGAAAGGTCAGAGCCGCTCTTTGGGGAACGGTCCGTTCGTTCTGCCCATACCGAGGAGCTTTGAAAAATGATCACTCAAAAGGTGCTGGACTTTCTCCAGGCCACTCGAGACATATCCATCTTCTTTGGTTAAGGCAAGAATACAATTCGTGTTACGATTGCCAGCAATTGATTGGAAAAAGTATTTTGTACACTGATCGCCATTCCTGAGCCAACGGATTTTCGCTTTTTGTTGAAGAAAATCGAGTTCATTTCTGATCGCACGACGATACTCAGACAAAAGACGCTCCTCCTCAAAAACCCCAGGAGGAGGGACAACTACGGGGCATTCCTTTGGAAATCCTCAAGGGCCTCTCTCGAATGAGTGACGGCCTCGGATACATTCCCCAGGCTACGATTAAGCTCTTTTACTCTCTCCTTGACAAGCCTCAATTTTGAAACCACCCGGAACATGGGGACGCCCTGAATCGGAATGTTCCAACAATTCCGGATAGTAGGAATGAACCTAGGATGACAGGTGAGGAAGTTGTTAAAACGAAAACATCCAGCTTTAAAGGGCCTCGAAATGGTGGGGGACAGAAAACAGGGAGAGTGGTCCGAGAGGCGAGGAGGGTAGAAGGAGGCCTTGTAGTGGAGTTCCGCCAGCTAAGGCTGATTTATATTCCTTAAGGCTAATGACTGTGACTGGGCTACCTTTGGACACCAAGGTTGCGTCGATAGTGGTAAATGGTGTTTGGAGGTGGCCGAACCAATGTGATATGGAAGTGGATCAGATTATTGACGGCATGCCAGATTACTGCCCTGACCCAGATAGGAAAGATACAATCAGATGGACTGCTAATCCCAAAGGAATCTTTTCCACCCGCTCAGCTTACAGCATTTTCCAAGGTACTGCGGCCAAATGTAAATGGTCCTTTATTGTCTAGGGTTCTTCTCATATTCCATCTCATGCTTTCATTTTATGGCTTGCTATCTTAGGCAAGCTGTCCACACTCGATAGAATGGGGAGATTTGTGAATCTAGCCAACTTCTGCATTCTTTGTAAGAATGCTGGAGAATCTCACGATCATCTGTTTTTTGAATGTCCTTTGTCAAGAGAGGTCTGGAGCACTCTCTGTCATCAGGCTGGGATAACCTGGCCATTCCTGGAATGGAAAAGAAATATTGAGTGGGTTTCCTGTAATTGGAATGGTAAGAATGCCATGTCACTTTCCATTAGGCTCACTCTCGCTGCTGCTGTTTACTTCATATGGTTTGAATGAAACCGAAGAACTTTTGACGAGGCCATTGGAAGAACCCCTACTCAAATTACTAACCTCATTATTGATACTGTTCAGAGGAAATTAGAAATGAGTATCAAGGGTGATGATTGCTGTACCAGGAATGTCATTGTCCGATGGAGCTTATTGGTTGATGCTGTGGAGTGAAAAGCTGGGTTTGATTGGGATCTGGTGTGGAAATGCCTTGATGCATTAGACGGAGTATTCTTAAATGACGGAGTGCGTTTTATAGATCGAGTGTGCGTAAAGACGGAGTGCCTTAGATGCAGCGGCTGTGTTCGATTTGTTGGTGTGATTGTTTTATCTCTTTTTAGAAGGAGCATAGTGTTCCTGGATCCGTTCTCCGGAGTACTCCTTCTTGGCTACTTGGAAGGAGTGCACTGTCTCATTTTGGGCGGAATGATTTAACTCAATATTTCTGCGTGTCAATCTGGGGTGCACGTGTTCCTTTATAAGGGGTAATTTCTAGTCCTTGGACGGAGTGGTGTTTTTACTGGGGTGATTATCCTCTCCTTGGACGTAGTGCCTTGCTTTCATAATTTCGGAGTGCATTTCTCCGGAGTGGGGCAGCTTCGTTCCTCCAGAATGCAATTGTCCTTTTCCGGAGTGCTCCTTTGTATCTCCTAATGGTGTGATTTCTCATTCTGGACGGAGTGATCTATCTTCTTGGTTGGCGATGCCCGTGCCTCCATAGTTCTTGCGTATCCTTTTTCTGGAGTGATCTTCTGGGACGGAGTGTATATGCCGGAGTGGCTCTCTTGTCTCCTTGGACGGAGTGGCTAGCTGGAGTGATATTCCTCTCATTTTGGTCGAAGTGTCTTGTGAGTGATGCCAGTGTTCTTTTAGCTGGAGAGTGTTCTCTGTCTACTTGGATGGAGAGTGATATCTCATCTTGGACGAAGCATTTGATGTGCGTTGTGGTTTTGTATTTGAAAGGCAGGGTGATTCTTTGAAGCCGGAGTGCCTTTCGCACATTTAAAGGCCGGAGTGGATTGCGTGTTTGAGTCCGAAGTGGGTTTAGGCGGAGTGGGTTGCTTGTTTTAGAGGCCGGGGTGGCTTGTTGAAGACGGAGTGCGTATTGAGGCCGGAGTGTCATTTTGATGCCAGAATCCCCTTTGAGGACGGAGTAGAATTTGCTGGAGTGCCTTTACACACTTAAAAGCTGGAGTTGGTCCGTGTGAGTTGAAGCCGGAGTATCATTTTGATGTCGGAGTGTCTTAAGAGGCCGGAGTGGCTTCTTGATGCTGGAGCACTTTTTGAGACTGGAGTGGTTGGTTTACAATAATCGAACATTATTGTAATTTTTTTAATGACTGTTGTCATAGGATTAGGGGTCTCCCCTGTTTTATGTTCCTTCTCCAAGTCGGTAAAACACTTGGTTATGAACATAATTTTTTGTACATTTTTTAAAATTTTATACAATTAATTACTTACAAAAAAAAAGAATACCCAATAAAATCAAGCAAAACATCGAAAGGGAACGAGAAGTGAGTATGAGAATACTTGTCTCGACACGTGCTTTCACCTTTATAACTAGCTCTCGGACGGATTTGTACTCCACAGCCTTGATCTCCTCCCTGCTCTCACTAGAATCGGCGCTCTCTCTCTCTCTAGAAGCTTCTGGGCTCGAGGAAAAATGAGGAAAAATTCATATCAGCCTTTCCGTTGGAGGAGGATTCTCAAATCTGCTCCTCGGATGCTTATTTTGAAGCCCTCTGTTTGTTGTTAGTTGTTGCATCTTCTAAACCACACATCGATTCTTTACCTCCTGATAGGAAGCAGATTATATTTGACTTCCTTTGTGTCCTGCTGAAATGGAATTTGGATTTTACTTCCGGTCTATATAGTGATCTGGATGGATTAGTGAAGGGCCTCTAGGCTTTTGTAAACTCCAACCGTTCGCAACTGCTGAATGCCAGTTGCATTGCGGAGGAGGATAACATTCTCGATAGAATGGAGCTTGAAGGCCCATGGTTTCAAGCTAAATCAAGGAGGAAGCGAAAAGCTGCCCCCAAGATCCCTATGTCTTCCTCGAGCACGTAAGCCGTGCCTTTGCCGCTTGAAGGCCTGTGTGGTATCTGGATCTTAATGATCGAATTTTCCTGTAGTTTTATTTCTTAATGACTTTTGTCATGTCTTAGGGGACTCCCTTGTTTCTATGTTTCTTTCCCCAAGTCGGCAAAACACTTGGTAAAGAACATAGTTTTGTAATTTATTTTTAAATTTTAATGCAATTAATTACTTATCAAAAAAAGAAAAATGAGGAAAAAGAAGCACGATGCGGCTTTAAAATGAAATGGCACCCGAGCGCGCGGCGAGCGTGGTCAAATCTAGATTTTGGGATCAATAGGTGGGCTCGAGCACACGGAGGGCGCGGGTCCGGCCCGCGGCAAGCCTACGTCGCGTTTTTGCCGTTTGGGACCCGTTTTGACCATTCTAACCCAATCTTTCACATCCTTGGACCTTATTTTTGATTATATAACCTTAATAGGTCATGAATATCATAATTTAAAACCCAAAATCTTATTTACAAAGTAACATTTCATGGTTTACAGTTTTCGTTCCCGATTTACCGATTCCGACTCTTTGAACTTTTTAATCCGATTCTCCCACACCTTTTGACCACAATACACCTAGTTAAGTTAATTACCTTCTAATTATTATAGTCTTAACCCAGAACCTCACACCACCTATTATGACATGGGAGTAACACAACCTTAACGTTTCTCAAAGGCATTACATTTCACGATAACTTACCAGACCCTTCAGGGATCAACCCAAATGACATGAACGTCAATTACCCCCATCCGATCTCCAAAAACTACCGTTTATCTTTTGTTCTAACAATTACAAATCTCTCTAAGCCAAATGTCTCTCTTGAATTGTAGCCCTCGAAGAATACTTTTCGGATCTCTTAATAACTTCGGCTAGACCCAAGATGACCATACGCTTTCACGACGCTAATCGGTCTTTCCAATAGCCATCTTTCCAATAGCCATCACTTAAAATCTTATAGATCCCAAAATCATGCTACCAAAGAGTTACAAGTCTAACAGGGCATTTCCTTCACCAAACTCGCATTCCTTTGAATTTATTGAAGTCACCTCAACACGGGCCCGAATATGGCCAAAAGATCCAACCCATAAAATTTCATGAAATACCAACAACCTAGAAAACCCAAACACCGTTTTCTGGACTTCATAGTGGCCATATCTTCATCCCGAATACCGCCGGGACTACCACTTCCATTGATCCACAATTAACACGCTATGGACCCAAATCGATCTTAGAAATCGTCAAACTTTTACAACGGCCCACGTAATTCGCTTATCCATTCACAAGGTTTGATTGACAAATCATCACTCTCCTAGGCCACCCCATTTTTTGAAATTCATGAACAACCTTATCGGTCCGTCTCATCTACCTCGAAGGTTCTGGGGTATTTCACAATGATACCAAAGCCTATACTTCCATGGTTCTGCATGGAACTCTCAACGATCATTGTTGATTTCGACATAACCTCGAATTATCGGTCAATAGATAAGTTAACCTAATCTTCTTTCTATAATCATCCTCAAATAGTCACACGGTGGAAGCCCCTCAATGACCACAAAATAACTTCAAGATGTGGCCGCATATACTAATTAGACTTAACGCAGATTCTCATCGAATGTTCCACAGGAAGACGTCATCAATCTCTTGATACTTTGATCAATTCAAATTTATGCCTTAGATCCTTCAACTCGATTGCCGGATGTCATCCTTTACCAACCCAACAAGATAGCACTGTAGTTCACCCACCGAACTACTATTAATATTAGATTAAGACTTGGTACCTTAGCTTTTTTTTTTGGTAAGTAAGATGAGATTTAATTAAATAAAAATTTATAGAACGATGTTCTACCTCCAAATATTTTGCCAACTTAGAGGTAGAACAACATGCTAGGGCTTACCTCGAGCACTACCATAAACCAATTCAAGAAAACGTACAAAAAACAGAAAATCAATGCTCATCTAGGTTATGAAGAAAAAAAGCTAAACCGTCGCGGATCTCTTTGAGTGAAGGAACTCATCATATCAATCAGAAATCCATATCTAGGGATCTGGAGACATTTATCAAATCACGTGTGCAGCATCCATCAATGTGTATAACGGCTAGGCCAGCATCAATGATGCATCAATCAGCTCCTTACGTACACAATGTCTTCATTTGTCATCTTTTGGATCCATGGGAACGCCTGTTCGAGGTAGCAACATTAGCCATCGGCTGGATTGGTTTACTCCCATGTAATGTGTCCTGCAAGAAAGACTTGGTACCTTAGCTGGCTCAAGTTCATACCTAAAATCATACAATTCAATTTCAAGATTCATATATAAACATCCACTTTGATATGTCTTTTGTCCTTCCAAGTACTAGGTCACCTTTGCCGCTATTACAAAGCTTAGGTCTCCCAATTGCACGTAACTCAGAACACAATGCAAACATGGGTTTGGAATCCCCAAAGCGACACCAGATTACAACACTAAGCCCAAAGGCCTTACCTCATATCGCGACAGGTGGCACTTAATACTTTAAGTTAACATCTTAGAACCTTGATTTAAAACACTGAAAACTCTTCTCCCCCCGTCCATGCGTAAGAACATCCCTAAATCTTGCAATCAAACCAACCATTCTTGAAACATGCTCCCGAAAGTCTCATCAAAACAAAGTATTCATCGTTAAAACTTCCATAAGCACATAGGACAATACCTCTTAATCCTCAAGACCCATGATCTTCTTCACGTCAACTAACTGAAGTCAACTTCACTTCCTATCTAACATGGGGCAACACGTCATACCTTCTACCAGACATGGGGTCACCGCAATGCCATCTTAAGTCTAAAAAAAATCCACATCGTCAACCTCAATATAACCTGAGGCTACCCAAAAGTCCAAACATTAAAGCATTTTTCCAAAACAATCACGAATTGTTATCCTATGACTTGATATACCTAAAATTCACTCCAGTCACACCAATCTCGAGCCGATGGCTCCCTACTGGACCTTAATGGTTTTGCCTTCTTTGAGGCTCCTCCATTAACACTGGCTCTTGAAGCCTGATTAAAAGTCCTCTATCTGAAAAATTTCTCTCCTTCCACCTCCTTCTCATAAATAACGGCCCTTTCTAACACCTCTCCATACGTAGCCAACTTCAAAGTTGAGAAATGTCTCCTGATATCATTTCTTAATCCTTGAAAAAACCTTCTAGCCTTAACTAATCCTGTCCTAAGTTTCCACATCGATTTAGATCGAACCTAAAGCATCTCAGTTCTCTCTAATACCAACTGTGACGGACCGACCACATTCCACCACATACAACCGCCGTCAAACCTAACCTTTACACATATACGGTATAATACTAACTTGGTGGATATAAAAATTTTTCTTTTCTTTTGAACATACCCTAACGCGTACACAGGATTCCTTAAGGCCAAACTCCTTGAGTTGGCCATCAAAGTTTTAACTCCATACTTGGCCAGCCAACATTAAGGTTGGTCGGACACGAAGTCCTTGACATGAAATGAGATGCTACTAGAAATATCAACTTTATTTTTCCATATTATAATTACAGAAACATGCTAACATCCATAAATTCTTTTACAGCGGAAATGTTTTACAAGTCCTTCTCAAAACATCAAAAGAAAATACGTCAATTCCTTCACTGATCAGCTCCGGCCAGCTATGCCGTCTAGTTACTTCATACGACTCTACTCAATTTCGTCCTCCATAAGCTTTTCATCATCTGAAAAATAGCAAGAATGAGCTACAAAGCCCAGCAAGGTACCCACATGCAGAAAACATTAACACACATGTCATCGGATCAAAGTAAAGGTTTCAAAACATAACTTAGCACATGAAAATCACCATATCATTTCTTCTTAAGTTCAGTGTTCCTTATTCTTATTCTTATTATTTTGTCTTCAGAAAGTTCATAAAAGCCGAACGAAATGCTTATCCTCTTTAGGGACTGGACGGGAGCGGACAACATCGAGGAAGGGTTGTGTGCTACCCCACAACCTAGGGCAGTATCCTCCTATTATACTGGCAGAGGCGGGCGGTAATGCCCTTTACTAGGCATACGGGGTCGTAGTCCATAAGCCTTGTGCCACAAGAAATTCCCTCGTGGCCCAGGGGCAGTCCTCGAGTGTCACTCAAATATCCTTCATCCAATTGTAATAGCAAGCTTAATGGAAACTCGGTTCTCAGTTCATTTCTTTCAATGGCCATCTATCATAGTTCAAAAGTTGGAAGTCATAGAGTTCCACTTACTGTCCGGAATACATACATTTTTCCTTATTCTTATAGTCTTTGTTCTTAACTTCAGTATTTGAAGTCCGTAAAGCCTTTCCTTTAATATCTTAAAATCGAAGGTCTTTTAAAGTGTCGGAGGTCTCATTTATCAAAGCCTGAGGTCTTATGTCAAAAGTCTGAGGTCTTTTCTCAAAAGTCGGAGGTTAATCATATACTTCAAGCCGGTTTCAAAATTATATTACAAATCCCGATTTCAAATTCGTGATACAAGGCCAGTTTCTAAATCACAGTATAATTGTCGGTTTCAAAATACGATACAAGGCCAATTTCAAAATCACGGAGCAGATACCGGTTTCAAACTTTCATTACAAGGCCGGTTTCAAAATCAAAGGCAAATGTCGGTTTCAATTAAGGCCGATTTCAATTATTCTATAAGGCCGGTTTCAAATCAAGGCTGGTTTCAAAATCAAAGGCAAATGCCGGTTTCGATTAAGGCCGATTTCAATTATTCTATATGGCCGGTTTCAAATCAAGGTCGATTTCAAAATCAAAGGCAAATGCTGGTTTTGATTAAATACGATTTCAATTATTCTATAAGGCCAGTTTCAAATCAAGCCCGATTTTAAAATCAAAGGCCAATGCCGGTTTCAAAATTTCAATACAAGTGCCAGAGGTCTTTTTACTCATGTCAGATATCTTAAAAGCTTGTTCGTGGCAAGAATTCATGCAAGTAAGGTAAAAACAAAGATCTTTATGAAAACACATAACAGAGCTTCCTTTAAACATGGCATTAACAGAAATCCAGATGATCAGAACAAATATCATGCATACCGTAACATAAGTTCATAAAAAATCAGACATACTTACATTGCAAACATGAACTATAGAAAGACGAGTATGCTTATAGTAAATTATGAATTTAAGGCGGCTACACTTGCCTGGAAATGCTCATCAACTCCTTACTTATGTCTAGCATGGAATTCTTCCCTTCCTTTCTTTCATCTCTGACTTCTTACTTTCAAACTCTCTCCCAAACCCCCGCATCCAAATATTTATAGGTGATGGGGTGGTTGAGAGAAGGTGGGGTAGGTCACCTACTATGATATTTTATTCATATCGTCTCTTCCCGAGAATTCCAGAGATTTCTAGAGTAGGTGGAAGTAGGTAAGAGTAGTTCACCTACTCATTACTGGCCACTCCAGCCTTAGCTAAAACCGGTTAATATTTCATTTTGCCCTCTTTCTTCTCCGATTTACTTTCGTAAATGTTTTATGGAAGCCTTATTATCTATCTATTCCGGTCGTCAGTGTTACACTCTGGTCAATATCTTTGAATCTAGTAAATACTTATATTCCCAATCAACCATCAAATTAGGCCATCATCAATTCCTCCCACCACTACGGCTGGTCATCATCCTTCGCTGGCCTCCTTCCTTCCTTTCCAGTCAACTAGAGTTGACCTGTTAAATTCTCCCTCACGTTTTTCGGTCAACAGACGTTGACCGGATTACTTTCTTATTATATTTTTCGGTCAACAATCACACAATTCCGGTCAACTCTTCCTTGGCTTCTCTTCATATTTTCCGGTCAACTGGCGTTGATCGGATTAACTTCTCCTTACATTTTCTAGTCAGCTGGTGTTGACTGAATAAACTTCAATTTTCCTTCATTCCTTTATCTTTGCTGGCCAAATGGCGTTGACCGGATAAATCTTCCTTCAGAGCTTATATTGAGTTAATGACCGGGAGCTCTATCATCACTCCCGGTCAACTGGCATTGACCGGGTTAATTTTCCTTTACTCCTTAGTTATATTGAGTTAATGACTTGGACTTTCTATGTTTTAGAATTTGGGCCGTTACAAGTGAATATATGCAGATAACTATTTCTAGCCGTGGGCCCAAGGAATGCTAAACCGGTGCTCGCCCTACAAATACCCCTCTCCTCCACAAGAGAAGGGATTGGACTCTTTTGGGGGAGGGGATCTCCCTCTTCGATCTTTTCTTTGGGGTTAATCAATCAATCAGATCGCATCCCTAGAGAACCACTCATCGAATTTAGAGTATACTCCTTATATTCTTTTTTTTGGTAAGTAAAATTGTATTAAAATAAAAAAAAATTATAAAAATAACTATATTCCAATTCTAAGTGTTTTATTGACTTAGAGTTAAAATATAGACATTAGGGCATTTCCCGAGTACCACCATAGAACATATCATAAAACTGAAGTAAAAATACAACAGGAAACAATCGGCCAAGTTACAATCAACCAAATCGGCCATTTGCCTTCAATCCAACCGTTCAATGGTATCAAACTCAACTTGGCCAAAATGCAACCCCTCCAGCTTCAACACTAAAACAGCCCAACCGGTAAGTTCCACCAAAGCCAAAACCTCCGCTGTTACGGCCGTTGCGGCCGGTCAACGCGTTGATCGGCCCAAATGCTATGTTTTTTTCCTCTCTGCCCATCACTGACCTTGAACAAAGCCAGCATCCGAACAAATCATCCACCAACAAGACCAGCAAATCATATACTCCTTACACGCAAGCATTTATATACACTAAAATCCCACAAATACAACTTAGCTTGCTCTAATGCAACAGCTAAATCCAAATGGCCACTATCACCATGTGATTCTAGACGACTATAGAGTAAGAACCGCAGGTGATAGCCACCAACTTGTCGCCCTGAGGATTTTGATGGTGCACACTACCAGTTGGGGAAGCACGATAGTGGCTCCCCCAAAGGCACAGAATTGTAGCGCCAGTAGCCCACAACCATAGGTGCATGGTGTTAGCCACTTATCATTACAGCCCTAAGGCTAGCTAATCCACGCATCTTCTATGAATACATCCATTCCTCCATGCAAAATGGGGTCTCCTTTTGGATCTGAATTTTCTCTATCGACCTTGATCTAATTCAGTAAGCCAACGTTCACAAAAGCCACACCATCCAATGAGTGCATCTCTCTCTCCAAATCACTCTCTAATGAGTGCACCTCTCCCTTAACGCGACTACTCGATGAGTTGATCCCTTTCAGAAAGCCACTTTCTCACAAGTGCAATCCTAATTCTTTAAGCCACTTTCCTATGAGTGCAACCCTCATTCTAAAAGCCATTCTCTTGTGAGTGAACATTTCTCAAAGCCGCTCACCCATTGAGCACATCAAACGGAGCACTGCCCTCCAATTTTGAAGCAATTCTCTAGTCGAGTGCACCAAACAAAGTCTAATCCTCTGCTAACACTCAATCTCCTTATCCATGCATCTATCCATATTCTTCCTCCTATCTTTCTATTCAACTAAGAAAGATTATTGATTTGAGTATTGAAAGATATACCAGAGAGTGAGTCATACCATCCCCTGACCTCTTGTTTGTTAGTTGTGGTGTGTAGATCTAGGTTTGAAGCAATAAAAACTAGACCCACTTCTAGTCGAACACTCGAATTAGGTGGCTCCCTAATTCATTCAATAATCTGGATTAAAAGACGTATCATTAATGCTGCCTATGGGAACGATGAAAAGTCTAACCTCATAATAGTAGAAAGCAAGCGTGATGAGTACTAAGCCTCAAGCAAGCATGCCTTTAAGAGACATCACCTCCCATGGTGATGACTCGACTGTAGGTAGTTATGGAGGTGACAGTCCAACTGCCGATGGGGAAGCATTGGCTGCCCAGGTGAACATGCTATCAAAATTACTTCAAACCATGTTCACCCATCTGGAGATACCATCACTGGGGGCTCCTTCCTCCTACTCCGTACCTCAACATCCAAAAGGAGGAACCAAAAAAAGAGACAGCTCACCAAGGAGAAGACCCAACGGATGGACGACCTCAAGGCTCGAGAGGCCACGAGCGAAAGGGCCCAAATTTGTTAGAAGATCGACTAAATCTTAGAGCATGGGACAAGAGCTCAGATCGATAAAATCTATGCTACTCTCGAGACAACATAAGGCCTTCAACCTAAGAAGAAGCTTTATGTAGCACTCTATCGACGAAGGTTCATAGATGGACAATCTAGAACATCTCTCCAGACCACTCGAAGTTGAGGACCTTCCTCGAAGCTATAAGGATTGCATCGTCCTCTTAGGTAAAGGAAAGGGTTGGAAAGATCGGGCAGCAATTGTTCAGAGGAAGCACTGACCGATGCTCTACCGACCTAAGGAGGTCACCATTCATGAGGGACATTCAAATTTTGTAACTCCCTTGCTAATCCACATCCCTTAAACTTATCAAAAGAAGGCGAACATCTATTTTTCTACATTGCCACATCAATCGCATGAAGAGTTACAGACCCGACAATCACCATGGCCGTTCGCATAATAGGGACTCGATATACTAGGCCCATTGCCTTTTACATCCAGGAAGAGAAAGCTCGTTATAGTTAGTATCGACTAATTCGGATAGAAGCATCCCCACTGGCACAGATTACTGAGTCGAATGTGACATTGTTCGTTCGACAAAATATCATTAGTAGATTTGGGATTTTTGAGGTTATAGTCACTATAATGGAACCCAATTTACCGGTAAATGCTTTACCAAGTATTGCATGAGTTTGAAAATTTTGCAGGTTCATACTTTCATCGCCTATCGTTAAGCAAACGAGTAAGTGAAAGTCATAAACTTAACACTACTACATGGATCAAAAATGATGCTAGAAGACATGGGGGGCTCTTGGACAGACGAACTACCTCTTGTGATATGGTCCTATAAGACGACACCTAGGAAACCAACATGAGAGACACCCTTTAGCCTATGCTCTAGAACTGAAGTGGTCATCCCTGTCAAGGTTGGTTTGCCCAACCTTTGAGTTGAAAGTTTTGACTGACTAAGCATTTTCGACAATTCAGAGAGTATCTCAACTTATTTGAAGAAACTCAAGATGCAATAAGGTTATGCACGGTGTCTTATTAGCAATGGATTGTTCAGTACTACAATAAAAAGATGAAAGCATGTCAATTTGAAGTCGGAGACCTAATTCTATGGAGTATAGAGGCAACTGCCAAGAATGCTAATAGGAATAAACTCTCTTCGAATGACTCTCCGGAATGGCCATTTCTAGTCTCAATGACTCTCCGGAATAATGCATACAAGCTACCTACCTAGAATGGAAAATTGGCCCCGAGAATATAGAACGCCATCCACCTCAAAAGGTACTACAAATGATTCCTTATTGAACATAGGTAAGTCTAGCAATGCATCACGCGGGTTGCTTGTACTATGTATCATGTTTCAATTAATAAAGTGACAGTTTATTTACTTTATTACTTTATTATTTATATTGTGACATCCCACGTCCTCATTTACACTTAATAATACGTCATATTACATATAAGTCCATAAAATATATAATCATTATACACAGGGTTTATATGATTGCATATCAAGTGACTCTAACCCCATACGAATAGAATACAACATTGGATTCTTCAGAGATGCTATTAGGTATCAAAATTATTATTGTAAAATTTTACAAAAGTATAAATAATGACCATAATAACAAATAGTGGAAGCATAACCAATAAGTAATACAAAAGTCACATTTATTTTATTACAAGATCAACTACAAGATTTTACACATCCATTACAATTTCATCAAAATACATAAATGTACAAGCCTAAACCACTCTTATCTTTACAACTGCTCATCCAGTACCAACTCGTACTCTCCATCTGAAGAGTTAGGAAAACAGTAAGAGAGTAAACCAAATGTATAGCAATGTACATAATATACAAAGATATGCACATTTATACTAAAATTATAGTATTATAAGGAATAGGAATCGAATATATAAAAATGCAATGGAATAAACATTTTTCCTAATGCATTTATCTTTCTTTATTTTATCCTTATACTAATTTTCATTTTCTTTTCTTGAGGGACCAGGTGTAGTAGGCCTTACCAGCTAACGGAGCTGACAAATCAAAGGAAGAATTCTGTTAGTCTACATAATCTAAGATCTAACCTCCTTTAATACCCCAAGGTGGATGGATTGTGATAGTCCACACAATCTAAATCCTAACCTCCTTTTACACCTTGAAGTGGGTAGTACTACCTATAATCTCAATAGACGGGGCCTAAAGACATCTCATGGCACTTGGCAATTCTTTAATTTTTTACTATAATAATTCTGAATAGATCCTTGGTTCAATTTATTACTCCATTTTCAAAAACTTTATATGGAAGCTTTTACTTTGTTCTTGATATTCTTTCCCTAATTTTCTCTACTCCAGAAGAAAATACTCATTATTCTTGGAACTTACAAAACATCCATATAAATTTTTCATATTATTGAAACATATAATCATAAAATGTAATATTTAGCAATAAACTGTAAATTATAACAGAAATCAACGCACTGTCCATTTTAATAGATTTAACCTTAAACTTTTATGTGTTAAAATTCATATTTAACATGTGATATATTCGGTTGATTTGGTTGCCGGTTCAATAATTGGTTTGGGGTCAGTTAGGGTTGATTTCCTTAATCAAATTTTAGCATAATTACTTATGAATTTGGTTATGGATTCGTGGCCGATCTAATGATCGGTTCAAGGGTTGCTCCATGATGATTTTTATCACTAAATTTCATTATTAATGAGCCGGTTTAATAAATTGGTTCAAAGGTTCAAGGGATTTCCCTGAGCTAAAAATTTCAGCATATTCCAAGCCGATTTAGCTGTTAGTTTAAGGCTTGATTCGGAGGCCAATTCAAGGTAAATTTGATAGGTTGATACTTTAATATTATCTTAAGGTGCTTAGGCTAATATGGCTGCCGGTTCGACCAATTTAGCGCCCGGTTCAAGGCCGATCCTGGAGCTAAAATCTTAGTGTCAGCATTATGTTGTCCAACGAGTTCGGTTATTGTTTAGGGCCCAGTTTAGTGGTCAATTAGTATTTTTGGCAACCAATTTACAGGTGAATAGTTTAGTCTTAGTACATGATGATTTGGCTAGCTTGGCTGCTGGTTCAGCCGGTTGAAGCCTAGCTCATCATTTTCTTCCTAAGCTACCAGGTTTAGCATTAATATGAATGTTGGGGGCGACTTGTTGCAGATTTAGGGCCCAGTTTGGTTGCTATTTTTGGTCCAATTTTAGGCTAATATGGCTACTATTTCAGGCCGATTTAGGCCCGATTCAGAGGCTGCAAATTCAGCATCAGCATAGATATTGTCAACAGGATATGTTACTGTTTAGGGGTTTGGTTTATCAATTGGTTCGGGTCTAAATTTACGGATTGATACTTTAACATCATCTTAAGCTACTTAGGTTAATATGGATGCCTGTTCAGTAGGTTTGGGGTCCGGTTCATACCCAGTTCAGGGTCTACAATTTTAGCATCAACATGGATGCTATTCTATTAATTCTATTGCTATTTAAGAGCCCGATTTAGGAACCGGTTTAAGGTATTTTTGGCTACCGGTGCACATGGTGACACTTTAGTCTTAGCACTTGAGGATTTGGCCAGTTTGGTTGCCGGTTTAGCCAATTTGGGAGTCGGTTCAGTCTGTTTTTTCCAAACTATCAAATTCGGCATCAGCATCAGAAGATAAAGGGGTAGGTTTTGCTACTTATTTGAGGATTCAGTTTAGTGATCTATTGAACTCATTTTCATGGGCTGAATTTACATAATATCAATAAGGGACTTAGCTAGTTGGTTGCTAATTTGGAGCCGGTTTGGAAGTCAGATGGTGGCCGGTTCAATTGAATTTCAGCAAGGTGTCCAGCAGTTGATCTTGTTCAAACTGGTTTTCCATCTTTTTCCATTATTCATTTTCTTGTGAAAAAGTGATGATATGATAAAAATAACGAGTAATTGAAGTATGGGAGCAACAATACTTAGGGAGAATTAACCAAAAATCAGCAATACTTGAAAGAAGGAATTAAAATACACTTGCCAAAGTTAAATTTTATTCTCTTTCTCTTGGTTCATCCTCCTTTTGTTTTCTGGTTTTTGTCTTTGTTCCCTCTTGGTTTTCCTTATTTTTCCTTTGGTTTCCTTCCCTTCTCTTTTCTTATGTGTCTCTCCCTTATTTCCCTCTTCTTTTCCTTCATTTTTCTCCACTGAATTTATATATAAAAGCTCCTTGAATCAGCTTAACACCTTAGCTCTTCCCTTCCCTTTTTTCTTGCCACGATGCATACTTGTTGTCTTCCTCTTCTCTTCCCATGTTTTATTGCCTACAATGTTGCCATGTGTTACTACTACATATTGCTATGTGTGTGCCAAATATTTGTGCCATGTGTATTTTGTTTTCTTGTTAAATTCCTTACAAAATCATTAGCTTTTTGGAGGTATGAAGCTACCGTGTGTATTGATTTTCCTAGTGCCATATGTGAGGTTCTGGTTTTTAAAATGTCATAATTAGGGATAATTGAGATAATATAATCAAGATTAGGCCTAATATATATGTAAGAAATTAATTTTCAACAGAGGAATAGGGCATCAGTGGGGGATGCTCGCTAGGCACCCCAGGCGACCTTGAGGCACCAAAATCAATAGCATGGCGCCTGCCAGCTGCTGAAGCATCGGCAGGAGGGCCAAATCCAATGTAGGCATGCCTGAACCATGCGAGCGGCATGCTTGAGTGCCAGTTCCAGTGTTGCCGTGTTTGATGCTTGCTTGACTGATGCTCGAGCACCGGTCTATATATTTAAGCATGAGAGGGTTTCTTTTTTGGTAATTTTTTCAGGACCTGAAAGAGAGGAGAGAGAAAATGTGAAGAAGAGAAAGCAGGAGATCTGTAACATCCTGATATTTTAACCTGAATTATAAAGTGATGAATTTAATATAGGAAGATCAGAAATTTGAGGTGGGTAGGGAAGGTTAGAGAGAGATGATCCTCCCTCTCTCTAGAAATTTTAATATGTGTAGGCGGCCTCCGGGTCGAAGGTTGCCTATCTCTTTGTTGAATTTGATCATTGAATAGAGGCTCCTAGGGCCTCATCGGCACGGCGGCAGACTCAGACGGCTGATTAGGGATTCTATCTGTTTCTCCCGGACTTCCATATTTGGCCGTTAAGGGCGATTTCTCTTCGTCATTGGATTCCTTCCCTTCTCCTCTGCTTGGGACGTCGTTTCTGGCAAATTGGCCAAATTCTTCATCGGATGGAACTGTATCCTCCCAGATTAGTCTTGAGCAGATTGCGAATCTCTCTCCGTCCGTGCCTGTTGTCTATACCCAGATGGCGGCCTATGAATCGAGAGCGTTGCAACCTTCCTCTCCTATTCTGTGAACGAGATGTGCCTCTGAATCTGCCTCTGCTTCAACGGAGCTTCCCAATGCTCCTTCCTTAAGTGCGGAGGCAGCTGCCAACCCTTCCCCTCCTTCCTGGTCCACAGTGGTAAAACAGAGCTCTGAAGGAAGTAAGTCCTTCCTTTGTTATTTCCCGCCCGAGATTGAAATTGGGGATAATGTGATACTTACCCCCCCCTCCTGAAGTAATCAAACAGGGTGAGGCCTTGCGGGGTGATACCCTGCTTGGTTACTTTGATGGCAACCCTTTAAACTTTCATGCTGTCAACCGCATTGCTAGGTTGATTTGGGCTCCTTTTGAGCTTCAGCATGTGGCTGGCACGGACCTTGGCTTCTTTTTCTTCCGATTCTCATCATATTAGGCACTTGAGAATTGCATTCAAAATGGCCACTGGATCTTTGCAGGGCATCCCTTGGTTCTCAAACAATGGAAACCAGGAATGCCTCTGCAGAAGGAAGAGCATAAATCTTTTCCAATTTGGATTACACTTTCAAACGTTCCAGTGGAACTGTGGACTCCAATGGAATTGAGCTGGTTAGCTAGTCTGGTTGGTAAGCCTTTACATCTTGACCCGATCACTGAGAAGATGGAAAGAATGAGCTTTGCTCAAATTTGTGTTGAAATTAAAGCTAATGCGACCATGCCTCCTCAACTACGTATCAAGACAGGAAGATCTTCTATTTTGCCTGATCAAACGTTTACTGTTATTTATATCAATTACCAATGGAAGCCCAAGAGAGCTCGGATTAGGTCTTCTGAAGTTTCTTCTGTATTTCGGCCTACTGGTAAAATACCCTTGAGTAAGGTAGCCAAGAATAGGCTTAATTCTGAAGCCTCTAGTAAGGCAGTCCCTGTCGAAGAGGATTTGCCGGTGTCCAATTCCTTTGCCTCCTTACAGGATAGGG
The DNA here is from genome assembly GCA_033239525.1 of Nepenthes gracilis. Lineage (NCBI taxonomy): Eukaryota > Viridiplantae > Streptophyta > Magnoliopsida > Caryophyllales > Nepenthaceae > Nepenthes > Nepenthes gracilis. The sequence continues at coordinate 12,431,942 of BSYO01000012.1, forward strand.
AGATGGAGTGCAAATCTCAGGCCAATTCTGCAATTATTCTCAATGATGAGTTGAAGGATGATCCCAATGGCATGGATTGTATCCGTATGGAGTCCAATGACCTTGCTTGGAGTTTGAGTGAACATCAGAGGCTCCCTACAACCCTGTTAGCCCCTGGAATGGATCCTAATTCTGGGGCTGCTTCCATTGACAACTTTCCCAATGATATAGGTTTTCTTTCTAGTGATGGACGAGACTCGCGTTTTCAATTGCCGATCTCATTGCCGGTTTGGCTTTGCTATTCATTTGCCGTGTTGGAATTGTGGTTGCCGGTTTGGACCTGAGGCCGTGTGTGAGGTTCCCAAATCAAAAATAGAATAAACATGAGGCTAGGCATATTTCTCTACATAATATTGCATGATTATAGAACCTTTGATATTTAAAACACCACCTAAAGCTTCCCCGCTCACCACACGCCCGAATCCGCTCAAAACAGCCGGCCGCCTAATGCATGCTCGACACCGGCTCGAGCTGAAGAAACCATAAGCTACCCCGCCCGAAGCGCGCTCGAAGCCCACTCGAGCGGATATTCTAGAACCTTCCGGAAAGCACCCGCCCGCCAGCCGCTCGAGCAAACCTTCCAGAACTCTCTAGAAACCTCTAGTGCTCGCTAGGCACTCGAGCATCCAGAGCCTTCTAGACCCATCTGCCGCCCGTTGCTCGCTTGCCGGGCGCTCGAGCGGCCCGGCGACTATAAATAGGTGGGCAGGCCAGCGGCCAGCAAGCGCGGGAGAAGGAGGGGAGAAGAAGAGAGAGAGAGAAAGAGAGAGAGAGGAAGAGAGAGGAGGAACCACGAAGAGGAAGGAAGGAAATGAAGGTTTTTGAGTCCGATTCCGAGCTCAAGACTAGTTGGAGGAAATATGGAGCACATCGAGGCAAGTATTCTCATACTCACTATTTGTTATACTGTGATTTTATCATTCCGATACCCACCCAAACTATGTAAATTATATAGTCCATGATTCTAAGAAATGAATCACCACATCCCGACCATGCAATCGATCTCATGAAATTCTATCATTCCGATACCCACCCAAACTATGTGAATTATATAGTCCATGATTCTAAGAAATGAATCACCACATCCCGACCATGCAATCGATCTCATGAAATTCTATCCGTTCATAATGACTGGATCCCTTAACGAAATGCTATTCTGATTCACATAAAGTAAATGGCAAATATGCATTCCCATGTTATGAAAGCTATGACTAATGAGCATTTGAAATTGTAAGATTCAGAAACGGGCTCCAGAGGACCCCAATGTGATTGGCTCATCAACGGTAAGGAATTCCAATTCCGCTTGAATTCTATTAATCATGCTTATAAGATGAATTATGGAAAATGCTAAAGTCTTCAAGTAAAGATAAGAACGAATGGGAAATAGAACGGAAGGAAGTCCACAATGAATATGTGATTGATGATGAAACCTCCCGTGTGGTGGGAGAGATGATGAAACCTCCCGTAAGAGGGGAGATACGATATATGAGATACGGTGGACTTTCCTTCAAAGGAATTATGGAAAAGAAAATCATGAAACTAGGACCATGGACTCTTAGACGGGTAGTATTCTCTGGTTTGACACGTCCATCACGGTATGAACCCGAAGAATACTTGGGCCACGTATTCTGGCTGCTTGTGTGTAAGCAAGTGGTGTCCGTGTCACGCCTTAGGATACTATTGTGGAAGAACGAGGACTGCCCTGGTACCCCGGGGGAATGGGGCGATACGATATGGCACGATGTGATGTGCATGACCCCCCGGAGGGTCATTAAAGATAATCCCTCACGGCCTTAGATCATGAGGAGTATCATGATCCTTTCCTCGTTCTCTCGCATCGTTTGCTAGTACGACCTACTAGCCCTGGTCCGCAAAGATCAAAGTAAAATTAGAAAGCATGATTCAAACGGCAATTAAATGCTCCAAGACATGGTAAACGGCAAATCGATACTTCTAAACGTTCTTTCCCCTCATGTCTCATGATATTTCAAATATATGTTGCTCCTTTTCATTGACATGTTATATTCTTCACAGTCTGATAGTGACGTATGATTATACTTGCTGAGCGGTAAGCTCACTCTTGCTATCTGTTGTTTTTCCTCCCAGATGAAAGCATTTAGATAGAACAAAGAAAGGCTTGCTTGACGAGACTAGATAGACAAGTGCAGCAAAGATTTGAATATCGAATTTGTTATGGACAGCCACTCGGGGTTAGGTATGGTTTGTGGTTATTTTTAAGGTTTTATTATGCTTCCGCAGCTTATGGTATTGTAGTATGCTTCCGCGCTTTGTTTTGATGTTTCAAGGTTTAGATGGTATCTCTCTAGATCTAATACAGTAGAGTCAGAATACTGTAAGCCGTGAATGATCTGGCAAATTTTGAGATCCTGTGAAAAGTATGCTTATGCAGAGCCAATTTAGAATAAATTGTATATCGGTCTTTCGTCCAGTAACCTCTGGGCATTAACGATGTTTTTTGACGGAGGGTTATTTAAGGAAAATAACCTGGTTCGTCACACCGTGTTAGACATTTTTTGTCCTCCTAGAGGATCCCTTATTGTGTAAATTTTTGGTGTCATCTGATGTACCAAGCTGGTCGGGGTATGCCCTAGCGTTCTACGCTTTTTCTCCATGTCAAAATACCTGGTGACAAAGCATAGATTGTGTAATTTTTTTCTCCCTTTAATCCAAATTACTTGCTTATCAAAAAAAAAAAGATGGACGAGACTCTCCCCTAGAGGACCAAGAATTCCTTCCCCAGATCGTGGATGATGTGCTCATGGGAGGTAATGCTCAGATCAAAATGAAGAAGCCCCCAGTATCATATGCAGAAATTATAAAACACGGAACTTCGAATGCTACTGAAGTGATGGGATCAAATGAACCCCTTTTGCCCACTCGTCCTATTACGGAAGAGGACCACCTAGCTGCTATAGAATGACCTTATGGTTTTGATGGGAAGATTGGACCTCCTGCTATCGGCATGGCTCCCTGTGTTGGTTCCCCTTCCCTTGTCGCACCTGACCTCCATCAGGTAGATGCATTAAGCTCGGGCTCTAAATTTCGTCAGCTGAAAAGAAATATTGTGGAGCTACAAAAGCAATTCACTGTTCCTGGAGCACATGGTAAAGCTGACTCTTGTGATAGCCGTGATACCCAATATAATGACTTTAGGCTAAAATCTATTCTAAAAAAACCAAAAAAGCCTAAGAAGAAGTGCTCTCCTTTTGTTTTATGACGGGGATCATATCGGTTGGACTGTGGTGGTTTTTGATTTTGTGACGGATCGGCCTTATTTCACGCATAAAGCCACCATCAAGTCTTAAAAAAATATTTAATAAATACTTATTAATAGACAATAATTAGGTGGACATAAAAATTTTACTTTTCTTTCATACATAGGATTTCTTGTGGCCGAACTCATGAGCTGGCCTTCCGATTTAACTTCAAACCAGGCCAGCCAACACTACAGTTACACGGACCTAAAAGCCTGAGATGCTTACTAGACTTTTCAATTTCAATATCCAAAAAGGTAAATCACAGAAACATACTAACAACATCCATAGATTCTTAAACAGCGGAATCATTTTACAAGTATTCTCAAAATATAAAAAGGAAAATAAATTAAGCTTTTCATTGATCAGCTCCGGTCATCTATACCGTCTAGCTACTTCGTATGGTCTTACTCAACTTCGTCCTCCATAAGCCTTTCTTCATTTGAAAATAGCAAGAGTGAGCCATAAAGCCCAGCAAGATACTCACATGCAGAAAACATAAACATATATATATAAGCGGATCAAAACAGAGTTTCATAACATAACTTAGCGTAGGAAAATCATCATATCGTTTCTTCTTTAGTTCGAAATTTCCTTATTCTTTTTCTTATTATCTTGTCTTCGGAAAACTCATAAAAACCATTGGAAATTCTTATCATCTTTAGGGACCAGACGGGAGCAGACAACATTGAGGACGGGTTGTGTGTAACCCCACAATCTAAGGCCGTATCCTCTCATTATGCTCCCCAAGGCGGGAAGTAATGCCTTTAACCCGGCATACGGGGCCGTAGTCCAAAAGTCTTATGCCACCAAAAGTTCCCTCCCGTGGCCCAGGAGGCAATCCTCGAGTGTCACTCCAATATCCTTCATCCATCTTTAACGACAAGTTTAATGAAAACTCGGTTCATAGTTCATATCTTTTGATGGCCATCCATCATTGTTCAAAAGTCGGAAGTCATAGAGTTTCACTTGCTGTCCGGATTACATACATTAGCCTTGTTCTTAATTTCATCAATTGAAGTCCATATAACTTTTCCTTTAATCATCTTAAAGCTGAAGTTGTTTTCTTAAAAGCCGGAGTCCTTTTTCCTTAAAACCAGAGATCTTTTCAATAGAAACTGGAGTTCAAAAGCCGGAGTTCTTTTTCCATCTTAAAGCCGAAGTTCTTTTCCTTAAAAAATGTGGAGTTCTTTTTCCCAAAATGCCGGAGTTCTTTTCTCAGAAAGACGGAGTTCTTTTTCTCAAAATGTCGGAGTTCTTTTCAAAAGCCGGAGCTCTTTTCTCAAGAAGACGAAGTTCTTTTCTTAAAAGGACAGAGTGTTTTTCAAAAAGGCAAAATTCTTCTTCTAAAAAGGCCGGAGTTCTTCCTTCTAAAAAGGCTGAAGCACTTTTTAAAAGGACGGAGTACTTTTTCTTCAAAAGGCCGGAGTACTTTTTCTTAAAAAGACGGAGTGCTTTTTCTCAAACGAACGACATGCTCTTTCTTAAAAGGACGGAGTGTTTTTTCTTAAAAGGACGGAGTATTTTTTCTCAAACGGTCAGAGTGCTCTTTCTTAAAAGGACGGAGTGCTTTTTTATCAAAAGTTCGGAGCTCTTTTTCTTAAAAGGACGGAGTGCTTTTTCATCAAAAGGGTGGAGTTCTTTTTCTAAAAAGGACGGAGTGCTCTTTCATCAAAAGCCAAAGTTCAAAATCCAGAGTTTCTTTTTCTACAAAGGCCGGAGTTCTTTTTATCAAAAGCCGTAGTCCTTTTTTATTAAAAGTCGAAGTTCCAAGACCAGAGTTCTTTTTCATAAAAAGGCCGGAGTGTTTTCCAACAAAGAGACGGAGTTCTTTTTTCAGAATTCCTTTTCTCAAAAAGGCGGAGTACTTTTTCTTAAGGGTTGGAGGTCTTTTCTTTAAACATGCAATTATCGAAGTTCATATCAATTGACAAATAATCATATTTCCAAGCAGAACAAAACCGAACATCATGAATAACAGGGTTTCTTTTTAAACATGCGATTAAGAATAATTCTTCCTTAAATCAAACAAACAGAACAAACATCATACATACTGAAACATAAGTTCATAAACATATCAGATATACTAATGTTATAAACATGCGTAATCATGAACTTTAAAACAAGGGTGAGTACTCTTGTCTGGGTTTCTTCTACTTTGCCTTGATCTTTACTCTTGCTTGGGTTTCTTCTACTTTCCTTGATCTTTTGTCCTTCATTTACTAGAAACTCTATTGCGTGCCTCTTTCTCACTCTTCTAGTTCTTATTTATAGGCCTTGGGTTTGACGACCATCATTAATGTTTGGCAGTACTGGGAGAATGTTTCTTATTTATGACTCTATATTTCCTAAAGAGTTCCCTTATTAAATGTTCCAGTTAATTAGATCATTTATGGTTTACATTCCCAAAGAGTTTATTAATTCCTGGTTAACTGAACTTAACCGGATTTAGATTTCTCGTTTAAACACATTCAGGTCAACTATCGGGCGTTGACCGGATTACTCCTTCACGACTTCCGGTCAACACTTGTTGACCGGTTCACTTAACTTGTTTCACATTTTCCTTCAATAACATCATCAACTTCGGCTTTCTTCTTCTTGAACTCACAATTCTACTTTGGCCTTACCAACACACAAAGCCACTCCGGCCTTCAAGGCCACTTCGGCCTTACTTCACACAATGCACTCCGGCCTTCAAATTTATGGAAGAAAATCCGATTCCAAAACATGCTCAAGGCCAGTTTAGATTTTCTTTCTTAAAGTTGCTGGTCTTGATTCTCAAGGATGGAGCCGGACTTGTTTTGTACTAAGGGATAGCCGAACTTTTTTGACACTAAGGGAAAGCCGAACTTCTTTTCTTCTTAAGGCCGATTTACTTTTCTTAGTACATTTTTCGGTCAACGCCAGTTGACCGGATTATATTGACACGATAACTTGAACTTTCTACGTTTTAGAATCTGGGCCATTACAGATTTGATTGTGAGGTGTTGTTGCCTTGATTTTTGTAGATGTTGTGGTTGCTGTTCGCAGGATTGAAGCTACCTACCTGCTGCATTTTTTGAATTTTTGCTGATGTATGAGGTTGCTAGGATTTGCTGATGCTGTGTTGTATGATATAGCTGCCTTCTTATAGTGCCTTGGCATATTGGTGTTGCATGGGAATGGTCCTATGGTATGCTGTTGCTGTTGGTACTGAAACGCAGGCTGGTGACCAAGAAAATGTCCAAAGAAGTCACTGTGCAATGCTGCTAACCATGATCTGGTTGGATGGCTTGGGTGGGAGTCCTCTGGCGTCCTAGATCTACCTTTCTTCACCTGCTGTTTGTTGGCTTGTTGATCAACTTAGATGTTGCCGTATGGAATCCCTTGAAGCATGAGGATGTCATTTGGGTATGCTGCTGCTGGTAGTAGTGTGTGCTTTATATTGAAGCCTCCAGCCCATGATCTATTGCTTCTGAATGGTACAGCTGACTGGAGCCTTTCTTTTGCTCTGGTGTTATTCTTGGCCCAAGGTCTAGCTGGTCTCTCGGGTAGAGTGTGTGATGAGTGCTTTGCTTGGGATCGAGGTGGCTGTTTTGCCCGAGGTCTGCTGATGGTGTTTACTAAGGTGTATGGTTTGGGACTAACTGCTTTAGTCAGAGGTATCCTTTGGCCAGGGTAGTTGATTACCCGTGTACTATGCTTTCGGCCTTGATGCCTTCTAACAGCCCGGTCGGTTATGCTTTTGCTGAGTTGGGGGTGCTTGCTCCTGTGGTATTGAATTCTGGCAACTTGGAAGCAGTTTTTTGTTGCAGTAGTTAGGGAACTCTTGATCCTTGTCCACTGTCGCATGTTGTGCTGCCTCTGCTATGGTGAGGTGTTTCTTAGCCTAGATATATACTCAAAGCCAAGAGGTTTTTGGCACTTTTTGGTCTGAGATGGTGAACTTAGCTGAGATACGTATGTACAGGTCTGTTGTATTGGGGTAGAATTGCCCGAGATGCTGTGGGTGTGTTGAATTCGTCCGAGGTATGGTAGGTGAGCCTGAGATCCCTGCACATGGTCGAGATGTTGCCTGTGCCATGGTTATGGTTTGCCGTGATGGTGGGAGCGATGCATGAATAACGGCAGTGAGCTAAATCAGCCCGAGGTAGAGTGCCGACTGAGGCCTATTTTGGATCGATGGGTTAAGCCGTTGTTCCTTCCTTTTTCCTCTTATTTCGATCTCCTCTTTTGACCGGTTATTGACTTTAGTTTGTTGGGGTTGTGACTTATTCACGGTGCTTGGGGTTTGCCCTTGTGTTTGTATTCTCTCCCCAAGTCGGCAAAACACTTGGAGCTAGAATATTGGTTTTGTATTTTTTTTTCATTAATAAAATCTTTCCTTACCAAAAAAAAAAAGAATTTAATATAGTAATAAATAATATGATATATTGATATTAATAAATATTATAAATAATTGATATTAAATAATTAATAATAAATAACAAATGATAATAATAATAAATGGGAGTAATAATATATATATTAATAAACATTAATAATAATTAGTAATAAATAATAATGTTAAATGATATTAAAATAAAATATTAATAAAATAGTAATAATAGTAATAAATAAGTAATAATAATAATAATAATAATAATAATAATAATAATAATAAATTAGAAAACAGGGAGAGAGAGATGAATGAAGAAGAAGGAGAAGAAGGAAAGGAGGAAAGAGAAAGGGGGAGATGGAGTGTGATGGTTGCGATGAGGGAGAAGGAAGGAAGGAAACTGACAACCGAACCTTAAAACACAACTTTCGACTATTTAAGAAAGGGGAGGACAAATCGAAGAGTGGAACAGGAGGGTGTGCAATGGAAGAAGTGTGCCGCTATGAAACCCTGGCTGTGCAGCTGATGCCATCATCACTACTGCTACTAATCGCCTTTGTGAATCTGGGTTGAAGCACTACCTTTGCAGTTGAAGTCATCGTCATCGATTGGTGGCGTTGCTATTGCTGCCGGAAGAAGAACACAAAATTGAGGCAAGTTGATTTAAGACTCCTTTAAAATTATTCTCTTAATTATTGCAAGTAAATCCCTCTCCTTTTATTATTGATCGTATTCCTTTGCTGGATGCATTGATTTTGTGGTATTCAACCGCATTTCATCACAAGCCCATTGGTTTAAGTGATGAAGAATCAAAGATATTGATACATAATAATCAGTATATTGATGTTATAAAACCTTGTTTACATGTTAAAAGATAGAAATTTTGCATGGTTACTCTCCTATCTTAATTCTCAGGTACGAAGGGAATGAATTGGACAAACAGAGCTTAATGTTCTATTTGGGCAATTGTGTGAAATGGTGGATAGGGTGTGGAATGTGTATGTATGCGAATGTGTGTGATCTGCTGGCTGTGTTGCTGCATGTGTGCATGTGTACCCACATGTTTGGGTGTGTATGAGAGAAGTGCAGGTTGCTAAAGGTGTGTGTGCACATGAGAGAGAGGTTAGTAGCAGATGTCGGGTATGTGGAAATTTATGAGTGAATATATATATATATATATATAAACTTGAATAATTAGTAAAATAAATATTAACATATTATGTGATGGTAAATATATGTGTACATATTTTAGCATATAAGTTGATTTATAAAGCTTGGTTAAAATTATTATATAGTTTCATTGGAAATTGTTAGACGAATTTGGAATGATTGAGTCAAATTTGATAATAATAGGCTTATCCACATATGATGATTAAGATATGGTTTGATGATAGGATTTGTGTATCAGAACATAATGGGAGATTAGATAAAGATAAGTCAAAATGTATATTTTCCGGTTCTCTTTTGTTCTTTCATCGTTCCGTGATAAATTCCTTTGTATTAATCTTGATGGTGTGAGTACAGTCCTTGTCAGCACCGAATGACATTTCTATTTTTGTACTTGCAAAGCCTTCTTTGCGTCATACTCGATTACGTGAGTACTTGAGTTATGGGCTTCCTACGATCAAGGAAAAGGAGAGCGTATGAAAACACTAATATATCTAGTCGAATGGGAGGCTATGACACCTTAGCGTGATCTATACTTATCCGATACTGATTTTCATATCATGGATATAATGAGGTATTTTTTTTTATTGTGGAGGGATACTTATAGCCATATGACCATCGTAGGAGATGATATCAAGGATATCATTTAACGAGGGGTATCACGGATGGTATGGTTATGCTATGGGTACAACCTTTGGGAGGACTGTAGGGATAGTGGGGATACAATGGATACCATGGATAACCTCATTGCACTTGCCCAATCGTTGGGGGCGTAAATATGCGGTCTTTAGTTCACGGTGACCAAATAAGGTCCAAGGAGATTCATTGTGATATTTTTATCATTGTTAATACCTCTTGAGTTTGGAATTCAGTAAAATCCACATTTAGTGGAATCGATGTTGTTTATTATTCTTTAGTTTTCAGGTCATTCACGCTGATATTTGAACTAGGAGATCCCTTAATTTCTTGTGAGATTGGATTCTGAGGAATTTTCATCTCTTATTGGTGAAATCTTATAATCTTTGTCACATAAGGGTTTGGAGTGACCTGCGTTTCTTATATATTTAAATCATAGATACGATGAAATATATATTTTTGGATATATTTATCTATTAGATATTGTATTATTATTCATGACTCTTGGCATACATTACATATTATATATATGAAACTTTTACTATCTTTCCCTGTTTTTTTTTAGATTTGTTATTACTTGTTTGGTAGTTGGCTCACTCTTGCTATTTTTCTTCCTTCTAGAGTAGCAAGTGTAGGCGATAATGACTCTAGAGTTAGATAAAAAAGTTATGGCAAGAGAGATTGAGGCCCAGCGGGAGAGAGTGTTGATTCATACTCTAGAAATACATTTTGATATTTTGCTTTATTTTGTTGGGATTTTTGGGACTATGTATTTTTTTCAAATTTATCGTTGGTGTGAGGATGTTTAAATTATTATATTTATGTTTTTATTAGTTGTGAATGTGCTATATATGGATTAAAGACCTAAATTTTTCCTATGCGATCAAATTTGAATATTAGTTGTGGATTTTGGGTTAGGGTCGTCACAAGATCAAAGCACCGAGTCCATTTTCGGCTTAGAGCAAGTTAAGGAAGTTGTAGATCAGGTCGTGGCAAGTGCGCCTATATACTTTTCTTTCTCTTGTTGCACTTTTTGTTCTGTTCTCTTCAGGTATTTTTGTTTCGATACCGGTCTAAACTTATATTTTGTAAAATCCATATTTTGAGCATGTATTTATATTGATTTTATATCCGATTTCTAAATTTTGTGAGTTATTATGCTTCCAATGAAATCCTAACCCCCCGCCCTGTGTTTTCTCCCATTTATTTTGGAATTTAAATATGGGCTTAAAACTTGAAACCTTAACTTGTGAACGTGATTATTTGGTATTTGTTTACATGTATTTGGTATATATTATATTGTATGCTCCCGAAACATTGTTGGATGCTTTTGTGAAGGGATTTGTTGTCCAGAAGCTATAAAGTTTTATTTTGCTCAATGTGGTAAGGGATTTCTAATGTTCCCCAAGCTTTATGTTAATTTATGTATGCATTTGAAATTATGTAAAGACTTAAGTCCCCAAGTGAATGACAATATGTATCGGTATTTGAGAAATATGAGAATTATGCAAAGTATATGAAAGAAACTCCACAATTTGTTATGTATGATGATTTGTTCTCCAAAGATTGAGAACTTTGTATTAGAATATAGTGGACTTTCCCTAAAGAATAAGTAATCATGAAGTTAGATCTAAAATTTATATTTTAGAGGGTAGTATTCTTTGACATACCTTAGGATATTATAGTATTCTTTGACATACCTTAGGTTATTATAGTGGTAGACTGAGGAATATTCCCAGGCCACGAGAGGTGCTATGGTGGCATATGTGTTACCATTCGTCATGGGACGTTAAAGTTGAGGTATCATGAGTAGTGCCTTAGAATGTGTAGATGTATACACATTCCATTTTTCGTTCGGTTACTCCATTAGCTTGTAAGGCCTACCGGCCTTGATCCCTAAATAATGAATAAATTTCTGCATATTTTAAAATCTAAAGGAATTAGATATGAAATGTGAAAAGATAAACGTGTTCCGAAAAGTGTATTTGATCATACTTCATGTTTATACATTGTATTATGCTCCTATTTTCTTTCTCATGGTTTGTTTTGAATATATTGCTTATTGTCTTTAATTATATTATGCTTTATTGAGTATTCGACTCACTCATTACTATTTTTTTACCTTCAAATGAGTACGAACTTATACCTAATGAGAAGAAATAGAGACTAGCAGTTGCCTAGATAGTGGTCTTGGATGATTATTTTGTGGACTTAGATTTTGTGGTTTTGTACCCTATATATGGAGTACTTTTGTGACAAACCACATTTTCTAATCAGAATCTGGTAGAGTTTCAGCTAAAAACGGCCATTAGAATGATGCAAACTTGTACAAAGCCCTGTACATCATACATACATATCCACCATTCACAAAAACAGGATCCGAAAACTTCTAAAATTACATATGGCACAAACATCACATTTTCGGTATGACGTTAGCTCAGATAAGATGCCACTAAGTATCTAAATAAACCGTAAAGAAGCACATATATCCATCAATCACAGCGGAAACTATACTATAAGTACATCGTCATCATCATATACATACATCAATATATAAAACTATCAAAATACAAGATACTCCATCAGAATGGTATAAAACTACAAAACTAAGTCCACCAGATCATCTTCCAAGTCTTCAAGCCTAGTCGACTCAAATCCTCCACTCTACCTCATAAGGTATAAAGACGTGTTCATCTGGAGGGAGAAAAATATTAATGGTATACCAAATATTCAGCAAGTGTAATATAATAAAAAATAATAGATAATATATGTAAAATAATATACAGGAAGGATATAAGAGTATAATGAAGATGTATAAACATGAAACGTGAATAAATATATTTTTGGAATTCATTTATCTTTTTCATTTTACTTATTCTTCTTTTAGGTTCTAAAACATGCAAAAATTTTATTATTCTTGTGGATTAAGGTCAGTAGGCCTTCCTAGCTAACGGTGCGGCCGAATAAGGAAAGGAATGTGTTCGCTTCTACACATTCTAAAGCACAGACCCATGTAATATCGCATGGTGAGCGGTATACCTTTAACCCGATATACGGGGAGACAATACATATGCCACAATGTCCATCGTGGCTCAGAAGCAGTCATTGTACTTTTACAGTAATATCCTAAGGTATGGCAGGGAATACTACCTTCTGAAATATAAATACTTTGTCGAATTCCATAATTACTTATTCTTAGGGAATTCCATACTCATTCATAAAATATTGTTCTCACTTTAGAAGAATGGTTCATAAAACATAATATATCATGGAATTCCCTTCATATACTTCTCATAATTTGTATAATTTTTATGAGTTTAAATCTTCACATGACTTAAATTACATGCATGATCAACATAAATTATGAAAAAAATTAGGAATTCTTACCACCGTGAGTCAAATATGACTTTAGAGCTTCCAGATGACAAATCTCTTCATAAATGCATATAACAAAATTTTTTGAGCATATATAAGATAACATATTTGACATACATATGATTAAACATCATTATTTACATTCGTCAATATTTTTAGAATACATAAAATTAACATATATAAAATATATGTATATAAATACCAAATATACGGAGTACCCACGACCATAAAGTTAAGGTTATGAATTTATAATGCCAAATCATTAATAAATTATAATTAATTCGAAAAAACCAAAGGGGGTACTGGTTAAGGTTTTGGTGAGCATTATACTGTATAAAATTACCAAATCGGATACCTAATTGATAAATTAACAAGTTCAAGGCATAGGTAATGAATTTCTAAATCCAACTGAAGCAAAAATTCTAAAAATAAATAGATAAAAGCACCCGGGCATGGGGTGAGAGTTTTGGTATGAAAAATCGATTAAAATTAAAAAATCAGATATAAAATCAACATATATACATGTGATGGAACAGATTTTTTTCTTTTTCTTTTTTTTTTGTCCTCAAGGCTTCCGTCGAACAGAAACACAATTGAAAACATAAACTAGCTGGGTGCAACATAGGATCATAGATGCCATCTAGGATCCATATACTTTTAACCATAATAACTATAGCGGAAGTTATTCTAATATTTGCGGAAGCATACATATTCATTCCAAAATATTCATTTCCAAGTACATAGCCAAAAATGTTTAACCATAGAAGTTTTATCAGGTCATTACAATAATATTTCTCCAAAATAAGCTTCCGAGGTCTTTAATCCTTCAGACAAGCTCTAATCACTCCATCTCGTCAGGCACAAGTTCTAACGCTTCATCTGTAGGGGGAAAACATAAAACAGTGAGCCGAGGCTCAGCAAGGTACATGCATGTGAACTGTAAAACCATGATGCGTAAACATGTAACGGTAGCAGTGCGTAATGTAGGGTTGAATGTAAGGGTTGAGACAGTCAATTCATAAAGCAGAAGAATCAGAAATCAGAAATCATCCCTTAAGATTGGAAATTAGTACTCGGTAAACAGAAATCGGTAGTCAGATATCGGTAACAAAATCAGAATGTCGTACGACTGCAATAGCAGTCGAGACAATAGTCGTAACGGAAATCAGAAATCAGAAATCAAAAAGCGGTTACTATACTAGAACAGTATAGATCTTGCTAGCATACCCTACTAGCAGAGGGGGCGAGTGATCGAGGATTGATTGTGTGTACTCCACACAATCCAAGGCCAGAAATAGAAGTATCCCATCCCGATGGATCGATGCAGTGCCTCCCGAAGGCGGGCCGTAAATGCGAAGCATCCCATGCCGGGGATCGAATGAGTGCCTCCCGGCGGGCCGTAAAACAAGCATCCCATCTCGAGGGATCAGAATAGAGTGCCTCCCGAAGGCAGGCCAGAAACAGAAGCATCCCATCTCGAGGGATTAGAATAGAGTGCCTTCTGAAGGCAGGCCAGAAACAATAATCCCTCCTGTCCGTAACGCTCTGAGGGCAGGGCGGACCACGAATCACTCTATGGACAGAGCTATCCTCGATTACCACCGTAAGTTCTAAGGCCTCACCCAAGAACTTACCTGGACTGTAGTCAGTCCCAAAATAACACAAGCAGAAATACTTCCTTTTAAAAGCCATTTTCAGTAAAACCGGAGCTCATTTTCAATTTCGGAGTCGGAATTTCATTTTCAACACAAGCGGGGGTTCTCTTTTAATAAAGCCGGAGTGTATTTCTTCAAAATGTCAGACTTCAGAAAGCTTGGACGGAATACTTTTCTTAAGAAGAGACGGAGTGCTTAACTGGACGGAGTGCTTAACCGGACGGAGTGCCTTTTACTCAAAAATCCGGAGTTCCCTTTTCTCAAAAACTGGAGTGCTTAAAAGCCAGAGTGCCTTTTACTCATAAAAAGGGACGGAGTGTTGACAGGACGGATTCTTTCAAAAAGACGGAGTTCTTTCAACATTAAGGGACGGAGCTCTTTTTATCTTAAGGCGGGAGTTCATTTCATATTACAAGCTGGACGTCTTTTGGACGAAGTGCTAGAGGACGGAGTGCCTTTCAATGGGGCGGAGTTCATTTTCCACATAAAGCCGGAGTTCTTAGGAAGGATTCTTTTCAACAAAAGTCGGAATTCATTTTCAGTTTCAAGGGAAGGAGTCCATCTTCCTAATACATGGCCGGAGTTCAATTTACATTCGGGCCGGAGCGCTTTTTCTTATACAAGGCCGGAGTTTGTTTTCATATTAAGGGGCAGAATTCATTTTACTATCAGGACGGAGTGCATTTTCATTAAAGGGGACGAAATTCATTTTACTATCAGGACGGAGTGCAGTTTCATTAATTACTATCAGGACGGAGTGCAGTTTCATTAAAGGGGACGGAGTTCATTTTACTATCAGGACGGAGTGCATTTTCATTAAAGGGGACGGAGTTCATCTTACATTACAAGCCGGATTTCATTTTACATTAGGGGCCGGAGTGTTGTTGGGACGGAATGCCTTTTCATTATCAGGACGGAGCTCTTTTTCATTAACAGGACGGAGCTCTTTTCCATTAATTGGACGGAGCACTTTTTCATTAACAGGGCGGAGCTCTTTTTCTCAAAGGACGGAGTACTTATCAAGGACGGAGTTCTTTACTTTTCGAGGGACGGGGTGCTTATCAAGGATGGAGTTCTTTACTTTCAGAGGGACGGAGTACTTTTCAAAAGGACAGAGTTCACTGAAGTCGGAGTTCTTTTTCTTTATTAAGGCCGGAGTTCTTTTAACAGAAGGACAGAGTTCTTTTTCTCAGAGTATGGAGCTTTTATTCTCTCAAAGGCCGGTGTTCTTTTTCTCAAAGGCCGGTGTTCTTTTTCTCAAAAGTCAGAGTTCATTTCGTATTAAGGCCGGAGTTTATTTTCTACACAAAGCCGGAGTTCATAGGACGGATTCTTTTTAACAAAAGCTGGAGATTATTTTCAATACACAGCCGGAGCTCATTTTTATATTAAGGCCAGAGTTCATTTTAAGGACATAATTCATTTTCTAAGAAGCCGGAGTTCATTTTCGATATAAAGCTGTAGTTTCTTTTAGACTGAGCCCGGAGTTCATTTTACATTGTCAAATGTTGATTTCGTCTTACATGCCAAATGCCGGTTTCGTTTCATATGTCAAAGCTAGTTGTAACCTTTGGTCCGGATTTCATGTAGGTTCAGGGTGTAGGAAAACAAGCGTTATGAACTTCAAAACAGGTTCAAATGAAAACTAAAAATGTGTTAATGTCCGATTACTTGTCGCAAAACAGAGTGCAGTATATGAACTAAAAACTGAACTTAAAAACAGCGTCCGAGTAATAGAGCATGAATTTAGAAACAGAGCAGATTATACTTGTAATGAACTTAGAAACGGCGTCTGAGGTACACTTGCCTGACGGGCTGACTCAATTTTCCTTCCCTTCTTGCCTGACAGTTGGTTTCTCCTTGGCCTCCTCCTTCACTCCCTCCTTACTACTTGCATTTTGCCTTTGCCAAATACAGCCACCCGACGCTGGGTTTATATAGAGGAGGGGTTTGGTGGGTAGGTGACTAACTTTGGTACTTGTTTGCAGACGGTAGGTGGAGTAACTATATTAGTTTATCGACTCCATTTGGTCGCCGCCTAGTTGGATTCGAACTAAATCCCACAGTTTATTCTTTGTTTATCCAGTCAATTCTTATCATTCACTCCGTCCATCACTTTGTCATCAACTTCGGATTTATTTTCCTTCATCAACTCCGGATTTCTTCTCCGTAATTCTACTCCGGTCTTTCAGGACACTTCGGCCTCATTTGAAAAATGCACTCCGGCTTCAAGCCACTTCGGCCTCCACATGCATTCCGGTCAACATGTGTTGATCGGATTATGCTTTCCTCCATACATTCCGGTCAACGTGCGTTGACCAAATTCATCCTTTTCCCAACTTTTCGGTCAACATGTGTTGACCGGGCAACCCTCAATTTTCCTGGATCCCTTGATCACATTGGCTCGATAATCAAGATTTTCTATGTTTAAGAATCTGGGTCGTCACAATCTCCCCCACTTATAAAAATTTCATCCTCGAAATTTGATGATCCTTACGGTCTCATAATCACACGTATTTTTGCATTAAGAGTTTATTCCCTCAAACAAGGATTACTCTAGGAAACCTTAAGCATTGAATCACCCTAATTCTTATCATGAAATAAATTCTTAGCCTCTCATAACGACTCGATCTGGACACTTACTGATTTTCTCAACTATTGATAAAGACCTTACAACAATCCCCAGAATTTCAAAGGCGACCTACCATAATGCTGCCATTTCTCCTAATTTAATCCGATACTTCAAACGGATCCCATGAACTTCCACTTCAGTTCATTCTAAGCTTCAAAAGAATTTGTTTACAGGGACCTTAATCTTACCCTTAATTTTCTGAGCCATGGGTTCATGCTACGCTACTCTGATTTAAACAGTTTCCAGGATGGTCATTTTATGGAGACAACCCTAAAATCCTTGATTTAGATTGATTCTAAAATATCCATACCTCATAAATATCTCTCACAGATTCTCAATATTCTAGGAAAGTTCATCCTCATAAAATTATCATATCAGAATTATCTTTTAAGTGATTCTTCCTACATCCGTTTCTAAATTGCGTTCAAGGGATCATTCTTAAGTCCTCAGAGTTATATCACAAAATTCCAATTACAGGTGGGGCAATTTCGTCCCACGGATGTCTCCCCCACTTTGGTGATTTCTTATTAATACTGATTAACAAAATCCATAAAGCATACGTATGTCTATACAATCAAGAAACAAATCAAAATTTCGTGATTAAGAGAATACCTTCCTCTGCCTTCGGGTGTCTCCTTGCACTGCTGCCATAATACTTAGACTTCTTTTCCTTTCGATCTTTTGGCAATGGGCAATTCTTTATCAGGTGGCCCAACTTTCCACATCTATAGCACGCTCCCATCGCTTTATAACAAGTTTTTCCAAGGTGCTTTTTTCCACAATATGCACATTTAGCAGTTGATGTTGGCAAATTAGTTACTGACAAAACTTCGGCCGTGTTGTTCCCCACATCCACCATTTTTGCCCTCTTGGATGACTCTGGTGGTTCCATATGTGAGTTCCTACTAGGATCCTCCCAACTAGCAGCCCTCTTTGTAGAAAATTCTTGTGTCTCTAATTCTTCCTCGAATACCGAAGCTCTTTCTAGGATCTCAGTATAAGTTTGAAACTCCTAGATCACTATCTCATTATCGGAACATTGGGTAAATATAAGTACTTTATTCAATTTCCTAATCCAAATTTCGGCATTATGCGGATCTGCTTCTCGATCAAGGGGAGTACTAGTACTACCCTGGCCATATCTTCTTCTCCTTTCATTAGCCATCCTAAAATCAAGACAGGTGCAACATTGAAATCGCAAAAGTCAGTTAGAGAAAAGAAAATATTCATCAGTCTTGTGAAATTTAAACTTTGCCTAGTAATCAACTTCTTAAGAGTCCTAATTATCTTTGTTACCTAGACTTAACCCAACGAAAATTTAGTAGGAAGATTCAAACCTATGCTTCCGCTTTTCGATCGATCAATTCCTAAGGCATCTTTTTTTTTTTTTTGGTAAGTAAGTATTTTAGATTAAAGGGAGAAAAATTACAGAATCTATGTTTTAACTCCAAGTGTTTTGACTTGAAGTTAAAACATAAACGCTAGGGCATGCCCCGAGCAAGTATTACATCAGAAAATATCTAGGATCTCTATGAGGACAACTAATTACAACCTCTACAGAAACACAAAAAAACAGGCACAAAACAAGGATGACAAGCCCACCCTAACAAGTTTCAATACAAGCCAAAAAGCAACCTGACATGCACTAAAATATTCAACAGAAAATGTCGTTCGCATCCAGCATCTAAACATGGGCACCCCATTCCAGCAGTTCGCAGCAAGCCCGAAGCTACCCATCCAGCGCCTCAAGATCTTCAACGCAACCGCATCAAGTTGGCACGTAAGCAGTACAAATACGCAAAGAGCGAGAAGCTCCAAAAGCTTCCGAGGCCCGTAGATCCAACAGGGAAAACCGGTTCAGCCAAGCAACAACAATCTAGAGCGAAAAAGACAGCTCCAGATTCAAATTCACACACGCCCAATTTGAAGCAAGGCAGCTTACAATCCACTCTAGTATGCCACAGCAACGTTCCACCACCAAGAACCCGAGTTCAAAAGCAGCAAGAGAGAATCATCATCAGAGGCAAAAACAGGGCTGCGACTTGGTTTATCCACACAAATGGCCAGTATCAACCAGCCTCCAAACAAGAGCAAGATTAAACATCTGCTCCCTACTGCTTCAGATTCAGCAGCAGCCGCCAGCACTAACAGAAACCCGCCGCAGCATAAACTCATCCTAAGGAAGCAACAGGGACCAGATTTCATCACAGCGTTCAAGCCCAACTTCAGGCACTGCACAACCAACCTCTGAAACAGCAAAGAGGAAAACTGCCAACACCAGCACGTTCCTGATAGGCAACCTCCTAGACCACAGCATCAACGAGGCTACCCCAACCGCAGCACCCCGAACCCGCAACACCTTCACATGCCTCCATCAGCAACCGAAGGCATCGTGGATCGAAATCAGTACAAAAGTTTTATCACAACATCCAGAGCATCTCACATTACAGAAGCCGACAATGCTTTAGCAAGCAGCACACCACAAACCAGAGAGGCATCAACATCATACACCTGCGACACATCACTACAGAACAGCTATCAACATCAACCACAGGCAATACAATCCTTGCTTCAACTTGAGGAAGCAGAGAGGCCATCACAACATGTTTCAGCATCACAAACCACACCACGCAAGCTAGACAGCCTGAACCAGCACATCAGGCTTCAACCGGCCACCAGCGTCAATCATAATCTCAAGCATAGCCACAGACGAAAGGAGGAGCAACAGATGCAATTATTGCACATCAGAAAATCCAGCGAGACAATCCCACCAAGCCTAATAAACTGCATCAAGCCTACCAGCCTTCACGCCAATGAACCCAAAGGCAGATTTCACAAAATTTCAGTGCATCACTCAAGATTGTCCAGTATCCATTCGAACAAATGAAATCAGCACCAAAAACCACATAGAGCTACCACATTGCAAATGCAGCCATATCACGGCCCCTTCATATCAACGCAGTGCAGCAAACCAAACCCCATTCAACAACCAGGCAACCCATATCCAACAACAATTACAATCCTAGGTTCCATTTCAGAAGCACCAAGACATCAGGTCATCCCCACTCCAAGGTCGAGCACAACATGCCAACATACCACAAAAAGCATCATTGTCCAATCCATAGACAAGGGTTTCAGCATTCCAAGCAGCCAGAGCCACACAATGCGTTCCACCCAACAACCATTCGATTCATCACTAGAGGGCTTGGCCACCCGAAAGGCAGGAACAATGATCACAGCCTAGAAAAGCAGAATAACAGGCGAAAGCGCCAGACACCAAGAAGGCAGAAGCTGTATTTTTTTTTTTTGGGAGATGAGACAATGCAGAGGGGGGGACAGCACAAAACCCGAGCTACATAAACAACCCAAGTATCGGGAGAAAAACAGAACAACGAAAAAAACTAACAATACAAAACCGGGAGCCTAGACCACACTAGAACACGCCAGACCAGGGAACAAAAACCAAAAGCTCCAAATGGGGAGAACGACAAAACCGAGAGCTCAAAACCTGGAAAATAACATCCGGATAGCAAGGCAGGCTGCTATCCAATAAATTTTTTTTTATTTAATTAAATACCCCACCGAATCCGAGTCGACCAATAACCGTCCCTCCTAGTAGCCGAGATGGTCATTAATTTAGTCCTCACAACATCAACCACCAAAGAGAAAATACTAGAAATGTCATGGGTGGGAGATTTTTAGAAAATTCGATTATTGCGTTCCTTCCATATGAAGTAAACCGTGGCGGCCAAGGACAAGCGCTTAGAGACAGCCAAAAGGCTACTTCCTTTCCAGATGGATGCAGCCCATGAAATGTTTTGATACCACTCAGGATGAGGCCAGTTGATACCAGAATGTCTTTGTACATTAGTCCATAAAGCTCTGGAAAATGGGCAGGAGAAGAAAAGATGCTCAAGGTCTTCACTTCCTGTGTTGCAGAGAATGCATTTGGGAGAAATGTTTGGGATATAATGGAGACGATCAATGGTATTCAGTCTCCTCCTAATGGCGAGCCAAAGGGTAAATGCGTGGGAAGGAATATGGGAGGGTCCCCACACCAAATGAGCCCAAGGAACCTTTGGATTGGGAGGGTGGATGAGAGTGTATGCGGACTTAGTCGAGAATTTGCCATTGAGAGACCTAGCCCATCTCAAAGAGTCTTTTTGGCTGCTACGGAGAGGGTTAGTCGGCATATTCACAGCAAGGTGGGAGACCTCAGTGTCAAAGGGGTTGGGCCAATCCCATCTGTTGTCCCTGATTATAGCATCGACCTTAATATCCCAATGCAAACCCGAGACAAGGCGAGTACGGTCGGTGCTCACCTCACTTAGGGGGCCAAGAGGATGCTAGTTATCGTGCCAGAGGAAGATATCAGAACCATCCCCAATGTCCTTTACAGAGTAAGCACGCATAAAAGGCCGAAGTTTCATAATTTTACGCCAGCTCCAAGGGGCCGATGCCGAGACTTTAATGGTCCAAATGCATCGGTCTTTGATTCTGTTCTTGTAGATCCATAAAGACCAAGCAGAATTCATGTCTTTAGTGAGGAGACGCCAAAGGAGTTTGCAATTAAGAGCCTTATTATGGTCAATTAAGTTCTTGATGCCCAAACCTCCTTCATTCTTGGGGTGGCAAATATCGTGCCAAGCCACTTTAGCATTGACTCTGCCATCAGAAGATCCGTTCCAAAGGAAACGGCGGAGGATGCGGTCAATATCTTTAAGAATGGATTTTGGTAAGATAAAAAGAGAAGCCCAATAAAGGTGGATAGATGATAGGATAGAGGCAACCAGTTGCAATCGCCCGCCAAAGGAAAGCCATCTATTCCTCCATGATGTGATCCTTTTTGTGATTCTATCTGTGAGAGATTTGCATTCGGAGAGGTAAAGCCTAGTGGTAATCCAGGGGACCCCCAAGTATCTGATAGGGAGTTTGCCCACTTTAAAGCCCATGCTAGTAGCGATATTCTGGTGAAGAGAGGAGTCCTTTGAACAAATGAAAATCTCACTCTTATTTGGGTTAGCGAAAAGGCCCGAGACAGCTTGGAATTCATCAAGGCATTCCTTAAGAATCAAAGTGGACTTGGTATCAGCATGGGAGAAGAGGAGGAGGTCGTCAGCAAAGGCAAGCATAACAGTTTGAGTTTCTGCGCATTTCCAATGAAATTTGAAATTATTATCCCGCCTAGCCTTGACTTCAATAATTCCGTTAAGAACTTCCATCACCAGGACAAATAAATAGGGGGAAAGTGGATCCCCTTGGCGGAGGCCTTTGCCTCCTTTGAAGAAGCCAACCACTTCCCCATTGATATTGAGGGAGTACGTTGGAGTCGTTATGCACTGGCCAATCCAATTGACCATTTGAGGCGGAAAATTCATGAGGGTCAGAATATTAATGATAAAATCCCAATAGACAGAGTCATAAGCTTTCTTAAGGTCAACCTTCATAGTACATGTCCTTTTTCTCTCACCACGATTCCGTGAACTCCAACGGTGCTATATCACCCCCTCCCGAAGTGATTGAGCAAGGCTCTCTGCCATGGGGCTTCACGTTGGTTGGGCATTTTCTGGACTCTCCCCCACATTTCTTGGCCGTTAAGGCCATTGCAAGGAAAATGTGGGCCCGATTTGGGCTCAAACACATCGCCGGCAACGAAGCTGGTTTTTTCTTTTTTCGATTCCCATCACTGGAGATGATGGAGAACTGCCTTCGAGCGGGTCCGTGGCTTTTCTCTGGAAGAGCAATTTTCCTCAAGAGATGGTCACCAGGACTGGCATTGACAAAGGAGGAACACATGCGCTTCCCCATTTGGATCAAATTAACAAATCTGCCAATAGAGCTTTGGACTCATTCCGGTCTTAGTTGGGTTGCAAGTGCCATTGGGATACCTCTGCTACTTGAACCCAGGACAGCCCGAATGAAGAATGTCTCTTTTGCCAAAATTTGCGTCGAGGTTGGTATTGATGGTCCTTTTCCTAATAGTATCGCTGTCCAGTCATGCCCTAAATCTGATTCAATATCTATGGTGAATGTGGAGTATGGATGGAAGCCTACACGATGCGCTCGCTGCCAGAAGATTGGTCATACCGAATCAAAATGTATGCCCATGAAGACTAGATTTCAACCTGCCAAATCTCGTCCTAACCACTCCATAACTGTCCCTGACGTAAGTGTCCAAGGGGACTTAGAGTTGGGTTCTGATAAACCACTGATTGAGGCTGTCGTGTCTGATCCTCCCTCTGTAGTGGCTGGTGACTGCCAATCAATTGTCTATGCCTGCTGATGCTTCTGGCACCTCAAATGGAGTGCATGTTGCTGGATGTGAAGCTGGGGTTTTACCCAGAGTTAGTGTCCCTCCAGAAATTATGGATATTGGCCTGGGCCCCAACTTGACTGCGGCCTCCATGCTGAGTGTTTCTGAGAGATCTGAGAATTCGGTGGATGCTGAGTTGGTTCCTGAGTTTGGTATCCCCAGAGTTGCCTCTTGTCCTGCTTTATTGCAGTTGTGTAACCAGCAGATTGACAATCCTTCCGTGCCATCTGCTGAGTACCATTCGGCAGGGATTAAATCCCTTGCTCCCCCTGCTGAGACCATGCCACTTTTAAGCCCAAGATCCCCGGATGACCAAGCTTGCTTGGATGGTTCTGCCTAGGTCTCGGTCGATGCTCCATTCCCTTCTGTTAGGGGGGCTTCTCGGCCTGTGTACCAGAACTCTCCCCCCACCCAATTGGATTTGGTTGTTACTTCATCAGCTAACAATGGGTTCCAAGGGAGCCCTTTGGAGGCCTTCGGATGTTTGGATGATTTTCTTCATTCTCAGATTAAGGACTCGGCTCCTAACTCCCCTGAATCTGGGATTGACCATCACCGCTTGGATTTGGAAGAGTATTTGCTTACCCCTACCTCTATCAAGAGAATTTCTTTGAAATATTCCTCAAATCCCCCTGAGGTTGATGAATTGCCGGGTATTGAACCTGGATGGAGGATTTCTAAGTCAAGGAAAAAGAAAAAAACTGCCTCTCGGAAATCCAGGGGCGCCTCTGGCTCTTAGGAGCTTGCTGCTGGGGCTCTTTTTTGTCTGGGTCTTGCTCCTGTGGCATGCTTTTTGAATTGAATAATGAGGGTGGTTTGCCCTTCTGCTTTTCGTTAGGGATTTTGCCGTGGTGAGAAGTTCTGTGGTTGTATTGCTGCTGTTGGCACATAGCCGCTTCTCTGCTGCTGGCCTCTGATTATGCTGGTGTATGTTGGAGACCTGTTGCCCAAGCATTGATTAGTTGCTGAGCTGGTCTCTGTTTCTGCTGGGGCATGCTGCTGGTTTACTCTGCTGAGGTGTTTGGGATGCATGGAAGCTGGTTAGTCTGGTAGATGAGAATCCATTGTGGATGTTGATTTCTCATGAAAGCGGTGGTAACTGCGTATGGCAGTTGCTCCTAATGATGGATGTATACTGATGCTGTTGCATCCTGTTGAGTGTAGCACTATGCTGGTGCTGCTTACCTGCTGTCATCCTGATGTTGTCCAGCTGATGGCGTCTTTGATTTTTGGACCTTTGCTCCTGGGAGCCACTTTCTGATGCAGATGCTTTTGATGGTGGTGGCTATTTTGGAATGTGTCCTGCAAATGCCATGTTGAACTGATGGCGAGTTGTTGTTTCTTCCCCTGGGTGTGGCGGATACAATTAGCTGGGATTGGTTTGATGATCGCACGTTCGTACTGTATGGGTTCTTTGTTGGGGCGGTGCCCTCAATTTTGGATGGCCGATAGTTCTTGATCTTTGGTTGTTGCTCTGTCGGCCGGTGATCTCCCCGCTATTGATCATTGCTTATCTCCCGATGTTTCTTGTAGCTGTCATAGGTTCCGTTATGAGGGGTTACTCCATTTTGCTATTTGCGGAACTACTGGAAGTAGTAGTTGTCTTGGTTGGCTGCGGTTTTGGCTCTAGGAGGTCAACTACTCGGAAAAAATCGCTATGGTCGCTACTCAAGATTAAATCGATTATGATGCTCGCTTCAAAGAATGATGCCGGAATGGTGCGTAATCCGGTCTTTGTCTTCGAAGGCAACTGATGTCGGTTTCCTTGATTCTTCATATTCACTTCCTGTGCGGTTTGCATGGATTTGATAAGCTGGAGGCTGCTTTTTTGCTGCTGGAGTTGTACAGCGCCTGCTGAAGATACTCTTGGCTGATGTTATCAGTTGTTGCTGATCTGGAGTACCTGGATGTGGATGCTAGCTATCCTGGTTCCTTGGTGACTTAGATATTCGAAGGTTGGTGGAGATGACAAAGCTGCTATTGTTTCCACAGCTATGTGGTTTACCTGGATAGGTGACCCTCTATGTTGCTGCTGGTCTTTGCAGCGTTGGCTGTCCTGGAATGCAGTGGGTTGGACCCGCTGCTTTGTGATGTAATATTTATCATTTTCTATAGGTTCTGTAGAACGTTGGTCTCCTAGAGGTCTGTTTTGTACTTCCGGGTGTACCTGTCGCTCGGGGTATGCCCCAGCGAGTTATGTTTTACTCTCAAGTCAAAATACTTGGAGATAAACATCAAATTTGTAATTTTTTCTCTCAATAATCCAAAATACTTACTTACCAAAAAAATAAAAAAAAAGCCTTCGTAGCACATCTAGGCGGGTCAACCCCAAGATGATACTTGTGCAAGAGCTCCTGAGCTAAAAGGATATTATCACTAATCTGACGCCCCGCCACAAAAGCCGTTTGGCAGCGGTCAACCAGGTAGGGAAGAGTACTTTTGATTCTATTAGCAAGAATTTTTGATATCACCTTATAGATGACGTTACAGCACGAAATCGGGCGAAAGTCCGTGACAGAGCGCGGGGACTGGACTTTACGGATAAGGCTGATCAATGTGGTATTCAACTGTTTAAGGAGTTTTCCATGATTAAAAAAATCATGGATAGCTTCACAAACAGTACGACCGGTGATCTCCCACGAGTCCTTAAAGAATTTCGAGGTGAAGCCATCAGGACCAGGAGCTCTGTCATCACCGATGGAGAAAATCACAGATCGAATTTCCTCCTCACTGACTGACCTAAAAAGGGGGCCAGTAAGTGAATTAGGGACAGTATGGAGAATGAACGGGCGGATCCGATTAGTCTCCGCCGACCCGTGGGAACGACCAGATCCCAGGGCATTTTTAAAGTGGCCCTCAATTAGATTGTAGAGATCCTCCAGCCCTTTAGTGGGGTTGCCAGACTCATCGAGAAGGGAAGAAATCCGATTCCGATTAAGATTCCCACTAACAGTCTTAAAAAAGAATTTAGTGCATTGGTCACCCTCTTTGAGCCATTTGATCTTGGCTTTTTGTTGGAGGAAATCCGCCTCCTTCGCCATTGCAGAGTAATACTCAGCCTTTCGAAGGCGTTCAATGTCACAAGTCCCAGAGTGTAGGGGGGGTTAGATTGGACATCCTCAAGGCATTTTCGGGCACGCAGAACCTCTTCATGAACATTTCCACATTGAGCATTAAGGTTTTTAAGCGCACCCTTCACCTTTTTGAGAGAGGACACCAGCCTAAACATTGGTGTACCAGAACTCTCAGTCTCCCATGCTTCTTTAACCAGCTGAAGGAATTTTGGAAATTTTGTGAGAAAGTTATTAAATCTAAAGATCCCATGATTACGGCTAGCCCAACCCGCAGGAAGAAGAATGCATGGGGAGTGATCAGATAATCCGGCAGGTGGAAAGACAGCTTTAGATCTTCTAAAGAGATCAAGCCAATGTCCATTTGCGACCACTCTGTCAAATTTTCTGAAGATACGAGTGGTGGGGTTGCGACCATCATTCCAGGTGAAAAACTGACCCTCATGGCAGACGTCATCAAGGTCGCAGTCCCTAAGGCACCCGTTAAGATCGTTGGAACTTTTATGGTGCCACGAGCCGCCAAGGGCCTCATTCGCCAAACGAATAGCATTGAAGTCACCCAGGATAGCCCAAGGAATGTCCCCCGAGAGGCCCGCGTGCCTTCTAAGGCTTTGCCAAAGGAGCTTTCGATGACCGTCTAAGTTAGCACCATAGACAAAGGACAGAAGGCAGTGAGAGTTATCATCAAGAAAGTTCACATCGGTATGGATAACCTGGTCTTCCTTAGAGATAATCTTGACATCCACCTTCTTAGTGTCCCATCCAACCCAAATCCTCCCGACGGAGGAGATGGAATAGTTCATGGCCCAGAGCCAATGAGGACTAATCCTAGCCGATATGGAGGCCGCATTTTTTTCAGCTACTTTAGTTTCTACCAGGCCAATGATGGAACAAGCATGGGATCTGATGAGGTTGTGGACTTCATGGGCCTTCACAACCCCATTAAGACCCCTCACATTCTAGCATGCGATGTTATACATGGGAGACCGACGAAGGGGGGTTCCGCTCTCTAGGCCCCCTAGCGTTTCGGATCTTCTTAGAGGATTTACGTCTTCTACTCTTAGTCACAAACTCGTAACAACTAGAGTCAGACATATCAGAAGTATGTGAAAGATCTACAGAATCACTTGGGCTAGCAATTAGGAGCTGGCCAGTGCAAGCCTCATTTCCTAAAACCGCCTCCGGTCGAGAACCAGAAAGTTCATCGGCCGGGGACTCATCATTGGAGCAATCTGATCCAATGCACTGGCTGTCCAACTCGGGGGCTAGGAGGGACTTAGTCTGAAAAACAGGCCCTCCAGGGAGCCGCTCCTCATCAGAGCCTTTTGAGAGAAGGGCCTTTTGATTTCCAGGGGGGAGGATTGAGGAAGGATCACCAAGAGGAGTAATCTTGGGATCCTCACTCAGGTGATTCGGCGAGGAGTGAGAATCGGGCACCATATGGTCTTCAGGGAGATGCTCCTGAAGAATACTGAAGGGATTGT
Source organism: Nepenthes gracilis (assembly GCA_033239525.1). Taxonomy (NCBI): domain Eukaryota; kingdom Viridiplantae; phylum Streptophyta; class Magnoliopsida; order Caryophyllales; family Nepenthaceae; genus Nepenthes; species Nepenthes gracilis. The sequence goes on from BSYO01000012.1 coordinate 12,459,946, forward strand.
CTGAAGACAGCACCTTCTGTGCGGAGATACCCAGGGGTAAGACGGCTTTCTTACGGGGAGATCGCCCAGGAGAGGCATTTGCATTGATTGTCCGAGGAGTTACCACCTTCTTAGGGACCCAAGAAGCTTTGATATGTGGGCCCTTACTCCCACTTTTTTTAGGGGCGGCACTCCGCACCGGCTTCTGTTGGTACTCCATTTTAATTTCTCTAAGATGGTCCTCCGAAAGGTCAGCGCAGCCACTAGTACGGATCTTCACATATTCCGGCCGGGGGGCATCGGCTCCCATTTCGACACAAACTCTGGCAAAGCCCAGACGCTCTAATTTTTCTGTGACCGGGTCTAACCGCAAGGGTATCCCAACCGCACTCGCAATCCAGCATAAGCCCAGAGGGGTCCAGTACTCAATCGGAATGCCAGACATGGTGATCCAAACTGGGAATGATTTGTGCTCCTCACGGGTTAAAACCATACCGGGCTTCCATAACTTAAGAAAAAGAGTATGGCCGGCTATAGTCCATGGGCCACTATTAATACATTTATCAAGCATTGCGCTAGAGGAAAATCGAAAAGAAAAAGAAACCCGATTCGTTCCCGCTACATGTTGTAGCTCGAACCACCTCTAGATTTTCCTAGTAATGTTATTTACCGCATTAAAGTGAACTGGATTACCATCAAAGTAACCCACAAGAGTGGTTCCCCAAAGGTCCTCACCCTGTTGAACAACTTCCGGAGGGGGGGACAAAATGATATTTCCAGAATCAGGATAACTAGGAGGAAAGTATTTAAGAGGAGACTTACCTCCAAAAGCCCTTTTTTCAACAACAGATACCCAAGAGGCGTTCGGTGGGCTGGAGCCCTGCCCACACATCTGGCGGGATCCATCAGCACGGATGGGTCTAGATCGTCCAGGAAATTGAAGAGGCACAGAGGTCATACCCTCAGAAGAGCATTGCTCAATCTCAGCAGAAGGAGGCATCAGAGTATCGTCCGAGCCAGAACCAGGGATGTGATCAGAGGGCTGGTTCGGCCCCCCAGGTGGAGTATCAGCCAAGATGAGAGGTGGCCCATCCTGGCATTCGTGATGAGCTGAGCAGCCTGCACCGACACAGCACTTAGACGCCGCCAGCGAGCCTTCATTGGAAGGCCCAGCCTCAGAGAGGAAGACATCCCCATGAGAATGGCCAGAGCAGACAGGGTCCCTCACAACAGCAGGGAAAACCCCATCAAGGGCACATGTGACAGGCGAGGAGGGCGACGAGATACGAGGGACCACGGCGCCACCAGAGCAGGACGCAACGGGTTGGATGGAAGGAGGAGATGGGGATGCAGGGGGGCCCCAAAAACAGAGGAGCGGCTACGCCTCGGAAGGTAGTAATTGTTGACAGTAGAAAGGGGGGAAAATCGGGTTCGGATGAAGGAGAGGAGGAGAGGAGGGATGAGGGGGGAGAGATCGTGGCATCTTAATTCCCGATACCAATTGTGACGGAACGGATTTTTTTCTTTTTTTTTTCTTTTTTTGTCCTCAAGGCTTCCGTCGAATAGAAACACAATTGAAAACCTAAACCAGCTGGGTGCAACACAAGATCACAGATGCCATCTAGGATCCATATACTTTTAACCATAATAAGTATAGCGGAAGTTATTCTTTATTTGCGGAAGCGTACATATTCATTCCAAAATATTCATTTCCAAGTACATAGCCAAAAATGTTTAACCATAGAAGTTTTATCAAGTCAATACAATAATATTTCTCCAAAATAAGCTTCCGAGGTCTTTAATCCTTCAGACAAGCTCTAATCACTCCATCTCGTCAGGCACAAGTTCTAAGCTTCATCTGTAGGGGGGAAAACATAAAACAGTGAGCCGAGGCTCAGCAAGGTACATGCATGTGAACTGTAAAACCATGATGCAGAACAGTCATGTAACGGTACAGAATAGAAGGGTTCAGACAGAAGTCAATTCATAAAGCAGAAGAATCAGAAATCAGAAATCATCCCTTAAGATTGGAAATTAGTACTCGTGAAAACGAAAATCGGTAGTCGATATCGTAATGAAATCAGAATGTCAGAAAGAATCGTAGTAGAAGTCGATCTGATGTCTGTAACGGAAATCAGAAATCAGAAATCGAAAAGCGGTTAACATACTAGAACAGTATAGATCTTGCTAGCATACCCTACTAGTAGAGGGGGCGAGTGATCGAGGATTGATTGTGTGTACTCCACACAATCCAAGGCCAGAAACAGAAGTATCCCATCCCGAGGGATCAGAATAGAGTGCCTCCCGAAGGCAGGCCAGAAACAGAAGCATCCCATCCCGAGGGATCAGAACAGAGTGCCTCCCGAAGGCAGGCCAGAAACAGAAGCATCCCATCTCGAGGGATCAGAACAGAGTGCCTCCCGAAGGCAGGTCAGAAACAGAAGCATCCCATCTCTAGGGATCAGAACAGAGTGCCTTCCGAAGGTAGGCCGGAAACAGTAATCCCTCCTGTCCGTAACGCCCTGAGGGCAGGGCGGACCACGAATCACTCCATGGACAGAGCTATCCTCGATTACCACCGTAAGTTCTAAGGCCTCACCCAAGAACTTACCTGGACTGTAGTCAGTCTCGGGTCCCAAAATAACATAAGCAGAAATACTTCCTTTTAAAAGCCATTTTTAGTAAAACCGGAGCTCATTTTCAATTTCGGAGTCGGAATTTCATTTTCAACACAAGCGGGGGTTCTCTTTTAATAAAGCCGGAGTGTATTTCTTCAAAATGCCGGACTTCAGAAAGCTTGGACGGAATACTTTTCTTAAGAAGAGACGGAGTGCTTAACTGGACGGAGTGCTTAACCGGACGGAGTGCCTTTTACTCAAAAATCCGGAGTTCCCTTTTCTCAAAAACTGGAGTGCTTAAAAGCCAGAGTGCCCTTTACTCATAAAAAGGGACGGAGTGCTGACAGGACGGATTCTTTCAAAAGGACGGAGTTCTTTCAATATTAAGGGACAGAGCTCTTTTTATCTTAAGGCGGGAGTTCATTTCATATTACAAGCTGGACGTTTTTTGGATGAAGTGCTAGAGGACGGAGCGCCTTTCAATGGGGCGAAGTTCATTTTCCACATAAAGCCGGAGTTCTTAGGAAGGATTCTTTTCTGCAAAAGTCGAAATTCATTTTCAGTTTCAAGGGACGGAGTCCATCTTCCTAATACATGGTCGGAGTTCAATTTACATTCGGGCTGGAGTGCTTTTTCTTATACAAGGCCGGAGTTCATTTTCATATTAAGGGGCGGAATTCATTTTAGTATCAGGACGGAGTGCATTTTCATTAAAGGGGACGAAATTCATTTTACTATCAGGACGGAGTGCAGTTTCATTAATTACTATCAGGACGGAGTGCATTTTCATTAAAGGGGACGGAGTTCATCTTACATTACAAGCCGGATTTCATTTTACATTAGGGGCCGGAGTGCTATTGGGACGGAATGCCTTTTCATTATCAGGACGGAGTTCTTTTTCATTAACAGGACGGAGCTCTTTTCCATTAACTGGACGGAGCACTTTTTCATTAACAGGACGGAGCTCTTTTTCTCAAAGGACGGAGTACTTATCAAGGACGGAGTTCTTTACTTTCAGAGGGACGGGGTGCTTATCAAGGATGGAGTTCTTTACTTTCAGAGGGACGGAGTACTTTTCAAAAGGACGAAGTTCACTGAAGTCGGAGTTCTTTTTCTTTATTAAGGCCGGAGTTCTTTTTACAGAAGGATGGAGTTCTTTTTCTCAGAGTACGGAGCTTTTGTTCTCTCAAAGACCGGTGTTCTTTTTCTCAAAGGCCGGTGTTCTTTTTCTCAAAAGCCGGAGTTCATTTCGTATTAAGGTCGGAGTTTATTTTCTACACAAAGCCGGAGTTCATAGGACGGATTCTTTTTAACAAAAGCTGGAGATTATTTTCAATACACAGCCGGAGCTCATTTTTATATTAAGGCTAGAGTTCATTTTAAGGACATAATTCATTTTCTGAGAAGCCGGAGTTCATTTTTGATATAAAGCTATAGTTTCTTTTGGACTGAAGCCGGAGTTCATTTTACATTGTCAAATGCTGATTTCGTATTACATGCCAAATGCCGGTTTCGTTTCATATGTCAAAGCTAGTTGTAACCTTTGGTCCGGATTTCATGTAAGTTCAGGGTGTAGGAAAACAGGCGTCATGAACTTCAAAACAGGTTCAAACGAAAACTAAATACGTGTTAATGTCCGATTACTTGTCGCAAAACAGAGTGCAGTATATGAACTAAAAACTGAACTTAAAAACAGCGTCCGAGTAATAGAGCATGAATTTAGAAACATAGAAGATTATACTTGTAATGAACTTAGAAACGGCGTCCGAGGTACACTTGCCTGACGGGCTGACTCAATTTTCCTTCCCTTCTTGCCTGACAGTTGGTTTCTCCTTGGCCTCCTCCTTCACTCCCTCCTTACTGCTTGCATTTTGCCTTTGCCAAATACAGCCACCCGACGCTGGGTTTATATAGAGGAGGGGTTTGGTGGGTAGGTGACTAACCTTGGTACTTGTTTGCAGACAGTAGGTGGAGTAACTAGATTAGTTTACCGACTCCATTTGGTCGCCGCCTAGTTGGATTCTAACTAAATCCCACAGTTTATTCTTTGTTTATCCAGTCAATTCTTATCATTCACTCCGTCCATCACTTTGTCATCAACTTCGGATTTATTTTCCTTCATCGACTACGGATTTCTTCTCTATAATTCTACTCCGGTCTTTAAGGACACTTCGGCCTCATTTGAAAAATGCACTCCGGCTTCAAGCCACTTCGGCCTCCACATGCATTCCGGTCAACACGCATTGACCAGATTATGCTTTCCTCCATACATTCCGGTCAACGTGCGTTGACCAAATTCATCATTTTCCCAACTTTCCGGTCAACATGTGTTGACTGGGCAACCCTTAATTTTCCTGGATCCCTTGATCACATTGGCTCGATAATCAAGATTTTCTATGTTTAACAATCTGGGTCGTCACAATACATGCTCAAGTCATGGATTCCATAAAATATAAATTTAATTGGATATCAGAACGAGGGTACCCGAAAAAAATAGAACAAAAAGTGTAAAGAACGAAAGAGAAGGGTATGTATGCTTTTTTTTTGGTAAGTAATTAAGAAGGGTATGTACGCACTTGCCTCGACCGAATCTATTACTTCTCTAACTAGCTCCAAGTTGGATTCAAACTCGAAAGTCTCGATCTCTTCTTTCTCTCTCTTCTCCCTCTCTCCTTCACTTTGGAAAATCGAAAATGACGCAAAAACAACCCTCACGAGTTTTTATTACACGGGTCGGTGCTCTGCTCCTAGCAGGCGTAGGCTTGCTGGATCCTGTGCCCACGGCGCCGCCTCAGGCACCTAGCAAGCTTCCTTGGCCACCTCAACTACGTTCCTGAAATTTAATTTTTTTACGTGTATTAAGCCTAATTTTGATTATATTACCTTAATTACCCGCAATTATGATATTAAAAAATTAGTACATTACAACTCTCCCCTACTTATAAAAATTTCGTCATCAAAATTTAACAAATTTCAAAATTATATAAAATCCTTTCAAATTCTGCTACATGTTCCTATGTCACACCCTTAATTAAATGACTTATCCTAGGAAGCCTTAACCAAATGAATTATCCTAATTTACAATTTCTAATATTTTCTATCTAAATCTAGGTTTGAATCTTATCATAAAACAATTTCTCAATCTCCAACAAAGGTTTAACTCTTGGCAGAGAATCACAGATTGGCAGAGGGCTTTAAATGGCTTTGGGCATTTGTTATTGACCTTCGTTGCAACATGCATTGGGCCGAGGTCTTTGAGCTACTGTATTTGTTGTTTATGAGATGAGGGAGGTGTTTTTCAAAAAAAATAAATAAAATAAAAAATAAAAAATTTTTGCAATCCGAAATGGGACTGTATTCCGGAATGTATCATGCATTCCAGTTTTACAAAAAAAAAAAAAAAAGCAATCCAGAAGGAGTGCCTTTTTCCTATTTGGTATGCTGGTATGGGTCTATTTGCCGATATGGGTGCTTTTAGTCATTGTTGTGCATTTCGCCAAGTTTGATATTTTTTATCAGTTTGGATTTTTTGTTGGAATTTGGGTTCTGCCGGTATAAAAAAAAAATGCATTCTGGACGGAATGCCTTATTTATGTCAGGATTGCCGGTATGCGTCTATTTGACGGTATGGATGCTTTTGGTCAGTCATGTGCTTTTTTGCCCAGTATGATGTTTGTACTGGTTTGGGTTCTTTGTTGGTCTTAAGTATATGCTGGTGGGGTACAACTAGCAGGTACGGGTATGCTGTGGAAAAAAAAAACTTTGCCCAGTATGGTGTAAATGCCCGGTATGGTATTTTTTTTCCAGTTTGGAGGGTTTACAACTATCTTGCTTTTTACCGGTATGATGCAGCTCGCCGAATTGTCGCAACATGCCCGTATGCTTTGTAAAAAAAAAATTATTTTTGCCCTGTATGGTGCATATGCCCGGTATGGTTGCAAAATACCGATATGCTTTGGAAAAAAATGTGGGCAGCTTTGTGCTTTTTGCCTGGTATGGTGTATTTTTCTGGTTTGGAGTATCAAATGAGTTGTTTGGTTTGGCATTATTGTGCTGGAATATAACAATCTGCCGGAATGGGGAATGTAACGGTATGCAAATGACCGGTATGGTGCAATAATGCCGGTATGCTAGAAGCGACTGTCTCCTTCTAGATCCCATGGAGTAGATGGTCTTTCTGGAATTCCCGGTTTGTTTTGGAATCAGTCGATTTGGAAACAGCCGGGCTGGATTGGAATGTACTAGAATTCCCGGTCTAGAAAAGATGCAAATTGCCGGAATGGAGTATATGCCGGTATGCAAATGTTTGGTTTGGTACAATAATGCCGGTATGCCTGGAGTAGCTGATGGTCAGTATGGAACTTCCGGTGGATGTCTTTCAAAATGTTACTTACCCAAAAAAAAGAGATTATTAGAAATGATAGTACAATGGTGTTGTGTTGAACGTCATGGTGCTTGACGTATGCCCCAACATCTGCGCTTGTTAGTATATGTGTTTTTCTGGTGGCAGTCCTAGTTTTCTTTCAGTTACATTTTGTTTAATTTTTTGGTACATCACTGTATGCGAAGCGTGGTTTGTTTACTTATGTTACATGTATAAAAGTGTTGTTCGGGAGATAGCCTAACATCTATATTTTAACTCCATGTTGGCAAAACACTTGGAGATAAAATATAAGTTTCTGTAAATTTTTTTATTTTACTATAATTTTCTTTCTTATCAAAAAAAATAACTAATGGCTTAACTCGATCGCATACTTACATCCACATTCATTGATACGTGAGAGACTCCCTGATGGACCACCCAATTGAAGGTAACCCAAACTTATTGGCTATTTCTCCGATTTAATTCAATACATCGAAGGAACTAATGAACTTCTATTTTAGTTCATCCTAAGTCTCGAGAATGTCGTTCACTCGAACCCTCAGACTAAACCTTAAAATATATAAATCTACACATTTTCGCTGTGCTACTCTTAGTGACCATTAGTGTGACGACCCGTACTTAATTACACAATATAGTTGCCGTTAGGTCAAAAATAAATAATATTACTGGACAAAAAAATCTTTCTTTTCTTTTACACAGGATCTCATGAGGCCGGACTATATAAAGCTGGCCCACTGGTTTGATTTCAAACTTGTCCGGCCAACTCTAATGTTTGCCGGACCTAATTGCCCTGAGATGCTTACTAGAAATTATAACTTTTATTCATAACACCAAAACATGCTAACATTGATAAGTTAAAACTGCGAAACAGTTTTACAAGTCTCCACAAAACATCAGAATAATTAAACAAGCTCTTCATTTAATCAGCTCCGGTCAACGAACTATTTGGCTACACCATGAGATTCTACTCAACTTCGTCCTCCATGAGCCTTTCATCATCTGAAAACAACAAAAGTGAGCACAAAGCCCAGCAAGATACTCACATGCAGAAAACAGAGAACATAAACATATATGTAAGCGAACATAACTTACGATACAAAAATCATCACGTCTTTAGTTCGGAATTTCCTTAGTATTTTTCTTATTATCTTGTCTTCTTTAAAACTCATAAAACCATTTAAAATTCTTATCATCTTTAGGGACCGGACGGGAGCCGACAACATTGAGGACGGATTGTGTGTAACCTCACAACCTAAAGCCGTACCCCTCATTATGTTCCCCGGGACGGGAGGTAATGCCTTTAACCCGGCATACGGGGCCGTAGTCCATAGTTCTTATGCCACCAGAAAGTCCCCTCCCGTGGCCCAGGAGGCAATCCTCGAGTGTCACTCCAATATCCTTCATCCATCTTTAACAGCAAGTTTAATGGAAACTCGGTTCTTGGTTCGTGTTCTTTAATGGCCATCCATCATAGATCAAAAGTCGGGAGAGTTCCACTTGCTGTCCGTAATACATGTGTTTTCATATAGCCTTGTTCTTTACTTAATTAATTGAAGTTCGTATCATCTTATAGCCGAAGTTCTTTTCTTAGAAGCCGGAGTCCATTTTTTTCCTTAAAACCGAAGGTCTTTAAAACCGGAGTTTAAAAGCCGGAGCTCTTTTTCTTAAACGGTCAGACTACTTTTTCTTTAAAAGGGCGGAGTTCTTTTTCTTAAACGGGCGGAGTACTTTTCCTTTAAAAGAGCAGAGCTCTTTTCAAAAGGCAGAGTTCTTTTAATAAAGCGGGGTTCAAAAGCCGGAGCTCTTTCTTCAACGAAAGCCATAGTTCAGACGCCGGAGTTCTAATTCCATTAAAAACCAAAGCTAGAATAGCCGGAGTTCTTTATGAAATAAAAGCCGGAGTTCCTTATTCATAAAAACGGAAGTTCATAAGCCGAAGTTCTTTTGCGGAGTTCTTTCCTAAAAAGACCGGAGTTCCAAAAGCCGGAGTTCTTTTCTACAAATCCGAACTTCTTAAAAGTCGGAGTTCTTTATTCGAAAAGGGTAGAGTTCTAAAGGTCAGAGTTCTTTAAAATCCGGAGTTCTTAAATCTGGAATTTTTTTCCATTTAAAGTCCGAAGCTCAAAAATCCAGAGTTCTTTTTCTTTTTGAAATCCGAAGCTCTAAAAATCCGGAGTTCTTTTCTTTCAAAAGACGGAGTTCTTTTCTTAAAATCCAAAGTCCTTAAAAGCTGGAGTTCTTCATTCATAAAGGCTGAAGTTCTTTCTTAGAAGGATGGAGTACTTTTTCTTAAATAGACGGAGTGCTTTTTCATCAAAGTCCGGAGCTCTTTTTCTAAAGAGGATGGAGTACTTTTTTCTTTAATCATCTTAAAGGCGAAGTCATTTTCTTAAAGAGACGGAGTTCGAACCCCGGAGCTCTTGGCGGCGTACTTTGCTCAAAAGGCAGAGTTCTTCTTCAAAGGCGGAGTTCTTTCTAAAAAGTGCGGAGCTCTAAAACCGGAGTGATTCTTTCTTTAAAATCTGGAGCTCTAAAACCGGAGTATTTCTTTCCTTAAAATCCGAAGTGATTTTTTCTTTAAAATCCGGAGCTCTAAAACTGGAGTATTTCTTTCTTAAAAATCCGGAGTGATTCTTTCTTTAAAATTCGGAGCTCTAAAACTGGAGTATTTCTTTCTTTAAAATCCGGAGTGATTCTTTCTTTAAAATCCAGAGCAGTTTTTCGTATCAAAAGCCAGAGTTCAAGATTCACTTAGGGCCGATTTCAAATTCCACATGGAAGGCCGATTTTGAAGTCATCGTGGAAATGCCGATTTTGAATTCAACGTGGAAAAGACGACTTCGATTTTAAAGTGCCAAAAGTCGATTTCAATCTTAACATGGGAAGGCCGATTACGAAGTTAATATAAAAAGGCCGATTTCAATTCAAAGTGCAACGGTGCCGATTTCGATTTTTAATACAGCAAAACCAAAGCATCAAAGGCCGGAGTTCTTCTTACGGAAAGACTGGAGTCCTGAAAACCGGAGTTCTTTTTCTTAAAAGTTAGAAGTCTTTTCCTTAAACATGCAATTATTAGAGTTTATATAATTCTACCAAATAATCATACTTCAAGCAGAATAAAAGTCTAACATCATGAATATCAGAGTTTCTTTTAAACATGGATTAAGAACGATTCTTCAAAGGAGCAGAACAAACATCGTACATTTTAAAATATAGTATCAGATATACTTACGTAGCAAACATGCATAAACATGAACCTTAAAAACAGGGGTGAGTATCTTGCCTGAATTTCTTTATTTCGCCTTGAACTTTTGGTCTTCCCCTACTAATAAGCCCTATCGAGTGCCCCTTTTTTTTCCGCTCTCTAATTCTTATTTATAGGCCCTTGGGTCTAGTAGCCGCCGTTAGGGTTTGGCAACATTCAGAAAAATTCGCAGGGTTTCCTAATTTTAAAGTTTCCTTATTGTTTATTATTTCCTTATACTCGATTTCCTTATTACAAAGTTTCCTTACTGGTTATTTCTTTTTGCTCAGTTTCCTTATTATAAGGGTTTCCTTATTACGCATTCCGGTCAACTAACTGGCATTGACCGGATCACTTTCCTTTTTCCCGTCCTTCCTCCCATTTACGTTTTCTAGTCAATATTTCACGTTGACCGGATTACTCATCCCCTCACGCATTTCGGTCAATACTCGTTGACCAGATTACTTACCTTTAACATTTTCCTTTAATATTAAATCCAGCATTCATACTTTGGCTTCATCATCACTTCGGCCCTTCATCATACAAAGTTACTTCGGCCTCACTCCACACACAATGCACTCTTCAAGGCTGGTTTCAACCTCATACCTTACAGCCGGTTTGGAAATTCAATTCTAAGCCAATTTGGATTTCATCATCAAGGAGCCGGTTTTCTTCTCACAAGGCCGGACTTGATTTTCATCAAGGAAATCCGGACTTCTTTTCAGGAGATATTCCGGACTCCTTTTTCAAAGAATACCGGACTAGATTTTCATAGAAATCCGGACTGGGTTTTCATTAAGGAAAGGCCGAACTTGATTTCATTTTAAGGCCGATTTACTTTTCCTATTGCATTTTCCGGTCAATTGGCAATGACCGGACTCAATGACTGGAGTTTTCTATGCTTTTAAAGTCTGGGTCGTTACAATTAGTTAGCGCACTAAAATTTGATTACAATACAAATTTATTGATTCATATTGGATGCTTAGGTTATGTAGCAACTATAGACCTAAGAAAAATCCAACATATATCAATACCCCTAAAGCAAAACCTCTAACCCTCAAATTATAATCAACTCAGAAAACACAATTGAGGCAATCATCGTAAAAATTTCGGTACAGCCTCAAGTCACTACCAAAGCTTTGAAATGTAAATACTTCACAAACTTGTTATCTTGTTGGCATACAAACGGGCCAACCTACTTGACCAGAAGACATTGTCCAAATTCATGATAAATGGACTGTCCTTACTAGTTAATCCACAATTATCCAATTACCTAAAAAATCCTTACATTCTAGCAACCCTAAAGCAAAATTACAAGGACTTCTCATCTCATAATTCCGAAACCTCAATACTTTGGCTACATCTCTTCCTTCCGAAACCAAAAGCAAGGCACCCTACTAGCCCAGGTATTAAAACTTGCTCATGGTTCATGTGATGGCCTGGTCATAAGTTCACCATATGACCTCCGTCAATTTACCATACATATAGCATAGTAAAATATACTCTGTACAAGGCATGGGTAAACTTAAAACTTTTCATTTTTCACGTGCACAAGATTGCATAAGGCCGGTCATTTGGTTGGCCATAAAGTAGGTGGGTCAACATCTTGACCGTTCGAGGACCTGGGTATGTCGGCCAAGTGCCAAGAATTTAGGTCGGTTGGCTATAATATGAAACCATAAACAAATTGAGATGCCACTAGGAACCAAAATTTCTTAACCCAAAAATAACTTTGTGGCAGCATATTAATGCCCATTAGTTTATACAACAAAATAATTCTACCAAGTTTTCCAAAACAACCAAAAGAAAATTTCATCGAGATCGGTCTTTAACTGCTACAGGCGTCCGGATCAGCCCTTTCTGCCTAGCTAGTCCATTTGATCCTATTGTTTCTCATTCAGTAGGAAATCTTGATTGTCTGAAAGTAAGAAAACAAAAAATGAGTGAGTACGGAATTTCTTCCCCTGACAAATAGTTAGTGAGAAAGAACCATTTAAATTTTAGAAAATATGTTGAGTGCATTTGTTTCGGAGATGAAAGGAAATTTGGATAATTATTTGTCATTGGCTAAATCTGTGTATAATAATTGCTATCGGTCGAGTATCGGGATGGTCCTTTTTGAAGTATTATACGGACGAAGCTGTAAGTCTCCTATTAATTAGGAAGAGATCTGGGATCATAAGTTTTTGGGCCCCGATATTATTCAGAACACATCTAACGATCAAAGTCATTTGAGATCACCTAATAGTTGCTCAGAGCCATCCTAATCGTCGGAAATCCATATTGAGTTTTGATGTAGGTGATCACATATTTTTCAAGGTATCTCTTAGGAAAAGGATTTTTGGATTTCAGGTGAAAAGAAAATTAAATCCGAGATTTATTAGGCCATTTAAAATCTTGCAGTAGATTGGAAAGGTAGCTTACCGATTAGCCTTACCTCCCAATTTGGTAGATTGCCATGAGGTTTTTCACGTCTTAATGTTGAGGAAATAAATGTTTGATCATTTTCATATTATTGAGTATGAACCGCTATAAATTGATGAGAATTTGATATAAACTGATGTTTCAATTCAAATTTCGGAAAGAAGTGATCAACTATTGCGCATCAAGGTAATTCCATTAGTTAAAATGCGCTGGAGGAATCGTTCATTCAAAAGGGCATCTTGGGAGCATAAATATGAAGTATGGGAGAAATACCCCTACTTATTCAAAAATTGAGGTATGTAAATTTTGAGGATGAAATTTTATAAGGATGGGAGAGTTGTAATGCTTGATTTCAAATAATAAATTCTGAAATTATCAATTTATTTTGGATTTGTTTAGAAATAAATGTACAATAAAAATTTAATAAAAAATCGGATGTGGACATCATATTTGGCGCCTGATGTTTGCTTGATGTACACTCATGCACATTTCAGGCAAAATACAAGTGCTTGAGGTGTGCCTTTGCAATACTTATGCATATTTCGAATAGAATACTCACCTTTGAGCCGCACTTATGCACACTTGAGGGTTCGAGCAGCATCCAATGTGTGCATGACTAGTACTCATGCGCTGATTCATTTATAAAAGTGGTGTTGATACTATTCTTGGTTAGTTTTTGAAGGAAAAAGAGAATAGGAGAGAAAGAGAAGAAGAGAGAAAAAGGGAAGAAAGGTGATTTTGAAGCATTATTTTGTCAGATGTATCAGATTTAAAAGTTAAGGTAAGTATTTCTAAGCCCAATCTTTGATCTATTTCAGATTCTCTCTAGTTTTGTTTACACTTGGTAATTTACTATGAATGTATGTCATCTTTTACTTCCTTTTTTTTTTTTTTGGTAAGTAAGTTTAATGAATTAAATGAAATAAAAATTATAAAAACGATGTTCTAACTCTAAGTGTTTTGCCAACTTAGACTTAGAACAACGAGTTAGGGCATACCCCGAGCATCATCATGAACAAAATCATGAACCGAGTTACAGAAATTGAAAAAAAACCTCACCAAGGTGAGATTTCCAAGATAGACCGAAAGCTACACGGCCCTACAACTATACAAACTTAAAAACAAAAAAACATAAATGCCATCGTAGTAGCATCAAAATGGGAAACTCCAGCCACATCTTCATATTCGTTCCGGGTAGCACAAGAGAAGCAGCCACCCGCTCCAAATATGCCACCGATTCAATCAGCAATAACGGTGGCCAGCCACTCCTAGCACCCACCATCATCGGCCGACATCATCAAGAAATTGCCCATCCCCTTATCAGCAGAGGCATTGCATCCAAGGCATCAACCAACACACCGGCGCAGACAGCGAGATCCACAAGCCTGCTGCATCTAAAGCAACAACATATCAGCAGAGAGCACGAAGGGGCTCAGCATTGTGAGGAGCGATCCAGCGGTTAAACCAAAGAACAGCCAAAACCCAATCTACCTTCAACAATGGCTATGGCGAGTACACTACAGGTACTCACCCAGGGCCGGCAGCTGCTACTAGAAGGCAACAATCAGCAAGGAGCCACAACAAAAGCAACAGATGCAGTACTTCTCAGCATCAGGAGCGTACCATCCGAGAACATACAAACAGATACAATCCAACAGTAGCCCAAAAGGTAGAGTCTGCAACTCCACTAAAAAACCTTTATCAAGGGAACAATCAAGCTTCACATTTACAACAGCAAAACAGTGAACCGGCCAATGTATTGACAGCCACATCACCACAGCAGAGTAGCTCCCATCACCACAGCACAAGCCCTCAAGCAACCATACGGCAATTTCTTCAACCAAACAGATAAGGGGCAATCACCTTCAGCAGCTGGCCTATAGTTTGAATATATGCATTTATGTAGTTTTACCAATTCTTTTAAAGTTTTATTTTATTTTATTGGAAAATTTGAGGATTTGTTCATTCATATTTTAATAAATGAATATTTTGCGATAATACATTTGTCAAAAAATATATTTGTGAAATAAAAATCATGACAAATGTGCATTTTGCGTTACATGTGGTAATCCATGTATGTATTGCGGACTTTATTTTGTTATTTGTTTCAATATTTGTACTTTTTCACAAGGTAAAAAGTTTTATATTTGTATTTTCTTAAAGTAGAAATCTGATATTTTTCCAACTGGATTGAAAAGTTTTGGATATTTATTATAGAGTTCCCTAATTTGATACTTTTATTAAGAAATATTTTAAGGAATTGAGCGGAACAATATATTCTGACATCCTACCGTATTTAGACAAGCTTGAAGATTGTACCTATCATTCACAGGTGGTAAAAGAACGTGATGTTTGATCTCATCTATAGAGAGAAATATGTAGACGGCTCACTTAAAGATCTAAATAGTAGTGATTTGTTCTAAAGTTACCGGAGGTACGAATAACCCTTTCTCAAACGTAGTCTTTTGATTCTTGATTCTTAGATTTTAGCATGTTTTGGATTTTCAAGATTTGTATGTGCATTTGATTTGACATTCGATGTGTTTGACCTTTGACATTTGTAAATTTTGATCATTATTCAGATTTTTATAGATTGGGACTAGACTTTGGACTTTAAGTATTCGGATTTATGACATTGAACTTTTGGATAACTTCATATATTCGGACTATTTGATATTCGTATTCGAATTTATGAATTTTGCATACAAAATCATATTTGAACAATTGATATTTGGACCTTCGATTGTTTAGAATATTTGATATATGGAACTTGGCATGTGTTTTATTGTTTTTTGCTTTTTCGTTCTAATTTATGAACCTCCATTTACGATTATATATATATATATATATACTTACTGAACTTTCAGTTTATAATTTTGCTAATTTTAAGCCTTTTAGATAGGAGAGCTATGAAGTGCATACAGGGAGCTTGGACAAGGACAATTTGAAGATTCTATTCATGTTTTATTGAATTTAGATTTGTAGTTGGGTCTGTATTTCGATTTTATGATGGAGACTTGTTTCGGATTTCCTTAGTATTAGGATTGTGGCCTTGTATGACTTATGTAGGATCAATGTTGTAATTTCGTGGTGTTGGACTGTCATTTTCCTTACATTTTGTAGCAATTAATAGTCAATGTTATAGAGTTCGGATAGATTGTTCGGAATGGTCCTGTGGTCATTGTCATGATTGCTATCAGCAGTTTGATTTTCATTAAGTCTGACTTGGTATTGGATTTTGGATTTGGGTTTGTTTCCTTTGTGGTGAAGGAAATAATTTACGGATTTAATAATAATTATTATTTATTACATAATTTTGGTTTCGAGTTGTCACAAAAGGAAAGGGGAAGGTCATCCATTTGATTGGCCATATGCAAAGCACCACGGATCCAAAGTTTGTGGCTTAGGATGCAGAGGATTCTTTGATCATAACATGGCTTTGGGATTCAAATGCAACCTAAGATTAGCAAGAGCTATATGTTTTGAACACTACTAAAGACATATGGGATACCGCTAAGTGCACGTATTCGAAAGACAAAGATGTAAC
Organism: Nepenthes gracilis; assembly: GCA_033239525.1. Taxonomy (NCBI): domain Eukaryota; kingdom Viridiplantae; phylum Streptophyta; class Magnoliopsida; order Caryophyllales; family Nepenthaceae; genus Nepenthes; species Nepenthes gracilis. The sequence continues at coordinate 12,476,142 of BSYO01000012.1, forward strand.
TTTTGTTTATGAAATTATAATCGAGATTTTTTCAACCAAAACAAGATGCAATGTCGATAACAAAATACTATAATACCTTCAATGGTTTGCCAATGTATTAAGAAGAGGTGAAACAAGGATGCCTCAATGATGCTAAGTTTTGTGGAAAGGTAAAGAACATGAATTCTTAGCTGGACTCAACATAGAGTTCAACCCAAGTCTGAGTACAATACTCAGGGAAGAAGAGCTGCCTTCCCTAAATATGGTTTGTCAATTATTCGAGCTAAGGAGGGAAGGTGAATGGTCATGCTTGACTCCCCCACTATAGAAGGTTCTACCATAGTAGTGACTAAGAAACAATTATCAAACAACCATGGTGATCCAAAGAAAAACCAAGATGACGGAGAATCTTACAAGCCACCAAAAAATAAGAATGATCTTTGATGCAACTACTACAAGAAGCCAAGGCACACCTAGGAGACATGCTAGAAACTAAAGGGAAACCATCATTTGGTAGAAACAACAACAAACATTAGTATGCCCCAAGCCCTAGCTAGGCAAATGTCATTGTGAACCAAAGATAAAACTAACCTAGAAACCACCAATGATGAACTACAGGTTATTGAATAATTTTGAAGTCTTCTAACTTCAATGAAAGAACATGTTAGTTCACACTCTTCAAATCACTAGGGTAATCATCTATTATCGCATGCTCTTAGTGCCTCAAATGATTGAACCATGCACAAAACCTAGGTCATTGAGTTGAGCGCCAACAAACCACATGACCAATTTATCACACCACTTGATTGCATATACTTCATCTCCTGAAACCCCCCCGCCCCGTGGAAAAAAAAAAAAATTGTTGTCAATGTTACAATGGCATCCATTGCATGAAAAGAAACCATTCATCTCACATCCTCTCTCACTAATATTCATGCTTGATGTACCTAAACTTTTTGTTAATTGGATGTCCCTTTACAAATTAAAAAAAGACCAAAACTGCATAGTGATTTTCTCCTCTAATCAGGCCACGTCATCATGACACCCATGAGGCCGTGTTCTAGAGAGAGGTGCTCTCCCCTCTCTCTAGTTTCAAAATTTGAAATTTGACCTGCTGGCGCTCGGCCCTCCTGGCCGTCTCCTTCGGTGACCCTCCTCTGGCCGGGAGGCGCCGGAGCCAGCCTCGGCCGGCCTCCTGGTTGCTCTGCCCGGTCGCCTAACGCTTCTCGATTCTAGCTTCCTACGTTTCTGGACCTCAGATCTGAAACGTCGGCGTCCTTTGAATTTTCGACTGCTGCTACGAGATTGTTTTTGCTGATTCAGGTTTGGATGCAGGCCTTTGAGGTCTTATATCTCTCACAAGATAGATTCCTATTCTCCTCGGTGCAAGCCTAGGATTGAGTTCTCGAGTCGGTTCTCCCATTCTGATGGGGTTGTAGGCTCCGGCCTCGATTTTGGCTCCATTCGGTTCATACGCCTTTGTGGACGATTGGGCCTTGCTTCGGATTTGTCTCGTGGGCTGGGTTTGTCGGCTTTCTGTCCGGGATTCGACTTGGGATCGATATGGCGCGTCTCGGCTATCACATTGCGTGTTGGATCTGCCGCTTCCTAAGGTGCGTCCGCTCACGCTCTGTTGTGCCTCTGCCGTGTGTGTGTCGTCCTCTGGTGGATGGATTGGGAACTCCGTGTCGTGCTAGTTTGGTGATATTGGGTCGATGGTCTCAAGAGCTGGTCATGGAACTTCGGGTTGGCTGCGATCCTTGCTGCGGTGGGGCTCGTTCTTTTGCCTTTTTATGAAGCTCGCTTAATGGCAACCTTTTGGGTGCAGAGATTGTTGGGTTCTCACTAGAATGCATTTCGATGGTTTTGCTCTCGCTTTATTCCTTGGATCTGGCGGTGAACGGGCTTGTGTTGTCGGCTTTTCTATTAGCTCAGTAATGTGTCCCCTCCAGTTGAACGGGAGGGGGCCTTGACCACCGGGTTGGGGACTTTCTGGATGTGGTGTGAAGAGCTGGCTGAGATCCGTTTGGTGCTTGTGATCCCCTGTAGCAGGTCTGAGTTTGCTGTTTATCTGCCGTTTTGTGGAGCTTGCGTGGTTGGCTTTTGGTTTTTGATGGAGCATTGTCTGAATAATCGGTCTGGTGCCGTGTTCCTTTGAGCCACTGCCGGTGTGTGGGTTGGGGAGGGGGCCGCCTATACTCTGGATTTGGTTTTTAGTTGAACTGGTCATGGACCTTTTGGCCTCAATCTATGTGGGGTGGATGCTCTGATTCTGCACTGACTTGGTTCCCTGCTGGGGCTTGAGGGAGGTTACTCCTGGGGCTGGTGGGTGTGCTGCTTGTGAGGATGCATATCGGCTGAATGCTAGTAGCATCTTGGTTGAACCTTTGATTCATTGGGCTTACTTGAGACGGAAAGCGGTGGGTTTGTTGGAGATTTGGTGAAACGACTTTATCCGGTTTGCATAGGCTTATATGCCGGCATGGGATTCGTTCTCTCACAGTGCGAGGCGGTTTTGCAATCGGGCTTTTTTTGTCGGAATGGAATCCAAGCTGGCGACATGGAATGAGCAATCGAGTTCGCTCTCTATTGTCCTGTTTGGATTCAGCTCCATTTCTTTGTCGTGGCTAGATCGGTTTTGGATTTCCTTCATGGCGGTTTGATGACACGATTGGGATGGTCTCCCTGGTGGCCAGCCTTCCAGTCTGCCCGGTTTGAAGGTCCTTGATCTTGGGCGATCGGTGGGTTCTCTGGAAGGTGCGACTCTCACTGATGTTTTTCTTTGGCGCCGTGATGGTGTGTCTTTGCTGCGTGGTGTTGGTCTTTCTACTAGAGTATTGCTGCTGATGCCTTGTTGATATACGCGTGGGCTAGTGCCTGATGCTTCTGCATGGGGCGCTTGAATGGGCTCCTTTCCTTTCTGATTTTGGAATGCCTGACTTGTTAAGCGCTGAAGCTGGGTCCGATTCTTGATGATTGTGTGTAATTATGTGTAATCTACGATTACATGTGTTATTTTTTAGTTTAACGCTGTCCTCTTAGAGGCTTTTTGGTATTATCTGATGTACCATCTGCTCGGGGTATGCCCTAGCTCTTTATGTTTTATTTTCAAGTCAAAATACTTGGAGATAAAACATAATTTTTGTAATTTTTTCTCCCTATAGTCCAAAATACTTACTTACCAAAAAAAAAGGACCTTTTGGCCTTTTGCTCCCCTTGTTGTAGGGGAGTTCTCCTTGTCGATAGGCAGTTGGTGGAACAGGGTTTAGACTCTGTTTCGGTTTGTTAGGTGAAGCTAACTCGATTCTTCTTTGCTGTTGTTCTTTCGATGGCTCATGTATCTCGAAGCTTTGGCACTAGTGGCGAGTGCCGGTGGATAGTGGATATGCTGGCTCCGGAGGACCCTGAATGGCAGTGTCTTCTGAGGTTGGTGCTGTGCTCATGCTTAGTTGCAGATTTGCAAGTTGCTGGTATCATCTTGCTGCCTTTTTGTGAGGCTGTGGATGGTGATTTGCTGGCCCAACGTTGGGGTGTGGGTGCTGGACTGTGATGCCGCTCTGCATCTGATTTACACCGGCAGATGTAGCTTGACCTAGTGCGATCGAGGGCTTGATGTTCAGATGCAATTGGTTTGTAAATTATAGAGTTTGACAGATCTCTTGGCAGGTGCTGTTGGAAATGCTGATATCTCTTTTGGAGTTTTGCTGCTGATGCTTCGATGATTTCCACGTGGGTTAGTGCTGCGTGGTGCTTCTGAAGCATGGGAAGTTGAATGGTGATGAAGCTGGTTTCAGTTTCTTGTAGCTGCTGTGTGGCATTGAGTGGGTGCTGGTATATTTGATGCCAGGTGTGACGACCCGACTTTTTTTACCAAAAAAACCGTCGTCAAATCTAATTCATATAACTAAATTATGAGCATAAAAATCTTTTTTTTTTTTTAATCAAACCTGTGATGCCTTCCAACAATTAATAGTTTCATAATTCCCAAAATGTCACGAAACAAACTGAGTCGAAAACACAAGCATACATATAATCGAACATAGATCATAATATAGCATAAAAATCATCATATCATTTCTTTCTTTAGTTCATGTTCTTTTCATCTTGTCTTTATCAAAATCATTCGGAGTTCATATCATCTTTAGGGACCGGACGGGAGCGGACAACATCGAGGACGGGTTGTGTGCTACCCCACAACCTAAAGCCGTGTCCCTCATTATGCTCCCCGGGGCGGGAGGTAATGCCTTTAACCCGGCATACGGGGCCATAGTCCCAGTTCTTGTGCCACCCAAAAGGTCCCCTCCCCGTGGCCCGGGAGGCATCCTCGAGTGTCACTCCTATATCCTTCATCCATTCTTTAACACCAAGCTTAATGGAAACTCGGTTCTTGGTTCGTGTTCTTATTGGCCATTCATCATAGATCAAAAGTCGGAAGAGTTCCACTTCTTTGTCCGTATTCATACATTTTCCTTGTTCTTTGTTCTTTAACTTCAGTATTTGAAGTCCATATCATCTTATCAAAAACCGAAGTTCATCTTTCAAAACATAATCCAAAGTTCTTATTTAATAAACCGAAGAAATTCTTGTTCATAAATCTTCCGAAAACGGAAGGTCGAAATTCATAAACCGGAGTTCGTATTCGTTAGTCAAAAACCGAAGTTCGTTGTCGATAGTCCAAAAACCGGAGTTCGTTTCTTATTTCCAGAGCCGGAGTGCATAAAGGACGGAGTACAAAATCCGAAGTTCTTTTCATTAAAGGAAACGGAGTACCTTTCTTACTAAAAACCGGAGGGCTTTTCTTAAAACGGACGGATCTATTTGGAAGCCGTAATTCAAATTCGAAGTATGGAAAACCGGATTGCGTTTTCATAAAATTTGAATACCAAAATGCCGGAGTGAAATTCCGTACAATTCGGGTGCTCAATTGCCGGGTGGAATTCGAACTGCTAAAATGCCGGAGTGCATTACTTGAAAACCGGGATGCTTAAAGGCCGGAGGGTATTTTCGTAATTCGGATGTTATAGGATACCGGAGTGTAATTCTTCAGATTTCAGAGTACATCGAAAGCCGGAGTGCATTTCGCACTGTTCAAATACCGGATTGCAATTCGTAAAAGTCAGAATGCTTTAATTACCGAAGGCTTTCCGTATAATTCGGGTTCAAAATGCCGGAGATCATTTCTGAAATCCGGAGACCTTAAATGCCGGAGGTCTTTGTGTACAAATTCGGGTTCAAAATGCCGGAGTACTTTTTCACAGTGGACGGAGTACATAAAATCATAAAAGACCGGAGTTAATTTTTCACAATGGATTGAGTACATAAAATCATAAAAGGCCGGAGTTACTTTTTCACAATGGGACGGAGTACATAAAATTCATAAAAGACCGGAGTACTTTTTCCAAAGTGGACGGAGTACATAAAATCATAAAAGAAGTACTTTTTCACATAGGACGGAGTACATAAAATCATAAAAACAGTGATATTGCGGAGTGCTTTTTGAGCGAACAGTATTTTCGGAGGTCATACAATTCGGAGGCCTTAAAATTCAGAAGAACGACATCTTGTAGCACCGATTCATACAAAATTCTTTCTATAATACTGAGTTTCAAAATTCTTAATGAGAATCATGCATAATGAATTTCCTTCTAAACATGCATTTTAATTATCAAAACATATTATAAACAAAAATCATAACATTTCATATTAACATAATCAAACATGAAATTTAGAAATGTGGTGAGTATCTTTTTCGAAGTTGTTGCCTTAGTTTTTAACTGCTCCTTCCTACGTTGTATGATCTTGAGAATTTCTAGGGTGTCTTTGTCAAATGTCTAAGTTCATACTTATAATCCTTAGGTAAAGAGGCTATTATTTATGGCCCAATTAATTCCCAAGATGCCATTTACTATTTGTTCCCTTCTCAAAGTATTGAAAATGCCTACAATATTTAATTGTGGATTCCCAAAGACAGGCGTCATTAATTCGGCTCCATCACCAAAGTCTGTTTGCATTTTTCAAAACCTGATTGCATTTATGAAGAGTTATATGCCGCGTAAATCAGATTTGTAGTTTTCGAACCGAAATTCGGAGGCTTTTATTCTGTAATTCGGACTGCATTAAATCAATTTGGACCGCAACTTCTTCAATGCCAATTCCGGACTTCTTCATCTTTCGTTCTCCGGTCAACGCGAGTTGACCGGACTTGATGAGGGAAATCCAGATTGGAGTTTCCGGAGACCTTAATGCAAGAAGAACCGGCCTGCACGCAGCTGAGTCCCAAATCCTTCACAAGCCGGTTTACTTTTCTCCTTAAATTTCCGGTCAACATTGCGTTGACCGGAATTGATGAAAGCAATTTGCCCGAGAAAACCGGACTTCCTTTTACCAAGGGAAGTCCGGATTTCCTTTATCATTTCCGGTCAACATTTCGTTGACCGGATTTGATGAAGGAAACATTTTCCTTTGACATCCTATCACTCATTTAACAATTTTCCGGTCAACCTGCGTTGATCGGACCCGACGATTACTAACCCTTTTTAGATTTTACCAAAAACTTTGGGTTGTTACAATCTCCCCTACTTATAGAAATTTCGTCCTCGAAATTTGATGATCCTTAAGGTCTCATAATCATTCGTATTTTTTTTTTTTACATTCAGAGTTTATTCCCTCATACAGGAATTACATTAGGAAGCCTTAAACATTTGACCATTCTTACTCTCTTATAACAGTTTAATCCAGTCATTTACTGATTTTCTCAGCTATTGATATGAGGTTGATCCTCAGAATTTCTTAAATGACTTACAATACATGCTAGTTATTCCTCCAATTTAATTCGATACTTCAAATGAATTCTAAGAACTTTTACTTTAGTCCATTCCAAGCTCGAAACTAACTTGATCATAAGGACATTAACCTCAATCTTAATTTCCATAATCGGATGAACTTTCTAGGTTCAACCTACTCTAAGACTCGACAGGGAATATTCTCTTTTAAAAAAAAAATTAATCATCTTACAAGGTTTACTTCATTTCTGTTATGCTATCTTTATCATTAATTATCTCATTGAAACTTGACGTCCCAAAGATTATTTGCTCAAGTTTTATTAAAGTTTCGATGCAACATTAAATCACGATCAAAATTTAAAGTTGGAACGATTTACATTCACACCATTTGTTAAAAATCAGCAAACCAACATTTTCTCTAGAATACATAGCCCCCATCATAGACCCAGAATATACGGTAACCTTGAATAAAATGATCGTAGGATATTCACACCGAGAAGACAAATCCCGTAGCCGTTCAACTACAGCCACCTTCAAGGCTACTCTTACCCAGCAATCTACATAACATTACCCAAAATTTTTAAAATTCTTATTACTTAGTAACCTTTAGATCTCTTTAGTATACTAATGAGTCAATTGATCTAATCCGAACAAGTATCCTATCATTACGATGAATGGGTCACTCTAAATGTCTTGAGACAAAACCTAAAGGACTTCATATTGTATAAATCTATAGCTCCCATACATTGAATATGATTTTGTCTCCCAGACTAAGGATATAAATCCTAACACCTAATCATTTGGATTTACTCGTGATTTACCCTTTCACATTTCTTATGAGACTTCGGAAACATTCAAGTCTAAGAATTCGTAACATCAATATTCGTAATATCAAGTTTTAGCATTGATGCCTACTTTCCCAAAGAAGAACACCGAGATCCACTTGCTCAACCTTTAAACATAATTGTCCATATGCGATATCATATGATCACCCTTCTTAATGGTACCACTATCTTGGCAAACGAAGTCGTGAGTTCTTAAGACAGAGGTTTTTGTTGCTAATCTAACTTATATTTGGTGACATTAGTCATGGACTGCTCCCCTACTTATATCAAAGGTATCCTACATGACCTTACCATTCCTCAAGGAAATTTTATTTCCGAAAACTTCTAGGGATCACTAAACAACATAATCCTCATTCGATATCCAAGAACCATCTTGTATCCGTTGTTCTAAAGTTTACCGTTCTCTCTAAGCCGAACGTCTCACTTGAATTGTGGTTCTCCAAAAATACTCATTGGATCACTTAGTAACTTTGATTAGATTCAAGATGACCGTATGTTTTCAAGATACTAACAGCCCTTTCAATAGTTATCAATTAAAGTTTTATAGATCCTAATGTTACGCCACCAAAGTGTCACAAGCCCTATGAGTATTTCCTTCACCAACTTGATTCTTCATTTCTTTTGAAATTCATGAACCCTAAGAATCCATCTTATCTACCTCGAAGGTCTTGTTATTTTTTTGAAAGTTTAAAACAAGGTATTCATCCTTAAAACTTGCATGAGCACATAGGACAATACCTCCTAATCCTCAAAACCCATCATCCCTTTTAAGTCCTTAGAGGTCTTATCATAAAGTTCCAATTATGGATGGGGCAGTTTCGTCCCATGGTTGTTTCCCCTACTTTGGTGATCTCTTAATCCATAAAGCATACATATGTCTACAAATCAAAATTTACGTGATTAAGAGAATACCTTTCAAAATTTCGGGCCTTGTGATTCAGACGATACTACTTCTCTTCTTTTTACCTTTTTACGGGCAATCTTTTATTAGGTGATTCAACTTTCCACAATTATAACATGCTCCTATTTCTTTATAGCAAATTTTTCCCCGTGCCTCTTCCTACAATAAGCGCATTTAGGAAAAACTTCGATAGTGCTCTTTCCCATATCCATTAATTTTGCCTTCTTGGATGACTTAGGTGGCTCCAAATGTGAGTTTCTTCAGAATCCTCCCAACTAGCAGCCCACTTTGGAGAAACGGTTTGTGTCTCTAACTCTTCCTTGAATACCGAGGTTGTATCTAGGGTCTCGATATAAGTTTGAATCTCCCGGATCACTAATTCATTATCCGAACACTGGGTAATTGTAATTTCTTTCTTCCATTTCCTAACCCAATTTTCTGCCTTTGGCGGATCTGCTTCTCCCAAAAGTTCAGGCACGTTTGCTATCTTAAATTCCTCATATATAGACGAGATTGGTCGTGGAGCAGGAAACAGGGCCACATAACGCCTTTCCATCTTCTCTTCAACATGTGCCATCCTGCCTAGCAAGGTTACATACTCGGTTTCACGATCATGGGAGGTACTAGAACTACCCAGGTCATATCTTCTTCTCCATTCGTTGGCCATCCTAAAAATCAAGACAGGTGCAACATTGAAATTCCAAAAGTAAGTTAGAGGAAAGGAAAATATCCATAAGCTTAGCCTAGGAGTCAACTTCTCAAGAGTCCTAATCACCTAGACTTATTCCTATGAAAATTTAGTAGGAAAGATCAAACTTACACTTACGCTTTTCGATCGATCAATTCCTAAGGCATCTCAATTCTCTGATACCAACTGTGACGACCCGACTTTTTCCACCATAAAAAGCCGTCGTCAAAACTAATGTTTCTTATTCCTTTAAGTAATTTAATAACATAGGATAAAATTTTTTTTTTTTTTTCTTACACAACACCGAGATGCAACTAGGAATCATCAATTTCATTAACCAAGGTAAAAGTACGGAAAGCTACAAATAAACATAATCTCATAACAGCGGAATATTCAAGACATGACTTTCCAAGATGTCTAAAGATAATGAGCAAAACTAAACATAGATCTGCTCCTGCCTACTTCATCTTGCAATAACATAAGGGTCCTACATCACTGCGTCCTCCGTGAGCTTTTCATCATACGAAAACTAACAAGAATGAGCTTACAAAGCCCAGCAGATACTCACATGCGAAAACACAAGCATACATATAATCGAACATAGATCATAATATAGCATAAAAATCATCATATCATTTCTTTCTTTAGTTCATGTTCTTTTCATCTTGTCTTTATCAAAATCATTCGGAGTTCATATCATCTTTAGGGACCGGACGGGAGCGGACAACATCGAGGACGGGTTGTGTGCTACCCCACAACCTAAAGCCGTGTCCCTCATTATGCTACCCGGGCGGGAGGTAATGCCTTTAACCCGGCATACGGGGCCATAGTCCAGTTCTTGTGCCACCAAAAGGTCCCCTCCCGTGGCCCGGGGAGGCATCCTCGAGTGTCACTCCTATATCCTTCATCCATTCTTTAACAGCAAGCTTAATGGAAACTTCGGTTCTTGGTTCGTGTTCTTATTGGCCATTCATCATAGATCAAAAGTCGGAAGAGTTCCACTTGCTGTCCGTATTCATACATTTTCCTTGTTCTTTGTTCTTTAACTTCAGTATTTGAAGTCCATATCATCTTATCAAAAACCGAAGTTCATCTTTCAAAACATAATCCAAAGTTCTTATTTAATAAACCGAAGAAATTCTTGTTCATAAATCTTCAGAAAACGGAAGGTCGAAATTCATAAACCGGAGTTCGTATTCGTTAGTCAAAAACCGAAGTTCGTTGTCAATAGTCCAAAAACCGGAGTTCGTTTCTTATTTCCAGAGCCGGAGTGCATAAAGGACGGAGTACAAAATCCGAAGTTCTTTTCATTAAAGGAAACGGAGTACCTTTCTTACTAAAAACCGGAGGGCTTTTCTTAAAACGGACGGATCTATTTGGAAGCCGTAATTCAAATTCGAAGTATGGAAAACCGGATTGCGTTTTCATAAAATTTGAATACCAAAATGCCGGAGTGAAATTCCGTACAATTCGGGTGCTCAATTGCGGGTGGAATTAACTGCTAAAATGCGGAGTGCATTACTTGAAAACCGGGATGCTTAAAGGCCGGAGGGTATTTTCGTAATTCGGATGTTATAGGATACCGGAGTGTAATTCTTCGATTTGAGTACATCAAAGCCGGAGTGCATTTCGACTTTGTTCAAATACCGGATTGCAATTCGTAAAAGTCAGAATGCTTTAATTACCGAAGGCTTTCCGTACAATTCGGGTTCAAAATGCCGGAGATCATTTCTGAAATCCGGAGACCTTAAATGCCGGAGGTCTTTGTGTACAAATTCGGGTTCAAAATGCCGGAGTACTTTTTCACAGTGGACGGAGTACATAAAATCATAAAAGACCGGAGTTAATTTTTCACAGTGGACGGAGTACATAAAATCATAAAAGGCCGGAGTTAATTTTTCACAGTGGACGGAGTACATAAAATTCATAAAAGACCGGAGTACTTTTTCACAGTGGACGGAGTACATAAAATCATAAAAGACCGGAGTACTTTTTCACGGATGAGTACATAAAATCATTGGAGTGCTTTTTGAACGAACAATATTTTCGGAGGTCATACAATTCGGAGGCCTTAAAATTCAGAAGAACGACATCTTTGTAGCACCGATTCATACAAAATTCTTTCTATAATACTGAGTTTCAAAATTCTTAACAGAATCATGCATAACAGAATTTCCTTCTAAACATGTATTTTAATTATCAAAACATATTATAAACAAAAATCATAACATTTCATATTAACATAATCAAACATGAAATTTAGAAATGTGGTGAGTATCTTGCCTGAAGTTGTTGCCTTAGTTTTTAACCTGCTCCTTCCTACGTTGTATGATCTTCAGAATTTCTAGGGTGTCTTTGTCAAATGTCTAAGTTCATACTTATAATCCTTAGGTAAAGAGGCTATTATTTATGGCCCAATTAATTCCCAAGATGCCATTTACTATTTGTTCCCTTCTCAAAGTATTGAAAATGCCTACAATATTTAATTCGTGGATTCCCAAAGACAGGCGTCATTAATTCGGCTCCATCACCAAAGTCTGTTTGCATTTTTCAAAACCTGATTGCATTTATGAAGAGTTATATGCCGCGTAAATCCGGACTGCAGTTTCCGAACCGAAATTCCGGAGGCTTTTATTCTGTAAATCCGGACTGCATTAAATCAATCTGGACCGCAACTTCTTCAATGCCAATTCCGGACTTCTTCATCTTTCGTTCTCCGGTCAACGCGAGTTGACCGGACTTGATGAGGGAAATCCAGATTGGAGTTTCCGGAGACCTTAATGCAAGAAGAACCGGCCTGCACGCAGCTGAGTCCCAAATCCTTCACAAGCCGGTTTACTTTTCTCCTTAAATTTCCGATCAACATTGCGTTGACCGGAATTGATGAAAGCAATTTGTCTTTAAAACCGGACTTCCTTTTACCAAGGGAAGTCCGGATTTCCTTTATCATTTTCGGTCAACATTTCGTTGACCGGATTTGATGAAGGAAACATTTTCCTTTGACATCCTATCACTCATTTAACAATTTTCCGGTCAACCTGCGTTGACCGGACCCGGACCCGATTACTAACCCTTTTTAGATTTTACCAAAAACTTTGGGTTGTTACAATCTCCCCTACTTATAGAAATTTCGTCCTCGAAATTTGATGATCCTTAAGGTCTCATAATCATTCGTATTTTTTTTTTTTACATTCAGAGTTTATTCCCTCATACAGGAATTACATTAGGAAGCCTTAAACATTTGACCATTCTTACTCTCTTATAACAGTTTAATCCAGTCATTTCTTCGATTTTCTCAGCTATTGATATGAGGTTGATCCTCAGAATTTCTTAAATGACTTACAATACATGCTAGTTATTCCTCCAATTTAATCCGATACTTCAAATGAATTCTAAGAACTTTTACTTTAGTCCATTCCAAGCTCGAAACTAACTTGATCATAAGGACATTAACCTCAATCTTAATTTCCATAATCGGATGAACTTTCTAGGTTCAACCTACTCTAAGACTCGACAGGGAATATTCTCTTTTAAAAAAAAATTAATCATCTTACAAGGTTTACTTCATTTCTGTTATGCTATCTTTATCATTAATTATCTCATTGAAACTTGACGTCCCAAAGATTATTTGCTCAAGTTTTATTAAAGTTTCGATACAACATTAAATCACGATCAAAATTTAAAGTTGGAACGATTTACATTCACACCATTTGTTAAAAATCAGCAAACCAACATTTTCTCTAGAATACATAGCCCCCATCATAGACCCGAATATACGGTAACCTTGAATAAAATGATCGTAGGATATTCACACCGAGAAGACAAATCCCGTAGCCGTTCAACTACAGCCACCTTCAAGGCTACTCTTACCCAAGCAATCTACATAACATTACCCAAAATTTTAAAATTCTTATTACTTAGTAAACCTTTAGATCTCTTTAGTATACTAATGAGTCAATTGATCTAATCCGAACAAGTATCCTATCATTACGATGAATGGGTCACTCTAAATGTCTTGAGACAAAACCTAAAGGACTTCATATTGTATAAATCTATAGCTCCCATACATTGAATATGATTTTGTCTCCCAGACTAAGGATATAAATCCTAACACCTAATCATTTGGATTTACTCGTGATTTACCCTTTCACATTTCTTATGAGACTTGGAAACATTCAAGTCTAAGAATTCGTAACATCAATATTCGTAATATCAAGTTTTAGCATTGATGCCTACTTTCCCAAAGAAGAACACCGAGATCCACTTGCTCAACCTTTAAACATAATTGTCCATATGCGATATCATATGATCACCCTTCTTAATGGTACCACTATCTTGGCAAACGAAGTCGTGAGTTCTTAAGACAGAGGTTTTTGTTGCTAATCTAACTTATATTTGGTGACATTAGTCATGGACTGCTCCCTACTTATATCAAAGGTATCCTACATGACCTTACCATTCCTCAAGGAAATTTTATTTCCGAAAACTTCTAGGGATCACTAAACAACATAATCCTCATTCGATATCCAAGAACCATCTTGTATCCGTTGTTCTAAAGTTTACCGTTCTCTCTAAGCCGAACGTCTCACTTGAATTGTGGTTCTCAAAAAAATACTCATTGGATCACTTAGTAACTTTGATTAGATTCAAGATGACCGTATGTTTTCAAGATACTAACAGCCCTTTCAATAGTTATCAATTAAAGTTTTATAGATCCTAATGTTACGCCACCAAAGTGTCACAAGCCTAGCAGTATTTCCTTCACCAACTTGATTCTTCATTTCTTTTGAAATTCATGAACCCTAAGAATCCATCTTATCTACCTCGAAGGTCTTTTTTTTTTTTTGAAAGTTTAAAACAAGGTATTCATCCTTAAAACTTGCATGAGCACATAGGACAATACCTCCTAATCCTCAAAACCCATCATCCCTTTTAAGTCCTTAGAGATCTTATCATAAAGTTCCAATTATGGATGGGGCAGTTTCGTCCCATGGTTGTTTCCCCTACTTTGGTGATCTCTTAATCCATAAAGCATACATATGTCTACAAATAAAATCCGTGATTAAAGAATACATAGGTTTGCCAAAGTGTCTCTGGCCTTGTGATTAAGATAATACCTTTCTTTACCTTTTTTACGGGCAATCTTTTGATTAGGTGATTCAACTTTCCACAATTATAACATGCTCCTATTTCTTTATAGCAAATTTTTCCCCGTGCCTCTTCCTACAATAAGCGAATTTAGGAAAAACTTCGATAGTGCTCTTTCCCATATCCATTAATTTTGCCTTCTTGGATGACTTAGGTGGCTCCAAATGTGAGTTTCTTCAGAATCCTCCCAACTAGCAGCCCACTTTGGAGAAACGGTTTGTGTCTCTAACTCTTCCTTGAATACCGAGGTTGTATCTAGGGTCTCGATATAAGTTTGAATCTCCCGGATCACTAATTCATTATCCGAACACTGGGTAATTGTAATTTCTTTCTTCCATTTCCTAACCCAATTTTCTGCCTTTGGCGGATCTGCTTCTCCCAAAAGTTCAGGCATGTTTGCTATCTTAAATTCCTCATATATAGACGAGATTGGTCATGGAGCAGGAAACAGGGCCACATGACGCCTTTCCATCTTCTCTTCAACATGTGCCATCCTGCCTAGCAAGGTTACATACTCGGTTTCACGATCATGGGAGGTACTAGAACTACCCAGGTCATATCTTCTTCTCCATTCGTTGGCCATCCTAAAAATCAAGACAGTGCAACATTGAAATTCCAAAAGTAAGTTAGAGGAAAGGAAAATATCCATAAGCTTAGCCTAGAGTCAACTTCTCAAGAGTCCTAATCACCTAGACTTATTCCTATGAAAATTTAGTAGGAAAGATCAAACTTACACTTACGCTTTTCGATCGATCAATTCCTAAGGCATCTCAATTCTACGATATAATCAAGCTGTGACGACCCGACTTTTTCCACCAAAAAACCGTCGTCAAAACTAATGTTTCTTATAAGTAATTTAATAACATAGGATAAAATTTTTTTTTTTTTTAATCAAACACCGAGATGCCAACTAGGAATCATCAATTTCATTAACCAAGGTAAAATACAGAAAGCTACAAATAAACATAATCTCAGTCATAGAATATTCAATAATGACTTTCCAAGATTTCTAAACTAAATAAACAAAACTAAACAAGATCTGCGCCCAGCTACTTCATCTTAATAACATAGGGTCCTACATCACTTCGTCCTCCGTGAGCTTTTCATCTGAAACTAACAAGAATGAGCTTACAAAGCCCAAAGGGATACTCACATGCGAGAAAACACAAGCATACATATAATCGAACATAGATCATAATATAGCATAAAAATCATCATATCATTTCTTTCTTTAGTTCATGTTCTTTTCATCTTGTCTTTATCAAAATCATTCGGAGTTCATATCATCTTTAGGGACCGGACGGGAGCGGACAACATCGAGGACGGGTTGTGTGCTACCCCACAACCTAAAGCCGTGTCCCTCATTATGCTACCCGGGGCGGGAGGTAATGCCTTTAACCCGGCATACGGGGCCATAGTCCAGAGTTCTTGTGCCACCAAAAGGTCCCCTCCCGTGGCCCAGGAGGCATCCTCGAGTGTCACTCCTATATCCTTCATCCATTCTTTAACAGCAAGCTTAATGGAAACTCGGTTCTTGGTTCGTGTTCTTATTGGCCATTCATCATAGATCAAAAGTCGGAAGAGTTCCACTTGCTGTCCGTATTCATACATTTTCCTTGTTCTTTGTTCTTTAACTTCAGTATTTGAAGTCCATATCATCTTATCAAAAACCGAAGTTCATCTTTCAAAACATAATCCAAAGTTCTTATTTAATAAACCGAAGAAATTCTTGTTCATAAATCTTCCGAAAACGGAAGGTCGAAATTCATAAACCGGAGTTCGTATTCGTTAGTCAAAACCGAAGTTCGTTGTCGATAGTCCAAAACCGGAGTTCGTTTCTTATTTCCAGAGCGGAGTGCATAAAGGACGGAGTACAAAATCCGAAGTTCTTTTCATTAAAGGAAACGGAGTACCTTTCTTACTAAAAACCGGAGGGCTTTTCTTAAAACGGACGGATCTATTTGGAAGCCGTAATTCAAATTCGAAGTATGGAAAACCGGATTGCGTTTTCATAAAATTTGAATACCAAAATGCCGGAGTGAAATTCCGTACAATTCGGGTGCTCAATTGCCGGGTGGAATTGAATTGCTAAAATGCCGAGTGCATTACTTGAAAACCGGGATGCTTAAAGGCGGAGGGTATTTTCGTAAGTCGGATGTTATAGGATACCGGAGTGTAATTCTTGATTTCAGAGTACATCGAAGCCGGAGTGCATTTCGACTTGTTCAAATACCGGATTGCAATTCGTAAAAGTCGAGAATGCTTTAATTACAGAAGGCTTTCCGTATAATTCGGGTTCAAAATGCGGAGATCATTCTCGAAATCCGGAGACCTTAAATGCCGGAGGTCTTTGTGTACAAATTCGGGTTCAAAATGCCGGAGTACTTTTTTCTGATGGGACGGAGTACATAAAATCATAAAAGACCGGAGTTAATTTTTCACAGTGGACGGAGTACATAAAATCATAAAAGGCCGGAGTACTTTTTCACAGTGGACGGAGTACATAAAATTCATAAAAGACCGGAGTACTTTTTCACAGTGGACGGAGTACATAAAATCATAAAAGACCGGAGTACTTTTTCACAGTGGACGGAGTACATAAAATCATAAAAACAGTGATATTGCCGGAGTGCTTTTTGAACGAACAGTATTTTCCGGAGGTCATACAATTCCGGAGGCCTTAAAATTCAGAAGAACGACATACTGTAGCACCAGATTCATACAAAATTCTTTCTATAATACTGAGTTTCAAAATTCTTAATGAGAATCATGCATAGCAGAATTTCCTTCTAAACATGCATTTTAATTATCAAAACATATTATAAACAAAAATCATAACATTTCATATTAACATAATCAAACATGAAATTTAGAAATGTGGTGAGTATCTTTGAAGTTGTTGCCTTAGTTTTTAACTTTGCTCCTTCCTACGTTGTATGATCTTGAGAATTTCTAGGGTGTCTTTGTCAAATGTCTAAGTTCATACTTATAATCCTTAGGTAAAGAGGCTATTATTTATGGCCCAATTAATTCCCAAGATGCCATTTACTATTTGTTCCCTTCTCAAAGTATTGAAAATGCCTACAATATTTAATTCGTGGATTCCCAAAGACAGGCGTCATTAATTCGGCTCCATCACCAAAGTCTGTTTGCATTTTTCAAAACCTGATTGCATTTATGAAGAGTTATATGCCGCGTAAATCCGGACTGCAGTTTCCGAACCGAAATTCCGGAGGCTTTTATTCTGTAATTCCGGACTGCATTAAATCAATCTGGACCGCAACTTCTTCAATGCCAATTCCGGACTTCTTCATCTTTCGTTCTCCGGTCAACGCGAGTTGACCGGACTTGATGAGGGAAATCCAGATTGGAGTTTCCGGAGACCTTAATGCAAGAAGAACCGGCCTGCAGCTGAGTCCCAAATCCTTCACAAGCCGGTTTACTTTTCTCCTTAAATTTCCGGTCAACATTGCGTTGACCGGAATTGATGAAAGCAATTTGCCCCAGAAAACCGGACTTCCTTTTACCAAGGGAAGTCGGATTCCTTTATCATTTTCGGTCAACATTTCGTTGACCGGATTTGATGAAGGAAACATTTTCCTTTGACATCCTATCACTCATTTAACAATTTTTCGGTCAACTGCGTTGGCCGGACCCGACCCGATTACTAACCCTTTTTAGATTTTACCAAAAACTTTGGGTTGTTACAATCTCCCTACTTATAGAAATTTCGTCCTCGAAATTTGATGATCCTTAAGGTCTCATAATCATTCGTATTTTTTTTTTTTTTACATTGAGTTTATTCCCTCATACAGAATTACATTAGGAAGCCTTAAACATTTGACCATTCTTACTCTCTTATAACAGTTTAATCAGTCATTTACTGATTTTCTCAGCTATTTATATGAGGTTGATCCTCAGAATTTCTTAAATGACTTACAATACATGCTAGTTATTCCTCCAATTTAATTCGATACTTCAAATGAATTCTAAGAACTTTTACTTTAGTCCATTCCAAGCTCGAAACTAACTTGATCATAAGGACATTAACCTCAATCTTAATTTCCATAATCGGATGAACTTTCTAGGTTCAACCTACTCTAAGACTCGACAGGGAATATTCTCTTTTAAAAAAAAAAAATTAATCATCTTACAAGGTTTACTTCATTTCTGTTATGCTATCTTTATCATTAATTATCTCATTGAAACTTGACGTCCCAAAGATTATTTGCTCAAGTTTTATTAAAGTTTTGATACAACATTAAATCACGATCAAAATTTAAAGTTGGAACGATTTACATTCACACCATTTGTTAAAAATCAGCAAACCAACATTTTCTCTAGAATACATAGCCCCCATCATAGACCCAGAATATACGGTAACCTTGAATAAAATGATCGTAGGATATTCACACCGAGAAGACAAATCCCGTAGCCGTTCAACTACAGCCACCTTCAAGGCTACTCTTACCCAGCAATCTACATAACATTACCCAAAATTTTAAAATTCTTATTACTTAGTAACCTTTAGATCTCTTTAGTATACTAATGAGTCAATTGATCTAATCCGAACAAGTATCCTATCATTACGATGAATGGGTCACTCTAAATGTCTTGAGACAAAACCTAAAGGACTTCATATTGTATAAATCTATAGCTCCCATACATTGAATATGATTTTGTCTCCCAGACTAAGGATATAAATCCTAACACCTAATCATTTGGATTTACTCGTGATTTACCCTTTCACATTTCTTATGAGACTTCGAAACATTCAAGTCTAAGAATTCGTAACATCAATATTCGTAATATCAAGTTTTAGCATTGATGCCTACTTTCCCAAAGAAGAACACCGAGATCCACTTGCTCAACCTTTAAACATAATTGTCCATATGCGATATCATATGATCACCCTTCTTAATGGTACCACTATCTTGGCAAACGAAGTCGTGAGTTCTTAAGACAGAGGTTTTTGTTGCTAATCTAACTTATATTTGGTGACATTAGTCATGGACTGCTCCCCTACTTATATCAAAGGTATCCTACATGACCTTACCATTCCTCAAGGAAATTTTATTTCCCGAAAACTTCTAGGGATCACTAAACAACATAATCGTCATTCGATATCCAAGAACCATCTTGTATCCGTTGTTCTAAAGTTTACCGTTCTCTCTAAGCCGAACGTCTCACTTGAATTGTGGTTCTCCAAAATACTCATTGGATCACTTAGTAACTTTGATTAGATTCAAGATGACCGTATGTTTTCAAGATACTAACAGCCCTTTCAATAGTTATCAATTAAAGTTTTATAGATCCTAATGTTACGCCACCAAAGTGTCACAAGCCTAACAGAGTATTTCCTTCACCAACTTGATTCTTCATTTCTTTTGAAATTCATGAACCCTAAGAATCCATCTTATCTACCTCGAAGGTCTTGTTATTTTTTTGAAAGTTTAAAACAAGGTATTCATCCTTAAAACTTGCATGAGCACATAGGACAATACCTCCTAATCCTCAAAACCCATCATCCCTTTTAAGTCCTTAGAGGTCTTATCATAAAGTTCCAATTATGGATGGGGCAGTTTCGTCCCATGGTTGTTTCCCCTACTTTGGTGATCTCTTAATCCATAAAGCATACATATGTCTACAAATCAAAATTTCGTGATTAAGAGAATACCTTTCTTTGCCTTCGAGTGTCTCTGGGCCTTGTCTTTGTCACCCCCGATAAGAGACTTCTCTTCTTTTTACCTTTTGGTACGGGCAATCTTTTATTAGGTGATTCAACTTTCCACAATTATAACATGCTCCTATTTCTTTATAGCAAATTTTTCCCCCGTGCCTCTTCCTACAATAAGCGCATTTAGGAAAAACTTCGATAGTGCTCTTTCCCATATCCATTAATTTTGCCTTCTTGGATGACTTAGGTGGCTCCAAATGTGAGTTTCTTCCAGAATCCTCCCAACTAGCAGCCCACTTTGGAGAAACGGTTTGTGTCTCTAACTCTTCCTTGAATACCGAGGTTGTATCTAGGGTCTCGATATAAGTTTGAATCTCCCGGATCACTAATTCATTATCCGAACACGGGTAATTGTAATTTCTTTCTTCCATTTCCTAACCCAATTTTCTGCCTTTGGCGGATCTGCTTCTCCCAAAAGTTCAGGCACGTTTGCTATCTTAAATTCCTCATATATAGACGAGATTGGTCGTGGAGTAGGAAACAGGGCCACATAACGCCTTTCCATCTTCTCTTCAACATGTGCCATCCTGCCTAGCAAGGTTACATACTCGGTTTCACGATCATGGGAGGTACTAGAACTACCCAGGTCATATCTTCTTCTCCATTCGTTGGCCATCCTAAAAATCAAGACAGGTGCAACATTGAAATTCCAAAAGTAAGTTAGAGGAAAGGAAAATATCCATAAGCTTAGCCTAGGAGTCAACTTCTCAAGAGTCCTAATCACCTAGACTTATTCCTACGAAAATTTAGTAGGAAAGATCAAACTTACACTTACGCTTTTCGATCGATCAATTCCTAAGGCATCTCAATTCTCTGATACCAACTGTGACGACCCGACTTTTTCCACCATAAAAAGCCGTCGTCAAAACTAATGTTTCTTATTCCTTTAAGTAATTTAATAACATAGGATAAATTTTTTTTTTTTTCTTACACAACACCGAGATGCAACTAGGAATCATCAATTTCATTAACCAAGGTAAAAGTACGGAAACCTACAAATAAACATAATCTCATAACAGCGGAATATTCAAGACATGACTTTCCAAGATGTCGAAAGATAATGAGCCAAAAACTAAACATAGATCTGCTCCTGCCAGCTACTTCATCTTGCAATAACATAAGGGTCCTACATCACTTCGTCCTCCGTGAGCTTTTCATCATGAAAACTAACAAGAATGAGCTTACAAAGCCCAAAGGGATACTCACATGCGAAAACACAAGCATACATATAATCGAACATAGATCATAATATAGCATAAAAATCATCATATCATTTCTTTCTTTAGTTCATGTTCTTTTCATCTTGTCTTTATCAAAATCATTCGAAGTTCATATCATCTTTAGGGACCGGACGGGAGCGGACAACATCGAGGACGGGTTGTGTGCTACCCCACAACCTAAAGCCGTGTCCCTCATTATGCTACCCGGGCGGGAGGTAATGCCTTTAACCCGGCATACGGGGCCATAGTCCGAGTTCTTGTGCCACCAAAGGTCCCCTCCCCGTGGCCCAGAGGCATCCTCGAGTGTCACTCCTATATCCTTCATCCATTCTTTAACAGCAAGCTTAATGGAAACTCGGTTCTTGGTTCGTGTTCTTATTGGCCATTCATCATAGATCAAAAGTCGGAAGAGTTCCACTTGCTGTCCGTATTCATACATTTTCCTTGTTCTTTGTTCTTTAACTTCAGTATTTGAAGTCCATATCATCTTATCAAAAACCGAAGTTCATCTTTCAAAACATAATCCAAAGTTCTTATTTAATAAACCGAAGAAATTCTTGTTCATAAATCTTCCGAAAACGGAAGGTCGAAATTCATAAACCGAGTTCGTATTCGTTAGTCAAAAACCGAAGTTCGTTGTCAATAGTCCAAAAACCGGAGTTCGTTTCTTATTTCAGAGCGGAGTGCATAAAGGACGGAGTACAAAATCAAGTTCTTTTCATTAAAGGAAACGGAGTACCTTTCTTACTAAAAACCGGAGGGCTTTTCTTAAAACGGACGGATCTATTTGGAAGCCGTAATTCAAATTGAAGTATGGAAAACCGGATTGCGTTTTCATAAAATTTGAATACCAAAATGCCGGAGTGAAATTCCGTACAATTCGGGTGCTCAATTGCCGGTGGAATTAATTGCTAAAATGCCGAGTGCATTACTTGAAAACCGGGATGCTTAAAGGCCGGAGGGTATTTTCGTAATTCGGATGTTATAGGATACCGGAGTGTAATTCTTGATTTGAGTACATCGAAAAAGCCGGAGTGCATTTCGCGACTTTGTTCAAATACCGGATTGCAATTAAGTAAAAGTCAGAATGCTTTAATTACCGAAGGCTTTCCGTATAATTCGGGTTCAAAATGCCGGAGATCATTTCTGAAATCCGGAGACCTTAAATGCCGGAGGTCTTTGTGTACAAATTCGTGTTCAAAATGCCGGAGTACTTTTTCACAGTGGACGGAGTACATAAAATCATAAAAGACCGGAGTTAATTTTTCACAGTGGACGGAGTACATAAAATCATAAAAGGCCGGAGTACTTTTTCACAGTGGACGGAGTACATAAAATTCATAAAAGACCGGAGTACTTTTTCACAGTGGACGGAGTACATAAAATCATAAAAGACCGGAGTACTTTTTCACAGTGGACGGAGTACATAAAATCATAAAAACAGTGATATTGCCGGAGTGCTTTTTGAACGAACAGTATTTTCCGGAGGTCATACAATTCGGAGGCCTTAAAATTCGGAGAAAGCGACATCTTTTGTAGCACGAGATTCATACAAAATTCTTTCTATAATACTGAGTTTCAAAATTCTTAATGTAATCATGCATAACAATTTCCTTCTAAACATGTATTTTAATTATCAAAACATATTATAAACAAAAATCATAACATTTCATATTAACATAATCAAACATGAAATTTAGAAATGTGGTGAGTATCTTGCCTGAAGTTGTTGCCTTAGTTTTTAACCTGCTCCTTCCTACGTTGTATGATCTTGGAATTTCTAGGGTGTCTTTGTCAAATGTCTAAGTTCATACTTATAATCCTTAGGTAAAGAGGCTATTATTTATGGCCCAATTAATTCCCAAGATGCCATTTACTATTTGTTCCCTTCTCAAAGTATTGAAAATGCCTACAATATTTAATTCGTGGATTCCCAAAGACAAAGGCGTCATTAATTCGGCTCCATCACCAAAGTCTGTTTGCATTTTTCAAAACCTGATTGCATTTATGAAGAGTTATATGCCGCGTAAATCCGGACTGCAGTTTCGAACCGAAATTCGGAGGCTTTTATTCTGTAATTCGACTGCATTAAATCAACTGGAAAGCAACTTCTTCAATGCCAATTCCGGACTTCTTCATCTTTCGTTCTCCGGTCAACGCGAGTTGACCGGACTTGATGAGGGAAATCCAGTTGGAGTTTCGGAGACCTTAATGCAAGAAGAAACCGCCTCGCACGCAGCTGAGTCCCAAATCCTTTCACAAGCGGTTTACTTTTCTCCTTAAATTTCCGGTCAACATTGCGTTGATCGGAATTGATGAAAGCAATTTGCCCTTAAAACCGGACTTCCTTTTGCAAGGGAAGTCCGGATTTCTTTATCATTTCCGGTCAACATTTCGTTGACCGGATTTGATGAAGGAAACATTTTCCTTTGACATCCTTTCACTCATTTAACAATTTTCCGGTCAACCTGCGTTGACCGGACCCGGACCCGATTACTAACCCTTTTTAGATTTTACCAAAAACTTTGGGTTGTTACACCAGGGCTCCTTCCTTTTGCTGATTATGGAATGGCTGCAGGGCTATTTTGGTGCATTGGCAGGTTGCTGGCTGCCTCCAGATGGTGTCATCTGCTGATGTTGTGTTGATTGCGATGCACCGCAAGATGCTCCTGCACTGTTGATGCTTGTGTGTCTGCTTTTGTGTAATTTCAGAATACATAGGTTGTTTTCTGTTGAACGTAGTCCTCTTAGAGGCTTTTCTGGTATTATTTGTTGTACCGTTTGCTCGGGGTATGCCCTAGCTTTTTATGTTTTAAATCTAAGTCAAAATACTTGGAGATAAAACATTGATTTTATAATTTTTCTCCCTATAATCCAAAATACTTACTTACCAAAAAAAAAAAAAAGATTTTCTCCTTTAATCATTGTGTTTTTAGAAACAAATTGTGAGGAAGGTGATTGGACTTGCCAAGAAGAGCGAAGGATTGATTCTTAGATATGACTAGTGGCCAATATGGAACTTGATTACCGTCATCTCATTTCTCCAAACAACTCCCACTCAACAAATCTCATGTTTGGCTTCATGACTTTTGATTAGGACATCTATCATTTTCGGTTTAAAGATTATGTTCCCCGCTTTGTTGAAGGGCGAGAATGATGTAACTTTCCATTTTGATTTGTAATAATAATTTGCTAATTTGCTAATTAGCTAATTTGCTAATTTGTTAAAGATTATGCTAATTTGCTAAACATCATCAAAATTCTTTCCTTTGAGTAATAATAAATATTCATATCCATTTACACTAATCTATACTGATGTTAGGGGCTTTTTAGGATTCTAAAAATTATTGGAACTAGTTGGTTTCTCTCTTTTATTTGTGACTACACTCGGGTTACTTTGTTATTCCTTATGAAAAATAAACCCGATGTTAGTATGATCTTTTCAAATTTCTGAGCATGATTCAAAATCAATTTCATGCTATTAAAATTGTCAAATCAAACAATGGGAAGGAACACTTTAATTATTTTTTTATCACCATTCTTCCGAAAAGAATATATTACACATCAACCATCATGCGCAAATACATCACAACAAAATAGGGTCACCGAGCCGAAGAACTAACATCTTCTTCAGACAACCTAAGTCCTACGTTTGAAAAACAAGTTCCTAAACACTACTTGAGGAAATCTTACTAACCGTAGCTAACCTTATAAAC
Organism: Nepenthes gracilis; assembly: GCA_033239525.1. Taxonomy (NCBI): domain Eukaryota; kingdom Viridiplantae; phylum Streptophyta; class Magnoliopsida; order Caryophyllales; family Nepenthaceae; genus Nepenthes; species Nepenthes gracilis. The sequence continues at coordinate 12,501,158 of BSYO01000012.1, forward strand.
AAATTATCTACCAAAGGGTTGGAAAATAACACTCCAATAAATGTCCTTTCAAATTCTACCCATACTTCAATAAATTAAGTCACCTACCAACAAGAATATCCGGCTGTGTCTCCTATGTACACATTCATACCCAAAATAATGGTAAACTTATTCCAAGAGATCCTAAATGTGTCTTCCTTTGGTACACATCCATGAGGTAAGGGTATAAGTGCATCCATCCATCTACCGGTATTGTGTTTTTGCCTGGGTATGACGTTTTACCAGGATGGATTATCGTTCGGTATTAAGTTCATGCCGATATGGTGCAACTACCCGGTATGGAGTTATCTTCAGGAAAAAAATAAATAAAATAAAATAAAATGTATTATGGATGGAATGCTTTATTTTTGTTTGGATTGCCAGTGCCTTTTTGCTGATATGGACGATTTTGGCCGGTCTTGTGCTTTTTGCCTGGTATGATGTTTGCACCGGTTTGGGTTTTTTTGTTGGTATTAAGTGTATGCCGGTATGGTGCAACTAGCTGGTATGGAATCCTCTTCTGATAATAAAAAAACTGCATTCTGGATGTAATGCTTTTTTCCTATCTGGATTGCCGATATGGGTGCATTTGGACTGTCTTGGGCATTTTGCTCGATATGATGTTTTTACCAGTTTGGCCTATTTGTTGGTATTGAATTTATGCTAGTATGGTGTATCTAGCCGGTATGGAGTATCATTCAGGAAAAAGAAGCATTCCGACAAGGTATACACTATTCCTACTTGGAGTGCCAATATGGCATATAATACCTAAAAAAATTGTAAAAAAAATTTACTGTGATCCTCTTTTTGGCCATTTTCCTTAAATAGATTATGGGGTTAGTTGTTCGAGGGCATTTGGGAGTGCTATGAAAGACCGTGGTTATTGCATTTGCACTCGTCCGAGATTAATGATTGACTGCAACGAGCTGCTTCTAGATGTGGTATCATTGTCGTTTGAGATTTTCACTTGGCTGAGGTAGCAAATATGTCTGAGGAAGATTCAATGTAGACTGAGAGGAGCTTGATGTTCATAGGTTTTTGTATGATGCCCGGCATCCCTGCGCATGTTGTCATGTCCTGTGTAGTTTTCTTTGGATACTTTGCATGTCAGTATATGTATTTTACTGGTGAAAGTCCTTATTTTCTTCCACAAATGTTTCGTTTAAAACTTTGGTGCATCGCTGTATGCGTTACTTGGTATTTTTTATTTATGTTACATGGTGATTATGGTCGCCGGGGGATGCTTTAACGTCTATGTTCTTAATTCAAGTCGGAAACACTTGGAGATAGAACATAGGTTCCTATAAATTTTTTATTTTCATACAATTTTCTTATTTACCAAAAAAAAAGAAGAGAAGTGAGTAGAAAGCCCAACAAGGTACCCATAAGAAAAGTCATGCATAAACATAATCTCATAGTAGAACCAAAAGAAATGTAATGAAAACATTTATGCATACAGAACATGCAACATGTCTGGAGTTAATTTCATGAGAACATAGAAACATGTGCCAGAGTCATTTTCATGCAAAATGGTTTCCAAAGCATATTTCAATTCCAAAACCAATTTCCATAAAAAATTGGCTACATTTTAAGCCTGCAGCTACTCGGCTATTAGAGAACGGCTACATTTAGGGTCTGCAGCTACTCGACCATCAGATATGGCTACATTTTTGGCCTGTAGCTACTCGGCCTTCAGAGAATGGTTACATTTATGGTCTGCAACTACTCCACCATTCAAAATGGCTACATTTTAGGCCTGTTGCTACTCGGCCACCCAAATCTAATTTCATAAATCATGAGCTTCCAAAAGTTTGAAGTTCTAATTAAAGCAAATAGACTGAAATTCAAATAGCCGAAGTTACTCAATAATTCAATTAACCAAAGTTCTTCACAGATGCAAATACTGGACTTCTTTATAGATGCAATTAACCGGACTTCATGCAAATAAGCAAATAACTAGACTTCATGCGATAATCAAATAACTTGACTTCTTTTAAAAGAACATGCTTACGTTCATACAAGTCATCATCATGCAACAAATAAGCATTTGATATTTTCTAGCCAAAATCATAGATGAACAATAGAACAAACATAACTAATGTGCTAAACATGAAATTCTTTCATTAATATGAGAAGACAATCTTCATTATTTGCATTACATAGTTAAATAGTGAAAAAGAGCATCAAAACAATGTTATCCAAAGAACTTGAGCAAAACCAAAGGGTACACTTGCCTTAGCCTTTTCTGCTAATTCCTTACTCGATTTGCCCTTGAGTTATTCCTCCTCTCTCTCATCTCTCACTTGCCCTTTCCTCTTACATTCTCTAAACTCCCGTCTCTTACCCCCACATCCAGTATTTATAATCGTTGGAGTTAATAAGAGTAGGTGGAGTAGGTCACCTACTACTAATTTTTTTTCTTATTTCATCTTCTATAGAATTTCAGATCATTCAAGTAGGTGAAAGCAGTTCACCCACTTTGGTTGGACCACATCGGCCTTAAATCAATATTGGCTAATAGGCCAAATCCAGTGGACTCTCACAATTGGTTAATGATTCATTCATTATTCTACTTTGGCCGTCTTCTATCAAATCTACTTCGGTTATCCTCTCCGTAAATCCTCTTCGAAAAATGTGACGACTTAAGTTCTGGAACATAATAATCGGGATGTAACTGACTTAATAATGATTAAGGATAAGGTATAGAATATGAGGAAATTGAGTTCGAAAGTAGAAAGAGAAAGTTGGGTCCTATTAGGTATTAGTTTCCAAGATATGATTAAAATGAGTCGTGAGGTTTTAGATTTCTAAAATATGGTAATTGGGAGGTAATTAAGTTGAAATAGGTGAAGTGTGGTCAAGGGTACGGGTGGAATTGAATCAAAAAGTCCAAAGATCCGAAATTGGTAAATAGGGAACTGAAGTTGTAAACCTAGAAACGTTAATTCGTAGATAAGATTTCGGGCTTTAAATTGTGATAATCATGGCCTATTAAGGATATATAATCAAAATTAGGGTCCATGGATGTTAAAAATTGGGTTAGAAGGATCAACACGGTTCCTGGATGGCAAAAAATGAAGTAGGCTTGACCTGCGCTTGAGTTGCACTCGAGTGCCAACGAGGCGTGAAAAACAAAACCTCTTACTCGCCGTGCTGCCAGATAGCTCTCGATCGGTGCTCGAGTGCCCAACTGCCTATAAAAGGCCGTGTGCGATTTTCTCGGGGCATTTCTAGATGATTCCAGAGTGAAGGAAGAAGGAGAGAGGGAAGAGGAAGAAAGAGGAGATCGCGGCCGTGGAGTTCAAATTCGTTCAAGAGCTAGTTATAAAGATGGTAGTACACGTCAAGGCAAGTGTTCTCATACTCACTACTCGTTCTCTTTCGATTGTTACTCGTTTTTATCCGGTATTTTTGTCTTGACACCCACCCTAAATGTGAAAATCATGAAGCCCTTTTTTTTTTGGTAAGTAAGTTAAATGAATTAAATGAAATGAAAAATACAAAAACGTTGTTCTAATTCCAAGTGTTTTGCCAACTTAGAATTAGAACAACGAGCTAGGGCATACCCCGAGCATCTCTATGAACAAAATCATGAACGTATGAAAAGAAAAAAGAAAACCACAACTAGGTGTAATTTGTCTAAACCGACCGTATGCATTCCGGTCAGACAACACAAACAAACCTCAAAAACGGATTCAACAAGGACATTATAAAAGGAGCCCCAGCATCATCTAGCCACTAAGGTACAGAATCAGTAAATCCAGAATCTGCACCCTATTCCACTTCGCCCCACAACGAAAGAGATCCAATGTACTCCGTCCAATGCACATCGGCATCTACATTGCACTCCGGCCTCCAGAAAAAGGTACTGCACTGCGGATTCCATAGTGCACTTCGGCCTCCAAAACAAAGCTTTTTTTTTTTTTTTGGTAAATAAGTATTTTGGATTAAAGGGAGAAAAATTACAAAAAAACTATGTTTTATCTCCAAGTATTTTGACTCGGAAATAAAACATAAAACGCTAGGGCATACCCCGAGCGGACATTACATTAAAAAATACATAAAGGCCTCTAGGAGGACAAAATATGACAGAAGCCAAAGTATGACATTTCCCTCATAAAAAAATGAAAAAGGATCAGCGCCAGAGCGCCGAAAACTGAGCCAGGCAATGCAAATTTCCTTCATCAGAGGGAGCTAGCATCCGAGCCCCATCCGAAGCCGCTGCAGACTCCATCAACAAGAGCAGCAGTAACCAAATTAGATGTAAAAATCTTCAGAGTGGCATCACATTCCAGCAGACGAAGACAGAGGCCACAACCCCAGCAGCCACTGCAACACCCAAATCTCACCCATCATCAAAACTGGTCCAGCAGCTTACCAACCATGGCCCCACAAACCTGGCAGCAAGATGATGCCAAGAACTGCCAGCTCTCGCATTTCAGAGCAGCTTGGGATCCCAACCACGCAGTCGTGGCAGCAGAAAATGGACATGAATCAGCTGATGAAATGAACCATCAGCAACAAAGAAAATCCGCCAATCCATGAGCATAACCCAGATCATGCAACCAGATATGCATCAGTAACTTCCAGATAAACGGCTACTCAGTTTCAGCATCCAACGACAGCAACAAAGTTCAGACACAATGGGCACATCACATTCTGAATAGCCAGAACAACCATCACTTGCAGAACAAAGCACTCCGGATTCTACAAGGCCACTCCATCCAATGTACTCCGTCCAAAGCACTCCGGATTCAACAATGCACTCAGACTGCCAGATTGCTGCAGTGCCTCTATTGCAACTGAGCCTCTCCATCCAAGGAGACAGAAATCCACTCCGGATAACGGGCGCATGCACACTGGAATCTAAGTCAAGGCCACTCTGTCCAAAGTGAGGACCAGAACAACGGAAGCATGAGTTAAGGCGCTCCGTCCCAAGAAAGAAAAAGCACTCCGCCACCACAAGAGATGATTTTTTTTTCACTCCGTCCGAAGTGATAAGAACCACTCCGTCCACGAAGACAATAAGGCACTCCGGAAAATCGCAACAACACTCCGGAAGCTCAACCAAATAATCTCCATCCCAAGCGAGAGGAGTCACTCCGCCTTCACAGGAAAGATTTTTTTTTTTTATCGTTCGAAGTGATAAGAACCACTCTGACCAAGAAGACAAAAGGAACTCCGAAAAATCGCAGCAATACTCCGGAAGCTCAACCAAAATAACTCCGTCCAAAGTGAGGACCAGAACAACGGAAGCATGAGTTAAGGCGCTCCGTCCCAATAGAGAAAAAGCACTCCGCCACCACAAGAGATGAAATTTTTTTTTCCTCCGTCCAAAGTGATAAGAACCACTCCGTCCAAGAAGATAGAAAGGCACCCCAAAAAATATCAACAACACACCGGAAGCTTAACCAAATAAACTCCGTCCCAAGAAAGAGGAGTCACTCCGCCTTCACAGGAATGCTTTTTTTTTTTTTCGTCCAAAGTGATAAGGACCACTTCATCCAAGAAGACAACAGGGCACTCCGGAAAATCGCAACAACACTCCGAAAGCTCAACCAAAATAACTCCGTCCAAAGTGAGGACCAGAACAACGAAAACCATGAAACCCAGGATTAATAATCAATGAATATGTAGTTATTTGTCCAAATCGTTGTCCGATTCGTCCGGTTCGGTTCCACCAAACCTTAACCCACGCAAGAATTGGGGCTTTCCATTTTTCCCATCGTACTTCATTAAATTGACCTCAAAATGTGAATTACCACATCCTAAATATGCATATATATCAGCTGGACGTCTGATCTCACAAGAATCGACCTGCTCGCGGCATCCGTAAGCTCTAAATGGAACTGACACTATTCACCCAAGATGAATGTATGAATTTGCATGACTTACCTCAATTTAATTGTTATGAAATTTATGTTTAAATGTTCATGCTAAATTGTAAAGCCCGAAAATAAGTCATTATTCCCCAATTGTAATGAATTGTGCTCCAGAGGGCCTTCGAGGTGAAATGGCCATGTTAAGGTAAGAAACTTCACTCTTCTCTATGTATTTAATGTCCAAGCACATGAAATGTATTGTTAAGAGATTTAAGTCCCAAAAGAAAGATATGAATCGTACAATCAAATGGAGAAAAATCCACAAAGTGTGATATGATGGATTTGATCTCCTGGATGGAGATATGTGATGGGAATGTGATCTCCCAATTGGAGAATATAAATAGCAAATGGCAGGTCCTCCCTCAAAAGAATGATGAATCTTTAAACTAGGACCATGAACTTATGTTCATTGGGTGGTGCCCTCTGGTTTGCCATGTTCATCACGGTGGGAACCCAAGAAATACTCCGGCCGCCCATGGGGGTGGGTGATGTTCATGGTACACCTTAGGACACTATTGTGGAAGAACAAGGATTGCCCTGGTCCTCGGGGGATATGGGAAAAATTGTAATTGCCGAGTGCTGCAGGCCTAAAATGTAGCCGATGCTTTAGAATGTGTAGCAAACACATTTCTTTCCTCGTTCTCTCGCATCATTGGCTAGTATAACTGTGAGGTTTCAGGTCTAAAAACTTGATCATGATGAGGTGATTAGTATTCTAATGATCAATACTAAGCCTATGGATCGAATAAGGTTGGGTATCGAAAGAAAAATCGAGAAGAATTCGGGTTCGTGCTGCTGAGGCGCTCCCAGCAGGCTTGCGCCTACTCCACGCTCAAGCCATGGCTCGAGCACAATTTCCAGAATTGCGCCCCCCCGTTGGCCGCTTGAGCTCTGCTCGAGAGTGTTTTCCAGAACCTCACCCGCCCGATCGGCGCTCGAGCTCTGTTCGAGTGGGAATTCCAGAATCGCGCCCGCCTGATGCTCGCTCGAGGCGCGCTCGAGCGGCGGTGCCTTTTTAAGCAGCGTCGTGCTTCTTTTTCCTCTTTTTTTCACGAGCCCTGAAGCTTCTAGAGAGAGAGAGTACTGATTCTAGTGAGAGAAGGGAGGAGATCGAGGTCTTGGAGTCCAAATCTGTCTGAGAGCTAGTTATAAAGGTAAAAGCACGCGTCATGGCAAGTGTTCTCATACTCACTTCTCATTCTCTTTCATTGTTTTGCTTGATTTTGTTGGGTATTTTGTGTCGATACCCACCATGAACGTTAGAATCATGAATCCCATGCCTTGAGGTGCAAGAATATGTAATTATTTGTCCGAATCATGTCCGATTCACTCGGTTTGGTTTCACCGAATTCCTAACCCACGAAATTGGGGATTTCCCATTTTCCTTCCGCGTATCGTGGAATTGACCTCAAAATGTGAATCCCCACGTCCTAAATATGTATATATGTCGGCCGCGAGTTCAATCTCGCACATTTTGACCCCATCGCAGTGTCCGGGCCCTTTAAATTGGCCCTGACACTGTTCATCCGAGTGTAAATGGGAAAATTACATGTTTCCACCTTTGTTGTATGTTGAATCGACCCACAAGATGAAACACCGTGTCCTAATTGTGCATATGTATCAACTGGACACTTGATTTCACAAGTATCGAACTATTCGTGGTGTCCAGATGCTCTAAAAGAGGCCTGACACTGTTCATCCAAAAATGAATGGGAAATTTATATGCTTTGCCCTCGTTTAATCATTATGAAAGTGATGTTTAAATGTTGTGTTAAAGTGTAACCCTCGAAAATGTATTATTTGGGCACCGGAAGTAAGGAAACAAGTCCAGGAGGCTTCTAAAATCATACGTGATTATCAAAAGTATGAAATTCAGAATTCTCTCGTGAACATGAGTTGAATTGTAATAACAGGATTGAGTCCCACAGAAAGTTGTGAACCGAGCAAGTAAATAGAAGGGAATCCACATTATGCAATGTGATGGAATGACCTCCCGGATGGAGATGTATGTGATGGAATGATCTCCTGGATGGAGATATATGTGATGGGAATGGGATTTTCCTGAGTTGTGAATGTGTATGACAAATGTGGATTTCCCTCTTCAAGTGTGGAAACTAACGTTGAAACTATGACTATGATTCATAGGGGTAGTATTCTTTAGCTTACCATGTCCATCGTGGTGTGAACCTGAGGAATACCTGGCCACGTATTTTGGCTGCTCATGGGAGCGGGTGATGTTTGTGGTACGCTTTAGGAAACTATTATGGAAGAACGAGGTTTACCCCGGTCCCCGGTAGATATGGGGCGTGTTGGCCGAGTGTTGCAGGCCTAAAATGTAGCCGTTTGGTAAAATATTGCATAGTGAAGATGCAACTGATGGTCGAGTGCCGCAAACCTAAAATGTAGCCGTGGCTTTAGAATGTGTAGTGAACACATTCCTTTCCTCGTTCTCTCGCATCGTTGGTTAGTACGGCCTAGTAGCCTGGGTTCGCAAAGATGATATAATGATGAAAAGGAATAATGCCTAATCGATGTAACAGTGAGAATCCAGTGATTCTAGATATTTCCTATTCCTTCTCAAGATTCATGACTGTTGAGATTACACGTGTCCCCCCCTTTTTAGTTATTGCTTCTATTGCTTTTCACTATGAGATGTGACTTATGATTATATTTGCTAAGTTGTACGCTCACCCTTGCTGTTGTTCCTTCAAGATGAGAACACTTAGCTGGCGCCAGATTTGTTAGAGCAAGGAGAGAGACTTGCTTGAAGAGGTTAACTGGACGTCAAGTGCATTGGAGATTTGGTCATATTGTTGTAATGGAATGTAACAGCCACTCATGATTGAAAGTGGCTTGTTATTATATATTATGGTTTTGTTATTCTTACGTAGGTTTTGATGATTTAGTTACACTTTTGCATTTATGTTGTTGTTTTGAGCTTTGTTATATTTTAGATGGCATCTCTCTAGATCTAATATGGTAGATAGGAGTACTGTATTGGAGCCATGGATGATATGACAGATGTTGTGATCCTGTGTATTGTGTTGTAGGCTTTGTATTGATTATTTTGGTTAGATGTGTGCTTGTACAGGATGTATTTGAGCAGGTTATATTTTTAGTTTTCGTCAAATTGCGGAGGAAACTCTGTCAAAATTTCCGTAGAATCCATAAGTTAATTATGGGTATTAGTTTGTGTTACTATTGACGAAGGTTATTTATTAGAAAAATAATCCAGTCTGTCACAATTGGTATCAGAGAAAAGAGATGCCTTAGGTTTGATCTGAATCGTATGCGGAAGCCTAGGTTAGATTAAGATTGGTTGAATAAGTAATCGAAGGCGTGTGATGACTAAGTCCGGGTAGTTTTGGTTACCCCAATGCCAATGACTTAGGCTTGCACTAAGTTAAGAGTGATGATTTAGTTCGAGTGGCTAGCTTATGTGTCCTCGCTAGTGTTTAAGGAGTGACTTAATGCGAAATGTCTCGGTCTCAAGGAAATATTAGTAGTAGCTCTTAGACGGGGACTACTAATATTAGTGATTCATCGTAGGGTCGAGAGAAAGATTGTGTATAGAGACATCTTAGTGTTGGAATTTGACCGGTATCAATTGGATTTTTGAACTGATCAGTGTTGATTCGAGGCCTAGGTTAATTAATCTCGGTGTGAGGTTTGAGTTTGATCGGCTCTTGGTTGAAGTTCTTAGGTTAGTATTTTGCTACGAAGGGTTGCCAGGTCAACCTAGCAAGTGTAATGAATAGGGTGGAGTTAGCAGCTCAAGATTTGTAAATTGGAGTTAATTCTTGGGCGTATAAAGTCCTAAGATGATAATTCATAATTGTTTCAAAAATACTAAAGTGTCTGGACTTCTGGGCAGTCCAGATCCTATTGAGGTGGATTTTGAGACTTAAGATGACGTTGCGGTGACCCCATGTCTGGTAGAAGATATGGCGTGTTGCCCCATGCTAGATAGGAAGTGAAGTTGACCTCGGTTGGTTGACCTGAGAAAGATCATGGGTCTCGGGGATTAAGAGGTATTGCCCTATGTGCTTATGGAAGCTTTAAGGATGAATACTTGGTTTTGATGAGACTCTCAGGAGCATGGTCTAATAAAGGTTTGTTTGATTGCAAGATTTAGGGATGTCCTTTTCCATGGACGGGCGGCAAAGAGGTTCAGTGTTTTAAATCAGGGTTCTAAGGTATTAACTTAAAGTATTAAGAACCACCTGTCACGATAAGAGGTTAGGCCCTTGGGCTTAATATTATAATCTGATGTCGTTTTGGGGATTCCAAACCCATGTCTCGATTGTGTTTTGAATTATGTGTAATTGGGAGGACCTAGGCCTGGCAGTAATGACAAAGGTGACCTAGTACTTGGAAGGACAAAAGATATATTAAAGTGGATGCTTATGTATGAATCTTCGATAAATATTTTCCCGAAGGGATTTAGGGACTATGATCTAAGTTATAGATAGTACGGTCGTTGGATTAAGGATAGTTTGTATCCTCTGACCTTGAAGTGAAGAAATCCAGTGCCTTAGGATCAGAGTTTCGGTGGTGATGAAGCATGAGAGAAATATGTGGATTGCCGAGATAGAAGATGAAATTTCTCAATCTTGATGTCGCAACACTTGCATCTTTGGGATCCCGATTATATATGTGGTTTTACGATTCCTAGGTTTTCTTAATTAAGGATCTAAGTTCGATACAAGTGGTGTCGAGATTGTGATATTTTTGGAGTTCGTGGATACGATTGGTTGGGTTAACTTGAGCTATCTTGTGGTGCCGATCTTGACGTGACGTTATGGATGATTTGGTCAGTAAGTTATTGGGTCGATTTGAATTTTGTTGGTAAACAGATTGTGCCTTGTAGTTGAATTGTGTGATTTTGGGTATGAATTGAGATAGTTAAAATATTAAGTCTTAATCTGATCTTAATAGTAGTTCGGTGGGCGAATTGCTTTTTTTTTGGTAAGTAAGTATTTTGGATTAAAGGGAGAAAAATATTACAGAATCTATGTTTTTACTCCAAGTATTTTGACTTGGAGTAAAAACATAAACCGCTAGGGCATACCCCGAGCATCTAATACATCAGGAAAATCATAAAAAAAGTACTAAAGAAAAGTCCTTTAGGAGGACAAACGATCAACATAATCAACAAAATATGGGTCCTATCTATACATGGATCAGCATACTCGGTGGGCGAACTACAGTGCTAATATAGTTGGCTTGGTAAAGGATAACATCCTGCAATTGGATTGTGGGATCTAAAGCGTAAGTCTGAATTGATGAAGGTGTTAGGAGATTAGTGTTGACTTCCCTGCCCAGTATCTAATGAGAATATGCTCTAAGCCCAATTTGTTTATGCAACAACATCCAGAGGATATTTGTGGTAGCTGAAAGATTTTGGTCGTGTGACTATGTGATCAAGGATGTTATCAAAAGGAAGATTTGGCTGATTTATCTTTATCGATAATTTGAGGTTATGTCGACATTGACAGCGATTGTTGAGGATGTTGAGGATCTTATGCAGAGCCGTAGAAGGATCGGGATTGGCATAATTGTGAGATACTCTAGATCCTTCGAGGTAAATAAGTTGGACTGATCAGGTTGTTCGTGAATTTTGGAAGGGGGTCGCCTAGGAGATTGATGGTTTGACAATCAGACTTCGTGAATGGATAGGCGTAGTTCGTGGGCTGTTGTAAAGGCTTGATGAACTCTAAGATCGATTTGGGTCCATAGTGTGTTAATTGTGGATGAATGGAAGTTGTAGCATCGGCGGTATATAGGATGAAATTATGACCATTATGAAGTCCAGAAAATGCCGTTTGGATTTTATAGGTTCGTTGGCATTTCATGAAATTTTATGGGCTTGACCTTTTGGCCATATTCGGGTCCATGTTGGGTGACTTCATTGATGAATTCAAAGGAGTAATGGGGGTACGTAGTTATTTGAGGATTATGTCATAAGTTTCGACGGCTGATAATCCGTATGCCTCCTTTGGGAAGGGAGTGCGAGTTTTGTTAGGGAACTTGTGGTTTTTGAGATCAACAAGATCACAAGTGATGGATAATTGGGGAGACCAATTAGTGTCGTGAAAGCGTACGGTCATCTTGGATCTAACCGAAGCTGTTAAGTGACTGATAGGTATTCCTTCGGGGATTTCTGTGTTGGTAAGACGACCAGCGTAGGAGAGATTTGTAATTATTAGAACGAAAGATAAACGGTAGTTTTCAGAGACCGGATAGGGGTAATTGACGTTCATGTCATTTAGGTTGACCCCTAATGAGTCTAATAAGTTATCGTGGAATGTAATGCCTTTGAGAAATGTTAAGGTCATATGACTCTTTCATGTCATGATAGGTGGATACCTTTGATTTAAGTGGGGGAGAAGTTCATGATCAATGTTACCCCCCATTTGCAAGTCGGATTTAGCCATTGAAGTTCCCTTTAGAGGACTTATGATGTTGTCCTTGAAGATAACCCTTATAAAAAATTTTAAGAGCCGGAATGATTGTGTCATTGAGGAAGATGATCTTATGATATTGCATGTAGACAGATCTATTTAAAGGTTGGGAAAGTGAACCTCAGTGTTTTCTTGTGGGGGAAAGCAGACATCAATGCTGACAATTGATATTGGGAGCTTTAATATGTCTTCAAAGTTTCCGACAATATGTGAAAGGTAAATCGCGAGTAAGTCCAACGGTTGGGTAATAGAATATCTGCTTACCAAAAAAAAAAGGGTAATAGAATATCATGTCCTTAGTTTAGGGGACATAATCATAATCGATGTATGGGAACTAGGAGTTCATGAAATACTAAGTTCTTATGGTTTGTTCAGGATGGTTAGAGCAACCCACTTATCATAATTATGGAAGACGTGTTTGAATTGGATCTGTTCGCCCATTGGTATGCCAACGGGATCTTGAGGTTACTCAGTTATTAGATTTTGAGGCTATAGGATGAATGACCGAAAGCTATGTCGAATCTTGGGATGATCATTACAATTGTAGTTTCGAAGGTGGCTATAGATGATGATTGTGGGACTTGTCTTCATGGTATGTTTATCTTAGGATCGTGTTAATTAGAGTAGCGCATTAATTCCTAGGATTCATGGTATGTCTTCATCGTTTTAAAGGCCGGAGTGGTTTTTCAAAAAAAAAAAAAAAAAAAAAAGAGAGACACCTTGAAGGCCGGAGTCCCTTTGTTTCTCTAAAAAGTCGGACGGAGTGCCTGTGTTCCCTGGGGGTCGGAGTGCTTTATGTTCTTCTCGGACGGAGTGGCTTTGTTCGTTTTTCCGGAGTGCCTCCTTGTTCTCTATTGGACGGAGTGACTCTGTTGCTGTGGCAAGAATATTTTCTCACTTTGTTAAAACGATGCGGCTGGGATTCGGTTTGCCTTTCAAATGCAACCGATAGAATGGGAGGCCCCCCTACTGCGCTCCCCAAAAGGTCGGGCCCCGAAACTGATACAGAAAGTGAGTGTACTCCTATCTCTATTCGACGTATAACAAAAAAGTATGGCTTGGATTCTTTCAAGCATGTGGGTTCCAAATCTGTAAAACCCGGTGTGTCTTCTGCTGAAATTTCAGTGGGTCGGCCCATTGTTTACTCCACTGAGAAATTTTTAAGCGTCAATAAGGCGTTGGCCCTGGAGTGTGACTCTTGGTCACCTTCAAAATCACGGAAAAAGAAAAAACCCAAAAAACCCAAGGCTTCCCGGGAGCCTTGGCCCTTTGATGGTATCTATTCGGATGTAAATAAAAGATGCTAGTGGTTTGGCCATTGGAGCGGGCTCCTCCACTGTTGGCCAACGCTCCTCCATTATCTCTTTTGTTTATTCTTGCATGATGATCTTTGGTCCCTTTGGTATGCTGAGGGATTTGCTGTCATATGTTGTTTGCGGCTGCTGGTCTTCTGGCTGAGTTATTCGAAGAGGAATTATCCTTCTTAGCAGATAACTTCTTGACCTTCCCGGAAAGGTTAGTGGTTGGAGTTGTTTTGCTTTGTAGTGGGCCGGTGTAATTGGGCATGGCTGCTGCTTTCACCCTTGGCAGTAGTCGGATGGCTAGATCAGAACTGCTATTGTTGCCTTTATCTCTTGCTTTATGCTCATTAGCTGGGATCTAGCTATGGTGATATTGGTTGTTGTCTTAAGGCCATTCAATTTGCTGATTCTTGGGCTCCATCATCTCGGCGCAGATATGGAAGGCAAAGAAGCTCTTGTCTCTTTGAAGCTACTTTGGTTTTCTTGATGGTGTGTTGTATGCTGCAACCTTACGCCTTTTGCTCTTGAATAGCAGCTTCGATGGGTCCCCGCCATTTGTTGGCACGGAATGCCGATCTTGCTAATAACAGTAGAGATACTTACAATAAGCTGTTAATAGTAGAGAAAATGTTGTTGCTTTGACTGCCATTAAGTCACTGCCTCTGATTTCTTCAGGAAATCTCACTGTATGTTACATTTGCTTCGCGGGGTGTGGTAATGCCCACTCCTGGCTGTTGAAAATGCTGCTGAGCCTCTGGATATGACTTTTGTTATCCCTCAGATGAATTGTGAACTTTGGAGTATGTTGGTCCATCTCCTCCCTATTGGTTGGCTTAAACTCTGAATGGGTGTGCTGGTATAAAGCTGATCCTGCTGCTGTTTTTGCCTCTGCCACCGCATTGGATGTCTTTGGATGTGCCAAAGATATGTTTTCGATCCCGAGGTGCTCCCTTCTATGTGGAAGGATGCAAATTCTGTTTCTTTGTGTTGAAATTGGCAAACACAAGCAGCTTTTGGCTTGCAGTCTTTGTTGGAGCGCAAGAAAAGAATTGTCTTTCCTTGCTGCAATCTTCGGAAATGCTGGAATTAAATGTTGCCGACGGGCAGCAGTGTAGAGTTTGGCAAAGAGCTTGGAATTGGGTGGTGCTTATTGCTGGTTTGAATTGCTGGTGGTCAGCTTGGTCTCTCGGCATTCTACAAAGCTGATGATCTCGGCTTGTATGTGCTCCTGGCGAGTAGGTTTTTTGTTGCCCATTGGTTACATGGGGTTGGTCGACTGCCGGTGAGGCAACATTGCCCAGGTTCCTCGACCGAGATCTTTGTAAGGAAGTTGGCTTGATGCTGTGATCCGATTGGCGGCTGCAGGGTTCATATTTTTCATATTTTTTTATGATTGATATGTCATATCATGTCTTGAACGTTGTCCTCCTAGAGGCTTTTTATTATTATCTGATGTACCGTCTACTCGGGGTATGCCCCAGTGTTTTATGTTTTATTTCTAAGTCAAAATACTTGGAGATAAAATATAGATATTGTAATTTTTTCTCCCATTAATCCAAAATTCTTACTTACCAAAAAAAAAAGAGTATTTTCTCACTTTGGACGGAGTGGCATTGTTGTGTTTTCCAGAGTTCCTTTGTTCTTTTAAAGGGCGAAATGGCCTTGATTATCTTTAAGACTGGAGCAGCCTTGCGTGTGTTGTGGACTGAGATGATTTGAGATTGCCACTCTTGTCTTGTTCCTCTTTTGCCATTTTCGGAGTGCGAGTCAAATGCTGAGCTGGTTTTGCATTTCCATCATCGTTCTGGAATTTGTAATACTGTTATTTTTCACTTTCGTCATGGTATTGGGGTCACCCTATTTCTATGTTTTATTTCCAAGTCGGCAAAACACTTAGCAATGAACATAGCTGATTGTACATTTTATAAATTTTTAATACAATTAATTACTTACCAAAAAAAAATAATTAGAGTAGCACAGCGTAAGCGTTGTGAGCCTATGGCCCAGAGAATGACCTGAAGTGGAAGTTCATTGGATTGGTTTGAAGCACTGAATTAAGTTACAGGAATAGCCAGCATTATTGTAGGTCGCTTTTGGAGTTCGGGGAATCGTTGTGGAGTCCTCCTTGTATTGTCGGTTGAGAACACCAATAGGTGTGGGTTAAACCATTCTAGGAGGCTAAGAATTTGTCTTGTGATAAAGATTAGAATGATTCAATGCTTGAGATTCATAAAATAGGCATTGTCCGAGGAAATGAGGTTAGCAATTAAGGAGTTCACCTCGGATTTGGAAATTCAAGACTTGTTAAATTTCGAGGACGAAATTTTCATAAGTGGGGGAGAATTGTGAGGTTTTGGGTCTAAAAACTTGATAATGATGAGGTGAATAGTATGCTAATGATCAATACTAGGCCTATGGATCGAATAAGGTTGGGTATCGGAAGAAAAATCGAGAAGAATTTGGGTTCATGCTGCTAAGGCGCTGCCAGCAGGCTTGTGCCTGCTGCATGCTCGAGTAGTGGCTCGAGCGCGATTTCAAGAATTGCGCCCGCCCGCTGGCCACTCGAGCTCCTCTCAAGCGTGTTTTCCAGAACCTTGCCCGCCCGCTAGCCGCTCGAGCTCTGCTCAAGCGGGAATTCCAAAATCGTGCCCGCCTAATGCTCGCTCGAGGCACGCTCAAGCGGTGGCACCTTTTTAAGCCGCATCGTGCTTCTTTTTCCTCATTTTCCCATGAGCCCCGAAGCTTCTAGAGAGACAGAGCGCCGATTCTAGTGAGAGAAGGGAGGAGATCGAGGCCCTGGAGTTTAAATCCGTCCGAGAGCTAGTTAAAAAGGTGAAAGCATGCGTCGAGGCAAGTGTTCTCATACTCACTTCTCGTTCTCTTTTGTTGTTCTGCTTAATTTTGTTGGATATTTTGTGTCGATACTCACCATGAACGTTAGAATCATGAATCCCATGCCTTGAGGTGCAAGAATATGTAGTTATTTATCTGAATCGTGTCCAATTCACTCGGTTTGGTTTCACCGAAACCCTAACCCACGAAATTGGGGATTTCCCATTTTCCTTCCACGTATCGTGGAATTGACCTCAAAATGTGAATCCCCACGTCCTAAATATGTATGTATGTCGGCCGCGAGTTCGATCTCGCACGTTTTGGCCCGATCGCGGTGTCCGGACTCTTTAAATTGGCCCTGACACTGTTCATCCGAGTGTAAAAGGGGAAATTGCATGTTTCCACCTTCGTTGTATGTTGAATCGACCCCACAAGATGAATCACCATGTCCCAATTGTGCATATGTATCAACTGGACGCCCGATTTCACAAGTATCGAACCGTTCGCGGGGTCCAGATACTCTAAAAGAGGCCTGACACTGTTCATTCAAAAATAAAAGGAAAATTTACATGCTTTGCCCTCGTTTAATCGTTATGAAAGTGATGTCTAAATGTTGTGTTAAAGTGTAAGCCTCGAAAATGTGTATTTGGGCACCGAAAGCAAGGAAACGAGTCCAGGAGGCTTCTAAAATGATACGTGATTATCAAAGATATGAAATTCGAAATTCTCTCGTGAACATGAGTCGAATTGCAATAACGGGATTGGGTCCCACAGAAAGTTGTGAACCGAGCAAGAAAATGGAAGGGAATCCACATTGTGTAATGTGATGGAATGATCTCCCGGATGGAGATGTATGTGATGAAATGATCTCTTGGATGGAGCTGTATGTGAATGGAATGGGATTTTTCCAAGTTGTGAATGTGTATGGCAAATGTGGATTTCTCTCTCCAAGTGTGGAAACTAACCTTGAAACTAGGACCATAATTCATAGGGGTAGTATTCTTTAGCTTACCATGTCCATCACGGTGTGAACCCGAGGAATACCTGGCAACGTATTCTGGCCGCTCGTGGGAGCGGGTGATGTTCGTGGTACACTTTAGGAAACTACTGTGGAAGAACGAGTTTTGCCCTGGTCCCCGGGGGATATGGGGCGTGTTGGCCGAGTGCTGCAGGCCTAAAATGTAGCTGTTTGGTTAAATGTTGCATAGTGGAGATGCAACCGATGGTCGAGTGCTGCAGACCTAAAATGTAGCCGTGGCTTTAGAATGTGTAGCGAACACATTCCTTTCCTCGTTCTCTCGCATCGTTGGTTAGTACGGCCTACTAGCCCGGGTCTGCAAAGATGATATAATGATGAAAATGAATAATTGTGACGGAACAGATTTTTTTTTTGATTCTGTCCTTCATAACACAATTGAAAACCCAACTAAACCAGTTAGGTGCAACACAGGATCACAGATGCCATCTAGGACCCATATGCCTTTAACCATAATAAGTATAGTGGAAGTTATTCTAAAACTTGCGGAAGCATTCATACTCATTCCAAAATATTCATTTCCGAGTACATAGCCAAAAATGTTTAACCATAGAAGTCCATTAAGTCATTACAATAACATTTCTCCCAAAATAAGCTTTCGAGGTCTTTGATAATCCTTCAGACAAGCTCTAATCACTCTAACTCGTCAGGCACAGGCTCTAAAGCTTCATCTGTAGGGGAAAAACATAAAACAGTGAGCCGAGGCTCAGCAAGGTACATGCACATGAACTGTAAAACGGTTATGCCAAAACGATCATATAACCATGCAGAACCAGAATGTTCAATCAATACATCTTCTGGAAAAACAGTAAAAGCGTGCTATAACAATATCAAACCTTATGCTTCATAAATCAGTACGCTATAGACTATAAAACAATAAACTGTAAACTTTGATAATACATGGTAAACTGAAAATAATACCCTATCATCTTTTCACTGTACGATTCATTATCATCATTTTACTGTAATATAGCATATCTGTAAAACGGTACTTCATATTATTTTCCTCCTTGTACAAAGCCCCGAGGACGGCTATCATTCCCTCCTTGTACCAAGCCCCGAGGACGGCTATCATTACCTCCTTGTACCAAGCCCCGAGGACGGCTATCATTCCCTCCTTGTACCAAGCCCCGAGGACGGCTATCATTCCCTCCTTGTACCAAGCCCCGAGGACGGCTATCATTTCCTCCTTATACCAAGCCCCGAGGATGGCTATCATTCCCTCCATGTACCAAGCCCCGAGGACGGCTATCATTCCCTCCTTGTACCAAGCCCCGAGGACGGCTATCATTCCCTCCTTGTACCAAGCCCCGAGGACGGCTATCATTACCACCTTGTACCAAGCCCCGAGGACGGCTATCATTACCTCCTTGTACCAAGCCCCAGGGTTTTTTATCAAAAACCCCTTTTTAAAATCAGACTTGCATAATATATCTTCAGCTATCTTTAAGTATACATGGAAATTTCATCGGTACAGTTCGGTACATATTTTCGGAAACAAATTACATTTGGGGCCGATTTAGGTTTTTATCAAGGAAGGGCCGGAGCTCTTTTCTTGTTAAGGAGCCGGTTTCATTTTCAGTAAAAAAAAGCCGAAGCTCCTTTTTGACAGAGGCCGGTGTGCTTTTTTTGGACGGAGTGCTTTTTACTCAAGAGATGGAGTACTTTTACTCAAGGGATGGAGTGCTTTTTACTACTGGACGGACTACTTCTCGGGACGGGGTGCTTTTACTTTAAAAGGGACAGAGTGCCTTTCCTTTAAAACCGGGGTGCAAATTCTTTCTTAAAAACCGGAGTGACATTCCTTTAAAACCGGAGTGCAATTCCTTTAAAACCGGAGTTCTTTCTTTCGTAAAGGACGGAGTTCATTAAAGCCAGAGTTCTTTTTCTTTCTTATACAAGCCAGAGTTCTTTTTCTTCAAAATGCTGGACTTCAGAAATCTTGGACGGCACCAGCACACCATCACAGCACCAGCAACGCTTCTCTCTTCGTCTTCTGAATTTCGAATTCAAATTTCGAATTCGTTTTAGGCCGCGGCTTCAGCGACGCTTCTCATCTGGCCGGGCGGCACCGGGGTCGGCCTCGGCCGGCCTCCTGGATGCCCTGCCCGGCCGTCTCCCGTTTCTCCTCCTCTTCTTTTGCTCACGCGACGACACTGCGAACTCTTAGGTCCGGTGGCGTCCCTGGCTTTTCAAGCCCTAATCTCCTCGGTTCGTACTTTGGAAGTGCATTTTCTATGGCTCTGGATTCTCAATGGCATCTAGAGCTTCGGATTGCTGAGGTCTCTGTGGGTTGCTGTCTCATCTCGTTAGAATCGATGCTACCGGATGTCCTGTGGCGTTGCTCTGTTTGTCCTCTGGCGGTGTGTCTCGCTAGTGGTTGGGTTGGGGAGCCCGTGTGTTTTCTGGATCGGAACACTCCGGGGGAGGACAGCTAAGCTGGCTAAGGTAATTCTTGGGTGCAAATTTTCCTTCTCGATTAAGGTGATGCCCTGTCTGTTCGTTGCTAACATGTAGTGCGAATGAGTAGCAGTCCTTTGGATTGTTGTGGTCTGGTGAAATCTGCTAGTTTGTTGCTGCTGCTACTTTGCAACAGTTTTTTTTTCTTTCAGTGGGCTGCTGTCTCATCTCGATGAAATTGAGGTAGCCAAATGTCCTCTGGTGTTGCTCAGTTTGTTCTCTGGCCATGTGTCCCATTTGTTGAGTGGGTTGGGGGTGCCCATGTGTTTCTGGATTGGGTCTATTTGGCTGAGGAATAAGTAACTGGTTGAGGTACCTTTGGTTACATAATTTCGTTCTGTTTGAGGTGGTGCCCTGCTGTTGTCTGGCTAATTCTGCCAAATTGTGGATGCTGTTGCTTTGCAACTATTCTGCTTGGACGCAATGGTTGATGAGCCTTCGTTGGCTGATCCCATTGGCTGAGTTTGTTGCTGTTGTAACCTTGAAACAGCTTTTTCCAGTGGGATTCTGTCTCTTCTCAAAGGAACTGAGGTTGCCGACTGTCCTCTGGTGCTGCTCTGACTGCTCTGTGGCTGTGTGTACCATTTGTTGATTGGGTTGGGGGAGCTCGTGTGATTCTGGTTTGGGACATTTCGGCTGAGGGCTGAGCAGCTGGATGAGGCGCCTTTTGGTGACTAATTTTCCTTTTTGTTGAGATGATGCCCCTGTATGTTTGATGCTAAATTGTGGTGAGTTTGTGTTACTGTTGTCAGGCTATTAATGCCAGTTTGTTGCTGGTATTGGGTGTAATTGTACCTGCTGCGGTGGGGGAGGATCAGGTTCCTTGCCTGAGACCAATCGTGGCTGGCCAAAGTTACGGATGTTGCTGTCCAGTATAGATGTAGCCGGAAGGAGCTCTCGCTTTGATGTCCCTATACAATTTTGGTATAGAATTGTACTGTTGGTTCTAATGCTCGGTGGTTAGGTCTTCTTTGTGTGTCATCTGCAGATCCGTTCGCATTCCGATGGGTAGGCCGAAATCAGTTTTGCCCCCTCTGCTGTTTTGGAGCTGCTGAGGTGAAGCCGAGCACTGTTTATGCATTCGATGCCAAGTTGGTAGAATCACCGCCGGGAATTGATGAGTGGACTACGACCGATGGTGTCCACACCGATCCGTTTCTTGAGTCCCAGTGTAGCAATTCTTGGTTGCCGATTCTTCTTCGCTACTGCAGGTGATGAGCTGCTGTCTGTCTTCTCGGCGATCTTTGGTGCCGGCTGAATATGCTGATGTCTTGATTTGCATGCTAGATATCCCGCATCCATTTTGTCTTGGATGCATGGATGGTGGACGCCTTGATTTGATGATGAGGCAGGGTGAAAAGGTGCAAATGCATCGCTGTTTTTTTGCGGGCAATGTAGTGGTGTTGTGTGATGCTGCGTGATGCTGATTTTGTTTGGACTATTGCGGCTGATGCTGTGATGCTATACACGTGGGAAAATTCCCTACTGTATGCTGTTTCTGAAGCATGGGCAGTTGAATGGAGATGAAGCTGTGTTCGATTCCCAACGGTAGTCTTTAATGTAGCTCTTGTGTGGCATTGAGTTCTGTTGGCTAGCTCCAGATGGTGTATGCTGTGTGGCAACCGTAAGATGCGTTGCTTTGCACCGCAAGATGCTCCTGATATGTTGATGTTTGTGTAGCTGCTTATGTGTAATTTCAGATTACATATGTTGTTTTTTGTTGAACGTTGTCCTCACGGAGGTTTTTATGGTATTATCTGTTGTACCGTTAGCTCGGGGTATGCCCTAGCTCTCTATGTTTTAATTCCAAGTCAAAATACTTGGAGTTAAAACATAGCTTTTGTAATTTTTTCTCCCTATAATCCAAAATACTTACTTACCAAAAAAAAAAAGACGGAGCTCTTTTTGGACGGAGCATTTTCAAAGGGACGGAGCTCTTTTTGGACAGAGCACTTTCAAAGGGGCGGAGCTCTTTTTGGCCGGAGCACTTTAAAAAGGACGGGGCTCTTTTTGGACGGAGCACTTTCAAAGGGACGGAGCTGTTTTTTTTTTTAACGGAGTACTTTTCATTAACAGGACGGAGTGCTTTTGATTAACAGGACGGAGAGCTTTTCATTAACAGGACGGAGTGCTTTTTACTAAAAGCCGGAGTACTTTTAAAAGCCGAAGTTCATTTTAAATTAAGGCCGCAGTTCTTTTTATTATATAAAGTCGGAGCTCATTTTCATATTAAGGCGGGAGTTCATTTTAAGGCCAGAGTTCTTTTGGAGTACTTTTTCATCAAAAAGGAGGGAGTTCTTTTTTAAACGGACGGAGTACTTTTTCTTAGAGGACGGAGCTTATTTTTTCAAAGGCCGGAGCTTTTTTTTTTTGGTAAGTAAGTAAATTGAATTAAAAAAATAATGAAATTACAAAATGATGTTCTAACTCCAAGTGTTTTACCGACTTAGAGGTAGAACAACAAGCTAGGGCATGCCCCGAGCATCACCATGACCAGAGTCATGAAATTGAAAAAAACAAGAAAAAAGCAAAACCCAAAACTGGCTTACATCAAACAGAACCGTTAAGAAACCACATCAACATCACCATCCACTTTGGCCAGATCCATCCAACCAAAGGCCGGAGCTCATTTTCTCAAAAACCGAAGTTCATTTTCAATACAAAGCCGTGGTTTATTTTACATTGAGGCCGGAGTTCATATAGAAGGCCGTGTTCAATTTCATGCAAATGTCGTTTTCATTCCAAATGCCGGTTTCATTTTATATGCCAAATGCCGATTTCATTTTACATGCCAAATGCCGGTTTCATATTACATGTCAAATGCCAGTTTCATATTACATGCCAAATGCCGATTTCGTTTTACATACAAAATGCCGGTTTCGTTTCACATGTCAAATGCCGGTTGTAACCTCTGGTCCGGATTTCATGTAAGTTCAGAATGTAGGAAAACAGGCGTCATGAACTTCAGAACAGATTCAAACGAACACTAAAAACTTGTTAACATCTGATTACTTGCAGCAAAACAGAGTGCAGTATATTTGCAAATGAACTAAAATTTGAACTTAAAAACAGCGTCCAAAGTAACTTGCAATAAAGCATGAATTTCAAAGCAGAGTGCATGAACTTAAAAGTAGCGTCCGAAGTATCTTGCCTGAGAGTTGATTCCTAGATTTTTACCGTCTTAAAGCTTTCTCCCCGTCACTCTCTTCCTTCTGCTAGCCTGTGCAACAACCAACCGACGCTAGCTTTTTATAGAGGAGGGGTTTGGTGGGGTAAGTAAGGTAAGTTACTTACTCCCGTGCTTCTCTTCAGAAGGTAGGTGGCGTAATTAGATTAGTTTGCCTACTCCATTTGGTCGCCGCCTAGTTGAGTTCTAACTAAATCCTAAAGTTTACTTTTGTTCTATTAATTTATTCCGGCCAATTGCTCCTTATTTACTGCCAATGCTGCTGGTTTCAATTTTTGTAATCTGGTCAACTCTTCAATTCAGGTCAACACCTTCAAATCCGGTCAACTTTTACTTCAGCCTCTTGCATTTCCAAAACTGGCCAATCATTTCACATAGCCGGACTTGATTTAACAAGGGTGGAGCCGGACTTATTTTGCACAAGGGAAGGTCCGAACTTGATTGAGGCTTACGGCGGCCGGTTTAGATTTTGTATTTCGGTAAATATCTTCAAATCCGGTCGACTTCTTTTTATTATTTACTCCGTCCATCACCTTTTCATAAACTTCGGATTTCTTCTCCTTGCACCCACAACTTCACTCCGGCCTCACCAACACACAAAGAGTCACTCCGGACTTCAAGGCCACTTCGGCCTCTCTTCACAAAATTCACTCCGGTCTCTAAATTCAGGAGACAATTTCTGATTTCTCTAAAGCTGGTTTACATTTTTCAATAACCTTCAATTTTCCTCGATCCTTTGATTATTTTGACTCGATGACTTTTCTATGTTTTAGGATCTGGGTCGACACAATAATGCCTAATCGATGTAACCGTGAGAATCCAGTAATTCCAGATGTTTCCTGTTCCCTCTCAAGATTCATGACTGTTGAGATTACACGTGTCCCCCCCTTTTTAGTTATTGCTTCTATTGCTTTCCACTATGAGATGTGACTTATGATTATATTTGCTAAGCTGTACGCTCACCCTTGCTGTTGTTCCTTCAAGATGAGAACACTTAGCCGGCGCCAGATTTGTTAGAGCAAGGAGAGAGACTTCCTTGAAGAGGTTAACTAGACGTCAAGTGCATTGGAGATTTGGTCATATTGTTGTAATGGAATGTAACAGCCACTCATGATTGAAAGTGGCTTGTTATTATATATTATGGTTTTGTTATTCTTACGCAGGTTTTGATGATTTAGTTACACTTTTGCATTTATGTTGTTGTTTTGAGCTTTGTCATATTTTAGATGGCATCTCTCTAGATCTAATATGGTAGATAGGAGTACTGTATTGGAGCCATGGATGATATGGTAGATGTTGTGATCCTGTTTATTGTGTTGTAGGCTTTGTATTTATTATTTTGGTTAGATGTGTGCTTGTACATGATGTATTTGTGGAGGTTGTATTTTTGGTTTTTCGTCCAATTGTACCCCTAAGACTATCTGATCACTCTCCATGCATTCTTTTTCCGTCAGATGATTGACCTCGAAATCATGGGATGTTCCGTTTTAACAATTTTCTCACGACATCCCCAAGATTTCACACAGTAGTTAAAGATGCCTGGATTGATGTTGTGAGAGGTACCCCCATGTTTCGACTGGTGTCAAAACTCAAAAGCTTGAAGAATGCACTGAAAGCTCTAAACTTTCAGGAAGGTGATGTCCATGATGAAGTCTTGCGGACTAGAAAAAAATTGGAGGAAATTCAGGGTCACCTCCCTTCACCACTTGGGTGTTCCAATGTGGAATCCTCATGTAGGGCGGCTTATCACGATGCCATGGCAAAGGAAGCTGAATTCTTTCAACAAAAAGCTAAGACCCGATGGCTTAAAGAGGGAGACTGGTGCACTAAATTCTTTTTCAAGACCATAAATGGTAACAATAACCGGAAAAGAATTATCTCCCTGCTTGATGAGAATGGAAACCTGACTGTTGGGACTGAGGCTGTCCATAAATTGATTGTCGATCATTTCAAGAAGGCGCTTGGGTCCGGTCGTACGGGTGGCCCGATAGATGCCTCATGGATTAGGCCTTACATCCATCACACTGTTCCGGATTGTCTAACTGGCCCACTCATTGGCCCAGTTACTGAGGAGGAGATTCGAAAAGCGATATTCACGAATAGTGATGATAGAGCCCCTGGGCCGGATGGTTTCTCTTCAAAATTCTTTAAGGCTTCATGGGAGGTTGTAGGTCAATCTGTTTGCGAAGCCATCCATGATTTTTTCAACCACGGAAAACTTCTCAAACAATTGAATACAACTATTATCAGTTTTATCCCGAAGGCACAGTCCTCGAGAACTGTTTTTGACTACCGACCAATATCATGCTGTAATGTCATTTACAAAGCCATCTCAAAGATCATTGCAAACTGGCTAAAGATGACATTACCATATCTTGTTGGAAAGTGCCAAACGGCTTTCGTTGCTGGTTTCTTTTATTAAAAAAAAATGAGGAAAAGTATGGCAAGAAAAAAAATATATAAGTCCCTTGCCTTAGATGATCCATCCTCTGTTGAGTTTGTGGTTGCAGGCTTTTATGTAGTTTTGGTTGTACCGGTTGGGTATCTTCGGTTGCTTGGTGGATTGTTTTGGGGGTTGCCGGTAGTGGCATTTTGTGTTTGCTCACTGTGTGGATGGTGCTGCGATCGGGAGTGGGGTTAGTTCTCTCTTCTTTGTTGCGGTGATGGAGTGCTCAGACGTGGGTTGGGGGTGGTGTTTCTTTTGCTGCTCTGTTTAATCTGAGGGGACCGTGATGGTTTGGTGCTGGTGTACCTGTCCCATGTAACTGAAGCTGTCCAGCTAAGTGAAGCATGCTAGCCTGCTGGTTGGGTGAGAAGTTTGGGTGATGCTGGTTGGATGATGCTGCAATTTGGATGCTGGCTGTTGTCAGGTTGCTGCATCTTAAATTGATGCATTTTTGTGTGATTGAGTTTGGATTTGTGGCCTCCGTTACCATTGGCTGTTCTTTATGTATGGGCAACTGGCCCTGATGGCTTTGAGTTGATGCTGAAACTGCTGCAATGCTGATGTTGCAGTGGTTGGTTCTGGGAGCTTTCTGCTGATGTTAGAATGTTCGTAGGTGTCTGGGGCCATCGAAGCTGATGGTGCATATTTTGACAGGTTGCTGGTTCCTGCTGTCTCTTTTTTCTGGATGAGCTGGAATTCTACTGCACATGGAATGGATAACCTGCTGTCTGTGGTGGTGCTGAACTGCCTCTGCTTCTGTCTGTTGAACCACCTTAAAGATGCTGAAGGTGGGCTGGGGCTACTGCTGGAAAGGTTGCTGGCTCCCTTTTGTGGTGCTGTAAAGAACGGTTTTGTCCTATTGTTGACGCTGCTGGTTTGAAGTTGCTTTCAGAATCTATTACATTGCATATATGGTCTGCTGTTGGTGGTGGTTCGGAGAGGTTGTCTCGCTGAATCTGCTTCTCCGGTTTGGTGCTGGGGTTGGCTATGTGGCACTAGCGCTCCAATAGCAGACTCTGATGAGCTAGTGGACTCTGCTGGTTGGTTTACTGACAGCTTGCTGATGTTTTTTTGCTGATGCACGGTGTGATGTGGAGTTGGATGGCCTTGGATGGCCTCCTTTTGTTTTCAGCTCTCTATGATCTACCATCAAGATTGGATTAGCAGGAATCTGTGGTTCATCATATCAGCAGTGGCTATGTTACTGATTGGGCTGCAGTGCTGGAATGTTGAACCTGGTGCATGGAGCTTGTTGATGTGGATGAGCAACTGGATTTGTTGCAGCAGACGGATGTTGAAGTGCAATGGACGCCCTCTTGGCTGGAATGGTTTTGTCTGCTCTTGGTAAACTTACTGACTCTGATGCTATTCTACTTGGTATGAGTAGTTTGCTACTGATGGCTACCCGGATGTGGTTTTGAAGGCATGTTGTGCAGTTGCTGGAGTCGGGGCAGCTGTTACTGATGAGTTTTTTGGACTTGCTGAGTTATTTGGGCAGCTGTCGCCTGATGTTGGGTGTCTACCGTTTTGCTTATTTTTTGCTCAAATGCTGTGTTTTTTTTGTTATTTTTTCTAGGTCAGCTGGGAGCTAGAGGCAATTTTAGCAAATGCTCATCTAGTCCTTTCTTCCTTCTTTTACTTGGCTCATGTTTATGTACATGGTTCTGCTCGGGGTATGCCCCAGCTCGTTGTCCTAATTCCAAGTTGGCAAAACACTTGGAATTAGTACATCATTTTTTTGTAATATTCATTTTTTTTAATTCAATTACTTACTTACCAAAAAAAAAAAAGCTTTTGTTGCTGGTCGCCAAATTAGTGATAATATTCTTTTGCTCAGGAACTTCTACATAAGTATCACCTCGGACATGACCCTCCCAGGTGTACTTTGAAAATCGATCTGATGAAAGCATATGACTCCATCCACTGGGACTTCATTATCACTATGCTGTCTCTTATGAAGTTTCCTCCTCAAATGGTTGAATGGATTAGGCAATGCATTACCACCCCTTCTTATACTATGAACATCAATGGAGAAGCAATTGGGTTTTTCAAAGGGGGGAAAGGCCTGCGCCAAGGTGACCCTATCTCGCCATATTTATTTGTGCTTGTCATGGAGGTGCTAAATGGAATCATTGAAGTAAAGGCTAGGAAGAATGATCAATTCAAATTTCATTGGAAATGCAAAGAGACTCAAACAATCATGCTTGCCTTTGCAGATGACCTTCTTCTTTTCTCTCATGCTAATATTACCTCTATTCAGATTCTTAAAGATTGTCTTCAGGAGTTCCAACGGCTCTCAGGACTCTCGGCAAATAGAAATAAAAGTGAGGTATTTATCTGTGCAAAGGACTGCTCTATCCATCATGACATTGTTGGTCTTTTGGGCTTCAAGATGGGTAGTCTTCCAATTCGTTATTTGGGGGTGCCTTTGATCACCACTAGGCTCTCTTCCAAGGATTGTACTTCTCTTATAGATCGCATTACTCGTCGGATTCAATCCTGGAAGAATAGGTGGTTATCATTTGAGGGTCGTTTGCAACTTGTCGCATCTATTCTATCCTCCATTCATCTCTACTGGGCCTCAATTTTCATCTTGCCCAAATCCATTCTCAAATCGATTGAATGTATCATTCGTCGGTTCCTCTGGTCTGGATCTTCCGAAGGAAAGTTTACTGCAAAGGTCGCGTGGGATGAAGTGTGCTACCCTAAAGTGAGGGTGGGTTGGGTCTTAGAAACCTGCGGGATCTGAATAAAGCTCTCATATGCAAACTCCTGTGGAGGCTCATCTCTAAAGATCCTGAGTCGGTCTGGTCCTCTTGAATTCATAAAAACAGGATTAGAGACCATTGTATTTGGACTATTAAAGTCCCGGAGTCAACACCGTGGAGTTGGAGGAAGATTATGAAACTTCGCCCATTCATGCGATCGCACTCCATCCATACCATCGGTGACGGGTCTGATACTTTTCTATGGCATGACAATTGGCACCCGTTGGGGCCACTGAGTATGGTTAGTTCTGATCGTACTCGTTTGGTCTCGGGGCTGCCATGGGATGCAAAAGTTCATACGATTATCAGAAACAACCAATGGGTATGGCCAAATCCATATGATCACGAAATCTCGTCTTATTGAGGAAATACCCTCTTATCCTCCCAACGCCAATAGATCTGACTCAATAAGATGGGATGACAATGCTGATGGTAAATTTTCATCTAAATCTGCTGACTTTCTTATCCATCATCATAAGCCAACTTTGACATGGACTAATCTAGTTTGGGGTCCCTTTCATATTCCTGCTCATGCCTTCACACTCTGGTTGGCCATTAAAGGTAGGCTAAGTACCAATGATCGCATCTATGGGGTTCCCAATCTCTCTTCTAAATGCATCATTTGTGACTCGGCTGAGGAAAATTACGAACATCTCTTCTTTTCCTGTTCATTCTCTAAAGATCTTTGGTCCCGGATCCAAAGGAAAGTAGGCATTCAGTGGCCCTACCCAGATTGGAAGCAAAACATTGATTGGGCGGCCCAGAAATGGAAAGGAAAGAATTTTATGGCTCGTTCTAAAAGGATTACTCTTGCAGCCACTGTTTATTTCATCTGGAAGGAGCGTAACAAGCGGATTTTACAAGAATCTGCCCCACAAGATATTCCACAGATTTTTTTTGATGATTATCAATGCAGTTCGAGATAAATTGAAGACAACACTGGAAAATGAAATACGCTCCCCGAGAATATATCTGATGCGTTGGAATTTATAAAAAAAAAAAACCTTGTATCGGGACGAGTTGTTCTCATTTTGTTTCTTCCCTATAATCTTGTCCCAAAAAAAAAAAAATTGCTTGCGGCATGGACTGTTCCCTTTTTGATACTTTCCCATATCCCTTAGATATGGTCTGTGTGTATTGGATGACAAGCCGGAGTGGCATTGTGAAGCCGAAGTAGCATTGTGAAGCCGGCGTACTTTCTTGCACACTTAATGGACGGAGTGGCAAACGTGAGTTGAGGCCGGAGTGTTTTCTCTTTGAAGCCGGAGTGCCTATGCACTCTAAAGGATGGAGTGGATTGCGTGTTTTAAGGCCAGAGTGGCATTTTGAAGACGGAGGACGGAGTGGCATTTCGGAGCTGGAGTGCTTGTTGCACACCAACAAGCCGGAGTGGATTGCATGCTTTGAGGCCGGAGTGGCTTTCTGGAGCCGGATTGACTTTCAAGGCCGGACTGGATTTATGAAGCTGGAGTGCCTTTTGAGTCCGGAGTGGCACTTTGAAGACGGAGTGCCTTTTGTATTTTTTCGTTTATATATTTAATGCATTTAATTACAAAAAAAAAATCCTTGTATCGGGATGGGTTGCCCTGTATTCTTGTCCCCAAAAAAAAAAAAATTTGCTTGCGGGATGGACTGTTCCCTTTTTGATACTTTCCCCATATCCCTTAGATATGGTCTGTGTGTATTGGATGACAAGCCAGAGTGGCATTGTGAAGCCGGAGTAGCTTTATGAAGACGGAGTACTTTCTTGCACACTTAATGGACGGAGTGGCAAATGTGAGTTGAGGCCGGAGCGTTTTCTCTTTGAAGACGGAGTGCCTCTGCACTCTAAAGGACGGAGTGGATTGCGTGTTTTAAAATCGAAGTGGCATTTTGAAGACAGAGGACGAAGTGGCATTTCGGAGCTGGAGTGCTTGTTGCACACCAACAAGCCGGAGTGGATTGCATGCTTTGAGGCCGGAGTGGCTTGTTGGAGCCAGATTGACTTTCAAGGCCGGAGTGGATTCATGAAGCTGGAGTGCCCTTTGAGTCCGGAGTGGCACTTTGAAGATGGAGTGCCTTTTGTCTTTTTTCGTTTCTATATTTAATGCATTTAACTAGAAAAAAAAATATATATATATATCTTTCGTGCAGGACACGATTACATGGGAGTGAACCAATCCAGCCGATGGCTAATGATGCTACCTCGAACAGGCGTTCCCATGGATCCAAAAGAAGACATTGTGTACGTAAGGAGCTGATTGATGCTTTTTTTTTTTTGGTAAGCAAGTATTTTGGATTAAAGGGAGAAAAATAGTTACAAAAATTATGTATTATCTCCAAGTAATTTGACTTGGAAATAAAACATAAAATGCTAGGGCATACCCCGAGCAACTTGTACAAAAAAAGTACAAAAAAACCTCTAGGAGGACAACATTCATCAGAAACGACAAAAAAGAAATCTGACAAATGTTACACAAGAACAGACGATTGACGAGAATGCTGTCATTCTTCACAAACACGGCATCAAGGGGGAAGCAACCAATCCGGCAACTGCACCCACTTCGCTGGAGCACAGCGCATCAGCCACTTCAGCGCCAGGTCCAAACCGGCAATATCGAATCCAACTCGGCATATGAGCTACAACATCAAACCGGCATTGATATTGGCAAATGAAGTCAGCCACATGCTGGCAATTGAGGACCATATTGAAAACGGCAATTGTACTCAGCCACAGAAAAGTCAAACCGGCCGAATTTGACAACGGCAGATGAAATCGGCATTTGAACACAGTACAACCAAACCGGCCAGAAGTCAAAATCGGCACTTGAGGCGCAAGACCAAAAACGGCAGATGACATTCCAAGTCGGCAAGCCAAACCTGTTTCAATGCCCTTCCGGCCTCCAGCCCCAATCTGCAGCCTCAGACAGCATAATCCATGAGCTCAATTGCCGTGCAAAATCCACGAGCAAAATCCAAATCGGCAATTGAACACAGTAAAACCAAACCGACCAGAATTTGAAATCGGCAATTGAGGCGCAAGACCAAAAACGACAGATGACATTCCAAGTCGGCAAGTCAAACCGGTTTCAAAGCCCTTCCGGCCTCCAATCAATGACTCTCGGTCAGCCAAAATCCACGAGCTCATCTGCCGTGACTCTCTCGGTGAGTAAGCCCAAAGTACTAACACCAACGGCTGCAGCAGCCGCAAATTGAAAAGCCCAGTATTTATGATCCAACAAGAGATAAACGCTTCAGCAAGGGGAAGCAAATCAGCCAACCCAGACCCCAGCACATGAACTGCCACCTCCAACAGAAACAGCAAGGCATACCAACATCCAACCGCAGCACAGACCAAGATCTGCTGCCCACCAAAATGCAACCCTATATTTCAAATTTCCCAACTCCATCGCATGGCTCCAGCTTCACCTTGCATCAGCAAGCAGCAAACAGCGAGCCAGCAAATTCGCACAGGCCAGCGCACACCCGATAGCATCAATTATAGAAGGCAGCATCATCAAACTTCAGCAACGTAGCCCCCCAGCATAACTAACATGCTAATCACCAAGGGCACTAACTCTCCCTGCTTCATCTTGAGAGAGCAGGCATGCCCACTCAAACAATACCTGCTATATATTCTTCATCCCACAGCCAACGACAGTAAATAGCAACATGGCAGCAGAGGAGAACCGAACACCGGAGCAACATCAGTACCAACTTTATTGTATTGTATTGTATTTTATCACTTACCAAAAAAAAACCAACTTTATTGTATTATAGGATACAGCATTACATTCACACCAAGCCCATCCTCCTGAACCATGCCAGCCAACCATCCACGCCAAAATGCCCACAAGCAGTGTCCACAAGACAGAGATGCATCACCCATAAAAAAGCTTCTGCCTCATGCAGAGACTACATCAGATCTGAAAAACTAGGGTCATCCACATGCACATCTGCTGAAACCGCCAAGCAACATACCAGATGGTCCCAGCTGCAACCTTCGGCACCCTGGTTTTATATCAGCACATTCATAAAACATAGCAAGCCATAGCATCTCGCAGGACAGATAACCATGGTTCAGCAAACATCATACAGCAAACCAGAATAATAGCAGGGGCCAGTGCACACCCGGTAGCATCAAGTATCAAAACCAACAGCATCATAAATCCAGCAAAATAGCTTCATATAACATCTAATTTGCTAGAAACCATGGACATCACAAACCCTGCTGCAGCTGGAGAGAGCAAACAGACCACAACCCCCAACCAGCATCAGCAGAAACCAAACGGCAGCTGCCACAATACTCAGTTATTTGTTCACTGACAGCATCAACAACCAGCACAACTAAGGCGTACCAATATGTCCACAGTAGTCACAAAAATACAGCAACCAACATTTGTAAGAGGAATAAAATTCCTCCTGCATTACCGCAGCAGAACCAGCATTTATCCAAATTTGTGAGATAAGCACCAGATTCCCAGAATGCTCCAACAATGCAGAACCAGCTTTTATAAAGCCCCAACAGATCGAAATATAGTACCAAAACAACGACCCCAATCCACACCCGGGCAAATCATATTCAACATCATCTGTACGGAAGGCTGCAGCTAGAGAACCAGCACATTCCACTTCATCAGCCACCCATGTTTAGTCCCAATGTAGGAGCCAGCCCGCCCAATAGGTTGCAACCTCGATCACAAACCCAACACAAACAAGAGCGCCAAGCAGCTCAGATCACACACTCACACTTTTTTTTTGGGGGGGGGAGGGGAGGGATGACAATGTTGATGGAGGGGACAGCACAACACCAAAGCAACACCATCATCCATTAACAAGAAAACAATACAAAGTATTATTCAAATACTAACAAACCAAAACCGGGAACCAAACCACATGAGAGCCAGCCAATCCAAATGTCATTACCTGCAGACTCAAAACGAGTAAGAGGCAATAACCACCAAAGATCAACCAGTAGGCAAGGGACAGCTTCAGCTACTACTCAATTCTTTCTTTTTTTTTTATTATAAACCCCACCGCAACCGAGTCGACCTGGAGACACCCCTATCAGGCACCGAGATGGTCAATAATTTAAGTCTCACAACATTGACCACCGAAGAGAACATTTGGAAAATGTCCTGGGGGGAGGATTTTTGGAATATTCTGTTATTTCGCTCCTTCCATATGAAGTAAACCGTGGCGGCCAGAGATAAGCGTTTAGAGACAGCCAGAAGGTTTTTCCCTTTCCAAATAGAAGCAGCCCAAGATATGTTTTGATTCCATTCAGGATGGGGCCAATGAATACCGGAGTGTCTTTGAACATTATCCCATAGAGCTCTGGAGAATTGGCAAGAAAAGAAAAGATGTCCAAGGTTTTCATTTCCTGTGTTGCAAAGAATGCATTGTGGTGAGAAATTTGGGATATAATGTAGGCGGTCAATGGTATTCAGTCTACCCTTAATGGCGAGCCATAGGGTAAAGGCGTGGGAAGGGATATGGGATGGACCCTAAACTAATTGAGCCCAAAAAACCGTAGGTTTGGGAGGATGGATGAGATGGTATGCAGACTTAGTCGAGAATTTGCCATTGACATTCCCATTCCACCTCAATGAGTCTTTTTGATTGCTGCGAGGGGGATTTTTCGGCATATTCATGACCAGGTGGGACACCTCAGTGTCAAAGGGGTTGGGCCAAGAGCAACCGTTGTTCCTGATTATTGCATCAACCT
Source organism: Nepenthes gracilis (assembly GCA_033239525.1). NCBI lineage: Eukaryota > Viridiplantae > Streptophyta > Magnoliopsida > Caryophyllales > Nepenthaceae > Nepenthes > Nepenthes gracilis. The sequence continues at coordinate 12,535,259 of BSYO01000012.1, forward strand.
TAACATCCCAGTGCAAACCCGAAACAAGGCGAGTACGATCAGAACTCACCTCACTCAGGGGGCCGAAGGGGTGCCAGTTATCGTGCCAGAGGAAGGTATCAGAACCATCCCCAATGACCTTGACAGAGTAGGCTCACATAAAAGGCCTCATTTTCATAATCTTACGCCAGATCCAAGGGGCAGATGCCGGGATTTTCAGGGTCCAAATGCACCGATCTTTGATTCTGTTCTTATATATCCATGAAGACCAGGCTGAATTTTGGTCTTTAGTTAAGAGATGCCAGAGAAGCTTGCAATTGAGAGCCTTATTTTGATCCACCAGGTTCTTAATACCCAGCCCACCTTCCGACTTGGGGAAGCAAATATCATGCCAAGCTACTTTAGCACTGACTCTGCCTTCGGAAGAACCATTCCAAAGGAAACGGCGTAAAATGCAATCAATTGCTTTGAGGATGGTTTTGGGTAAAATAAAAAGAGAGGCCCAATAGAGGTGGATAGAAGAGAGGATGGACGCAACGAGTTGCAAACGCCCGCCAAAGGAAAGCCATCGATTTTTCCATGATTTGATCCTCTTAGTGATTCTGTCAGTGAGAGATTTGCAGTCAGAAACCGAGAGCCTAGAGGTTATCAATGGGACCCCCAGGTATCTTATGGGAAGTTTGCCCACTTTAAATCCCATGATAGCAGCTATTTCCTGGTGAAGAGAAATGTCCTTAGAACAATGAAGATTTCACTCTTATTCGGATTAGCAGAGAGGCCAGAGGTAACATGATTGATGGATGCTGCACACGTGATTTGATAAATGTCTCCAGATCCCTAGATATGGATTTCTGATTGACATGATGAGTTCCTTCACTCAAAGAGATCCGCAACGGTTTAGCTTTTTTCTTCGTAACCTAGATGAGCATTGCTTTTCTGTTTTCTGTACGTTTTCTTGAATTGGTTTATGGTAGTGCTCGGGGTATGCCCTAGTGTGTTGTTCCACCTCTAAGTTGGCAAAACATTTGGAGGTAGATCATTGTTCTGTAAATTTTTATTTAATTTAATCTCATCTTACTTACCAAAAAAAAAGGTTTTCGTCTAATTGCAGAGAAAACTCTGCCGAAATTTCTGTAGAATCCATAAGTTAATTATGGGTATTAGTTTGTGTTACCATTGACGGAGGTTATTTATTGGAAAAATAATCTGATCCGTTACAACAACCTTCTGGCCCTGGTCCGCAAAGATTAATGAAAATAATAAAAACGTATAAGAATGCAATTAATGTAAACTTGTGACCCAAGTGATCCTAGATGTCCCCTTCCTCTCACATTTCTGTTTTATTGAAAGTGTATGTCTTCCCCCATCCATTTATCGGTTTCATTATTTATCTACCTGTTGTAGTGATGTATGATTGCATTTGCTAAGCCGTAAGCTCACACTTGCTATCTCTCTTTTCAGATGAGAATGCTTTAATACTCGACAAGACTGAGTAAGCTGTAGGGGCAAGATAGGTGACCTGATTTCCTGTATAGAACTTGAGGACTTAGTTTGCTTATGTATGGAACAGGGATTTGTATTTTATTTTGAGAATCTTAAGCATATATTATGCTGTGTATGTTTTATGTGGATGGGCGAAGGTTTAGTTTCCGCTGTATATTTTGGTTGTTATACTTCCACAGGTTTTTCTTATTATGGACGTGATTGGGGATCCTAGTTGGCATCCTTCCTGGCCGGCATTGTGTTGGAGTAATAATGTCAGTGCCACCCCTATTGTTGTGGCGTTTAGATCCTATATAGTGCGATAAATTGTGAAATTGCGTTGTTGTGTTGTGAAATTTATTGTGGATTATTGTGCAGGGTTGATTACAGGTGTTTGTATTTTGGCAAATATTCGATTTATAGACGGAACTCTACCCAATTTTCTATAGAATTCTTATATTATTATTATTGGGCTTAAGTTATGTATTTATTGACGAAGGTTATGAAAGAAAAATAACCCTGTCCGTCACAGAAAATGTCTCCGAAAATTCACTTAATCATCTTCAGATTTCCTCTCAATCCTATTCGAAAATCATCTTCAGAAATTCACTTAATTCTCTCCGAAAATCGTCCAGAAATATTCACTCAATCACTTACCAAAAAAAAAAAAAGAAATATTCACTCAATCCTCTCTAGAAATCGTCTCCACATATTCACTCAATCCTCTCCGAAAATCGTCTCCGGATTTCCTCTTAATCTTATCCGGAAATTGTCTCTGTATATTCTTTTTTTTTTTTTGGTAAGTAAGTGTGTATTTTTGATTAAAGGGAAAAAGAAATTTACAAAAACTATGTTATAACTCCAAGTTTTTTAACTTGGAGTTAGAACATTAACTGCTAGGGTATACCCCGAGCAACTGGTACATCAGAGAATACCTCAGAAAAACCTCTAAGAGGAACGAACTAATAGTAACCGAAAATGAACACAGTCATTATACATAAGCGGAATCTATAACAATTACTCCCGAGACGACTGGATCAAACACCATCCGATCGCCCCTTAGCAGCTTACTACAACAAAACAAAGCTGCCAACAACCTAAATGCACCCCTAGTATTCCAATAGCTGGAAGCAACAAGACAGCAGTCCTTCAGCATGAGCGTGGACCTGGAATTTCAACCATTCCACCTTCAAGCAGGCCAAATAAGCATCAGAGCAGACTCAGCCAAACAACTACCAAAGTAAGCCAACAGTAGCAAGGCCAACGCACACCAGCAGATGGCACCAACAGCAAAAGAGGTACCCAGCCATTCGCAGCATTCACCATCATCAGCCTGCCTCATCAGCAACCTGCCGATCCCCATAACAGCAGAAGCATTGTATCCTAGGCACCAGCTGCAAGAAAGTCTCCATTCCAGATACAAATCCACACAGCAATGGAAGCTACAGCAGCATTGGACCAACTGCCAGACCACTAGCTTCCATGCATCCAAATCACCACAATGGATCCAGGATTAATCCAGCACACGAACGCTCTGGCATGTACAACATGCATAGCCAAATTTAACTGGACGGAGCCAACAGAGCATGCAATCTTTGGGCAAATCATAACAAATGGAGAGCATTCTTTGTGCCCACAAACCCAAAGATCTAGAGAAGCAACATTCGGTGCAAACTCGGAGCAGACCACATCATTACGGTTCAAGGAATAATTACACCCAAAGAACACAATTGATCAAAGAGATGCTACTCAATTCGAGGCAGCATATTCATACAACAATGAACACAATCGAAGAAGGCCATTAGCCAAAATTCCAAAATGCCAACAGCACCAGGCGCAACAAACAAACCAGCATAAATGGTCAACAACAACGGATTCTCGCATCACGGTCATCGGCAAGGAATTCACACCAAGCAAAGGCAAAAACATAATCCGATGAAAACCGAGGCGGTGACCAAATGCCGATCAATGCATCGAGAATATCTTTAGCGGCATGGCCAGGAAAAACCACACACATTGGCCAACTACACCAGGGACAAAATCCATCAGATGCTGCTAATCTACAGCACCAGTGCAGCAAATTAGCATCAAACAAACCTCCAACAGCACAAGGAATACCAGGATTCAGCCTAACAGGAGAAATCCATCATCAAACAAGGCATCAGCAGACCGCTGCAGCTCCGGGAGGAGCCAAGCCCGTCTAGTAACAAGTGGAGGCAGCAAAGCCCAAAATCAGGGGTTAAAATCAGGGGAGAGATCAAGACCCCTGAGCATTCACGACAAAAAAAAGCGCAATAATCCCAGAATCAGATTAGAGGATCTGACCAACTGCACTACATAAATACCAGAACCGAGATAATCAATCTAACTCAAAAAAACTAGCAAAACAAATGCTGGATTTATTGGATCCATACAAAACCCATAGAAACCACCAGCACGACCCCTAAGATCTGGGTGATGCCTTGGATTTTTTGGATTTGTTCTTTTTTCGAGAGCGAGAAGGCTTCCAATAATCGCACTCCATAGCCAATGCCTCATTGACATTTAAAAATTTCTCTTTAGAATAGTCCACAGCCCGACCGGTACAGATTTCAGAGGCAGGGGCAATTCCACCATTCTTAGAAGACACCAAACCATGCTTTTTTATAATTCGAGAGATTAAATTGGGTGTTGGATCACTGTCGGAGCCAGAATCAATAGCCAACTCATTTATCTGTACACCAAGAAGGCCATCCAAGCAATCGAAATCATCCAAAGGGCGCAATTTTGGCTCAAGAGCAGAGGAATCCGGGAGACAGGGGTCAAAAACAGGGGTGCAGGCAGTAGGCTCCAAAGGAGCCTGGGATACCATACCAAGAGTAGGGGGAACTGGTTTCAGGGAAATCGGCAAGACCGGGGAGGTTTGAGAGTCCATCGCCTCCACAATGGTGGGGCTACTCCCACAACAGCCACTAAGGCCCTCAGCAACCTTCGGGGCAGCAAATGGATGTGGGGGAGAAACCGGCTGAATCAAGACTTCATGAACCTCAGAAAGTGGGTCACAATCATCAATCACGTTCCCAGGGCAAGGCGATGAGGCCAATGGAACATTCACCACAGGAGCAGAATTGGGAGATTTGGAGCGGGAAATACCAGTTGGAGGCTTAGCTTCCTTGGGATGGCATTGAGCTTCATCATGCCCCAACAGACGGCATCGACTACACCTAATAGGCCGCCAGCTATACTCCACCTTCACCACAATGGGAGCCGAATCGTGGCAGGCTTTAATGGTGATGCTTTTGGGAAAGGGCCCATCAACACCCACTTCCACACAGACTTTTGCGAAGGAGACATTCTCCATACGGGCAGTCCGAGGGTCTAGCTGGAGAGGAATGCCAACAGCACTAGCCACCCAGCTGAGGCCGGCATGGGTCCAATACTCAATCGGCAGATTGAAGAGCTTAATCCAAATGGGAAAGCGTTTATGTTCATCCTTGTTAAGATTCATACCCGGCTTCCAACATTTGAGGAAGATAGCCTTCCCAGCCATGATCCAAGGACCGGCATGAAGACATTTATTCATCATCTCCTCCGATGAGAATTGGAAGAAGAAATTACCATCTTCGTTGCCAGCAGTGTGAGTGAGACCGAAACGGGCCCAAATCTTGTTAGCTATGGCTTTGACCGCCAAATAGTGAGGGGGTGAGTCAGAAATAGCCTACCAAGGTGAAACCCCGTAAAGACCGCCTTGGTCGATGACTTCGGGGCGGAGGAGAAATTATGGACGAGACACCCCCATCGGCCACAGAAGGGAAGAATTTCAGCACCATTCGCGCCTCACGACTATCTTTGCGCACGATTTTAGCCTAGCTAGAGGAGCTGTTAACAGGACCATTAGAGACGAAGTCGAAACCCTTTGGTTTCGGGTCGCCCAAAACCTGACCTTCTGGGAGGGAATGAGAGGGTGCCGAAGGCACCGGAGCCTTAGGAGAGGAAGGAACTGTGGGGGACAGGAGAAACGGCGCCGGAGAAAGACCCGAGGGGGGCTCGAGGTGGCCGGCCATGGCCGACGGAGACGAGAGTTCAAATTCACAGGCGGGACGAATTTGAAATATTAGAGAGAGAAGAGAGAGTCTCTCTCTAGACGTTCCGGACAGGACTGTCTCTGTATATTCACTCAATCCTCTCTGGAATTCATCTTCGGATTTCCTCTCAATCCTCTCCGGAAATCGTCTCTGGATTTTTACTTAATCCTCTTTGGAAATATTCCCAAATATTCTCTCAATTCTCTCTGAAAATCGTCTCCGAATTTCCTATTAATCCTCTATGGAAATCATCTCCAAATATTCACACAATCCTCTTTGTAAATCGTTTCTAAATTTCCTCTTAATCTTCTCTAGAAATCGTCTCCAGATAGTCACTCAATTCTCTCCGAAAATTATCTCCGATAACTCACTCAATTCTCTTCAAAAATTGTCTTCGGAAACTCACTCAATTCTCTCCAGAAACTTACCTAATTCTCTCCGAAAATTATCTTTGGAAACTCACAAAATTCTCTCCGAAAACTCACTCAATTATCTCCGGTCGATTGTGTACACCGGTTATTTCATCCCTTTTCAATCCATACCGGTTATTTTATGCAAAAGCCTATACCGATCATTTTACCCTCCACTTATACCGGTCATTTTGGCTACAAAGCATACCTGACATTTTACTCCATTCCATCAATTTGCTTCATTCAGGAAAAATACACCAAGTCGCCCAAAATGTATCACTCCGCACAAATGCTCCATTCCGGCATTTTGCACTATATTGGGGAAATGTTAAGGGTTAGTCCCTTTGCTGTCTCGATTCTGGCAATGCTTGTTCTGATGAATTTGATGGCAGATTATTGAGTGTGCGGTTCTCTACAATGCTCGTTCTGCAAGACTAGTTCTGATGAAGAGTTGTTGGATTTGGAATGCTCTGCTGCCAGGTAGGCATTTTGGTTGGCTAGTTCTTGCTGATGATGTAGCACGACCCTGTCCAGCCATTTCCTGGGATTGAAATGGGAACTTGATGTGGGTTTTCTGATGCCGTGTGTCACCTTGCTGCGGAAGCTGCGCCTGTTTGGTTGATTGAGCAATAGGTTGAGGAATATCGAGGTGGCTGTAGGCTCATTGGAATGTAGGTTTTTTGCCTTGTATTCTGCTGAAGCTGAGGTATACTCTCTGGAGGACTGTGATGCTGCTTTGGTCCCTGCTGATGCTAGAATGTTATTGCTCCTGAGGTTGGTGGATATGCTGCCTGTGAGGTTGCAGAATTGCTGGTTGCTGGCAATTTCAACCTTCATTGCTGTGGTTAAACAGAAGACCCTGAAGATGGACGTTCTATCCTGCTGCGGTTGCCATCTCTGATGGTTGTAAAGTTTTGATTGTGCATTTGTAGATGCCATGTGTTTTCGTTCTGGAAATATTGCAACCTGCTGGCTTGAGTTTGGGGTGGCAGCGTTGTGGTGTATCCATGCTGGCTGAAATTGATGCTGGTATCTGTGGTGGGTGTGATGCAGTTGCCTTTTGCTTCCTGCTGGTGGAATACTAGGGGTGCCTTTAGGTTGTTGGCAGATTCATTTTGTTGTAGTAAGTTGCTGCGGGGCGATCGGATGTTGTTGATCTAGTCGTCTCGGGAGTAACTGATTTTGCTTCTACTTATGTATAATGACAATGTTCATTTTTTTTGTTTTCTGTTAGATCGTTCCTCTTAGCGGTTTTTTTTTGAGGTATTCTCTGATGTACCAGTTGCTCGGGGTATGCCCTAGCGTCTTATGTTCTAACTCCAAGTCAAAAAACTTGGAGTTATAACATAATTTTTGTAATTTTTTTCTCCCTTTAATCCAAAATACACACTTACTTACCAAAAAAAAAAAACCATTCCTGACAAATTGTGCATTCCAGCCAAATGCACCATACCGGCCATTTTGCCATGCTAGGCTAATGGTGCAAACCGGGCAGAATCTTAATTAGCCAGTCAATGTGTTGACCGGTCATTTTTATCTTTAGCCGGTCAACATGTTGACCCGATATTTTAACAACAGGGTAATATGGCTACAAGGCATTTTAGGCAGCCAGCATTTTTGGCGACTGGTATTTTTTGGCAAGAAGCAAAAAATGCATATCAGCCAGTCAATGTATGTTGACTGCATTCTTCCTCACTTCCTGTCGATCAACACTTTGATTCAGCCGGTCAACGATACCAATTTGGTTAACGATTTTGGTAAGTCAACTCTGCTAATTCCAGTCAACAATTAATTCTGTCGGTCCACTATTTATTCCGCCGGTCTACTATTCTTGTCCTTATCAAATAATTTTTTGGTCATGTTGACTTCTTAATATTTCTTTCATAAATTTATTAAACCAAAATCTTGATTATATGACCTTAATTACTGTATTTGAATACCGGGACATTACATTCACCTTCCTTAAAAGTCTTCAAGATTCAACTTTACAATTCTTAAGCAGATTCACCCGCTTACACTATCGCAAAATCATATTCTCCTTGCGAAACAACTTCTCTAACCTTTAGAATTACTAGACAATAATTATCTCTAAAAATAACACCAATAATTCCTCAAAGTGTGAATCTCAACTACTAACTCCAAATCACGAGTGAATTAACTCTGATCATATACTGCCCACCAACTTATAACTTCCCATACACACTATAGGAAGACATAGCCCTTAATTCTCCTCGAAAGTGTCACAATCTACTATGATTCACTTGATCCATCAGGATCAACCCAATTGACATGGTCAATAGTTATATCCTTCATTCCTCAAAAACTATTCCCACACATGCCAGGGAATACCACACTCTTGAATTTGTAATTTTTTTTCCCTTTAATCCAAAATACTTGCTTACCAAAAAAAAAGAATACCACACTCTCAAATACAAATCCTTAGTCCAATTCCATAATTACTTATTTTTAGGGAATTTCATACTCATTTATGAAATATTGTTCTCACTCAGGGAGAACGATTCATAAAACATAACATATCATGGAATTTCCTTCATATACTTCTCATAATTTGCATCATTCTAATAGGTTTAAGGCTTCATATGATTTAAATTACATGCATGATCAACATAAATTTTTTTTTTTTTTGTAAGTAAGTGATTTGGATTAATGGGAGAAAAATTTACAAGTAAGAATTTATCACCAAGTGTTATTCTGACTTGGGGATAAACCAAAATAGATAGGGCATGCCCCGAGCACTTTGATACAATCGATGAAACCAACTAAAGGACAAAAATGCTAGTATTCGTACTACACTAGCAAACCACACAAAGGCGGTTCCTAAACAAAAAAAATAATATGCCAATCCAAGGCAAAACCCTTTATGCCTGCAACAAGATGTAGCCAGCAGCCAACATCCACGGCTTTATAGCTCCATCAGCCAATAGCCAACAAACCACTTAAATAAGATGAACTGCACCCTCAAAACCCGGGAGCAACGGCAGCCGTGTCCCCTTCGTACAAGGCCAGCAGCACATCATCATCAAAGGGAGGACAGCCACCACCAGCTAAAATCCAACAAATCCACGCCACAAAGAGGCGAATAGCATTCCAAAGCCCGGCTCCAGCAAGGCTTTGCCACTTCAGCTCCAGCAAATACATCATTTACCGCTCTCTGCAGCTTAGCAAGCAAGCACAATGCAACACAGCAGACTTCATAGGCCACTATCGGCAAACCAAAGCAAATGGCATTCTAAATGCCAACAAAAAGCATGATATTCTTTCTGAGTAAGAGAAAATCGGCGATCCAATCCGGGCTCATGAAATGCCCTAGAGAATCGGCCAGCTGATTCCCAATACAGCAAAAGCATTGGCCAAGTCATCAGCCAACCTCAAAGCAGCCACCAAATCCCAACACCTGCTGCCTCTAAATCAGCAGAGAGCATTTAATGGGCTCAGCAGAAAGACCGAATGAGCCTAGCATCAATTGAATCCGATCCACCATCAGCACAGGCCAACCAAGAAAGACCTTAGTCAAGGGAAGAAGTGAAGTGACATCCACCATGATCAACATAAAGTATGAGAAAATTAGAAATTCTTACACCGTGAGCCAAATATGACATTAGAGCTTCCGAAAGATAAATCTCTTCAAAAATGCATACAACATAATTTTCAGAGCATATATAAGATAACGTATTTAACATACATGCGATTAAACATCACTATTCACGTCAGACAATATTTTCAGTATATATAAAATTAACATATATAAAATATATGTGCATAAATACCAAATATATGGAATACCCACATCTATAAAGTTAGGGTTACGAATTTTTAAAGCTAAATTATGTATAAATTACAATTAATTTGGAAAAAACAAAAGGGAGCATGGGTTAGGATTTCAATGAGTATAATACCATATAAAACTACCAAATTGGACACCCAATTCATAAATTAACTTCTTTAAGGTATGGGTAATGAATTTCTAAAGCCAATTTAAGCAAAAATCTTAAAAATAAATGGATAAAAGTACTCAAACCAGGGGTTAGGTTTGGGTATGAAAAACCGATTAAAACTAGAAAATCGAACATAAAATCAACATATATGCATGTTCAAGTCATGGGTTTTATAAAATATAAATTTAATCGGATCTTAGAATGACGATACCCGAAATTTTTTTTTTGTAACTAAGAAAATTTGTATTAAAATAAAAGAAAATACAAAATCTGTGACGACCCGACTTTTAATATCATCAAAAGCCGTCAACAATACTAATTCATATGATAAAATTATGAGTATAAAAATTTTTCTTTTCTTTTCATCAAACCTGAGATGCATTCTAAAGATTAGTAATTTCATAAATCCCAAAATGTCACGGAAACAAACTACATTCATAAGCAGCGGAAATAAAATTACAAGTTTCCTCAATCTAAATAAACAAAACTCCAAAAAGATCTGCTCCAGCCCGCATAATCATAGGACTCTACTCGACTTCGTCCTCCATAAGCTTGTCATCTGAAAATTTACAAGAGTGAGCTTACAAAGCCCAGCAAGATACTCACATGCAGAAAACACAAGCATATAATCGAAATATAGATCATAATATAACATATTAATCATCATATCATTCCTTCTTTAGTTCATGTTCTTATCATCTTGTCTTTATCATTCGGAATTCATATCATCTTTAGGGACCGGACGGGAGCGGACAACATCGAGGACGGGTTGTGTGCTACCCCACAACCTAAAGCCGTATCCCCTCATTATGCTCCCCGGGGCGGGAGGTAATGCCTTTAACCCTACATACGGGGCCATAGTCCAAAGTCCTTATGCCACCAAAAGGTCCCCTCCCGTGGCCCAGGAGGCATCCTCGAGTGTCACTCCAATATCCTTCATCCATCTTTAACAGCAAGTTTAATGAGAACTCAGTTCTTGGTTCGTGTTCTTTATTGGCCATATATCATAGTTCAAAAGTCAGAAGAGTTCCACTTGCTGTCCATAATCCATAAGTTTTCTTGTTCTTTTCTAAAGTTCATAAAATCTATTAAAGCCAAAGCTCATTTTCAAAAGAATCCGAAGTTCTTATTGAGGGAAGAACTTCATTAATTTCCGAAGTTCTTAATGAGAAACCGAAGTCCTGAAACCGAAATTCTTACAAAGCCGGAGTTCATTTTAGTTCAAGCCAGAGTTCGTATCCTTTAATCAAAGCCGGAGTTCGTTATCTTAGTCAAAGCCGTAGTTCATTTCCTTTAATCATAGCCGAAGTTCTTTATTTACGAAGGACGGAGCACAATTATATTATGCTCCAAAAGTTGGAAGTTCTTTAATCAGGGACGAAGTGCCGTTTTCCTTTAAAAGACGGAGGACTTGGACGGAGCTCTAAACGGACGGAGTGCTTTTGTTTACAGAAATCCGGAGGGCCTTTTCTTTGTAAAATCGGTAGTGTTTCTCTTTTAAAATCCGGAGTGCTAGAAACCGGAGTGCTTTTCTATAAAATCCGGAGTACTTAAAGGGACGGAGTGCCTCATTGACGGAGTACACTTATCTTCCTTATTCCGGAGTGCTTTAAGGGACGGAGACGGAGCATAAAATTCATTAAAGGCCGGACTTCTCTTTTAATCAAAGGCTAAGTTTATTTCAAAATAGAAGGCGGAGTTCTCCGTATCAACAGGAATTCTTCTTCAAAACCGGAGTACATTAAAAGAAGACGGAGCACATTTAAAGCCTAAGTTCTTTTGGACGGGGTCCTTTATTCAAACTGAAAGCCGGAGTACTTTTCAAGGAAACGGAGTACATTATTCATAAAAAGGCCGGAGTTCTCTTTTACATGGGGACGGAGCTCTTTATTCCTAAAAGGGCCGGAGTTCATTTTAAAACATAAAGCCGGAGTATAATGGGACGGAGTACATATGCCGGAGATCTTTTAAGTAGAAGTGCATAATGAGAATGAGAATTTCATGATTCATCCCAAGGCCAAATTTTCTTTTCATAAACATGCATTGGGCAAAGTTCATAATTATTGGCGGTAAATCATAACAGAAATCCAACATCATGCATAACAGAATTTCCTTTAAACATGCATTTCAGTGTGAACAGTAAAAATATACTTATTCAGAATTTCATATGATTTTATAGCAACATAAATAAAACATGAACTTTATAAATAGGGGTGAGTATCTTGCCTGAGTTCTTTTCTACTTTGCCTAAGCTTTCGGCCTCCTTCTTTATCAATAGTTTCTAGCGGTGCCTTTTTCTAAGGTTCTTTGTCCCTATTTATAGCCCATGAAAAGATGGCCATCATTTATTGTTTTTCTCTATTTTCCAAAGGAATATAAATTATCCATCCTTTCCCACGCAGATTTTGTTTTCCAACATATATCGGGAACTGCAGTCATTCAATGCTGCTCCTTCCCAAAATTCAGCCAAACAGTGACCGGACTTCTTCAACAAGTCTGGACTGGCATTTTACTCCGGAAATCCGGAGTGATCCGGACGCGTTTTTACTTTGGGAAATCCGGAGTGACTTTTAAGAAATAATCCGGACTGAATTTTCAAATTTGCCGAATTTTCATGGGACATCCGACTAGAATTTTCTTAGGGAAATCCGGACGTCATTTATTATGGGAATCAGACGCATTAAGGAAATCCGACAGCAATTCCCTTAATGAAATTTCCGACTTCTTCACATTTGATTTCGGTCAACGGGCGTTGACCGACCTCGATGGTTAAAATTTCCTTATTCAAATTTTGGGTGTTATAACCTCCCCACTTATAAAAATTTCGCCCTCGAAATTTAAAATAAAGTCACTAACCTCAAGAAAATAAATATGGGTATTTGTTTCAATTTCTCCTCTCGCTCCCAAGTTGCCTCTTCCAAAGGTGTGTGATTCTTCCAGAGCACCTTTACTAGAGCGATTGATTTGGTACGTAATCTCCGCTCCTTATGATCCAAGATCTCCACCGGGTTCTTCTACATAGGATAAGTCCTTGTCGATCGTCGGGGTTCATACTCAATTACATGAGTAGGATCATGGACATACTCAAGCATGGACACATGAAACACATCATGTACTTCAGCCAAGTTTGAGGGGCAAGTCTCAGATGCTACTTCACCAATCTTTTCCAGATTTCAAAAGGCCCTATAAAACGAGGCTTCAGCTTTTCCTTTTACCCCGAATCTGTACTTTCCCTTGGCTGGTGATACCTTTAGAAATACAAAATCGCCTCTTTTCAAACTTTAATGCCGATCTTCTCCGGGTCTCGCATAGCTCTTTTTGTCCGCTCCTGCTACTACTCGAGATTCTCATGTAATATCTTTATCTTTTCTCGCGACTCCTTGATAATGTCGGGACCTAAAATTCTTTTATCTCCGTGTTCCTCCCAATGAATTGGTGATCTACATTTTCTCCCATATAATGCCTCAAAAGGAGCCATGCCGATGCCGGCCTCGATAGCTGTTATTATATGCAAACTCGCAAGAGCCAATGAATCATCCCAAGTCCTTTTCATCTCTAGTGATCGAGGCCCTTAACATATCCTCGAGAATCTGGATAGTCCGTCTCGATTGGCCGTCGGTTTATGGATGAAAAGTAAGATTAAATTTTAATTCGGTAACCAATTCTTGATGTAGACTTTTCCAGAATCGTGAAACAAAACGAGGGTCTCTATCGGATACAATAGAGACAGGTATACCATGAAGTCTGACAATCTCGTTCACGTACAGCTGGGCTAATTTATCAAGAGGATAAGTCATCCGAATTGCTAGAAAGTGGGCTGACTTTGTTAGTCGGTCAACAATCACCCAAATAGCATCATGTTTCTTTGGCGTCATTGGTAAACCAGTCACAAAATCCATGGCGATATCCTCCCATTTCCAGCCCGGTAATGGCATTGGTTGTAATAATCCAGACGGCAGTTTTCTTTCAGCCTTTACTTGTTGGCATATGAGGCACTTTTCAACATAAGCTGCGATATCCCTTTTCATATTTCTCCACCAAAATGTTTTCTTCAAATCCTGATGCATCTTATGGCTCCGGGTGGATCGATAACGGGATCGATGGGCTTCCTTAATAATTTTCTCCTTTAACTCTTTATTGTCCGCACACATAACCGATTTCTAAATCTCAAAGCTCCATCCGCGAAATCTGAAAATCACTTGAGATTCTTTATCCAGCTCTCCCATGATCTTTAGAAGAAAATAATCCTTCGCTTGACACCCTTTCACCTCATTACTCAATTCGCTGAACTTGTAGATGCGCCAAAATCATCCGCTTCCCATGTACATAGCGCTGGACATCATAGTTCATGAGACAATCTAGCATCTCCATCTCGTTTAACTTGCATTCTAGCTAGCATCCCAAAGCTGTCTACTTAACGTCGGCAACCACGTTGGCCTTCCCGGCTCGTAACGGATTTTGCGCCATAATCTTTCAGGAATTCCATCCATCGCTTCCGCCTCATGTTTAGCTCCTTCGGGAGAACAAATATTTTAGACTCTTGTGATCGGAGTAAACCAAGAATCTTTCACCACATAAGTAATGTCTCCCATCTTCAATGCAAACACCACCGCACCCAATTCTAGATCGTGAGTTGGGTAATTCCTTTCATGGTCCTTCAACTGCCGCGACTCCAAAGGCAATTACCCGACCGTGTTGCATTAGAACACAGCCCAATCCAATCTTCAAGCATCGCAAGAAACAATCATCCTCCCGACTCGCTTTGGAATGGTCGACTGGATCGAGCAAGTCAACCGGGTCTTTGCCGCCCGAAGCTCTCTTCACAATCTTTGGTCCACTCGAACTTGGCATCCTTCTTAGTTAATTGAGTGAGTGGCACGGCGATTTGAGAAAAAATTCTCCACAAATCGCCTATAGTATCCAGCCAGGTGCCTAAGAAACTTCGCACTTCGCCACATGTGGTTGGCTGGTTCCACTTTACAACCTGCCCACCTTCATAGGATCGACAGAGATTCCTTCCTTGGAGACGACGTGTCCAAGGAATCCTACCTCTTCCAACCAAAACTCGCACTTCTTCAACTGGCGAACAACCGATGCTCCCTAAGAATCAAGTGTAGTGCGTAAATGTTTCTCGTGGTTCTCGTGAGCTTTTCGAGTACACAAGGATGTCATCTATAAATACAATCACGAACTTGTCTGTATGGTTGGAAAATTCGATTCATCAGATCCATAAAAACAGCCGGAGCATTAGTCAATCCAAAAGGCATTACTACAAATTCATAATGCCCATATCTGGTTCGAAACGCCGTCTTTGCTATATCCTCCTTGCTGATCCGAAGTTGATGATATCCGGATCTAAGATCGATTTTCGAAAATATGCAAGCTCCTTGTAACTGATCAAGGAGATCATCGATCCTTGGTAGAGGATATTTGTTCTTGATGGTGATTTTGTTTAATTCCCGATAATCCACACATAATCTCATGGTCCCGTCCTTCTTTTTGACAAAAAGAACAGTGTGCTCCCCCATGGTGACACACTTGGCCGAATGAATCCTTTATCAAGCAGCTCCGGCAGCTTGTTGTTTCAACTCTTTGAGTTCAGCCGGTGCCATTCGATAGGGTGGTTTGGATATCGGTGCGTAACTCCGGTATCAATTCCACACCAAATTCTAACTCGTTGGGGTGGCAATCCGTAAATCATCGCTGAATACGCTCTTCAAATTCACGTACCACCGAATTTCTCTAGCTAGAGATTCTTGATTTTCTTCAGATGCACTAGCAAAGGCTAGATAGGCTTGGCATCCATCACTAATCGATGCCGGGCATGAAGAGCCGAAATAAAGGTGATGCTTCCTTTCGCCGAACACCCCGAATGTGGAAAGGCTTGTTTCGTGAATGGTGAATTCTACTTTTTCCGGAAACAATCAATCTTGGCATGATATCTAGCTAACTACCCATCCCCAAAATCGCATCAAAGTCTTTCATTTCAAGAAACCAAGTCAACAGCATAAAGAATTCATTTACTTTTATCGGGCATCCGTAAAATGCTATATTTAATATTACGGACGACCACAGTTGGTGAGGCAACCATTAATGGGTATTCAAGAACTTTAGGAAGGGTCAGATGCTTCAAAAATTCATGGGAAACAAAAGAATGTGGATCCAGACCAAAGAGTACGTGACAAGAGATGCCACAAGATAGAAAGTGTACCTTCTACCACTTCGTAGACTTTTCCCGCCTCCTTTGCAAAAATAGCAAATACTTTGGCTGGGATAGGAGACTTAACTCCTGTGACTTGTTTAGCGACGGACAATCCCCGATCATATGCCCCGCCTGTCCACGCTATAACAAACTCCCTGCCTACCAGAGCAAGGCTTTCCACCATGTGATCTCCCGCAATGATCACATACATCATTAGCCGCAAAGCGAGAATTCCGCACCGATCGGCCTGCTCCCCCGCCGAACCTTGATGGTCTCGCTTCTTAGAAGGCACTTCGCTAACACTGCCTTGGATGCCTCGAACAAAGTCCTTTGTCCTGGGCATTGCTCCCCTCTCCAATTCCTTCTCATAAATAGCCGCTTTAGCGAGCACCTCCCATAAGTTGTCAACGTCGAGTGGAAAGGTGTCTCCCGATATCATCTCGTAATCCCCGAAAGAATCGTCGACCTTCCTCTCCTCATCTTCCACCATGAAAGGGGCATAACGAGATAATTCAGTAAATTTAGAATCATACTCGCCACCGAGCGATTTCCGCCTTAGGCGAAGGAATTCATCCTCCTTCGCCCATGAAGATTTGCGTGTGAAGTATTTCTCCGTGGGAAGCCGCCTCAAACATCTCCCAGCTAATCTCCCGATCTGGCATGTTGAAAACCCTTTTCTGCATCTCCCACCAGTGGTGTGCTTCCCCCGCCAGCTTATGTGTAGCATAAAGCACCATATCCCCAGCAGGGCATTTGATTACAGCAAATACCTTCTTCAGCCGCTGAATCCATGTTTCAGCCTTCAATGGATCAGGTTCCCCTAGGAATTCAGGGATTCGTTCATTGGTAAACCGATCGTAGACCGACCTTTCCTGATGGACAGGAATTGGGGTGGTCACCGGAGTTGGTGGAGTGGTCGGAGTCAAAGCTTCTATGACTTCGACCATTCTGTCCAGTAGGTTCGCATATCTTGCCTCACGATCAAGAGTGTTGTTATCCTGATCATTTCTCCTTCCTCTCGTTAGACATGGCTGCGAAACGCTTGAAAAGAAAAATTTCGTTAGTTAAAAATAATACTATCATATTAGTCTTTTTATCCTAAAGTGTATGGATGACACTCTTCTTGCAAACACTAAACTTGTCCTAAGTTTCCGTGTTAATTCAAACTATCCTAAAGCATCTCAGTTTTTCTCCGATACCAATCGGTGACGAATTCGACTTTTAATATCATCAAAAGCCGTCAACAATACTAATTCATATGATAAAATTATGAGTATAAAATTTTTCTTTTCTTTTCATCAAACCCGAGATGCATTCTAAAGATTAGTAATTTCATAAATCCCAAAATGTCACGGAAACAAACTACATTCATAAGCGGCGGAAATAAAATTATAAGTTTCCTCAATCTAAATAAACAAAACTCCAAAAAGATCTCGCTCCAGCCCGCATAATCATAGGACTCTACTCGACTTCGTCCTCCATAAGCTTGTCATCTGAAAATTTACAAGAGTGAGCTTACAAAGCCCAACAGATACTCACATGCGAAAACACAAGCATATAATCGAAATATAGATCATAATATAACATATTAATCATCATATCATTCCTTCTTTAGTTCATGTTCTTATCATCTTGTCTTTATCATTCGGAATTCATATCATCTTTAGGGACCGGACGGGAGCGGACAACATCGAGGACGGGTTGTGTGCTACCCCACAACCTAAAGCCGTATCCCCTCATTATGCTCCCCGGGGCGGGAGGTAATGCCTTTAACCCTACATACGGGGCCATAGTCCAAAGTCCTTATGCCACCAAAAGGTCCCCTCCCGTGGCCCAGGAGGCATCCTCGAGTGTCACTCCAATATCCTTCATCCATCTTTAACAGCAAGTTTAATGAGAACTCAGTTCTTGGTTCGTGTTCTTTATTGGCCATATATCATAGTTTAAAAGTCAGAAGAGTTCCACTTGCTATCCATAATCCATAAGTTTTCTTGTTCTTTTCAAGTTCATAAAATCTATTAAAGCCAAAGCTCATTTTCAAAAGAATCCGAAGTTCTTATTGAGGGAAGAACTTCATTAATTTCCGAAGTTCTTAATGAGAAACCGAAGTCCCAAACCGGAATTCTTACAAAGCCGGAGTTCATTTTAGTTCAAAAGTTCGTATCCTTTAATCAAAGCCGGAGTTCGTTATCTTAGTCAAAGCCGTAGTTCATTTCCTTTAATCATAGCCGAAGTTCTTTATTTACGAAGGACGGAGCACAATTATATTATGCCCAAAAGTTGGAAGTTCTTTAATCAAGGACGAAGCTCGTTTTCCTTTAAAAGACGGAGGACTTGGACGGAGCTCTAAACGGACGGAGTGCTTTTGTTTACTTAATCCGGAGGGCCTTTTCTTTGTAAAATCGGTAGTGTTTCTCTTTTAAAATCCTGAGTGCTAGAAACGGAGTGCTTTTAATAAAATCCGGAGTTCTCAATCTGAGTGTTTTTCGTGCCAAAAATCCGAGTGCTCAAAGGGGAGTACTTTTCTTTTAAAACCGGAGTACTTAAAGGGACGGAGTGCCTCATTGACGGAGTACACTTATCTTCCTTATTCCGGAGTGCTTTAAGGGACGGAGACGGAGCATAAAATTCATTAAAGGCCGGACTTCTCTTTAATCAAAGGCTAAGTTTATTTCAAAAAGAAGGCGGAGTTCTCCAGTATCAACAGAATTCTTCTTCAAAACCGGAGTACATTAAAAGAAGACGGAGCACATTTAAAGCCTAAGTTCTTTTGGACGGGTCCTTTATTCAAACTGAAAGCCGGAGTACTTTTCAAGGAAACGGAGTACATTATTCATAAAAAGGCCGGAGTTCTCTTTTACATGGGGACGGAGCTCTTTATTCCTAAAAGGGCCGGAGTTCATTTTAAAACATAAAGCCGGAGTATAATGGGACGGAGTACATATGCCGGAGATCTTTTACCGTAGAAACAAGTAATAGTTGATTAAAGGCCGAATTTCATGATTCATCCCAAGGCCAAATTTTCTTTTCATAAACACATTTGGGCAAAGTTCATAATTATTGGCGGTAAATCATACAGTAAATCCAACATCATGCATAATGAATTTCCTTTAAACATGCATTTAGTGTGAACAGTAAAAATATACTTATTCGTAATTTCATATGATTTTATAGCAACATAAATAAAACATGAACTTTATAAATAGAGGTGAGTATCTTGCTCGAAGTTCTTTTCTACTTTGCCTAAGCTTTCGGCCTCCTTCTTTATCAATAGTTTCTAGGTGCCTTTTTCTAAGGTTCTTTGTCCCTATTTATAGCCCATGAAAAGATGGCCATCATTTATTGTTTTCTCTATTTTCCAAAGGAATATAAATTATCCATCCTTTCCCACGCAGATTTTGTTTTCCAACATATATCGGAAAGCTATGACTATTCAATGCTGCTCCTTCCAAAATTCAGCCAAACAGTGACCGGACTTCTTCAACAAGTCTGGATCGGCATTTTACTCCGAAACCGAGTGATCCGACGCGTTTTACTTTGGAAAACCGGAGTGACTTTTAAGAAATAGTCACTTTTAAGAAAATTTTCAAAGGAAAATCGGATTCCGGAATTTTCATGGGACATCAGGACTAGAATTTTCTTAGGGAAATCCGGACGTCATTTATTATGGGAATCCGTCTTGCATTAAGGAAATCCGGACAGCAATTCCCTTAATGAAATTTCCGGACTTCTTCACATTTGATTTCAGTCAACGGCGTTGACCGGACTCGATGGTTAAAATTTCCTTATTCAAATTTTGGGTGTTACAACCTCCCACTTATAAAAATTTAGTCCTCGAAATTTAAAATAAAGTCACTAACCTCAAGAAAATAAATATGGGTATTTGTTTGAATTTCCTCCTCTCGCTCCCAAGTTGCCTCTTCCAGTGTGTGATTCTTCCGAGCACCTTACTAGAGCGATTGATTTGGTACGTAATCTCTGCTCCTTATGATCCAAGATCTCCACCGGGTTCTTCTACATAGGATAAGTCCTTGTCGATCGTCGGGGTTCATACTCAATTACATGAGTAGGATCATGGACATACTTCAAGAAGCATGGACACATGAAACACATCATGTACTTGACCAAGTTTGGAGAGGAGTGCAAGTCTCGTATGCTACTTCACCAATCTTTTCCCGGGATTTCAAAAGGCCCTATAAAACGAGGCTTCAGTTTTCCTTTTACCCCGAATCTGTACTTTCCCTTGTTTGGTGATACCTTTAGAAATACAAAATCGCCCTTTTCAAACTTTAATGCCGATCTTCTCCGGTCTGCATAGCTCTTTTTATGCACTCCGGGCTACTCGAGATTCTCATGTAATATCTTTATCTTTTACGCCGACTCCTTGATAATGTCGGGACCTAAAATTCTTTTATCTCCGTGTTCCTCCCAATGAATTGGTGATCTACATTTTCTCCCATATAATGCCTCAAAAGGAGCCTTGTCGTCTGCCTTTTGATAGTTTGTTATTATATGCAAACTCGCAAGAGCCAATGAATCATCCCAAGTCCTTTTCATCTCCGGGTCTGAGGCCCTTAACATATCCTCGAGAATCTGGATAGTCCGTTCTGATTGGCCGTCGGTTTGCGGATGAAAAGCAGTACTAAATTTTAATTCAGTACCCAATTCTTGATGTAGACTTTTCCAGAATCGTGAAACAAAACGAGGGTCTCTATCGGATACAATAGAGACAGGTACACCATGAAGTCTGACAATCTCGTTCACGTACAGCTGGGCTAATTTATCAAGAGGATAAGTCATCCGAATTGCTAGAAAGTGGGCTGACTTTGTTAGTCGGTCAACAATCACCCAAATAGCATCATGTTTCTTTGGCGTCATTGGTAAACCAGTCACAAAATCCATGGCGATATCCTCCCATTTCAGCCGGTAATGGCATTGGTTATAATAATCCCCGGACTTTGGTTTTCTTTCAGCCTTTACTTGTTGGCATATGAGGCACTTTTCAACGTAAAGTGCGATATCCCTTTTCATATTTCTCCACCAAAATGTTTTCTTCAAATCTCGATGCATCTTATTGGCTCTGGGTGGATCGTATAACAGGATCGATGGGCTTCCTTAATAATTTTCTCCTTTAACTCTTTATTGTCGGCACACATAACCGATTTCTAAATCTCAAAGCTCCATCCGCGAAATCGAAAAAATCTTCGAGATTCTTTATCAGCTCTCCCATGATCTTTACGAGAAAATAATCCTTCGTTTGACACCCTTTCACCTCATTACTCAATTGGCTGAACTTGTAGATGCGCCAAAATCATCCACTTCCCATGTACATAGCGCTGGACATCATAGTTCATGAGACAATCTAGCATCTCCATCTGCTTAACTTGCATTCTAGCTAGCATCGGTCGTCTACTTAACGCGTCGGCAACCACGTTGGCCTTCCCAGCTCGTAACGGATTTTGCGAGTCATAATCTTTCAGGAATTCCATCCATCGCCTCTGCCTCATGTTTAGCTCCTTCAGGAGAACAAATATTTTAGACTCTTGTGATCGGAGTAAACCAAGAATCTTTCACCACATAAGTAATGTCTCCAGGATCTTGATGCAAACACCCTGCAGAATAATTCTAGATCGTGAGTTGGGTAATTCCTTTCATGGTCCTTCAACTGTCGCGACCCAAAGGCAATTACCCGACCGTGTTGCATTAGAACACAGCCCAATCCAATCTTCGAAGCATCGCAGTAAACAATCAGTCCTCCTATGACTCGTTTGGAATGGTCAGGACTGGAGCAGAAGTCAACCGGTCTTTAAGCGTCTGGAAGCTCTCTTCACAATCTTTGGTCCACTCGAACTTGGCATCCTTCTTAGTTAATTGAGTGAGTGGCACGGCGATTTGAGAAAAATTCTCCACAAATCGTCTATAGTATCCAGCCAGGCCTAAGAAACTTCGCACAGTCACAGAAGTTGTTTAGTTCCACTTTACAACCTTTCACCTTCATAGGATCGACAGAGAATTCCTTCCTTGGAGACGGCGTGTCCAAGGAATCCTACCCTCTTCAACCAAACTCGCACTTCTTCAACTTGGCGAACAACCGATGCTCCCTAAGAATCAAGTGTAGTGCGTAAATGTTTCGTGTTCTCGAGGCTTTTCGAGTACACAAGGATGTCATCTATAAATACAATCACGAACTTGTCCAGGTATGGTTGGAAAATTCGATTCATCGGATCCATAAAAACAATAGGAGCATTAGTCGATCCAAAAGGCATTACTACAAATTCATAATGCCCATATCGGGTTCAAACGCCGTCTTTGCTATATCCTCCTTCTTTGATCAAAGTTGATGATATCCGGATCTAAGATCGATTTTCGAAAATATGCAAGCTCCTTATAACCGATCAAGGAGATCATCGATCCTTGGTAGAGGATATTTGTTCTTGATGGTGATTTTGTTTAATTCCCGATAATCCACACATAATCTCATGGTCCCGTCCTTCTTTTTGACAAAAAGAACAGTGCTCCCATGGTGACACACTTGGCGAATGAATCCTTTATCAGCGACTCTGCGATTGTTGTTTCAACTCTTTGAGTTCAGCCGGTGCCATTCGATAGGGTGGTTTGGATATCGGTGCGAGAACACAGTATCAATTCCACACCAAATTCTAACTCTCGTTGGGGTGGCAATCCGGTAAATCATCGGTGAATACGTCTTCAAATTCACGTGCCACCGAATTTCTCTAGCCGAGATTCTTGATTTTTACGTAGATGCACTAGCAAAGGCTAGATAGGCTTGGCATCCATCACTAATCGGATGCACGGCATGAAGAGCCAAATAAAGCGGGATGCTTCCCTTTCGTCGAACACCTGAATGTGGAAAGGCTTGTTTCGGGAATGGTGAATTCTACTTTTCCGAAACAATCAATCTTGGCATGATATCTAGCTAAGTCCATCCCAAAATCGCATCAAAGTCTTTCATTTCAAAGTAAAACCAAGTCAACGAGGAGCATAAAGAATTCATTTACTTTTATCGGGCATCGAGAAAATGCTATATTTAATATTACGGACGACCACTGTTGGTGAGGCAACCATTAATGGGTATTCAAGAACTTTAGGAAGGGTCGTCGGATGCTTCAAAAATTCATGGGAAACAAAAGAATGTGTGGATCGAGTAATCAAAGAGTACGTGACAAGAGATGCCACGAGATAGAAAGTGTACCTTCTACCACTACGTAGACTTTTACGCCTCCTTTGCAAAAAATAGCAAATACTTTGGGTTTGGGATAGAGACTTAACTCCTGTGACTTGTTTAGCGACCAGGACAATCCACGATCATATGCCCCACTTTGTCCAGGTTATAACAAACTCCCGACTTCTTGTAGCAAGGCTTTCCACCATGTGATCTCCCCCAATGATCACATACATCATTAGCCGCAGTGCGAGTACCGCACCGATCGGCTCGTTCCCCGCCGAACCTTGATGGTCTCGCCTTCTTAGAAGGCACTTCGCTAACACTTTGGCCTTGGATGCTCGTGAAAGTCCTTTGTAAGGCATTGCTCCCCTCTCCAATTCCTTCTCATAAATAGCCGCCTTAGCGAGCACCTCCCATAAGTTGTCAACGTCAGAGTGGAAAGGTGTCTCGATATCATCTCGTAATCCCTGAAAGAATCGTCGACCTTCCTCTCCTCATCTTCCACCATGAAAGGGGCATAACGAGAATTCGAGTAAATTTAGAATCATACTCGCCACCGAGCGATTTCCCTGCCTTAGGCGAAGGAATTCATCCTCCTTCCCATGAAGATTTGCGGGAAGTATTTCTCCAGGGAAGCTGCCTCAAACATCTCCCAGCTAATCTCCCGATCTGGCATGTTGAAAACCCTTTTGCATCTCCCACCGGTGGTGTGCTTCCCCGCCCGGCTTATGTGTAGCATAAAGCACCATATCCCCACAGGGCATTTGATTACAAGCAAATACCTTCTTGACACTGAATCCATGTTTCAGCCTTCAATGGATCGAGTTCCCCTAGGAATTGAGGGATTCGTTCATTGGTAAACCGATCGTAGACCGACCTTTCCGATGGACAGGAATTGGGGTGGTCACCGGAGTTGAGTGGAGTGGTGGAGTCAAAGCTTCTATGACCCGACCATTGTGTATCGATGAGGGTTCGCATATCTTGCCTCACGATCAAGAGTGTTGTTATCTGATCATTTCTCCTTCTTCACATTAGACATGGCTGCGGAAACGTTTGAAAAGAAAAATTTCGTTAGTTAAAAATAATACTATCATATTAGTCTTTTTATCCTAAAGTGTATGGATGACACTCTTCTTGCAAACACTAAACTTGTCCTAAGTTTCCGTGTTGATTCAAACTATCCTAAAGCATCTCAATTTTTCTCTGATACCAACTGTGACGACCCGACTTTTAATATCATCAAAAGCCGTCAACAATACTAATTCATATGATAAAATTATGAGTATAAAAATTTTTCTTTTCTTTTCATCAAACCTGAGATGCATTCTAAAGATTAGTAATTTCATAAATCCCAAAATGTCACGGAAACAAACTACATTCATAAGCAGCGGAAATAAAATTACAAGTTTCCTCAATCTAAATAAACAAAACTCCAGAAAGATCTGCTCCAGCCCGCATAATCATAGGACTCTACTCGACTTCGTCCTCCATAAGCTTGTCATCTGAAAATTTACAAGAGTGAGCTTACAAAGCCAATGAGGATACTCATCAAAAACACAAGCATATAATCGAAATATAGATCATAATATAACATATTAATCATCATATCATTCCTTCTTTAGTTCATGTTCTTATCATCTTGTCTTTATCATTCGGAATTCATATCATCTTTAGGGACCGGACGGAGCGGACAACATCGAGGACGGGTTGTGTGCTGCCCCACAACCTAAAGCCGTATCCCCTCATTATGCTCCCGGGCGGGAGGTAATGCCTTTAACCCTACATACGGGGCCATAGTCCAAAGTCCTTATGCCACCAAAAGGTCCCCTCCCGTGGCCAGGGAGGCATCCTCGAGTGTCACTCCAATATCCTTCATCCATCTTTAACAAACAAGTTTAATGAGAACTCGCTTCTTGGTTAAGTGTTCTTTATTGGCCATATATCATAGTTTAAAAAGTCGGAAGAGTTCCACTTGCTATCCATAATCCATAAGTTTTCTTGTTCTTTTCTAAAGTTCATAAAATCTATTAAAGCCAAAGCTCATTTTCAAAAAGAATCAGAAGTTCTTATTGAGGGAAGAACTTCATTAATTTCGAAGTTCTTAATGATGCCAAGAAGTCGAAACCGGAATTCTTACAAAGCCGGAGTTCATTTTAGTTCAAGCGAGTTCGTATCCTTTAATCCCCGGAGTTCGTTATCTTAGTCAAAGCCGTAGTTCATTTCCTTTAATCATATAGAAGTTCTTTATTTACGAAGGACGGAGCACAATTATATTATGCTCCAAAAGTTGGAAGTTCTTTAATCAGGGGCGAAGTACGTTTTCCTTTAAAGACGGAGGACTTGGACGGAGCTCTAAACGGACGGAGTGCTTTTGTTTTGAAATCGGAGGGCCTTTTCTTTGTAAAATCTGGTAGTGTTTCTCTTTTAAAATCCAGTGCTAGAAACCGGCTTTAATTTTACGTAAAATCCGGAGTTCTCAATCAGGAGTGTTTTTGTAAAAATCGAGTGCTCAATCGAGTACTTTTCTTTTGAAACCGGAGTACTTAAAGGGGCGGAGTGCCTCATTGGCCGGAGTACACTTATCTTCCTTATTCAGTGCTTTAAGGGACGGAGACGGAGCATAAAATTCATTAAAGGCCGGACTTCTCTTTTAATCAAAGGCTAAGTTTATTTCAAAAAAGAAGGCGGAGTTCTCCGTATCAACGAATTCTTCTTCAAAACCGGAGTACATTAAAAAGAAGACGGAGCACATTTAAAGCCTAAGTTCTTTTGGACGGGTCCTTTCCGGCGAAACGGAGTACTTTTCAAGGAAACGGAGTACATTATTCATAAAAAGGCGGAGTTCTCTTTTACATGGGGACGGAGCTCTTTATTCCTAAAAGGGCCGGAGTTCATTTTAAAACATAAAATAGGAGTATAATGGGACGGAGTACATATGCCGGAGATCTTTTACCGTAGTTCATTAGAATCTGATGTGAAATTTCATGATTCATCCCAAGGCCAAATTTTCTTTTCATAAACATCGTTAGGCAAAGTTCATAATTATTGGCGGTAAATCATAGCAGAAATCCAACATCATGCATAACAGAATTTCCTTTAAACATGCATTTCAGTGTGAACAGTAAAAATATACTTATTCAGAATTTCATATGATTTTATAGCAACATAAATAAAACATGAACTTTATAAATAGGGGTGAGTATCTTTTTGAGTTCTTTTCTACTTTGCCTAAGCTTTCGGCCTCCTTCTTTATCAATAGTTTCTAGCGGTGCCTTTTTCTAAGGTTCTTTGTCCCTATTTATAGCCCATGAAAAGATGGCCATCATTTATTGTTTTTCTCTATTTTCCAAAGGAATATAAATTATCCATCCTTTCCCACGCCAGATTTTGTTTTCCAACATATATCGGGAACATGATCATTCAATTTGCTCCTTCCCAAAATTCAGCCAAACGGTGACGGACTTCTTGACAAGTCTGGATCGGGCATTTACTCCGGAAATCGGAGTGATCGACGGCGTTTTTACTTTGGGAAATCGGAGTGACTTTAAGAAATAATCGGACTGAATTTTCAAAGGAAAATCCGTTGGAATTTTCATGGGACATCAGGACTAGAATTTTCTTAGGGAAATCCGGACGTCATTTATTATGGGAATCCGTACTGCATTAAGGAAATCCGGACAGCAATTCCCTTAATGAAATTTCCAGACTTCTTCACATTTGGATTTCCGGTCAACGGGCGTTGACCGGACCTGATGGTTAAAATTTCCTTATTCAAATTTTGGGCTGTTACAAAATCTGTGTGCTTACTCCAAGTGTTTTCCAACGTAAAGTGAGAGCAAAAATGTTGGGTAATACCCCGAGCAATATGAATATGTCGTGACAAACAGAGAAACATTACAAAGAAAAGAACCGTCTAAATCATCCATCCCGGCAAATTTCATCCTGGCGGATTCCATCCCTACCCAGAGAAGCCATCTTATTCGCCCATCCTTGCATCAATCAGCCCATCAAGAAGCATTTTGGCATTTCAATCCATCCCTATGAATTTCAGCCCGATAGCAATCCATCCCAGCAAGATCAATCTAGCATTCCAATCATTTTTGTGAGAGATGATGGCGTCTAATGTGGGGGGCCAACCATTGCAAAACATGTCAGCCCAATAAATTAGACCATCTCGACAATTCCAACCAACCCGGCAGAACCATCCTAGCAAGATCCGGTCCATTCGGCATTTGATCCATTCCAAACCTTTAGACTCCATACCGTCCATAGTCAGGCATTTTGGATTCCTTAGATCAGCCTTTTTTTTAATAAAGTAAACCAGCAAAGGAGCATACCGGTAAAATGGAGGATATCCAAAAAAATGAAACAAAAAGTGGAAAGAATGAAAGAGAAGGGTATGAGTACACTTACCTCGACCCAATCTATCACTTTTCTAACTAGCTGCAAGTCAGATTGAACCCGAGAGCTTCAATCTCTCCTTTCTCTCTCTTTCCCTCTCTCTCCTTCGCATTGGAAAGCTGAAAATGATGCAAATAAAACCCTCGTGGGTTTTTATTATGTAGGCCAGCACTCGAGTGCCTAGTAGACGTGAGATACACGGGATCCAGCACCTGCGATGCCACCTCAGGCGCCTGGCGGGCTTCCTCCGCCACCTCTACCTACGTTCCCAAAACTTAATTTTTTCATGTGTATTAAATCTAATTTTGGTTATATTACTTTAATTACCTACAATTATGATATTCAAAAATCGATACATTATATCTTTTGTATATTTTTTAGATGGATATGTGTTGATGTATCTGATATAGTAATGATGTATAGATTAGTTTAGTTCTGCTTTGCATTGATGATTATATATGCTTTCGTAGTTTATTATGGTTTGATGTTTAGGTATCAAGTGGCATCTCTTACAAGCCAACATTGTATCCGGAAATATGACATTAGTGCCATAAATGGATTGTGGCATTTTGGATCCTATGTGTGATTATTGTTATGATATGTATATTGTACAGGGATATTATATAGATTTATATTTAGTTTGATAGCCATTTTGTAGGCGAAATCTTGCCAATTTTAGTTAGGACCTGAGTCATCACAGTTGGTACAGAGAAGGAGTGTAACAACCCAAATTTTGTAAAATCTAAAAAGGGTTAGTAATCGGGTTGGTGCAGTCAACTTGAGTTGACCAAAAAATTGTTAAAGGGAGATCGGATGTCAAAGGAAAATGTTTTCCTTCATCAAATCCGTCAACGCAAAGTTGACCGGAAATGGTAAAAAATCGGACTTCCCTTGAAGTTGATTTATCTCGGGACATGTTGCTTTCATCAATTTGGTCAACGCAATGTTGACCGGAAAATTGCTATAACGGAATGCGAGGCGGATTGGGCCTTAGTAAATGAGCTCGGATGTCGGGGAGTGAAATCGCGTGAAGTGTGAAAGCAGCCGGATTCAAAACGCGCCCTAACACTCCGCTGAATTTACAAAAATGCACTCCGGCATTTGATGAATCTCAAATTCAGAAATGCCCTTGGCATTTAGGCGTTGAAGTCGAAACAGTTTTTGGCCTTTGTTAAGGAGATGTATGGGAAAATTGAGCTTTTAATGACTTGGGATTCACAATGCATTTTGGAAAATAAAATTCTGATGGGAAAGGTAAAAATTATTTATAAAGTATGAAAAGTAGGGAAAGATGATAAATGAGGGCCTCCAAAACCTAGGACTATAAATAAGAGCCTTAGGGTCAAGAATAAGGCACCACTAGAAAACTCTCGGGAAGTAGAAGGCTGAAACTCTAAGGAAAAGTAGTGAAGAACTTGAGGCAAGATACTCACCTCTATTTCAAAAATGCATGTCTTATTTATGTTGCTATGAAATTGTATGAAATTCTCAGTATGCTTTTCTGCTCACACTAAATTGCATGTTTAAATGAAATTACATTTATGCATGATTTTGAGATATTGTCTATATTACGGCAAAGTCAATCTTGAAATGTAAGATAAATGAACTTCGGTGTCCTTACGGAAAAACGAAAATGCACTATGGCCTTTAATGAACTAAGCACTCCGTCCCTTTGTAAAGATGCACTCCGGCTTCAATAAATTGTGCATTCCGTCCACTGTGAAAATGCACTCCGGCCCTTAATGAATTTAGTGCTCCGTCCATTGTGAAAAAAAAAAAAAAAAGTATTCCGGCCCTTGCGTTATAAAAAGACCTCCGTCATTTGTACTCTGTCCACTCCGCCTTTTCTTAAAACGGTCTCCGGAAATTTAACGTAAAAAGGTCTCCGGAAGTTTTTACGGAAAAAGGTCTCCGGCAATTTGACGAAAAAGGGTCTCGAAATTTAACGTAAAAGGTCTCCGGAAGTTTTTATGGAAAAATGGTCTCGGGAAGTTTCTATGGAAAAAGGTCTCGGAATTTTTAAGGAAAAAGGTCTCCGGAGATTTTAACGTAAAAAGGTCTCGGCAAATTCTTAAAGTTTCACCTCCGGCAATTTCTTCTTTGTTCGCTAAAAAGACCTCCGAAAAATGTTTTCTTGTTTCTCGAATTATATGAAAAGACCTCCGGCAAATTTCAACGGTTTCGTTGAATTAAAAGACCTCGGCAATTTCTTGTGCTCTGAAATGATCTCCGGCTTTTGAGCGAATTTCAAAAGAGTACTCCGGCATTTGAAACCAAATTTATACGGAAAGCCTCCGGCAATTGACACCGAAATTCAGAAATTGCTCTCGGCAATTAAGTTGAATTTCAGAAATTGCTCTCCGGCAATTAAGTCCCGAATTTCGAAATTGCTCTCGGCAATTGAGTCCCGAATTTCAGAATTTGCTCTCCGGTATTTGAGCCCCGAATTTGATAATTGCTCTCCGGCAATTAAGTCCAGAAATTCAGAAATTTGCTCTCCGGCAATTGAGTTCGAATTCAGAAATGCCCTTCGGCATTGAAACTCCAATTTTTAAAGGGCACTCGGTATTTTTATCCAACTTTTGCATAAAATAAATTCGGATTATGCATGAAAAGAATCTCCGACTTCCGCATGAAATAACCTCCGATTGCTGCATGAAATGATCTCCAGCTTACGTATGAAACAAACTCCGGCTTTTGATATTATGATAGGGACTTCAATTATGAAGTTAAAGAACAAATATTATATGAATAAGGAAAATACATGAATTATGGACAGCAAGTGGAACTCTTTCGACTTTTGATATTTGATGAATGGCCAATAAGAACATGAACCAAGAACCGAGTTTCCTTTAAGCTTGCTGTTAAAGAATGGATGAAGGATATAGGAGTGACACTCGAGGATGCCTCTGGCCCACGGGGAGGGAACCTTTTGGTGGCACAAGGACTTGGCCCCGTATGTCGGGTTAAAGGCATGACCTCCGCCCGGGGAGTATAATGAGGGATATGGCTTTAGGTTGTGGGGTTACACACAACCCGTCCTCGATGTTGTCCGCTCAGTCCGGTCCCTAAAGATGTTATAAATTACGAGCGATTTTGATGAATTTTCTAAGATAAGATAAAGAGAATAAGAATTGAAGAAAGATGATATGACAACTGTTATTATACTATGCTTATGAATGTATATTTTTGCTTATATGAATGTTGTTTTCTGCATGTGAGTATCCTGCTGGGCTTGGTAAGCTCACTCTTGTTACTTTTCAGATGACGATAAACTCATGGATGATGAAGCTGAGTAGGGCTTTACGGTTAAGTTAGTTGGAGCTGAGCTGAAGAGTTTTGATTTGTTCTGTCTAATATTTCGAGAGACTTTTGTATTTTATTTTTCGCTGTTTTTGATTATTAGATGTTTCCGTTAAACTTTTGGAAGTAATGAATGGTAATTATTATAGTATGCATCTCAGTGTTGTTTTAAAAAAAAAAAAAAATTTATGTCCACCTATTTAATTAATGTTAAGGTTCGGGTTATGTTTGACGACGATTTTTGGGTGGTAAAAAGTTGGGTCGTCACAAGGAGATACCTTAGGCTTGATTTGAATTTTATGCAAACGTTTAGAATAGGATAGGCTAGATTGAATAATTAGATACAGGCATAGGGTGATTAAGTTAGATTGGATAGTTCTAGTTATCCTAATTTGTATAACTTAGACTAGAACTAAGCTAGGGCTGTTAATTATGTTTGATTGCTTACATTTAATGTCCTACTTAGTGTCCGACATATGATCTAACCCGTATCATTCTTGTTTTAGAAAAGACATCAGTCGATGACCGTGCCACCTAGATGGAGGTCGACGCGTAGAGGCGGTCAACCGTGCGAACGAGACGTTGAGTATCTGAATTTGTTGGGTAAGATGGCTAATATCATAGAGAATATGGGGTAGAGAAATCTTGCTCCAATACTTGTTCTAGCTCCAATACAAGCTCTTGCTAATCCTGGTGCCTTTACATATGATCGCTTTGTCAAGGAGAGAGTTCTAGAGTTCATGGGTGAGCCAGACCCAATTAAAGCTGATACATGGTTTCAATGGTTGAAGAACATGTTTACAGTCATCCATTGTCCCGAGGAGGAAAGAGTGCTGCTTACTTCATACCATTTGGAGGGTGAAGCACACCATTTGTGGGAGATGAAGAAGAGGGTCATGTGTAAAGACCGCAATCCCGAAAACCAGGAAAGTAATTCAGGACGACTTATGTAATTCAGATTATGATGAAATTAATCCAAAATAGTCTTTGACGACAAATATACTAACCCCCTATGTCTTAGTTTTCTTGTATACTCAAGCCCGATTCCTTAAATTTAACTTTTAAACCTAAAAGCCAGGAATTCATTCGGGATGTGTTAGGTAATTTGAATTTTAGGTAATAATCCCAATTGATCATTGACAAGTAGATAAACTTCCCATATATTCGTTTCCCAAAACCCCAATACCCGATCTTTTAAATTTCTATTCAAAGCCGAAAGCCAAGGATGTGAATTGTGAGATGGTTTGGTATACCAATTATCTTTGCTGTGGCGGTGGTAGTGGAGTGGCTGTTTCGGTTATTGATGTCTGTTGCCATGAGTCCCTTGCTGCATCTTTGCTAATTTGCTTGATGCCGTTGCTGTTCAATTCTATGTTTTCTTTGTAGGATCTTTGCTGGATTTTGGTTTTCCATGTATGATGCCCACTTTGATTTATTTCTTGCTTTGCTATCTTTGAGTGGCTGTCTTTGGGTGTTGATTGGTCCCAACATGCTGTTCACAGGTGTTATTCTTCTTTGCTAGGCTCAAGGAGGCTGCAATGGGCGGTCAACAACAACGCGGATCATGGTCTTGGAATGCCCGGAAGTGGTTTGGAAGGATATACGTGGCGTTTCAAGTTGTGATAGCCGATTCTTAAGATTTGATTATTTGGTTTGTTGTAGTTGCTCCAGTTGCAGCTTCTGCTGAGTTTAGGTCCTTCTGCTGAGTGGTTTTGTGTAGCCTGTTGCTAGGAGTAGAAGATGGATATGCTGTGTGTGGTCTAGGTGGCTGGATAATGCCGGCAAACTGCTAGCCTAGTTTTGGTGCTGCCCTCCATGCCCTCATTGAAGCTTCCCTGGATAATCTATCCTTTTGTTGTGTGTGTTGTTGGGCTGTGCTATTTGCGGCGCATTAAGATTTATTATCTAGATGTTGTTTTTTTGATGCTAGGGGTATGCCCTAGCTCGTTGTTCTAATTCCAAGTTGGCAAAACACTTGGAATTAGAACATCGCTTTGTAAATTTTTATTTATTCTAATTCATTTTACTTACTTACCAAAAAAAAAAAATCGGGAGATGATAAGAAATTTCATTTAGGACAAAATTAATACTAGACAATCTTTAGTATTTATACTAAGCTTCCATGTCCTCAATTTCCACAAACACATGCCCAAACACCTTATACTTAGCTAAATCCTAAGAATTCAGCATGAAATTTGTTACAGCACAAAGTAGAAGCCCAATTCAGCAAGGAGGGGTCCACGTTAGCCTCATTTCACCACCCAATTAACAGGATATATATATATATTTTAGTAAAAGATATACAGCTGTCTGCTTCCCTAATATTTGGACTATTAAATTAGGGGAAGGGTATGGTGGCAGTAGCCTGCTTGGGATAGTAGGTAGCAGCCTGCTTGGGACAGCAGCTGCTTTAGTAAAGAAGAGTCAGCAGCAAACGTGGGAAGAGGCGGAATAAACAGCAAGGATGATATGATAAGACCAGATGACTCAGCCACTTAATTCTCATACTATAAGAAATATGTGAGTAAGAGAGAAGACACTTACCAAAAAAAAGTGAGTAAGAGAGAAGAAGAAAAGAGAGGAAAATGTGGGAGAGAAGAAGGAAAAACAGAAATGAAAACAGAGAGAAAAATCAGAAGGGAGAAAGAAAACCAAAGACAGCAAGGGTGTATCTGAATTTTTGCTGGCAAGTGTACTTCGACCCTTTCATTAATTTTAGAGCAATTTTTGGCTACTTTCTCTTGAGTATTGTTGATCCACACTTGCATATGTTTCCTTAGTTATCATAAATTCATGAGGAGTTGTAAGAAAAAAATTAAAAATGGGTGAACCGGCCCTCGACACATGATAGTGTCCAAAATCGGGTTCTGCTGTGGCAGTTCCTGATATTTGCTTCATATCGACCACTAAATGGCCGAATTAGCCAACGACCAAAACTGGTCAAATGA
Organism: Nepenthes gracilis; assembly: GCA_033239525.1. NCBI lineage: Eukaryota > Viridiplantae > Streptophyta > Magnoliopsida > Caryophyllales > Nepenthaceae > Nepenthes > Nepenthes gracilis. The sequence continues at coordinate 12,569,190 of BSYO01000012.1, forward strand.
TCCTTATTTAATGAAGTAAAACTGGGAAAAAATGAGCCTCTAAAGCGTTCAAGAAGGGGTTCAAAATCGGACCCAAACTCGGCTGCAGAACCAGCTTACTGGCTCGGCTGATGCTGAATTTTAGTTTCTGCAATTTAGCCAAACACGCCCAAAAATGGATTGATTCGGAGTCCAAACCTACTCGATTTGCTAGTATTAGGTGTGGAATGTCACCATGTAAACTGGCGGCCCAATAAAATATGGGTCGGATACTGAACCGGACCCTTGAACAGTAAGGGTCTTACTGAACTGCTTCTTTGAGCAGTTGGGGAAATAATTTTAAATAAAATACACCCCGAATCCAAAATGGGCCAAATCAGTGCCAGAAGTTAGCTAAGGCCTTGGGGGTGATATTCAAGTATTTTCTCGAAAAAATCGGATCCAAATTAAATATGATTCGGATCCTCAATGTTGGAACAAAATCTGTCTGCATCAGCTTATACTGATGCAGAATCTACTCAGGGAATTTTGTCTGAGCCAGTCAATATTTTGACTTGGACCAGCCCTAAACCAAATTTATTCTAAAACTTAAGTACCTTGGCTACAAGAGGAAGCCTAGAACAGATCAAAAACAGGCCCGATTGAACCACAAAAAAATTAGAGAAGTAGGACTATCCTGGACAGTTCTGCTGAAACCCGAATGGGCAATCTGTGTTGGCAGACTGAACCGGCCACAATCCGATCACCAAACCGGCTCAAATTTTGGCACGAAATAGGTCAGACCCATGTTCAGGTTTTCTAAAAATTTCCCGTGAAAATGGGCTATATAACTCAGTGACCGGTCCCTCAAAGTCTTTCTCGAACCAGTTCAGCTTAGATGGTAATCTGACCTTTTTATTAAAAAGGGTCAAACTGGGCCCAAATTCGACTAAAATGTGACCGAACCAATGACCAATAGACCTAAGAAGGATATTAGGATACTTATAAAAAATTTCAGGCGCAAAATAATTATGAAAACCGGTCCCAAACCTTAACCGAACCGGTTCACATGAACAGGGAAATTTCCAGAATATGAACAAAATATTCAAGACCTACCCCGACTTAACTTAGTAACATCAATAAGTATTGAATTAAGTTATTTAAGTTTCGGTAAATTAATTGGCCACCAAGTAGAATTAAAGACACTAAGTATGAACAAAGTTTCATATGCATTTTTCTGCATGTTCAAGGCCTATAAAATATTATATTTGGACATCGTTTGCTATGTTAAACTATATTCATGAAAGTTTGGAAGGGACTCCATGAAAATATGAAAAATATTCAGTTACGTCCAGTGACGTTCAGTTAAGTTCTGTAAAAGTTCAGTTATATGAGATCCCTTCAAAATTGAAAAAGAAAAGTTGGACCATGGATCTTTTTTCAGATAGTGATATTCACTGGCATGCATTAGGATATTACAGTGAAAAATCGAAGAATTGCTTTTATACGGTCTGTCCATTTCGGCCCCGTCTTCTGGGATTATAGGTAGTACCGCCCGCCTCGGGGTGTAAGAAGGAGGACAAGAATTGGATTGTGGAATTAAGCGCAATCCCGATTGTGAAAGTAGGCACAATCTATCCTATTGCTAGGATATTTGCCTTAGATTGTGTGGGTTAACATAATCCTTTATTCGATTTATTCGCTCCGTTAGCTAGTGAGGCCCACAGGCCCTGGTCCCTAAAGATAAGGAAAAATAAATACAATCAATAAAAGCTGAGTAAAGAAAGGTAAAAGTATTGCATTATATATCTGCTCCTATTTATATATGGTAATTTATCTTTGGTATAAAATGCATGCCTTTGTATGTTATGTACACTGCCGAGCATTTGGCTCACTCGCTTGCTGTTTTCCCTTCCCTTCTGACGAGTCTCAAAAAATGATGAAGGACGAACAGGATTAGGAAAGAAGTTGAGGTGGCCATAATTTTGTGATGACACATATGTTGTACTTGGGATGATGAAAAGAAGAAAAAAAATATATGTGTACTGTATAAAGTTGTATTTTAGGCATGTTGTATTTTGATGATAATGGAATCGCTGCCGTTATGATACAGAATATATGCTAGACCCGTTTGAATCCTATTGTAGCTTTCTCTCTCGCTGAACCCGATTTTCAAACCCCGCTTTGCCCTCCTTCAACCTTCCTGCCGGCGCCCATGGCGCCGGACGCTACCCCCCCTCTCGCCTCCCTGTCACTTCGCCCTCTCCTCTCTCTCACGAACATCCTCAAATCTTCTCGGTCCCCTTCTTCCTTACCTTACCTCGGCAAACCCCATGGCCCTAAAACCTTCGACCTCGGCCTCCTCTTCCCAACTCTCTTCTTCTTCTTCATCTGAACCCTCTCCACCATTTCTTCTGCCGTCATCTGTCGAAGCCCTCCGAGGGGCTGTTCCTTTTTCGGCTTTGGTCCCTCTCTACATCCCACACCCACTCTTCCCTTCGCCCTGATTTAGCCGTTCCGGATGTCGGTTGGATCGGACATCATCCGTCGCCTTCTTAAATCACGTCCCGTGCGCTCCGGACAGGGCCTTCCTTGCCGGTAAGGAAGGATGACCGTTTTGCTCAATCACATTTGCTGGTTTCCTCCCTTGATGATGGGTCTTCCAATGGAGGCTCCGGGAGTCGGCGGATGAATCTTTGTGGGATTGCGGATTGCTTAGGAAATTCTAGTTGCCCTGCCGGGCCTCATCCCAAATCAGTGAACCTCCTTGGGGTTCTTTGTTCAAGCCGTTTCTTTGGCTTAACGAAACCCGGCACGGTTACTGAAGGAAAGCGAACATAATCCTTGCCTTCTGGATTCTGTCCAGACCATATTTCCCGGTTCTAATCTAAGCCATCCTCCAGGGCTGCGTGCTGTGCCTTCCCAGTGTAACGATGTCCCTGGGTCTAGTGAAGACATTGATTTAGGCCATCCTAATAACAAGGGCTCCGGCACGCCTGGCGTCTCTTGGGCTTCGGTGGTTGATAAACGGGCTGGAGGAGGTAAGTCCACTCTTAAATTTTTCCCTCCCAATTCTTCCGATATGGCTAACTTAATTTTGTCCCCCCTCCTGATGTTATCCAATAGAATGTGGACCTGTGGGGATCCACTCTAGTGGGATATTTTAACGGTAATCCGGTTCATTTCAATGCTGTAAATAACATTACTAGGAAAATTTGGAGGCGGTTCGAGCTACAACATGTAGCTGGGAATGAATCGGGCTTCTTTTTCTTTCGTTTTCCTCTAACGCAATGCTCGACAATTGCCTTAATAGCGGCCCGTGGTCTATTGCTGGCCATACTATTTTCCTTAAGAAATGGAAGTCGGGAATGGTTTTATCCCGGGAAGAGCATAAATCATTTCCTGTTTGGATCACTATGTCTGGGATCCCGGTGGAATATTGGACCCCTCTGGGTTTATGTTGGATAGCGAGTGCGGTTGGGAAACCTATTCGGTTGGACCCGATCACGGAAAAATTAGAGCGTTTGGGATTTGCTAGAGTATGTGTGGAAATGGGGGCCGAAGCCCCCCGACCGGAATCGGTGAAGATTCGCACAAATGGTAGTGGTGACCAATTGGATGATCTTCTTAGGGAGATTAAGTTTGATTACCAACATAAGCCGGTGCGTAAGGAGGTCCTCATGAAGAATGGGAGTAAAGGCCCTCTAACCAAAAAATCTTGGGTCCCTACGAAGGTGGACCTTCCACAGAATTCCAATGCTAATGCCCCTTCTAAGGTGTCTTCCAGTAAGAAAGCTGTCTTATCCCTAGGAACTTCTGATCAGAAGGATTTCCAATCAAACAATCCTTTCAGTGTTCTCCAAGAGCCTCTCATAGAAGACCTTATGGTGTGCGATGTCTACATCCCGTCGAATCACCGGAATGAGGCTTCCATGGATCACACTCACAGTGACCCTGTCCCTACCATCCCCCCAGGAATCCAACATGCCCATCCATCTAATGGCTCGAGGCCCGGTCTCAATTCGGGGTTGAGTTCCTGCCTAGGTCATCCCCCTGCCCCCGTCGGATAGGCCTCGTGTTGGATCTGAATGCTCCAATGATGAGGCCCAGGCCGGTGACTTTTATGTCCCGCGACCGGTGATGGATCATGGCCATGTGGAAGTATCAGGCCAATCCTCCCTTGAGAGCCCAAATGATCCTTTGAGTCCAGGCCCTGCGTCGGATAGATATGACTCCATTGGTTTTGAAATTGTCCCTAAGAGTAGGAGGCGTAAATCCTCTAAGAAGACTAGGAAAGTCCAGGGGCCTAAAAAGCATAACCCTCTTTCGCCGGTTCCTAATGATTAACATAGCATGCTGGAATGTGACGGGACTCAATGGAGTTGTGAAAGCCCATGAAGTCCGCAACCTCATTTGGACTCACGATTGTTCCATTATTGGCCTGGTCGAAACTAAAGTGGCAGAAATAAAGCGGCCTCCATTTCGGATAGGATTAACCCTCAATGGCTTTGGTCCATGAACTATTCCACCTCCTCCGTTGGGAGGATTTGGGTTGGCTGGGACCCAATGAAGGTGGATGTTAAAGTTATTTCCAAGGATGACCAGGTTATCCAACCGATGTGACTTTCCTTGAAGATAACGTTCATTGCCTCTTGTCCTTTGTGTATGGTGCTAACTTAGAGGGTCCTAGAAAACTCCTTTGGCAAAGCCTTAGGAGGCATTCGGGCCTCTCGAGTGATATTCCTTGGGCTGTCCGGGGCAACTTCAATGCTATTCGTTCGGCGAGGCCCTTGGAGGATCACGGCACCATAAGAGTTCCATCGATCTTAATTCTTTTGTTTTAGAGACCGTGACCTTGAAGATGTCGGTCATGAAGGTCGATTTTCACTTGGAATGATGGTCGCGAACCCACTACTCGTATCTTCGGGAAATTAGATAGAGTTGTCGCGAACGGTCCTTCGCTTGATCTCTTTAGAAGATCTAAAGCGTTTTCCCACCAGCCGATTATCGACCACTCCCATGCATTCTTCTTCCCCTTTGGTTGAGCTGTCAGAATCATGGATGTTCCGGTTTAATAACTTTCTCACCAATTTCCCAAATTTCCTTCCTCTGGTCAAGGAAGCTTGGGAGTCCGAAAGTGTTGGTACCCTGATGTTTAAGCTGGTGTCCTCTCTAAAAAAGGTAAAGAGTGCGATTAAAAATCTTAATGCTCAAAATGGAGATGTTCATGAAGAGGTTTTACGTACTCAAAAATGCACGGAGGATGTCCAATCTAAGACCATCCCTCAAACAGGAATTGTGGCATTCAAGCGGCATTGTAAGGCTGCTTATTATTCTGCCATGGCTAAGGAGGCAGACTTCCTCCAAAAAGCCAAGATCAAGTGGATCAAAGAGGGTGACCAATGCACTAAGTTCTTTTTCAAGACTGTTAGTGGGAACAATAACCGGAATAGGATTATCTCCCTCCTTGATGAGTCAGGTAACCCTACTAAAGGCCCGAAGGATCTTAATAATCTAATAGAAGGCCACTTCAAAAATGCTCTGGGATCTGGGCGATCCCATGGGATGGCGGAGGCAAATCGGCTCTGCCCCTACATTCTAAATACTGTTCCTGACTCACTAACTGGTCCCCTTGTTAGGCCGGTTAGTGACGAGGAAATCCGCTCTGCGATCTTCTCCATTGGTGATGACAGAGCTCCTGGTCCTGACGGTTTTACATCAAAATTTTTTAAGGACTCTTGGGAGATAATGGACATCTTTGTTTATGAAGCAATCCATGATTTCTTTAATCATGGAAAGCTCCTTAAACAGATTGAACACCACTTTGATCAGCCTTATTCCTAAGGTCCAGTCCCCGCGATCGGTTTCATTCTTCCGCCCGATTTCTTATTGCAATGTCATTTACAAGTGATATCTAAAATTCTTGCTAACAGAATCAAGGCCACTCTTCCTTTCCTGGTCGACAGATGCCAAATGGCCTTTGTGGCGGGGCGGCAGATTAGTGATAATATCCTTATAGCTCAGGAGCTCCTGCATAAGTATCATCTTGGGTCAAACCCGCCTAGATGTACTATGAAGGTTGACCTTATGAAAGCCTATGACTCTATCTATTGGGATTTTATTATCAATATTATGACCCTCGTGAAGTTTCCCACACAAATGGTCAATTGGATCAGCCAGTGCATTACTACTCCGATGTATTCAATCAATATCAATGGGGAAGTTGTTGGCTTCTTCAAAGGTGGTAAAGGTCTCCGCCAAGGGGATCCGCTTTCTCCCTATTTATTTGTCCTTGTGATGGAGGTCCTAAACGGCATTAATGAGGTCAAGGCAAGGCGGGATAATAATTTTAAATTCCACTGGAAATGCGCCGAAACACAGATTGTTATGCTTGCCTTTGCTGACGACCTTCTCCTCTTCTCCCAGGCTGATACCCAGTCTACCCAGATCCTCAAGGACTGCCTTGAAGAATTTCATGTTACCTCTGGCCTCTCTGCTAATCCGAATAAGAGTGAAATCTTCATTTGTTCTAAGGACGTTTCTCTTCACCAGGAAATAGCTGCCATCATGGGATTTAAAGTGGGCAAACTTCCCATAAGATACCTGGGGGTCCCATTGATAACCTCTAGGCTCTCGATTTCTAATTGCAAATCTCTCACAGACAGAATCACTAAGAGGATAAAATCATGGAAAAATCGATGGCTCTCCTTTGGCGGGCGTTTGCAACTCGTTGCCTCCATCCTCTCTTCTATCCACCTCTATTGGGCCTCTCCTTTTATTTTACCCAAAACCATACTCAAAACAATTGATTGCATGTTACGCCGTTTCCTTTGGAATGGTACTTCCGAAGGCAGAGTCAGTGCTAAAGTAACTTGACATGATATTTGCTTCCCCAAGTCGGAAGGTGGGCTGGGTATTAAGAACCTGGTGGATCAAAATAAGGCTCTCAATTGCAAGTTTCTTTGGCGTCTCTTAACTAAAGACCCAAATTCAGCCTGGTCTTCATGGATATATAAGAACAGAATCAAAGACCGGTGCATTTGGACCCTGAAAATCCCGGCATTTGCCCCTTGGAGCTGGCGTAAGATTATGAAAATGAGGCCTTTTATGCGCGCCTACTCAGTCAAGGTCATTGGGGATGGTTATGATACCTTCCTCTGGCACGATAACTGGCACCCCTTCGGCCCCCTGAGTGAGGTGAGTTCTGATCGTACTCGCCTTGTTTCGGATTTACACTGGGATGTTAAGGTTGATGCAATAATCAGGAACAACGGCTGGTCTTGGCCCAACCCCTTTGACACTGAGGTGTCCCACCTTGTCATGAATATGCCGAAAACTCCTCCTCGCAGCAATCAAAAAGACTCATTGAGGTGGAATGGGAATGTCAATGGCAAATTCTCGACTAAGTCTGCATACCATCTCATCCATCCTCCCAAACCTAAGGTTTTTTGGGCTCAATTAGTTTGGGGTCCATCCCATATCCCTTCCCACGCCTTTACCCTATGGCTTGCCATTAAGGGTAGACTGAATACCATTGACCACCTACATTATATCCCAAACCTCTCCCCACGATGCATTCTCTGCAACACAGGAAATGAAGACCTTGGACATCTTTTCTTTTCTTGACAATTCTCCAGAGCTTTGTGGGATAATGTTCAAAGACACTCCGGTATCCATTGGCCCCATCCAGAATGGAATCAAAACATATCTTGGGCTGCTTCTATTTGGAAAGGGAAAAACCATCTGGCTGTCTCTAAACGCTTATCTCTGGCCGCCATGGTTTACTTCATATGGAAGGAACGAAATAATCGAATATTCCAAAAATCCTCCCCCCAGGACATTTCCCATCTGTTCTCTTCGGTAGTCAATGTTGTGAGACTTAAATTATTGACCATCTCGGTGCCTGATAGGGGTGTCTCCAGGTCGACTCGGTTGCGGTGGGGTTTATAAAAAAATAAATAAATAAATAAAAATAAAAATAAAAATAAAAAAAAGAAAAGAAAAGAATTGAGTAGTAGATGAAGCTGCCCCTTGCCTACTGGTTGATCTTTGATGGCTATTGCCTATTACTCGTTTTGAGTCTGCGCGTAATCATTTGGATTGGCTGGCTCTCATGTGGTTTGGTTCCCGGTTTTGGATTGTTAGTATTTGAATAATACTTTGTATTGTTTTCTTGTTAATGGATGATGGTGTTGCTTTGGTGTGGTGCTGTCCCCTCCATCAACACTGTCATCCCTCCCCTCCCCCCCCAAAAAAAAAAGTGTGAGTGTGTGATTTGAGCTGTGGCGCTTTTTATCGTGTTTGGGTGTGTGATCGAGGTTGCAACCTATTGGGCAGGCTGGCTCTGCAATGGGAGTTATTTGGTGATGGGTGGTGATGAAGTGGAATGTCTTTGGTTCTCTAGTGCATGACCTTCCATGGAGATGATGCTGAATATGATTTGCCGGGTGTGGATTGGGGACGTTGTTTTGGTACTATATTTCGATCTGTTGGGGCTTTATGAAAGCTAGTTCGCATTGTTGGAGCATGCAGAATGGTGCTTATCTCACAAATTTGGATAAATCTTTGGTTACTGTTTTGCGGTAATGATGGAGGAATTTTATTCCTCTTACAAATGTTAGTTGCTGTATTTTGTGACTGGTGGACATATTGGTACGCCTTAGTTGTGCTGGTTGTTGATGCTGTCAGGGAACAAATAATCGAGTAGTATTGGCGGTGCCGTTTGGTTTGGCGATGCGAGGTTGGGGGTTGTGGTCTGTTTGTTCTCTCCGGCCGCGGCACGGTATATGATCTCCATGGTTTCTAGCAAATATGCAGGCTGTTGGTTTTGATACTTGATGCTTCCCGGGTCTTTGAGGCTAATTGGGACCATCAGTATGTTGCAGCGGTCTCAACAGATGTGCATGTGGATGACCACGGTTTTTCAGATCGATGTAGTCTCAACATGAGGCGAAGCTTTTTATGGGTGATGCATCTACATCTGTGAACACCGCTTGTGGGCAATTTGGTGTGGATGGTTGCTGGCATGGTTCAGGAGGTTGGGCTTGGTGTGAATGTAATGCTGTATCCTATAATACAATAAAGTTGGTTCTTATGTTGCTCCGGTGTTCGGTTCTCCTCTGCTGCCATTTTGCTATTTCTTGTCGTTGGTTGTGGGATGAAGAATATATAGCTGGTATTGTTTGAGTGGGCATGCTGCGATCTCAAGATGAAGCGAGGGAGAGTTGGTGCCCTTGGTGATTAGCATGTTGTTATGATGGGGGTTGCGTTGCTGAAGTTTGTTGATCTTTTGCCTTCTATAACCGATGCTTTCGGGTGTCGTTGGCTTTTGTCTTGGTCGGGCCAGCTCGGCTGGTTGTTGCTTGCGATGCAAGGTGATGCCGGAGCCATGCGTTGGAGTTAGGGAATGCCTTTCTTGTTTCTATTGGAGGTGGCAGTTCATGTCTTGGGGTCTAGGTTGGCTGATTTGCTTCCCGTCTTTGGCGTTTATCTCTTCTTTGGATCATAAACTTGGGCTTTTCAATTTGTTTGCTGCTTTGCAGCTTTGGTGTTAGTACTTTGGGCTTACCTACCGAGAGAGTGCTGATGAGCTCGTGGATTTTTCTTTGGCCCAGGGCTGCCGACAATGGGACGGAAGGGCTTTGAAACAGTTTTGACTTGCCGAGCTTGGAATGTCATCTGCCATTTTGGTCTTGCGCCTCAATTGCCGATTTCAAATTCTGGGCGGTTTGGTTTTACTGTGTTCAATTGCGATTCGGATTTTGCTCAGGATTTTGCACGGCAATTGAGCTAAGTAGTTATCTTTCGCCGATTTTGCCGATTTGAGCCGGAGGCGGAAGGGCTTTGAAACCCGGTTTGGCTTGCCGACTGGGAATGTCATCTGTCGTTTTTGGTCTTGCGCCTCAATTCCCGATTTTGACTTCCGGCGGTTTGATTGTCTTTGTGTTCAAATGCCGATTTCATCCGCCGATGTCAAATTCGGCCGGTTTGACTTTTCGTGGTGTGTACATTTCTTTCATTTTCAATACGGTCCTCAATTGCCAAGATGTGGGCGACTTCATTTGCCAATATCAATGCCGGTTTGATGTTGTAACTCATATGCCGAGTTGGATTCGATATTGCCGGTTTGGACTTGGCGCGGGAAGTGGCTGATGCGCTGTGCTACGAGAGATGTGGGTGCGATTCGGATTGACCGCTTCCCCCTTGATGCCGTGTTTGTGAAGAATGACAGCATTCCGTCGATAAATCTACATTCTTGTGTAACATTTGCGATTTCTTTTTGTCGTTTCGATGAATGTTGTCCTCTTGGAGGTTTTTTTGTACTTTTTGTACAAGTTGCTCGACGTATGCCCTAACATTTTATGTTTTATTTCCAAGTTAAATTACTTGGAGATAACACATAATTTTTGTAACTTATTTTTCTCCCTTTAATCCAAAATACTTGCTTACCAAAAAAACAAAAAGCTTCCGTCAAATTTAAATTCTTATGGATGTTTAGTAAGCATCTTCCATAATTTAGACTAATACCATGAACGACTAATGTGATATTAGAGCCAGTATAAATTATGGCTAATGTTAGGATCCTGTCTATGATAATAATAATATTAATAATAAGTACAACGACGTATGACGTGGGACATCACAGGTGGCATCAGAGAATATTTAAAGAGATTCTTTAGGTTGATCGATCATAAGACGGAAGCTTACGAATAGTTTGGACTAGATTTAGCTTGTTTTAAATTTTTGAGTTAAATGTTGTGGTAAATAAACATTAGAACACACATGTTGACCTGTTCCTTATGATTTAATCAATAGGGAGTATAAAATGTCGAGCCGAAGACAAAATACTCAATATGGTGCTAATAATCAACCTACTAGGGAAGCTGATTATTTAAGTGTGCTCGGGAGAGTGGCCGAAGCACTAGAAGGTTTTGCACCAAGGAATGCGGCACCAACCCCCATCCCGGCTGTAGCTCCAGCAAATCCAGGAATGTCTGCTTATGATCGTTTTAATCACGAGCGAGTTCCAGAGTTCATGGGGGAGCCGGACCCGATCAAAGTAGATATATGGATGCGGAGACTCAACAAGGTCTTTGGAGTTATCCGTTGTCCGGAGAAGGACAAGGTAACTTTCGCCTCATACAAACTTGAGGGAGAAGTTGACCCCTTGGTGGGCAATGCGAAGAGGGCCTTTGGGGTACCAGTGGATGAAATTACTTGGGAGATGTTCGAGGAAGCTTTTATAGAGAAAGACTTCCCTACCAGTCTCCGGGAGCAGAAGGAGGAGGAGTTTGCGAGATTGAGGTAAGGGTCTCGCTCGGTAGTTGAATATGATGCCAAATTCACTGAGTTATCACGATATGCTCCTTATCTGGTGGATAGCGAGGAGAGGAAGGCGAAAAAGTTTCAACAAGGGCTGAGGACTGAAATCCGGAAGCCGCTTATGCTGTTCAAATTGCAACGCTATGGAGACATACTAGAGCGAGCACTTCTGTATGAAAATGAATTAGAGCAAGAGGAATTCTTCAAGAAAAGAAAGACTGGAAACGAGGGTTCAAGTGTAGGATCCCGCGGAATAGCAAATGGACCAGCAAAAAGGATGAGGACAATAGATAAAGGAAGGGGAAGCGGTACAGTTCAAGGGACACCACAACAGCCAGCAACCAAATCATCATGTCCTCAGTGTAGAAAATATCACCCAGGAAAGCCATGCTACAGGGTAATAGGGGCTTGCTTCAACTGTGGGCAGACAACCCACAGGATCAAAGATTGCCCTCTACTTCAAAACAGGCAAAGAAGTCCACTGTGCAGGGTAAAGTTTTTGCGGTAACGACTCAAGAGGCGAAAGCATCTCCAAATGTGGTTGAAGGTACTATCCTTATTTCTGATACTTCGGGCCATGCACTATTTGATTCGGGTTCCACCCATTCATTTGTGTCACCGCAATTTGTAAAGTATCTTGCATCATCCCCACAAAATCTAGACTTTTTCTTGGTAGTGTCAACACCAACGGGTCATCGATCCTCTACCGATATCATATATCCAAAATGTATGGTGGCAATTAATGGGCAGAACATGGAGGCAAATTTAATTTTGCTAAATATTTGTGATTTTGACGTAATACTGGGGATGGACTGGTTGACAACCTATCACGCCAGTATCGATTGCCTCCATAAATGAGTATATTTCAAAATTCCGGGGTGTGAATCATTTCACATTCAAGGAATAAAGCTGAAGGAGAGACCAGTACTAATATCTGCCTTACATGCTCGACATCTAATACAGAATGGATGTCAGGCTTATCTGATCTATGCCAGTACCACTAAAGGTCACAGTATGTCAATCAAGGATATACCAGTGATCTGTGAATTCGAAGATGTATTTCCCGAAGACTTGCCCGGCTTACCGCCACATCAGGAGATAGAATTCAAAATTGAGCTTATGCCAGGATCAGGTCCAATTTCAAAGGCACCGTACCGAATGGCGCCTGCTAAGCTGAAAGTGTTAAAACAGCAATTACAAGAACTGTTGGATAAGGGTTTTATCAGACCAAGTGTGTCTCCTTGGAGTGCACTGGTTTTGTTTGTGAATAAGAAGGATGGGACCTTACGATTATGTATCGATTACCGTGAACTGAATAAAATCTTTTTTTTTTTGGTAAGTAATTAATTATATTAAATAAAATTTAAATATACAAAGACTGTGTTTTTACCAAGTGTTTTGCCGACTTGGAAAATAAAACACATAGGAATGAGGGAAACCCCTAAACACATGACATAGGTCATTGAGAAAGATTACCAAAAATATGCAATTACTATGAATGAAAAAGCCAAAATCCCTCCGTCACGGAGTCTACAAATCATGCCAAGAATAGCAAGTCGATCCAAAGACACTCGGCCGGTTAGGGGAGAATTTACTCCGGGCTGCCTATCCATTCCGTCCAAGGAGGCAAGAATGCACTCCGGAAAAAGAAGACCCATGCTTCGAGTCACACCGTCCAGAACGCAGAAATTCATTCCGGCTGTGCCATTCCGTCCAAGGAGACAAAGAGCATTCCAGCTAAAGGAACCCCAAGCACTCCGGAAGCAATACAAGACCACTCCGCCCAAGGTGAAAACTTCACAACGTCCGTGTGAGAACCTAGCACTCCAACCAAGGAAACTTAAGGAAGCACTCTGGTTAAGTTTCATTCCGGAATCTTCAGCAGAGACACATCGACCAAAAAATCACATCAGAAAATTTTATTTTATTTTATTATTATTTTTTTTTTTGGGATCCTCTCCGGATTTCGGAGTAAACACACTTCGGAATCCGGAGCTCTCCCAACCCAGATACCAGAGTTCAAAAGACCCCCTGTTTTTTTTGAAGGAATCCACTCCAGATTCCGGAGTTCCTCCAGAATCCGGGGCTCTCCCACTCCGAAAACCAGTGCAAAAATTTTTTTGAAGGAGGAGAAACCAAACACCGGCAATCAAAAGCAGCGGAAAAGATGCAAAATAAGAGAATCAATGCGCTGAAACCGAAGTTCACGGAGACTAAAAGGCGGGTTCCATAGAGGCAAAGGTTTTTTTTTTTTTATACGTAAGAAAAAGATCGCAGAAGGAACACTCGAATCCGAGTCTCAAGTGCAACTCCGGAAATCGGAGTCATGAAAACCAGGGCGGGACTCACCGAAGGAAACACTCCAGGGTCCGAGTCCTCAAGCGTAACTCAAAATCGAGTCATGAAAACCAGGCGGAACGAGGGTTTTTTTTTTTTCGGAGGAGGCTCAACGGCGGCGAAGCTACACAGCTCGCCAACAAGAATTATGCAATAAAGCATCCCGGATGACGAATGTTTCACTCCAAAGCAGGACATCCGAAACAAACTCGCAAGGTCATTAGGCCAAGGAGCAACCATAGACAGTGAGCGGCACCTCGGGCTCTAAACCCCGAGATATAATCACATCGATCATCCGGTCTCGGAGCGGAAAGGGAAATACTCCATCACGGTCAAAAGCGGGTCCATCAAGTAGCGCCACGAAATCGGGAGTTCTCTAATTTATCCCGAACAGCAGTTGAGATCTCGAGCTACCAATTGAAATGCAGAACGTGCAGTATTCTTAAAAATCGCTGGTTTCTCTCCCTCAAAGGAAGTAGACTGTAGCCGCGAGGGTGAGGCGGAAGGAGCAAGCTTTGAGGTTTCTACCTTTCCAACGACTGGCAGCCCACAGGACATTGGAGGGCCAGTCAGGGTGAGGCCAGATAAGACCTGCTTTAAGGCGCAAGAGCTGCCAGACAGCTGTGGAGAACGGGCAGTCAAAGAAGAGATGGATTGACGATCTATTCGACCAACTGCAAGGGACTCAAGTATTCTTCAAGATTGATCTTCGCTTTGGTTACCATCAATTGAGGATCAAAAAGGATGATCTACCGAAAACTGCTTTCCGAACAAGGTATGGCCACTATGAATTCCTAGTTATTCCTTTCAGACTGACTAATGCCCAAGCAGCCTTCATGGATCTAATGAATCGTGTATTTCGACCATATTTGGATAAGTTAGTAGTTGTATTTATTGATGACATTCTAATTTATTCTAAGAGTTCTAAGGAGCATGAGATGCATCTGAGGATGGTGCTCCAAATTTTACGAGAGGAAAAATTATATGCCAAGCTAAAGAAATGTGAGTTTTGGCTCAAGGAGGTAACATTTCTAGGCCATGTTGTCACCCAGAATGGTATTTCTGTCGACCCAAAGAAAATCGAAGCAGTTACTGGTTGGAGCCGACCTACCACAGTAACTGAAGTGCGAAGTTTCTTGGGCATGGCAGGATATTATCGCAGATTTGTGGAAAATTTTTCCAAAATCGCTATGTCACTTACCCGACTGACTAGGAAGGAAGTCAGGTTTGACTGGACAAAAGAATGTGAGCAGAGTTTCCAAGAGCTAAAGAAGCGGCTAACATCCGCTCCCATTCTCACCATTCCGGCAGGAACAAGTGGGTTCGTAGTATATTGTGATGCCTCTAAAACTGCATTAGGCGGTGTTCTAATGCAACATGGGAAAGTCATAGCCTATGCATCACGACAACTAAAAGTTCATGAGAGGAACTATTCTACTCACGATCTAGAACTGGCGGCAGTTGTTTTTGCTTTGAAGATTTGGATGCATTATTTGTATGGTTAGAAGTTCCTGGTATATTCAGACTACAAAAGTCTGAAGTACTTATTTTCACAAAAGGAACTAAATATGAGATAGAGACGATGGATCGATTTTCTGAAAGACTATGATTGCGAGATCCAATATCAACCCGGCAAGGCTAATGTAGTAGCAGATGCTTTAAGCCGCCAAACATATCTTTTAGCGAGATTGCAGATAAAAGAGATGAAAATGCTGGAGAATATGCAGCAATGTGATATCTAGCAGTATGTAAAGGGCAACCGAATGATCCTTTCATATCTTCAAATCCAGCCGGAGATATTACAAAGGATCAAAGATAGCCAAATGAAGGATCCATTTCTAGCAGAGATTGCCGGAGATATAACTCAGGACTCTCGAGTTGACTTTAATATCCATGCTGATGGAGTCTTGAGATTCCGAGATCGACTCTGCGTGCCAAATGATCAAGAAATTAAAAGGAAAATTATGAAGGAAGCCCATCGATCACGGTACACCATTCATCCGGCAATCAATAAAATGTATCAAGACATGAGAAAGATGTTTTGGTGGAGAAATATGAAACGGGAGATTGTGAATTACGTTAAGAAATGCCTAGTTTGTCAACAGCTCAAGGAAGAGCGAAAGAAGCCATCAGGCTTATTACAATCACTACCTATTTCTAACTGGAAGTGCAAAGACATCTCCATGGACTTTGTTTCATGATTGCCAAAGTCCCCCAGGAATCACGATCCTATCTGGGCCATTGTCGATCGACTGACCAAATCTGCTCATTTCTTGGTAACTCGGACGATGTATTCCCGTGATTGGTTGGCACAACTGTACATTAATGAGATTATCAGACTCTATGGAGTGCCACCATCTATTGTGTCCGACCGTGATCCTCGATTTGTTTCAAAATTTTGGGAGAGCTTACATCGAGAACTGGGAACAAATCTAAAATTTAGTTCGGCATATCATCCCAAAACTGATGGGCAATCTGAGCGCACAATCCAAACTCTGGAGGATATGCTGAGAGCCGCGGTGCTAGAAATGAAAGGTAATTGGGATGACCATCTGGCTCTGGCTGAATTTGCCTACAATAACAATTACCAAGCAAGTATTGACATGGCACCGTTTAAAGCATTATATGGAAGAAAATGCCGATCCCCTATCCATTGGGATGAAACGGGTGATAGACGACTTCTTGGCCCTAAAGTCATCCAAGAGAATTCTGAAAAAGTTAAAATGATTCACGAAAAATTGAAGACGGCTCAAAGCCGACAGAAAAGTTATGCGGATCGCAAGAGATCAGATCTGCATTTTGCTATTGGCGATTTCATCTTTTTGAAAGTCTCGCCGTCAAAGGGGACTTCTAGATTTAGTCTCAAGGGCAAGCTGAAACCAATATTTATTGGCCCATTTTAGATTTTGGACAAAGTCGGAGAAGTGGCTTATCGTCTGGCTCTGCCACCTAAATTATCTGAAGTGCATAATGTGTTTCACGTCCCAATGCTTCGAAAATATGTGCACGACCCAACTCATGTGATCGCCCATGAGCCCTTGACTATTGAGGAAGATTTACCATATATCGAAGAGCCAGTGCAAATTTTTGGACAAAGGGGTCAAGTGCTCCGATCAAAGACTATTCCTTTAGTCAAAGTTTTGTGGCGAAATCACTCCCAAGAAGAAGCTACCTGGGAAGGAGAAGGTGAAATCCGCGCCAAGTATCCCCACCTCTTTCCCTAGAATTGTATTCTCTCCAAATTTCGAGGATGAAATTTTTGTAAGAAGGGGAGAATTGTAATGACCGCAATCCCGAAAACCAGGAAAGTAATTCGGGACGACTTATGTAATTCAGATTATGATGAAATTAATCCAAAATAGTCTTTGACGACAAATATACTAACCCCCCATGTCTTAGTTTTCTTGTATACTCAAGCCAGATTCCTTAAATTTAACTTTTAAACCTAAAAGCCAGGAATTCATTCGGGATGTGTTAGGTAATTTGAATTTTAGGAAATAATCCGAATTGATCATTGACAAGTAGACGAACTTCCCATATATTCGTTTTTCAAAACCCCGACACTCGATCTTTTAAATTTCTATTCAAACCCGACAGCCAGGGATGTGAATCGGGATATGATAAGAAATTCGATTTGGGACAAAATTAATACTAGACGATCTTTAATGTCTATACTAAGCTTTCATGTCCTAAATTTCCACAAACACATGCCCGAACTGTAACAACCCAAAGTTTTTGGTAAAATCTAAAAAGGGTTAGTAATCGGGTCCGGGTCCGGTCAACGCAGGTTGACCGGAAAATTGTTAAATGAGTGAAAGGATGTCAAAGGAAAATGTTTCCTTCATCAAATCCGTCCCAACGAAATGTTGACCGGAAATAGTAAAGAAATCCGGACTTCCCTTGGTAAAAAGGAAGTCCGGTTTTAGGGGCAAATTACTTTCATCAATTCCAGGTCAACGCAATGTTGACCGGAAATTTAAGGAGAAAAGTAAACCGGCTTGTGAAGGATTTGGGACTCAGCTGCGTGCAGGCGGTTCTTCTTGCATTAAGGTCTCCGAAACTCAATGCGGATTTCCCTCATCAAATCCGGTCAACTCGCGTTGACCGAGAACGAAAGATGAAGAAGTCGGAATTGGCATTGAAAAGTTCTTTGTCAGTTGATTTAATGCAGTCAGTTCTGAGAATAAAAGCCTCCGGAATTTGGTCGGAAACTGCAGTCGGTTTACGCGGCATATAACTCTTCATAAATGCAATCAGGTTTTGAAAAATGCAAACAGACTTTGGTGATGGAGCCGAATTAATGACGCTTTGTCTTTGGGAATCCACAATTAAATATTGTAGGCATTTTCAATACTTTGAGAAGGGAACAAATAGTAAATGGCATCTTGGGAATTAATTGGGCCATAAATAATAGCCTCTTTACCTAAGGATTATAAGTATGAACTTAGACATTTGACAAAGACACCCTAGAAATTCTGAAGATCATACAACGTAGGAAGGAGCAGGTTAAAAACTAAGGCAACAACTTCAGGCAAGATACTCACCACATTTCTAAATTTCATGTTTGATTATGTTAATATGAAATGTTATGATTTTTGTTTATAATATGTTTTGATAATTAAAATGCATGTTTAGAAGGAAATTCTGTTATGCATGATTCTGTTAAGAATTTTGAAACTCAGTATTATAGAAAGAATTTTGTATGAATCTGGTGCTAC
This sequence comes from Nepenthes gracilis, assembly GCA_033239525.1. Taxonomy (NCBI): domain Eukaryota; kingdom Viridiplantae; phylum Streptophyta; class Magnoliopsida; order Caryophyllales; family Nepenthaceae; genus Nepenthes; species Nepenthes gracilis. Next base: position 12,587,525 of record BSYO01000012.1, read on the forward strand.
AGTATGTCGTTCTTCTGAATTTTAAGGCCTCCGGAATTGTATGACCTCCGGAAAATACTGTTCGTTCAAAAAGCACTCCGGCAATATCACTGTTCTTATGAATTTATGTACTCCGTCTTACAGGAAAACGTACTCCGGCCTTTTATGAATTTTATGTACTCGTCCCCTTTGTGAAAAAGTACTCGGCCTTTTATGATTTTATGTACTCCGTCCATTTGGAAAATTAACTCCGGTCTTTATGAATTTTATGTACTCCGTCCGATCGTGAAAAAGTACTCCGGCCTTTTATGATTTTATGTACTCCGTCCCATGAAAAAAATTAACTCCGGTCTTTTATGATTTTATGTACTCCGTCCTTCGTGAAAATTAACTCGGTCTTTTATGATTTTATGTACTCCGTCCACCGTGGAAAAATTAACTCCGGTCTTTTATGATTTTATGTACTGGCGTCACTTTGTGAAAAAGATACTCGGCATTTTGAACCGAATTTGTACACAAAGACCTCGGCATTTAAGGTCTCAGTTTGAGAAATGATCTCCGGCATTTTGAACCCGAATTGTGCGGAAAGCCTTGGTAATTAAAGCATTCGACTTTTACGAATTGCAATCGGTATTAACAAAGTGCGAAATGCACTCCGGCTTTCGATGCACTCAAATCGAAGAATTACACTCGTATCCTATAACATCCGAATTCTGAAAATACCCTCGGCCTTTAAGCATCCGGTTTTCAAGTAATGCACTCCGGCATTTTAGCAGTTAATTCCACCGGCAATTGAGCACCCGAATTGTAATGGAATTTCACTCCGGCATTTTGGTATCAGATTTTATGAAAACGCAATCCGGTTTTCCATACTTCGAATTTGAATTCACGGCTTCCAAATAGATTCGTCCGTTTTAAGAAAAGCCCTCCGGTTTTTAGTAAGAAAGGTACTCCGTTTCCTTTAATGAAAAGAACTTGATTTTGTACTCCGTCCTTTATGCACTCCGGCTCTGGAAATAAGAAAGCGAACTCCGGTTTTGGACTATTGACAACGAAACGGTTTTTGACTAACAAATACGAACTCGGTTTATGAATTTCGACCTTCCGTTTTGGAAGATTTATGAACAAGAATTTCTGCGGTTTATTAAATAAGAACTTTGGATTATGTTTTGAAAGATGAACTTGGCTTTTGATAAGATGATATGGACTTCAAATACTGAAGTTAAAGAACAAAGAACAAGGAAAATGTAAGAATACGGACAGCAAGTGGAACTCTTCCGACTTTTGATCTATGATGAATGGCCAATAAGAACACGAACCAAGAACCGAGTTTCCATTAAGCTTGCTGTTAAAGAATGGATGAAGGATATAGGAGTGACACTCGAGGATGCCTCCTGGGCCACGGGAGGGGACCTTTTGGTGGCACAAGAACTCTGGACTATGGCCCGTATGCCGGGTTAAAGGCATTACCTCCCGCCCGGGGAGCATAATGAGGGGACACGGCTTTAGGTTGTGGGGTAGCACACAACCCGTCCTCGATGTTGTCCGCTCCCGTCCGGTCCCTAAAGATGATATGAACTCCGAATGATTTTGATAAAGACAAGATGAAAAGAACATGAACTAAAGAAAGAAATGATATGATGATTTTTATGCTATATTATGATCTATGTTACGATTATATGTATGCTTGTGTTTTCGCATGTGAGTATCCTGCTGGGCTTTGTAGCTCATTCTTGTTGATTTCGGATGATGAAAAGCTCACGAAGGACGAAGTGAAGTAGGACCTTTATGTTATTACAAGATGAAGTAGTCAAAAGAGTGAGATCTATGTTTAGTTTTGGCTCATTATCTTTTGATATTTTGGAAAGTCATGTCTTGAATATTCCGCTGTTATGAGATTATGTTTCCGTACTTATACCTTGGTTAATGAAATTGATGATTCCTAGTTGCATCTCGGTGTTGAGTAAAAAAAAAAAAATTTATGTCCACCTTTTTATCCTATGCTATGAAATTTCTTAAAAGTAAAGAACTTAGTTTTTGACGACTGACTTTTCAAGGTGGAAAAGTCGGGTCGTCCTGATTGGTAGAGAGAATTGAGATGCCTTAGGAATTGATCGATCGAAAAGCGTAAGTGTAAGTTTGATCTTTCCTACTAAATTTTCGTAGGAATAAGTCTAGGTGATTAGGACTCTTGAGAAGTTGACTCTAGGCTAAGCTTATGGATATTTTCCTTTCCTCTAACTTACTTTTGGAATTTCAATGTTGCACTGTCTTGATTTTTAGGATGGCCAACGAATGGAGAAGAAGGTATGACACTGGTAGTTCTAGTACCTCCATGATCGTGAAACCAGTATGTAACCTTGCTAGGCAGGATGGCACATGTTGAAGAGAAGATGGAAAGGCGTCATGTGGCCCTGTTTCCTGCTCCACGACCAATCTCGTCTATATATGAGGAATTTAAGATAGCAAACATGCCTGAACTTTTGGGAAGCCCAGATCCGCCAAAAGGCAGAAAAATTGGGTTAGGAAATGGAAGAAAGAAATTACAATTACTCGGTGTTCGGATAATGAATTAGTGATCCGGGGAGATTCAAACTTATATCGAGACCCTAGATACAACCTCGGTATTCAAGGAAGAGTTAGAGACACAAACCGTTTCTCCAAAGTGGGCTGCTAGTTGGGAGGATTCTGGAAGAAACTCACATTTGGAGCCACCTAAGTCATCCAAGAAGGCAAAATTAATGGATATGGGAAAGAGCACTATCGAAGTTTTTCCTAAATTCGCTTATTGTAGGAAGAGGCACGGGGGAAAAATTTGCTATAAAGAAATAGGAGCATGTTATAATTGTGGAAAGTTGAGTCACCTAATAAAAGATTGCCCGTACCAAAAGGTAAAAAGAAGAGAAGTCTGAGTATCAGGGTGACAGCACAAGGCCCAGAGACACTCGAAGGCAAAGAAAGGTATTCTCTTAATCACGAAATTTTGATTTGTAGACCTATGTATGCTTTATGGATTTTATTAGCCAGTATTATTAAGAGATCACCAAAGTAGGGGGAAGCAACCATGGGACGAAACTGCCCCATCCATAATTGGAACTTTATGGTAAGATCTCTAAGGACTTAAAAGGGATGATGGGTTTTGAGGATTAGGAGGTATTGTCCTATGTGCTCAGGCAAGTTTTAAGGATGAATACCTTATTTAAGACTCCAAAAAAAAAAAAAAAAAAAAAATAATAATAATAATAACAAGACCTTCGAGGTAGATAAGATGGATTCTTAGGGTTCATGAATTTCAAAAGAAATGAAGAATCAAGTTGGTGAAGGAAATACTCATAGGCTTGTGACACTTTGGTGGCGTAACATTAGGATCTATAAAACTTTAATTGATAACTATTGAAAGGGCTGTTAGTATCTTGAAAACATACGGTCATCTTGAATCTAATCAAGGTTACTAAGCGATCCAATGAGTATTTTTTGAGAACCCCAATTCAAGTGAGACGTTCGGCTTAGAGAGAACGGTAAACTTTAGAACAACGGATACAAGATGGTTCTTGGATATCGAATGAGGATTATGTTGTTTAGTGATCCCTAGAAGTTTCCGGGAAATAAAATTTCCTTGAGGAATGGTACGGTCATGTAGGATATCTTTGATATAAGTAGGGGAGCAGTCCATGACTAATGTCGCCAAATATAAGTTAGATTAGCAACAAAAACCTCTGTCTTAAGAACTCACGACTTCGTTTGCCAAGATAGTGGTACCATTAAGAAGGGTGATCATATGATATCGCATATGGACAATTATGTTTAAAGGTTGAGCAAGTGGATCTCGGTGTTCTTCTTTGGGAAAGTAGGCATCAATGCTAAAAATTGATATTACGAATATTGATGTTACGAATTCTTAGACTTGTATGTTCCCGAAGTCTCATAAGAAATGTGAAAGGGTAAATCACGAGTAAATCCAAATGATTAGGTGTTAGGATTTATATCCTTAGTCTGGGAGACAAAATCATATTCAATGTATGGGAGCTATGGATTTATACAATATGAAGTCCTTTAGGTTTTGTCTCAAGACATTTAGAGTGACCCATTCATCGTAATGATAGGATACTTGTTCAGATTAGATCAATTGACTCATTAGTATACTAAAGAGATCACGAAGGTTTACTAAGTAATAAGAATTTTAAAAATTTTGGGTAATGTTATGTAGATTGCTGGGTAAGAGTAGCCTTGAAGGTGGCTGTAGTTGAACGGCTACGGGATTTGTCTTCTCGGTGTGAATATCCTACGATCATTTTATTCAAGGTTACCGTATATTGCGGGTCTATGATGGGGCTATGTATTCTAGAGAAAATGTTGGTTTGCTGATTTTTAACAAATGGTGTGAATGTAAATCGTTTCCAACTTTAAATTTTGATCGTGATTTAATGTTGCATCGAAACTTTAATAAAGCTTGAGCAAATAATCTTTGGGACGTCAAGTTTCAATGAGATAATTAATGATAAAGATAGCATAACGAAATGAAGTAAACCTTGTAAGATGATTAATTTTTTAAAAGAGAATATTCCTCATCGAGTCTTAGAGTAGGTTGAACCTAGAAAGTTCATCCGATTATGGAAATTAAGATTGAGGTTAATGTCCTTATGATCAAGTTAGTTTCGAGCTTGGAATGGACTAAAGTAAAAGTTCTTAGAATTCATTTGAAGTATCGGATTAAATTGGAGGAATAACTAGCATGTATTGTAAGTCATTTAAGAAATTCCGAGGATCAACCTCATATCAATAGCTGAGAAAATCCAGTAAATGACTGGATTAAACTGTTATAAGAGAGTAAGAATGGTTAAATGTTTAAGGCTTCCTAATGTAATTCCTGTATGAGGGAATAAACTCTGAATGTAAAAAAAAAAAAAAATACGAATGATTATGAGACCTTAAGGATCATCAAATTTCGAGGACGAAATTTCTATAAGTAGGGGAGATTGTAACAACCCAAAGTTTTTGGTAAAATCTAAAAGGGTTAGTAATCGGGTAAAGGTCCGCCAACGCAGGTTGACCGGAAAATTGTTAAATGAGTGAAAGGATGTCAAAGGAAAATGTTTCCTTCATCAAATCCGTCAACGAAATGTTGACCGGAAATGGTAAAGGAAATCAGGACTTCCCTTGGTAAAGGAAGTCCGGTTTTCTGGGGCAAATTACTTTCATCAATTCGGTCAACGCAATGTTGACCGGAAATTTAAGGAGAAAAGTAAACCGGCTTGTGAAGGATTTGGGACTCAGCTGCGTGCGGGCGGTTCTTCTTGCATTAAGGTCTCGGAAACTCCAATCGGGTTTCCCTCATCAAATCCGGTCAACTCGCGTTGACCGGAGAACGAAAGATGAAGAAGTCCGGAATTGGCATTGAAGAAATTGCTTTGTCCAGATTGATTTAATGCAGTCAGTTTACGAATAAAAGCCTGAATTTGGTCCGAAACCGCAGTCCAGTTTACGCGGCATATAACTCTTCATAAATGTAATCAGGTTTTGAAAAATGCAAACAGACTTTGGTGATGGAGCCGAATTAATGGCGCCTGTCTTTGGGAATCCACGAATTAAATATTGTAGGCATTTTCAATACTTTGAGAAGGGAACAAATAGTAAATGGCATCTTGGGAATTAATTGGGCCATAAATAATAGCCTCTTTACCTAAGGATTATAAGTATGAACTTAGACATTTGACAAAGACACCTAGAAATTTCAAGATCATACAACGTAGGAAGGAGCAGGTTAAAAACTAAAGGCAACAACTTCAGGCAAGATACTCACCACATTTCTAAATTTCATGTTTGATTATGTTAATATGAAATGTTATGATTTTTTTGTTTATAATATGTTTTGATAATTAAAATGCATGTTTAGAAGGAAATTGCTATGCATGATTCTCGTTAAGAATTTTGAAACTCAGTATTATAGAAAGAATTTTGTATGAATCGGGTACTACAAAGATGTCGTTCTTGAATTTTAAGGCCTCCGAATTGTATGACCTCAGGAAAATACTGTTCGTTCAAAAGCACTCGGCAATATCTTTGTTCTTATGAATTTATGTAATTCGTCTTCTCGTGAAAACGCATACTCCGGCCTTTTATGAATTTTATGTACTCCTCCACTGTGAAAAAAGTACTCCGGCCTTTTTATGATTTTATGTACTCCGCCCACATGAAAAATTAACTCCGGTCTTTTATGAATTTTATGTACTCAAATCCCTTTGCGGAAAAAGTACTCGGCCTTTTTATGATTTTATGTACTCCGTCATTGTGAAAAATTAACTCCGGTCTTTTATGATTTTATGTACTCGTCCACTGTGAAAAATTAACTCGGTCTTTTATGATTTTATGTACTCCGTCCCTTTGTGAAAAATTAACTCCGGTCTTTTATGATTTTATACTACTCCCATTTGTGAAAAGTACTCCGGCATTTTGAACCCGAATTTGTACACAAAGACCTCCGGCATTTAAGGTCTCGGATTTGAAATGATCTCCGCATTTTGAACCAGAATTGTACTGGGAAAGCCTTCTGTAATTAAAGCATTCGACTTTTACGAATTGCAATCCGGTATTTGAACAAAGGCGAAATGCACTCCGGCTTTCGATGCACTTCGAAATCAAGAATTACACTCCGGTATCCTATAACATCCGATTACGAAAATACCCTCCGGCCTTTAAGCATCCGGTTTTCAAGTAATGCACTCGGCATTTTAGATTCAATTCCACGGCAATTGAGCACCCGAATTGTCTGGAATTTCACTCCGGCATTTTGGTATCAAATTTTATGAAAACGCAATCCGGTTTTCCATACCGAATTTGAATTACGGCTTCCAAATAGATTCGTCCGTTTTAAGAAAAGCCCTCCGTTTTTTTAGTAAGAAAGGTACTCCGTTTCCTTTAATGAAAAGAACTTGATTTTGTACTCCGTCCTTTATGCACTCCGGCTGAAATAAGAAACGAACTCCGTTTTTTGGACTATTGACAACGAACTTGGTTTTGACTAACAAATACGAACTCCGGTTTATGAATTTGACCTTCCGTTTTCGGAAGATTTATGAACAAAATTTCTTCGGTTTATTAAATAAGAACTTTGGATTATGTTTTGAAAGATGAACTTGGCTTTTGATAAGATGATATGGACTTCAAATACTTGAAGTTAAAGAACAAAGAACAAGGAAAATGTAAGAATACGGACAGCAAGTGGAACTCTTCCGACTTTTGATCTATGATGAATGGCCAATAAGAACACGAACCAAGAACCGAAGTTTCCATTAAACTTGTTAAAGAATGGATGAAGGATATAGGAGTGACACTCGAGGATGCCTCACGGGCCACGGGAGGGGACCTTTTGGTGGCACAAGAACTTCTGGACTATGGCCCCGTATGCCGGGTTAAAGGCATTACCTCCTTGGGGAGCATAATGAGGGACACGGCTTTAGGTTGTGGGGTAGCACACAACCCGTCCTCGATGTTGTCCGCTCCCGTCCGGTCCCTAAAGATGATATGAACTCCAAATGATTTTGATAAAGACAAGATGAAAAGAACATGAACTAAAGAAAGAAATGATATGATGATTTTTATGCTATATTATGATCTATGTTCTGATTATATGTATGCTTGTGTTTTCTGCATGTGAGTATCCTGCTGGGCTTTGTAGCTCATTCTTGTTGATTTCAGATGATGAAAAGCTCACGAAGGACGAAGTGAAGTAGGACCTTTATGTTATTACAAGATGAAGTAGCTGGCAGCAGCAGATCTATGTTTAGTTTTTGGCTCATTATCTTTTGATATTTTGGAAAGTCATGTCTTGAATATTCCGCTGTTATGAGATTATGTTTCCGTACTTATACCTTGGTTAATGAAATTGATGATTCCTAGTTGCATCTCGGTGTTGAGTAAAAAAAAAAAAATTTATGTCCACCTTTTTATCCTATGCTATGAAATTTCTTAAAAGTAAAGAACTTAGTTTTGACGACGACTTTTCAAGGTGGAAAAAGTCGGGTCGTCACACGAACACCTTGAAATAAATCCTTCAAGATTATCGGCAAAATGAGAAAAATGCAACAACCAAGGGGGCCTTATACTTAGCTGAATCCTAAGAATTCATCATGAAATTTGTTACAGTACAAAGTAGAAGCCCAATTCAGCAAGGAGGGGGTCTCGTTAGCCTCATTTCACCACCCAATTAACAGGATATATATATATATTTTTAGTAAAAGATATACAGCTGTCTGCTTCCCTAATATTTGGACTATTAAATTAGGGGAAGGGTATGGTGGCAGCAGCCTGCTTGGGACAGCAGCTGCTTTAGTAAAGAAGAGTCAGCAGCAAATGTGGGAAGAGGAGGAATAAATAGCAATGATGATATGACAAGACTTGATGACTCAGCCACTTAATTCTCATACTATAAGAAACATGTGAGTAAGAGAGAAGAAGAAAAGAGAGGAAAACGTGGGAGAGAAGAAGGAAAAACAGAAATGAAAATAGAGAGAAAAATCAGAAGGGAGAAAGAAAACCAAAGACAGCAAGGGTGTATCTGAATTTTTGCTGGCAAGTGTACTTCGACCCTTTTCTTGATTTTAGAGTAATTTTTGGCTACTTTCTCTTGAGTATTGTTGATCCATACTTGCATATGTTTCATTAGTTATCATAAATTCATGAGGAGTTGCAAGAAAAAATTAAAAATGGGTGAACTGGCCCTGGACACATGATAGTGTCCAAAATCGGGTTCTGCTGTGGCAGTTCCTGATGTTTGCTTCATATCGACCACTAAATGGCCGAATTAGCCAACGGCCAAAACTGGTCAAATGATCCTTAATTAATGAAGTAAATGTGGGAAAACAATTAGCCTCTAAAGCGTTCAAGAAGGGGTTCAAAATCGGACCCAAACTCGGCTGCAAAATCAACTTACTGGCTCGGCTGATGCTTTTTTTTTTTTTTGGTAAGTAAGTATTTTGGATTAATGGGAGAAAAATAGTACAAAAAAATATGTTTATCTCCAAGTATTTTGACTTGAAGATAAAACATTATACGCTAGGGCAAACCCCGAGCGGACATTACATCTGAATAAACAAAAAGGCCTCTAGGAGGACAACGTTTGCCGAAAAACGACAAAATATGACATTTCCATCATAAACACCAGAACACAGCATGCATTAGCAGACACACATATTCGGCATGCTCCAGCTCCGAGACCAGCAGCACCAGGTTCGGCTGTTGAACATAGCAGCAGCGGCACAAAAGAGTCCTAATCTCCAAGGCTCCAAACTCATCTGCCAGGCAGCACAAAATACCACTGCATCTACCAGGCTGCTCATCTTCCATCAGGAATTACTGATGCAACACAGTAGCATACAAATCATAAAGCCAAAATGAACTGCGCCTTCAAAACCCGGGATCAACAGCACCGTGTCCCCATCGAACAAGGTCAGCAGACACATCATCAAAAGAGGGCATCCAACCAGCTGCTGAATTTCAACAGATGCATGCCACAGCAACCATGACATCAGCTCCAGCAGGTCAGCAACCATGGCTCGGCTGATGCTGAATTTCAGTTTCTGCAATTTAGCAAAACACATCCCAAAATGGATTGATCTGGAGTCCAAACTGACTCGATTTGCTAGTATTAGGTGTGGAATGTCACCATGTAAACCGGCGGCCCAATAAAATATGGGTCGGATACTGAACCGGACCCATGAACAGCAAGGGTCTTACTGAACTGCTTCTTTGAGGAGTTGGGGAAATAATTTTAAATAAAATACACCCTGAATCCAAAATGGGCCAAATCGGTGCCAGAAGTTAGCTAAGGCCTTGGGGGTGATATTCAAGTATTTTCTCAAAAAAATCGGATCCAAATTAAATATGATTCGGATCCTCAATGTTGGAACAAAATCTGTCTGCATCAGCTTATACTGATGCAGAATCTACTCCGGGAATTTTGTCTGAGCCAGTCAATATTTTGACTTGGACCGGCCCTAAACCAGATTTATTCTCAAACTTAAGTACCTTGGCTACAAGAGGAAGCCCAGAACCGATCAAAAACAGGCCCGATTGAACCATAAAAAAATTACAGAAGTAGGACTATCCTGGACAGTTCTGCTGAAACCCAAATGGGCAGTCTGTGTTGGCAGACTGAACCGGCCACAATCCGATCACCAAACAGGCTCAAATTTTGGCACGAAATAGCTAAGACCCATGTTCAGGGTGTGTAAAAATTTCCCATGAAAATGGGCTATATAACTCAGTGAGCGGTCCTCAAAGTTTTTCTCGAACCGGTTCAGCTTAGATGGTAATCTGAGCCCTTTATTAAAAAGGGTCGAACCGGGCCCAAATTCGACTAAAATGTGACCGAACCAATGAGCAATAGACCTAAGAAGGATATTGGGATACTTATAAAAAATTTCAGGTGCAAAATAATTATGAAAACAGGTCCCAAGCCTTAACCGAACCGGTTCACATGAACCGGGAAATTTCCAGAATATGAACAAAATATTCAAGACCTACCCCGACTTGACTTACTAACATCAATAAGTATTGAATTATGTTATTTAAGCTCCGGTAAATTAATTGGCCACCAAGTAGATTGAAAGACACTAAGTATGGAATAAAGTTTCATATGCATTTTTCTGCATGTTCAAGGCCTATGAAATATTATATTTGGATATCGTTTGCTATGTTAAATTATATTCATGAAAGTTTGGAAGGACTCCATGAAAATATGAAAAAAATTCAGTTACGTCCAGTGACGTTCAGTTAAGTTCTGTTAAAGTTCAGTTATATGAGATCCCTTCAAAGTTGAAAAAGAAAAATTGGACCATGGATCTTTTTTTAGATAGTGATATTCCCTAACATGCCTTAGGATATTACAGTGAAAAATTAAAGAATTACTTTTATACGGTCTGTCCATTTCGGCCCCGTCTACCGGGATTATAGGTAGTACCGCCCGCTTCGGGGTGTAAGAAGGAGGACAAGAATTGGATTGTGGAATTAAGCGCAATCCCGATTGTGGAAGTAAGCACAATCTATCCTATTGTTAGGATATTTGCCTTAGATTGTGTGGGTTAACACAATCCTTTCTTCGATTTATCCACTTCGTTAGCTAGTGAGCCCACTGGCCCTGGTTCCTAAAGATAAGGGAAAATAAATACAATCAATAAAAGCTGAGAAATAAAGAAAGGTAAAAGTATTGCATTTCATGTATCTGCTCCTATTTATATATGGTAATGTATCTTCTATATAAAATGCATGCCTTTGTATGTTATATACACTGCTGAGCATTTGGCTCACTCGCTTGCTATTTTCCATTCCCTTCAGACGAGTCTCAAGAAATGACGAAGGAGTAACAGGATTATGAAAGAAGTTGAGGTGGCCATAATTTTATGATGACATATATGTTGTACTTGGGATGATGAAAAGAAGAAGAAAAAATATGTGTACTGTATAAAGTTGTATTTTAGGCATGTTGTATTTTGATGATAATGGAATCGCTTCCGTTATGATATAGAATATATACTTCCGTCGGATTTAAATTCTTATGGATATTTAGTAAGCATCTTCCATAATTTAGACTAATATCATGAATGACTAATGTGATATTAGAGCCGGTATAAATTATGGCTAATGTTAGGATCCTGTCTATGATAATAATAATATTAATGATAAGTACAACGACGTATGACGTGGGACGTCACATCATGGGTGTGCGCAAGAATGAAATTACCTAGCTCATGTTTGAAGAAGCATTCATAGAGAAATATTTTCCGTCTAACCTTCGTGAGACAAAGGAGGAGGAGTTTGTTCATTTAAGGCAAGGTAATCGGATGATAGCCGAGTGTGATGCAAAATTTACGGAGTTGTCCGGGTATGCTCTATATATGGTGGAAGATGAAGAAAGAAAAGTGAGGAAGTTTTTGCAAGGCTTAAGAGGCGACATCCATAAATGGTTGGCAACCCTAAAATTGACGACCTACAGGACGTTTTGGATCGTGCTTTGATCTATGAGAAGGAGTTTGAGAAAGAAGAATTCTCCAAAAAGAGGATGTCGAACAGAAGTGGCATTAGTGCAAGCTCTAGTGCAGGTTCGGGAAGACCACCTAAGAGAGTGAAGCAAGCGGATCAAAGAAACAATACCAGTCCTTCTGCATCGGCTAAGCAAGCTCTAGCTAGTTCTTGCCAGCATTGCAGGAAGTTTCATGGTGATAGGCTTTGCTGTAAGACATTGGGTGTGTGTTTCAACTGTGGACAGTTTGGGCATAAGATTAAATATTGTCCCCATCAGAAGAAAGCCCATGCTTCTAAGCCTACTGTTTAATGAAATGTGTTCGCAGTGACAGCAAGTGAAGCAAAGGTGTCCAATAGTATAGTGGAAGGCATTCTTCCCATTTGTGGCACCTTTACTACTATATTTTTTGATTTCGGATCCACCAATTCCTTGATTTTTTCTCGATTTGCTTGTCATTTTATATCCTCTCCTATGATTCTTGAATATTCCTTGGTTATTTCGATGCCTACAAGATTTTTCATTGATACAGATATTTCATACCCTGGATATGTGGTTGAGGTGAATGGGTTATTTTTAGCTGCTAATTTGATTTTGTTGAAAAAGTATGATTTTGATATAATTTTAGGTATGGATTGGTTATTGAGGTATCATGTAAATATTGATTGTTTCCATAAGAGAGTAGATTTTGTGATTCTGGAATGTGAGCCCCTTCACATTCAAGGAATTTGGTGGGTAGAGTCGTCTTGTTTTATTTCGGCTTTGCAAGCTTGTCATTTAATGAGAAGTGGATGTGAAGCTTATTGGGCTTATGCCAGTATAGTAGAGAGTCGTGAGTTATTAGCAAAGGAGATCCCGGTGGTGTATGAGTTTGAGAATATATTTTCAGATAAATTATTTGCTCTACCACCACACCGGGAGATCAGGTTTGGAATTTATCTCATGCCTGGATCGGCACCTATTTCGAAGACACTATGCCATATGGCTCCTGCTGAGTTGAAGTAATTAAAGTAGCAATTGCAAGACTTGTTGGATTTGGGTTTTATTAGACCCAGTGTATCGCCTTGGGGTGCTGCAGTCCTATTTGGGAAGAAGAAGTACGGGATTTTGCGGCTATGCATAGACTATCATAAATTGAATAAAATCATGATCAAGAATAAGTATCATTTGCCATGGATTGATGATCTCTTTGATCAAGTGCAAGGAACCCGTATGTTTTCAAAAATTGATCTCCAATCAGGGTACCATCAACTTCAGATCAAGCAAGAGGATGTGTCAAAAACGGCATTTCCGATGAGATATAGTCATTATGAATTTCTTGTTATAACATTCAGAGTAACAAATGCTCCTGCTGTATTTATGAATTTGATTAATCGGGTCTTTCAGCCTTATTTGGATAAATTTATTGTGCTTTTCATTGGTAACATATTGATTTATTCAAAGAGTTGTGTAGAGCACGAGAAGAATTTGAGGACCGTGCTCCAGACTGTTAAGGAGCGTAAGTTATTTGCAAAGCTGAAGAAGTGCAAGTTTTGGTTGGAGGAGGTTGTATTTTTCGACCACATCATTTCCAATGGAGGTGTTTCGGTAGACTCGAAGAAAATTGAAGTTGTAATCAATTGGAGTCGACCGATGACGGTGACGGAGGTTCATAGTTTCTTTGGTATGGTTGGATATTATCGCCGATTTATGAATAATTTATCTCGCATTACTTTACCGCTTACCCAATTGATGAAGAAGGAAGTGAGATTTGAATGGACTCAAGAGTGTGGTCAAAGCTTTCAAGAGTTAAAGGATTGGTTGACTTCTGCACTGATTCTAACTATTCTCAACAGTTTTGGTGGCTTTAAGGTGTATTGTGATTCTTTTAAGGTTTGTCTTGGGTGTGTTTTGATGTAGAACGGGAAGGTGGTTGCTTATGGGTCTCATAGGTCTTGATAATTGAAAATTCTTGAGAAGAATTACCTGACCACATGACTTGGAGTTAGCCGCCATATTTTTCATGTTGAATATTTGGAGGCATTATCTATACGGCGAGAAATTTTTAGTGTATTCTAATCATAAGAGCCTCAAGTACTTGTTTTTGCAGAAAGAATTGAATATGAGGTAATAGAGATGGATTGAGTTCCTGAAGGATTATGATTATGAAATTTATTATCAACCTGGGAAGGCTAATGTGGTCATGAATGCACTTAGTCTCTGAACCAGTTTTGTAGCAAAGTTACAGATTAAGTAGATGGGGATGCTAGATTATCTGAAGTTATGTAATATTCAGCGATTCGTTAAGGGTAATAGGATGATGTTGTCTTTCCTGCAGATGCAACCTGAGATCCTCCAGAAGATTAAAAAAAGGTCAAGCGAATGATCCATTCTTAATGGATATTGTCGGGGATCTTGATTGAGACTCGCGGATTGAGACTCGCGAAGCAAATGAAGTTGCTGATATGCTTGCTCTCTCACGGTGCTATGCTGTCTGGTCTGTGGGATACGTTCCTGTACCGATGAAGATCCATATGGATTGCTATGTCGACTTCGTTGATTTAGGCGTAGTTAATCACGATCTTGCTCGTGTGAAATATATGACAGTTTTCATATTCTGCTTGTGTGGTAGTTCTTAATGTTTTTTTTTTCTTTTGATGTACCAGTTGCTCGGGGCATGCCCTAGCACATTATGTTTTACCTCTAAGTTAAATACTTGGAGTTAAAACATATATTTTGAAATTTTTTTTTCCCATTAATCCAAAATTCTTACTTACCAAAAAAAAAAGAGACTCGCGGATTGATTTTAATATTTGTGCCTACAAAGTCTTGAGATTTTGGGATTGTTTATGTGTGCCTGATGATAAGGAGTTGAAGGAAGAAATCATGAAAGAGGCCCATCAAACCAGGTACGCTATCAACCCTGAAACTAATAAGATGTATCAAGACTTGAAGAAGATGTCCTGGTGGAGGAATATGCGGAAAGAGGTTCTTACTTTTGTTGGTAGATGTCTTATTTGTTAGTAATTAAAGGCTGAGAGGAGAAAGCCCTTAGGTTTATTGCAGCCTTTGCCCATCCCGAGTTAGAAGTGAGAGGATATTTCTATGGACTTTATTATGGGCTTGCCTAGGATCCCGAGAAATCATGACACGCTTTGGGTCATAATGGATCCGTTAAGAAAATCGGCTCATTTCTTAGCCATTCAGACGACGTATTCTCGTAATCGTTTAGCGCAATCGTATATCAATGAAATTGTTAGACTACATGGAATGCTAGCTTCTATTGTCTCAAATCGTGATCTACTTTTTGTCTCTAAAATTTGGGAGAGTTTGCATTGAGAACTAGGGATGAACTTGAAGCTTAGCACAACATATCATTCTCAGACAGATGGCCAATCTAAGTGGATCATCCAGATTTTAGAAGATATGCTTAGAGTTTTAGTGGAGTTAAAGGAAAATTTGGATGATCACCTAGCATTAGTGGAATTACATACAATAATAATTTTTAGATGAGTATTGGTATGGCTCCATTTGGGGCATTGTATAATAGGAAGTGCCAGTCTCCTATCTATTGGGAGGATACAGGAGATAGATGACTTTTGGCACCTGATATGATTCGGGAGACATTGGAGAAGATTGCGGTGATTTTTTAGAAGTTAAAGATGGCCCAGAATCGGCAGAAGAGTTATGCAGACTAGAGGAGATCCAAGCTCAGATTTGAGGTTGGCGTTTTTGTTTCCTTAAGGTATCGTCGTCGAAGAGGACCTCTAGATTTGGTATGAAAGGAAAATTGAAACTACGATTCATTGGACCCTTCGAGATTTTGGAGAAGGTCGGAGAGGTGGCCTATCGATTAGCATTGCTACCGAATTTGGCCGATGTGCATAATGTTTTTCACATCTCGATGTTGAAGAAGTATGTTCATGATCCGATGCACGTCATCGACTATGGTATCTTAGTTATCAATAAAGTTTTATCACATTCGGAGGAGCCAGTATAAATTTTGGATTGAAGAGACCCGATTTTACGCTCGAAGACCATCCCTCTTGTAAAGATTTTGTGGAGGAACCACTCATGCGAGGAACTAACGTGGGAAAGGGAGGATGAGATTCGGGAAAAATATTCTTATTTATTTTGAGGTATGTGTGTTTGTTTAATTTCTAGGATTCAAAAATTTTGAGGATAAAAGTTTTTAAGTGGGGGAGTGTGACGAAACAGATTTTTTTATCCTTAGATAATTCCGTCATTTTAGATACAGAAACTGAAGCCCCAATATATCTTAAGGTCCTAAGAAAAAATGGACAGAATTTTTTCTAAAATTGGCCTTAACTGAAATATAAAACCTGTAAATATACAAAACAATATTCATCTACAAACATCTCATCCATAACACAGGATCATCAGACACCACGTATTATCCAATGACTTCAATTAATAAATCCTACCCACTATACTAAAAATTCAGAATAAGAGATGTCATTTACGACCTGTATAAATCAAGAAACATGTAGTGAAAGCTGAACTATATACTTATGAAAGCATAAATCCTTGTTTCATCACATGCATAACATACATTTCATATATAAAATCCATATACATAAGATCCACATACAAAATCAAGTATTACATTCAAGTTAGTCTTCTTAAGAACCTCAAAATATCTTCAAGTCTTCCAAGGTTTGCTAACTAAGCTTTTGACTACTCCTCATCTAAAACTAGCTCTACTGTTTCATCTGGAGGGAAAAAACAAAACAGTGAGCCGAAACCAAGCAAGGTATATGAAAACATGTAGTGTAAATCCTTTTATGCAGAACATGTGTACAAATAAGCCAAATTATGGAGATATTCAGGAACAAAAAGGTACATGAAACATGAAAAAACATGAATCAATATCAACATGCTTCAGAAACCATAATAACAGTGTAACGAGTTATAGAAATCAGAAGCTGGTATCAAAATCTAGAAGTTCTGGAAATTACTATAAATTTGAAAAATCCCTTCTTACTATCAGAAATGACAAAACTAGTAGACATTACTAGCCGAGGAGGCGAATAATCGAGGATAGATTATATTCATTCCATACAATCTAAGGCCAAGAACAGGAACAGGATATCCCTTCTCGTGGGATATGTATAGGAATGCCTCCCGAAGGCATGCTAGGAATAGGGAACTATCCTATAGGTTAATGCCCTGAGGAAGGGCGGACTGCGTATAACTCCATAGATAGAGTTATCCTCAATTACCACCATAAAATTCTAAGGCATGCTGGAGAACCTTACCTGATTAAATAAAAGTCCTAGGTCCCAATTAACGGAATCAGAAATATTTTTCTTCTTATTTCCTAACTTATAATATGTCGTATATTAGAAAGTCGGTTAGAATTACACAGATAACCTTTCAGATTATTTCAGAAATCCACAGAAACTCGACAGTGCAGTTTCGTATAAAGTTTTCAGATACAATTCATAATATGAATAATATTATTTTACAAATCAACTTTTACATATCAAAATTCAGAATTTTGAACACCAAATCCCTCAAATTTGTACCTAGGGTTTTACATAAATCCTCCGGACGTAAAATGGACACTAAATACATGATTATTCATGAAGTCAAAGCCATAATCCAAATACATATATAAAATCATACAATTAAACTAAAAATCCCAAAATTTTTGAGTTAGGGTTTTGGTAAATCTACCGGGACACAAAACGAACGTGAAACGGGAACCAAATCGTGAAATCGAAGCCACAACGCATGATAATCATGTATAAACGTAAAGTTTAGCAGTATATTTATCAGAAACATGCATTAATCGCATTAAATCTTGAGGGGCGAGTGTTTATAGTATAAAGAACGAAAATGGAGAAGTCAAAGCACGGTAAAAATGAAGAACAAAGATGGAGGTACACTTGCCCGAGCTCGATCTTTCGTTATTTTTTTCTCGGAGTAGATTGGAACAGATGATTTCTTCCCTTTTTCTTCTCTTTTGCCTCCTTCCTCTTCACTGCTGTCGTGGTTCTGCCCCTGTCTCATTTCTCCTTTCCTTTATAAGCAAAACAAAAATAAGGTCGCAGAGTTAAAAACGAGCACGTGGAAGGCGCACGGCAAATGCAGGTCCACTGCCAGGGCCTCACTCGAGCACAGCCGGGACACAACAAGTGGCACTCCATATGATTCTAGCACTTGCTGCCGCACTCGAGCACGCGGCAAGCGTCGTGCTACTGCTTGCTAAACTAAGGCTAATTTTTCACTTTTTTCTCAATTTTACTTATCCCAAACTTAGTTATACCAATTTAATTACTAGAATTATCATATTCCAGGTTTGGGATCTCACAAGGAGAGTCATGAGGTTTCCATTTCCAAAGTATAGTAATTAAGGATAATTAAAATAATATAATCAAAATTAGGCTTAATATATATGCAAAAAATTAAGTTTCAAAAGTGAAATAGGGCATCGATAGGGGACGCCCGAGGCAACACCGCCAAAATCAATGGCATGGCACCTACTTGCCACTGAAGCTCTGGCAGGAGGCACCAAATCTAGTGTAGGCATGCCTCAACTACACGGGTGATGCACTAGAATGCCCGTTCTAGTGCTGCCATGCCTAATGCTTGCTTGACTGGCACTTGAGCGCCAGTCTATATATTTAGTTGCGAGGGTTTCTTTTTCTGTCATTTTTGGTAGATCTGAGACAGAGGAGAGAGAGAGAATGTGAAGAATAAGAGAGAGGAGGAGGAGATCAAAGCACTGAGTTCATTTTTGGCTTAAAGATAGTTTAGAATGTTATAGATCGGTTCAAGACAAGTGCACCCATATACTTTTCTTTCTCTTGTTACACTTTTGTTCTGTTCTCTTCGGGTATTTTTGTTTTTTTTTTTTTTGGTAAGTAAGTTAACTGTGTTAAGGGTAAGCTTTTTATAGTGATCGGCCCCACCGCACTTGCGGCCCCAGAACCGAAACCCCTTCAAGGGATTTTTGGGAGGCACAAGACCACTTTGGTGCTTCATGGGATCGAACTCCGGGTGGGGAGGCACACTTCCATGTGTTTAACCACCAGGCCAATTTCGCCCGGCAAACCGTGTTAAGGGTAAGCTTTTTATAGTGAGTGGCCCCACCGCACTCGCGGCCCCATAACCTGTAAAACCCCTTGCGGGATTTTTTGGGAGGCACAGTACCACTTTGGTGCTTCCGCGGGGGATCAAACCTGGGTGGGGGAGGCACACTTCCGTGTATTTAACCACCAGGCCAATTCCGCTTCGGCGGGTATTTTTGTTCCAATACCCGTCTAAGCTTATATTTTATAAAACTCCTATTTTGTGCATGTATATATGTTGATTTTATATCCGATTTCTAAGTTTTGTGAGGTATTATGCTTCCAACAAAACCCTAACCCCACGGCCCATATTTTCTCCCATTTATTTTAGGATTTATGTATAATATAGATTTGAAACTTGGAACCCTAGTTTATGAACGTAATTATTTGGTATTTGTTCACATATATTTGGTATATGTTATGTTGTATGTTCTGAAAATATTGTTGGATACTTTTGTAAAGGGATTTATTGTTCGAAAGCTATAAAGTTTTGTTTAGCTCAGCATGGTAAAGATTTTCTAATGTTCCCTATGTTTTATATTAATTTGTGCATGCATTTGAAATTATGTAAAGACTTAAGCCCCCAAGTGAATGACAATATGTATGTGTATTCGAGAAATATGAGAATTATACAAAGTATACGAAGGAAACTCCATAATTTGTTATGTTTGATGATTTGTTCTCTTGAGAGTGGGAACTTTGTATAAGAATATGGTGAATGTTTTCTTAAGAATAAGTGATTATAAAACTAAACCAAAGATTTATATTTCAAAGGATAGTATTCCTTTAAATGCCTTGGAATATTATAGTGTTAGAATGAGGAATGTTCTTGGGCCATGGGAGGTGCTATGGTGGCATATGTGTTATCTGGCCTCATGTATCTAGTGAAAGGCATACCATCCGCCGTGGGATGTTAAAATTGAGGTATTGTGTATAGTGCTTTTTTACTTACCAAAAAAAAAGTGTATAGTGCTTTAGAATGTGTGGATGCATACATATTCCATTCCTTGTTCGGATACTCCGTTAGTTGCTAAAGCCCACTGACCTTGATCCCTAAATAATGAATGAATTTCTGCATGTTTTAGAACCTAAAGGAATCAGATATAAAATATGAAAAGATAAATATGTTCCGAAAAGTGCATTTGATCATGCTTCATGTGTATTTATCTGTATTATGCTCCTATTTTCTTTCTCTTGATTTATTTTGAGTATATAGCTTACTGTCGTTGATTATATTGTGCCTTACTGAGCATTCGGCTCACTCATTGCTACTTTTTTACCTTCACGACCTTATACCTGATTAGACGGAGTAGAGATTAGCAGTTGGCTAGGCATTGCTCTTGGAAGATTATTTTGTGGATTTAGATTTTGTGGTTTTGTACCCTATGTATGGAGTACTTTAGTATATTTTTGAGATGGATATGTATTGATATATATAATATATTGATAATGTATATATTAGTTTAGTTCCGCTGTGTATTGATGATTGCATATACTTTTACAGGTTATTATGGTTTGATATTTAGGTACCTGGTGATATCTCTTATAAGCCGACATTGTATCTAGATATATAACGTTGGTGCTATGAATAGATTGTGGCATTTTGGATCCTGTTTGTGATTATTGTTGTGATTTGTATATTGTACAAGAATATTGTGCAAATTTATATTTAGTTTGACAACCATTTTGCAGGTGGAATCTTATCAGTTTTCGGGTAGGACCCGGGTCATCACACCATGTGTTGCTTATTTCCTATTGGATATTTGGGAAACATGTGCTGCCATGTGGTAGCTTCTTTCTTGATGAATTTTGGTGTATTAGTGCTACCATGTGGCAACTTAATCATTTGTTTAACTTTGCTAATTTCCTTAACTTCCAAGTGCCGTGCCTCTATCTCCTAAGCTACCTAAACGTTGCCGTGTGTATTTATCTGGTGTGTGTATATATTTCCATGGAAAAATTTGGAAGGGGAGAAGCCAAGTGGCAGATAAATTTTGGGCTGCTGAAATTGCCGGGGTCCTCCTGCTAAATTCTTAAAAATTCAGCTAAGTATGTGTGTGTTTGTGTGTTGAATTTTGCTTAATTAATTTGATTTATGTTATATTCAATCAATCAAGCTAAATTCAATTATTAATTAGGTAAAAATTTGGTGGCCAGACTATCTATTTTGTCAACCGAAAATAATTACGTTGCTATCGATTGAAAATTTAGCATCCAAATTATCCTTTTGTTATCCCAAAATAAATTCGGTTAATAAACGGTTAGAATTTCGGTGACCGAGTTATCCTTTTATTAACTGCAATTGAATCGATTGTTGATCGAGTCCTTTAGATAATTTTTGTGTTACATTGTGTCCCGGGGTGAACCTTTGGCTTCCGGGATAATAGTATAATTATCATAATGAATCTTGATTCTTATCGAAATTCTTAGACCTATGGAAGCTTCTAAATCCACATATGTTATTTTCAAAGGTTTAGTATTTTTGAGTTGTCTGGTTCTTCAATTGAAATTTCTCTGTGTCCTTTGACCTCGATTTTACTTTTGTTTAATTAATTATGATTTATATGATTAGAAGATCTTAGGCCTTACACATATGAATGCTTGCATACCGTCGTATAAAGCCAAATGGCTTAGACTACCCGAAGTCGGGTGAACGCTTTCAGCTACAAACTTGAGCGGCCACAGCCTGGACAAAAACTTCAGTTCCAATAGCTAATGTGACGTCCCGTATCCTCATTACCTTTATTAGGTATTATTGTCATTATTTAATGTGGTATTACACATTATACAACTTATAACATTCACAGGATTCATATATCTGTCATATCCTCAATGGCTCTACTACCGTACTATTGGAATACAATATTGGTCTTAATAAGGAAGAGGGTTGCTAAAAACTAAAAATCCATCACTTGTCAACTTGTGGAAGTATAATACTCACCAGAATCTGCAAAAGCAATGTAATTTAGTATTACCCAAAAATACAACGTAGCATGATAGACAATAGAAGTTTTATAGTACATATTCTAACCAAGTACATCAAAATTCTCAGCAATCCTAACACATTGTCCAACTATCAAGAAAAATTTGAAACTTTCATCTTCACTCCAATCTGACTGACTTTAACTCCCGCAGAATATCTAAGGGGCAGTAAAGTAGTAAGAGAGTGAGTCAAATGTTCAATAAAATATAATATATATAAGGATATGCATGTTTGCACTAAAAATATGTCATCATAAGGGATAGTAATTAGAATACATACAAAATATAAAATGTGATCAAAACATTTCCCTGATGAATTTAACCTCCTTTACCTTATTTTTTTACTGTTTTATATTTAATCGTTACTTATCTTGAAGGACTAGGGCTACTATGCCTTATCAACTGATAGAGCGGTCAATCCAATACAAGATTGTGTTATTCAACAAATCAAAGGCTTATCCTCCTCTTAGCAGGATGCTTCCTTTCGCCGAACACCCTGAATGTGGAAAGGCTTGTTCCCAGGGATGGTGAATTCTACTCTTTTCCGGAAACAGTCAATCTTTGCATGATATCTGGCTAACCAGTCCATCCCCAAGATCGCATCAAAGTCTTTCATTTCCAGTACAACCAAGTTAACAGGTATTAAGAATTCATTTACTTTTATAGGGCATTCAGAAAATGCTATATTTAATATTACGGACGACCCTGTTGGTGAGGTAACCATTAATGGGTATTCCAGAACTTTAGAAAGGGTCGTAAGATGCTCTGAAAATTTATGGGAAACGAAAGAATGAGTGGATCCAGAATCAAAGAGTACGTGACAAGAGATGCCACAGATAGAAAGTGTACCTTCTACCACCTCTGTAGACTGTTCAGCCTCCTTTGCAGAAATAGCAAATACTTTGGCTGGGATAGGAGACTTAACTCTTGGGGCTTGTTTAGCCACCGGACAATCTCTGATCATGTGCCCCGCCTGCCCACAGTTATAACAAACTCCCAGCTTCTTGTAACAAGGCCTCCCTCCATGTGATTTCCCACAATGATCACATACATCATTAGCCGTAGATCGAGAACTCTGCACCGATCGGCTCTGTTCCCCGCTGAACCTTGATGGTCTTGCCTTCTTAGAAGGCCCTTCAATAGCGCTGGCCTTGGATACCTGACTGAAAGTCCTTTGTCTGGACATTGCTCCCCTCTTCAATTCTTTCTCATAAATAGCCTCCTTAGCGAGCACCTCCCCATAAGTTGTCAACGTCAGAGTGGAAAGGTGTCTCCTGATATCATCTCGTAATCCTTGAAAGAATCGTCTGACCTTCCTCTCCTCATCCTCCACCATGAAAGGGGCATAACGAGATAATTCAGTAAATTTCGAATCATACTCTGCCACCGAGCGATTTCCCTGTCTTAGGCGAAGGAATTCATCCTCCTTCTGCCCACGAAGATTTGCAGGAAAGTATTTCTCTAGGAATGCCGCTTCAAACATCTCCCAGCTAATCTCTCGATCTGGCATGTTGAAAACCCTTTTCGCATCTCCCACTAGTGGTGTGCTTCCTCGCCCTTGAGCTTATGAGTGGCATAAAGCACCATATCCCCAGCAGGGCATTTGATTACAGCAAATACCTTCTTCAGTCGCTGAATCCATGTTTCAGCCTTCAATGGATCGGGTTCCCCCAGAAATTCAGGGATCCGTTCATTGGTAAACCGATCGTAGACCGACCTTTCCTGATGGACAGGAACTGGGGTGGTCACCGGAGTTGGTGGAGTGGTCGGAGTCAAAGCTTCTATGACTTTGGCCATTCTGTCCAGTAGGTTTGCATATCTTGTCTCACGATCAGAAGTGTTGTCATCCTGAACATTTCTCCTTCCTCTGTTAGACATGGCTGCGGAAACGTCTGAAAAGAACAATTTTGTTAGTTAAAAAAATACTATCTTAATAGCCTTTTATCCCAAAGTGTAAGTAAGGATGACACTCTTCTTGCCAATACTAAATTTGTCCTGAGTTTCCGTGTTGATTCAAACTATCCTAAAGCATCTCAGTTTTCTCTCTGATACCAACTGTGACGACCCGACTTTTATTATTATCAAAAGTCGTCGTCAATACTAATTCATATAATAAAAGATGAGCATAAAATTTTTTTTTTCTTATCTTTATTCACACCCGAGATGCATTCTAAAAATAAATAATTTCATAAATCCCAAAAGTGTCACGGAAACATTCTAACGTTCATAAGCAACGGAAATCAAAATTACAAGTTCCCTCAAACAAAGTAAACAAAACTCCAAAAATCTGCTCCAGCCAGCAAAACCATAGGACTCTATTCGACTTCGTCCTCCATAAGCTTGTCATCTGAAAATTTGCAAGAGTGAGCTTACAAAGCCCAGCAGGATACTCACATGCAGAAAACACAAGCGTATAAATAATCAAAGTATAGATCATAATATAAAAATCATCATATCGTTTTTCTTGGTTCATATTCTTTTCATATTGTCTTCATCAAAATCATTCGGAATTCTTATAATCTTTAGGGACCGGACGGGAGCAGACAACATCGAGGACGGTTTGTGTGCTACCCCACAACCTAAAGCCGTATCCCCTCATTATACTCCCCGGGGCGGGAGGTAATGCCTTTAACCCGGCATACGAGGCCATAGTCCATAGTTCTTGTGCCACCAAAAGGTCCCCTCCCGTGGCCCAGGAGGCATCCTCGAGTGTCACTCCAAATCCTTCATCCATCTTTAACAGCAAGTTTAATGGAAACTCGGTTCTTGGTTCGTGTTCTTTATTGGCCATATATCATAGATCAAAAGTCGGAGTCATAGAGTTCCACTTGCTGTCCATAATCTATATGTTTTCATATAGTCTTGTTCTTCACTTTATTCATTGAAGTTCATATCATCTATCAAAAGTCAAGCTCATTTTTCAAAAGAAATTCAAGTTCTTATCTTGTTAATTTTCAAGCTCTTTTTAAATGGAAAGCTGAAGTCCGAAACCAAGTTCTTTACAAGGCCCGAGTTCGTTTCCTTTAGTCAAAGCCGAGTTCATTTCCTTTAATCAAAGCCGAGTTCGTTTTCTTTCAAAGCCGGAGTTCATTTACTTTAGTCAAAACCGGAGTTCGTTTTCTTTAATCTAAAACCGAGTTCCTTTCTTTAATCAAAATCGAACTTCTTTATTTATGAAGAACGGAGCACATTTACATTATGCTCAAAAGTCAAGTTCTTTAAAAGGACGGAGTGCCGTTCTTAAAATGGACGGAGCATCTTTACTTAAATCGGACGGAGTGCTTTTCATGGCGAAGCTCTTTTCAGGAGACGGAATTCTTTTTATTAAGACAGGTTTCAAAGGCCGGAGCTCTTTTGAGAGACGTATTTCAAAATTCTGAGTTTTTTAAAAACCGGAGTTGTTTTTCTTCAAGGCCGGAGTTCTTTTCGAAATAAAAGGACGGAGTACTTTTCTGTTTAAAATCAAGCTCATGAAATACGAAACTGTAACAACCCAAAGTTTTTGGTAAAATCTAAAAAGGGTTAGTAATCGGTCCGGGTCCGGTCAACGCAGTTGACCGGAAAATTGTTAAATGAGTGAAAGGATGTCAAAGGAAAATGTTTCTTCATCAAATCCGGCCAACGAAATGTTGACGGAAATGGTAAAGGAAATCGGACTTCCCTTGGTAAAAGAAAGTCCGGTTTTCGGGCAAATTGCTTTCATCAATTCCGGTCAACGCAATGTTGACCGGAAATTTAAGGAGAAAAGTAAACCGCTTGTGAAGGATTTGGGACTCAGCTGCGTGCAGGCGGTTCTTCTTGCATTAAGGTCTCCGAAACTCCAACTGGATTTCCCTCATCAAGTCCGGTCAACTCGCGTTGACCGGAGAAGCAAAGATGAAGAAGTCCGGAATTGGCATTGAAGAAGTTGCTGTCAGTGATTGATTTAATGCGGTCAATTTACAGAATAAAAGCCTCCGAATTTCGGTCCGAAAGCGCAGTCCGGATTTACGCGGCATATAACTCTTCATAAATGCAATCAGGTTTTGAAAAATGCAAACAGACTTTGGTGATGGAGCCGAATTAATGACGCCTGTCTTTGGGAATCCACAATTAAATATTGTAGGCATTTTCAATACTTTGAGAAGGGAACAAATAGTAAATGGCATCTTGGGAATTAATTGGGCCATAAATAATAGCCTCTTTACCTAAGGATTATAAGTATGAACTTAGACATTTGACAAAGACACCCTAGAAATTAGAAGATCATACAACGTAGGAAGGAGCAGAGTTAAAAACTAAGGCAACAACTTGTGCAAGATACTCACCACATTTCTAAATTTCATGTTTGATTATGTTAATATGAAATGTTATGATTTTTGTTTATAATATGTTTTGATAATTAAAATGCATGTTTAGAAGGAAATTTGTTATGCATGATTCTGTTAAGAATTTTGAAACTCAGTATTATAGAAAGAATTTTGTATGAATCGGGTACTCAAAAGATGTCGTTCTTCTGAATTTTAAGGCCTCCGGAATTGTATGACCTCCGGAAAATACTGTTTGTTCAAAAAGCACTCCGCAATATCTTTGTTCTTATGAATTTATGTACTCCGTCTTACGTGAAAACGTATCCGGCCTTTTATGAATTTTATGTACTCCGTCCATTTGTGAAAAAGTACTCCGGCCTTTTATGATTTTATGTACTCCGTCCACTCGTGGAAAAATTAACTCCGGTCTTTTATGATTTTATGTACTCCGTCCCTTGTGAAAAAGTACTCCGGCATTTTAGGTCTCGATTTGAAATAATCTCCGGCATTTTGAACCCGAATTTGTACACAAAGACCTCCGGCATTTTAGGTTTCCGGATTTGAAATAATCTCCGGCATTTTGAACCCGAATTTGTACACAAAGACCTCCGGCATTTAAGGTCTCGGATTTGAAATGATCTCGGCATTTTGAACCCGAATTGTACGGAAAGCCTTGATAATTAAAGCATTCGACTTTTACTAATTGCAATCCGGTATTTGAACAAGTCGAAATGCACTCCCGCTTTTCGATGCACTCGAAATCAAGAATTACACTCCGTATCCTATAACATCCGAATTACGAAAATACCCTCCGGCCTTTAAGCATCCCGGTTTTCAAGTAATGCACTCCGGCATTTTAGATTCAATTCCACCCGCAATTGAGCACCAATTGTACGGAATTTCACTCCGGCATTTTGGTATCCAAATTTTATGAAAACGCAATCCGTTTTCCATACTTGAATTTGAATTTGGCTTCCAAATAGATTCGTCGTTTTAAGAAAAGCCCTCCGGTTTTTAGTAAGAAAGGTACTCCGCTTCCTTTAATGAAAAGAACTTCGATTTTGTACTCCGTCCTTTATGCACTCCGCTCGAAATAAGAAACGTACTCCGGCTTTTTTGGACTATCGACAACGAACTTCGGTTTTTGACTAACGAACACGAACTCCGATTTATGAATTTCACCTTCCGTTTCGGAAGATTTATGAACAAGAATTTCTTCGGTTTATTAAATAAGAACTTTCGATTATGTTTTGAAAGATGAACTTGGCTTTTGATAAGATGATATGGACTTCAAATACTGAAGTTAAAGAACAAAGAACAAGGAAAATGTAAGAATACGGACAGCAAGTGGAACTCTTCCGACTTTTGATCTATGATGAATGGCCAATAAGAACACGAACCAAGAACCGAGTTTCCATTAAGCTTGCTGTTAAAGAATGGATGAAGGATATAGGAGTGACACTCGAGGATGCCTCCTGGGCCACGGGAGGGGAC
Organism: Nepenthes gracilis; assembly: GCA_033239525.1. Lineage (NCBI taxonomy): Eukaryota > Viridiplantae > Streptophyta > Magnoliopsida > Caryophyllales > Nepenthaceae > Nepenthes > Nepenthes gracilis. The sequence continues at coordinate 12,615,361 of BSYO01000012.1, forward strand.
CTTTTGGTGGCACAAGAACTCTGGACTATGGCCCCGTATGCCGGGTTAAAGGCATTACCTCCCGCCCCGGGGAGCATAATGAGGGACACGGCTTTAGGTTGTGGGGTAGCACACAACCCGTCCTCGATGTTGTCCGCTCCCGTCCGGTCCCTAAAGATGATATGAACTCCGAATGATTTTGATAAAGACAAGATGAAAAGAACAGAACTAAAGAAAGAAATGATATGATGATTTTTATGCTATATTATGATCTATGTTCGATTATATGTATGCTTGTGTTTTCTGCATGTGAGTATCCCAATGGGCTTTGTAAGCTCATTCTTGTTGATTTCAGATGATGAAAAGCTCACGAAGGACGAAGTGAAGTAGGACCTTTATGTTATTACAAGATGAAGTAGCTGGCGGCAGCAGATCTATGTTTAGTTTTGGCTCATTACCTTTTTATATTTTGGAAAGTCATGTCTTGAATATTCCGCTGTTATGAGATTATGTTTCCGTACTTATACCTTGGTTAATGAAATTGATGATTCCTAGTTGCATCTCGGTGTTGAGTAAAAAAAAAAAAAAATTTATGTCCACCTTTTTATCCTATGCTATGAAACTTCTTAAAAGTAAAGAACTTAGTTTTGACGACGACTTTTCAAGGTGGAAAAAGTCGGGTCGTCACAGTTGGTATCAGAGAATTGAGATGCCTTAGGAATTGATCGATCGAAAAGCGTAAGTGTAAGTTTGATCTTTCCTACTAAATTTTCGTAGGAATAAGTCTAGGTGATTAGGACTCTTGAGAAGTTGACTCCTAGGCTAAGCTTATGGATATTTTCCTTTCCTCTAACTTACTTTTGGAATTTCAATGTTGCACCTGTCTTGATTTTTAGGATGGCCAACAAATGGAGAAGAAGATATGACCTGGGTAGTTCTAGTACCTCCCATGATCGTGAAACCGAGTATGTAACCTTGCTAGGCAGGATGGCACATGTTGAAGAGAAGATGGAAAGGCGTCATGTGGCCCTGTTTCCTACTCCACGACCAATTCCATCTATATATGAGGAATTTAAGATAGCAAGCGTGCCTGAACTTTTGGGAGAAGCAGATCCGCCAAAGGCGTAAAATTGGATTAGGAAATGGAAGAATGAAATTATGATTACCCGGTGTTCGGATAATGAATTAGTGATCCAGGAGTTTCAAACTTATATCGAGACCTAGATACAGCCTCTGTATTCAAGGAAGAGTTAGTGACACAAACCTTTTCTCCAAAGTGGGCTGCTAGTTGGGAGGATCTGGTAGAAACTCACATGTGGAACCACCTGAGTCATCCAAGAAGGCAAAAATGATGGATATGGGAAAAAGCACTACCGGAAGTTTTGTCTCGTAGCTAGTTTGCCAACATCAATTCCTAAATGCGCTTATTGTAGGAAGAGGCACGTGGGAAAATTTGTTATAAAGAAATAGGAGCATGTTATAATTGTGGAAAGTTGAGTCACCTAATAAAAGATTGCCCGTACCAAAAGGTAAAAAGAAGAGAAATCTGAGTATCGGGGTGAGACAAGACAAGGCCGAGAGACACCCGAAGGCAAAGAAAGGTATTCTCTTAATCACGAAATTTTGATTTGTAGACATATGTATGCTTTATGGATTTTATTAGCCGGTATTAATAAGAAATCACCAAAGTAGGGGAGACGACTAGTGGAAAGCGCCCCACCCGTAATTGAACTTTATGATAAGACCTCTAAGGACTTAAAAAGGATGATGGGTTTTTTGAGGATTAGGAAGTATTGTCATATGTGCTCATGCAAGTTTTAAGGATGAATACCTTGTTTTAGACTCTCAAAATATAACAAGACCTTCGAAGTAGATAAGATGGATTCTTAGGGTTCATGAATTTCAAAAGAAATGAAGAATCAAGTTTGGTGAAGAAAATACCCTATTAGGCCTGTGACACTTTGGTGGCGTAACAGTAGGACCTATAAAACTTTAAATGATAACTATTGAAAGGGCAGTTAGTATCTTGAAACTGTACGGTCATCTTGAATCTAACCAAGATTACTAAGCGATCCAATGAGTATTTTGGAGAACCACAATTCAAGTGAGACGTGCGGCTTAGAGAGAACGGTAAACTTCTGAACAAAGGATACAAGATAGTTCTTGAGTATCGAATGACGATTATGTCGTTAAGTGATCCCTAGAAGTTTTCGGGAAATAAAATTCCTTTGAGGAATGGTAAGGTCATGTAGGATACCTTTGATATAAGTAGGGGAGCAGTCCATGACTAATGTCGCCAAATATAAGTTAGATTAGCAACTAAAACCCCTGTCTTAAGAACTCACGACTTCGTTTGCCAAGATAGTGGTACCATTAAGAAGGGTGATCATATGATATCGCATATAGACAAACATGTTTAAAGGTTGAGCAAGTGGATCTCGGTGTTCCTCTTTGGGAAAGTAGGCATCAATGCTAGAAATTGATATTACAAATATTGATGTTGCGAATCCTTAGATTTGTATGTCTCCGAAGTCTCATAGGAAATGTGAAAGGATAAATCACGAGCAAATCCAAATGATTAGGTGTTAGGATTTATATCCTTAGTCTGGGAGACAAAATCATATTTAATGTATGGGAGCTATGGATTTATACAATATGAAGTCCTTTAGGTTTTGTCTCAAGACATTTAGAGTGACCCATTCATCGTAATGATAGGATACTTGTTCAGATTAGATCAATTGACTCATTAGTATACTAAAGAGATCTGAAGGTTTACTAAGTAATAAGAATTTAAAAAATTTTGGGTAATGTTATGTAGATTGCCGGGTAAGAGTAGCCTTGAAGGTGGCTGTAGTTGAACGGCTACGGGATTTGTCTTCTCGGTGTGAATATCCTACGATCATTTTATTCAAGGTTACCGTATATTCTGGGTCTATGATGGGGGCTATGTATTCTAGAGAAAATGTTGGTTTGCTGATTTTTAACAAATGGTGTGAATGTAAATCGTTCCAACTTTAAATTTTGATCGTGATTTAATGTTGCATCGAACTTTAATAAAACTTGAGCAAATAATCTTTGGGACGTCAAGTTTCAATGAGATAATTAATGATAAAGATAGCATAATGTAAAAATGAAGTAAACCTTGTAAGATGATTAATTTTTTTTAAAAGAGAATATTCCCTGTCGAGTCTTAGAGTAGGTTGAACCTAGAAAGTTCATCCGATTATGGAAATTAAGATTGAGGTTAATGTCCTTATGATCAAGTTAGTTTCGAGCTTGGAATGGACTAAAGTAAAAGTTCTTAGAATTCATTTGAAGTATCGGATTAAATTGGAGGAATAACTAGCATGTATTGTAAGTCATTTAAGAAATTCTAAGGATCAACCTCATATCAATAGCTGAGAAAATCAAGAAATGATTGGATTAAACTGTTATAAGAGAGTAAGAATGGTCAAATGTTTAAGGCTTCCTAATGTAATTCTGTATGAGGGAATAAACTCGAATGTAAAAAAAAAAAAATACGAATGATTATGAGACCTTAAGGATCATCAAATTTCGAGGACGAAATTTCTATAAGTAGGGGAGATTGTAACAACCCAAAATTTTTGGTAAAATCTAAAAAGGGTTAGTAATCGGGCAAAAGGTCCGGTCAACGCAGTTGACGGAAAATTGTTAAATGAGTGAAAGGATGTCAAAGGAAAATGTTTCCTTCATCAAATCCGTCAACGAAATGTTGACGAGGAAATGGTAAAGGAAATCCGGACTTCCCTTGGTAAAAGGAAGTCCGGTTTTCTTCGGGGCAAATTACTTTCATCAATTCGGTCAACGCAATGTTGACCGGAAATTTAAGGAGAAAAGTAAACCGGCTTGTGAAGGATTTGGGACTCAGCCGCGCGTGCAGGCCGGTTCTTCTTGCATTAAGGTCTCCGGAAACTCCAATCTGGATTTCCCTCATCAAGTCCGGTCAACTCGCGTTGACCGGAGAACGAAAAGATGAAGAAGTCCGAATTGGCATTGAAGAAGTTGCTGCCCGATTGATTTAATGCAGTCCGGATTTACAGAATAAAAGCCTCCGAATTTCGGTCCGAAACCGCGATCCGATTTACGCGCATATAACTCTTCATAAATGCAATCAGGTTTTGAAAAATGCAAACAGACTTTGGTGATGGAGCCGAATTAATGACGCTGTCTTTGGGAATCCACGAATTAAATATTGTAGGCATTTTCAATACTTTGAGAAGGGAACAAATAGTAAATGGCATCTTGGGAATTAATTGGGCCATAAATAATAGCCTCTTTACCTAAGGATTATAAGTATGAACTTAGACATTTGACAAAGACACCCTAGAAATTCTGAAATCATACAACGTAGGAAGGAGCAAAAGTTAAAAACTAAGGCAACAACTTGTGCAAGATACTCACCACATTTCTAAATTTCATGTTTGATTATGTTAATATGAAATGTTATGATTTTTGTTTATAATATGTTTTGATAATTAAAATGCATGTTTAGAAGGAAATTTCGTTATGCATGATTCTCGTTAAGAATTTTGAAACTCGAGTATTATAGAAAGAATTTTGTATGAATCGGGTGCTACGTATGTCGTTCTTCTGAATTTTAAGGCCTCCGGAATTGTATGACCTCCGGAAAATCTTGTTTGTTCAAAAAGCACTCGTGCAATATCAATGTTCTTATGAATTTATGTACTCCGTCAGAAAAAACGCATACTCCGGCCTTTTTTTATGAATTTTATGTACTCCGTCCACTGTGAAAAAGTACTCCGGCCTTTTATGATTTTATGTACTCCGTCCACTGTGAAAAATTAACTCCGGTCTTTTATGATTTTATGTACTCCGTCCACTGTGAAAAAGTACTCCGGCATTTTAGGTCTCCGGATTTCAGAAATAATCTCCGGCATTTTGAACCCGAATTTGTACACAAAGACCTCCGGCATTTTAGGTTTCCGGATTTCAGAAATAATCTCCGGCATTTTGAACCCGAATTTGTACACAAAGACCTCCGGCATTTAAGGTCTCCGGATTTCAGAAATGATCTCCGGCATTTTGAACCCGAATTGTACGGAAAGCCTTCGGTAATTAAAGCATTCTGACTTTTACGAATTGCAATCCGGTATTTGAACAGTGCGAAATGCACTCCGGCCGATGCACTCGAAATCAAGAATTACACTCCGGTATCCTATAACATCTGAATTACGAAAATACCCTCCGGCCTTTAAGCATCCGGTTTTCAAGTAATGCACTCCGGCATTTTAGCAAGTTAATTCCACCCGCAATTGAGCACCCAATTGTACGGAATTTCACTCCGCATTTTGGTATCCAAATTTTATGAAAACGCAATCGGTTTTCCATACTTCAATTTGAATTACGGCTTCCAAATAGATTCGCCCGTTTTAAGAAAAGCCCTCCGGTTTTTAGTAAGAAAGGTACTCCGTTTCCTTTAATGAAAAGAACTTGGATTTTGTACTCCGCCCTTATGCACTCCGCCTCGGAAATAAGAAACGTACTCGGTTTTTGGACTATCGACCAACGAACTTTTTTTTGACTAACGAACACGAACTCCGGTTTATGAATTTCGACCTTCCGTTTCGGAAGATTTATGAACAAGAATTTCTTCGGTTTATTAAATAAGAACTTTCGATTATGTTTTGAAAGATGAACTTGGCTTTTGATAAGATGATATGGACTTCAAATATGAAGTTAAAGAACAAAGAACAAGGAAAATGTAAGAATACGGACAGCAAGTGGAACTCTTCCGACTTTTGATCTATGATGAATGGCCAATAAGAACACGAACCAAGAACCGAGTTTCCATTAAGCTTGCTGTTAAAGAATGGATGAAGGATATAGGAGTGACACTCGAGGATGCCTCCTGGGCCACGGGAGGGGACCTTTTGGTGGCACAAGAACTCTGGACTATGGCCCCGTATGCCGGGTTAAAGGCATTACCTCCCGCCCCGGGGAGCATAATGAGGGACACGGCTTTAGGTTGTGGGGTAGCACACAACCCGTCCTCGATGTTGTCCGCTCCCGTCCGGTCCCTAAAGATGATATGAACTCCGAATGATTTTGATAAAGACAAGATGAAAAGAACATGAACTAAAGAAAGAAATGATATGATGATTTTTATGCTATATTATGATCTATGTTCTGATTATATGTATGCTTGTGTTTTCTGCATGTGAGTATCCTGCTGGGCTTTGTAAGCTCATTCTTGTTGATTTCAGATGATGAAAAGCTCACGAAGGACGAAGTGAAGTAGGACCTTTATGTTATTACAAGATGAAGTAGCTGGCAGCAGCAGATCTATGTTTAGTTTTTGGCTCATTACCTTTTTATATTTTGGAAAGTCATGTCTTGAATATTCCGCTGTTATGAGATTATGTTTCCGTACTTATACCTTGGTTAATGAAATTGATGATTCCTAGTTGCATCTCGGTGTTGAGTAAAAAAAAAAAAAAAAAAATTTATGTCCACCTTTTTATCCTATGCTATGAAACTTCTTAAAAGTAAAGAACTTAGTTTTGACGACGACTTTTCAAGGTGGAAAAAGTCGGGTCGTCACAGAAACTCATATGCCGGAGTTCATTTCAAAACAAAGGAACGGAGTACTTTTTTAAAAAAAACGTAAAGGCCGGAGTTCATTTTGGACGGAGTTTCTTAGTTAAACAGAAGGCCAGAGTACTTTTTAAAGGGACGGACACATTATTCATAAAAAGGTCGGACTTCTCTTTTAATCAAAGCCTAAGTTTATTTCAAAACAGAAGGCGGAGTACTTCATAAAACTTGAATTCTTCTTCAAAGCCGGAGTACATTAACAGAGGAAGGAGCACATTTAAAGCCGAAGTACTTTTGAACGGAGTTTTTCTTTTTTTAACAGAATATGTCCCTAACACAGAAAAGCCGGAGCTCTTCGGTTGTCAAGGCCGAAGTTAAATAACAACAAACGGAGCATTAATCAAAGACCGGAGCTCTTAAACCTAGAAATGATTTCAGCAGAATTAAAAATCATCATAAGTTCTTAGTCATCAACATGAAATATCAAAATTCATAATATCTATCAGGAAATCATCTACAAAAGATAAAATCCATCATTATGCATAATGAGTTTTATTTTAAACATGCCTTTGAGATCAAGAAGTCATAAAGCAGAAAAACATATTTCATACAGAACATCATGAAATTTTATAGTAACATACATAAACATGAATTTTATAAATAGGGGTGAGTATCTTGCCTGAGTTCTTCTCTACTTTTTCCTTAGCTGTCTGCCTTCTACTTTTAGGAGGGTTTCTAGTGGTGCCTTGTTCCTGAGGCCCTAAGGCCCTTATTTATAGCCCTAAGTTTGGTGGCCCTCATTTATAATTTTTTTTTCCTATTTTCCAACGTCGCTATAAATTATCCTACATTTCCCATGAGAATTAGCTTTCCAACACGTATCGGGAACTGCAGACATTCAATGCTGCTCCTTCCCCAAAATTCTGCCTTAACTGTGACCAGACTTCTTCAACAAGTCTGGACTCACATTTTACTTCGGAAATCCGGAGTGATTTCTTTCAAGCAATTCCACACGCGTTTTTACTCCGGAAATCCGGAGTTCATTTACTAAAGGAAATCCGGACTTCATTTGCCCAACGAAATCTGGACTTCTTTTATTATGGAAATTCGGACTGCATTAAGGAAATCCGGACAGCAATTTCCTCAATGCCAATTTCGGACTTCTTCACCTTTGGATTTCCTGTCAACCGGCGTTGACCGGACCTAATGGTTAAAATTTCCTTATTCAAATTTTGGGTCATTACAGTGTGTGTTCCCACAATCTAAGGCCTTGACCTCCCTTTACTCCCTGAGGTGGGTGGTACTACCTTTATATCTGATAGATGGGGCCAAAAGCCATCTCATAGCTCCTTAACCTCCTTTTATGCCCAAGGTGGGTGGTACTACTTTTATATATTTTGTCAACCGAAATTAATTTGGTTGCTATCGAAAGAAAATTTAGCATCCAAATTATCTTTTTGTTATCTCAAAATAAATTCGGTTGATAACCGGTTAGAATTTCGGTGACCGAGTTATCCTTTTATTAACTGCAACTGAATCGATTGTTGATCGTGTCCTTTATGTAATTTTTTGTGTTACATTGTGTCCCGGGGTGAACTTTTGGCTTCCGGGTTAATAGTATAATTATCATAATTACGACAGCAACTTCTTTTTTTTTATAAAAAAGAAAAATTAAAATTTTATAAAATTGCAATGCCGGAGTGCCTTTAGAGGACGGAGAGAAACTCTCTCTTCTCTCTAGGATTTCAAATTTGAAATCCATCCTGCTGCTCTCCCCGACTCTGGCATCGCCGTTGCCGGCCATGGTCGGTCTTTTGAGGGTCCCCTCTGGCCCGCTCTCGACCGCGTCTCCCATGGTCTTCCTTCTCCCTCGTCTTCCTTATAGCAATCGAAGCGACAGGTTGACGCGAATGATTTCCCGAAGCTGAGGCGGTCGGTCGTCTCCCTATCACCGGCCCCCGATGCTCCTTTTTTGTCTTCTTTGAAATCCAATGTCTCCGAAACGACCCTGGGAACGAAGATTCTGCTCCTCCTTCTTGGGCGGATGTCATCCAGAAGAACTCTGCCGGTACGCTTTCAAAAATTCCCAAACCTAATACTTGGTCACGTTCTTCCCAGAGCAGGAGTTTACGCTCCTTAGACTCTCTAAAATACTTCCCTTCCTTTTCTCCTGACGGTATCGATCCCCTCATTTCTCCTCCGGAGGAAGTCACTCAGCAATGCCGGGAGTTTTGGGGCTCCACTCTGGTTGGGTTTTTCTTCGAAAAGCCTCTTCACTTCCTGGCTGTTAGCTCCTTTGCTAGAAGTATCTGGCCAAAATATGGGATTAATCATGTTGCTACTAACGACAATGGATTCTTCTTCTTCTGTTTCGATTCTGATGCTCAACTGTCCGCTTGATTGGCTCACGACCCTTGGTATTTCCAAAAAAAATCGTTATTTCTTAAGCGATGGACTCCCGGCATGGTTTTGAATCAGGAGTCCCATAAGACCGTTCCTGTTTGGATTAGCCTGCTAAATGTTCCATTTGAATTTTGGATCCCGCTTGGTTTAAGTTGGATTGCAAGTCGAGTGGGGTGACCTCTCAGTCTTGATCCACTAACTGCTAGGATGGATTATTTGCATGCTGCATGAATTTGCGTGGAGGTGGGTAGGGATGTCATTCTCCCTGATAAAATTTGGTTATCTGGTTGGAGCGAGATGTCTCCATCGACAGCTGAGGTGGAGGTAATCTATCATTGGAAGCCTAATGGCTGCTTGATTGACTACATTTCCAAACAGAGCTGCTCTGAGTTGGTGGCAGAGGATCCGAAGCCTAAGCGGAAAATTTCTTCTCTGCCACTGGAATCTGGTGGCGTTGTGGTTGGATATGGCTCTTCCCCTTCGTGTCCTATGGCTTCTGTCCATCCAGAGATTGACTTGAAGCTGAGGCATAATTCTGACCCTTTTTCAGGGCCTAACTCTGGTTCTGATGGTGTTATAGCTGACTTGAAAGAGGAGGCTTATGCCATTAAGGATCCAGTTATAGTGGAGATGGAAAGTGGCTATCGAGGAATCGGTCCCACTCTTCCGAATATTCCGAGGGTGTGGAGGAGCTCACCCCCGCCGGCATTGTCCTGGGAAGGGCCGAGGGTTTGAGGTGGCTCATCTTTGTTGATGATGGATTCTTTGTGTAGTTGGGAGCAGTTCGCCGATTCTCGACTGGGTCTTTGGCCACCATGTCACGACATTCTTTGGTGCCCCTAGCATCTCTAATGTAGATATTGTGGTTCCGGATGAGTTTGGTTGTGTGTCCGGGGCTTTACCTGTAAAGGATGAGGAGAAACCCTTCTAATCCAATTTGCAGATTCCGGTGCCTCTCGCATGCCGTTGGTATCCCTACCGAGAACTGTGGAGGTGGATTATGCGGTGAAGCCCTGTTGTGATCCCCTCTCGCGCTATGATGCTCTCCCGGTGGTGGCAGCCACCGCTTTGGTGTTGCCCCTCGTTTCTCACCGCTCATTTTGCTCCCGGTCCGTCCCACGAGATTGATCCCGATATTCCCGATTGTCTCTCGGATTGCTAGAAAATATTGCTTGAATCAGTCTGATCCAGCTGGACGAATCATTCCTAACTCATGTGAACCTTTGGAAGTCAATCTTCCAGTTTGCTCGGCTGTGGACTCTGCTCTTTCCAGTGAATCTGGCCATGAAATTGTTCCTGCTCTGTCCAATGTGGACCCAGATGATGGTGATGTGGGTTCTGCTTCAGTGTCCCGTGCCTTCTCGTCATCGTGCCTTCTGAGGCCTCCTGCCCGTCGGAATGAAGATGAACTATTTGCTAGGCAGGCATTAAACGGGTGGCAACGAAGGGCCCGGCGGCGTAATTCTGTACCCAAGAAAGCCTGGTCTCCTCAAACATGAAAACCTGCAGCAGTTGGTTTGGGTGTGGTTTTTTGTTTGTGATGTTCCTCGTCTAGGGTCCTCTCCTTGGCTTTTATTGAGGGAGTGTTGTCTTTTTTTTGGTTTGTAATCAAACTGATAATAAGTTTTTGGAATTGGTGGCATCTAGCTACTAGTGGAGGTTCTGGTGTTGCGTAGAAATGTGCTGATGGTGCTGTGATGTAGATTGTAGAACCTGTGGCTATTTGGCCTTGTTGATTTTAGAACTTGTGCTACAGACCAGTTGGCCTAGGTCTTGTTTGATTGCAAGTGATCTATTGGATTAGATGTCACCCATCGTTTTGTAGGGGTTTGCTAACTGATCTGCTAGTCTTCTTCTTTGGTTTGGCAAGTCAAGATGTGCTTTGGTGTCGCCCTCTGTTATGGCCTTTGGCTATATTGCTAACCAGATGGCATGGGGTTGAAAATGCTCTTGGTGTTTGCGGGTTGAGGAAGTATAGTGGTACTTCCTTGCAAGGTTTTGCGGCATTCGGGCCGGAGCTTTCTTTGAAGTAGGGCCGGGCTTAGCCTCATCTGCCCGGACCCTAGATGTCACTTAAGCTAGATGGTTTGTCGAGATTGTTGCCGTTGGCATATTGGAATATTGGCTGATGGCCTATTTCATTTGTTGTTCATTGCTGAATAAAGTGCTGCCTCTGTTTGAGTAGCATCTATTTGATCACATGAGTTTTGAGGCTTTGATGCCATTTCCCTGTGGCTAACTTGTATTGTCGCTATTGGGGGTGCACCGTGTGTTTGGTCGAGAAGGATCTGCTTCGATCTTCTCGCCTGTGATAACCGTGTATGTTTGTGGCCACCGTGGTGTTGAGTGGTTTGAAGTGCTGATACTGCAAATTAGTGTGGGTATGGCTGCTCGATTTTGCATTGATGAAGGAAGGTCTTGGAGTGATGAAGAGGGCCTCTAACTCTTTGTGGTATGTTCGTGTGGGAGTTGTTGGTGTGAATTCTCTCTGAGTCCCGGTGGGAGCCGGTTCCGTGATGGATGACTTGATTGCCATTCGTTTTTTCTTTGAGTCGACCAGCCGATTTAGGAGTAGATGATCATGAGCTTGTTCGTGTGAAATATTTGACAGATTTCATATTTTGTAGTTTCTGTTAAACTTGTCCTCATTGAGGCTTTTTAATGTATTTTCTGATGTATCAGTTGCTCGGGACATGCCCTAGCGCTTTATATTTTACATTCACGTCAAAATACTTGGAGATAAAATATAGATTTTGTAATTTTTCTCCCTTTAATCCAAAATACTTACTTACCAAAAAAAAATTATCATAAGGAATCTTGATTCTTATTGAAATTCTTAGACCTACGGAAGTTTCTAAGTCCACATATGTTATTTTCAATGGTTTAGGATTTTTGAGATGTTTAGTTCTTCATTTAAAATTTCTCTGTGTGCTTTGACTTTGATTTTACTTTTATTTAATTAATTATGATTTATATGATTAGAAGATCTTGGGCTTACAGATACGAACGCTTGCATACCATCGCATAAAGTAAATGGCTTAGACTACCCTAAGTCGAGTGAATGCTTTCAGCTGCAACCTGACAGACCACAGCCTGGACAAAAACCTCAGCTCCAATAACTTATGTGACGTCCCGCATCCTCTTTACCTTTATTAGGTATTATTGTCATTATTTAATGTGTTATTATACATGATAAAACTTATAACATTCACGGGATTCATATATCTGCCATATCCTCAATGGCTCTAATATCGTGCTGTTGGAATATGATATTGCAAGTCTTGGCACATTTGACGTTGGATCTATTATCATATATTTGACGTTGCTACAAATGGTCAAGGTTTCTTTTTCTTCAGTTTCGACTCTGAGGCTCATTTGTCTGCTTGCTTGGCACACGGTCTTTGGACTTTTCGGAGGAAATCCTTATTCCTCAAGCGTTGGTCTCCTGGCATGGTGTTGAACAAGGATTCCCAGCAGATTGTTCCTGTTTGGATTAGTCTTCTTAATGTTCCATTTGAGTTTTGGACACCGATGGGCTTAAGTTGGATTGCAAGTCGTGTGGGGCGTCCACTCTGTCTTGATCCACGAACTGCTAGACTGGATCATATGCACGCCGCACGAATATGTGTGGAAGTGGATCGGGATTCCATCCTCACTGATAAGATTAGAGTATCTATGGGATTTGAGATGTCCCTATCGACAATTGAGGTGGAGGTTTTGTATCACTGGAAGCCTAATGGTGGCTAGAAGGGCTGTTCTTCCAATCAGAGCTGCTCTGTTTTGGAGGTAGAGATGCCGAAAACTCCTTCTCTATCGATGGATTCTGGTGGTAGTGCGGCTGATGTTGGGTCTCCCCCCTCGAGACCGATGGTCTCTACCCCAACTGAGACTGTCTCATCACTGAGGCTCGATTCTGGTTCTGATGATGTCAAGGAAAATTTGAAGGAGGTGGCATTTGCCTCTAAGAATATGGAATTAGTGGAGATGGATTCTGACCGCACTGAGCATTCAGTCCATGAAGCTGATTTTTCTGAAGGTGTGGAGGATTTGGCTCAGTCAGATCGAGTTGAGGGGATTATTGCTGGTCCTTCTCTGCTACCTGAGTCTATCTCACAAATGAGGCTCGAATCTGGCCCATCCTCATTACCTAATTCTGGCTCTGATGATGCTTCTGCTACTTTGAAGGAGGTGGCTTATGCCTCTAAAGATCTGGAATTAGTGGAGATAGAATCTGACCACGCTGAGCAATCAGCCCATGAATCTGAGGTTTCTGGGGGTGTGGAGGATCTCTCATCCATGAAGTCTCTGTCTGCTCTAGCTGAGGGGATTGAAGCAGATTCAGCTTTGTTGATGCTGGACTGTTGTGAAGGTGGTAGCCGATCGGCCATCTATGGACTGGATAATGGCCCGCTCGCTACTAAGTCTTCTGATGCCCCTGGCATCTCTCCTGTGGAAGTTGTGCATCCGGATGGTAATGTAGGAGTGTCCGGGGTTTCACAATGTGCATTGGATGTGAATATTTCATTATCCGATTCCAATATACAGCCGCCCAAGCCTATGCTTGCTACCGGGTGTTCTGTCGAGATATGTATGATGCCTTACGCAAAGAAGCCATCTCTTTGCCAGGGCTCTCCCTGTGGTGGCGGTGGATGATATGGTGTTGGCCATGCTTCATCACTGTTAATGTTGCTCCCGATCCGGGCGAGATTGATTGATCCTGACTATACCCCTGAATCTATCTCTCGGATTTCTTGGACTTATTGTTTGAACCATTCTGAATCCGTTGTTCGTCCTGAACCTGAGGATCTCAATCCTCCGGTTGAGTCTCCTGTTGGGGTTGTGGCTGTTGATCTCGGTCCCCAAAAGAAACCGGGCACCACTTACTTACCATCCCTTTGGGAATTGGAGGAGCTCCAACATAAAGAATGGAAAAGGGCTAAGGCTCATAGACGCAGGCAAGCCAAAAGGGACCTTGATAAAGCTCGCCACCTGCCCGGTTAGAGATGCAGTAGGCTGCCGTAGTGCAATTTGGGCTGCCTGGTTTGGTCATTTCTGTGTTATGATCGTGGTGGCCTTGATTGGTTTGCCGAATCTTTTTGCAGTTGTGAAATTTGCTGCTAATTGTTGGTTTTCTTTCCAGTGATGCTGTTTTGCAGGCTGCGGATGCTGCCTGTTGATTTGAGACAAATGATGGCTCATGTGTATGCATTTGGCGGTCTCTGGCCAAGTTGGTGTGCTGATATACATTTAATTTCATTCCTATTCCTGATGCTGGGAGCTGAAGATGCTGCTGGTATTCTTGGAGGCGTGGAGGGAGCCATTGCTGAAGCGGTCCGATTTTGGCTTGATGCTGTTCCTGGTGCAGCTTGTGCTCATGTTTAATGGGCAGATCCATGCTGGGCTCATCAGTTTGCTGAGTCCATGATATGCTCGCTGCTCAATTAGATGCAGCTGGTGTTGGGATTTGGTGGTTGCTTTGAGGTTGGCTGATGACTTGGCCATTGCCTTTACTGTTTTGGGAACCAGCTGGCCGATTCCCTTGGGCATTTCATGAACCCAAATTGGATCGGCAGGTTTCTCCTGCTGCTGCAGGATACACTACTGCTGGCATTTAGAATGCCATTTGCTGGTTTGCTGATAGGTTGCAGTGTACTGCTTGTAAATTGCAGCAGTGCAGAACCTGACGTATTTGCTGGAGCTGAAGTGGCATAGCCCTGCTGGAGCTGATGTTCTGGTTGCCATGGCGTGCATCTGTTGGAATTTAGATGCTGGTCGGATGCCCTTTATTGATGATGTGTCTGCTGACCTTGTGCGATGGGGACACGGTGCTGTTGATCCCGGGTTTTGAAGGCGCAGTTCACCTTGGTTTAGTGTTTTGTATGCTGCTGAGATGCATCAGAAGTTCCTGATGGAAGAGGAGCAGCCTGGCGGATGCAGTGGTATTGGGCTATACTGCTTAATGAGGTTGGAGCCTTGGAGTTTAGGATTCTTTTGTGCTGCTGCTGCTATGTTCAATAGCCGAAGATGGTGCTGCTAGTCTCGGAGCTGGAGCATGCCGAATATGTGTGTCCGCTAATGCATGCTATGTTCAGTTTTGTTTATGATGGAAATGTCATATTTTGTTGTTTTTGGTAAACGTTGTCCTCCTAGAGGCCTTTTTGTTTATTCAGATGTACTGTCCGCTCGGGGTATGCCCTAGCATCTTATGTTTTATCTTCATGTCAAAATACCTGGAGATAAACATATTTCTTTGTACTATTTTTCTCCCATTAATGCAAAATACTTACTTACAAAAAAAAAAAGAAAAGGAATATGATATTGGTCTTAGTAAGGATGAGGCTTGCTAAAAACAAAAAATCCATCACTTGTCAACCTGCGGAAGTATAATTGTGACTGACCAGATTATTCTCCATCGAATAACCTCCGTCAGAAAGATAAATACAAGCAGGCAAAATGACAATAATAATTTTTTACAGAAAATTGGGTAGAATTCTGTCTATAAATTGGACATTTCTAAAATACAAACACCTGAAATACAACCCTGCACAATAATCCAAAGAAATTCACAAGAAAATCCATAAAGTCCAGTGACATACCACACAGGATCTAAATGCCACGACAACCGAGGTGGCTCTGGCCACGTGATCCAGACGACACCGAAAAAGAAGGATGCCAGCTAGGAACCTTGAACTCACCACAAGGCAAGACCTGCGGAAGCATATAAAGACCACAATACACTGTGGACTGATACATATATATGTCATCCATCATTCACTGTCATAAGACATTGCCATACAAGTTTTATCAGTTACTAAAGTCAAACCCAAAAAGATCCCTGTCATACATCTAATCAATCTATGTCCAAATCTTGAGTCCCGCACGCAAAACAGCTATCTACTTAGCTTCTATGATCTACTCGGCCTCGTCAGGCATCAAGGCGTTCTCATCGGAAAAAGATAGAGTAAGGGTGAGTATAAAGCCCAGCAAATGAAATCATACACCACTAACTGACAACAGGTAATGGTAAACAATAGCTGGAAAGAAAAAGCATAGGAACAATACAAGGGAATGCGCGAGGGAGGAGAACACTTGGGATTGTCCGATTCACTGCTTATATCAGTTACATTTTATTCATTTTCATTTTAACATTTATCTTTGCGGACCCTAGAGCCAATAGGTCGTACTAGCCAACGAGGCGTGAGAACGAGGAAAGGAATGTGTTCGCTATACATTCTAAAGCGACGGCTATATTTTAGGTCTGCAGCACTCGACCATCGGTTGCATCTCCACTATGCAACATTCAACGAAGGACTACATCTCCACTATGTAGCGTTCAACCAACGGCTACATTTTAGGTCTGCAGCACTCGGCCACCTCAACACGCCCCATATCCCCCGAGGACCAGGGTAATCCTGTTCTTCCACAGTAGTGTCCTAGAGCATGCCATGGACATCACCCACCCCCAAGGGCAGCCGGAATATTCCTTGGGTTCCCACCATGACTTACGTGGCAAGCTAGGGGACACCACCCCTATCAACCATGGTCCTAGTTTCAAGGTTCAACTTTCCGGGAGGGAGGACCCACTACTCGGCATACTCATTCACAATCTGGGAAAATCTCATTCCCATCACATTCTCCATCTGGGAGATCACGTTCACCACGACATACCTAGAGGGTCTCCCTCCATTTACTTATTTAACTTTATTCCTTCTTTGGGATTAATTTTTATAACAATTTAGTTCGAGTTCGCAAGGAGTTTGAAATTCCTTACCTCCGGTGGATAACCACCACCTTAGAAGCCTCCGGAACACGTTCCCATGCTTCCGATGCACAATTATACATTTCGAAACTTACACTTTCACATCAAGACATAACATGAGTCACATCACAATTAGATAGAAGCAAAACATGTAATTTCACATTTTAATCACGGATGAACAGTAACAGTGCGTTCTTAGAGGACTCGGAGGCCGCGAACGGGACATAACGTGCGAAATCACTCGCGCGGCCAACATAAATACACAATAGGGATGTGGGGATTCACATTTTGAAGTCAACTTAACGATTCATGAGCGAAAAATAGGAAAACCCCAAAATTTTGTGGGTTAGGGTTTTACGAAGCTCCACCGAACGAATCGGTGAGTAAATCAACCAACAAACCATACCATCCTTGGTCTCAAGACATGGGTACTACATTTTCTAGGTTACCGGTGGGTATTGAGATGAAAATACCCGATAATCAACAAAAAACAACGAAAGAGGAAAGTTAGTGGGTATGAGAACATTTGCCTCGACGCGTGTTTTTACTTTAATAACTGGCTCTCAGACGGATTTGGACTCATGGGCCTCGTTCTCCCCTTTTCTCTCTCTAGGATCGCCCCTCTCTCTCAAAAAACCCTAGGGCCATGAGAAAAATGAAGAGGGGAAGGCAGGGCGCGACTTTATATCGCGCCACCGCAAGAGCGTGATTCTGGAATTTTTACTCGAGTGGAGCTCGAGCGGCCAGCGGGCTCAAGCTGCTGGCCCTACACCTGCCCAAAGAAATTTCGAATTATTTTCTAATTTTTCACCAAGATACACATCCCCCATCGTTGAATAGGTCTATTATTAATTACCAATGCAACGATTACCCCTTAACTACCATACCCTTAAACCCGGCACCTCATAATAATACTCACCAGAATCTGCAAAAGCAATGTAATTTATTATTACCCAAAAATACAACGTAGCATGATGGACAATAGAAGTTTTATAGTACATATTCTAACCAAGTACATCAAAATTCTCAGCATTCCTAACACATTGTCCAACTGTCAAGAAAAATTTAAAACTTTTAACTTCACTCCAATCCGATCGACTTTAACTCTTGCGGAATATTTGAGGGGTAGTAAAATAGTAAGAGAGTGAGTCAAATGTTCAATAAGGTATAATATATACAAGGATATGCATGTTTGCACTGAAAATATGTCATCATAAGGGATAGTAATTAGAATACATACAAAATATAAAATGTGCTCAAAATATTTTCCTGATGCATTTAACTTCCTTTACCATATTCTTTTGCTCTTTTTCATTTAAAGCTCACTTATCTTGAGGGACTAGGGCTACTATGCCTCATCAACTAATAGACTGGTTAGGAATAAATGAATATGTTATTCCACAAATTTAAGGCTTAACATCCTTTTACACCCCGAGGTGGGTAGATTGTATATGTTTTCACAATCTAAGGCCTTTGCCTCTCTGTACACCCTGAGGTTGGTGGTACTTCCTTTGCACCTGAAGATGAGGCCAGAAGCCGTCTCGCGGCTGCTTAACCTCCTTTTAAACCCCAAGCTGGGTGGTACTACCTTTACATATTTTGTCAACCGAAATTAATTTGGTTACTATCGATTGAAAATTTATTTATTTATTTTGGTAAATAAGAATTTTGGATTAATGGGAGAAAAAATTTACAAAAATGATGTTTTATCACCAAGTAATTGGACTTGGGAATAAAACATAACCCGCTAGGGCATACCCCGAGCAGCAAGTACATCCGGAGGTACATAACAAACCTCTAGGAGGCTAACTTTCCACAGAAACTATAGAAATTGAAAATTATTACAAGTCACCAATCCAAGTTCAAAATCCACACAGCAATGGATATTACAGCACCATTGCCATGCCCGCCGACAACCATGTATCCAGGTCACCAAAATGGATCCAGGATATCTAGCATCCACTTCCAGGACAAACAAAGCCAATCAGCAACTGAATACTTCAGCAAGGAATATCTTTAGCAAGCAAGAAGAGATAAGAGACGCAGTCTCATCTCTCGCATTCCAAGGCAATACCAAACATTTGCAACAAGAGGTACTGCTTCAGCATCAGCTCACAATATCACAGCAGCTGCCTCATCGCAGCAACCGGATTCTGGACCATTCCCACAACAGCTACTGAAACCTGCAACAGCAGGACTCCACCCGACTTTAGGATTTACGCAAAGGGATCTTCCAAAGAAACCATGGGCCTTTTCAAGAACACCTTGCAGCCGTCTTCAACAGCAACAGAAGATGATACAGCAACCAGTAATTTCAACACTGGAACCAGTATGTTAAAATCAGCAGCAGGGCAGGATGGACAGCAAGGAGCCGCTACAGCAAAATCAAAATAGCGTTGGCATCAAGAGCATCGTCCTTCAGCAACAGCAGGTGGTATTTGTTGGGAAAACTGGGCGCTCGGACAGAATGTTTCCCTGAGCATAATGACCGAGGGGACAGATCACTCGGACACAGAGGGATAGCACTCGGACGGACGGCCAACAAGGAAAGAGAAACACACAAGATTTAACGTGGAAACCCTTCTGGAACCGAAGGGAAAAACCACGGGAGCAGAGGCAACAGCAAATCCACTATGTGAAATAGGTTACAAACAAACCTCCAAGAGGGAGTATCCGCACTACACCCAAGAAGTTAAAGAGGAAAACACTCCTGAGCAAACCGAGAAAAGCACACTCCTTTCTCTTCACTCTATTTTCTCTTTCTCCCTTCTCTCACCGGTGGTGCACTCCTCTTTCTCCTTCACAAAGTCCTTTTGCCTTTACATGCACTCACACTTACACACACTCTCATTCACAATCTCACGCAGCCTATATATAATACTGGGGAGGGCCACGTGGCCACCGGCCGTCACCCACCCCTATTGGTGGTAGGGTGGCGGGGCTACACCCCCTTAGGGCTCGCCATGGCCGCCGCAAGCCTCATGCGTGCCGAATGGCAGCCTCGCCACCTTGGAAGTTGAAGCGCCGGATGTCCAATCGAGTGGGTCAACTATCCACTGCAACACGCCGCACCACGGAGCCTACGTGAGAGAAAGTCAACGCCTAGGCTCCAGCGTCCTCGTCCATGTCCTCCTCTCGGACATGCTACCTTTGAGTAGTCCTCGTCCAATTCATCCAGCTGCCCCGAGGACTGACGTTTCCGAATTTCTCCAAACGTCTTCGTCCATGTCAACCTCTCAGACATGAACCTCTGAGGAATCCTCGTGCATTTGTCTCCACTGGTCCGCGGGCACAAACACCACAAGAGAGTGACCCCAACAAACTTCCCCTCACGATCTTGTGAAGAACCTTGGCCGTTGTTGAGCAACCATCATCTCTTGCCTCCCGGCAGCTTCCCCTGAATCTGGACTCCAGCATCAGCCTCTACTTCAAAGGGTCCACGTCCTTTCCCCTGCGGGCATAGGTACATAGAGGGAGTTGTCCCTTCCACTCACGTCCGAGTGGACTCCCCTCTATCCGGCGATCATCATCGCCTGCCTTCTGGCACCTTCCTCTTAACTGGGAATCCAGCGTAGTCCTCCGCAAGCCTGAATGACACCTTCCTCCGCCCTGCTGAACTTGGAGTAAGCCCACTCCCCTTCAGCTCCTTTCCGGCAGACATGTCATTCTCCCTTGCTTTCCTGGTTCTGGTACCGAGGACGTGACTTACTCCGCCCTTTGTCTTCAGACTTTGGGCCACGTCCTTGGTACCTTCCCCTTTGGCCTTGGCCACCGCAGCTCCACTGTTGACCTGCTGGCTCCGCCCTTGGTCCTGCTGGCTCTGCACTTAGCCCTGCTCAGCTCCACCCTTGGCCCTGCATAGCTCCGTTCTTGGCTCTGCTGGCTCTTTCGGCCTCTCGGACGTCCAAAGCTACCACCCGGCCGACCTCTCCTACCACCTTGACCAGTGCCCCTGTTGGTCATCCTAGCATCTCCCTGGGCAATGCAAGTCCTCATCAGATATCGCCCTGATGTCCTGCTTCCCTTTGCCACCATTGAGGCACCTTTGGTAAGCTTCCATTGGCCGTCGCCAAACGCTGTCCTGAAGCCTTCCTCATCTAGCTTGCCGGTTGAAATCACATTCAACCTCAAGTCCGGGGCATGTCGCACGCCTTCCAGCAAGAGCGTGTTCCCGTTGCTTGTCCTCAAGCAAACATCCCCAATGCCAGCAACCCTAGACGAGCCACCGTTACCCATCTTCAACACCCCTCGGCCAACGGGCGTGTAGCTCCCCGAAGAGGACTTCCTCGGTGTCGCATGGTGAGAGGCCCCACTGTCCATCACCCAACTCGTCTCCTGGCATGGACTGCTCGGTGCTTCCCCTGCGTGGACCACCAAGAGGTCTCCGCAGAAGGCCACGGACTCCGGATCATCAACCTGATCCTGATAGTCGCTTCTGCCCTCCTTGTCTTGCCCTCTCCGCAGACAGTCCTTCTTTATGTGGCCTTTCTTGCCACACAAGAAGCAACTCCTTTCCTCAAGCTTGCTCCGGCTGTTGCTCCTCTCCATCCTGCCACCCTGTCCTCATCCAAATCTCCCTCGTCCCCGACTGCTTGTCTGCACCAGGACACTTTCCCGAGAGCTGGAGGCCTCACCGCTTTCCCTCCGCCTAGACTCGTTCATAAGCAGGGAAGCTATAACCTCGTCCAGCTTCAATGTGTCCTTCCCGAACAGCAACGTCGTGACAATATGATCATACGAGGACGGCAAGGATGCCAGCAACACCAACGCCTTGTCCTCGTCCTTGATCTTCTCATCAAGGGCTGACATCTGCGTTACCAGCCCATGGAACTCGTCCAAGTGCTTCTCGAAGCTCTCCCCATCCGACAACCGCAGGCCTTTTTTTTTTTTTTTTGGTAAGTAAGTATATACAACCATAGGCCATAAAACTGCTTCTTTATATACAGCCTGGTTGTCAAGGACTTGGACTTGTAACGGCTCTCAACCTTGTCCCAGGACCTCGGTGGGTGCACTGCAACCGAGACCTCCTGAAGTGTGTTGTCCGCCAAACACAACTTAATGGTGGAGTCCGCAAAATCCCTCTTTTCTTGCCACTGGTCCTCGGACAGTTTCTCCAGTTTCTCCTCCTTTTTCCGCAGTGCTATTACTGTTCCTTCCCTGGTCAAAATATTCCTCACCCTTTCCTGCCAAAGGATGAAATTATTTTGCCTATTGAACTGCTCCACATTGAACGTCCCATTCTTCACCGATGACGCCATCCAACCGACGGTTCATGAACCAGTCTCTGATACCACTTGTTGGGAAAATCGGGCACTCGGACAGAATGTTCCCCTAAGCACAATGACCGAGGGGACAAATTACTCGGACACAGAGGGACAGCACTCGGACGGACGGCCAACAAGGAAAGAGAAACACACCAGATTTAACGTAGAAACTCTTCTGGAACCGAAGGGAAAAACCACGGGAGTAGAGGCAACAACAAATCCACTATGTGAAATAGGTTACAAACAAACCTCCAAGAGGGATTATCCGCACTACACCCAAGAAGTTAAAGAGGAAAACACTCCTGAGCAAACCGAGAAAAGCACACTCCTTTCTCTTCACTCTATTTTCTCTTTCTCCCTTCTCTCACCGTTGGTGCACTCATTTTTCTCCTTCACAAAGTCCTTTTGCCTTTACATGCACTCACACTTACACACATTCTCATTCTTAATCTCACGCAGCCTATATATAATACCAGGGGAGGGCCACGTGGCCAACCGTCCAGCCACCCTACTGCCAGTAGGGTGGCAGGGCTACACCCCCTTAGGCCTGCCATGGCCGTCGCAAGCCTCATGCGTGCCAGAATGGCAGGCCTGCCACCTTGGAAGTTGAAACCGTCCAGATGTCCAATCAGAGTGGGTCAACTATCCACCTGCAACACGCCGCAGCAGCAGGCCTACGTGAGAGAGAAAGTCAACGCCTAGGCTCTAGCGTCCTCGTCCATGTCCTCCTCTCGGACATGCTACCTTTGAGTAGTCCTCGTCCAATTCATCCAGCTGCCTCGAGGACTGACGTTTCCGGATTTCTCCAAACATCCTCGTCCATGTCAACCTCTCGGACATGAACCTCTGAGGAGTCCTCGTGCATTTGTCTCCACTGGTCCGCGGACACAAACACCATAAGAGAGTGACCCCAACAGGATTTCCATGTAAACAACCATCCGAAGCTACCAATACTACACAGTAGCACAAATCAAGATCAAAGTGAGAGAGACTCGCCAAGAAGTGGGCACATGTAATACACATCCAACCACAACCTTCGACAACAAAGTGTATCAATCACAATAGGCAACACCGTGACAGCAGAGAGAAAGGCTTTACGGCACCTCCTACTTCAAGATTCGCTCTTTACAAAGAAATTGAGAACCAATTTGCAACCAACAATACACTCCACCATTAAGAATATCAGGTCCCATTTCCCATCGTCAACTATAAACAATACCCAACTCGTTCATTCGTCATCCAACAACAATGACATATGTATTCCTTTAGCACAAGGAAACCCACGACTTTCTACCTAACAGGAGGTATCCAACATCAACTAATGCAACAAAGATACAATTTGCCCATCATCACTAAGCAAAGACTAGTTTTGAGTCCATCAATCAGAAGATAGAACATCAAAAAAGAGTCCGCCGCATAATACGGGATTATAGAAAGTCTTTATGGCACCTTCTACTTCAATTGTTGCTATTTTACAAGCATATTCAAGTATCAATTTGCGCCAACCAAAAACTCCACCAAGACCAAGCTCGGCAAAGCACCGTCAAGCTTATTCATCACCTGCTATCCTCCAACGAGTAAAAATTGGAGCCCCATCAAGACAGTGCAACTTACCTAAACAGGTCTATTCACCCATGGCAAGCAAAGACATCCAACAAATCCGGCTAAAGCCCATGAGAGAACCCATCAACATCCGGACATCAGCGGGCAGAATGTTGCACAAGACAAAGCAATAGCAGATCAGGTTTCAACATCTTTCTCGGAGGCGGATGGAGATCCCAGAGATCGGGATTACATTGCCGGATAAGCACCAAAATTCCTCCAAGCACAAGTCTTATACATTTTATTCAAACCACATGCCAAGACATAGAATGTAGCAGTACTGAATCTAACCAAAAACACCATATCAAAACCAAGGCCCCGGGAGCAAGACCCAGACAAAAAAAAACCCCAGCAGCAAAAGCCTAAGAGCCAGAGGCGCCCCTGGACTTTTTGGAGGCAGCTTTTTTCTTTTTCATAGACTTAGGAGTCTTCCAATCAGCCTCCATGCCCCGCAAATCATCTACCAAAGAGAAATTTGAGGAATATTTCTTAGAAATCCTCTTGATAGAGTTAAGGGTAAGCATAAATTCATCTAAATCGGAAACATGGTGTTGAGTTTCGAAATCAGGGGAATTAGGAGGCAAATCATCCATTTGCATATCATGGAAGCCATCTAAACACCTGGATGTATCCGGTAGGTAATTTTGATGCGCACAATCAGTAGAAGAGTGTGAAGGAACACTCTCATTCTGAATACCGTCTTCAGAACCCAATAGGGAAGGGAGAGCACCCTGATTAACAGTCTGGGGATCCCCCATATCAGAAGGGGGTGGATTGACAAAAGGCCAGCCAGTATCCGAGGGGGCCTTTACAATGAAAGATTGCTGGGAAGGAGGGCCAACGAACTCCAAGGAGGGGCAATGGCCAGCATTGCCATCAGCTTCAATTGGAAGCTCAATCGAGAGGCCACCAGCATCCACATTAAGGAAAGAAATGGAGGAAACAGAACGAACAGTTGCATCACTTGTTTCAGGATGCCTAACACTATCACTTTGATTACAATCGACAGGGACAAAATCTAAAGGTTGAGAAGTACCAATATGATTGTTGGCAGACTTGGACAGACATTTTGCTTCCATATGACCAATCTGATGGCAACGAGCACAACGAGTGAGTTTCCAGCTATATGCCACATTCACCATAGTAATTGCTTCAGAAGCGGGACAAGATTAAACAGCGATGGAACTGGGAAACGGCCCATCCACACCAACTTCAACACAAATCTTTGCAAAGGAAAGGTTCTCCATACGGCCAGTCCTGGGATCAATCTATAGAGGGGTCCCAATCGCACTGGCCACCCAGCAAAAGACAGCATTGGTCCTGGTCGAGCGGTATGTTCGACATTTTGATCCAAATTGGGAAACGCTTGTGCTCCTCTTTTTGTCAATTCCATTCCACCGGCGCTTAAGGAAGATAGCCTTACCAGAGAACGTCCAAGGTTCGACACTCAAGCATTTCACCAACATCTCTTCAGATGGGAAACGAAAGAAGAAAAAACCACCTTCGTTGCAGGCGATTTGCTTGAGTCTAAAACGGGCCCATAATTTCATGGCTACCGCCTTGTGACCATGAAATGGGGAGGGGTGTTGAGAAATAGCCAACCAAGGTATGGCCCCAAAAATCTTACCCCGCTTTCAATGACTTGAGGCGGGGGAGACGAGAGCGGTCGGAGGACACGAGACAAGGGGAGAGAAAAACTTCAACTTTGAGCACCGCCTGCAGCCATCCTTCTTTGACGACATCGGCCCAAGAGTGGGAATGAACACCGACTCGCCAGATTTGATTACTTACCAAAAAAAGACTCGACGGCATTTGTCACTATTGTGCCAGCCCGGGGTCGCATGGGTTTTGGGAATAAGGGAAGTCTGAATCCGAATCTAGGCGAGGATCGAGATGGGATTCTCAGAAGACGTGACAATGTTCAGTGGGGAGGGAGGAGGGGGACGGATGAGGGAGGCGGGCGCTGGGAGGAGGGTCAGGGAGTCGCCATGGCCGATGTACCAGCGCCGCCGAAGACGGGAGGAGCGTTTGGTTCAAATTTCAATTTCGAAATTTGAAAGTTCCTAATGCACCAAAACCGTGTTAAGGGTAAGCTTTCTGATGTTGCCCCACCGCACTTGACCCCATAACCCAATCCCTTCATGGGATTTTTGGGAGGCACAGTACCACTTATGCTTTGCTTACCAAAAAAAAAAAAAAACTACCACTTATGCTTCCGCGTGGAATCGAACCGGAGTGGGGAGGCGCAGTTCCGTTTTAACCACTCCACCAACTCCCGCTCGGTGAAACTGTGTTAAGGGTAAGCTTTTTATAGTGACTGGCCCCACCGCACTCGCGGCCCCATAACCGAGAAACCCCTTGCGGGATTTTTTGGGAGGCACAGTACCACTTTGGTGCTTCCGCGGGGGATCGAACCTGGGTGGGGGAGGCACACTTCCGTGTGTTTAACCACCAGGCCAATTCCGCTTCGGCAAAACTGTGTTAAGGGTAAGCTTTTATTGTGGATCGGCCCACCGCACTCGCGCCCCATAACCTTAAATCCTTGCGGGATTTTTTGGCGTGCACGAGTACCATTTATGCTTCGGCGGGGAATCGAACCCAGTGGGGGGCGCACCGTGCGTTTAACAACTCCGCCAACGCCCGCGTCGGCCGATTGAAAATTTAGCATCCAAATTATCTTGTTGTTTTCTCAAAATAAATTCGGTTGACAACTGGTTTGAATTTCGGCGACCGAGTCATCCTTTTATTAACTGTAATTGAATCGATTGTTGATTGGGTCCTTTAGATAATTTTTTGCGTTACATTGTGTCTCGGGGTGAACCTTTGGCTTCCGATTAATAGTATAATTATCATAATGAATCTTGATTCTTATCAAAATTATTAGACCTATGGAAGTTTCTAAATCCACATATGTTATTTTCAATGGTTTAGTATTTTTGAGATATCTTATTCTTCATTTAAAATTTCTCCATGTCCTTTGACATTGATTTTAATTTTGTTTAATTAATTATGATTTATATGATTAGAAGATCTTTGGCTTACATATAAGAATGCTTGCATAGCATCGCATAAATCCAAATGGCTTAGACTACCCTAAGTCAAGTGAATGCTTTCAGCTGCAACTTGAACGGTCACAACCTAGAGAAAGACCTCTGCCCCAATAATTGATGTGACGTATTAGGTATTATTGTCATTATGTAATGCATTATTATACATGATACAACTTATTACAGTCACAGGATTCTTATATCTGCCATGTCCTCAATGGCTCTAATGTCGTACTGGTTGGAATACGATATTGGTCTTATTAAGGAAGAGGCTTGCTAAAAACTAAAAATCCATCACTTGTCAACTTGCGGAAGTATAATACTCACCAGTGTCTGTAAAAGTATTGTAATTTGGTGTTACCCAAAAGTACAACGTAGCATGATACACAATAGAAGTTTTATAGTACATATTCTAACCAAGTACAACCAAATTCTCAACATACCTAACACATTGTCCAACTATCAAGAAAAATTTAAAACTTTCATCTTCACACCAATCCGACTGACTTTAACTCCTGCAGAATATCTGAGGAGCAGTAAAGTAGTAAGAGAGTGAGTCAAATGTTCAATAAGGTATAATATATATAAGGATATGATGTTTGTACTAAAAATATGTCATCATAAGGGATAGTAATTAGAACACATGCAAAATATAAAACAAGTTCAAAACATTTCCCTAATGCATTTAACTTCCTTTACCTTATTCTTTTACTATTTTACATTTAAACCTTACTTATCTTGAGGGACTAGGGCTACTATGCCTTATCAACTAATAGAGCAGTCAATCGAATAAAGGATTGTGTTATTCCACAAATATAAGGCTTAACCTCCTTTTACATCCCGAGGTGGGTACATTGTATATGTTCCCACAATCTAAGGCCTTTACCTCCCTTTATGCCCTAAGGTGGGTGGTACTACCTTTATATCTTATAGACAGGGCCAAAAACCATCTCGCAGCTCCTTAAACTCCTTTTACACCCCAAGGTGGGTGGTACTACCTTTATATATTTTTTAATCCGAAATTAACTTGGTTGCTATCGATTGAATATTTCGCATCCAAATTATCTTTTTGTTATCTCAAAATAAATTCGGTTAATAACCGGTTAAAATTTCGGTGACCGAGTTAGCCTTTTATTAATTGTAATTGAATCGATTGTTGATCGGGTCCTTTAGATAATTTTTTGTGTTACATAGTTCCCCGGGGTGAACCTTTGGGTTCCGAGTTAATAGTATAATTATCATAATGAATCTTGATTCTTATTGAAATTCTTAGACCTATGGAAGTTTCTAAATCCACATATATTATTTTTAATGGTTTAGTTTTTTGGAGATGTCTGTTTCTTCATTTAAAATTTCTCTGTGTCCTTTAACCTCGGTTTTACTTTTGTTTAATTAATTATGATTTATATGATTAGAAGATCTTGGGCTTAAATATACGAACGCTTGAATACCATCGCATAAAGTCAAATGGCTTAGACTACCCTAAGTCGAGTGAATGCTTTCAACTGATACTTGACCGGCCACAGCCTGGACAAAAGCCTCAGCTCTAAAAACTGATGTGACGTCCCGCATCCTCTTTACCTTTATTAGGTATTATTGTCATTATTTAATGTGTTATTATACATGATAAAACTTATAACATTCATAGGATTCATATATCAGTCATATACTTAATGGCTCTAATATCGTACTATTGGAATACGATATTGGTCTTATTATGGAAGAGGCTTGCTGAAAACTAAAAATCCATGACTTATCAACTTGGGAAAGTATAATACTCACAAAAATCTATAAAAGCAATGTAATTTCGTATTACCCTAAAATACAATGTAGCATGATAGACAATAGAAATTTTATAGTACTTATTTTAACCATGTACATCAAAATTCTCAGCATTCTTAACACATTGTCCAACTATCAAGAAAAATTTTAAACTTTTATCTTCACTCCAATCAACTTTAACTCCTGCGGAATATTTGAGGGGCTATAAAATAGTAAGAGAGTTAATCAAATGTTCAATAAGGTATAATATATACAAGAATATGCATGTTTGTACTGAAAATATGTCATCATAAGGGATAGTAATTAGAATACATACAAAATATAAAATGTGATCAAAACATTTTCCTGATGCTTTTAACTTCCTTTACCTTATTCTTTTGCTGTTTTACATTTAAAGCTTACATATCTTGAGGGACTAGGGCTACTATGCCTCATCAACTAATAGAGCGGTCAGTCGAATAAATGATTATGTTAGTCCACAAATTTAAGGCTTAACCACCTTTTACACCTCGAGGTGGATAGATTGTATATGTCACCACAATCTAAGGCCTTTACCTACCTATACACACTTTTTTTTTTCGGTAAGTAAGTGTGTGTAGGGAATGATTGCCTACAACGTAAGAGAGAAGTTCTCTCCTTCTCTCTAGCTTTCGAATTTCAAAATTTGAAATTCGATTCTACCAGACGCTCCTCCCGTCTCCGGCGGCGACGCTCGTCGCCGTCCATGGCCGACTCCCTTTCTCCTCCTTCGGTGTCCGCCCCCCGTCTGTACCTCTCCCAGAAATCCGTCTCGCCTCAAAAAATTCTTTCCCGATTCTTCCTTTGCCTTGGACCCAGTCTCCGTCTACTATGGCCGATCACCTCGCGCCTCTCCGGCCTTCTTAGGTCGCCTCTTCCCCTGTCCCTCATCATCTCCTAAGGCTTCGTTGTCTTGGCCCCTTCTCCTTCCCTCATGAAGGTCATTTTCGGGCTACCAAAACCTAGGACTCCGTTTTCGTCTCCAATGGCCTGTCAAAAGTTCCTCTAGTTGGGCTGAAATTGTACGCAAAGATAGTCGTGAGGAGCGAATGGAGTCAAATTCTTCCTTCGGTGTTTGGTGGGGATCGTCGTCCATTATCTCTCCTCCGCCGTGAAGTCATTGACCATGGACGGGCTTCTCGCGCTTCTATCTGGTTGGATTTTTCTCGTGACTCTCCCCTCATTTCTTGGCGGTCAAAGCCATTGCAAACAAAATTTGGGCCAAATTCGGTCTCACTCACTCGCGGCAATGATGACGGTTACTTCTTCTTCGATTCTCATCGCAGAGATGTTGGAAAAATGTCTTCGTGCTGGCCCTTGGACCATGGCTGGAAAGGTGATTTTCCTCAAATGCTGGAAGCCGGGGATGCATCTTAATAAGGATGTACTTAAGCGCTTTCCCATCTGGGTCAAGCTCCTCAATCTGCCGATTGAGTATTGGACTCCGGCCGGACTCAGCTGGGCGGCGAGCGCTGTAGGCATTCCTGTCCAACTCGACCCCCGAACTGCTCGTATGGAGAACATATCCTTCGCAAGAGTATGTGTGGAAGTGGGAGTCGATGGGCCATTTCCCAAGCGGTTATCCATTAAAGCCAGTCATGATTTGGATCCCATTGAGGTAATGGTGGAGTATAGCTGGCGGCCTATCAGATGTAGTCGGTGCCGTCTGTTGGGGCATGATGAAGATCAATGCCATCCCAAGGTTGCTAAGCCTCCATCTGGTATCTCCCGCTCCAAATCTCTTAATTCTGCTCCTATGGCCGAAGCGGAGTTTGGCCGGGTGGTTAGTAACGCTACGCCTTCCCTCTCCACCCGGGTTCAAATCTCCGAAAGCACCGTGGTAATGAGCCTCCTAAAAAAATCCTTTGGGTTTTAAGGGTATGGGGCATGGCGGTGGGGCGATCACATTAAAAGCTTACCCTTACTACGAGTTTTATCATTAGGTTCACACGATGTAACTCTCGTGTAGAGAGAGAAGCTCGGCTTCTCTCTTGGTGCATTCAAATTTCAATTTGAAATGCGTATTGCCCGCCGATTCTTCTCGGCGCCGCTCGATTCATTTCTCGAGGGTATGATAGCCTTCTGTTTTCCTTTATCTTCTTCTCGACTGCGCCCTTTGCGTGCGTTTCCGATGTTAGCGCCACCGATTATCGTCGTCTCGTCGAAGTTAATCTTCGTTCTCTTCGCTAAAATGCTTGGGAGGTTGGGTCCCGCAGACGGCCCGTTTCTTTGTTTGAAGGAGGCGCTTGACTTGGTATTTAGTGCTAGGTAGGATTTGGGAGGTGGCTCTGCAAGTGAAGTCATTCCTTCTTGGTGCCTTGTGCTAGGTCGGGAGCTGCTGGGGAGTTGCGGTCGACTTTCTCCTTTGAGGACAGGCATTCGAGGAGAAGCTAGTGCTTCTCTCTGTGTTGTCTTTTTCAAATTTCAAATTTCAACTTTCAAAATTTCCAATTTCAAATCTGAAATCTGACTTTTTGAGGGTCTCTCGCCACAGGCTGTGCTTCCATGCCCCGGGGCTGCTTAGGGTTCTTGTGGTGAGAGTCCACATCACGGCTTCGGTGCGAAAGCTACGGCTTTGGTTGCCATTCGGATGATGCATCTGGTGGTTTGTTGGTTGAGCCACGATGTTTCTTAGCTCTGATGATGGAGCCGACAGTGGCGTTGGAGGAATGCCGGATCCTTGTTGTGGAGTTGTGGTGTCGGCGGTATGGTGTATCCCATCTCTATTCTTCTTTGTCGAACTTCTTGTCAAGCATCTTGGAGTTTAGTGACCGCCTTTTCTTGTTGACTTGTTTCTAAGCCGGGTTCTTGGTCTTTGCCTTATTGGTGTGCGAGCATGGGATGAAGTTTGTCTCTGCACTGCAATGGTGGCTGGACTAAATCATAGTCTGCAGATTTTTGGATTTGGGTGCCCGCCTTTGGAGCTTTTGTCGGCTCGCGTTGCTTGAGGTAGCTACCGGCCGCCGATTGTCTAGCATTCTTGGATTGTGAGGCATTGGTGTCTCGAGTCGGTTTGTGAGGCAAATTGCATTTGTTCTCTTAGCTGGGTTGTGACATCGATGGTGCTCTTCGCTGAATCAGATTTTGGCTGGTAGTGTTGTGGTATTAGCTCTTGGGGCGGTGTTGTGGTTTTCCATGCGGGTCTTGCAGCTGCTTTGCTGGAAGCAGCATTTGTCTTCTTTGTCTGGATGTGCTCGTGCAGTTTGTGCATTTGTTTTTTTGGTTTATGTCTCTCCGGGTGGGGCTGACAGGTCCTGGCCGGTTTGGATGGTTCATTTTGCAGCGTTGTTCTCGCATCATGCTATAGTGGCCTTTCGAGCTTTTCTTTGTTTGGATGAGTGTCTTGGAGTTGTCTCTTGGCTCTCGGTGGATGCGTCTTTGCTGATGAGGTGCTGGCCCGAGTTGGATGCATGGAGGCTCTTTGTTGCTGAATGGTTTGGCGTGAGGTTGATGCTTGAAGCTCCCTCCGAGTTGCAGATCCGGATTCGGGCTTTTCCTTGCTGCTGGAATGTTTTTTTGTTTTCTCTCGGTTTTGTAGGTACGGAAAGTTGCACTTTCCCCCTGCATTGTGTTGTATTTTTTTTCATTTTATTTTGGTTTCTGTAGTACGATGGCCTCTTAGAGGTCTTTTTGTACCTTCGGATGTACTAGTTGCTCGGGGTATGCCCCACCGCCTTATGTTTTATCACCAAGTCAAAATACTTGATGATAAATCATAGATATTGTAATTTTTTTTCTCCCATAAATCCAAAATTCTTACTTACCAAAAAAAAAAAAATTCTGCTCCTATGGTTATTGTCCCATCGGCCTCAACATATTGCAATGGGACCGTGGATTCTGTTTGTGCCCCTTCTGTGTCTTCTCCCCCTCACCCATTAGATGCCCAGAAGGTTGCTGTGGGCCAAAGGGGTGGTGGTGGAAGCGATCCCATCAGTGTGGAGGTGCCAGACCCTCAATATCCCCATCATTCTGTGTCTTCCCCTGGTTTGCCGGTTCCCACGATCCCGAGGCCCCTCAAACATTGGTCTCAGTATCTCGGACTCCCATGAAGTTTTTTACCTGTTCCCCCTGTTCATGGCCCCCTCTTGTGATTTCTGCTCGAGTCAAAGGATGACCGGTTGCTTGGATGGCCCTTGGCCTCAAGCGATGTCCCGACCCCTTTGGGGGTCCGGTGGAAATGTTACTCCCATCCCTTCTATTAAGGAGATTTCTCGGCTTGTTAACCAGGGCTCACCCCACTGCCAATTGGAATTGGCTGGTCCTGCAACCTCACCAGCTGATAATGTACACCAAGAGAGCCATTTGGAGACCTCCGGATGTTTGGATGATTCCCTTCATCCTCAGATGAAGGGCTCGGCTCCTAACTCCCCTGATTCCGGGATTGGTAATCACCACCTGGACTTGGATGAGTATTTGCTTACTCCTACCTCTATCAAGAGGATTTCTTTAAAATACTCCTCAAATTTCCCTTTGGTTAATGAATTGCCGGGTACTAAATCTGAATGGAAGATTTCTAAGTCAAGAAAAAAAAAAACGGCCTCTCGGAAAACTAGGGCGCCTCGGGCTCTTAGGAGCTTTTCTTGGGGCACATTTTGTCCGAGTCTTGCTCATGGGACCTGTTTTTGAGTCCGCCACTCCCCACCTTCGTCTTCTTTGCATGCTTTAATGGCATGCCCTTTGAACCGAATAATGAGGGTGTGTTGCTTTTACGCTGCGAAAGGTTTTTTTTGTGGTGAGATGTTGTTGTTGTGTAGTTCTTGGTGACTCTTCGCCGCCTCTCTGTGATGGTCGGTGATCTTCTTTGGTTTTTTCTTGTGATTCTGTCTTTAGCTGAACTGCTGCCTTGTGCCGTTTATAAGCCAATTATATTCTCTCTTTTTGGATCTTCGCCGATCTTCTTTGTTTTGGATGTAATCAGGAAATGCAAACCAGATGCATTTCCTCTAGCCTCGGATACTAGCCGGCAGCTATTCTCATCGTGGGCTGATGTGTGTGGCTGGTGCTGTTCTGCATGTCCCACTACATTTGCCGAGCACTTTGTGTAGCTCATGCTATGGTTCTCGCTTGCCAAAATTGGATTGCTGAAGTAGAGTGCTCGGATCGAGGTAGTTGGATTCAGCTTGACAACGAATGGAGCTTGGTTGGCCTTGGAGGGCTCTTGGATGATGCATTCATGCTGCTAATCGTTTGGTGGTCCCTGCAGAGATGGTCGGGCGGGTGATGATGTGCAATCAACTCCGATGGGGAGCTGGGTTCGTGGGTTAGCTAGTTCCGCCTGGTCTTTGCTTGATGATTCCGGTGATGGAATTCTTGGGGAGTTTTTTTTTTCTCCTCTCTTGCCCATCCGATGCCGATGCGGTGGCTGCGGTAGGCACCCGGTTAAAATGTAGCTGCCGTTGGCTATTTGCTTGGAAGTTTCTTCTTGCAGCTGTGAATTTTGCTGCTGTTCTGATGGGTTGTGCCAATGACGATGTATGGCTGGCTGCGGTTGCTGCCAGTCGTTCTGATGCACTGCGAGTGTGTTGAGCCTTGTGCTGGGCCCTGCTAATCACTAGCCCGGTTGGTGTACTGTTGTGATCTCAGCTGTTGGCTTGATGTTGGCAGCTGAAGTTGCTGCTGGAAGATGTGGAGGCTTGGTGGGAGCCAACGCTAATGTGCTGGGCGGTTGCCATTTTGTCCTATGCTGTAGCTGGCTCGGATGCACCCTAGATGGCTCGGTGTTGTCTGAGGCTGAAATGCAAGTTGTTCTTGCTATGATGTCGAGTGCCTGCTCTTGTGTATCTTCATTTTACATTTTGAACGCTGTCCTCTTAGAGGCTATTTTGGTATTTTCTGATGTACCGGCTGCTCGGGGTATGCCTAGCATTTTATGTTTTATTTTCAAGTCAAAACACTTGGAGATAAAACATAACTTTTGTAAATTTTTTTCTCCCGATAATCCAAAATACTTACTTACCAAAAAAAAAAAAAAGTTTGGAAGTTTCTAATGCTTACATGGAATTGATGCAAGCTGGCCTGATCTTCTCCCAATTGTGTGAGAAACTTTGCCTTGCCTTGTTGATGGTGGTACCTCATGTGCTGGGACATGGGTGGGCAGTGTTGCCCCCTTGCTGTACTGGTTTAAATACTGGTTTGATGCTGCTGCTTTTGGTAGCTCGTGTTTGTGGGGCTTTCTTGCTGAGAGAGATGCCGATGAGATCGTGATGTTGTTGTATGGTCTACTGGCAGATTTTGGGTCTTTGCTCCCGCCGACATGCCGACCTACACAAAGATGCTGAGTGCATGTGATTGTTGTCGGGATGCTCCATGCCCCTATTTGTGCCAGTTGGATTTGGTGCTGATGTTGGAATGGTAGTCGAAGGTTTTGTCTTCGCTTATCGGGGTTTGTTCCTTCTTTCGAACCGGAATTGTTGTTGCCTTGATCTGTGTTTTGGCGATTAGTGCCGTCTTTTACCGCTGGGCCTGTGTGATTGATCCTGAGCCTGATGTTGGAAATTTTGGAGGCTACTGGATTATTCCAGTAGCTGCCGATTGCCTCCTGCTTTGGCATCTTTGGGATGCATTTGGGTTGTTGGTAGCATGCTTATGTAAAATGACACGTTCATTTTCTTTATTTTGATTGATCGCTCCTCTTAGAGGTTTTTTTGTGGATTTATCTAATGTACTTGTCGCTCGGGGTATGCCCTAGCATTTTTTGTTCTAACTCCAAGTTAAAAAACTTGGAGTTACAACATTATGCTTTGTAATTTTTTTCTCCCATAAATCCAAAATACACACTTACCAAAAAAAAGGTAAGTGTGTATTTTGGATTAACGGGAGAAAAAAATTTTACAAAAACTATGTTATAACTCTAAGTTTTTTGACTTAGAGTTAGAACATAAGACGCTAGGGCATACCCCGAGCAACTGGTACATCAGAGAATAACTCAAAAAACCTCTAAGAGGAAAGGACTAACAGAAACAAAAAAATGAGCACTGTCATTATACATAAGCAGAAGCAAAATCAGTTACTCCCGAGACTACTGGATCCACAACATCCGATCGCCCCGCAGCAGCTTACTACATCAAAACGAATCTGCCAACAACCTAAAGGCACCCCTAGTATTCCACCATCAGGCAGCAAAAGGCAACTGCATCTCACCCACCGACCCAATGCCAGCAGAAATTAACAGCAGCTGCATATATCAGGAGTTCCCATCAGATCAGCATCCTTTAGCATGAGCATGGACCAGCGGATGGTTCCAGCAGCAAAAGTGGCGCCCTGCAAGTATAGGGCCGAAGTTCAAACCCGCCAGCAAACCGAACTGTTCATCAGGGACAGCACCCAATCACAGCAGCTTTCAGCATGCAACTCTGCGACAGCCATGAACTACTGCAGCAGGATGCAATAACAGCATCAAAGTTCCCAGCTGTGTCCAAACACTTTTTTTTTTCTTTTTTTTGGTAAGTAAGTATTTTGGATTAACGGGAGAAAAAATTACAGAAACTATGTTTTATCTCCAAGTATTTTGACTTGGATTTAAAACATAAGATGCTAGGGCATACCCCGAGCAACCGGTACATCTGATAATACCAAAAAAGCCTCTAAGAGCACAACGTTCAAATATATAATATGAGGTTACATAAAGGAGACACAGAACCGTCAACTTTGCAAGCGCAAACTTGCCGGGACATTTTCAAACAACACCAGTTAGATCTTGCAGAAATGAGCCTTCTGAAGATAGGACATATGGGCAATCGCCCAAAGATAAGGAACACAATCTGCACCACGATCAGCTTCTAGTCCAGATTGGGCATTGGGCAAAGAAACAGCCAAACTCGAGTTCATCGATGGCTCCCACCTTGCCTCCAAAATCCAGCAAAGAAACTTGAGCTCCCAACATTAGGCCAACGGGTGAGATCGCTTCAAGACACCACCGAGCAGAGAGGCCGCCAAATGCATTAGCAGCACCGCCAAATGCATTAGCCTCGCCATACAGAATCTTGGAAAAAAATGAACAAACCAGCAGCTAAATTCAGCTACAAGCGAGATCCAAAGAAACCATTCCAGTGCCTCCACGATCAAATCACGAGGAAGGGACCTAACCAATCAACCCAAAATGCACTTCAACCAGCCTAACAAAGATCTCTACCCAGGCGGTGGTGGCATTATCGGTTAGCCCTTTGGCTAGCTTGCTTTTTTTTTTTTTTTGGTAAGTAAGTGTGTATTTTGGATTAACGGGAGTAAAATTTACAAAAAAAATATGTTATAACTCCAAGTTTTTGACTTGGAGTTAGAACATAAAATGTTAGGCATACCCAGAAAGCAAATCGGGTACATCGAGAATTCCTCAAAAACCTAAGAGGAACTATCTAACAGAAGAACAAAAAAAATAATACCGTCATTATACATAAGCTAAAGCAAAAAAGTTACTCCCGAGAAGACCAGAACAACAACATCCGATCACCCCGCAGCAACTTACTACATCACACCGGATCTGCCGACAACCCAAAGCACCCTAGTTCTCCAACAAAAGGGAGCACATGGCAGCTGCAAACACACATCATCTCGCACACACGGGAGTTACTATCAATTCAGCAACAACTGCATCAATAATGCCAATTAAATTTCGGAAGCAACCGCCATCAAGAATTACCGCCACCGCAACAAGCATCGTGAACACCATCATTATCATCTAGTATTCCATTCAAGACAGCCGCAAATGAACTCCAAAAATTTAAGCTAATACACACTTTGCCTCCACACTCCACGGATAGTTCCAAGTGCACAACTGCCAAGTTCACAAAGCATCAACAACAACTTCACCACAGAAGGGAAGCATGCGAAAAACGTCCATCCACCGAAAGGAGAGAATGAACTCCGAGCCTCACTTGTTGGCACCGCACGATCCGCGAAGCAGCCATCATCCCGTGGAAGGCGCAGTTACAAGATTGTCATGAAACCATGCAAATCGTCATCTACAATTTCCATCGGGGCAAAATAAGAGCAGCCACACCCACAGATTCATAGCTTCAAGACCGCAGACTACCTGGCTTCATAATGCTCTCAAAAACACTCCACTTAACACAGAGAAGAAGGTCGGCGCACATCAACCTACTACAAGACAGATCGATACCCGCCTTCGGCATTGAGACTCAAGAATCACAGCATCGAGAAGACGGTTCCACACCCCTCCTTCAAGAACCGAAAGTTGCATGCCTTTTAGGTAGCATCCATACAGAAGCTGCAACCTTCAGTGCATCGCCAAGAGCAGCATGTTCCTATCCTCACGGGCTATATTACACCCGCAGGCGGCAATACTAACCCTCCGCAATTAATAGAAGATTCCAACCAAGAGCAAAAACTCATTACAAACTTGATTCAAACCAACAAGCAACCAGACATTCAGATCGGGTATATGCACTTAAAAATGTAACACCCGTCTAGCTCAAGACATGGGCTCCCAATACCGAGAGTTCGCAAAGCAAGGCCCGAAATGACATATTCAGCACCTCAAGACTTCAACTCAGCCTCGGATTAACACATCGCTCCCTCTTGCTTCAGATTCCGGCATTCTCCAAAGCCTGGGGCAGTTTGAAATCCTGGCCGCAGACAAAAAAACATAGAATTCATCTTAAAGAGACTACAGGGACTGAATTTCATCACATCAGTCATGCCCAGCTTCAGTCTCTGCACAGCCATCCACTGAAACAGCAAAGAGGAAAACGGCCAATACCAGCGATTTCCTAAAAGGCTACATCCCATACGTTAGCATCAACGAGATTACTCCAGCCTCAGCACCAGGAACCCCTAACACCAACGAATGCCTCCGCGACAACCGAAGGCATCTTGGATCGAGATCATTACAACCATTTCATCATGGTAACCAAATCAAAACACTTTACACAGGCCCACAGTGCTTCAGCAAGCAGCACACCACACACTAGAGAGTCATCAACATCATACACCTGCGACAAATGACCACATTATATCTATCGTGCTAACCGCCACTGGCATAACAATCCTTGCTTTAGCTTGGGGGAGCAAAGAGGCCAAGACAACGTGTTCCAGCATCACACCCCGCACCACGCCAATTTGACAATCAGACCAGTGAGTCTTTTCTACTGCCACTAAAGATCGTTCGTAATCCCGGGGAAAAGCCTTAGTCGAAAATAGAGCAAGCAGATGCAAAATTGCCCATCAGTGAGCCAAAGAAGACTTTCCCACGCAAATGAACCCAATGGCGAGTTCACAATAAAACAAGACATCACTTAACATTGTCAAAAGATCCAGCCTAACAACTAACATTAGCACCAAAACCCATACAAGTGATCTACCACGATGCAAATGCTTTGATAATCACATCCCCATCAAAACACCACAAAGGTAATGAACCAAACCGCATAAAGCGACCAGCAAATGAGTAAACCTTCAACGGTTTCAAACCTGTGTCCCATTCAAAAGCACCAAAGCATTAGGTCATCCCCACATCAAGATCAAGCACCGAATGCCAGTATACCACAAACAGCATCAGCCCGATTCATAGACAAGAAATTCAGCATTCCAAGCATCCGGTTTCCCAAAGCATTCCAAGAAATTCTTTTTTTTGGTAAGTACATTCCAAGAAATTCAGCACCAAAAGCAGCCCGATTCGTAGCTAGCTGCATTTCAGCCTTAGCCCTTTTCCATTCTTTATGTTGCAACTCCTCCATTTCCGAAGGAAGGGCAAATAAGTGGTGCCGGCATCTTTGGGGGCCGTGACCAGCATCCACCACCCCGACAGAGACACAACAGAGGATTGCAATCCGCTGCACTGCATGAGACAGACGGATAGCGAGAATCAATCTGTTCAAATCAGTATGTCCGAGCAATCCGAGAGATAGATTCAGGAGTAAAATCGTGGATCAATCTCGGGCCGGACCATGAGCAACATTAACGGAGGAAACATGGGCCAACACACATCATCTCTTGCCACCACGGGAGATCGACAACACCGCAGAGTGGGTCACACGGCAGGCATCACTACGTAAGGCACCTCACATTTCTCTCTTCGAGACACCAGCAAAGAAGCATAGGCGCCGATCGCTTATTCACATCCAAACACATTGTAAAGCCCTGCACACACCATCCGAGCCACAAAATCAACATAAGATATGCCGGGCATCGGAAGAGTCAACAGCGAGAGTGCCATCACCCAATCCAGACGGCCGACCGCTACCAACATCGCAACAATCCAAAGATCAAGAGAGATGAACTAGCAACAATCCCTCACTTCGATCGGGACAGAGCCAACAAGGGTGAGAAAACCTCCACACCCCGGAAATATCGGATTCATGGACTGATTGCTCCGCAGCCGGCAGTCCATCTCCACTAAATCTGATCTCAGAGGCATAAGCCACCTCCTTCAAAATGGCTGTAGCATCATCGGAACCTCGATTGGGAAAAGAGGATGGGCGGACTTGAGCCTCAAGTGATGAGACAGGTCTTAGATTGGATATAAACCGACGGTCTCGAGGGGAAAACCCACCATCAGCCGCACTGCCACGAGAATCCGGTGGTAGAGAAGGAGTATTCAGCATAGGCATCGAGATCCTCTCGCCACCAAACAGCAGAAAGCAGCCCGATTGGAGCTCCGATCCGTTTGAAGCGACCATTAGGCTTCTCGATGATAGATCACCTCACCTCAACTGACGATGGAGACATCTCGGTTCCCATAGATACTTAATCTTATCAGAAGAATGATATCCCTATCCACTTCCACGCACATCCGAGCAAAGGTGCATATAATCCATTCTAGCTGCGGTTCGTGGATCCAGGACATAGTGGACGCCCACACGACTTGCAATCCAACTTAAACCCATCGGTGTCCAAAAATCAAATGTAACATTAAGATGACTAATCCAAACGGAACGGTCTTATGGGATTCCTTATTCAAAACCATGCCAGAGACCAACGCTTGAGGAATAATGATTTCCTCCTAAAGACCAAGGACCGTGCCAAACAAGGCATAATCGAGCCTCGAGGTCGAAATCAAGAAGAAAAAAACCCTTGCCATTAGTAGCAACGTGATTAATCCCAAATCGAGGCGGATGCTACAAGCAATGGAGCTTACAACAAAAATGGGGAGGCTTTTCGAGGAAATACCCAACCAGTGGATCCCCGTAACTACCGACATTCACGAGTAACTTCCTTCTGAGGAGAAATGAGGGAATCACACCACAAGAGGAAGGGGAAGGGAAGAATTTATGAGTGTCAAAGGGACGAACACTCCGGCTCAGAAAAGAACGAGCCCTAGAAAAAGATTTGGGAAGATGTGAAGACGAACCAGAGTTTTTCTTGGTGACATCCGCCCAAGAAGTAGGAGCAGAACAAGCATGCAGCTGTGTCCAAACACATCAGCAGTAAGGCCAACGCATACCAGTAGATGGCACCAGCAGCAAAAGGTGGCACCCTGCAGCATAGGGCCGAAATTCAAAGCCGCCAGCAGCAGGACAGCATCCGAACACAGCACTATCAAAGGAGGCAAAAATCGCACCCAGAATGAATCGCAGCAAGGATGCATCGGCAGTTGTTTCCACTTCCAAATGCTAGGGAGCACCGGCCATCAGCAAGGGTCAAAGCGGCATTCTTTCTTCACAAAGAATACCAAAAGCAACAAAGAGATCCACATCCACATGGAGACCCATTTGCGAGACTCACCAGCTTCCATGCATCCATATCACCTCAAAGAAGGAAACCAACAAAGAAGGCTACACGAAGCAAGAGACCAGTCAAAGAAACAAATGGAGTAGCAATGCTACATCAACCAAACCAGAGATCACCATTTTAAAAAGCAAATCATCAGAGAGCAAGGATTTGCTCAGTATAGGCATAAAGGCAACGTATGCAGCAATTTTCAGCAACAGAAGATCATCCAAGAATCAAGTTGTAACCCATGAGAAAGAACCAGCAGCTCCACTGAAACGCTCTTTCTACAACAAGCAGAGAACCGGCAATTGTGCCAACATCTTCATCACCTTAACAGAGCATCTCCAACACCATAACAGAATCCCTCACGAGACCTGATGGTGGAGGAAGATGAAGATCCCAGG
Source organism: Nepenthes gracilis (assembly GCA_033239525.1). Taxonomy (NCBI): domain Eukaryota; kingdom Viridiplantae; phylum Streptophyta; class Magnoliopsida; order Caryophyllales; family Nepenthaceae; genus Nepenthes; species Nepenthes gracilis. The sequence goes on from BSYO01000012.1 coordinate 12,656,861, forward strand.
ACACACCCGCCGAAGAATTGGGCACATGTTGCAGCCAACCCTGCACCAAGAATAGTCACCATTCCCCAGCTTCAAACAAAAGAGCCAATCTCAATCATCAGCTGCTGTTATCCAACATCAGCAGATGTTGGAGCCCACCACCTCAGGAAATTAAGCCTCAATTAGGGCCAACTATTAAGCAGCAAGAGCTACAAGAGCAGCTCATATACAGCCAGTATATCAGCTGAGTGAAGCCCCATCTCCATGCCAATCCAAGATCAGAATTAAAACCAGCCAACAGATCCAAAAGACTGAAAATGCAAAAATAGTCGAACGACGATATCAAGAGTTGCAACACAATTGTAACAGCAGCAGGAACAACAGGATAAAAACACATTCCACTGCAGCACTACAGAGCAAAATAGAAGTCAAAGACACCAAGAGCTGTTACCACCCAGGGGCCTAAAGCCAGCATCACCAAATCTCAACATTCAGTATGCAAAGTCAGGCATAATCAGAACCCAATTCAAACAATCCTTCATGACAAAATTGCAGCTTAACTAATCCAACATCTGCAGCTGGAGGCCAGCACATCTGTACTACATAAGCCAGAAACCAAAGTATACAAGCTGACACAAAAAGACCAGCAAAGCAAAAACTGGATTTATTCCAACCAAACAAAACCGGAGGTCGGTGGTACTACCTTTGTACCTGATAGATAGGGCCAAAAGCAATCCCGCAGCTGCTTAACCTTCTTTTACACCCCAAGGTGGGGGTACTACCTTTATAAATTTTGTAAACCGAAATTAATTTGGTTGCTATCGATTGAATATTTAGCATCCAAATTATCTTGTTGTTATCTCAAAATAAATTCGGTTCATAACCGGTTTGAATTTCGGTGACCGAGTCATCCTTTTATTAATTACAATTGAATCGATTGTTTCGGCGTGCAATGAAGCCCAGCTGGCCCACCAGATTACTGCTACTGTTCGGGGCAAGCTGGAGTTCTCTTATGTTGCGGCTGCCCGTAGAGACAGATCGATCCTGATAAGATGGAGCATCCCCCTTGTGGTCCTAAATGCAGACTCCGATCCCTGACAGTTGCCATCATCCGAAGTGTTTATTTCTTGCATATATTTAGACGGAGCTGTTTTGCTATATGCTGGAGTGGCTTGAATCCGGAGCAGTTAGTGATGGATAAATCGATTGGTCCTAGCTTTTTAGGACTCCAGATTCCGGAGTTTTCTTTTGTCCTTGCTTTTGAAGACTCCGGATCCTGAGTGTTTCCTTCTGTGCTTTGCTTTTGGCAAAAAAAAAAAAACCGTCTTGTCCTGGCCTTTGTGGACTCCGGATTCTGGAATGCTTTTGCTTTGGAGGACTCCGGATCCGAAGGACTTTTTTTTTTTGGTGAGTAAGTAAATTGAATTAAATTAAATAAAATTACAAGACGATGTTCTAACTCCAAGTGTTTTGCCAACTTAGAGATAGAATAACGAGTTACTTACCAAAAAAAAGAGATAGAACAACGAGCTAGGGCATTCCCCAAGCAACCCATGAACAAAATCATGAAATCGAGCGAACCACAACAGAAAAAAATTAAATCTAGAGCAGCAAACAAAATGGGAAATAACCACGCCAGCTTGCTAATACTTTTTTTTTTTGGTAAGTAAGTGTGTATTTTGGATTTAAGGGAGAAAATAAATTTACAAAATCTATGTTATAACTCCAAGTTTTTTGACTTGGAGTTAGAACATAAAAAGTTAGGGCATACCCCGAGCAGCTAGTGCATCATAGGATATTTCAAAAAAAAACCTCTAAGAGGAATAATCTAAAAGATCGAACATGATCAAAGTCATAATACAAAAGCAAAATTAAATGCGCTCCAAGAATTTCAACAGCTGGAATCAATGTGCAACACCACGCATAATGGCTCACCCACGGGAGGCATTCAACATCAACCCAGCTCCACAAAGATGGTCATCAGCCCACCACCGGGCAGCAAAAAGAGCAGCAAAAGAGCTCGGCAGACCGCAAAAAAAGAGTAGCAGCCATAATGAGGAAGATCATCACACAACGCATGGGATCAGCCCACGAAGGATCATCAACCATTGCAGCCTGCTGCACTGTTGTAAAGCAACAACAGCAAACAAACCGGGCTGTATTAGCTGACAATAGTAATCCAATGGACTGCAACACAATCACCACAATAAAGCAGCGGACAGACAGGGCACCACCTCAACAAGAAGAAAATTTAGCATCCAAAAGGTACCTCATCCAGCTACTCAACCCTCAGCCGAAGGGTCCCAATCTATAAACACACGGGCTCCCCCAACCCAATCAACAAATGGGACACACAGCCAGAGAGCAAACAGGGCAACACCAGAGTACATTCGGCTGCATCAATTCCTTTGAGATGAGACAGCAACCCACATTCCATCGCAGTCATAAAGAGACCTCGCATGGAAAAACCACTACACCGCGCCCCAAGAGAGAGTAATGTGGAGATGAGGTCGGTGGAACAAAGGAATGGCAGCAAGACACTAAAAATCGATTCAACGAAGAGCACCATCGATGTCACAACCCAGCGAAGAGAACAAGCAACTTGCCTCACAAACCGACTCCAGACACCAATGCCTCAAAATCCAAAGATCACAGACATCGGCAGAAGACAGCTACCTCAAGCGGCGCGCAGGCGACAAAAGCTCCAGCTTCCGCACCCCAAATCCAAAATCTGCATACCATGATTTAACCATTGCACGGCAGATACAAACTTCATCCCATACTCGCACACCAAAAGGCAACACTAAGAACGCCACTTTAGAAATCATGGAGCAAAATAAACAGCAAGAGGCGATCACTAAACTCCAAGATACTTCAGCAATCCCGACAAAGCAATAGAGATAGGATACACCATCTTTGCCGACACCACAACTCCACAACAAGAACTGTATTCCTCAAGCCACTGTCGCCTCCATCATCGGAGCTAAGAAACATCGAGGGCTCAACGGAACAAACCACCGGACACATCATCCGAATGGCAACCTAAGCCGTAGCTTTCACCGAAGCCGGGCGAGGGGATTCTCAGCCCACGTAGCCCTAAGCGGCCGGGCATGGAAGCACAAACAAAGCGAGAGACCCTCAAAAGTCAAATTTTAGAATTGAAAATGGAAATTTTGAAAAATTGAAATTTGAAATTGAAATTTGAAAAAAACAACACGAGAGAAGCACTAGCTTCTCTCCGGGAATGCCCGCGTCTCGAAGGGAGAAAGTCGATTTGAGAGTAACCCTCGGCGGCTCTGTCCTAGCCTGAGGCACCAAGGAAGGAGCGACTTCACAAACAAAGACTTGTAGGAGCCGACCTCCCAAATCAACCCTAGCACCGGTCACCAAGTCGAACCGCCTCCTTGAAAACAAAGAAACGGGGCGTGCGGGACCCGACCTCCCAATGATTTAGCAAAGAGAACGAAGACAAACTTCGACGAGGCAGCAACAATCGTCGGCACCAAAAATGATCGAGAAGAAGATAAAGGAAAACAGAGAGAAGGCTATCATGCCCTCGGAGAATGAATCGAGCCGACGCCGAGAGGAATCGGCCGGGCAAAATGCATTTCAAATTGAAATTTGAAATGCACCAAGAGAGAAGCCAGAGCTTCTCTCTCTACACGAGAGTTACCAGCCAGCTTGCTAATACACCCTCACAACACTACCAAGAGACGATGGAAATTCAGCAAATAGGCATTGCCACCTCCAGTTCAAACAGAGCAGCAGCAGCATGGAATACTACAAAGACGCCGGATCCGGAGGACTCCAGCTTCTGATGCGTTTTTGTTTTGTGTTCTTTTTTTGAAAAATAAAAATAAAAATTCTCTCTTTTTGCCATGGCTTTTGTGACTCCGGATTCCGGAGTTGCACTTGAAGACTCTGGATCCGGAGTGTTTCTTTCTGTGCGTTTTTTTTCTGCCGTTAAAAAAAAAAATTCCTTGGCTTTTATGGAATCCGGTTTCCAGAGTGCTTTGGTGAACTCCGAAATCCGGAGTGTTCTTTTGTTTGCTTCTTTTGCCGGAGCATTTGAGAACTCTAGAATCCGATTTCTTTGGAGGCCCGGATCCCGGAGTGCTTCTTTGTTAGCTTTTTTTTGCTAGAGTTGCCTTTGTGCCTGTAGCTCCGTTGATTGAATCCGAAGCTGGTTCTCTCTAAGGCTGGTGTGGCTTGAGCTCAAAAAAAAAATAAAATTCCTTGGCTTTTGTGGAATCCGGTTTCCAAAGTGCTTTGGTGAACTCCGGAATCCGGAGTGTTCTTTTGTTTGGTTCTTTTGCTGGAGCTTTGAGAACTCCGGATTTCGGTTTCTTTGGAGGCCCGGATTCCGGAGCGCTGCTTTGTTAGCTTTTTCAAAAAATAGTGGATGGCGTCTCCCATTTCATCCGGAGAGTTTTTGCCTTTCCGGTGTGGCTTTCTATCCGGAGTGCATGGGTCGGAGTGGCTTTGTAGAATCCGGAGTTCTTTTGTCTGGAGGCCGTAGTGCTTTGCAGAATCCGGAGTGCATTGGACGAAGTGCACTGGAGTTCCTCTGTTGTGGGGCGGAGTGGCAATGTGTTTCTGGATGACCGGAGTCCTTTTGTTCGCTTTAACTAGCGGCCGGAGTGCCTTTGCTCACTTTATCCAGAGTACATTGGACGGCGTGCACTGGACAGAGTGGCACGTGAATCCGGAGTACCTTTGCCCTCTTCATGAGCGGAGTGGCCCTGGTTCTCTTTAAGGTTGGAGCGACCTTGTGTGTGGTGGGGACGGAGTTGATTTGAGACTGCCACCCTCTTTTTTTTTGGTAAGTAAGTATTTTGGATTAATGGGAGAGAGAGACTGCCACCCTCGCCTGTACTTCTTTTTCTGCTTTCGGAATGCTGATTTCGATTTTGTAGATTTTGTAATATTGTTAGGGGACTCCCTGTTTCTATGTTTCTTTTTTTTGGTAAATAATTAAATGCATTAAAATTTAAATAAAATGTACAGCAGCTATGTTCTTTACCAAGTATTTTGCCGACTTGGCAAAAGAAGCATAGAAACAGGGAGACCCCTAAATCATGACTAAAGTCATTAATAAGTCTAGAACAAAATCGAAATCAGCACTCCGTCCCAAGTACTCCGGAACCCACACCGAACTCCGGCCTCCAGTCGAAAGAACTCCAGGATCATTGACACCACTCCGTCCAAGGCACTCCAGAAAAAAAGAGTAGAAGTACTCCGGCCCAAAGATAAGCAGACTCCGTCCAAAATCATTCCGTCCTAATCCACACCGTCCAAAGATACTCCGTACAGGACACTCCGTCCAGATTCTCTCCGACCAAATTCACTCCGTCCCAAAACATTCCAACCAAAAACACTCCGTCCAACAGCACTCCGGAAGAACGAGGAGAAGCGCTCCGTCCAAGGATTTACTCCGGATGAAGGGGGAACATGCACTCCTGGAAGCACGAGCCAACCAACTCTCCGTCCACTGATAAGTCACTACGTCCAAAGTGGGAACATCACTCCGTCCAAGGAGACAAAGAGGGCAATCTAGGAAGGGAAAAGCACCGGAAACAATAGCAGAGAGGCTCAGTCTGCGGTAAAACCCTCCGTCCAAGGAAGGAAACACATGCACTTGGAAGCCCAGTTGAAAGGCAAGCCGACCAAAGAAAAAGAGCCACTCCCGGGCAAAAACATAGCCCCTTTTTTTTATAAAAGGCACTCGGAAAAGGAGCTCGGATAAAGGAGAAGTTCACTCTTGTCAAGGAAAGCAGTAGTACCGTCCCAATAGAAATGCACCAACCAGCAAAAGTGTATCGGTGTTTTTTTATAAAAAGCACTCGGTAAAAGGAGCAGGCCGCTCCGTCCTTTATAAGGACGAAATGACACACCGGAAAGGAGCTCGGATAAAGGAAGAAGTTCCCTCTGTCAAGGAAAGTGAGAGAACTCCGTCCAAGGAAGCACCACCAGCAAAGGTGTATTAGATTTTTTTTTTTATAAAAAACACTACGGAAAAAGGGAGCAGGCCGTTCCGTCCATTAAAAGGACGAAAGGGCACTCCGGAAAGGGACCTCCGGATAAAGGAAGAAGTTCGACTCCGTCCAAGGAAAACAGAGAACTCCGTCCAAAGGAAACGCACCGCCAGCAAAGGTGTATCAGAATTTTTTTTTTTAATGCGAAGACACCAGCACTCCACCAATTGTTAGGCTGAAATCCATTCCTCCGAATGTGAGTTTGAACAAGGAATGTTCCACCTTTCCAAAATCTGCCTGTCCTGCACAGTTACAGTGTTGTGGGATGCCTCAATCTTCCCCCGGACTGCCGCAGAAATTTGGGTGACCATTTGGGTTACGTTAAGCATCCTCGAATCCGTAAATATACGGTGATTCCTCTCTCTCCAGATAAAGTAGACAGAAGCAGCCAGGGTGAGGCGAAACGAGTATACTTTGAGATTTTTGCCGTTCCAACGTTTAGCATCCCACAAGATGTTTGAAGTCCAATTAGGGTGGGGCCATCTACACCCCGCTTTGTGACACATTTGCCGCCAGACAGACGAGGAAAAAGGGCAATTGAAGAAAAGGTGGTCATGATACTCCCTTCTAGTGGAACAGAGTATACATAACGCAGGAATGTGATGGTAATTGTCAATCCTATCGAGAGTGCTAAGCCTCTGGCGTATCGCTAGCCAGAGAATAAATGTGTGAGCCGAGATGGACATGGGTCCCTAGACAAGGCTGAACCACTCCACCACACCTTTCGGATCACTGAAAAGCTCATAGGCGGATTTTGAAGAGAAGATCCCACTACGATCGGAAGTCCAAACTATCACATCATTGCGGGCAGGGTCAGGGAGATCAGCTGGCATGTTATTCAAATCCTATCAACCTCCATATCAAAGGGGTTTGGCCAGTTCCAATCTCCACTCCTGATGATATCCTTGACCTTAGCATCCAAAGGCAAGCCTGTGATGCATTTGATTATCTCATTAAACCTTTCATGAAGCGGACCTAGCGGGTGCTAAGAATCAAGCCAGAGAAAGGTGTCGCCACCGTTACCAATATGATACCGGATCTTATTGCGAAGGGTAACACGGAGCTTCATTAACTTTTTCCAGCTCCACGGGACAGAATCAGGAACTTTGATGGTCCAAATCCAACGGTCTTTGATCCGGTGGACGTGACACCAAGTGACCCAATTGGAGTTCGGGTCCTTAGTGATAATCCTCTAGAAATGACGGGCCAGTAGAGCTTTATTAGACGTGCTCAAGTTTTTTAAACCTAATCTGCCTTCCTCTTTAGGGGAGCACACATCAGTCCAGGCAACCTTAGTGGAGGAGAGACCCGTAGAGAATCCGTGCCATAGAAAAGAGCGGATGGATTTTTCAATGCACTTCAAGATGGCTTTTGGAAGGATGAAAAGGGAGGCCCAATAGTGATGGATAGTGGAAAGAATGGAAGAAATCAATTGAAACCTACCCGCAAAGGAGAGCCAACGGTTTTTCCAAGAAGAAACATGTTGATCAACTCTATCAAGGAGTGGTTTGCAATCAGAGGCTGACAGCTTCGTGGTTATGAGGGGGACTCGGAGATATTTGACAGGGAGATTACCCCGTCTGAATCCGAGAATGTTGAGAATGCCCCTTCTAGTGGTCTCGCTTGTGGAGGAACAAAAGACGGCACTCTTGTCCGGGTTAGGAATAAGCCCAGAAAGAGAACTAAACATTATTAGACTCTCATGCAGGGCCTGGATGGATTTAAAATCAGCTTTAGAAAAAGCCAGAATGTCATCCGCAAAGCCGAGCATCACAGTTCTAGTATCCGCACATTTCGGTGGGCTGAAACCAGTTATTTGAGAGTCATTCTTTCCAGAATGCCATTAAGGACTTCCATCCCAAGGACGAACAGATAGGGAGAGAGAGGGTCCCCCTGTCTAAGTCATTTAGCACCACGAAAAAAACCCACCGTGTCACCATTGAGGCTTAAAGAAAAAGATGTTGAGGAAATGCATTGATTAATCCATTTGATCATAAGAGGGGGGAAGTTCATTAGCTCAAGAACCTCTAAGATAAAATCCCAATGAATGGAATCATAAGCCTTCATCAAATCCACTTTAATAGCACATCAGGGGACACCCTTGTTTAGGTGGTATTTATGGAGAAGCTCCTGCGCAAGAGAATGTTATCTCCAATGCACCTGCCTGGGACAAAGGCAGTTTGCCCCTTTGCAACCAGGAAAGGAAGAGCGGGTTTAATGTGGCTGACAATGAGCTTGGAGATAATCTTATATAAAACGTTGCAGCAAGCAATGGGACGAAAATCAAAGACCTTTGAGGGGGATTTGATTTTCGGGATTAAACATAACAAGGTCGCATTAATTTGTTTTAATAACTTCCCATGCTGAAAGAAATCAAGAATAGCTTCGGTAATGGAGGGGCCAATGACGTTCCAGGAATCTTTGAAGAATTTGGCAGAAAATCCGTCCGGCCCAGTGTTTTGCCAAGTCGGCAAAACACTTGGTAAAAAACATAGCTACTTGTACATTCTATTTTAATTTTAATGCAATTAATTACTTAACAAAAAAAAAAGTAATTGAATCGATTGTTGATCGAGTCTTTTAGATAATTTTTGTGTTACATTGTGTCCTGGGGTGAACCTTTGGCTTCCGGTTAATAGTATAATTATCATAATGAATCTTGATTCTTATCAAAATTATTAGACCTATGGAAGTTTCTAAATCCACATATGTTATTTTCAATGGTTTAGTATTTTTCAGATATCTTGTTCTTCATTTAAAATTTCTCCGTGTCCTTTGACATTGATTTTACTTTTGTTTAATTAATTTTGATTTATATGATTAGAAGATCTTTGGCTTACATATAAGAATGGTTGCATAGCATCGCATAAAGTCAAATGGCATAGACTACCGTAAGTCAAGTGAATGCTTTCAGCTGCAACCTGACCAGTCACAGCCTAGAAAAAGACCTCTGCCCCAAAGTTAAAAGCTATTTATCGTAGAGCCTTGAGAATTGAGTGTGATTTTTTTCAGAAAAAGGCGAAGATAAGATGGATCAAGGATGGGGATCAATGTTCAAATTATTTCTTTCGATCCATTGATAGCAAGTTTAACCGAAATAGGATCCTCTCCTTGATCAAAGAGGATGGTTCTCCTACCAACAATTTGGAGGAAGTGCAACGCCTCCTTATCAACCACTTTTCTCATCTCCTGGGAGCTAGCAGAGAGGGCGGGCCTTTCTCTAAGGAGAGCCTCCGTCCTTTTCTGTGCAGGGCCTGCCTGCATTTATTGATGCGGTGTGGGATGTGAAGCAGGATCATACGGATTTGGCAAAGTTATTTCCTAATGATGAAGTATGGACTGTGTGCCCATGGTTATTAGCAGGGTCTGACTGCCCGGCTTGTTGCTCGATGATATGCTCCACCGTTACGAGATCTTTGTTTGTTAGTACTATGCACCTTTCGTTGCTGGTGTGAAGGCCTTGAACTGGTTGTGCTTCCGGGTGGTTGCGGATGATTCTTTTTGATCTGAAGTAATTGAAGATGCGTCCGCTTGCTCTATCATGATGACATGGTCCGAAGTTTCTGTCATTATTGGTATCTTTGAAGCAGGTGTGCTTTGGGATAAGGTGTTTGGCTTGAACTAACATTTATCGGTGGCTATGTCTCGCGATAGCCTCTGTCTGTGGCGTCATCTCTGGCTGGTTGGATGACAATGAGATGGTCTTTCGCTGATTTGAAATTCCTTATGGTGGAAGGTAGTATGCAATTTTTGATCTTTGATTTTTTTCTCCGAGTGGATGGTGCTATGTTGTTAGGGCTAATTGTTCCCACTGCATTAATCGTGAGTTGCTGCTCACGAAATGGTTGTCTTTGCTTCCTCGTATTCTTGCAAGGTGCACATGATAATGATAATGTGTAGATTAGTGTGGCCTTTGCTGTATTGAATTGGCTGCAGATGATTGTTTTTTGCCTTGTAAGTGCTTTGCCTTGTCAGCCCTGGAATTCCTAGTGCCGGGTAATTCGGCTACGCCCAGGTGTAGTGTTGGTTGCTGATAGTGTTGGTTCTTGGTGGTAATGGAAAGGCCTCGGCTGGCATGATGTGGCTGTTGAAACGTTGGCTTCAGTTGCCAATTTCCGGTTTTGGAAGCTTTGATGTAGTAGTTGGCACAGCCATCTACGTAGCTGAGACTAGTAGGGTTGTTCAAGTATTTGGATTCCGGCTGCTGTGCTCTTGCGTGGGCATGTGAATGGCGGACCGGCCTTGCTGCTAAAGGTTCCTCTGGTTGTTTCCGGGTAGTGCCTGCCCTGGAATTTAATAGGCATCACTTGTGCTGATCGATGCGGATTTGATGGAAACTCTTGGTTTGTACAGATGATGTTTGTCTGTAGTTGCCATGTGCCCCCTGCTCTTGTTAAACTAGGGTGCTTTGGGTTGCCAGCAGATCCGGATGGTTCTTCCGGTCTTCTCGGGAGTAATTTTTTTGCTTTTGATTATGTGTAACGACAATGTTCTTCTTTTGTTCTTCTGCTAGATTGCTCCTCTTAGGTTTTTTGAGGATTTCTCTGATGTACCAGTTGCTCGGGGTATGCCCTAGCATTTTATGTTAGAACTCCAAGTCAAAAAATTTGGAGTTATAACATAATCTTTTGTATATTTTTCTCCCGTTAATCCAAAATACACACTTACTTACCAAAAAAAAGCCTCCGTTCTTTTATCCTCAATTCTATGCCAGATGCCCTCCGCCTGAGCCTCTATCGCCCTATCTCCGCTGACGAAGTCCACCTAGCTTTGTTCTTGATAGACGACAATAAGGCCCCAGGTCCGGATGGCTTTTCAGCCAAATTTTTCAAAGCCACATGGAATGATATTAGAGCGGACATTATTGAAGCTGTTCAAGACTTCTTCCTTCATGGGAAGATCTAAAAGCAGATCAATGTAACCTTGCTTTGCTTAATCCCGAAGATCAAATCTCCCTCCAAGGTCTCTGACTTCCGCCCCATTGCATGCTGTATGTCATTTATAAGATCATTTCTAAGATCATCGCCGCCCGCCTCCAACCTACGCTCCCCTTCCTTATTGGGAATTTCCAAACTGCTTTCATCTCTGGTAGGAATATTGGATATAATATTCTGCTGGCACAGGATTTACTCCACAAGTACCACCTCAATAAGGGGGCCCCTCGTTCAATAAAAGTTGACCTGATGGAGGCCTTTGATTCCATCCATTGGGACTTCATTCTAGCTGTCCTTGAACTGATGAATTTTCCTCCCCCAATGGTCAATTGGATCAAGCAATGCATCACCACCACCACGTTCTCCATTAATCTGAATGGTACGTCCGTGGGTTTTTTCCAAGGAGCCAAAGGGCTTAGACAGGGAGACCCCCTCTCTCCCTACCTTTCTGTGTTAGGGATGGAAGTCCTGAATGGCATTCTGAATAGAATGGCTAGGACTAATCCTGATTTTAAGTTCCACTGGAAATGTGATAGCTCCCGTATTGTGATGCTAGGCTTTGCTAATGATCTTCTTCTTTTCTCCAAAGCAGACTGCAAATCCATTCAGGCTATTCATGAGAGTCTCAACATTTTCAGTTGTCTGTCCGGCCTCACTCCCAACCAGGATAAGAGTGAGGTTTTTTGCTGCACTGTTAGGGAGGATACCATTCAAGGTATCCTTGATATTCTCGGATTCAAGAGAGGCACTCTCCCTGTCAGGTATCTTGGAGTCCCCCTTATCACCATGAAGCTTACTCGCTCTAATTGTAAGCCTCTCCTCGACCGTATTCATCTTATAATTTCATATTGGAAGAATCGCTGGCTCTCTTTTGCTGGTAGGTTGCAGCTTATTTCTTCCATCCTCTCAACTATCCACAACTATTGGGCTTCCATGTTCATCCTTCCCAAATCTATCTTGAACAGCATAGATAAGTCCCTTCGCTCCTTCCTGTGGCATGGCTCCTTAGATGGTAGATACTCTGCTGAAGTTCCCTAGAAGGATGTGTGCTCCCCTAAAGGCGAAGGGGGTCTGGGCTTTAAAAATCTGGTAGCATCCAACAAAGCCCTTCTATTCCGTCACTTCTGGAGGATCATCACCAAAGATCCAGACTCCCTTTGGGTTTCTTGGTGTTATCTCCACCGTATCAAAGATCGTTGCATTTGGACTATCAAAATTCCAGATTCAGCCCCTTGGAGCTGGAAAAAGCTGATGAAACTCCGGTCTGCTCTCCGCCCCAAGATCCGTTATCGTATTGGTGATGGAGTAGACACGTTCCTCTGGCTGGAACATTGGCACCCGTTGGGACCTCTCTGTGATTGATCCGATGAGAGGATCAAGTGTATTACCGGGTTACCCCTTGATGCAAAAGTTAAGGACATCATCTTTAACGGAGACTGGAGATGGCCAAACCAGTTTTACACGGAGGTAGTGGGTATTGTAGATCATATGCCCCCCTACCTCCTTGATCTCTCCCCAAGGATTTGGCCCTTTGGACTGTAGATCACTCTGGAAATTTCACTGCCAAATCCGCTTATAGAATTTTCCAAGCACCTAATGACGCGGTGGAGTGGTCTGGTCTTGTTTGGACCCCTTTGTTCATTCCTGCTCATGCCTTTATCCTTTGGTTGGCTATTCGCCATAGGCTCAGCCCTCTAGATAGGGTTAGTCATTACCTTCACATCTCTTCGAATTGTGTTCTTTGTTCTAACGACAGGGAAAGTCATAACCACCTTTTCTTTAACTGTCCTTTCTCCTCGGCTGTCTGGCGCCGCATGTGCATAAAGGCTAGCCTTAATTGGCCTTATCCACACTGGTACTCCAATGTCTTGTGGGCTGCCAACCATTGAAAGGGTAAATGACTCAAAGCCTGCTCCTACCGTCTCACCCTTGCGGCCTCAGTCTACTACATTTGGAGGGAGAGAAATCTACGTGTCTTCAAGAATACCGCGTGTAATGAAGCCTAGCTGGCCCATCAGATTACAGCTGCTGTTCGGGGCAAGCTGGAGTTCTCTCATGTTGCGGCTGCCCGTAGAGACAGATTGGTTCTGACAAGATGGAGCATTCCCCTTGCGGTCCTGAACGCGAACTCCAAACCCTGACAGTTGCCTTCCTTTTGGGCCTAAAAAAAAAAAGCTTTGTCCTTGCTTTTCAGGACTCCGGAATCCGGAGTGTTTTTTTTTGTGCTGTTATTTAGCTGGAGTTGTTTCACTTCTAGGCCAGAGTGGCATGTATCCGAAGCTGTAGTTTGCGTAGGTTGAAAAAAAAATTATTTTGTCCTTGCTTTTGAGGACTCCGGATTCTGGAGTGTTTCTTTGTGCGTTTCTTTAGCCAGAGCTGTTTCACTTCTTCGCCGGAGTGGCATGAATTCGGAGCTGTGAGGCCGGATTGCCTTGGGTTCTATTTTAGCAGGAGCTGCCTTTGTTGGCTGGCTTAAAAAAAAAAAAGCTTTGTCCTTGCTTTTGAGGACTCTAGAATCCGGAGTGTTTTTTTGTGCTTTTATTTAGTCGGAGCTGTTTCATTTCTAGGCCGGAGTGGCATGTATCCGGAGCTGTAGTTTGCATAGGTTGAAAAAAAAATTGTTTTGTCCTTGCTTTTGAGGACTCCGAATTCCGGAGTGTTTCTTTGTGCGTTTGTTTGTGCTTCACTTCTAGGCCAGAGTGGCATGAATCCTGTGCTGTGAGGCCGGATTGCCTTGGGTTCTATTTTAGCCGGACCTGACTTTGTTGGCTGGCTTAAAAACAAAAAACACTTTGTCCATGCTTTTGAGGACTCCGGATTCCGGAGTGTTTTTACGCTATTTAGCCGAAGTGGCCTTCGTGCCTGTTTTTTGCGTAAATTGTATCCGGCGCTTTTTGAGGACTCCGGAATCTGGAGTGTTTTTGGTTTGCTATTTAGCCGGAGTGGCCTTTGTGCCTGTAGCTTCGTTGATTGAATCCGGAGTTGTTTCTCTCTAAAGTGAGTGGCAGGTGAGTATTTGAGGCCGGATTAAAAAAAAAAAAAACACTTTGTCCATGCTTTTGAGGTTTTGGCCAAGCGTTAGAAGACTCCAAAATCCGGAATGTTCTTGTACGTTTTAATGGCTAGAGTGGCCTTCGTGCCTGTTGTTGCAAAAAGTTGCTGATAATGACTCCCATGTTCGGAATGCTTTATGTTCGCCAAAGACCGGAGAGGCCATACGCTTGATAAATTCCGAAGTCCGTTTATATGGACGGAGTGGCCTTTTGTTCTCTGTTAAGATGGAATGGCCTTTTTCGCTCAATGACTGGAGAGGACCATTCTGCTTTTTGCTCTCTATTGGACGGAGTGGTTTTGTAGTAGAGTCCGGAGCGTTATTTGTTCATTTCCCGACCGGAATGATCTTTGTTATCTGGTGCTTACTGTTTTCGGAGTGCGATTCAAATGCTGAGCAAGTTTTGTGTTTTTAACGCCGATTTTGATATTGTATTCATGTTTTCTATGACATTTGTCATGGTTCAGGGACTCCCTGCTTCTATGTTTCTTTTTCCAAGTCGGCAAAACACGTGGTAATGAACATAGCAGTTTGTACATATCATTTAAATTTTAATGCAATTAATTACTTAACAAAAAATAATAATAATTGATGTGACATCCCGCATGCTCATGTAACGACCCAGAATATCGAGTTCTTAAAATCTGGTCAACGCTAATTGACCGGAGAAGGTAAAGTAAATTGGCCTTAGAATAAAAATTTTAGTTCGGATAAAAAGAGAAGTCCGGATTTTCCTTTATGAATTTTTAGTCTGGATTTCCTAAATAAAAGAAGTTCGGATTTCATTCTGGCTCGAATTTTATTCTAGTCCGGATTTCCTTAAAGAAGTCCGGATATTCCTTGATAAAATTCTAGTCCGGACTTCCTTGATAAAAAGAAGTGCGGAATATTCCTTGATGCAAAATAAGTCCGGCTTCATCCGTGAGTATCAAGTCCAGCTACTTTCAGAGAGAAAATCTAAATTGGCCTTCAACATGTTTTGAAATCGGGTTTTGTTCCATTAAAGGCCGGAGTGCATTGTACGAAGGTAAGGCCAAAGTGACTTGAAGGCCGGAGTGGCTTTGTGTGTTGGACGCCAGAGTGGTTTTGTAGCCTTGTAAGGCGGGAGTAGAATTGTGGGAAGAAAGCCAGAGTTGAAGATCCGGTCAACACGCGTTGACCGGAGGTCATGTGAGGGATAATCCGGTCAACACTGATAGTTGACCGGAATGCAATTAAATGAGAAAAGTTAAATCTTACTAAGTTAAGTTAACCAAGAATTTAATGTGTTCACATGAGAAAGCTAGGTTCAGTTAACCAGAGATTTAATGTGTTTACATGATAAGGCTAAGTTCAGTTCACTAGGAATTTATGAACTCCTTGGGAATATAAGATCATAAATGATTTAATTAATAAGAAACATTTCCCTTGTACTGCCAATTATTTATGGAGGCTATCAAATTCAAGGTCTATAAATAAGAGTTAGAAAGTGAGAGTAAGGTACGTAATAGAAATTTTAGTAAGAGCAAAGTAGACGAAACCAGATAAGAGTAAACTCAGGCAAGAGTAAAGATCAGGCAAAGTAGAAGAACAACCAAGCAAGATACTCACCCCTGTTTTTCAAGTTCATGATTCTGCATGATTTTTATGCTAGTATATTTGATATTATATGAACTTATATGATGATTCTATTCTTTTTTATATCTAATGCTTAAAGTATGATTATTTGTCGAGCAGTGCATGTTTAAGGAAAAGACTTTATGGTGTTCGGTTTTGTATGATTATCTGTCCAATTATATGAACTCTGAGAATTTACAGAAAAGAGCTCCGTTATTTGAAGAAAAGTACTCCATCCTATTTACAGAAAAAGAGCTCCGTCTTTTGAAGAAAAGTACTCCGTCCTTTGAAGAAAAAAGAGCTCCGTCCTTTGAAGAAAAGTGCTCCGTCCTTTTACAGAAAATAGCTCCGTCCTTTGAAGAAAAGTGCTCCGTCTTTTTACAGAAAAGAGCTCCGTCTTTTGAAGAAAACGCACTCCGTCTTTTTACAAAAAGAGCTCCGTCCTTTTAATAAAGAAGCACTCCGGATTTTAAAGAAAATCACTCCGGTTTTAGAGCTCCAAATTTTAAAGAAAAGTACTCCGATTTTTAGAACTCCAGATTTAAAGGAACTCCGACATTTAAGAACTTCAGGTAAGAACTTTGCTTTCAAAAAGAACTCCGCCTCTAATGAAAATGAACTTCGGTTCTCAGAACTTCGGATTCAAAAGAACTTCGTCTGAAAAAGAACTTCGGCATTTTTGAACTCCGTCTGAAAAAGAACTTTGGCATTTTGAACTCTGGCATCGTGAACTCTGTCTGAAAAAGGAAAGAGCTTCAGTTTAAAAGAATAATGTATTAATTTGGACAGCAGGTGGAACTCTATGACTTTTGAACTGTAACGAACGGCCATATGAACTAAGAACCGAGTCTCCATTATGCTTGCTGTAAAGGATGGATGAAGGATATTGAAGTGACACTCGAGGATGCCTCCTGGGCCACGGGAGGGAATCTTTTGGTGGCATAAGACTTTTGGCCCCGTATACCGGGATAAAGGCATTACCTCCCGCCCCGGGGAGCATAATGAGGGGATACGGCTTTAGGTTGTGGGGTTACACACAACCCGTCCACGAAGTTGTCCGCTTCCGTCCGGTCCCTAAAGATGATAAGAACCCTCCATGATTTTTATTAATTTTCAGTAGACAAGACAAGAAGCAAAAGACTAAGAAAATTCCGAACTAAAAGACATGATGATTTTTGTATTATATTCACTTATATGTATATGTTATGTACTCTGTTTTCTGCATATGAGTATTTTGCTGGGCTTTGTAGCTCATTCTTGCTATTTTTCAGATGATGAAAGAATTATGGAGGATGAAGTTGAGTAGAACTTTGTGGAGTATCAAAGTGGTTTGGCGAGCCGGAGCAGATTTGACCCCATGTGTGTGTCGAAATCACACCCGATGCGGTGCTCCCATCCAAGATTGTATTAAACTGTTCTACAATTAAGGAGGGGGAGGCAACTGTTGTGGAGGTGGAATTGCCTGGGTTTCGAAATAGGGGTAGTCGTAGCGCCTCTCCAGGCATCTCTAAATCTGCTGCTTGCATCCAGGGCAGTGGATTGATGTCTAATGGGTCTTCTGTTAATCCGACCCAGTCATGTGAGTCCCAGGTTGTTGTTTCTAATTCCTTGGGCATCATTAGTTTGGTGCCTGACTCAGGTGTTCATAAGCTGGATGATACTAATGCTCTGCGAGGCTCTGAGGAGCCTGGTTCGGTTAACAATATTGATGGGATTGCTACTATGGCTCTGTCGTCCTCTCAATGTGAGCTGAATCCTCAATCTTCTATTGAGGATTGCTGTGCCAGGAAGTCTTCTGGGTCAGATCCCTTGGATTTTGACCCCATTTTGGCTCCCTGCTCTTCTAAGATGCCTGCTTGTGCTCTTTTGAACGAGCGGCCTCATGCTCTGGAATCTCCTTCAGCTTCCCCAGCTTCTTGTCAAAAATGTGCTGTTGTGATAAATGGTTCTGGGCTGGTCTCAGAATCCGTGGATTTGGTGGCCGAGGGCTCTGCCCTGTTGCCATGTAATTTGATCTCAGATGTGGTCCGTGAGGCTGTTATGGGCACAGGGGTTGGTTCCTCTGTGTCAAACCTAACCTCTCCAGTTGGTGTTGTGGCTGATTTGGAATCAGCTCCCACTGGTGGAGCTGCCATGTTGCCCTATAATGAGGGCCATATGGGCTGTTCTCACTCGGTGAATGACTCTGCTGTGTCAATTCTTCCGTCCCCAGATGATGAGGCGGTCGATTTGGCTTCTTCTCCTTTTCTGTTGTCTCTAGCGTCTGGGCGCTCGTTATGCCTTTCAAATGCCACCGGTCGTATGGTTAGCCCTCCTGATGCGCTCCCCATACGGTCTGGCCCCGGATGTGATTCAGATAGTGATTGTACCCCTAGCTCCATCAAGCGTATAACTAAAAAGTATGGCTTTGATTCAGCCCAACAATTCGATTTGGTATCTACAAACCTCAGTGGTTCCTCTGTTGAAATTTCTGTGGGGCGGGCTACTGTGTTCTCTACGGAGAAATTTTTATGTGTAGATGAGGCGATGGATCTGGAGTGTAAAGCTTGGATGCCATCTAAATCATGGAAAAAGAAAAAACCCAAAAAACCCAAGGCTTCTCCGGAAGCCTTGCCACTATGATGTTGCTTTGGATGTAATTTTTTGCTGTCTTAGGACAGGCATTTGGAGCGGGCTCCTTACGGATGATTGAGCTTTTATGACGTGGTTAGAACTGATCTGTTTTCTCCTGCTGGATGATTTGCTGGAACTTGCCTAATTTTATATTTGTTGGGATCAATAACTGGTGCTTTTTGTTTGACAGCAGCAGTTGTTTGATGATGCTCCTTGTGATGATGGATTTTGTTTGACCCTGATGATGTTGATCAGTAGATCCTGATGGTCTTCGTCCCTGGTGTAGTAGGCCAGGTGTGGGTTTTTTTTTGCTGACCCTGCTGTCTACAATTGAGACTTTTTGTTGCATTGAAAGCCTCTAGAGCCTTTGCTTTCATCTGTGATTTTGTCTTTACCCATGCTGGGTGTGGAAACTCCCCACTGGCTCTTTGTTATTGTCCACTTATGCTGACCTGGTTGGTGCGCCTAGAGCTGTTGGCGTATTGGAAACTGGAAGGTGGCCTGTTGTTTTCTTGTGGGCGATCTCTGGGATCTTCTTGCTTGCCTACAATCGGCTCGCTGCTGTAGCTGAGCCTCTTGTAGTGATACTCTACGATTCAACTGGATGTGTGGTTCGATGCTCCAGCCTAGGTTTTGACCGCTCCGGCCAAATGTTTGAGTAGTTATTTTGATATTTGTTGCTGCGTTGGATGAAGTTACTGCTGGTCTTTGGCGCTTGATGTTGGTCTTCCCTGAGTGGTCTTTCTATTGATATGGAGAATTGTGTAACCGTTGGAGCTCGGTTGGTACTCTCTCTACACTTGCGTATTTTTCTGAAAACGTCATTAGGGACCTGCTAATAGAGTGATCTTACTGTTCTGTTCCTGGAGAGTTCCCAAGGTGGAAACCATGGCCTCTTGTTGGAATTCTGAATGGTAGGAATGCTTGGTTGAATTGTGCTATACTGTTGGTGCTGCAGGTGTTGAATGTGCCCTGCCCTTTTCTGTTTGGTGGTGAACACTGGCATACAGTGTTTAATTGTTGTGGCCAGGCTGGCTGGCACTAAATTGTCCTGTGATGCTGCTGTTATTGCTGAAGCCAGCTCTAGGTGGCCTGATGATGCTGCTTATTGCGGGTGTTGGGTGGCTTGATGATTAGCTGTTTAACAGCTAATGTAGTTGTGGTTTGATGCAGCGCTTCCTGCTGCAGTGACCTGCTTATGCTGAGATAATCTGATTGTTTTCTTCCTCTGGCTGGATGAAAGCGCTGGAGATGTTCCTGTCTTTCGGTGGCTACGTGATGCTGTTGAGTTGCTAGACCAGCCTTGATGCATGGAGTGCTGCTGATGTTGAATGGTCTGACGTGAGGAATGATCTTGAATCAGGGAATTTCTTAGCTGCTGCTGGAACTTTACAGTAGCTGGTTTGATCGGTTTGCGGAGGAATGGAAGGCTGCGCTTTCCCTCTGCGTTGTGTTGTAATTTTTTCATATTACATTGGTTCTGTAGCACGTTGGCCTCCTAGAGGTTTTTTTTGGTACATTCGGATGTACTAGTTGCTCGGGGTATGCCCAAACGGTTTATGTGTTATCCTCAAGTCAAAATACTTGGAGATAAAACATAGATGTTATAATTTTTTCTCCCATTAATCTAAAATTCTTACTTACCAAAAAAAAAAAAGAGTCGAAGCAGATTTTGAAGAGCTTTACTTTTTGTCTTTTGATGTTGAATAGACTCCGCTGTTTATGCATTTTATAAATGTTTTAAATGTTAGTACGTTTTCATGTTTTCCTTTGAGGAATTCTGTAATGAATATTATTTAGTAAGCATCTCAGAGTATTTTGGTCCGGCTAACTTCAGAGCTGGACAGACTTGTTTGAAATTAAATTGATGTGCTAGCGTTACTTAGTCCGGCTTCTTTTTTTTTTTTTGGTAAGTAATACTTAGTCCGACTTCATGAGACCCTGTGTATGAATTTTTTTTTAAAAAAAAAAAATGGGTCGTCACAGTTGGTATTAGAGAAAGAAATGAGATGCTTTAGGATAAGTTGAATTATCACGGAAACTAGGACGGACTTAGTTACGGAAGTTAGCTTTGTTTATATCTCAATGTTTCGGATGGAGTCCATTATGATAGTTATTTTAAGACTAACAGAAATATTCTTTTCAGAATTTCAAATCGTTCCTAAAGTCATGTCTAATAGAAGAAGGCGAAACGTTCAAATGAACAACACTCCGGATCGGGAGGCACGATACTCGAATCTATTGGACAGAATAGCCGAAGTCATAGAAACTTTGACTCCAACAACTCCACCCACTCCGGCGGCTACCCCGATTCTCGTACATCGAGGCGATCGGTTTATGATCGTTTCACCAACGAACAATTCTGAGTTCTTAGGGAACTGACCCATTGAAGGTAGACATTTGGCTTCAAAGATGAAAAAAGGTGTTTTGCAGTTATTAAGTGTCCTATTTGAAGACATGGTTCCGTCGCCACTCATAAGCCGGCGAGGCGAGGCACCACCGGTGGAAAATGCAAAAAGAGTTTTCAATGTGCGGATCGGGATATTAGCAGGAGATGTTTGAAGCAGCATTTTTGGAGAAGTATTTCCCTGCTAATCTCCGAGGACAGAAGGAGGATGAGTTCCTTCGCCTAAGGTAGGGTACTCGCTCGGTGACTGAATATGATGCAAAGTTTACAGAATTATCTCGATATGCTCCTTTTGTGGTGGATGATCCGGAAAGGAAAGCTTGGAGGTTCTTTCAGGATTTGAGGGATGATATTAGAAGGCAACTTTCAACTCTGACCTTGCCCACCTACGGAGAGGTAGTCGAGAAGGCGGTCATCTATGAGAAAGAACTTGAAAGAGGAGCAATGGTCAGGCAAAGGGCTTACAATCAGACTTCAAGGGGCAGTGTGAGTGGAGGTCCTTCCAAGAAAGCAAGACCCTCGGTGCCTAGTGGGGAGCAGAATAGGTCTGTGCCAAATTTCCGAGCTTCAGCTAAAAATGAATGTGAGCATTGCGGAAAGTATTATGAAGGAAAACCTTGTTATAAGAAGCTAGGAGTCTGTTATAACTGTGGTCAAGCTGGACACTTGATTAGGGACTATCCACTTCCTAAACAGATCCCAGGATCTAAGCCGCCTATTACAGCTAAGGTGTTTGCTGTCTCTACGCAGGAGGCCGAAACCTCTACGGAGGTTGTGGAAGGTAAACTTTCTATTTGTGGAACGTCTAGTCATGTGCTTTTTGACTCCGGGTCCACTCACTCTTTTGTGTCTCATAAATTTGCACAATACCTTACAACCTCTCCTCAAGTACTTGACTGCCCACTGATGGTCGCATCACCTATAGGGGCGTCAAAAATTTTAAATGTAGTATATTTGGAATGTCCACTAGAATTAAAAGGATGTGTAATGCCTGTTAATCTAATTTTACTAGAAATGAGCGACTTTGATGTAATTTTGGGAATGGACTGGTTAGCAAGTTGTCATGCCGGAATTGATTGCTTCCGGAAAAGAGTGGAGTTCACCATTCCTGGAATCAAGTCATTCTATATACAAGGAGTTCGGCGAAAGAAAGCATCTTGTTTCATTTCAGCTCTTCATGCCAGGCACTTGATTAATGATGGGTGTCAAGCTTATCTAGCTTTTGCCAGCGTGACTACTGAGCGGGAATCTGTGGCCAAAGAAATTCCTGTAGTACAAGAATTCAAAGATGTATTTTTTGAGGATTTGCTTGGGTTGCCACCTCAGCGAGAATTGGAGTTTGAAGTGGAATTGATGCCAGAATCTGCACCGATATCCAAAGTGCCGTACAGAATGGCGCCGGCCCAACTTAAAGAATTGAAACAGCAACTGTAGAAATTATTAGACAAAGGTTTCATTCGGCCGAGTGTATCACCATGGGGAGCTCCGGTTCTCTTTGTAAAGAATTTTTTTTTTGGTAAGCAAGTATTTTGGATTAATGGGAGAAAAAATTACAAATTCTATGTTTTATCTCCAAGTATTATGACTTGGGGATACAACATAATCCGCTGGGGCATACCCTGAGCAACTAGTACATCCGAAGGTACATAAAAAACCTCTAGGAGGCCAACGTTTTACAGAACCTAGAAAATGAAAAATATTACATCATAAAATCCACAAGCAAACCAAAGCTTGCAATAGGATATCTATTCACCAACGCTGTGGCATCAACGCCAGACCAGCAATTCCGGGACACAGCAGCAGGGAAATTGCCAATAGATGAAACGCAAGCCAACTTTTCCAGCTCAGCAAGGCCAAACCGGCCCCAAGCTCAAATCGGGTTCTCTTTGTAAAGAAGAAAGACGGAACCATGAGATTATGCATGGATTATCGGGAATTGAACAAAATTACTACAAAGAATAAATATCCTCTGCCAAGGATTGATGATCTTCTTAATCAATTACAAGGAGCTTGTGTGTTTTCGAAAATCGACCTTAGATCTAGATATCATCAACTTCGGATCAGAAGGGAGGATAAAGCCAAGACCGCGTTTCGGACCAGATATGGGCATTATGAGTTTTTAGTGATGCCATTCGGGTTGACAAATGCTCCGGCTGTCTTTATGGACCTAATGAACCGAATTTTTCAACCATACCTGGATAAGTTTGTGATTGTCTTTATCGACGACATCCTTGTGTACTCGAAAAGCTATGAGGAACACGAGGAGCATTTACGGACTACACTCCGGATCCTTAGGGAGCATCGGTTGTTCGCCAAATTGAAAAAGTGCAAATTTTGGCAGGAGGAAGTGTGATTTCTTGGACACGTCATCTCCAAAGAAGGAATTTCCGTCGATCCCAAGAAAGTGGAAGCAATGGTAAAGTGGAACCGGCCAACCTCTGTGACCGAAGTGTGAAGCTCTTTAGGCATGGCTGGATATTATAGACGGTTTGTGAAAACTTCTCCCAAATCGCTTTGCCACTTACGCAGTTAACAAAGAAGGATGCCAAGTTTGAGACGACCAAGAATTGTGAAGAGAGCTTCCAGGCGCTTAAAGGCCGGTTAACCTCTGCTCCGGTCTTGACTATTC
This sequence comes from Nepenthes gracilis, assembly GCA_033239525.1. Lineage (NCBI taxonomy): Eukaryota > Viridiplantae > Streptophyta > Magnoliopsida > Caryophyllales > Nepenthaceae > Nepenthes > Nepenthes gracilis. Next base: position 12,680,106 of record BSYO01000012.1, read on the forward strand.
CAAATGGATCCGAAGGGTTGATTGTTTATTGTGATGCCTCAAAGTTTGGGTTGGGCTGTGTCTTAATGCAAACCGGAAGAGTAATTGCCTACGGGTCGCGACAATTGAAGGACCATGAAAGGAATTACCCAACGCATGACTTAGAATTGGCTGCTATTGTGTTTGCACTAAAAATCTGGAGACATTATCTGTACGGTGAGAAATTCTTGGTGTACTCTGATTATAAGAGTCTAAAGTATCTATTCTCACAAAAAGAACTGAACATGAGGCAGAGAAGGTGGATTGAATTCCTGAAGGATTATGACTGTGAAATCCGGTACAAACCAGGAAAGGCCAATGTGGTTGCCGATGCACTAAGTCGACAACTTGGTATCTTGGCAAGGATGTAAATCAAACAGATGGAGATGCTGGACTGCCTTATGCACTATGACATTCAACGTTATGTGCAAGGGAAACGCATGATTTTAGCATATCTTCAAGTCCATTCGGAGTTGATTAATGAAGTTAAGGAAGGACAAGCAAATGATTCTTTTCTTATGAATATTACGAATGAGTTAGACAAAGATTCCCGAAGTGGTTTTCATGTTAAACAAGATGGAGCTTTGCAATTTAAAGGTCGATTGTGTGTACCGGACGACAAGGAGTTAAAAGAAAGAATCTTTAAAGAAGCTCATAGATCCCATTATACGATCCATCCAGGAGCTAATAAAATGTATCAGGATCTGAAAAAAATATTATGCTGGAGAAATATGAAGAGGGACATTGCAGGCTATGCGGAAAAATACCTTGTATGCCAACAAGTAAAAGCGGAAAGAAAGCAGCCGTCCGGGTTATTGCAACCAATGCCATTTCCAGGCTAGAAATGGGAAGATGTTGCCATGGACTTTGTGACCGGTCTGCCAAGGACGCCTCGGAAGCATGATGCTATTTGGGTGATTGTTGACCGGCTAACAAAGTCAGCTCATTTTCTGGCAATCCGGACAACTTATTCCCGAGATAAACTGGCCCAGTTATACATAAATGAGGTTGTCAGGCTTCACGGTGTACCTGTTTCTATTGTATCAGATAGAGACCCTCGTTTCGTTTCAAGGTTCTGGAAAAGTTTGCATAAAGGGTGGGGATAGAACTAAAGTTTAGTCTCACTTTTCATCCTCAAATGGACGCGATACGAATGAACTATTCAGATTCTGGAGGATATGCTGAGAGCCTCGGTCTTGGAGATGAAAGGGACTTGTGATAATTCCTTAGCTCTAGCAGAAATTGCCTACAATAATAGTTATCAGGCCAGCATAGGTGTGGCTCCTTTTGAGGTTTTGTATGGAAGAAAATGTAGGTCGCCAATTCACTGAGAGGAGCACGGAGATAGGAGGATTTTGGGTCCTGAGGTTATTAAAGAGACGGCAGAAAATATTCAAATAGTGCATGAGAATCTCAGAGTAGCCCGAAACAGACAAAAGAGCTATGCAGACCGGAGAAGATCTTTCTAAGAGTTTGAAGAGGGCGATTTTGTGTTTCTAAAGGTATCGCCGTCAAAAGGAAAGTACAGATTCGGGGTAAAAGGAAAGCTAAAGCCAAGATTTATTGGGCCGTTTGAAATTTTGGAAAGAGTCGGAGAAGTAGTTTATAGGTTGGCACTACCTTCGAACTTGGCCGAAGTACACAACGTATTTCATGTATCAATGCTTCGGAAGTATGTTCACGATCCTACTCATGTAATTGAGTTTGAACCTCTGACAATTGATAAGAACTTGTCTTATATAGAGGAACCAGTTGAAATTTTAGATCGAAAAGAGCAACGGCTGCGTACCAAATTGATACCTCTAGTAAAGGTGCTTTGGAAGAATCATTCGAAGGAGGAGGCAACTTGGGAACGAGAAGAAGAGATGCGGATTATATACCCCCATTTGTTTTCTCGAGGTTAGTATCTTTATTTAAAATTTCAAGGACAAAATTTCTATAAGTGGGGGAGATTGTAACGACCCAGAATATCGAGTTCTTAAAATCTGGTCAATGCCGATTGACCGGAGAAGGTAAAGTAAATTGGCCTTAGAATAAAAATTTTAGTTCGGATAAAAAGAGAAGTCTGGATTTTCCTTTATGAATTTTTAGTCCGAATTTCCTGAATAAAAGAAGTTCGGATTTCATTCTGGCCTGAATTTTATTCTAGTCTGGATTTCCTTAAAGAAGTCCAGATATTCCTTGATAAAATTCTAGTCTTGACTTCCTTGATAAAAACAAGTCCGGAATATTCCCTGATGCAAAATAAGTCTGGCTTCATCCGTGAGAATCAAGTCCAGCTACTTTCAGAGAGAAAATCTAAATCGGCCTTCAACATGTTTTGAAATCGGGTTTTGTTCCATTAAAGGTCAATTTGCATTATGCGAAGGTAAGGCCGAAGTGACTTGAAGGCCGGAGTGGCTTTGTGTGTTGGAGGCCGGAGTGGTTTTGTAGCCTTGTAAGGCGGGAGTAGAATTGTGGGAAGAAAGCCAGAGTTGAAGATCCGGTCAACACGCGTTGACCGAAGGTCATGTGAGGGATAATCCGGTCAACACTGATAGTTGACCGGAATGCGATTAAATGAGAAAAGTTAAATCCTACTAAGTTAAGTTAACCAAGAATTTAATGTGTTCACATGAGAAAGTTAGGTTCAGTTTACCAGAGATTTAATGTGTTTACATGATAAGGCTAAGTTCAGTTCACTAGGAATTTATGAACTCCTTGGGAATATAAGATCATAAATGATTTAATTAATAAGAAACATTTTCCCTGAATCATTAATAATGATCATCATTAATAAGAAATATTTCCCTTGTACTGCCAATTATTTATGGAGGCTATCAAATTCAAGGTCTATAAATAAGAGCTAGAAAGTGAGAGTAAGGTACGTAATAGAAATTTCAGTAAGAGCAAAGTAGAAGAAACCAGATAAGAGTAATGATCAAGGTAGAGAAACTCAGGCAAGAGTAAAGATCAGGCAAAGTAGAAGAACAACCAGGCAAGATACTCACCCCTGTTTTTCAAGTTCATGATTCTGCATGATTTCTATGCTAGTATATTTGATATTATATGAACTTATATGATGATTCTATTCTTTTTTATATCTGATGCTTAAAGTATGATTATTTGTCGAGCAGTGCATGTTTAAGGAAAAGACTTTATACTTACCAAAAAAAAAAAGGAAAAGACTTTATCATGTTCGATTTTGTATGATTATCTGTCCAATTATATGAACTCTGAGAATTTACAGAAAAGAGCTCTGTTATTTGAAGAAAAGTACTCCGTCCTATTTACAAAAAAAGAGCTCCGTCTTTTGAAGAAAAGTACTCTGTCCTTTGAAGAAAAGAGCTCCGTCCTTTTATAGAAAAGTGCTCCGTCCTTTTACAGAAAACAGCTCCGTCCTTTGAAGAAAAGTGCTCCGTCTTTTTACAGAAAAGAGCTCCATCTTTTGAAGAAAACGCACTCCGTCTTTTTACAAAAAGAGCTCCGTCCTTTTAATAAAGAAGCACTCCGGATTTTAAAGAAAATCACTCCGGTTTTAGAGCTCCAAATTTTAAAGAAAAGTACTCCGGGTTTTAGAACTTCAGATTTAAAGGAACTCCGACTTTTAAGTAGTTCAGGTAAGAACTTTGCTTTCGAAAAGAACTCCTTTTTTTTTGGTAAGTAAGTATTTTGGATTAAAGGGAAAAAAAATTACAAACTAAATGTTTTAACTCCAAGTATTGTACTTACAGTAAAACATAAAGTGCTAGGGCATGCCCCGAGCAACAGTTACATCAAAGGATAAAAAACGTTAAGAACAAACACAAAAACAGAAAATGGAAGTGTCATCATTTTCACACTAGCTAGATCGTAGAAAACTACGCCAAAAGTAACGAAGTCGACACACGGCCAATCCATCTAGGATCTTCTTCGAAGACAGAGCAAAATCCCCAGAATAGGACATCAAGTCACCATGAGAGAGCAAGCATAATAGCGCTTTCAAGCGCATCGGATCAAGCAAGGGCAGCCGCACGCACCCAGCAAGATAAGCAAAGACATCATCCATGCTCTTGCCAAGCTGAAATCGAAGAAAAACCAATCCCACGAAACGGAGCCTCAATCCGGCAATCCACCCAAGCAGGTAAACATTGACTACAGCAAACCTTCAAAACCAGCAAATGCCAAAGCCTCCGGGCAGCGGGGATATCCAGCGGGGAGGAGGCAAAAGGCGACTTGCAGCCCAAACTTTGCGGGGAACAAGCAGGTTCATTTTCAGCAAATCCAACAGCCACCACGTCCCCATAGCATCCGGCTAGGCACCAACCAACTCCTATGAACCAGCCACGAGACACGGCTCATCGAGACAAAACGGCCCAGCACCTCCAGAGCAGCCGCCACAATTCTCGAACTCACGGCAAGCCCAATTCCGGATGATGGAGCGATGCTACTTCACAAGATTAGCAACAGCCCACGACAGACACGGTAAAGTTCAGCATAAAGGACCTGACCAAAGAGATATCATAGTCCAGAGCCATCAAGAGCCAAGCAAACTCAGCATCACTCCAAGCAACAAAACAGAGCCAACTAATAAGCAACCTAACCCAACCCCGAGCGCCTTGATATCAGTTATCAAAGACATCGTCAACAGGGTCTCCAAGACATTGTTAATTTGAAAATTTACGAACTTGCACCCTAAAGATTCCAATCAAGCAAAATCAGAAATCCCGGACATCCGAACCAGGAAGCGCCAACCCCAGCCCAAGCCATGATTTAGAGCAAGTGTTAGTACAAATGCAACGATTCGATGAGGACCGAGAGCATTCCGATAGTTTTCGATGCCCCCAAACAACAAATGGCTCCATCAGCAACCATTTGCCATCTTGGTCGAACCGAGGCTTGTGGAACAGCAAATAGCATACAGTTCAACGAGAAGTCGCCCGTCAAGACTTGGCAATCTCATCATTCTAAGCTACATGCCACCACAAGACAGCAAGGATGCAAATGGCTAATTCCGCGGCATTGCGAGCTTGAAGATGGCGGTAAGGTAACCCCGAACAACATCCGACTAAATTCAATCCAACCCTCCACGGAGAGAATGCTAAGAAAGACAAGACCGTGATGGCATCACCAAAGCGAAGAAATCGATGCTGACCTCATGCCCTTCACTCTCACATCAAGATGGCATCATCCTCGGCTACTCGGCGGGGCGGGATCTTCTCAATCTGGGCGGGAAACATCATTCACCATCATTCACGAGACCCAGTGTCCCAGCTCGAGCCAACAAAGCTGGATCACATAGTAAGTAGCCACAGTATAATCAATCCGAGGTAGTGTATCAATACATAGGGTCTCAACCAATGTATAGTCAATGTCTGCAACTGCATCGGCGCCAATCGAAGAGAGGACAGCATCGAACAGAGCTAAGTGCTTATAACCCACCCATAAGCTCAATCCAATTTCCACCATCGAAGCATGCAACCCATCAACCACCACTCCATGTACGAGAGCACTCCAAAGACATCGAAAAAAACTCGATAAATAGCAACTAACTCCACACCATTCCATTTCCCGTGGTACTAGAGCCTCCCTAAAAAATCCTTGGGATTTACGGGGGATGGGGCCAAGCGGTGGGGCAGATCACGTTAAAAGCTTACCCTTACCACGGTTTAACTTACCAAAAAAACTTCACACCATTCCACCAAAGTCGATTGCACCAAGAGTGAGCCACTAAATCCCCATACAGCCAAAAAGAAGACTCAATCACACATGACCACACAACTCGGAAATCAGATCACAACCCAGTTCAGCGCGGCCAAGACACCATGCTTCAACAAATTGCACCAGAAGAGCCACTTAATCCCCCATACAGCCACAGTAGCAATCAACCAACAGTGGCCACACAACTCAGAAATCTGATCACAACCAGATTCAGCATCCAGCACACCAAGCTTCAACAAATCACACACGCACACCTCACATTTTTTTTTCCTTCTTTTTTTTTGGGGGAAGGGGAGGGTAGGAAGGGGACTATACAGCAATCAGGGGAAAGCACTGACCAAGATCTAAGACACAGTGCAAATTTTTAGGAATAAACAAACAATCCAAAATCGGGAACCAAGCTCCTAAAGCCATCTAAACCAATCATCAATAATCACAGACTCCGCGCAAGAGATAGGCAAAATCGCCCAATGTCAACAGGAATGCCAGGAGGCAGCTTCAATAGCCACTCAAAACAAAAACTCCCTTTTTTTTTTTTAAATTCCCCACCGCATCCGAGTCGTTCTGGAAACTCCCCTTTCATGCACCGGGATGGTCAATAGCTTAAGTCTCACAACATTGACCACTGAAGAAAAGATTTGGGAGATGTCCTGGGGGGAAGATTTTTGGAATATACGGTTATTACGCTCCCTCCATATGAAGTAAACCGTGGCGGCCAGGGATAATCTTTTAGAGACAGCCATAAAGCTTTTCCCTTTCCAAATAGAAGCAGCCCAAGATATGTTCTGATTCCAATCGGGATGGGGCCAATGAATACCGGAGTGTCTTCGGACAAGATCCCATAATGCTCTGGAGAAATGGCAGGAAAAGAACAGATGACCAAGGTCTTCATTTTCTGAATTGCATAGAGTGCATTTAGGAGACAGGTTTGGGACATAATGGAGGCGGTCAAGAGTATTCAATCTATTCTTAACTGGCGAGCCGGAGGGTAAGGCGTGGGAAGGGATATGGGAAGGACCCACACAATCGAGTCCAAAACCTTAGGTTTGGGAGGATGGATGAGACGGTAAGCAGATTTAGTCGTGAAAATGCCCGTGGCATTCCCAGTCCATCTCAAAGAGTTTTTTTGATTGCTGTGGGGAGGACTTTCCGGCATATTCATTGCAAGGTGGGAAATCTCCGTGTCAAAAGGGTTGGGCCAAGACCATCTGTTATTCCTAATTATTGCATCAACCTTAACATCCCAATTCAAACCCGAAACAAGGCGAGTACGATTAGGTTGAGCCCGCGTCCTCCTTCGACGCTCCTCCTCTGGCCGGGCGGCGCCGGTGTCGGCCTTGGCCGGTCTCTAGGGTGCCCTGCCCGGCCGCTTGCCGCCGTCCGACCCTTGGGTCTTCCTTCTGGACTCCTGCTCTGGATTCGCCAGTGGTCCTTTGAGGTTTCGTTTTGGATGAGCCCCCCCATTTTCTCGCGATTCGAGGTCCCATTTAAGCTCTTCCGGCCATGATTAAATGCTGGGGTTTCAAGGATGCCAAGACCGCATCTGTTGCGTCTTTCTCCGTTTGGTCTACCTGCCGCCCGGGGTCTCTTCCAAGGATTAGGTATCTCTTTTCCTTCGTCCCTCGATTGATTAGGGTTTTCGCATCCGGTCTTGCCTTGGATTCTTTGCTATGGCTCTTGTGTGGCGAGTGCTCCATCTCGGGGCTCCTTTAGTTGGCTTCGGCTTATGGCCGAAGCTTATGTGCTCATTTGGGATTGAAGCTAACGAACGCCCCGAGCCTGGTTTTTGAAGTCTCTCTCGCTTGTTCGTTCCTTCCCGTAAGTTGGGTTGGGAGCTTGGTTTGCTTTTGGCTGGAACTATGGGCTGGATGTCTAAGAACCTGGGAGGGGTTTGTTTGGACGCTGAAGTTCCTTCTTTGGCAGAATTTTGAGTGTGCGGTTCGCTGCAATGCTCGTTCTGCAATGCTTCCTCGGATGATTGGGCAGCTTTGCTGATTTTATTTGTGATTGGGTCGGTTCAGGCTAGCTCTCTTTATTCTTTATTATTTTTGGGTCTTGAGTTTACATCCTATATTGACTTTCTTGAGCACGTCCTGTGCCCTCTTTGTTATGTTGTTGCATTTGATGCAACTGATTTTTTATTATGGATGGCTGTTGGGTCGGTTTTCTTTGGCTCTGCGGATGTTGCTTTGTAATGGTGTTGCATCTATGCTTATTGAGTCGCTCCAGTACAGATCAGGCTAGTTCTTGATGTTGATTGGCCTTCTCTATTTGAGTATTGTGGAGATGAAGGCGACATCGGGAGTTGTGGATGTCAATTCACTGCTTCAATTGAGAAAGCAGTCTTGACCCAGTGTTCTTGGGTAGTCTCTGCTGGGCTCATCGGGTTCTTTGAACCCATTATATGCCCGCCGCTGAATTAGATGCGGTGGTGTTGGGATTTGGTGGATGCTTTGAGGTTGGCCGACGCCTTGGGCATTGCCTTTCTTTGTTTTAGAACTAGTCGGCCGATTCTCTTGCTGAACCCGGTTTGGATCGGCGGTCTTATCCTGTTGCGGGGATACGCTCTCTTGGCATTTAGAATGACATTTTTTAGTTTCTTGATAGTGGCCTTTGAAGATGCTAAGTTGCATTTGTTTGTATGCTAGCCGGTAAGTGCAGAACCCGTGGTACGTCTTTGGAGCTAAATTGGCAATACACTGGAGCTGATGTTGCAGTTCTTTGTGGCATGCATGCATTGGAGTTGTTCTCTGGTCGGATGCCCTTTATTGATGATGTGTTTGCGACCTTGTACGATGGGGACACGGTCTTTGTTGCTCCCAGTTTTGAAGGCGCAACTCATCTTGGGTAAGCAATTTGTTAGCTGTTGGCTGATGGTGATTATAAAACGTGGCTGTCAGCATTTTGTTCCTGGCGTGTTCCCATAGTTAGACCTGCTGGTGTCCTGGATGCTGTTGGAGCCTTGCTGGTCTTGGTTATACTGATGGATTTGGCTGCGATTCCAGTCTTCGTACTACCTTGGATTCGCCTGGGTTGTTTGATATTTGATTAATGCTGCTGATGTGGATCAGCCAACTCGGTTTGCTGATCAATGTCTAATTTTGTATAACATCTAACAGATGTTATTTTTTGTTAATTTTGTTAAAACTTTGTTATCATGGAGGACCCCTATGTTGGGTGTCTTTTTTTTTATGTATGAACTGCTCGGGGAATGCCCTAGCATATTATGCATTACCTCCTTTTTTTTTTTTTTGGTAAGTAAGTGTATATTTTGGATTTAAGGGAGAAAAGAAATTTACAACACCTATGTTTTAACTCCAAGTTTTTTGACTTGGAGTTAGAACATAAAAGCTAGGGCATACCCCGAGCAACTAGTACATCATAGAATTTCTCAAAAAAACCTCTAAGAGGAATAATCTAAAAGACCAAAAATGAGCAAAATCATTATACATCAGCAAATCTAAATGCTCCCCAAATATTCCAGCAGCTAGAAGCATCACGCGACACCACTCCAACGCCAGCAAGAGATCAAGCAGAAGCTGCACATTCCAAGGGCACCCATCAGATTCAGCATGAGCAGGGATCTGGAATTTCAGCCATTCCACCTTCACGCAGACCAAGAAAGCATCATCCATGGCACCAGCAGCTAAGGAGGCACCTAGCCATTCGCAGCACCATCTTCATCCAGCCTCATCGAACTTTTGCCTTCGGAAGCAATATATCCTAGATGCCAGTTGCATCATAAACTCCAATCTAGATGCACATCCACACCGCATTGGAAGCTATAGCAATTTGGACCAACAGCAGGACCACCAGCTTTCATGCATCCAAGAAAATCGAGAATCAGCACCGGCGCACCCACCGACATGCAACATCAACCCAGCTTCACACCAGTTCGTTTGCACACCAATATCAGACCCACGGTGCCGTCGCTAAAAGAAGCGCCAGACACGAATGCTCCATCCAGCAACCCACCATGGCCAGCCAAGCTCCTGTCTACTCATACTGATAGCAAATGAAGCCAACAATTCCCCAACAGCATCTTCATGCCAGCCGATGCCTTCCCATCACCCCAAGGTGAAACAAAATCTGAAAACCAGGCGCAACATCCAGCTGACACCAAGTTCCAACATAAGCAGCGCCACACACTGCATCCGGGCTTAGCCAAATAAACTGGCACCATTTAATCCAGCACTTACAAGGCATGGCTTCCGAGAAAAGTAGGTGGATATTCCATGCAAATATCCATCAGCTTCAGCCAATTCATTACCGCACAGGCCATACCAGTCTACTAATGGCTACTGCAGGCAAATGCAGCAGTAGGCATCACAACCAGTCATGAGCAGTACACCAATTTTGCACCAACAGAGTGTGAATAATTAGCCCGCTACACAAGACCATCCACTTTGCTTGGAGCAAAAATCAGCATCAAAAATGCATCGACGACCTTCTCGCGAGAACATCAGCCCGGCCAAAGTCCATATGCTATCATCCAAACAGCATCGGATGATGAAACCCAACTAACCAGATCTCCACTAGACATAGCAAATACCGGTACATTAAGCGTTAGATTTCAGCACCAGCCACCTCAATCCGAGCACACCATCCAAAAATCAATTATGGCAAAGAGAACCATTATCATACAAGTGGAGCCAACAGCAGCATCCACCGGCTAATGCCCATGAGGAAGGACCTACAACTCCATTGATACAAGCAGAGAACCGGATAATGAGCCAACCGCCACATCACCAAGAGCAGCTATACAGCCAAGATACAACCTGAGTGAATCATCATCTCCTTGCCAATCCAAGATCGGCAATTAATCCCGACCACAAACCAAAAAAGCTGAAACGAAACGGACTCTCAAGTGTTGCAACACAGTTGCATTTGCATTAGCGGCAAGAACAGCAGATCAAAAAGAAATCAAGGGCTGATTCACCAGATTTTAACATTGCAGGCAACAACGGAACCAGTTCGAAGCTTTCCTACAAAGGCAATCTGCAGCTCAACAAACCCAGCCCCATGTAGAGGAAGGCGCATCGGAGGCCAACACAACAACAGTGACACAAAAAGACCGGCAATGCTACATTTGGATTTATTTCTACCAAGCAAATGAAACAAAACTTTCAGCACAACCCCTAATGGGGGGATGCCTTGGATTTTTTGGACTGTTTCTTTTTCCGAAATCTAGCAGGCTTCCACGTATCACACTCCAAATCTAGCGCCTCATTTACATTACCTCCAAGTCAAATTACTTGGATTTAATGCATAGATTGTGTAAATTTTTTCTCCCATAAATCCAAAATACTTACTTACCAAAAAAAAAAAAAAACAAGGCGAGTACGATCAGTACTCACCTCACTCAGAGGGCCAAGGGGGTGCAAGTTATCATGCCAGAGGAAGGTATCAGAACCATTCCCTATGTCCTTGCCAGAGTAGGCACGCATGAAAGTCCTCAGTTTCATAATCTTGCGCCAGCTCCAAGGGGCCGATGTTGGGATTTTCAGGGTCCAAATGCGCCGGTCTTTGATTCTGTTCTTCTAAATCCATGAAGACCAGACCGAATTCGGATCCTTAGTTAAGAGGCGCCAAAGAAGCTTACAATTGAGAGCCTTGTTTTGATCCAGCAGGTTCTTAATACCCAGCCCACCTTCCGACTTGGGAAAGCAAATATCATGCTAAGCTACTTTAGCACAGACTCTGCCATCGGAAGCTCCATTCCAAAGGAAACGGCGAAGAATGCAGTCAATTGCTTTAAGGATGGTTTTGGGCAAAATAAAAAGAGAGGCCCAATAAAGGTGGATAGAAGAGAGAATGGAGGCAACGAGTTGCAATCGCCCACCGAATGAGAGCCATCTACATTTCCAAGATGTAGTCCTCTTAGTGATTCTGTCAGTGAGAGATTTGCAATCAGCAACCGAAAGCCTAGAGGTGATCAATGGGACCCCCAGGTATCTTATTGGAAGTTTGCCCATTTTAAATCCCATGATAGCAGCTATATCATCATGAAGGGAAGTGTCCTTAGAACAGATGAAGATTTCACTTTTCTTCGGATTAGCAAGATAGGCAGATGAAGATCACCATTTGCCAGGTTGAAAGGCCTACTGAAAGGGATTTGGCCCGTGTGATGTGCCTAACTCCTGGGGTTGATGATTCTACACCGGAGTCTATTACGCGGATCGTTTGTAAATACTCCCAGGTTGCTTCTTCTCCTGGAAATTGCCTTAGTGATCCATCTGTTGATGGTTCTGTGAATCCTGCTGAACATGCTCATCGATCTAAGCCATGTCCGGTCCATGTTACTGGTTGCTTGGATGTGAATTCTGATCCTTTAGTGGCTGTTACCATGGATTCTGGCTGTAAAGTTGGTCCTGCTAAGTCCTTTGCGAATCATGTTGCTGGTGATGTGGATTATGTTTATGACGATCGCCAACGTTATGAGGATGAGCAATTTGCTAGGCAGGCTATAAATGGGTGGGAACGAGTAGGCTGCTGAACGCCGGCGGCGTAAATGCTGCCAAGAAAGCCAGCGACCACATTCCCGATAATTTTGCGGTAGGTGCGACACAGTTTTTGGAGTGCCGTGCTTGCTGGTGTGATCTTTCTTGGCTGGTATATCCCGAGTAGTAGTAGTCATATTCACAATTGGTACTGCGATCTTGTTAGTGGAGTGTATTGTTGGCGCCAAGCTGTTTCCGAATTTGTGTGAAGAGCGCACTACGATGTAGGAGGTCTTTGTAAAGCCTTTCTATCTTTGCTGTCACTGTATTGCCTCTTGTGATTGTTCACTTTGCTCTTGATGTGAGCTGCTATCTAGTGTTGGTAGCTTGATGGTTGTACATGGAATCCTACTGCTTATTCTTTGAAGGATTATTCGCTGTCTTGTATGGACTCCAAACTGCCCATACCGCCCCTTCTTGGGTTCCAGATGTGCAATTCTTGGTTGCTGTATCCTCTTATCTGCTGATTGAAGACGAACGCAAGGTGTTCTTGAATAGGCCCATGGTTGGCTTCAAGATCCTTGGGCGTAATTACGGATGATGGTGGAGACACGTTTCGCGTTGCCTACTTGCCCCATTTCAGTTTTATATTGCGTCTTTGATCTTTGAAGAGTAGCAATGTTTGGTCTTGCCTTGGATTGCGGTGATGATGCTGACCCGTTTTACGGCTGCTGGTGCCTCGCCGAAGATATCCTGTCTTTGATGTCTTGATTTTTTTTTTTTGCAAGTAATCGATGTCTTGATTTGCATGCTAGATATCCCGTATCCAATTTGTCTTGGATGCATGGATGTTGGGCCTTGATTTGATGAGGCTGGCTGATGACGGTGGAATGGCTAAAATTCCGGTCCTTGCTCATCTTTGATGGGAGGCGATCGATGGGGAGCCCCTGGAAGGTGCAGCTCTCTGCTGTTTTTCTTGCGCTGTAGTGGTGTTGTGTGTTGCTGCGTGGTGCTGATCTTTTTTGGAGTATTCTTCTTGATGCTTTGATGATATACACGTGGGCTAGTGCCCCCGCTGTATGGAGCTTGAAGCATGGGCGATTGAATGGTGTTCAAGCTTTATTTTCGATTTCCTATAGTGGCCTTAATGTCAATGTCAGATTCTTTGTGTGGCATTGAGTAGATCTTTGGTATATTTGATGCTAGGCTCCTTTCCTTTGCTGATTTTGGAATGGCTGCTGGGCTAATTTGGTGCATAGCGATTTCTTTGGCTGCCTCCGGATGGTGTTCTACCGATCCTGGTGAAGATTTAATTATTATCGGGCAATTGCCCGGTTGTCCAGGCTGGATCCGGGTGCACAGCAAGTGCAACCGCAAGATGCGTTGCATTACACCGCAAGATGCTCCTGTAATGTTGACGATTGTGTGTCTGCTTATGTGTAATTTCAGATTACATATGTTATTTTTTTTTGTTTTGTTGAACGTTGTCCTCTCAGAGGCTATTTTGGTATTATCTGTTGTACCGTTTGCTCGGGGTATGCCCTAACTCTCTATGTTTTAATTCCAAGTCAAAATACTTGGAGTTAAAACATAGTTTTTATAATTTTTCCTCCCTATAATCCAAAATACTTACCAAAAAAAAATAAAAATTCAAGAATCCGTAGAAGGCTGCCAAAGTGGACTTGTGACATCATGGAGGCCGGAGTGATTTATGTTCGTTAAAAGGCCGGAGTGGCCGTGCATAAGATGAATCCAGAGTGGCTTATGTACTCTAAAATGCCAGAGTGGCCATGCGTGTGATGAGGCCGGATTGCCTTATGTACACTTAAAGGCCGGAGTGGTCTTGTGTGTTGCGAGGCCGGAGTAAAAGAGTACAAGGTCATTTGATTCTTTATGTTCCGGAACAAAAAGGCAGAGTGATTTATGTTCGCTAAAAGGCCGGAGTGCTTTATGTTCGCTAAAAGGCCAGAGTGGCCATGCGTATGATGAATCCAGAGTGCCTTATGTACACTAAAAGGCCGGAATGGCCTTGCCGGAGTGACTGCAAGGTGGTAAGGACCAAAGTGCATTGGTTCCGAAGTGGCTTGATGAAGCCGAAGTGGTGATGATCCGAAGTGGCTAGATGAAGCTGAAGTGGTGATGATCCGAAGTGGCATGGTGATGCCGAAGTGGGAATTAGTTTTTGACTATCTTAGATGCAGGTCCTTTTTTGTGTTGTGTTTGTTTCTTTGTTTGGTTTCATGTATTGCTACATGATTATGCTCGGGGGATGCCCTAGCTTGTTGTGCTATCTTTAAGTTGACAAAACATTTGGAGTTAGTACACTGTTCTGTACTTTCTTTTATTTTAATTTCAATTACTTACTTACCAAAAGAAAAAGCAAACTTGCCGCGGGCTAAACCCGCAACCTCTATGCGCTCAAGCCCACCTATCGAGCCCAAAATCAAAATTTGCTCACACTCACTCGCCTCGCTGAACACTCGAGCCGACCATGGCGAAATTCATGCGCTCTCCTTTTTGGTAAGGTAATTTTTTTTTTGGTAAGTGATACATGCGCTCTCCGCGTGCTCGAGCGCAAGTGTGTTTTAAAGTCGCGTTGTGTTTCTTTTTCCTCATTTTTCCCACGAGCCCAGAAGCTTCTAGAGAGAGAGAGAGCACCGGTTCTAGTGAGAGAAGGGAGGAGATCGAGGCTGTGGAGTCCAAATCCGTCCGAGAACTAGTTATAAAGGTGAAAGCACACGTCGAGGCAAGTGTTCTTATACTCACTTCTCGTTCCCTTTCGATGTTTTGCTTGATTTTATTGGGTATTCTTGTGTCGATACCCACTATAAATGTTAGAATCATGAAACCCAAGATTAATGACCAAGGAATATGTAGTTATTTGTCCGAATTGTGTATGATCCACTCGGTTTGGTTTCACCGAAACGCTAACCCACGAAATTGGGGATTTTCTGTTTCCTTCCCATGTATCATGAAATTGCCCTCAAAATGTGAATCCCCAAGTCCCAATAATGTACGTATGTTGGCTGCGGGTTCGATTTCGCATGTCTCGACCTATTCGCGGCGTCCGAGTCCTCTAAATGGGCGCTGACACTGTTCACCAGAGACCCAAGGGGAAAATTGCATGCTTTTACCTTCATAAAGTGTTGAAATGACTCTAGAATATGAATCCCTGCATCCCAATTGTATGTATATATCGACCGGATGTCCGATTCCGTAAGATTCGACCCATTCGCGGCATGCGGGAGCTTTAAAAGTCCCCTGTTACTATTCATCTGAAAACGAATGGGAAAATTGCATCCTTCCATCATCATATTATATTAAATCGAGCTCAAAATATGAAACATCATGTCCCAATTGTACGTACATATCCACCGGACGCTCAATCCCACAAGTATCAAACCATTTGCGACGTTCAGATGCTCTAAAAGAAGCCTGACACCGTTCACCCTAAAAGAAATGGGAAATGTACATGTTATGCCCTCATTTAATTGTTATGGAAGTGGCGTCTAATTGTTTGAATGTAAATGTAAGCCCTAAAAATGTGTATCCATGTGCCGGAAGCAAGAAAACGAGTCCAAGAGGCTTCTAAAATGATGCGTGATTATCGAAGGTATGAAATTTAGAATTCTCTTGTAAACATGAATTGAATTGTAATGACGGAATTGAGTCCCACAGAAAGTTGTGAACCAAGCAAGTAAATGGAAGGGAATCCACATTGTGCATTGTGATGGAATGATCTCCCAGATGGAGATGTATGTGATGGAATGAACTCCTAGATGGAGATGTATGTGATGGGAATGAGATTTTTCAAGTTGTGAATGTGTATGGAAAATGTGAATTTCCCTCTCCAAGTGTGAAAACTAATCTTGAAACTAAGACCATGATTCATAGGGGTAGTATTCTTTAGCTTACCTTGTCTATCACGGTGTGAACCTGAGGAATACATGGCCACGTATTCTGACCGCTCGTGAGAATGGGTGATGTTCGTGGTACGCTTTAGGAAACTACTGTGGAAGAACGTGGATTGCCCTGGTCCCCGGGGGACATGGTGCGTGTTGAGGTGGCCAAGTGCTGCAGACCTAAAATGTAGCCGTTGGTTGAACGCTACATAGTGGAGATGTAGTCGTTCGTTGCGTGTTGCATAGTGGAGATGCGGCCCGATGGTCAAATCTTCATGAGACCTAAAATGTAGCCGTGGCTTTAGAATGTGTAGCGAACACATTCCTTTCCTCGTTCTCTCGCATCGTTGGTTAGTACGGCCTACTAGCTCGGGTCCGCAAAAATGATATAATGATGAAAATAAATAATGCCTAATCGATGTAACTGTGAGAATCCAGTGATTCCAGATGTTTCCTATTCCCTCTCCTGCTTCATGATTATTGAGATTACTTGTATCCCCTTTTTTTTTGGTAAGTAACTGTGTTAAGGGTAAGCTTTTTATAGTGACTGGCCCCACCACACTCGCGGCCCCATAACCCAGAAACCCCTTGCAGGATTTTTTGGGAGGCACAGTACCACTTTGGTGCTTCCGCTGGGATCGAACACAGGTAGGGGAGGCACACTTCCGTGTGTTTAACCACCCGAGCCAATTCACTTCGACAAAAAGCGTGTTAAGGGTAAGCTTTTATAGATCGGCCCCACCGCACTCGCGGCCCCATAACAGAGAAACCCCTTGCGGGATTTTTGGGACCTTGCAAGACCACTTTGGTGCTTCCGCGGGGGATCGAACCTGGGTGGGGGAGGCACACTTCCGTGTGTTTAACCACAAGGCCAATTCCGCTTCGACAGAGTACTTGTATCCCCCCATTCCAGTTGTTCTATTCTTTGCCTACGAGTATTGAATATGATTATATTTGTTGAGCTGTACGCTCACTTTTGCTGTTTTTTCCTTTCAGATGAGAACACTTAGTCGGTGTCAGGCTAGTTAGAGCAAGGAGAGAGTCTTGCATTGAAGGGAGTTGCTGGACATCGAAGCTTGAAGATTGGGTTATGTTTATCATATTAGAATGTAAACAGCCACTCATGGATAGGTGTGGCTTATTGTTATACTATGGTTTTGTTATGCTTCCACAGGTTTTGATGATTTAGTTACACTTCCACATTTATTTTGATGTTGTGAGCTTTGTTTTATTTTAGATGGCACCTCTCTAGATCTAATACGGTAGCTAGGAGTACTGTATTGGAGCCATGGATGATATGGGAGATGTGTGCTTGTACAAGAGGTATTTGAGCAGGTTGTATGTAACATCCCGAAATCCCGAAATATTTTATCGGATTAAATTAGAATTATTTATTATTTTGGGTAATTCGGGCGTAAGAAAAATTAAATAAATACTATGAAATTTTGGGAGAATATTTGGAATTGTTGGGCCGGTGCCCAGAGTATACCCACTCGGTCGTTTGGGTATCAAATTAAATTGGGATTAAAAGAAAACATAATACAATAATAATAATAATAATTATTATTATTATTATAATAAAAGATAAAAAGCGGGGGGAAAGCATAATCGGGGAGAGGGGAAATTCGAAGAGAGAGAGAAGGAGGGAGGGTTAGGGTTCATCGGCAGGAAAGAGAGGTGGATGGCACCGGCGCCGGTGGCGCAAGGGACGGCAGTGGCCGGCGACGGCCATGCGAGGTGGTGGCTGGCTGGGCGTCGCGGTGGAGCAGCGGCAGAACCCGTGGGAGCCCGGTGAGAGGAGGAGCTCGCGAAGGAGAAAAGGGGAAAATGGAGGCCTTCGGGTCCGATTCCGAGCTCGAGCTAGTTTGAGAAAATGTAGAGCACGTCGAGGCAAGTGTTCTCATACTCATTATTTGTTATCTTATGATTTATACTCATTCTCCATCAGGTACTATCGTTCCGATATCCAGCCAAAATCTGAAAAATGTGTAGCCCATGAATTATGTTCAATGAATATGTAGTTCTTTGTCCAAATTGTGGTCTGAGTCGACCGATTTGGTATCGTAAAACCCTAACCCACGCCTAAATTCTGATTCACTGTTTTCACCTCCAAATTATGTTCTTTTGACCTCAAAATATGAATCCCCACGTCCTAAATGCATATATACATCAGCTGCGGGTCGATTGCCCACGTTTCGACCCATTCGCGACGTCCGGGCCTCTAAATTGCGACTAACACTATTCATCCGAATATAAAATGGAAAATTGCATGTTTCCACTCTTGTATTACGTTGAATTGAGCCTAAAAGATGAATCACCGTGTCCCAATTGTGCGTATGTATCAACCGGATGTCCGATCTCACAAGTAGCGAATCGTTCATGGCGTCCGGATGTTCCGAATGAGCCTTGGCACTGTTCATCCAAAAATAATTGGGAAATTTTCATGATTTGCCTCTATTTAGTTATGATGAAACTTATGTTAAATGTTGTGTTAAAGTGTAGCCCCGAAAATGTGTATTTAGGCATCGAAAGCAAGGAAACGAGTCCAGGAGGCTTCTAAAATGATACGTGATTATCAAAGGTATGAAATTCGGAATTTTCTTGTGAACATGAATTGAATTGTAATAACAGGATTGAGTCCCATGGAAAGTTGCGAACCGAGCAAGTAAATGGAAGGGAATCCACATTGTACATTGTGATGGAATGATCTCCCTGATGGAGATGTATGTGATGGGAATGGGATTTCCCGAGTTGTGAATGTGTATGGAAAATGTGGATTTTCCTCTCCAAGTGCTGAAACTAACCTTGAAACTAGGACCATGATTTATAGGGGTAGTATTATTTAGTTTACCATGTCCATTGCGGTGTGAACCCGAGGAATACATGGCCACATATTCTGGCCGCTCGTGGGAGCGGGTGATATTCGTGGTATGCCTCAGAATACTACTGTGAAAAAACGAGGAACTGCCTGGTCCCCGAGGGATATGGGGCGTGTTAAGATGGCCGAGTGCTGCAGGCCTAAATTTAGCCGTTGGTTGAACGCTACATTGTGGGGATGTAGTCGTTCATTGAGTGTTGCATAGTGAAGATGCTACCAATGGTCGAGTGCTGCAGACCTAAAATGTAGCCGTGGCTTTAAAATATGTAGCGAACAGATTACTTTCCTCGTTCTGTCGCATCGTTGGTAGTACGACCTACTAGTCCTGGTCCGCAAAGATGATATAATGATGAAAATGAATAATGCCTAATCGATGTAACCGTGAGAATCTAATATTCCAAGATGTTCCCTATTTCCTCTCATGATTCCTGATTATTGACATCTTGTGCTTTTTCCCCCTCCCAGTTGTTGCTTTCATCGTTATCATGATTGTTAGTGAGTTATAATTATATTTGCTGAGCTGTACGCTTACCCTTGCTGTTTTCCTTCCAAATGAGACACTTAACCGGCACCGGATTATTTAGAGCAAGGAGAGAGACTTGCTTGAAGATATTAACAGGATGTCAAAGCTTGAAGATTGGGTTATGTTTATAATATTAGAATATAAACAGCCACTCGTGGATAGATATGGCTTGTTGTTATATTATGGTTTTGTTATGCTTCCACAGGTTTTGATGATTTAGTTGTATTTCCACATTTATGTTATGTTAATGTTCTTAGATTTTGTGTTTTGTTAGATGGCATCTCTCCAAACCTAGTATAGTAGATAGGGTTACTGTACTGGAGCCATGGATGATATGGCAGTTATATGGTCCTATGTTGTGTGTTGTAGGCCAAACATTCAATAATGATTAGTTGTGTGCTTGTGCAAGATGTTTTTAAACAGGTTATATTTTTGGTTTTCGTCCAATTGTATTTTTCTTTTTGGTAAGTAAGTATTTTGGATTAATGGGAGAAAAATAGTACAAAAAATATGTTTTATCTCCAAGTATTTTGACTTGAAGATAAAACAAAAGACGCTAGGGCATACCCCGAGCGGACAGTACATCTGAATATACAAACAGGCCTCTAGGAGGACAACGTTTACCGATAACGACAAAATATGACATTCCATCATAAACAAAACAGAACACAGCATGCATTAGCTGACACACATAATTCACACAATGGCACGGCAAGGCACGACAGCAGAATGCTCCTGCTCCGAGACCAGCAGCACCATCTTCGGCTGTTGAGCATAGCAGCAACAACACAAAAGAAACCTTAACGTAGAAGTAAAAGCCTACTGCAACACGCCAACCCCAACGCCAGCTGAAATTTCTGTAGAATCCATAATTGCTAATTATGGACTTTAGTTTATGTTTCCATTGACGGAGGTTATTCGATGCAGAATAATTCAGTCCGTCATCGTTGGTATCAGAGAAAGAGATGCCTTAGGTTTGATCTGAATCGCATGCGGAAGCTTAGACTTACCAAAAAAAAAAGTATGCGGAAGCTTAGGTTAGATTAAGATTGATCGATTAAGTGAATGAAGGCGTTTGATGATTAAGTCAATCCACGTAGTTTTGGTTACCTCAGTCCCAATAACTTAGGCTAGCGCTAAGTGAGAAGCGGTGACTTAGTTCGAGTTGCCAGCTTATACATCCTAGCTTGTGTTCTAAGAGCGGCTTAATTGAAATTGTTCTATCTCAAAGAAGTATTAGTAGTGGCTCCTTGATGGGGACTACTAGTATTGGGCAGCTGACTGTAGGCGCGAGAGAAGGATGGTGTATAGAGACGCCTTAGTGTTTGAATTTTACCAGTATCAATTGGATTTTTGAACTGATCAGTGTTGATTCGAGGCCTAGGTTAATTAATATCGATTTGAGGTTTAAGTTTGATCTGCCGTGAATTGAAGTTCTTAGGTTAGCATTTCGCTAAGAAGGGTTGCTTGATTAATCTAGCAAGTGTAATGAATAGGGTGGAGTTAGCAGCTCAAGGATTGTAAATTGGAGTTAATTCTTGGGCGTACCAAGTCCTAAGATGATAATTCATAATTGTTTTGGAAATGCTTAAGTGTAAGGACTTTTGGGTAGCCCCAAGTTATATTGAGGTTGATAGGTGAAATCTTAGACCTAAGATGATGCTGCGGTGACCCTCATGTCTGGTAGAAGATATGACATGTTGCCCCATGCTAGATAGGAGGTGGCATCGACCTTGGTTGATTGACATAAGAAAGATCATGGGTCTCGAGAATTAAGAGGCATTGCCCTATGTGTTTGTGGAAGCTCTTTGGGTGAATGCCTTGTGTCGGTAAGACTCTCGGGAGCATGCTTCAATAGTGGTTGGCTTGATCGTAAGATTGAGGGATGTCTTTATTCATGGACAGGCGGTGAAAAGGCTCAGTGTTTTAAATCAGGGTCCTAATGTATTAACTCAATGTGTTAATGTCACTGTCGTGACCAGGAGGTAAGGCTCTTGGGTTTAATATTGTTACCTTGTGTCGTTTTGAGGATTCCGAGCCCATGTTGCATTGTGTTTTGAGTTATGTGTGATTGGAGGACATAGGCTTTGTAGTAGCGGCAAAGGTAACCTAGTATTCAGAAAGGTAAAAGGATGTATCAATTTTTTTTTTTTTTTTGGTAAGTAAGAATTTTGGATAAATGGGAGAAAAAAAATTACAAACTAAATGTTTTAACTCCAAGTATTGTACTTAGAGGTAAAACATGAAGTGCTAGGGCATGCCCCGAGCAACTGGTACTGTGACGACCCGACTTTTAATATCATCAAAAGCCGTCAACAATACTAATTCATATGATAAAATTATGAGTATAAAAATTTTTCTTTTCTTTTCATCAAACCTGAGATGCATTCTAAAGATTAGTAATTTCATAAATCCCAAAATGTCACGGAAACAAACTACATTCATAAGCAGCGGAAATAAAATTACAAGTTTCCTCAATCTAAATAAACAAAACTCCAAAAAGATCTGCTCCAGCCCGCATAATCATAGGACTCTACTCGACTTCGTCCTCCATAAGCTTGTCATCTGAAAATTTACAAGAGTAAGCTTACAAAGCCCAGCAGGATACTCACATGCAGAAAACACAAGCATATAATCGAAATATAGATCATAATATAACATATTAATCATCATATCATTCCTTCTTTAGTTCATGTTCTTATCATCTTTTCTTTATCATTCGGAATTCATATCATCTTTAGGGACCGGACGGGAGCGGACAACATCGAGGACGGGTTGTGTGCTACCCCACAACCTATTGAGGGAAGAACTTCATTAATTTCCGAAGTTCTTAATGAGAAACCGAAGTCCTGAAACCGGAATTCTTACAAAGCCGGAGTTCGTTATCTTAGTCAAAGCCGTAGTTCATTTCCTTTAATCACAGCCAAAGTTCTTTATTTCCGAAGGACGGAGCACAATTACATTATGCTCCAAAGTTGGAAGTTCTTTAATCAGGGACGAAGTGCCGTTTCCCTTTAAAAGACGGAGGACTTGGGCCCGGAGCTCTAAACGGACGGAGTGCTTTTGTTTTTGCAATCAGGAGGGCCTTTTCTTTGTAAAACCGGTAGTGTTTCTCTTTTAAAATCCGGAGTGCTAGAAATCGGAGTGCTTTTCTGTAAAATCCGGAGTTCTCAATCCGGAGTGTTTTTCTGTAAAAATCCAGAGTGCTCAATCTGGAGTACTTTTCTTTTCAGAAACCGGAGTACTTAAAGGGACGGAGTGCCTCATTGACGGAGTACACTTCTCTTCCTTATTCCGGAGTGCTTTAAGGGACGGAGACGGAGCATAAAATTCATTAAAGGCCGGACTTCTCTTTTAATCAAAGGCTAAGTTTATTTCAAAACAGAAGGCGGAGTTCTCCGTATCAACAGGAATTCTTCTACAAAACCGGAGTACATTAGAAGAAGACGGAGCACATTTAAAGCCTAAGTTCTTTTGGACGGGGTCCTTTATTCAAACTGAAAGCCGGAGTACTTTTCAAGGAAACGGAGTACATTATTCATAAAAGGCCGGAGTTCTCTTTTACATGGGGACGGAGCTCTTTATTCTTAAAAGGGCCGGAGTTCAATTCTAAACATAAGCCGGAGTATAATGGGACGGAGTACATAAAAAGGCCGGAGTTCCTTATTCAAACTGGGCGGAGTACAAATGCGAGGAGGTCTTTACCGTAGAAACAGAATCTGATAGAAATTTCACGATTCATCCTAAGGCCTAATTTTCTTTTCGTAAACATGCATTGGGCAAAGTTCATAATTATTGGTAGTAAATCATAACAGAAATCCAACATCATGCATAACAGAATTTCCTTTAAACATGCATTTCAGTGTGAACAGTATACTTATTCAGAATTTCATATGATTTTATAGCAACATAAATAAAACATGAACTTTATAAATAGGGGTGAGTATCTTGCCTGAGTTCTTTTCTACCTTGCCTAAGCTTTCGGCCTCCTTCTTTATCAATAGTTTCTAACGGTGCCTTTTTCTAAGGTTCTTTGTCCCTATTTATAGCCCATGAAAAGATGGCCATCATTTATTGTTTTTCTCTATTTTCCAAAGGAATATAAATTATCCATCCTTTCCCACGCAGATTTTGTTTTCCAACATATATCGGGAACTACAGTCATTCAATCTTGCTCCTTCCCAAAATTCAGCCAAACAGTGGACGGACTTCTTCAACAAGTCCGACTGGCATTTTCTCCGAAATCGGAGTGATCCGGACGCGTTTTACTTTGGGAAATCCGAGTGCTTTAAGCACTCGTTTTCAATTCGGAAATCCGGAGTGACTTTTAAGAAATAATCCGGACTGAATTTTCAATGGAAAATGGGTGGAATTTTCATGGGACATCGGACTAGAATTTTCAGGGGAAATCCGGACGTCATTTATTATGGGAATCCGTACTGCATTAAGAAATCCGGACAGCAATTCCCTTAATGAAATTTCGGACTTCTTCACATTTGGATTTCGGTCAACGGGCATTGACCGACACGATGGTTAAAATTTCCTTATTCAAATTTTTGGCTGTTACAACCTCCCCCACTTATAAAAATTTCGTCCTCAAAATTTAAAAATAAAGTCACTAACCTCAAGAAAATAAATATGGGTATTTGTTTGAATTTCCTCCTCTCGGTCCCAAGTTGCCTCTTCCGATTGTGTGATTCTTCGAGCACCTTTACTAGAGCGATTGATTTGGTGCGAAATCTCTGCTCCTTATGATCCAAGATCTCCTTGGTTCTTCTACATAGGATAAGTCCTTGTCGATCGTCGGTTCATACTCAATTACATGAGTAGGATCATGACATACTTAAACATGGACACATGAAACACATCATGTACTTGACCAAGTTTGGAGCGGTGCAAGTCAGTATGCTACTTCGCCGATCTTTTCCCGGGATTTCAAAGGCCCTATAAAACGAGGCTTGATTTTCCTTTTACCCCAGTCGTACTTTCCCTTGGCTGGTGATACCTTTAGAAACACAAAACGCCCTTTTCAAACTTTAATGCCGATCTTCTCAGGTCTGCACAGCTCTTTATGCTCAGGGCTACTCGAATTCTCATGTAATATCTTTATCTTTTCTGCCGACTCCTTGATAATGTGGGACCCAAAATTCTTTTATCTCCGTGTTCCTCCCAATGAATTGGTGATCTATATTTTCTCCCATATAATGCCTCAAAGAGCCATGCCTATGCTGGCACGATAGCTATTATTATATGCAAACTCTGCAAGAGCCAATGAATCATCCCAAGTCCTTTTCATCTCTCCGGGATCGAGGCCCTTAACATATCCTCGAGAATGGATAGTCCGTTACGATTGGCCGTCGGTTTGCGGATGAAAAGTGATACTAAATTTTAATTCGGTACCCGATTCTTGATGTAGACTTTTCGAGAATCGTGAAACAAAGCGGGGGTCTCTATCGGATACAATAGAGACAGGTACACCATGAAGTCGACAATCTCGTTCACCACGTTGAAGGCTAATTTATCAAGAGGATAAGTCATCCGAATTGCTAGAAAGTGGCTGACTTTGTTAGTCGGTCAACAATCACCCAAATAGCATCATGTTTCTTTGCGTCATTGGTAAACCGATCCCACAAAATCCATGGCGATATCCTCCCATTTCCGGCCGGTAATGGCATTGGTTGTAATAATCAGACGCGATTTTCTTTGACCTTTACTTGTTGGCATATGAGGCACTTTTCAACGTAAGCTGCGATATCCCTTTTCATATTTCTCCACCAAAATGTTTTCTTCAAATCTGATGCATCTTATTGGCTCTGGTGGGTGGATCGTATAACGGGATCGATGGGCTTCCTTAAGAATTTTCTCCTTTAACTCTTTATTGTCAGGCACACATAACCGATTTCTAAATCTCAAAAGCTCCATCCGAAATCGAAAATCACTTGAGATTCTTTATCAGGCCTCTGCCGTGATCTTTACGAAAAAGAATCGCCGTTTGACACCCTTTCACCTCATTACTCAATTCTGGTTTGCACTTGTAGATGCGCCAAAATCATTCGCTTCCCATGTACATATGGCTGGACATCATAGTTCATGAGACAATCTAGCATCTCCATACGTAACTTGCATTCTAGCTAGCATCCCGGCTGTCTACTTAACGCGTCGGCAACCACGTTGGCCTTCCCCCGGCTCATGAACGGAGTTTGTGATCATAATCTTTCGGGAATTCCATCCATCGCCTCTGCCTCATGTTTAGCTCCCACGGGAGAACAAATATTTTAGACTCTTGTGATCGGAGTAGACCAAGAATCTTTTCACCATATAAGTAATGTCTCCGGATCTTGATACAAACACATTGCAGCCAATTCTAGATCGTGAGTTGGGTAATTCCTTTCATGGTCCTTCAAGCGATCGCGACCCAAAGGCAATTACCCGACCGTGTTGCATTAGAACACAGCCCGATCCAATCTTGAAGCATCGCGATGAAACAATCGATCCTCGACTCGTTTGGAATGGTTAGGGCCCGGAGCGAGAAGTCAATCGGTCTTTAAGCGTCCGGGAAGAAGCTCTCTTCACGATCTTTTGGTCCACTCGAACTTGGCATCCTTCTTAGTTAATTGAGTGAGTGGCACGGCGATTTGAGAAAAATTCTCCACAAATCGTCCTGCGAGTATCGGCCAGGAGCCTAGAAACTTCGCACTTCAGTCCGCAGTTGGCTGGTTCCACTTTTTACAATGCTTCCCACCTTCATAGGATCGGCGGAGATTCCTTCCTTGGAGACGCGTGTCAAGGAATCCTACCTCTTCAACCAAAACTCGCACTTCTTGACTTGGCGAACAACCGATGCTCCTAAGAATCGGAAGTGTAGTGCGTAAATGTTTTCGTGTTCCTCGTAGCTTTTGAGTACACAAGGATGTCATCTATAAATACAATCACGAACTTGTCAGGTATGGTTGGAAAATTTGATTCATCGGGATCCATAAAAACAATAGGAGCATTAGTCGATCAAAGGCATTACTACAAATTCATAATGCCCATATCGGTTGAGTTGGCTTGCGTCTTTGCCATATCCTCCTCCTTGCTGATCAGAAGTTGATGATATCCGGATCTAAGATCGATTTTCGAAAATATGCAAGCTCCTTATGGCGATCAAGAGATCATCGATCCTTGGTAGAGGATATTTGTTCTTGATGGTGATTTTGTTTAATTCCCGATAATCCACACATAATCTGGTCCCGTCCTTCTTTTTGACAAAAAGAACAGGTGCTCCCCCATGGTGACACACTTGGCCGAATGAATCCTTTATCAGCGACTCTGAGTTGTTTTTTCAGCTCTTTGAGTTCAGCCGGTGCCATTGGATAGGGTGGTTTGGATATCGGTGCAGAACGGTATCAATTCCACACCAAATTCTAACTCTCGTTGGGGTGGCAATCCAGGTAAATCATCGGTGAATACGTCTTCAAATTACCGTACCACGTTTTCTCTAGCGAGAAGATTCTTGATTTTCAGTAGATGCACTAGCAAAGGCTAGATAGGCTTGGCATCCATCACTAATCGGGATGCGGCATGAAGAGCGAAATAAAGCGGATGCTTCCTTTCGTCGAACACCCCCGAATGTGGAAAGGCTTGTTTCCGAGAATGGTGAATTCTACTCTTTTCCGAAACAATCAATCTTGGCATGATATCTGGCTAAACGATCCCATCCCAAAATCGCATCAAAGTCTTTCATTTCGGTAAAACCAAGTCAACGAGGCATAAAGAATTCATTTACTTTTATTGGGCATTCGAGAAAAATGCTATATTTAATATTACGGACGACCACGGTTGGTGAGGCAACCATTAATGGGTATTCAAGAACTTTAGGAAGGGGCGTCGGATGCTTCGAAAATTCAAGGAAACAAAGAATCGTGGATCGAGAATCAAAGAGTACGTGCTGAGAGATGCCACGGATAGAAAGTGTACCTTCTACCCACTACGTAGACTTTTTGCCTCCTTTGCGAAATAGCAAATACTTTCTTAATGGGATAGGAGACTTAACTCACGGGACTTGTTTAGCGGCCAGGACAATCCTCGATCATATGCCCCTTTGTCTGATTATAACAAACTCGGCCTTCTTGTGAGGCTTTCCACCATGTGATCTCCTTGATGATCACATACATCATTAGCTTGATGCGAATTCTGCACCGATCGGCCTACGTTCCCCGCCGAACCTTGATGGTCTCGCCTTCTTAGAAGGCACTTCGCTAGCACTGGCCTTGGATGCACAGAACGAAAGTCCTTTGTCTGGACATTGCTCCCCTCTCTCCAATTCCTTCTCATAAATAGCCGCCTTAGCGAGCACCTCCCCATAAGTTGTCAACGTCGAGTGAAAAGGTGTCTCGATATCATCTCGTAATCCACGAAGAAAGAATCGTCGACCTTCCTCTCTCATCTTCCACCATGAAAGGGCATAACGAGATAATTGAAATTTAGAATCATACTCTGCCCGAGCGATTTCCTGCCTTAGGCGAAGGAATTCATCCTCATACGCCTACCTAAGATTTGGGAAAGTATTTCTCCAGAAAGCTGCCTCAAACATCTCGGCTAATCTCCCGATCGGCATGTTGAAAACCCTTTTGCATCTCCCACCAGTGGTGTGCTTCCCACTTGACTTATGTGTAGCATAAAGCACCATATCCCAGTAGGCATTTGATTCTGACAAAATACCTTCTTCAGCCCTGAATCCATGTTTCCTTTCAATGGATCGAGTTCCCCTAGGAATTCGAGGATTGGATTCATTGGTAAACCGATCGTGAGACCGACCTTTCTGATGGACGGGAATGGGGTGGTCACCGGAGTTCGAGTGGTCGGTCAAAGCCTATGACTCTCGACCATTACGCATCGATAAGGTTCGCATATCTTGCCTCACGATCAAGTGTTGTTATCGATCATTTCTCCTTCTCTGTTAGACATGGGGAAAAGTTTGAAAAGAAAAATTTCGTTAGTTAAAAATAATACTATCATATTAGTCTTTTTATCCTAAAGTGTATGGATGACACTCTTCTTGCAAACACTAAACTTGTCCTAAGTTTCCGTGTTGATTCAAACTATCCTAAAGCATCTCAGGTTTTTCTACGATACCAAGCGTGGATGACCGACTTTTAATATCATCAAAAGCCATCAACAATACTAATTCATATGATAAAATTATGATTATAAAAATTTTTCTTTTCTTTTCATCAAACAGATGCATTCTAAAGATTAGTAATTTCATAAATCCCAAATGTCACGGAAACAAACTACATTCATAAGCGAGCGGAAATAAAATTACAAGTTTCCCTCAATCTAAATAAACAAAACTCCAAAGATACACTCCGGCGCATAATCATAGGACTCTACCGACTTCGTCCTCCATGTAAGCTTGTCATCGAAAATTTACAGAGTGAGCTTACAAAGCCACAGAGGATACTCACATGCGAAAACACAAGCATATAATCGAAATATAGATCATAATATAACATATTAATCATCATATCATTCCTTCTTTAGTTCATGTTCTTATCATCTTGTCTTTATCATTCGAATTCATATCATCTTTAGGGACCGGACGGGAGCGGACAACATCGGGGGCGGGTTGCGGTGCTACAACCTAAAGCGTATCCCCTCATTATGCTCCCCAGGCGGGAGGTAATGCCTTTAACCCGACCACAGGGCCATAGTCCAAAGTCCTGTGCCACCAAAGGTCCCTCCCGTGGGCCGGGAGGCATCCTGAAGTGTCACTCAATATCCTTCATCCATCTTTAATGACAAGTTTAATGAGAACTTCAAGACTTGGTTCGTGTTCTTTATTGGCCATATATCATAGTTCAAAAGTCGGAAGAGTTCCATTTAGCATCCATAATCCATAAGTTTTTCTTGTTCTTTTTAAAGTTCATAAAATCTATTAAAGCCGGGGACTCATTTTCAAAAGAATCAGTTCTTATTGAGGGAAGAACTTCATTAATTTCCGAAGTTCTTAATGAGAAACCAAGTCCTCAAAGCAGAATTCTTACAAAGCGGAGTTTGTTATCTTAGTCAAAGCCGTAGTTCATTTCCTTTAATCAGCCAAAGTTCTTTATTTACGAAGGGCGAACCACAATTACATTATGCCTAAAAAGTTGGGAAGTTCTTTAATCGGGGACGAAGTGCGTTTTCCTTTAAAAGACGGAGGACTTGGACGGAGCTCTAAGCGGGCGGAGTGCTTTTATTTACGAGAAAACCGGAGGGCCTTTTCTTTTGTAACCTAGTGAGTGTTTCTCTTTTAAAATCCGAGTGCTAGAAATCTCAGTGCTTTTGTAAAATCGAGTTCTCAATCCGAGTGTTTTCCGTAAAAAATCAGTGCTCAATGAGTACTTTTCTTTTAAATAGGAGTACTTAAAGGGACGGAGTGCCTCATTGACGGAAAGTACACTTCTCTTCCTTATTAGGAGTGCTTTAAGGGGACGGAGATATAAAATTCATTAAAGGCAGGACTTCTCTTTTAATCATCAAAGGCTAAGTTTATTTCAAAACAGAAGGCGGAGTTCTCGTATCAACAGAATCTTTCTACAAACCGGAGTACATTAGAAAGAAGACGGAGCACATTTAAAGCCTAAGTTCTTTTGGACGGGTCCTTTATTCAAAGCTGAAAGCCGGAGTACTTTTCAAGGAAACGGAGTACATTATTCATAAAAGGCCGGAGTTCTCTTTTACATGGGGACGGAGCTCTTTATTCTTAAAGGGCCGGAGTTCAATTCTAAACATAAGCGGAGTATAATGGGACGGAGTACATAAAAGGCGGAGTTCCTTATTCAAATCTGGGCGGAGTACAAATGTAGGAGGTCTTTTCAGTAGAAACAGAATCTGAAGAAATTTCACGATTCATCCTAAGGCCTAATTTTCTTTTCGTAAACATGCATTGGGCAAAGTTCATAATTATTGGTAGTAAATCATAACGAGGAAATCCAACATCATGCATACGAATTTCCTTTAAACATGCATTTCGGTGTGTAAGATTATACTTATTCAATTTCATATGATTTTATAGCAACATAAATAAAACATGAACTTTATAAATAGGGGTGAGTATCTTGCACGAGTTCTTTCTACCTTGCCTAAGCTTTCGGCCTCCTTCTTTATCAATAGTTTCTGATTCGGTGCCTTTTTCTAAGGTTCTTTGTCCCTATTTATAGCCCATGAAAAGATGGCCATCATTTATTGTTTTTCTCTATTTTCCAAAGGAATATAAATTATCCATCCTTTCCCATAGTGATTTTGTTTTCCAACATATATATAAGGACTCTGAGTCATTCAATCTTGCTCCTTCCCAAAATTCAGCGAAGCAGTGGCGGACAACAAGTCGGGTGGCATTTACTCGGAAATCGGGGTGATCAGACAGCGTTTTACTTTGGGAAATCCGGAGTGCTTTAAGCACTGGTTTTCAATCGGAAATGGGAGTGACTTTTAAGAAATAATCGATTTGAATTTTTCAATGGAAAATCAATTTTGGAATTTTCATGGGACATGGGACTAGAATTTTCTTAGAAATCGGACGTCATTTATTATGGGAATCCGTGCTGCATTAAGGAAATCCGGACAGCAATTCCCTTAATGAAAATTTCGGACTTCTTCACATTTGGATTTCGGTCAACGGGCATTGGCCGGACACGATGGTTAAAAATTTCCTTATTCAAATTTTGGGGTACAACCTCCCCACTTATAAAATTTCGTCCTCAAAATTTAAAATAAAGTCACTAACCTCAAGAAAATAAATATGGGTATTTGTTTGAATTTCCTCCTCTCGGTCCCAAGTTGCCTCTTCCGGTGTGTGATTCTTCGAGCACCTTTACTAGAGGCGATTGATTTGATGAAATCTTATCTCATATGATCCAAGATCTCCTTTGGTTCTTCTACATAGGATAAGTCCTTGTCGATCGTCGGGGTTCATACTCAATTACATGAGTAGGATCATGACATACTTAGAAGCATGGACACATGAAACACATCATACTTGACGAAGTTTGGGCGAGTGCACAGTAGTATGCTACTTCGCCAATCTTTTCGAGGATTTCAAAAGGCCCTATAAAACGAGGCTTGATTTTCCTTTTACCCCAGAATCATTACTTTCCTTGTGGTGGTGATACCTTTAGAAACACAAAATCGCCCTTTTCAAACTTTAATCCGATCTTCTCCGTCTGCATAGCTCTTTTATGCGCTCAGGCTACTCGAGAGATTCTCATGTAATATCTTTATCTTTCTGTAGACTCCTTGATAATGTCGGGACCCAATTCTTTTATCTCTCGTGTTCCTCCAGTGAATTGGTGATCTATATTTTCTCCCATATAATGCCTCGAAAAGGAGCCATGCCTATCTTGGATAATTTGTTATATATATACAAACTCTATGAGCCAATGAATCATCCCAAGTCCTTTTCATCTCGGGTAGGGCCCTTAGCATATCCTCGAGAATTGGATAGTCCGTTACAGTTGGCGTCGGTTTTGCGGATGAAAGCGTACTAAATTGCAAGCCCGGTACCGATTCTTGATGTAGACTTTTCGAGAATCGTGAAGAACAAAGCGAGGGTCTCTATCGGATACAATAGAGACAGGTACACCATGAAAGTCGACAATCGTTCACGTCTGGTGAGGCTAATTTATCAAGAGGATAAGTCATCAGAATTGCTAGAAAGTGGGGTGACTTTGTTAGTCGGTCAACAATCACCCAAATGGCATCATGTTTCTTTGGCGTCATTGGTAAACCCAGTCACAAAATCCCATGGCGATATCCTCCCATTTCCGGCCAGTTAATGGCATTGGTTGTAATAATCGAGACGGCGAGTTTTCTTTCAGCCTTTACTTGTTGGCATATGAGGCACTTTTCAGCGTAGGCTGCGATATCCCTTTTCATATTTCTCCACCAAAATGTTTTCTTCAAATCTGATGCATCTTATTGGCTCAGGGTGGATCGTATAGCGGGATCGATGGGCTTCGCCAAGAATTTTCTCCTTTAACTCTTTATTATCACACATAACCGATTTCTAAATCTGAAAGCTCCATTCGGTGAAATCGAAAATCACTTGATTCTTTATCCACTCTGCCGCAGTCTTTACGAAAAAAGAATCCGCCGTTTGACACCCTTTCACCTCATTCTCAGTGCATTTGTGCTTGTAGATGCGCCAAAATCATTCGCTTCCCATGTACATAGCTGGACATCATAGTTCATGAGACAATCTAGCATCTCCATCTGCTTAACTTGCATTCTAGCTAGCATCCCAGGCTGTCTACTTAACGCGTCGGCAACCACGTTGGCCTTCACAGCTCATGCCAGGTTGTGATCATAATCTTTCGGGAATTCCATCCATCGCCTCTGCCTCATGTTTAGCTCATACAGGAGAACAAATATTTTAGACTCTTGTGATCGGAGTAGACCCAGAATCTTTCACCATATAAAGTAATGTCTCAGGATCTTGAAACAAACACCCATTGCAGCCGATTCTAGATCGTGAGTTGGGTAATTCTTTCATGGTCCTTCAAGCGTCGCGACCCAAGGCTGATTACCGGACCGTGTTGCATTAGAACACAGCCCGATCCAATCTTGAAGCATCGCGATAAACAATCAGTCCTCGACTTCGTTTGGAATAGTTGGAGCGGGCGGAAATCAATCGGTCTTTAAGCGTACGGAAAGCTCTCTTCCGCAATCTTTGGTGCTCGAACTTGGCATCCTTCTTAGTTGGTGAGTGAGTAGCACGGCGATTTGAAAAAATTCTCCACAAATCGTCTATAGTATCGGCCAGAGCCTAAGAAACTTCGCACTTGATCAAATTATTTAGTTCCACTTCTAGCCTGCTTCCCACCTTCGTAGGATCGGCAATTCCTTCCTTAGAGCAGCGTGTCGAGAATCTACCTCTTCCAGCCAAAACTTCGCACTTCTTGACTTGGCGAACAACGAGTGCTCCCTAAGAATCGAAGTGTAGTGTAAATGTTTCTCGTGTTCCTCGAGGCTTTTAGTACAAGGATGTCATCTATAAATCTGATCACGAACTTGTCCGGTATGGTTGGAAAATTTGATTCATCGAGATCCATAAAAACAATAGGGCATTGAGTGATCAAAGGCATTACTACAAATTCATAATGCCCATGTCCCGGTTGAAATAGCGAGTCTTTGCCATATCCTCCTTCTTGATCGAAGTTGATGATATAGGATCTAAGATCGATTTTTGAAAATATGCAAGCTCCCCTTATGGCTGATCAGAGATCATCGATCCTTGGTAGAGGATATTTGTTCTTGATGGTGATTTTGTTTAATTCTAGATAATCCACCACATAATCTGTGGTCCGTCCTTCTTTTGACAAAAATAGTGCTCCCCATGGTGACACACTTGCCCGGGAATGAATCCTTTATGTGGCTCCTGTGATTGTTTTTTTGACTCTTTGAGTTCAGCGGGTGCCATTCGATAGGAGTGGTTTGGATATCGGTGCAGGGAACACGGTATCAATTGCAAATTCTAACTCGTTGGGGTGTGGTAGGTAAATCATCAGTGAATACGTCTTCCAATTAAATACAACAAGATTTCTCTAGCAGGAGATTCTTGATTTTTACGTAGATGCACTAGCAAAGGCTAGATGAGCTTGGCATCCATCACTAATCAGATGCACGGCATGAAGAAGCGAAATAAAGCGGATGCTTCCTTTCGTCGAACACCTGAATGTGGAAGGCTTGTTTCGGAATGGTGAATTCTACTCTTTTGGAAACAATCAATCTTGGCATGATATCGGCTAACCAGTCCATCCCAATCGCATCAAAAGTCTTTCATTTCCGGTAAAACCAAATCAGCGAGGCATAAAGAATTCATTTTACTTTTATTGGGCATTAGGAAAATGCTATATTTAATATTGCAGGACGACCACCATTGGTGAAGGCAACCATTAATGGGTATTCAGAACTTTAGGAAGGGTGGATCGAGATGCTTCGAAAATTCATGGGAAACAAAGAATGCGTGGATCCGGAAATCGAAATACGTGACAAGATGCCACGGATAAGTGTACCTTCTACCACGTAGACTTTTTTTGCCTCCTTTGCGAAATAGCAAATACTTTGGTTAGGATAGGAGACTTAACTCTGGGACTTGTTTACCTTAGCGGACAATCCACGATCCCCTTATGCCACTTTGTCCACAGTTATAACAAACTCGACTTCTTATGTGAGCTTTCCCACCATGTGATCTCATGATGATCACATACATCGTGTATGATCGAGAATTACTAGCCAGATCGGCTCTGTTCATAGAACCTTGATGGAATTCTCGCCTTCTTAGAAGGCACTTAAAGCTAACACTGGCCTTGGATGCATTGAAAGTCCTTTATTCTGGGACATTGCTCCCCTCTCGATTCCTTCTCATAAATAGCCGCCTTGGACACCTCCCCATAAGTTGTCAACGTCGAGTGGAAAGGTGTCTCACGATATCATCTCGTAATCCCACACAGAAGAATCGTCGACCTTCTCTCCTCATCTTCCACCATGAAAGGGCATAACGAGATAATTTCGGTAAATTTAGAATCATACTGCGCAAAGCGATTTTCCTGGCGAAGGAATTCATCCTCATACGCCTGAAGATTTGCGGAAAGTATTTCTCAGAAAAAATTTGCCTCAAGCATCTCTGACTAATCTCCGATCGGCATGTTGAAAACCCCTTTTGCATCTCCCACCGATGTGGTGTGCTTCCCACTTGACTTATGTGTAGCATAAAGCACCATATCCCAATGAGGGCATTTGATTCTGACAAATACCTTCTTGATATGAATCCATGTTTGACCTTGATGGATCAGGGTTCCCTAGGAATTGGGGATTCGTTCATTGGCAAGCGATCGTAGGCCAGGCCTTTCGATGGGCCCGGGGGTGGGGTGGTCCATGGGAGTTGCCAGAGTGGTCGAGGTCAAAGCTTCTATGACCCGAGCCATTCATCGAGAGTTCAGCATATCTTGCCTCACGATCCAAGAGTGTTGTTATCACGATCATTTCTCCTTCCTCTGTTAGACATGGCTGCGGAAAACGTTTGAAAAGAAAAATTTCGTTAGTTAAAAATAATACTATCATATTAGTCTTTTTATCTAAAGTGTATGGATGACACTCTTCTTGCAAACACTAAACTTGTCCTAAGTTTAGTGTTGATTGAGAACTATCCTAAAAGCATCTGGTTTTTCGATACCATGGCCGGCGACCCGACTTTAATATCGTAAAGCCATCAACAATACTAATTCATATGATAAAATTATGATTATAAAAATTTTTCTTTTCTTTTCATCAAACACAGATGCATTCTAAAGGTGGTAATTTCATAAATCCCCAATGTCGCGAAACAAACTACATTCATAAGCGGCGGAAATAAAATTACAAGTTTCCTCCGATCTAAATAAACAAAACTCCAAAAGATCTGCTCCGCCCAGCATAATCATAGGACTCTACTGACTTAGATCCTCCATGCAAACTTGTCATTAGAAAATTTGCAGGTGAGCTAAAGACTTGTGGGGATACTCTCATCTGCGAAAACACAAGCATATAACCAATAGATCATAATATAACATATTAATCATCATATCATTTCCTTCTTTAGTTCATGTTCTTATCATCTTGTCTTTATCATTTAGAATTCATATCATCTTTAGGGACCGGGACAGGAAGCGGACAACATCGAGGGCAGGGTTGTGTGCTGCCCCTGACCTAAGGCCCGTATCCCCTCATTATACTCCCAAGGCGGGAGGGTAATGCCTTTAACCCGACATACGGGGCCATAGTCCAAAGTCCTTGTGCCACAAAAGGTCCCCCTCAGTGGCTTGGAGGCATCTCAGTGTCACTCCCAATATCGCTTCATCCATCTTCATGACAAGTTTGAGAACTCAGTACTTGGTTAGGTGTTCTTTATTGGCCATATATCATAGTTCCAAAAGTCGAAGAGTTCCACTTGCTGTCATAATCCATAAGTTTTCTTGTTCTTTTGCAGAAGTTCATAAAAATCTATTAGCCAGAAGCTCCCATTTTCAAAAAGAATCCGAAGTTCTTATTGAGGAAGAACTTCATTAATTTCAGTTCTTAATGAGAAGCAAGTCTGACAGGAGTGCACAAAGCCGGGTTAGGTATCTGATCAGCAGTGATTCATTCCTTTAATCCCACAGCCAAAGTTCTTTATTTACGAAGGACGGAGCACAGGTACATTATGCTCCAAAAGTTGGGGTTCTTTAATCGGGGGGCCAGTGCCGTTTTCCCTTTAAAAAAGACGGAGGACTTGGACCCAGAACTCTAAACGGACGAGTGCTTTGTTCTAATCAGGAGGAGCCTTTTCTTTGTAAGCGATTGATAATTCTCTTTTAAATCAGTCTTCGTCGGTGCTACGCCGTCGGAGTTCTCGATCCGGTGTTTACTGTAGAAATCGAGTGCTCAATGAGTCTTTCTTTCGAAACCGGAGTACTTAAAGGAATGGAGTGCCTCATTGGCCAATTACACTTTCTTCTTATTCCGGGTGCTTTAGGGACGAGGCAGATATAAAATTCATTAAAGGCCGAACTACTCTTTGGTAAAGGCTAAGTTTATTTCAAAGCAGAAGGCGGAGTTCTCAGTATCAACGAAATTCTTCTTTCAAAACAGATACATTAGAAGAAAGAGCCCAGGCACATTTAAAGCCTAAGTTCTTTTGGGCGAGTCCTTTATTCAAAGCTGAAAGCGGGGTACTTTTCAAAGGAAGCGAATACATTATTCATAAAGAGTGATTCTCTTTTTACATGGGAGCGGAGCTCTTTATTCTTAAAGGGCAGGAGTTCGAATTCTAAACATAAGCGGAGTATAATGGGATGGAGTACATAAAAAAGGCGGAGTTCCTTATTCAAATTTAGTAGATACAAATCTGGAGTCTTTACCGTAGAAGCGGAATACGGTATGAAATTTCACGATTCATCCTAAGGAATATAATTTTCTTTTACGTATGCATTGATAAAGTTCATAATTATTGTTAGTAAATCATAACGAAATCAACATCATGCATAAGCGAATTTCCTTTAAACATGCATTTTCGAAGTGTAGACAGTATACTTATTGAAAATTTCATATGATTTTATAGCAACATAAATAAAACATGAACTTTATAAATAGGAATTGATATCTTGCACGAGTTCTTTCTACCTTGCCTAAGCTTTCGGCCTCCTTCTTTATCAATAGTTTCTAACGGTGCCTTTCTAAGGTTCTTTGTCCCTATTTATAGCCCATGAAAGATGGCATATAATTTATTGTTTTCTCTATTTTCCAAGGAATATAAATTATCCATCACTTTCCACGCAGATTTTGTTTTCAATATATATAAGAGCTGTGATCGTTCATCTTGCTCCTTCCCAAAATTCAGCCAAGCAGTGGCGGACTTCTTGACAAATCTGGGTGGCATTTACTCGAAATCCGAGAAGTGATCCGGATGCGTTTTACTTTGGGAAATCCGAGTGCTTTGTCTTCGTTTTCAATTCGGAAATCCGGAGTGACTTTTAAGAAATATTAGAAGAATTTGAATTTTCAAGGAAAATCAGTTGAATTTTCATAGGACATCGGACTAGAATTTTCTTAGGAAAATCGGGTCATTTATTATGGGAATCAATCTGCATTAAGGAAATCCGGACAGCAATTCCCTTAATGAAATTTTAGGACTTCTTAGTTGGATTTTGAAGTCAATGGCGTTGGCGGACGATGGTTAAAATCTCCTTATTGATGCAAATTTTGAAGACATTCGAGTACATCAAAAGAAAAAAAAACATTAAGAACAACCACAAAAGCGAGTATGGAAATATCATGTTTCACACTACCAAGATCGTTGTAATCTCACGCCTAAAACAACGAGTGAAACCACTGACAATCCATCTGAGATCTTCATGATCACGGAGGCGTAATCGGCCGAAGCAAGTCACCATGAGAGAGAGCAAGCATAGCATAGCCTTCATTTGCATCGAGCAAAGCAAAAGCCAGACCATACCATACCGGAAGATAATCGACACATCAGCGTACTCGAGGCGGGCCTGAAATCCAATAATGTGTCTTTAGCGCGACAAACGGAACCTCATTCAGCATTCCGATAAGCGATGGCGTTTGACTCTTTGCCAAAACATTAGTAGAAAATGTGTGCATCGGTAGAAATGTCAAGAAATCAAGAAAAACATGCGAGATCAGCAACATCGATTGCAATCTCCGAAGTATACATCACACGATTGCAAATGATCTAAAACCGCCAGCAATATGAACAATCGGCCTGAGTCAGCAAACCAGCAAACACCCGTGACCTCCCGGGCAGCGGGGAGATATCCGAGGAGGCAAAAGCGGCTGGCGCTCCGCCCCATCACCCGACATCGGTCGCATCAGGCATGAATTGCAGAAAAGCAGAAATGCGAGAACGGGGGCGAAAGATCACCTGCGCCGGCCGTACTTTGCACATGAACAAGCGAGGTTCATCGCCCGGCCGATCGCCGTACGTCCTCACATAGCATCCGACCAGGCAGCCAACGACACCTATGAGCCAGCCACGAAGACCACGGCTAAACCGGGGCAAATCCGGCGGCACCTCCAGTGATGGCGGCGCGAGCGGTCGAACGCGCGTGGCCCAAGCCCGGCGGATGATGACGTGCTACATCGGCAAGACCAGCGACAACCGCGAGGCGGTCGGTAGTTGACCAAAAAGGAACCGGCCCGAAAGAGAAATCATAGTCGGACCCTTCGGCCCGGCCCATCGTCGGCATCTCAAGCGACAAATCGAGGCCGACTAATAATCAACCTAACTTGACCCCGAGAGCGATATCGGCTACGGCCCTTCGACCAACGGGGATGAGGCAACCGGCTCGACATATTAAATCCCTAGCATTTGCGGGGACAAAACAAACCGAAACTAATAGAGAGCCACCCTTGTCGGTAAAAGAACCCGGACCGGCATGTTGCGGCATGGCCCACGACTTTACAAAATCAGCAGCCTGAGACCAACCGCGCAGAGAAATATAAAAGCAAAACATAAATCCAAAGAAGCGGGAGCCGAGGCCCGGCTAATAATCCAGACTCTTGGCTCGGTGAGCAGTGAAATCACGGCACTTGACCTCAAGCCACAATCGAGATTGGCCGCGAGGCGTAGCATTTCACCAAGAATTCCTGGCAGTTCCATCTCGAAGAACCAAAGCAGAGAGAAAGGCGGCGAATAAACATCATCTTGGTGGCCTACGAGATAGTATAAAAGCAGTCTGCATCTCGGTTAATCCACAACTTGTAAAATAACGTACTTGCAACCGTGATTCTAAGCGACAAAATTAGTAATCCCCAGGATAAGCGAGAACAGGCTTGTTACCTGACCCGGCCCAAGCAGTTTAGAGCAAGTGTTATCTGATGTTGCGATGATTCGGCGGACGAGGAAACTGCCCGATAGTTTTGATGCCCCCAAACAGCAGTGGCTCATCGGCAACCATTGCGCCATGGTCAACACAGGGCTTGAGAGGCAGCCGAGATAGCATTCAGTTCA